>CM035124.1:121098192-122589442 GCA_020205555.1 Panax stipuleanatus | reverse complement strand
TTCAGATCTGCGTTCGTTTACTGCTTTAATATATACATATATACACATATATATACATATACACATATATATACATATATATATATATATATATATATACTGGTTGGTTCTGCCTGGTTAGCGGTTTTAACCGTTCATGTTGTGTAAATAGTCAATATTTAAAGTGTATTGACTAGATCTATACTAGATCTAGTTAGTCTAGTTTTTAACCGGTTCAAAAGTTGTAAAACTGAAACCGTTGAGCTATAATGGCTAAGATCTGGATAGATCTAGTTTACTTTCTAGTTTTGTAAATATTTAGCAACCACGTTACCCTATATCTGTATCTATAGGAAACCGAAAGCTTATTTACTCGCATACAAAGATTTGATCAATAAATCCCTTGTTTAGCGAAGTTGTAAAGTTATATGTATATATTATGTTTAAATATACATATTTCAAGCTTTAATTGATATCATGTGAGCCTAGGAGCCACAGGGTTGATGATTCAATTAATGGATCTAGATCCGGTTCCTGTGATGGACTTGTTTAAGTTGTATAGTCAGCTTGCAATCCCTTGTACATGTAATCTTGGGACTTAAAACGGTATCCAAATTTAAGGCCCTAAAATAGTGAAAATCGTAGTTTGTGGTGCTCGGGCTTACTTTGATGGCTTTCATGCCCACAAGGAGCCCGACCCTTGTAGATAATATTTTTAATACTGTCAAAGATGCTTCGCATCTCAAATAAAATCAAACAAAGCTGAATCCAGAATAAAATTGAAAGTATCAAAGGAGTTCAATTCCTATGTGAGCGAAAGAGTTTGAAAACAGCTTTTCAAAACCTCACTTTCATATGGTTGTTAACAAATGAACTTTTTCATAAGTCAAACTCTTCGTATATAGGGCCAAAGAGGCATATCATTACTTTCAAAATAAAGCACTTAATCATATATATTTGTCATCACACACACACACATACAAACACGCATGTTTAGGGAATGAAAAAATCACGGTAACTGTGTTTCACGAAAATCGGGGGTGCCTAACACCTTCTCCTAGCTTAAGCAAGCCTCCGAACTCCATGAATCTCGGGTTCCAGACCAATTAAACAGAGTCACATATTGGGCCATATTGCAAAAACCTTTCTAAAATCCGGTTGAGTTGGTACAACTATTTAAACTCATACCAACTAGCGGCTCTATCTAATTCGACCCAATCAATAAAATCAATCTTTTCAAATTGTAGACATGTATGTCGGTCCTTACCTAAAATCTCACCCTTTAAGAAAGATAACTTAAACCACATAGTGAAATAAAGGGTAGGAAACAAACATATGAAAAGGGAAATTCCCGGCGTCGACAATGATTGGTGTTGATAATGAAGATGACATAAATTAAGATGTACAATACTGAAAATCATCCTCCTTCATTTTTGTGATGATGAAGACGCCATGGATGTTGTACCGTAAAGCCTTGTTCTATCTTTTTCTTTTTTATTTTGGTTAAGGTCGCGTTTGGTTAATTTAGTTTATTTAAGTTCATCTAATTTCATTTTTTAATGCAATGACAATTTTATCCTTTAAGAAATGAATAAACCAGTGCGAGCGTTCATTTTTGACCGGATAAAAAGTCGGAGTACTATTTAACACGTTATCAGTAATTTTGGGATACAAGTAGACACGTTTTTAAGTTTAAGATGTAATAGATCTCTGACGTGTAAATTTTGATGTTCAATCAGTACTTTAGTCTCAAATTTAAATTACTTTTGTATACTTTACACAACATAATACCAAATCAGTAATAATTTTTCTTCAATATTTGGCTGCTGATGATGCCTTCTGTGCGGACCCTTTAACACCAAGTCTTCAAATTATGAAATAATTTATGTAACTATATAATTAAATAGACAACTAGGTGTAAAATTTAAAGACATTTAAAGTATATATATATATATATATATATATATATGTATGTGTGTGTGTGTGTGAATGTGACCAGTAGTGAAGACATATTAGAGTGTGGTGTCAATTGACCCCACTGGAAAAAAAATTATTTTATAATATATAATAAATTTAGAAGAAATTTAAATGTAATGAATAAATTGACCCCACTAAATTTTTATAATTTTTTTAATATACGGGGTCAAATTGAATTTTTATAACTTTCTCAATTTCATATTACTTCTACTCCTTAATGTATGCATTTTCCTCTAATATTTTTAAAATAAATAATAATCTACCTTATATTATTATAAAACATAAGAAAATTAAATATTTATTAACAAATTTGTGATTAGAAAGACGTATTAGGGTTCAATAAGGAGTGTGTGTGTATATATATATATAATGTTATTACTTGTTATATTAACAATATTGTTACCAAATACATGTTTTACATATGCAACCGGTCTAAAAGCACAAAATTATCTAAAAACATTGGCTCACCAAATTATTTATAACATTACAATATTTTGACCCAACTGAATACATTTTTTGACTTTGCTACTGAATGTGGCTGAAATTTTATTTTAATAAGCAATATTTGTTGTCATTAATTATTATCTCATGTAATGCCCACTAGAGGTCATAAATTTTGAACTATCCCATTTCCCATAACTCTCAACTAAATAATGTGCTTAGAAATTCAGCAGAAAAACATTCATTTCTAATTCCTAATCAATGCATGTGTATTAGTTCCTATGGCAATAAATTAAATATACTCTATCTGTCTCAGTTTGCAGAAAATATTATTGATTAATTTTGTGTTTATGTGTACTGTTAATCTCGAAATGAGTATTAAAAAACACATGATAAATAATTTTTTATCCTAAAATTAATAATTTTATTTTGCGCATATCAATGGATAAACATATACTACAATTATTTGACTATAGTTTTTAAAGAAGAGCCAAATTAGTGACACTTGTTGCGTTGGAGGGACGTATTAAGTATATATTAAAGCATTTTCAACACCCTCTTCAACCACTTTGGGATACTCAAATAGGTGAGCCACATCAGAAAAATTATCTCCAACAGTATCTCCAACCTTTGTTATCAAATTTGCAACCTAATTCTCTTTCTTCGGAACTGGTAAGTTGACATTGCCTCTTCAAAATATTTATTTTATTTTGGGAGAATCAAAATCATATGAAAAAGGCTAAAAATATTTATTTTGCTTGATGTGTTTGGTGTACAACTAATTTTAAAATTTAATATCATTCTTTTTTATTTATTTATTTATCATATTGGATAAAATATTATTTTGATTACGCTTTGGATAATCATGTTAATTATGACCCTGACCCTCTGAATAATCACATGCATACAATCAATACTTCCCAACAGGAAATTCGTGGAAGGGAATTTAGTTTTAATTAAATATTAATTTTTAAATATAATTTATTTTCCAGAATGTTATCTTTTTAAAAAATGAATGTTATTAATTATTTCAAATGTTATCAATTATTATTGTTTTAAGTCAAATACTGTATTAATTGAATTGAAGAGACTGATGAGGCACACAGTATTAAAGTAGCAAATAATGTATTTCAAATTGTCACGTAGGTCAACAAACTTCAATTTGAAGAGTTTTTTTTGCTACTGCTGTTGGAGATGCTCTTACTCCCTCTGTCCCTTAGTATAAGTCATTTAGAGTTGTGCACAAGTATTAAGAAAATTGTAACGCCCCCAAATCCGGTCTAGCTTCAAACCCGAGTTTGGTACGTCACGAGTGCTTCTCATTCCTTACATATATCCATATATCTTAAAGATATATTTAAAACTCCAAAATATAACAATATATTTCTTCAAACCCCAGAATCTATTACCTTAAAATCTTCAATACATTACAAATAATGATAATCACATTATTCTTTGCTTTATTACAAGTGTGACTTTCATCCGCCACAACAGATACATAAAAGTTAACTAACTATTCTTCAAGTCTCGGCCAGGTCTTTTCGTTAATCTTCATGTTCATCCATATAATGAATAGCACTTCACAAGGATATCTGTCAACTTAATCTTCAGAGGATCCTTTAGTTCTTTCCATTTTCCCTGAAAATATTTTTATTTTAAGTAAGTGTGAGCATTCGATTGCTCAGCAAGTTCTAGAAGTTGAATAACAATAAAATCAAGAATCAAATATTCTTTCTTTATAAACTTCAACAACTGAACAAGAGTTATGAAGCAGCTCAAATAACAGGAATAAATTTTGATTTCTATCATTTTAAAATATCAGCAATCTATCTTCTCATATATATTAACAATAATATATTCTTTAACACTTCTACAACTTAATTCATCCCATACGACAATATATGTGAAAAAAAATCACCTTTTCGATATAAGTTTACAAAACACATTACATAGCACACATCGAGTTCTCAAATAGTTATCAATATAGTAAGCTTAATGGCGCCCTGTGTAAAACTAATGAATTTGTTTACAGTCTTTCACAGTGAGTTAGATCGGTTACTAACTCATCTTAAATCTTTGCCCATATAAAGTAGTCGTTTAACTCAGTCACTACAAGCTAGCAATTAAAAAGCATGACTATACCAACACATTAACTCAATTAACATCTTCATATTCTGTGTAACTAAAATAATCAGCATAGACTTAATCTTATCGCAGTTCATGAATAAACAAAACTATTTACACTTTAACAATTTAATCATAGAACATTTCATCTTGTAGAAACACATAAGTGTTAAAAAAATTGGCAGATGGCCTCATATATAATAACATCTTGTACAAATATAATACATTTGCACATAGATAAAACTTCCTCAAGTACAACATTTGAGTAAGTTAAAGAAACTAACATTCATTTCATCAATATAAATGAAGTTAGGAAAACTTACCTTAAGCACAACTTACAACTTACGATATACTGCTCTTCAAAATTCCTATATATCACATAAGGATAACACATACCAATTAGTCATATATTTGACCTACACATTGGTTTAAATTAACTTTAGTTCTCATGGTTCGCGTTTTATAACCTAAGTTCACGCAACCAAACTTTCTTTATCGTCTTTCGGCGTTACGACATTTGGAGATGTCTTAATTCTTACAATCATCTTTTACGATAGATTTACATTACCATTTCCTTCTTTCTAGCATAACTTGTTCGAATCATTAAAACTATAATGTTCGTTAAGTTAATTATCGTTCATTACGGCTTTTTGACAATTAAATGTCATACCTCATGATTATGCTTTAACGTCTAAGTCATAAAATCTTTTTGTATGCCAAGAGAGAACATCCGATGCTAATACTATGCGTTCATAGCTTTTAAGCATTTTACATTACCTATATTTCATATCTTATAAAGTCCGATTTATTTGTATCGAAACATTATTCAACTTATTATCATTAAATCAACTTTTCGACGTTTACACGTCATTCATTAATCTTCATTATCTTACGTTCAAATCATACACTCATGTGTATGCTAAACACATTTATCTTACGTGTACACTAAACATAATCGTCAGTTTAAGTGTTTAACACTTACTTGGTTTAATTTTTAAACTCCCATTCAACCTTTAGTTAAGGTTTTAATCACTCATACAAGTGCTACATTAAATGAAATTTACGTTCCTAATCGTTTCGCGTACTTTCCGAGCTTTGAGCAGTTAAAAGCTCATCACTGAGTCTTGCCCTGCACTGGCGCTGCAGCGCCCGATTGTAGTTCAAATGTCGGCGCTGTGGCGCCCGGGAGTAGTAGCTCAGCTCAGAGTCGACGCTGCGGCGCTGTCTTCTATGCCTTGGCCGACGCTGCGGCGCCAGGCTTAATTTTCAATTTTTCGATAAAATTTTCTAAGTGTTGGGCAATGATTCTGACGCTAGCCTTTACCGATTTGTAACTTCATCGCCTCAACTCGGAATGAATCCGTTCTCGAACCTACTTCTTGCCTTTACTTCATACTACAATTTCCCTCGGACAGAATTATTTTCTGAATCCGTTAACAAGCCTATCAATTGGCTCAAAAGTCCTCCCTCGCTCAGTTTTTCAAGTTCGCGTTAAATCTTTGTTTCTTCGTAAGTTACTCATTCAAACCCGGAATGAGTTCGTTCTTGAAGCCTACGACTCACATTTTCAATGTTCTCTAACATTCTTATGAAACCCTAATTATTAAGGATCATTAACTTACTTTCTAAATTCGTCCAGAAATCATAATAAACTACGATTTCAACGGTTCACGTCTTTACTAAAATTTCGCCATAACTTCGTTATAGCTTATTCTTAATCCATTCCAAAGGAACATTTCTTACACTTTATCGATTCTAAAATATCTTAACCAAACATATATCAACATATATATATGATGGTTTTAAACTTGTCCATCAACAGCAAGCTGTAAGATGGTTTTCAATTTGTCTATCAACAACTTATTCTTCGTTCGTTCTTCGATTTACATCATTATTTTGATTATAATTCCACTTTAACATGCATATTAGTGTTTTAAATCCACTAATTCTTCGTTATTTCTCCGGATCATTCATATAATTCATTCGAATCATCCAATTTACCAAGCAATTCATAATTCATATGAAAACTTAAAAAAAATAGATGAAATAAATTTCAAATTCTTATTACTTACATATATCTATGGTCAAACCATATTAATATCATTCCTTATCATCTTATACTTCCATTTTCATTATGCTATATGATTCTTCATATAAAATCTAAAGAAAAATGGATTAAAACTAGGTTTTCGTGTTACCTTTCTTCTTTACTTAGACTTGTTAGGTGATTAGCTTGCTAATATTCTTCTTCCTCTTGACAAAGGTTGTAATTTTCTAGCTCTTCTTCTTTATTTTCTTCCTTCCATCCAAAAATCCCCCTATTTCTCTCTCAATATTGTGCTTTGATCTTGAATGTGTTAGTTGAAATAAACTAACACATTAAGAAATGTCTTAACTTTTATAAAGAAAGCAAGACTTAGGGTAAAATGGTCTTTAAAATAACTTTGCTTCCCTTAGGAATTAGTCACTTAACTTAGAGTCTTGATTAATCAACCCCCTCAAGTTTACCAATCTTCCAAACCATCCCCTCATTAACTTAACCATTGTTGAGTCAAACTAACCAACCAAGACTTTTGTGTCATCCTTTACTATTCATACCTCATTTGGCTTTGATTTTTAGCCAAGCGTTTTAACCTAACCACACCCCAAATAACCCTGGTTAAATGCTAACCCATGAATGGTTAGTTGGTGGGAAAGTTAATTACCTAGGCACTTTTGTTGACGTGACTTTTTGATTTTGACTTTTCGTATTTATACCGTATAATTTTCGTATTATATATACGCATATTGTACTCTATATTATTTTCGTATTATACGTCGTATTATTCTCGTATAATAATTCTTATTATACTCGCATTCTTCTCATATTCTTCTTGTATAATAATTCATATTATACTCAAATTCTTTTTATTTAAATCTCTTTACTTATTACACAGTCGAAAAACTGCGTTTCTCCTTTTCTATTTTTTTTTACATTTCGTCTTCCCTCGTCATTTTATCGTTTACGCGTTCTTCGAAATATCAAAAACTGAAAAACATATTTTGGTGAAAAGTGTTTTAGCGACGTTTTCCCAAAATATGGTTAAACGATCGAAAAATCTATAAAAATATTTTTCGTCATTTTTATTTCGTCCGATTTTTGCACATTTTTCAAGAAAAACTTTGATTGACTAATACGACTTTTCACGACATCTTACCAACAGATCTTGAAACAGAATGTCATTATGACATACCAATTTCTCTAAAAGACTTAGGTTATTCATCTCCTTTGGGATTAACCCTTAGGTTTCATTGGATGAATAGTGCCTTTACGTAAATTTTCTCAGAAATTTTTTATTTTCGTCTTCGAAATTCTTACTCATAAACAAAATCCTAACGTTTAATAACCATTTTAGGTCATAGAACGACTAATAAACATATAGCACAAAATATTATTAATAAAAATTTATTTTATTAAATAATAATTCTTTAAACTTGATGTACAGGACCATCCGATTTCTCGGGTTGTCACAGAAATGATTGTATAACATTAAATATAATATTAATTATCTATATTGTCTTTGTATTGGAAAAAGAATGTTATTTATTTGGCAAAAAATAGTGAGAGAACCAAAATTATATTGAATACTTGGGGTAGTATTGGAAACTAAGTAATTAATGCTTATTTGAAATTCTCAAACGACTTATATTAAGGGACAAAAACAATTCTCTAAAATGATTTATATTAAGGGACGGATGGAGTAATATTTTATTATTCGCTTAGATACTCCCATTAGCTATTGATTGATATTTATTAGTTAATAGTTGTGAAATTATAGATAAAACAAAGTAAGAAAACAAAATTATATTGATAAACACATTCAAGTGGTCATTCATAAAGGTGTAAATAAACCGAGTCAAGCTGAGTATTGAGTTGCACATATTTGGTTCACAAAATTTATCGAGTATAAAATGAGATTTGATTGAGGCTCGTTTAGCTACAGAGTCGAGCACGATCTCGAATCGAGCCCGAGCAGTTTGAAGTTTTCGAACGAATATGATCCGAATATCAATAGAAAGTTACAATTTGAGAAGGTTCGAATAGTTTATCGAACTTTAAAATTTACTCATATTTGAATCATTAATATTTCAAATCAAGTTCGAATCAAACTTTTAATTGAACAAATAAGAATCAAGCCCGAACTATTTGCTCATTTTACAACCTTAGTCATTCACTTCATTTGAAATCTTTCCGATGTATGTTCATACAGGCATGTGGATATAAAAGAGAGAAAGTCCCCTAGGCCTAAACCAGGCACCTTATAATCTTTTCATTTGGAGTCCTTCTACGGGGAAGCTTTTTAGGATAAACAAATTGGATCCATCCATTTTTTTTTCTTTTGACTCCCAAAAAATTTATAATATTTATTTTCACTCAAATTTTTACTGAATTCAGTGATTTATCCCAAAAAAACTATCCGTGTAGATTTATTCTTTCATTTGCCAAGCCTTTACACATTCCAATACACTTTATTTATTTTTAATGGAAATTTTCACATCATCAAACACCTGAATTTCCTTTTATATTCTTTAACACACACACACACACAAACACACAAACACACACACACACACACACACACACACACATATATATATATATATATATATATATATATATATATGGGGTATACTACCATTTTCTTTGTCATTCTTATCCCTTTATACATTTATATTACTCATAGTGGCTTACTATGCGCTCATTCATTTCATGCACCAACACCACTTCATATACAATAATACAAATGCCATATTGTCAAATAAATTTTCATATACAATAATGCACTTAAACCTTTGTTGGGACTTATGACTCATAAATTAGAGATTACTAAAAAAGGCTAGTGCGAAGCGTAGCGAAGCGATGCACTAGCCCATCAAGGTTGAACCAAAGGTTGGGGGGGTGCGACCCCCGCGTTATGGTACGGAGTGTCTGCCTAGGTAGCGCGGGTTGCGCCAGTGCAAGGCTTAGAGCAACGCGGGGCGCACCGGTCGGCGAACAACTGTTTCCTATTTGAATAGAAAAGGATATTATGGGATATTAAGGCTATAATGTGAAGTAGGGTTGGAATAGGATTAGTAGGTATAAATACTATCTATTGTAAAGCCCTATGTAACTCAATCATTCATAATAAGAAAAGGAACGCCACTATCGTGAACGTACCCATATTGGGGAACCACGTAAATCTCTTGTGTTAATTTCTTATTGTCGTGTGTGTGTGTGATCCATATTCTAACAAATTAGTATCAGAGCTAGGTTGGATTGAACACAAGAACGATGGCATCAAGTTCGTCCATTTTAAAGTTCAACGTGATGAAGTTTGATGGAACAGAGAATTTCGGATTATGGCAACAGAGGGTAAAGGATCTGTTGGTGCAGCAGGGATTGGTGAAGGCGTTGAAAAAGAAACTAGAGACTATAACATCAAAAAACTGGGAGGAACTCGAACTGAAGGCGGTGAGTACAATTCGTTTGTGTCTTGCAGACGAGGTTATGTATTACGTGATTGGTGATGAATCGCCATCGGGTGTATGGAGTCAAATGGAATCCAGGTATATGTCAAAGTCGCTGACAAACAGGCTGTTTCTGAAGCATAAGTTGTTTAGGTTAAAGATGGTTGAGGGTTCAGAACT
Source organism: Panax stipuleanatus (assembly GCA_020205555.1). Classification (NCBI taxonomy): domain Eukaryota; kingdom Viridiplantae; phylum Streptophyta; class Magnoliopsida; order Apiales; family Araliaceae; genus Panax; species Panax stipuleanatus. The sequence goes on along the minus strand of CM035124.1, from coordinate 122,579,251 downwards.
TATTCAACATATTCACACGTTCAATCAGATTATTAGCAATTTAATAAGGATTGAGGTGAAATTTGAAGAGGAAGACCAAGTGTTGATGTTATTATGATCCTTATCGGGTTCCATGGAGAATCTTGTTACAACTCTACTATGGGGAAAAAAGACTATGCAATTGAAATAAGTCACTTCTGCTCTACTAATGTTTAACCAGCGAAGGCAACATACCGAAGGTTTTTCGGGTGAAGGGTTGGTGGTAAAAGGGGAAGAGCATGTGGTAGAAAATCGAAAAGGGGAAAATCAGAAGCGCATGGGAAATCAAAGTCAAGGGGAAAGACTCCTAAGCCTAGGGAGTATAAATGTTTTAGGTGTCACGAGACAGGTCACTTCAAAAGAGACTGTCCGTACAAGAACAAGAATGATGAAACAAAAACAGGGAAGAAAACAGAATCAACGAAATCTGCAAACGTTGTGGAAGAGTCATCGGATGATGGGGATATGTTGTCAGTTTCAACAGTCACAGACGTAGCAGACTCATGGATTCTGGATTCAGCAAGTTCGTTTCATATGTCACCTAACAGGGAGTGGTTTGACACATACAAGTCTATGAATTGTGGTACAGTTCTGATGGGTAACGATGCTTCGTGCAATATCATTGGAATAGACATAGTGAAGATCAAGATGTTTGATGGTGTCGTGAGAACTCTGGCTAAGGTGAGGCATATTCCAGGTTTAAGGAAGAATCTAATTTCATTGAGAACATAAGACTCTAATGGCTGTGAGTATAAAATAGGTGGTGGAGCCATGAGAGTGACAAATGGTGCGCTAGTGATCATGAAAGGTTCTAAGGTTAATGGAAATATCTATTGTTTGATAGGGAGCACAGTTGTAGGTGGAGCTACTGGCACTACAGCTGAAGATACTGATGATACTTCATTGTGGCATATGCGGTTAAGGTATATGGGAGAATGTGGGATGCTGGAATTACATAGAAGAAATTTGTTGAAAGGGGTGAAATCATGCAAGCTTGATTTCTGCAAGTTCCGTGTTCTGGGTAAACAGTGTAAGGTGCAGTTTAGGCGTGCAGCGAACAAAACTAAGGGAATACTTGACTATGTACATTCTGATGTTTCGGGACCAATGAGGGTAGCTTTAAAATCAGGATCACTGTTTTATCGATGATTATTCGAGGAAAGTTTGGGTGTACTTCATCCGACACAAGTCTGAAGTTTTTGAGAAATTCAAAGTGTGGAAAGCTGAAGTGGAAAATCAAACAGGGAAGCGATTAAAGTGTCTCAGATCAGATAATGGAACAGAGTACAAGTATGAGCCGTTTGTGAAATTTTGTGAGGAACATGGAATTCAACGACACTAGACTGTTAGAAAGACACCACAGGAGAATGAGGTGGCAAAAAGGATGAACAAAACTATAGCAGAGAGGGCATGGTGTATCAGGTTAATTGCAAGGCTTTCAAAGGATTTTTGGGTAGAAGCAGTGAGTATGGCAGTTTACATAATAAACAGGTCATCGAGTACTGCTCTGGATAGTAAGGTAGCACAGGAGGTGTGGACAGACAAAGAGGTAGATTACTCAGGTATGAAGATTTTTGGGTGTCCAACCTATGTACATGTTCCCGGTGATGAGAGGTCAAAGCTTGATGCAAAGTCCAAACAGTGTATCTTTCTTGGGTATAAGAAAGGTGTGAAGGGGTACAAGCTTTGGGATCCAAAAGCAAAGAAGGTGGTGATCAATAGGGATGTTGTTTTTGATGAAGCTTCTATGGTCAAGGCACATTAGAAAGTTCAGAAAAATGAAATTGGGAAAGACACCAGCAGACAGCAGAAGGATATACAGGTTGAGCTGGAAAGTTATGACACTAGCATTCCACCGCTAGTAGAACTGGTTGATCAGCAACAACAGGAAAACATAGCCGCAAGGAGACCCAGACGCACTATCAAACCACCGGAGAGGTACAAGTTTGATGATATGGTTGCATATGCACGCTCTACCACTAGTGGGGATCCGTCTACTTTTCAGGAAGCTATTACTAGTCCTGAAAGTGACAGATGGATGGAAGCTATGGTGGAGGAGATGGAATCTTTAAATAAGAACAAGACTTGGGAATTGTCAGAATTGCCTGAGGGAATAAAACTAGTGGGGTGCAAGTGGGTATACAAGAAAAAGAAAGCTGTATCAAAAAAGGAAAAGAAAAGGTTCAAGGCTCGGTTAGTTGCAAAGGGATACTCACAGAGAAAGGGGATTGACTACGATGAGGTGTTTTCTCTGGCGATGAGGCATACTTCAATCAGGATTATATTGGCATTGGTGGCTAGCTATGATCTAGAGTTAGAGCAGCTCGATGTGAAGACAACTTTTATCTATGGTGATTTGGAGGAGGTTATATTCATGGAGCAGCCTGAGGGGTTCAAGCAGCCGGAGACTGAGCACATGTTTTGCAGGTTAAAGAAATCACTATATGGGCTGAAGCAGTCTCCAAGACAATGGTATAAGAAGTTTGATTCATTTATGATCCAGATTGGGTTCACACGATGTGAGTATGATTGTTGTGTTTATGTTAAGAGTCTTGAGGATGATTCCCAAATTTTTCTGTTACTTTATGTTTATGATATGCTTATTGCTGCGAAGAGTATGGTTGAAGTCAACAGGTTGAAGACCTTGTTGGAAAAGGAGTTTGACATGAAGGATTTGGGTGCTGCTAAGAAAATACTTGGGATGGAGATTCGCAGGGATAGGTCAGCGGGTAAGCTGTGCTTGTCCCAAAAGAATTTTGTGAAGAAAGTTTTGGAGAGGTTTAGTATGGCTAATGCTAAACAGGTCAGCATTTCATTGGCAAGTCATTTCAGGTTGTCTACAATACAGTGTCCGAAAAAGGCTGAAGAGATTCAGGATATGTCAAACGTGTCTTATGCGAGTGCGGTTGGTTGTTTGATGTATGCGATGGTATGTACAAGAATCGATTTGGCATATGCAGTCAGCACAGTGAGTAAGTTCATGGAAAATCCAGGCAAAGAGCATTGGAAAACGGTAAAGTGGATATTCAGATATTTGAAAGGTACTGCAGATCATGGGATTATATTTGCAAGGCAAAAAAATCAGATATCAGTAGTGGGGTATGTAGATGCGGATTACGCTGGAAGGTTGGATGATTTGAGGTCTACAATAGGGTATGTGTTTACATTAGCAAGTGGACCGATTTGTTGGAGATCCATGGTACAATCTCTAGTAGCTCTATGGACTGTTGAATCTGAGTATATGGCTTTGGCTGAGGCTGGGAAAGAAGCACTGTGGTTAAAGGGTTTTGTGAAAGAGTTGGGCATAGATCAAGGTGGAGTACAGTTGTATTGTGATAGTCAGAGGGCCATTTACTTGGCAAAGCATCAGGTATATCATGCAAGGACCCAGTATATTAATGTAAAGTTTCACAAGGTGAGAGAATTGATTGCTATGGGTGATGTGATATTGGAAAAGGTGCATACCTCTGAAAATACACCTGATATGTTGACAAAGACTATGACTGCGGACAAGTTCAAGCATTGCTTGGACTTGGTTAATGTCTCTGAATGTTAGTAGGAAGTATTCCCCCCGATTTGGTTGGAACAAATGACTTATCTTCAGAATGGGCGAGGTTATTTGTCAAGGTAGAGTTTGTTAAGACTTGTGACTTATAAATTAGAGATTACTGAAAAGGCTAGTGCGGAGCGTAGCGGATTGGAGCAAAGCGACGCACTAGCCCATCAGGGTTGAACCAAAGGTTGGGGGGGTACAGTACGGAGTTTCTGCTTGGGTAGTGCGGGCCGCGCCAGTGCAAGGCTTGGAGCGGCGCGGGGGGCGATAGGCTGATGGGCAGGATCTGTATGGGCAGTGCGGGGCGCGCCAGAGGAAGCCTTGGAGCGGCGCGGGGCGTGCCGGTCGGCGAACAGTTGTTTCCTGTTCTGAATAGAAAAGGACATTATGGGATATTAAGGCTATAATGTGAAGTAGAGTTGGAATATAATTAGTAGGTATAAATACTATCTATTGTAAAGCCCTATGTAACTCAATCATTCAAAATAAGAAAAGGAACGCCGCTACCGTGGACGTACCCATATTGGAAAACCACGTAAATCTCTTGTGTTAATTCTTTATTGTCGTGTGTGTCATCCATATTCTAACAACCTTGAATTTCAATACAATTTGCACTTTTTGCACTAAAGTTTAGGATGCAAATTATTTTGATGTAGAGGGTTCGGCACTAAAGATTAGGATGCAAATTATTTTGATGTAGAGGGAGGATATGTTGCAAATTATTTTGAAACTTAAAATTTATGGTGCATTTAACTCAAAATAAAATTTAAGATGCAAATAGATCTTAGGGTTAAAATTTATGATTCAAATTGGAGATTAGATTAGTCTAATGTAGTTACTGGTATTAATTTAGTATATACTAGTATAATAGTACGTATTTGATATGCAAATTATTTATTAAAATATTTACTGAGATCATTTAATAGCAGATTTTAAATTAATTATTATTTAAAATTTGTTAGTAAATTCATGTTTAAATTTATTTTTTTCACCAAAATCATGCCGATCAAGCCCATTCGTTCAGAAATAAATCATTCAATCAATTTTTGGATCTATCGACACCTGCAATTTTTATTTTTATTTCACTGTAGACCTTGTTGGGGACTGCATGTTGTCAGTTATGCAGCCCTGAGCTCTCTTTAGCCACTTTTTAATCTGTTCTATCGGGGTTGGCTTTTCTTTTCTAAATTTAGTGGTGAGATGATCTTGCATAACACAAAATCTGTTTTTTCGTCAAAATTTGTGAACTCGGAGTTGCCTTTTTCTCTGGAGTTATAAATTTGTCAACATTTGAGGACTTGGCATGATCCATACACGTTCATACACGTTCTCCCCTCATGAATATTGTCAGTTAAGCAACATTTCTTGTACACCTTCTTCGGGATTGCATATTGTCAGTTAAGCAGTCCTGAAAATCATGTCTGTCCAGCCCATTCGTTCAGAAATATTCCATCCGTTCCTTAATATAAGTCGTTTTAGAAAAATATTTTTATTCTTTAATATAAGTTGTTTGAAAATTTCAAGTAAACATTAATTGTTTAGCTTTCAATATTACTCAAAGTATTAAATATAACTTTGGTTCTCTTACTATTTTTTACCCATTAAATAACACTCTATTTTTTCAATACAAGAACAATATAGACAATTAATATTATATTTAATGTTATACAATCATTTCCTTAATACTTGTATATAACTCTAAAACGATTTATATTCATGGACATATAAAGTAAATGATATTTTCACATGAAAAGTGTCGTTATAAATGTATAGCGACAGTAAAAACCGTCACTATAAGATATATATCGACGGTTTTTATGTAAAAATATAAAAAAATCATGTGAAAATATCAATTTCTTTTTAAATAGTTCTACACAGACAATTTTTTTTGATCGGAATTTTTTGGGAATAACAAGCAAAATAAATAAATAAATTAAAAATATCCAATATTTCGGTTAAAAAAAATTGTCTGCCAAAACTTATTGTTTCCTTTTTAGATCTATCTACTCTTGCAATTTTTTATTATTTTCACTGTAGATCTTCTTTGGGATTGCATGTTATCAGTTAAGCAGTCCCGAGCTACTAATCTACTATCTAACTTGTAGTTACTTTTATTAATAATTCATTTAGTACTATAGTGCAACTTTTTTTTTTTTTTTTTTTTTGATTTAGACCGAAATAAAACACACACTGATTTTTATTCATGCCAAGGTTCGATTCCACACCCTTTGCTTTGCAAAAGTGTGGTGCTACCATCTAGCCAAAGACTAATATATAATAAGATAAAATTTAGTTTTTTACTCTCCGTCTATGATTTTTAGTATAGGTTTAGAATTTTACGATAAGTGAAACATTTTTTAAATCTCTCTTATTTTATTTTATGTAGTTTATAGCAATCTAAATAGCTAATAATAAAATCAAACTTAATAGGACTCTTTTCTTATACAAATTTCATGATAATTTGGGTTGATTTATGTAATTATCTTCCAACCTTAGCATAAAATTATGATGGCATAATATCATAAGATTTAATAACAAACTGTGAAACAATAAAACCACTCTAAATTATATGCAATTAGTAAGTTAAGTTGTACTGAATCAAAATTCTTTTTATGTTCTTAAAAATTTTAGTGTTAACTTATTATTCTACAATAACTTATTTTATAAAAGAGATCTTTAATTACTTAATTAGTTATACAATAAACTTTAGCGTTCGTTAACTGTTTCAACTTTCATATTTTGTTTTCATATATTTCTATTTTTACTTACTTTTCACTAAATAAAACAAAAATCAGACAGCGTTGTTTGATAATTTAATTTCAATGTTAGTTTTATTTATTTTTATAGAGAAAAAGATTAAAATTTTGTTGTTAACAAGGATCGATTCCTAGATCTTATTCAAATTGAAATGACTCCTTATGTTGCCGAAATTGAAGATTTTTTATTTTTATCTTTGTAATTTTCACTTTTTTGATGCTAAATTAAATTTTACTTTCAATTTTTTCAAAACAAAAATAGTTACCAAACACTATTTTCTACTTTCGATTTCAATAAAAAAAGAAAGAAAGTAGAAACACAAAATTGAAAGCAAAAATAGTTACCCAACTCTAAGTAACCAATTCATACAAGGAAATCTCCAAAAAGATTTTTATAAAGAAAAGGAATGAAGTGGAACAATCTTGGTATATATGTGTAGGCCCAAGTGTAAATTATGGTTCACATGACCTAATTGAATTAAATGTACAAATTAGAGTTCACACGACCTAATTAAATGAATACGCAAAAGCCATAAATAAAAATGCTAGACTCGAGAGAAGCCTCTACGTGTCCTGAGGCAGAAGGTTCGTGGAGGTGGCTCGTTTTGGTAATTAATTGAGGGATTGGATTGGTGGCTAGAAGGACATGACGATATGAACATTATACTAATGATTAAAGGGAATTTCTAGAATTTCTCTGAAGACATGTGCCTGACATGTGACTACTTAAGTTACAGTAAACTCTATAAATACCCATTCCATTCTATAAAGGAGGGGACCTCTCTTTGGACTTTGGACTGGGACACTCTCTCAACTGAAAGCACTCAGGACTTGGACATTCTCTCAACTCGAAGCACTCAAGAAGGCTCTTGGAATTCCTGCTACCCTAACAATGTTTTCGGATTCTGAGAGTTCTGTCAAGTGTCATTTGAGTAATCGCCTACCTGTTTTTCTCTCCTCTTCAATCAATCAATTAATTCCGTGCTTTTCGTGGATTTATCTCCTATTCAGCCAACACAAAATCCTAACTCTAGTAAGACACGATTTCCTTGCCTACAATATGTAACTAAATCTAATAAAGAAAAAATATGTTAAGATAGAATATCTTTTTGAAAAGAAATTGATTATCACTTTAAAATTGATTGTTACCGCCAAAAATAATTGAAACCACGAGTCTATAAAAAGAGGAGAACCAGATTTGGGGTTAAAGTTATGTAAAAGCATGTATACCACGTGTAAAGCACAAGATGTTATTTGTTTCTTTAATTATTTTATTATATGTTGATTAATATATTATATTATACTTATAAAATATAAGAGCAACAATTTAGTGTTATGCAAGATGATATTCATAAGAAAATAGTTTCCTTCTAAAATTGTATCTAAATAATAATAATAATAATAATAATAATAATAATAATATTGTATTTATACTTAAAATATAATTATACTTATAGTCTAATTTTTTCCCCCTCATATCATATGATCTAAGTAGTAGTAAAATCTTGTTTAATAATGGTAACAGATAAATATTTGGTAAGATGACCTTATGATTTTTTATTCTATAAGAAAAATATTACTAATTTTAGTTTTTGACTTGGTTGATATAAATTATGTTAATGTTGATGTTTTTAATTATATATCAAATTATTATTAGATAGAGAAATTGATTTTTAGTTTTCTTATTTAATAATTGAATCAAATTGTAGGTTAATATGTTATATCTATACCTTTTATGTTAATAACAATAACAATTTAATATTTGATAAATATCCTTATAAGAAAATTATTTCCTTATAATATATATATATATATATATATATATATATATTTGTAATAATAATAAAATCCTAATTATTTTTGAAACATAATTAGACTTATAATTTAGTAATATTTAACAAATTACTATTTTGTAAGATGATCTGAAATTTTTTTTATTCTAAAATTTTATTACTTATCTTTATTTGTGATGGTCTTATTATACAATTTGTTTAGTTCTTATTGTATTTTTTTTAATAAATGTATTGTTCAAAAGAGTAATTTGCTTTCAATATTTAAATTTTAATTCTAATAATAATATAGTTTAATATTTGGTAAGTTGATTTTCGTATGAAAATTAAATAGTTTCCTTCTAAAATAAATTACCTAAGTAATAACAAAAGACTACTTATACATGAAATATAATTACCCTTATGTTATAGTAATAATTACAAATTAAATTATGAATTTCGAATTTGGATTTTCTTTTGCTCAAACTATATTATCTAAATAATAATAAAATTCTACTTATACTTTAAATATATTTATACTTATATTTTAATAATAGTGTGGGCAAGAAAATCGTACCTTGCTAGGGTTAGGGTTTTGTGTTGGCTGAGGAGGAGAGAAATCCACGAAGAGCACGGAATTGATTGAAGAGGGGAGAAGGACAGGTGGGCGATTACTCCAATGACGCGTAGCAGAACTCCAAGAATCCGAAAACCGTGTTAGGGTTATTGGGATTCCAAGAGCCTTCTTCTTGAGTCTTTCCACTCCTAGAATCCGAAAACCTTGTTAGGGTTATTGGGATTCCAAGAGTCTTCTTGAGTGTTGAGATAGAATGTTCAGGTCCTTCGATCTTCCAAGAGTCCAAGTCCTGCGTCTGAAGAGAGGTCCCCTTCCTAATGGACTGGAAGGGGTATTTATAGGGTTTTCTGGAAAGTAGTCATGTGTCAGGCACATGCTTTCAGAAAAATTCCAGAAATACCCTTTAATCATCAGAGTAATGCCCAGATCGTCCTGTCCTTCTAGCCACCAATCCAATCCCTCAATCAATTCGCAAAATGAGCTGCCTCCACTAGCCTTCTGCCTCGGGACCCGTGGAGGCTTCTCTCGGGTCTCGCCTATTTATTTTCGGCTTTTCCGTCTTCATTTAATTAGGTCGTGGAACCCTAATTGTGCATTTAATTCAATTAGGGCATGTGAAACCTAATTTGCACTTGGGCCCACATTTGTCCCTTACGCGAGAGTCGCGTTTCCAAATAGACGATCGTGCAAGAATACTTCAAGCTTTTGAATGATTTTGCGGGACTCCACTTTATAGGTCTTGAAGACAAGGGTCCTAGAAGAGGGAACCCCTAGGGAGCCAAACCTTAGGATTAAACCATAAGGAGGCAAAACCTAGCAGGGCTCTTCCTTGGACATATTGGAAAATCTTCTGCAAATCTTTCCATATATATAGCTTGCCCAATATTTGTTTCCTTAATTTTTTCTTGGAAATTAAAACAAGGAAGATCATCAAATATTAATTACCAAATAAGATTCAATCTAACAAAATCTTTATTTTGGTAAATCAAATCTTTCCTTTTTATTTAGGAATCAAATCGAATATTTCCAAATAAAATCTCATTTTATTTTAAAAATAAAACAAAATCTTTTCTTTTGGAAACCAAATATTTTCTCTCTTTTTTCTATTTAGAAGGAAACCAAATATTTTTTAAAATCCTTCGCTTTTATTTGGGAACAAAATCAAATCGTTTCCATATTTTAAAAAGAATATATTTGTTTTCATATATTTTTTTTCTGGAAATTAAAACAAGGAAGATCATCAAATATTACCAAATAAAATTCAACCTAATAAAATCTTTCTTTTTGGTAAATCAAATCTATCCTTTTTATTTAAGAATCAAATCAAATATTTCCAAATAAAATCTTATTTTATTTTAGAAATAAAATAAAATATTTTTTTCATTCATTTTTTTTGGAAACGAGATCCTTCCTCATCATTTATTATTATTGTTATTTGGAAGGAAAAATCAATTTTCAAAAATTCCCCTTGTTGGGAATAAAATCAATTCTTTTTTTTATATTTTAGAAAATAATATGTTTGTATATTTCTATTTAGAAACAAGATCAAATCTACTTATCTTTTGGAAATCGGATTGAAGTCTTCCCTTAATTGGTGACTGCTTCTTTTTCTGGTGTAAGCACCCTTGAGAACATATATATGTATTCATATATATGCATCTTCCAAGCCATTCAAGCTTCACTTTTGTGTTGCTTTATTTTGGATTTTCTCTCTTCCTACGAGCCAGGAAGATCATCAAGGGAACAATAAGGAATCGTTCTTCAATCCGAGCGAGAGGTAACAAAGAGGATTCCTCCCTATAGGGCTGAACCCTAGGGGCTCCATTCCTTCTTCTCGTCTTCGCTTTTCAATTTGCTTGCATGTTTTCTTTCGGATTTCTCTTGACTTGCTTCCTCTATTTCTCTTTTCTGTTTCAAGCAATTGTAGTCTTTCTTTGTTTCTGAGCCCCATCGCCTTGATCACATCTTGGTTTTTTCCCTCGAATATTATCAAAGAAAGGCTATAATTTTCGCAGGGAGGAAAAATTCGTTCCAAGCAATTGATTTGTGGAGCAACAGGACATCAAAGGAATAGAGAGAACAACACCCTAGGTGGTTGAACCTTATAAGGGCCGAACCCTATAGGAAGACCGAACCCTAGAGTTTTTTTTTTGTTTTTTTTCAGGTACCTCCAATCTTTCTTTTGTCTTCCGAGCCCCATTACCTTGATTATATCTTGGTTTTTTCCCTCGGATCATAAAGAAAGATTGATGTTTTTGGACAAAAATGCAAAGGACCAAAATTTTCTGCAGCAGGACCAACTTCAATGGCCGAACCCTAGGGGGCGAACCCTAGGGAGAAATCTTCAACAAAATAAAGTCCGAGAGGAGCGATCACTATTTTGGCCATAACTTTTGACTCATTTGAAGTTTTGGGGCCCATAATATATCAAAACGAAGCTAACAACGAGACCTTCAAAAGCCATCACCTTTGGCCATGACACATACCTGAAATTGCCCAAAAAGGGCTCCGAAGAATGATTTTTAGTCGTTTGAAGTTTTTTTCAAAAATTTTCGAAATTTGTTTTTCTTGCGTAATTGTGATTTCTGACTTTTCCTAACACTGTATCTTCTTCTTTCCAGGCGTTTTTAGGCTGGAATCTCAGACTTCCTTCTTTGCTATAGTAAGCACCTTTGAGTTTAAATGATTGCCTTGACACCCTTTCATTGCTTTTGAAGACCCTTATATTGAACTTTACTTGCTTGCAGGCCCTTTCAACTGAATGTTCCACATGTTCCGGAAACTACTCAGGCATCCCCCTTCGTCACTGATTGGGGGAGGGCTCCCTTCTTTGGTCCTTCTGACGTCTTCTGGGAGAAAGTCAAGAGCTATGACTATAGAGATTTTTCTCCGCCAGAGAAAGAAGGCTTGTTTCTATATGCCGCAGCTAATGGAGGTTGGGACGACTTCCCTTATGTTGATCGCATTCCTCGCATATGCATGGAGAAACAGGAGTACCCTTTCAGCCCTCTTATCTTTCTGTCCGATTCATCTGGTTGCATTCAGGGATGGCAGGATTGGACTGACGAGATCCTAGGGATCATTGATTATGTGGACATACTCAAGAGTGCTGGCATCTTTCGTTATGTTCAGCTATGTAAAGACCTGCGTATCCAACAGGATCATAACGCCCTTACTGTATTGATCTCACGATGGTGCTCCTTTATTTGCACATTTGTCACTGCTTGGGGGGGAATTCACCCCTACTTTGGAGGGTGTCTATGTCATCTATCAGTAAGTTGCTCATCTTTGCCCTCTGCATATGAGTCACGCCTTTGGTGGGACGATTGTGCAAAATATTTCAAGTGTTTCAGTCTTGCTTCAAGTTTCTGAACAATTCGCAGAGCTCAATTTTTCAAGCCTCGAAGACCAAAGTCCTAGGAAAGGGAACCTCTAGGGGGCCGAACCCTAGGGGGTGACTTCTAGAGGAGCTCTCCCTAGACATCATGGAAAATCTTCTATCTTCTATATTCTCTTCTTCAAAATCAAGGAATCATCGAGGAGGCATCAAGTGGGTGTGCTTCCAATCAGGGTGAACAAAAGATGAAGAAGAACTTTCTCCTAAGTGGTCGAACTATGGGGGGCGAACCCTAGGCGGCTTCATTTCAGGAACTTGATCAATGAGCAAGGAGAAGTCAAAGGTAAGAGGGGAGAGCCTCCCTAGGTGTTCGAGCCTTATGGGCTGAACCCTAGGAGACTTTGGCCTCTTCCTTCATTTTTCTATTTTTCTTCTTAGTTTCCCTGTATTCTGTAGGATATTTATTCATAGGGCTTCTTGCGAGATCATCTTACGAGCCTTATTCTCGAAATGCATAGTCTTTCTCTCTATTCTTTGCGAGCAGAGGACTTAGATAGGCTTAGTTGTGAGGTTGATAATTTCTCGATCCTCCACGGGCCTTGATATGTCTCCCTTCCGTGTTAGGCTGGATCTCTTTACTTCCAGTTATCATGTCGTTGCACTTCGTTCGGAGGTCACTTCACGTCATCATGAGAATGACTTACTTTATGTAGAGCTTTAGGAGCTTCAAGATGCCATGGGTAAATTAAAGAACAAGCTTTCGGGAAATTGAGTCAGCTGCCCAAGACCTTGAGGAACTGATAGCCTTAAATACAAAGGCTCGGGATACCGCCATTGTCAACTTGGAGGCTTTAGCTATACCCTCTCTTCCGTTCAATATGTCATGGCCTTTAGATCATGAACTTTTGTAGTCTCTCATTTCCTGTTTCAGAAGACTCATTTGCATGCATATTTCTGTTATCAGAATAAAGTTTCTTCAACATTATTAATTGTCTTTAACTTGAATTCTTTCTTAAGACCTAATATTCAAACATTGAATCGTAAGTCGTTCAAATTAATACTCCAAGACAAGAATATGTATAATACGAGAGTAAACATGAACTTTGTTTAAAAACATATTTTTTTAATTTCTCACAAACCAATCACTTGAATCTATACTCCTTTTTTTTCACTAATCAGAAAAATTATTCAAGTATAAGTGAAAGTTTGTTATTTTATTAATAATCAGATTGCTTTTAACGAAAAAGCATAACGTTCAGATTTTCATAATAAATCTTTGCTTTTGTCGGAGAAAGCAAAACGTTCGCCATTTTTAGAGATAAAGTGTAACGTTCGGGGTCGAGGGCTTATACTCAGGTGCCTCAATTACTTTTGAAGTTGAAAGTATAACTTTTCTGGTCCGAGGACTTATAGTCAGGTGCCTCGATTACTTTTAAAGTTGAAAGTATAACTTTTTTGGTTCGAGGACTTATAGTTAGGTGCCTCGATTACTTTTGATGATAAAGTATAACACTCGGGTGCCTCGTCACTTGGGTCGTCCAATTTCTTGGCAAGTGTGATCTACGAGGACTTAAAATCTGGTGCCTCGTCACTTGGGTCGTCCAATTTCTTGGCAAGTGTACTCTACGAAGACCTGGAATCGGGTGCCTCGTCACTTGGGTCGTCCAATTTTTTGGCAAGTGTACTCTACGAGGACTTGGCCACCATTTAGAGTGGACCACCATTTTAGGTGGATTTTTTCATAATTTTGTATCTCCAGCTCAGAGATCTTTCAATGGTAGAGCCAGTATTTATGTTGTCCATCATCTTGTGTTGATGAAGCTTGTGTAGCAAAACTTCTCATGTCTTCGGATGATCATCTTGGATTTTTGAGAAAATCTTAATCAAGATACTGTTCGTGGCCTTTGTATGTCCATTGACTTTGGGTAGTAAGGTGGTGATTTATAGTGTTCACCATGTATCTCTCCGTCAGATTCTTGACGTCCCTATTGATGGAGGGAGTTCATTTATCTAATAAGATGTTCGGACAGTGGCTTGTTTAGTACGGTGTTTCCCTTTCCAATTCGATTTCACCAGCTGCTAACTTCTCATGATAGATCCTTCGCAAACTGTGACAGTCCATGGTGGAGTGTTCTGTGTGTTGTTGGTACACACAGAAGTCTGGTCTCTTCTTCATTTCTTCCGTCACAACAAATTTGGGTCTGGGAGGTTCCATCACTCCGTATTCAACCCATTGTTCATACAGGCCCCTGAATGGCTGTTCACTGCATGTGATGGCCTCTGGAACCGGCATTCTAGTATACTTGTCTCTGGGCTTTCCTCTTCTCTATTCAAAATTTCTCTCGCTCTTGTCCCTCTTGCCCCCATGTGATTTTGACAGAGAATCTGCCAAAGCCACAGTTGTCGTCCTCTTGCCCTTTCATGTAACCGTCGCATGGTTAGTGGGCAATGTCATGATTCCTCCCAAGTCTTGTGCAAAAATTGAGAGGAGGCCTTCTTAATGAGATGGGACTTGAAGGAGTCTAAAGCACCATTGTTGCAGATGCTGACCAAGTTCTTTCACTTATGTGCCTGGGCCCTGAACCTGTCCACATAATCTGACAGCTCCTCACTCGACTTCTGCTTGAATCGCTTCAGCTCTACAATGGTTACCTATTTCTGCTCATAGAAAAATTTCTTAAAAAATTGTAATTTTAGATCATCCCAATCATAGACTGATCTTTTCTCCAAATTGTAGTACCAACTGAAGGCACTATCTGTTAAAGTCTTATTGAATTCCCTCATCAACAAGTTGTGGTTGTTTACTTCATCATATTATAGCCACGGAGACATCGACTCCACGAACCTGGCAATGTGCTCCCTGGAATTTCCTTTCTCCCCATTGTATTTTGGAAAGTGTGGGGGATGCTCAATATACCCTATTGGGTAAGGCTACCTCCGAATATGTGCCAGGTAAAGTGGAGTAAAGTCTAACTCCAAAGGTCGGGATGTCTGCTTGCGAAGTTGATTCATCACGTCGATCATATCATCCTTCGTCATGTACTGGCTCGTGGCATGGATTCTCTGGGGTGCTGTGATGTATTGCTGCAGTGGCAGGGTGAACGTCAAAGAGATCGGCTGGTGTACACTTGCATCGTGCCACGCTTGTGCTGGTGGCAGTTGTTGGCTCATTCGCTGGACATGGCTTGGGATGGTCGGCACATGCACTTGTGAAAATACGGGGAGAGTGGTCGGAATGATGTTCGTCTGAGGCTGGCTTGCTTCCAATCTGGGCTGTGGCAGTTCACCACTGTTCTGGAGTTCCAAGTTGATGATTGGAACCGACTGATTCTCCGTCAATGGAGGTACAATCTGGTTCTCCTTGTTGTTGCTGCCATTGTTGTTGTCTTCCCCTCCTGCTTGTTCTTCCTACGAAATGCACGGGAACATGGTCTTGAAAGTGGGGATCTGCATCAACTGCTGGCGGAAGTTTCCCATTTCCTCCTGCTTCCTCTACATCTCCAACATCATAGCCATCATCGCCCCTTGTCCTTCCTGTGCTTCCTTCAATGCCTTAAGCATCTCCAGTTGCACAATGTTCGTCTACTCTCCGCTTGCGTCCTCGCATTGCCTTCCCGCGCCTGTCTGCTTGACATTCGTTGGTTGTTGATCAACCATGTATGGTGATGTTGAACTTCCTTCCGAAGCGTCTTCAAGGATGGTTTGATCGAGATCGAGATTCACACCTTGGAAAGCTTGATTTGCTTGCCTGGGAACTGGATCTGGTGAAGTAATGCTCATTGTCGGTGAAACTATTTCTGTAGTTCTCACACTTTGAGTTGTGGGCGTACCCTTCACGAATTCTACACCTCCCCAACAGAGTCGCTAATTTAATGTGGGCAAAGAAATCGTACCTTGCTAGGGTTAGGGTTTTGTGTTGGTTGAGGAGGAGAGAAATCCACGAAGAGCACGAAATTGATTGATTGATTGAAGAGGGGAGAACGGCAGGTGGGCGATTACTCCAATGACGCGTGGCAGAACTCCTAGAATCAGAAAACCGTGTTAGGGTTATTGGGATTCCCAGAGCCTTCTTCTTGAGTCCTTCCACTCCTAGAATCCGGAAAACCTTGTTAGGGTTATTGGGATTCCAAGATTCTTCGTGAGTGTTGAGAGAGAATGTCCAGGTTCTTCGATCTTCCAAGAGTCCAAGTCTTGCGTTTGAAGAGAGGTCCCCTTCCCAATGGAATGGAAGGGGTATTTATAGGATTTTCTGGAAAGTGGTCATGTGCCAAGCACATACTTTCAAGAAAATTCCAGAAATACCCTTTAATCATCAGAGTAATGCCCAGATCATCCTGTCCTTCTAGCCACCAATCCAATCCCTCAATCAATTCGCAAAACGAGCTGCCTCCACGAGCCTTCTACCTCGGGACCCGTGGAGGCTTCTCTCGGGTCTCGCCTATTTATTTTCGGCTTTTTCGTCTTCATTTAATTAGGTCGTGGAACCCTAATTGTGCATTTAATTCAATTAGGGCACGTGAACCCTAATTTGCACTTGGGCCCACAAATAATAACAAATTCAAGTTAGTTAAGGCGATTTTTATGAAAAATTATTTTCTTCTCAAAATATATTATCTAAATAGTAATAAACTCTTATTTAATAATGGTAACAAATTAATATTTGGTAAGTTGATTTTTAATTTAATTTAATTTTTTTTTGTTAAAAGTATATTACTAATTTTAGTTTTTGACTCGGCTGAACCAAATTATGATAATATTGATGTTTTTAATTTTTTTTACATTATTAGACAAAAAAAATATTATTTTTTCTTATTAAATAATTGAATCATATTAATTTTTGGTTAATATATTATATCTATACCTTTTATTTTAATAATAGTAACAATTTAGTATTATGTAAAAGATCCTTATAAGAAAATTGTTTCCTTATAAAATTATATATAATCATGGGCAAAGAGTTTGGAAACCAAACTCACTAATCTTTAAAAACACATTCATGAAAAATTCATCAATCTTTGAAAATACTTACTCACGAGTTTAGAAACCAAACTCGCCAATCTTTAAAAACACATTCATGAAAAATTCACCAATCTTTGAAAACACCTACTCACGAGTCTAGAAACCAAACTCGCCAATCTTTGAAAGCACTCACTCCCAATTTAGAAACCAAACTCTCCAACCTTTTAAAACACGCATTCAAGAGTTTTGAAATCAAACTCATCCTTTTTTGAAAACATTCACGAGTTTAGAAATCAAACTCACCACTTTTAGAAACAAACATGAGTTTATAAACTAAACAACCTTCTTTTAAAACACAAATTAAAACTGAGTTTAGAAACCAAACTCACAAATCTTTAAAAACGTACTCATGAGTTTATAAACCAAACTCACTAATCTTTGAAAGTACGCATTCCCAAGTTTAGAAACCAAACTCATCAACCTTTGAAAACACATACACATTACAAACCTTTGCATATAAACTCATGAATAACTTTTTGAATAAAAAGCTTTAAATAACTTTTCCTAAAAGTCCTTTCCTAGCCAAAATTGAACCCCATTAGGATAAATAAACTCACTTGCAACTCATGATACCAAACACACACTATGGAATGACACGAGACACCTAGGCACATAACACTTAATTAGAACACACATTAAGACAACTTTTTAAAACTTGAGAAAAGAATTAGGAAAGCGGTAACCGTATTTTACGGAAGTTGGGAGATACTTAACAATTTATCCTTGCTTAAGCAAGCCCCACTTTTTTGAATCTCTAGGTTGCGGACCAATGTAATGAATTCACATTTTGGGCCATCTATCTTCAAAACCTAAAAACCCGAATGAGTTGGTATATCCATTTAGATTCTTACCAACTAGTGACTTTCACATTGGTCTACATTTAAAAATCTTTCAAACCCCATTGAAAAGTGGCACCGTTTTCCAAAAATCTCACATAAATTACACGCATTTCGTAAAAACCCTTTAAACATATGTTTTTTTCAACAAATATAACTTTGAGTACCAAACTGAAAGCTAAAAGAAATCATTGAAAACAAGAAACAAGTAAAAATGATAAGGGTTTTATTTTTTGGTATCGATTAAATGTGTTTCAAATTTCTATGTCACTATTATATGGATTGTTATCATGGTGAATTTTTGACAATTACTACATAAAAGAATGCAATAACAACATACATATTTAGAAAACATTTGAGATCCTAAATCTAATTAAAACAATATCCGACGGGCGTATAAGAAGTGATCTATATGACCTTAACAAATAGTTAATATGGACACAATTTTCACTATAACAAAATATGTTATTATCTACGAAATGATTTCCCAAGTAATGGTTTCTGTCAAAAACAACTTAATATCGATGGAAAAATCCATCGCAATTACTTTTGTCATTGCAACTAGACTTCCCAGGCTAGTTATTTATGGCAAAAACTTTCGTCACAAATATTTTCATCGCAAATAATTAGTCATTTTGGCCACGTGATTTCCCAGGTGATTTAATTTCGACAAAATTCCTAATTTTGACGAAATATTTTCGACAAAATTCCATTAGAAATAAAGCCCTACTTTTTAACTACATAGATCGTGACCCTTGTTCTTGTTTCACTTTTCCCCCTTCACAAATCAACCACATAGAGTAGAGAAAGAACAAAAATTACAGCAACTTTAGCCCTCCTTTTCCTATCTTAGATTGACAACCTCCTTTCCTAGATCGGAAGCAGCAACCCAACCCTTCCCTTTTTCTATCTCAAATCGCAATACTAGCACTCTCATCTCTTTCCCCTCTCTCCACTCCCTTTAACCTTAGCCCTAAGAGGTAGCGACATATATAGTGGTGCTCTCCTCCTTTCAACCTCTTTCATTATTGTCCAATTGAAGCTATTGATTTTCTTCTTTTTTTTAATTTCCACTAAAAATTAGGTTTTTGGTAGAAATTGATTAGTTAGTGAAAAAATCTTATGAGAGTTTACTATATTTATTTATTTCAATTTCTTTCTTTAATACTTGATAAAGGCAAAAAATGATAAATAGATTTTTGATTCAAATCTTACCATATATTCGGTTCCCAAACCATGTTTGAAGTCTACTACTGGTAGCCTTACGTTTAGTTGTTTTGGTTGTCCTTTCTACTATTATTGATCTTGTTTAGCCATTTGTGGCTTATTTGGCAGCTGAATTATAATGTCATTATGTTGTTTGCTCTTTAATTCTCTTGGTTCATAAATCTCGATTGTGCTTACATTCTGTCTAACAAATGCCTGCTAAGATGAATGTGATTGATTTTGTGTTGGTTAGCCCTAATTTGAAATGTGTAGTTACTATATTCGGATGGGGGGAGTTTGTGAATGTGTTGCTATTTTTAACCGAATTTCTAACTGAATTTTGGTGGGAATTGGTTGTGAAATAAGATAAGACAATAAAACATGATACAATACTATATACATAACAAAATATTACAATGTAATTATTATTATTATTATTATTATTATTGTTGTTGTTGTTGTTGCTGTTGTTATATAATATAATATAATACATTAAACAAATATATAAACTATTAAACAATTAAAAAAAAAATTACAATAAACAACTATAGTATCCCATACTAGTTATATTATCTCTATACTACAAAATCATACTATATTATACTATATGTTCTTATTGAATAATCTATATAATATATATTAATATAATATAATATGAATTAATATGATATAATATATAAAATTAAAAAAATATACTATACTATAATATAAACTACTATACTATAGTATATCATGTACTAGGTATACTACACTATATATATATATATATATATATATATATATATATATATACGGTCCGGATCTTAAACTCACCCAAGTAAAAGGTCACCCAACTCACCCCCCTTTAGCGACGGTCCGAGTGACGGTTTGGTCCGTCGCTATATATATAACTGTCGTCTTAGCTTTTAGCGACGGACAACATATAGACGACGGATAACATATAGACGACGGTTGTATATATAGCAACGGACGAACCGTCGCCCGGTCCGTCGCTAAAGGGGGGTGAGCTTGGGTGAGATTTTAGTTGGGTGAACTTAAGATCCTTATCGTATATATATATATATATATATATATATATATATATATATACACACACACACACACACACGACTATACTATAATATAAAATAGAAAAAAATAATATAATATAAGACCGAAGAAAAATAATATTATATAAATAGTATAATATAATATAGAAATAATGGTCATACACAACTGTATATATTTTATTTGTGTACAGTCTGCCAAAACAACGTCGTTTTGACAGATTTTGTTTTTGATTTTTGATTTGGGAGGAGAGCATTTATTTTTTTAAAAGCAAATATACCAAAACGACATATTTTTGACAGACTGTACACAAATAAAACATGCACAGCTGTGTATGGCCATATTACCCATATAATATAAAGAAAAATACAATATATAATATTATATTATAATATGATAAAATAAAATATACAATATAATATAATGAAATAAAATAATATAATATATATAAAACAAAAAATAAAATAATATTATAATAACATACTATAATGTAATTAAAAAAAACCCGTGCAAAATAAAAACTGAATACCCGTGCAAAATAAAAAACTGAATACCCGTGCATCTATATAACTAGGAGCTTCGGTCATTCTACATTTTCTCAATAGGAGAGAATGTCGAATATTTCACAGACGGATGGACAATCGAAAAGGAAAATCTAGGTTCTCGAAGATATATTGAGACTTTGCATACTAGACTTCAAGGGAAGTTGGAACAAATACTTACCCCTAGTTGAATTCTCCTACAACAACAATTATCAAGCAATTTGTCCAAGTTGGCTATTATGGTTCTTATCTTTGATTGGATCCAAGTTTTGATCTTTATTCTTGAATTTTGCTCCACAAATGATTATTATGAAGTATTTTTGAACTTGGATAAACTGATTTACGAATCCTTAATCTTTGTCCTTTATCTCACTGGATTCGTTCTTTAAAATATTTTTCATCATCCTCAGTCCTAAATAGTGAGACAAATGAATATCTTTGGCCTGTAGTGCAAAGATGGATGATTACTTGATGAATATCTTTGGCCTGTAGAGCAAAGATGAACGATTACCTGACGAATATCTTTGGCCCGTAGTGCAAAGATGACAGGTGTTGAGATGAACATGACCAACTGGAGATACAAATAAATATCTTTGGCCCGTAGTGCAAAGATGAATAATTGATTCAAGATATATATTGATTGATGTTACAGGGATAAAATATTGATTATGGACTTTTAAATCATAGAAGATAGCAGACATTATTTTTTACTTAACTCTTCTGATGCATTGTTACTTCCGCTGCAGTTGATCTAAAACTTGTTGTCCATAATATTTTATCTGAATTGTTGAAGACTAACGATAATTTATTTTCCATTATCTTAGTCATAATATTCTTTACTGAGCTAGTTGAGCTCACCCTTTTCATCTATTGTCCTCTTCAGGGTATGAGAATATTGCGGGAACTAGTCGGGGAACAGTGTAATGGTCAGACTAGAGAAGTAGTAGTCCTCACTATTTTTATAAAATAGTGTGATAATAATTATTGAGGACTAAATTTGAATGTTTATATTTCGTATTATATACGATTTGTATTGAAACTCATAGTTGTATGGTCGTATTTCTCACGACCTTTTGTTGTAAAAGATTTGTATTTGAGAAAGTTTTATATTCTAAATCTCCTAGCGTTGCTAGATTTTTGAAATTTATTGACTTCGTGCTGATGTTGCACTTCTGTTTTCTTGAAAAACATTGGATCAAATGATGGAACCAATGAATTTTTTAAAATAGTGCTATTATTCACATGTCTATGCTAATTGCTTCAGCTAGACAAAAATAATTTTAAATTTTCAAAATGTATTTTATGTGTTCTATGCATCATTTGATATGGTGTAGAGACAATAATCGAGAAAATTATCAATGCAGTTAAACCTAGTGTTGGATGTGATTGTATGATCGTCAGCCCAATATGGTATAATGTAGTATGACGACGTCATGTAATGACGAAATCCTCAACGTACCATTATTACGGTACGGTATCAGGATATTATGAAAAGATTCATTTATTTTTAGTTTCCTTAAACTATAAAAAAAAGGGGATTTATTTACTTTTAGTTTCTTTAAATGAAAAAAAAATTGAGTTGGTTAGATATATATATATATATATATATATATATATCTCGATTGATGTCCGAGTTATTGCTAGAAGTCTATGCTACTTGATTCAGCTAGACGAATATTGAAAGATGTTCATGAAATTCAAGCATTCTTTGTCAAACTATACCAAACCAAATTATTTTGGTGTGGATTCAAATGTTAAGAAGCTGAGGTGAACAACCCTGTAAAAGGAGACATGTTATCGGAGACAATGGTTCCGAAAGTAACGCATATAGTCGTTACGATATTAAGATGTAATACGTTGTGCACGACATAGGGGTACGATAGGCTGATCACCTAGACTACGTGCAGAGAGTGTTTTCAGTCTGTGTGATTGCTAAACATTCTGTTAAAGATGGTTTACTAGTGGTGATGTACTATTAAACCTGGAGAAGAGTTCAAGGTCCTCCGAATGAATTGGAATATTTTAAATTCCTGTTATTCATATTGCTTCCCAATTATTGAACAATTGTGGAAGATTCTTATTATTCTGAAGGTGAAGGTGGCAAGAATGATATTCACTAGAAAGAAATAGTTGTGGAACACAACAAGTTAGTGAATAAGATTAACGTAAAATCTACTTTGATAGATTGAATGAATGAAGATAATAAAAATTTCGAGGACGAAATTCTTAGAAGAAAGGGTGAATGTGATAACCCGAATACTTATAAGATAGTGAATTATGAAGTATATGTCTTCGACGAGTAAAGTATATGGTAATGATCCTTAGAAAGGAAATGAACGAGTTAGAGAATATATAATATTTGAAACATAATTGTGTTTAATTGAAGGTTATGAAATAAAACCTAGAATTCGTTGAAGAACTGAATGTAGTTGAATATATATATATATATATATATATATATATATATAAAACATATATTAAGGTAATGCGTTGAAGTTACTCAACGATAAATGTTTTTTTAAGAGATTTGATGAAAACCTGAGTAAGGTAGGGTTTCGGTCATTCCGAGGACGGAATCCTTATAAGGAGGGAAGGATGTGACAGCCCGAATTTTCAAAAATTATTATAATAAGAATTTAATAAATAAAATTCTTATTACGAGATGTTTTGAGTTTGGATATGTGTATATATGTGTTATATGTTGTGAAGTATATGATGTGGTATGAATATAGAAGATATATATATATATATATATATATATATATATTCATATGTTGGAATAATGAGATTTAATAGTTAATTTAATTTAACTGTTGAAGAAGTTAAATAAAATTATTACGAAAAGGAAATTAACTGAATAAGATTAGTTAATTTAATTAAGTTGAAATTATATTATGAAATAATATAATTTGATTATTATGCCTTGTTGGCACTATAATTATTATGAATTAAATTTCATAAATGATGTGAGTAATTCACTTAATGAAATAATGAAGTAATGTGAATATATTTATTTTAATAAAATGAGAGAGGAAGGTATGTTACATATAAACGTAATATGTTAGTGTAATACAATTGTGAATCTCATAAATAATTAAAATATTTATCAAATAAAATAAATATTTTAGTTAAAATATTTATGGAGTAAAATAAATATTCAATGGAAATTATTATGGAATAATTTAGTTAAGTATGATGGTATTAAATAAATTGAATTAATAATTAAGTGGTGATTAGATGTATGGATTAAATAAATTCTATTGAGACAATTTATGTGAGAAAAAGGAATGAAATGATTATATATAATAATTGTATAATTTATTTGAGTTAACTAAAATAATTAGTGGAATAAATATTAACTATTTTAATGGAAATATTTATTCTAATAGAGATGTTTATTTTAGTTACAAAGGTAATTTCATAATTTATAGTGTAGTAATTATACATATTATAATTGCATAATTACTTAATGTGGCTAAATAGTTTAACAATAAAATGAAGTGTGACATATGTATCATATAGTAAGGGAGTTGTTAGAATAAATGGATAAGGAGATTAGGGGTTCTAGCCAAACATGGCCTTGTGACCCTTTGCCTTTGTAACAGATGGGAGCCCTTGGTATTTTTTTAACTGATAGACTAAATAAAAAATACGTTAGTTGTGCTAAGTTTGAGAAAGAAGAATAGAGTAGAGAAGAGAGAAAATTGAGAGAGAAAAGGAGTTCTCTGTAGAGTTGGAGAAGAGCCTTGGAGAATCAAGGAGAACCAATCTCTTTCATCATCTGATTAAAGCTAAGGAGGGTTCAAGAGGTATGAAGAAATTCTTAAGTTCCTAATCTTTGGTCCTTAATTTCATTGTTAGAAATTACTATGGTTATTTGACCTTAGAAATTGGTGAAGAATCTATGTGTGTTGATTATGTAATGAATTTCTAGTATTGTTCATATCTAAAATCAAACCAATTAAGTCTAAATTGTGTAAAAGATGGAAAAATTAGACTCTTGGTTATTATATACTATATAGTTTGTTTTAAAGGTAAAAATTTGGTGTACTTCTATGATGTAAGTTGTAAATTGATAGTTGTTTGTTGTTCTCCTCTGAGAAACGAAAACAACCCAATTGGAATGAACTAAAACGGAGTTAAAATGAATTCGTGATGTAAGATTTCGTTAAATATGTTGAAGTATAAAAATATAGTATGAACACTGAATTGGAACCCTTAAAATGAATGGTTAATATTTTTGAAGTGTTACAATTATTATGTAGATGAGTAGTTCAGTGTTTCACGAATCCATAGAGTCGAAAACGGACTCAATCGAATGTGTATAGCTTGATTTATGAAGATTGGAAGGAGGAAAGGGTTAGAAAATCCACCAGAACAACAAACTGGAGAAGAAAATCGCGTAACAAGCTGCCAGGGGCGCAGCTGCACTGCCCCCAAGGCTGTTTGGGGCGCAGCTGCGCCGGGAGGAAAGTCAGTCCGGGACTATTTTGACCTCCTATGGTAAAATAGCCATAACGTTTTCATACGAACTCCGATTGAGGCGATTCAAGATGATCCGGAACAAGAACGAGTAGACCTACAACTTTTGTTCTTTAAGTTTTTTAATTTGAGGTTATTAGCAAGGGTAAAATGGTCATTTTTGGGACTGATATATTTTTAGAGGCAATTGTGGGGGTGTCGGGCATGCACGTATGCACATTTAATGCTCCCGACCATGTAAAATGATGTTCTAACTTCCATAACATGACTATTATGTATTATAATGATATTTAACATTAATCTTTGAGTGTTAGACAATTTGTATGAGCGTACTAAGCGTGCGCAAATGCGTGTCGTTTGGGCGTTCGAATAGGCAAGTTTGACGCACGGACGTGCAAGCGTCGCAGCACCGTAACGAGTGTGTATGACATTGTTTAATATTATGTTTTCAATAAGAATGAAACATTATAGAGTAATGTAACCCAATATAGGAGCATGCAAAGCACATGCAAAAGAGGCGAGTTAGGCGTGTGACGTATAAACGTCGAAACGCCGTGTAACGTGATAATACACTTAAATAGTATTTCGATTCTAATGAAACGAACATTATAATATATGAAATGTGGTTAATATAAAACCAATAGGTAGTCCTAGCAGGACTTAAACACTTGAATGAATTTTGAATATTACAAAAAAGAAATATAGTGAGATATAAGTCGAAAGTTAACACAATCAAATTGAACATTGTGTATTGATAATAGGAAGGGTTATGAGATGTAGAGTAAAGTTTACATTACAATTCATATGCTTTGCTATGTGACTAAAAGTTGATGTCACTACAAGAAAAAAGCCTATCTGCGATCGCATGCGGTCGCTGATAAGCGTCGCATAAAATATGGTCGCTAGAATGCACATCAGCGACCACTATTAGCGACCGAACTATCTGCAACCGAGATTAGCGACCGATATTGTCATTTCAGTCGCTAAGATGAGTCAGCATGGTTCAGGGCCACAGGCTGACGTGTGCCATGTGTCAGCGAATATAATCAGTGACCGCGTGCGGTCGCTGAAATCCCCATATGATTAGTGACGGCTAATACTTATCAGCGACCGCATGCGGTCGCTGATGTAAAAAAACCTGGAACCCAGAATTTTGCTGTTTTACAGAATTCCCAAAAAACTGTACCTGTTTTGTTTAGGTACAGTTTATATACCTGCTTTGTACCTGCTTTATCCCAACACATAAACATGCACAATAATATAACATCCATCGTCCATTTACTGACACATACACCAAACTAGTATATAAACTATATAAACCTTTAAAAACTGATATAAATTGAATAAATATAAACAAATATAATCTTTAAGCAACATACAGACATCCAAAGAATGAATATAAAAGTATAAGATTCTCAAATAACTACAAAACAACACTAAATCAGTCGTCAAGCATCATTGTCCAAATTAGTTTCTCCTTGATCTTGATCGCCCTGTAATTAACAAAAAAATAAAATAAATTACATATAATATAGTATATATGTTGATACTGGTGTTACGATAATATACAGTTGTTTTTAAATATAACAATATATATATATATATATATATATATAAGTCACTACTTTGATTGTAATAAATAAGATTGATTACCTCGTCGCCATCCCCATGCTGTGATGCTGCTGCTGCCGCCATTGTATTAGCAAACTCATCAGCACTCAGAGCCGCCAAATGCCCGCCCAGTATCTTTAGAAGATCGCGATCTCGACATATAGCTCTCACACAGTCAGCAGGAGTATGAATAGCTGGATGACTCGATGACTGTGAAGACTGGGTAGCTGAGCTGCCTGAGCCACTGAAGGATATTGATTTATTTATTTATTAGTTGAAAACTAAGTAAATGGTAACTTAGTAATGTTACAAAGAATATATATATAGTATACATTACCCAAATTAAACTTAATTACCCAAATTAAACCTAATTACCCAAATTAAATCTAATTATCCAAATTAAACCTAATTAAGGGTTCTTAAACATAGAGTATACATACACCAAATTAATCAAATTTATGTATATATATATACATATTCATAGCAACAAATCAATATAATAACATGTATATATGTATATATATATATATATATATATATATATATTCATAGCAACATATCAATGCATATATGTATACATTACCCAAATTAATCATTCATTGTATAACAAAATCATTCATAGTATAACTAATATATACCTAAGTGTCGGCAATGATAGCAGCGGGCGGTGGCGGTGAGGCGGTAGCAATGGGCGGCAGAAACCCTCCTCTTCTCCCTATTCTTCTCCCCCTTCTCCCTCTTCTCACCTTCTCTGTCTCCCTCTTTTTCTTTCTGTTTCGCGTCTGTTGTCCAGGCCTGTTGCTGAGAACATTTAAAAGAATCAGCGACCGCTTTCAGCGATCGTATGCAGTCGCTAGTTTTTAATGACGTGGATCTATCAGCGACCGCATGCGGTCACTGTAACTCCTTGGTCGCTGAAGAAAAGCCCGTGAGCAATTCACGCCAATTTTTAGGCAGCAAAAACACACCTGCGACCGGATAGCGACCGCATGCGGTCGCAGATATAAATTAGCGATCAGATTTCATAATTTTCGCCAAAGGCGGTCACTGATGCCACTACTAGCGACCGAATTTTGCGGTCGCTGATACCTTTGGTCGCTGATAGTGTGTGCATGATTATATAATTGTGTAGGGCACGTGAAGTGCAGATATCTGTAAGCTGTTAAACTGTTATTGGTAAACAACGATCAAGGAAAGTCTTTCAGTTCCTATTTTCTACATGCACTTGATGATGAACTGTTTTAAATTATTTTGCAAAGTGCATGATATGTTGTAAGCATGAAATGTTAAAGTCAATTTATGACTACATTGATTAATTAAAGAATATTGATTGAGTAAGGAACTCAATCTTTATATTTGTTATGTGATGTAAAGTATATATGCCACGTTACTTTAATTATTATGAGATGTATGTTGATCATGTATTTATGTGCTATGTGATGCCTGAAAGCTGTTAGATCTTGCTGAGCTGTCGAGCTCATTCTTGCAAATAATCACTTTTGCAGGTTAAGGATTCAAGGTAACGCTATGTGCTACTTGAAAGAAATGAATCAGATATAATGCATGAAGATTTATATATTTTGGCTAAATTGTTATTATTTTGGAACCTGTTTAAGGCTTTAGATAATGTATGATGGTTAACAGATGTTGAGTTGTAAAGTTTAAATTTTAGCCGATGTATAAGGGTTATTGAACGTGGTTGTAAGTTTTAGTTTATAATAACTCTGACGAAGCGATTCATGTAATAAAGTTGAATCAAAGTTATGTAACGATAAAGGTTGAGATTCAGGAAAATAAAGAAGGAATAATATAAAAGTTTTAAATATTCCGTATTTTTAGTGATTAGATCATTGATTAATGATGTAAAGTCTGAATAAGGATGTATTGTTAACGACCGATGTCGAGAGTTGTATTGTATGAATTTTGGGGTCGTTACAGAACCTAATTGATTATACTTTGAATTATATATTTTGAATTAGAAAACAGATTAAAGTGTTCAATTTCATTAAGAACACTTATC
The DNA here is from genome assembly GCA_020205555.1 of Panax stipuleanatus. NCBI lineage: Eukaryota > Viridiplantae > Streptophyta > Magnoliopsida > Apiales > Araliaceae > Panax > Panax stipuleanatus. Next base: position 122,550,478 of record CM035124.1, on the reverse strand, counting down.
AATGGCTTTTCCTTAAAAATCATAAAATTGGTTGTGTTAAATTGTGTGTTTTGACGATTCAATGTGTTAAAGCATGATAGAAGCTTTAAATTGTTGGTTGAATTCAAAACACGATGTGGAGAAATAAGCCAATTTGGATTTTTCTCTGCACTGTTCGCGAACCTGTCTACAGCCGCTGCAGGGGTCCAGCCCCGGCGGGCCTTGCAAGGCCAAATAACGCGCCCCGGCAAGACGCTCCCTGGCGCAGATTCTGCATGTAAAGCGCGCTCCGGCGCGAATTGCAGAAAGTAAATATTAATTATAAATTATAATATGTTCAATTATGATTTAATAAATGCATGATATAGTTTGATTAATTATGAATTATAATTTATTTAATTATAATTCAATTAAAATAAGATGTAATTATAATTTGATTATTATAATTAAAGTAAATGTTTAACTTAAATTATAATTTATTTAATTATAATTTAATATGTAATTATAATTTGAATAATTATAAGTAAGGCAAATGTGTAATTTAAATTATAATCTATTTAATTATAATTTATTTAATGAGTGCATGAATTGAAATTGATTAATTATAATCAAAGAAATTGTTTAATTTAATTTATAATTGGTTTAATTATAATTTAATTAATATAAATGCATAAATTTGGTTTGATTAATTCTAATCAACATAAATGTTTAATTTAAATTATAATCTGTTTAATTATAATTTAATGAATATAAAATACAATTATAATTTGATTAATTATAATTGAGGAGAATGTGTAATTTAAATTTGTTTAATTAATATGAGTACATAATTATTAATTGATTAATTATGTAAAGATAGAATATGATTATATGATGTGATTAATTATGTGATCAGTAATTATTAACTTAATAATTAAAGAGGAATGAGTTAACCTAAATGGGTTAACTAATTATGAGAAGTAGTTATGTGATAATTAATTTATATTAATTAATTATACATATAGTTTGACAGTGTGTGTTAAACAAATAAATGGGAGAGAATTACGAAGAGTAAAGTAGAACTTACTTAAACGATTGCTAAGCGTTGCTATGTGAATAATAGTTGATGTGTATGGTAATACGTTGTGTAGGATTCATGAAGCAGATTATTATAAGTTGTTTTTCGTTAATTGGTAATCTACGAGCCAGGCAAGCCTTTTAGTTCCTATTTTTTATGTGAACTTGATGATGAACTGTTTTAAATTGTATTGCAAGAGCATGATAGGTTATATATGTTGCAAGTATGAAATGTTAAAGTCAATTTCTGACTACCTTGATTGATTAAAGAATGTTGATTGAGTAAGGAACTCAATCTTTATATTTGTTATGTGAATTAAAGCATGTATGCTATGTTACTCTAATGATTATGAGATGTATGTTGAGCATGCTATTATTTGCTACGTGATGCATGAAAACTATTAGATCTTGCTGAGCTGTCGAGCTCACTCTTGCAAGTAACCACTTTTACAGGTCAAGGATGCAAGGTAATGATACGTGCTAGTTGAATGTTAAGATCAATAGCGATGCAAGAAATTATTTATTCTAGATGAGTAATGTATTTGTTTCCTTAATTGTAACATAATTGTTGAGTTGTAAGTTGAGCTATCCGATGTATAGTGGATATTGCTTCGAGATGTAAGACTTTGTATAATAACTTCGATGAAGAGATTCATGTAATAAATTTGAATCAAAGATATGTAATGATAAAGGTTGGGATTCAGGATAATAAAGAAAGATTATATAAAAGTTTTAAATATTCTGTATTTTTAATGATTGTATCATCTAATAATGATGTAAAGTTAGAATAAAGTTGTATTGTTAACGATCGAGAATAGTAATTATATTGTATGAATTTTAGGGTCGTTACAGTTGGTACCAAAGCTGATAGGTTATACACCTTAGGTAAGAGTACCTTAGGCTATGACCTTAGGTTATAAGAATAAGAAGTTAAGTTTAAGTTACGTATAATGAAAAGGTAGAAGTATAGGATGAGTCAAATCCTAGAAATGTTATAAGAAAAGGTGAGAATGACGAGGAGTAAACTCGAATAAAATATTGAGCAATATGAATGAAGTTAGAAAGTTCTTAAAGGAAGAATTGATAAATGAACAAAAAGATTCAAAGATGAATCTTGGAGAGAGATAAAGATAAGAATAAGGAGTTGCCTAACTCCAATAATAAAGATGACGAATAACGATGAATAGAAAAAGTCTATAAGATTAAAGGCATAAATGAAATCATGATATGACATGATGATAGGTAAAGATAAGAAGTTTTTAAAATAAAACGATAATGAAATAAGAAAAGAATCATAAGGGAGATGATTATAGAATATGATCACAACGTGATCTTTTTAAAATTGAAAGACAGATGGTCTGTAATGATTGAATAGTTTGAGACTATAACGAGAATGTATTATGATATAGTACGAGATTAACTCACGAGGAGTTACAAATGATGAGATACAGAAGTCTATATCGAGAATAGAGCGAGAAGTTATGAGCAAGATAGAGTTAAGTGGGATTTCAATTGAGGACTCATGTGGTGGCTGAGTTGTACAAACCTTTGTATGGGCAGGGGTTTTGTGCTTACACTTGGTTTATCGCATGGATAATCATTGGAATGTTGGTGTCGCGCTATCGATATATATATGGCGAGAAGGTGATTCTTTTTACATATTTATATTTGATAGTTAGAAACAATTAAGATTAGATTAGATGATATTAAGATTAGGTACGAGTTCTTAAAACTCATGCTTATGGTGAGTTCGTGACTTATAATCATATGTATGTTTTTGAACCCCTAAGCATATGGACAGTCCCTGATAGGTTCTTGGACTACGTATTGATAGGACAAGTTCTTAAACTCATATTATTGTGGCAAGTTCCTGAACTTCCAAAGTGTGGTAAGTTTGATGAACTATACTGGGTATAGAAAGGTATTGGTATAGAAAGAATTGATGGTGCTGAAGATTGATAGAATGATTAAATAATGAAATGGTGGAGTAAAGAGTTATATTGATGGAAAAAATTTTGATATTCTAAATCTCCTAACTTTGCTAGATTTTTGAAATTATTGACTTCGTGCTGATGTTGCACTTCTGTCTTCTTCAAAAATATTGGATCAAATGATTGAACTAATGGATTTTTTTAAAATAGTGCTATTATTCACATGTCAATGCTAATTGCTTCAGCTAGACAAAAATAATTTAAAATTTTCAAAATATATTTTATATATATTGTATGCATCATTTGATATGATGTAGGAATAATAATCGAGGAAGTCATCAATGCGATTAAACCTAGTGTTGGATGTGATCGTAGGATCGTCAGCCCACTATTGTATGATGTAGTATAACGACATCATGTAATGACGAAATCCTCACCGTACCATTACTACGGTACAGTATCAGGATATTATAAAAAGATTTATTTATTTTTTGTTTCCTTAAAAAAATTTTATTGAGTAGGTGAAATATATATATATATATATATATATATATTTCTATTGATGTCCGAATTATTGCGAGAAATCTATGCTACTAGATTCAGCTAGACAAGTATTGAAAGATGTTTATGAAATTTGAGCGTTCTTGGTCAAACTATGTCAAACAAAATTGTTTTGGTGCTGATTCAAATGTTAAGAAGCTGAGGTGAACAACCCTATAAAAAGGGACATATTATCGGAGACAATAGTTCCAAGTGTAACGCATATAGTCGTTACGATGTACTACGTTTGTGCACGATGTAGTGGTGCGATAGTCTGATCACCTAGAGCATCGATGTAGGATGTTTACTGTCTGTGTGATTGTTAAACATTTTGTTAGAGTGGTTTATAGTGTGAAGTACCAGGGGTGAAGCACTATTAAACCTAGAGATGAGTTCAAGGTCTTGTGAACCCTCAGCTTGATTTGAGAATCTTTTAAATTCCTGAGTTATTTATATTGCTTCCCAATTATTGAGCAATTGTGGAAGATTCTTATTGTTCTGAAGGTGAATGTGGCAGGAAGGATATTCCTTAGAAAGAAGTAGTTGTGGAACACAACAATCCAATTAATAAAGATTAACGTAAAATCTATTTTTATATATTGATATATGAAGATTAATAAAAAATTTTGAGGATAAAATTCTTAGAAGAATGGGTGAATGTGATAACTCGAATACTGATAAGATAGTGAATTATGAAGTATATGAACTCGACGAGTAGAGTTTTGGTAATGATCCTTAGAAAGGAAATGAACGGGTTGAAGAATAAATAATATTTGAAACATAATTGAGTTAATTGAAGGTTATGAAATAAAACCTAAAACTTATTGAAGAAATGAATGGAGTAGTATATATATGTAAAACTTTTGTTAAGGTAATGTGTTGAAGTTATTCAACGATAAAATTATGAAAGAGATTTAGTAAAAATCGAGTAAGGTAGGTTTCGTTGATTCCGAGGACGGAATCCTTATAAGGAGGAAAGGATGTGACAACCCGGATTTTTAAGAATTAATAAATGAGAATTTAATAAATAAAATTCTTATTATGAGGTGTTTCGAGTTTGAGTATGTGTATATGTGTTATATATTATGAAATATGTGATTTAGTGTGAAGAAAATTTTAATATTTATTGAATTAAATAAATATTTTAATTAATTTATTTATTGAGTTAAATAAATAATTTATGTGATTGTTGTGAAATAATTTAATTAAGTATAATATATTAATTAAATGAATATTTAATATTTAATTTAATTAATATGTAATAATTTTATGTTATAGTTCTAATTTAATTGGGATAATTAAATTAGATGAAATTATGTGGTAATTGTTACATGAAATTATAATTAGCGAGTAATTATAATTGTTATGTGACAATTTTCATATGATTAATTGGTGTTAACTTTTAATTAATTAAATTAGAATGTTAAGATTTAATTAATTAAAGTATAACATGAAATATATGTGTTGAAGGATTTATTAAAAGAATTAAAAGAGTTTTTAAAACTGTTTTGTCAAACAAGGCCCTTGCACCGTTTTAAATCCGTTTTGCCAAACGGGGCCTTAACTACAAAAAACTTATTTTTAAAAATAATGTTGTTTTGCCAAACAAGCCTTAGGGTTTTTAAAATTCAAATTGTAACTTATATATATATATATATATATATATATATATTAATTGCAATTATGATATTAATTGAGTGGTTTAAATACTTGGGAGTTATATATATTATATTATTATACATATAATATATATCATATTAGTTATATGTTAAAACTATGTTAGTTAAAATTAGCTAAGTGTTAGTCAGTTAGAAAAGAAGAACAATACAGAGAGAGAAAAGAGAAGTGAGAGAGAAAAGAAGAGAGAAGAAGAAGAGGAAAGGAGGAAGGCTTTAAGAGAAAATCCTTGTTAAATCTCAACATTATCTTCCTCACCAACAAGGGTATAATCTCAATTACTTGTTTTTAAATATGTTTTTATGTTCTTCATGAGTATTAGTTCTCTATGTATATGAATTAACGAGAAGTTTATATAAATATGATGTATATGTATGAATTGTGTCAATATATGCTTATAATTGAATTGTATGCATAATTGAGTTGTCTAATTCATGAAGACATGATGAAGATGAAGAATTCATGTTCATCAAAAGTTACAGTGATATATTTTGAAAAAAAATTATATATATAGTTTTCTTTAAAATCAAAAGAATTCTTGTTTGATTGTTAATTGTTGTTTAAATTAAGTATAGATAGTGATAGCATGCTTAGAAACTAATTGATTATACTTTGAATTATGTATTTTGAATTAAAAAATAAATTACAGTGTTCAATTTCTTCAAGAATACTTATCAAATGCATTTCTTTAAAAATCATGAAATTGGTTATTTTAAATTGTGTGTTTTGATGATTCAATGTATTAAAACATGATAGAAGCTTTAAATTGTTGGCTGAATTCAGAACTCGATGTGGAGAAATAAGCCAATTTGATTTTTTCTCTGCATTGTTCGCGAACCTGTCTGCGGCCGCTGCAGGGGTCCAGCCCCGGCGGGCCTTGCAAGGCCAAATAGCGCGCCCCGACACAGATTCTGCATGTAAAGCGCGCCCCGGCACGAATTGCAGAAAGTAAATATTAATTATAAATTATAATATGTTTAATTATTATTTAATAAATGCATGATATAGTTTGATTAATTATGAATTATAATTTATTTAATTATAATTCAATTTAATTAAGATGTAATTATAATTTGATTATTATAATTAAAGTAAATGTTTAACTTAAATTATAATTTAATATGTAATTATAATTTGAATAATTATAAGTAAGGCAAATGTGTAATTTAATTTATAATCTATTTAATTATAATTTATTTAATGAATGCATGAATTGAAATTGATTAATTATAATCAAAGTAATTGTTTAATTTAAATTATAATTGGTTTAATTATAATTTAATTAATATAAATGCATAAATTAGGTTTGATTAATTTTAATCAACATAAATGTTTAATTTAAATTATAATCTGTTTAATTATAATTTAATTAATATAAAATACAATTATAATTTGATTAATTATAATTGAGGAGAATGTATAATTTAAATTTGTTTAATTAATATGAGTACATAATTAATAATTGATTAATTATGTAAAGATATAATATGATTATATGATGTGATTAATTATGTGATCAGTAATTATTAACTTAATAATTAAAGAGGAATGAGTTAACCTAAATGGGTTAACTAATTATGAGAAGTAGTTATGTGATAATTAATTTATATTAATTAATTATACATATAGTTTGATAGTGTGTGTTAAACAAATAAATGGGAGAGAATTACGAAGAGTAAAGTAGAACTTACTTAAACAATTGCTAAGCGTTGCTATGTGACTAATAGTTGATGTGTATGGTAATACGTTGTGTAGGATTCATGAAGCAGATTATTATAAGTTGTTTTTCGTTAATTGGTAATCTACGAGCCAGACAAGTCTTTCAGTTCCTATTTTCTATGTGAACTTGATGATGAACTGTTTTAAATTGTATTGCAAGAGCATGATAGGTTATACATGTTGTAAGCATGAAATGTTAAAGTCAATTTCTGACTACATTGATTGATTAAAGAATGTTGATTGAGTAAAGAACTTAATTTTTATATTTGTTAGGTGAATTAAAGCATATATGCTATGTTACTCTAATGATTATGAGATGTATATTGAGCATGTTATTATTTGCTACGTGATGCATGAAAGCTGTTAGATTTTGCTGAGCTGTCGAGCTCACTCTTGCAAATAACCACTTTTGCAGGTCAAGGATGCAAGATAATGATACGTGCTAATTGAATGTTAAGATCAATAGCGATGCAAGAAATTATTTATTCTAGATGAGTAATGTATTTGTTTCCTTAATTGTAACATAATTGTTGTGTTGTAAGTTGAGCTATCTGATGTATAGTGGATATTGCTTTGAGATGTAAGACTCTGTATAATAACTTCGATGAAGCGATTCATGTAATAAATTTGAATTAAAGATATGTAATGATAAAGGTTGAGATTCAGAGTAATAAAGAAAGATTATATAAAAGTTTTAAATATTCCGCATTTTTAATGATTGCATCTTCTAATAATGATGTAAAGTTAGAATAAAGTTGTATTATTAACGATCGAGAATAGTAATTATATTGTATGAATTTTAGGCTCGTTACATTAGGTATCAAAGCTGATAGGTTATACACCTTAGGTAAGAGTACCTTATGCTATGACCTTAGGTTATAAGAATAAGAATTTAAGTTTAAGTTACGTATAATGAAAAGGTGATTCTTTTCACATACTTAGAAGTATAAGATGAGTCAAGTCCAAGAAATGTTATAAGAAAAGGTGAGAATGACGAGGAGGAAACTCGAATAAAATATTGAGCAATATGAATGAAGTTAGAAAGTTCTTAACGGAAGAATTGATAAATGAACAAGAAGATTCAAAGATGAATCTTGGAGAGAGATAAAGATAAGAATAAGGAGTTGCCTAACTCCAATAATAAAGATGACGAATAACGATGAATAGAAAAAGTCTATAAGATTAAAGGCATAAATGAAATCATGATATGACATGATGATAGGTAAAGATAAGAAGTTTTTAAAACAAAACGATAATGAGATAAGAAAAGAATCATAAGGGAGATGATTATAGAGCGAGAAGTTATGAGCAAGATAGAGTTAAGTGGGATTTCAACTGAGGACTCATGTGGTGGCTGAGTTGTACAAACCTTTGTATGGGCAGGGGTTTTGTGCTTACACTTGGTTTATCGCATGGATAATCATTGGAATGTTGGTGTCGCGCTATCGATATATATATGGCGAGAAGGTGATTCTTTTTACATATTTATATTTGATAGTTAGAAACAATTAAGATTAGATTAGATGATATTAAGATTAGGTACGAGTTCTTAAAACTCATGCTTATGGTGAGTTCGTGACTCATAATCATATGTATGTTTTTGAACCCCTAAGCATATGGACAGTCCCTGATAGGTTCTTGGACTACGTATTGTAGGACAAGTTCTTAAACTCATATTATTGTGGCAAGTTCCTGAACTTCCAAAGTGTGGTAAGTTTGATGAACTATACTGGGTATAGAAAGGTTATTGTATAGAAAGCATTGATGGTGCTGAAGATTGATAGAATGATTAAGTAATGAAACGGTGGAGTAAAGAGTATATTGATGGAGAAAATTTTGATATTCTAAACCTCCTAACTTTGCTAGATTTTTAAAATTATTGACTTCGTGCTGATGTTGCACTTCTGTCTTCTTTAAAAATATTGGATCAAATGATTGAACCAATGGATTTTTTTAAAATAGTGCTATTATTCACATGTCTATGCTAATTGCTTTAGCTAGACAAAAATAATTTAAAATTTTCAAAATGTATTTCATATATTCTTTGCATCATTTGATATGATGTAGGAATAATAATCGAGAAAGTCATCAATGCGGTTAAACCTAGTATTAGATGTGATCGTAGGATCGTCAGCCCACTATTGTATGATGTAGTATAACGACATCATGTAATGATGAAATCCTCAACGTACCATTACTACGGTACGGTATCAAGATATTATAAAAAGATTTATTTATTTTTTGTTTCCTTATTTTTTTTTATTGAGTTGGTTAGATATATATATATATATATATATATATATATATATTTCTATTGATGTCCGAATTATTGCGAGAAGTCTATGCTACTTGATTCAGCTAGACAAGTATTGAAAGATGTTTATGAAATTCGAGCGTTCTTTGTCATACTATGTCAAACCAAATTATTTTGGTGCTGATTCAGATGTTAAGAAACTGAGGTGAACAACCCTATAAAAGAGGACATGTTATCGGAGACAATAGTTCCGAGTATAACGTATATAGTCGTTACAATGTACTACGTTTGTGCACGACGTAGTGGTGCTATAGTCTGATCACCTAGAGCACCGATATAGGATGTTTACAGTCTGTGTGATTGTTAAACATTTTGTTAAAGCGGTTTATAGTGTGAAGTACCGGGGGTGAAGCACTATTAAACCTAAAGATGAGTTCAAGGTCTTGTGAACCCTCAGCTTGATTTGAGAATCTTTTAAATTCCTGAGTTATTTATACTGCTTCCCAATTATTGAGCAATTGTGGAAGATTCTTATTGTTCTGAAGGTGAATGTGGCAGGAAGGATATTCCTTAGAAAGAAGTAGTTGTGGAACGCAACAATCTAGTGAATAAAGATTAACGTAAAATCTATTTTTATATATTGATATATGAAGATTAATAAAAAATTTCGAGGACGAAATTCTTAAAAGAAGGGGTGAATGTGATAACCCGAATACTGATAAGATAGTGAATTATGAAGTATATGAACTCGACGAGTAGAGTTTTGGTAATGATCCTTAGAAAGGAAATGAACGGGTTAAAGAATAAATAATATTTGAAACATAATTGAGTTAATTGAAGGTTATGACATAAAACCTAAAACTTATTGAAGAAATGAATGGAGTAGTATATATATGTAAAACTTTTGTTAAGGTAATGTGTTGAAGTTATTCAACGATAAAATTATGAAAGAGATTTAGTAAAAATCGAGTAAGGTAGGTTTCGTTGATTCCGAGGACGGAATCCTTATAAGGAGGAAAGGATGTGACAACCCGGATTTTTAAGAATTAATAAATGAGAATTTAATAAATAAAATTCTTATTATGAGGTGTTTCGAGTTTGAGTATGTGTATATGTGTTATATATTGTGAAATATGTGATTTGGTGTGAAGAAAATTTTAATATTTATTGAATTAAATAAATATTTTAATTGATTTATTTATTGAGTTAAATAAATAATTTATGTGATTGTTATGAAGTAATTTAATTAAGTGTAATATATTAATTAAATGAATACTTAATATTTAATTTAATTAATATGTAATAATTTTATGTTATAGTTCTAATTTAATTGGGATAATTAAATTAGATGAAATTATGTGATAATTGTTACATGAAATTATAATTAGCGAGTAATTATAATTGTTATGTGGCAATTTTTATGTCATTAATTAGTGTTAACTTTTAATTAATTAAATTAGACTGTTAAGATTTAATTAATTAAAGTATAACATTAAATATATGTGTTGAAGGATTTATTAAAAGAATTAAAAGAGTTTTTAAAACGTTTTGCCAAACAAGGCCCTTGCACCGTTTTAAATCCGTTTTGCTAAACGTGGCCTTAACTACAACAAACTTGTTTTTAAAAATAATGTTGTTTTGCCAAACAAGCCTTAGGGCTTTTAAAATTCAAATTGTAACTTATATATATATATATATATATATATACATATTAATTGCAATTATGGTATTAATTGGGTGGTTTAAATACTTGAGAGTTATATATATTATATAATTATACATATAATATGTATCATATTAGTTATATGTTAAAACTACGTTAGTTATAATTAGCTAAGTGTTAGCCAGTTAGAAAAGAAGAACAATACAGAGAGAGAAAAGAGAAGTGAGAGAGAAAAGAAGAGAGAAGAAGAAGAGGAAAGGAGGAAGGCTTTGAGAGAAATTCCTTGTTAAACCTCATCATCATCTTCCTCACTAAGCAACAAGGATATAATCTCAATTCTTTGTTTTTAAATATGTTTTTATGTTCTTCATGAGTATTAGTTCTATGTGTATATGAATTAACGAGAAATTTATATAAACATGATGTATATGTATGAATTGTGTCAATATATGCTTATAATTGAATTGTATGCATAATTGAGTTGTCTAATTCATGAAGACATGATGAACATGAAGAATTCATGTTCATCAAAAGTTACAGTGATATATTTTGAAAAAAAATTATATATATAGTTTTCTTTAAAATCAAAAGAATTCATGTTTGATTGTTAATTGTTGTTTAAATTAAGTATAGATAGTGTTAGCATGCTTAGAACCTAATTGATTATACTTTAAATTATGTATTTTGAATTAGAAAATAAATTACAGTGTTCAATTTCATCAAGAACACTTATCAATGGCTTTTCTTTAAAAATCATGAAATTAGTTGTTTTAAATTGTGTGTTTTGATGATTCAATGTGTCAAAACATGATAGAAGCTTTAAATTGTTGGCTGAATTCAGAACTCGATGCGGAAAAATAAGCCAATTTAACTTTTTTTCTGCAATGTTCGTGAACCTGTCTGCGGCCGCTGCAGGGGTCCATCCCCGGCGGGCCTTGGAAGGCCAAATAGCGCGCCCCGGCGAGACGCACCCTGGTGCAGATTCTGCATGTAAAGCGCGCCCCGGCACGAATTACAGAAAGTAAATATTAATTATAAATTATAATATATTTTAATTATGATTTAATAAATGCATGATATAGTTTGATTAATTATGAATTATAATTTATTTAATTATAATTTAATTAAAATAAGATGTAATTATAATTTGATTATTATAATTAAAGTAAATGTTTAACTTAAATTATAATTCCAGAAAAGTCTGACCGGAGAGGCTAGAGCCTGGTATGCCCGTCTGGACAACTCTAAAATTCACAGCTGGGAAGAATTGACACATACCTTCCTCAATCAATATAGTTTTCAGTCTCAACTGGCTCCAGATATATATCAAATAACCAAAATCAAGAAATAAAACACTGAGTAACATAATTGTTAAGTTGTAAGTTGAGCTATCCGATGTATAGTGGATATTGCTTTGAGATGTAAGACGTTGTATAATAACTTTGATGAAGCGATTAATGTAATAAATTTGAATCAAAGATATGTAATGATAAAGGTTGAGATTCAGGGTAATAAAGAAGGATTATATAAAAGTTTTAAATATTTCGTATTTTTAATGATTGTATCATCTAATAATGATGTAAAGTTAGAATAAAATTATATTGTTAACGATCGAGAATAGTAATTATATTGTATGAATTTTAGGGTCGTTACAGGTACCGTGTTTCACAGGAGTTGTGGGGTGCCTAACACTTTCCCCACACTTAACCAAGCCCCCGAACTTAGAACTTCGATTTCAAAGATCAAGTTTCGACAGTGTCCAACAATTGGGCCTCCTTTCAAAACAAAACTCGATTTAATTGGTACAACTATTTCAAAATCTACCAACTGGCGACTCTATAAAACGTTCAAATCGTCGACATGATACATGTTGGCCTTTTCCTAAAAAACCCTTCAAAGCCTTTTTCACAAAAAGATAAAATAAGGGTAAACAAAACTTAGGAAGAAAGAAAGATTCGGGTTCACCTCAAACCGTATTTTTCCACGACGTCGACAGGTGGCGAATCTGCTGCGGACAGTAGAGGGCTTAGTTCGCTCTCAAATCCCTTTATATCTGCGAATGTGTGAATGCTGCATCTCTACATGGAATGGATGTGTGAATGATGCGTCTTTACATTGAATGAATGTGAATGAATGCTTTATTGCTTTATATTAGTGCTTCTCACCAATGTCATCATATGCATTAGGAAAAACGCGATGTGTGTGAATGTATGTTGTGTGATTCCTCCACCTGGAGGGAAACCCGTCGGTGACAGAGTAATGTCTTCGAGGGAGAATAAGTTTTTGGGGCTCATAAAAAAGCACCACACAGATCCGCTCCAGTTGAAAGATCGGATTAATTTCCCCTCTAGTAGATTGCGATGATCTGGGGACCTTTATTCCGAAAAGCCGCAAGAGTAGCCTAAGATAGGTCAGCCTCTGATTAACCAAACCCGAAGGGAAGCTTCTTCGTGCCTTCCTCTTTCAATTCAATGTCAATTTTTCAATCCAATATGTAAATGTCATAATGTACATATTCTGTCATATTATCTTGTCGTCAAAACAACTGACCTCTGTTTTGCAGGATAAGAATAAAAAACCTTAAAAACACATCATGGCATGCATCCTATTGACTCGCCTACATTTGTTGTAGGTGAAAAATTGATCCTGTCACTAGATCTAAGTTTAAGAAAGCACTAAGTCCATCTCCGGACATGGCTTCTAGTGCTCATCCATAATCCACCCGTCTCTAGGGAAGAGTTTGAAGTACTAAAGAATTAGATAGCCGAATTGATCACTTTCTTGAGAGAACAAAGTAAGGCTCTTAAAGGGAAACAAGCCTAGGGACCTGGTACACCCGGTGGCAGTCAAGAGACCGGGAAGGACACTCAAATTACTGAACCATAGAACCAGGATACTACCAACAAAACCCCTAAAATCACCATCCTTAACAAAGAATAGGAAGCTGGTGACATTATGAAGAAAGTCCAACAGATAGAAGAAACTATTCGGTCTATCAAAGGGACTAGGGCATTTGGCAGTGTCAATTATTCAGGCTTAGGTATTTTCCTTGGGCTTGTTATCCTGAAAAATTTTGAGTCCCTGATTTTGAGAAATACGATGGATTGGGAGACCCTTACACTCACTTGAAAGTATTTATTATAGAGCTCGGATCCTATGCAGAGGACGCGAAACTCCGAATGCAGTTATTCCAGAAAAGTCTGACCGGAGAGGCTAAAGCCTGGTATGTCCGTCTGGACAACTCTAAAATTCACAGCTGGGAAGAACTGGCACAAACCTTCCTCAATCAATACAGTTTTCAGTCTCAACTGGCTCCAGATATATATCAAATAACCAAAATCAAGAAATAAAACACTGAGTAACATAATTGTTGAGTTGTAAGTTGAGCTATCCGATGTATAGTGGATATTTCTTTGAGATGTAAGACTTTGTATAATAACTTCGATGAAGCGATATATGTAATAAATTTGAATCAAAGATATGTAATGATAAAGGTTGAGATTTAGGGTAATAAAGACAGATTATATAAAAGTTTTAAATATTCTGCATTTTTAATGATTGTATCATCTAATAATGATGTAAAGTTAGAATAAAGTTGTATGGTTAACGATCGAGAATAGTAATTATATTGTATGAATTTTAGGGTCGTTATAGGTACCGTATTTCACAGGAGTTGTGGGGTGCCTAACACCTTCCCCACACTTAACCAAGCCCCGAACTTAGAACTTCGGTTTCTAAGATCAACTTTCGACAGTGTCCAGCAATTGGGCCACCTTTTAAAACAAAACTCGATTTAGTTGGTACAACTATTTCAAAATCTACCAACTGGCGACTCTATGAAATGTTCAAATCGTCGACATGATACATGTTGGCCTTTTCCTAAAAAACCCCTTCAAAGCCTTTTTCACAAAAAAGATAAAATAAGGGTAGACAAAACTTAGTAAGAGAGAAAGATTCGGGTTCAACGTAAACCGTATTTTTTCCTAACGTCGACAGGTGGCAAATGCTGCGGAAAGTAGAGGGCTTAGGCCGCGCTCAAATCTTTTCAAAATGACCCTTTCATATCTGCGTATGTGTGAATGCTGCGTCTTTGCATTAAATGAATGTGTGAATGATGCGTCATTACATTGAATGAATGTGAATGAATACTTTACGGCTTAATATTAGTGCTTCTCACCAATGTCATCATATGCATATGGAAAGATGCGATATATGTGAATGTATGTTGTGTGATTCCTCCACCTGGAGGGAAACCCGTCGGTGACAGAGTAATGTCTTCCAGGGCGAATAAGTCTTCAGGGCACATAAAAAAGCACCACTCAGATCCTCTCCAGTTGAAAGATCGGATTAATTTCCCCTCTAGTTGATTGCGATGATATGGGGACCTTTATGCCGAAAAGCCGCAAGTGTAGCCTAAGATAGGCCAGCCTCTGATTAACCAAACCTGAAAGAAAGCTTCTTCATGCCTTCCTCTTTCAATTCAATGTCAATTTTTCAATCCAATATGTAAATGTCATAATGTACATATTCTGTTATATTATCATGTCATCAAAACAACTGACCTCTGTTTTGCAAGATAAGATTAAAAAACCTTAACAGCACATCATGGCATGCATCATATCCATACCTACCTCAGGAAATTAACACGCCTACGTTTGTTGTAGGTGAAAAATTAATCCTGTCACTAGATCTAAGTCTAAGAAAGCACTAAGTCCATCTCCGGACATGGCTTCTAGTGCTCATCCAGAATCCACCACTGTCTCTAGGGAAGAGTTTGAAGTACTAAAGAATTAGATAGCCGAATTGATCACTTTCTTGAGAGAACAAAGTAAGGCTCTTAAAGGGAAACAAGCCCAGGGTCATACAGAACCTGGTACACCCGGTGGTTGTCAAGAGACCGGGAAGGACACTCTGATTCCTGAACCACAGAACTAGGATACTACCAACAAAACCCCTGAAATCACCATCCTTAATAAAGAACAGGAAGCTGGTGACATTATGAAGAAAGTCCAACAGATGGAAGAAACTATTCGGTCTATCAAAGGGACTAGGGAATTTGGCAGTGTCAATTATTCAGACTTATGTATTTTCCCCGGGGCTCGTTATCCCAAAAAATTTTGAGTCCCTGATTTTGAGAAATTCGATGGATTGGGAGAACCTTACACTCACTTGAAAGTATTCATTGGAGAGCTCAGATCCTATGCAAAGGACGAGAAACTCCGAATGCAGATATTCCAGAAAAGTCAGACCGGAGAGGCTATACTCGTCTGGACAACTCTAAAATTCACAGCTGGGAAGAACTGGCATATACCTTCCTCAATCAATACAGTTTTCAGTCACAACTGGCTCCAGATATATATCAAATAACCAAAATCAAGAAATAAAACACTGAGTAACATAATTATTGAGTTGTAAGTTGAGCTATCCGATGTATAGTGGATATTGCTTTGAGATGTAAGACTTTGTATAATAACTTCGATGAAGCGATTCATGTAATAAATTTGAATCAAAGATATGTAATGATAAAGGTTGAGATTTAGGGTAATAAAGAAAGATTATATAAAAGTTTTAAATATTCTGCATTTTTAATGATTGTATCATCTAATAATGATGTAAAGTTAGAATAAAGTTGTATTGTTAACGATCGAGAATAGTAATTATATTGTATGAATTTTAGGGTCGTTACAGGTACCGTGTTTCACAGGAGTTGTGGGGTGCCTAACACCTTCCCCACACTTAACCAACCCCCGAACTTAGAACTTCGGTTTCAAAGATTAAGTTTCGACAGTGTCCAGCAATTGGGCCTCCTTTCAAAACAAAACTCGGTTTAGTTGGTACAACTATTTCAAAATCTACCAACTGGCGACTCTATAAAACGTTCAAATCGAAGACATGATACATGTTGGCCTTTTCTTAAAAAACCCCTTCAAAGCCTTTTTCACAAAAAAGATAAAATAAAGGTAGAGAAAACTTAGGAAGAGAGAAAGATTCGGATTCAACTCAAACCGTATTTTTTCCAGACGTCGACAGGTGGCGAATCTGCTGCGGATAGTAGAGGGCTTAGGCCGCGCTCAAATCTTTTCAAAATAACCCTTTCATATCTGCGTATGTGTGAATGTTGCATCTCTACATTGAATGAATGTGTGAATGATGCGTCTTTACATTGAATGAATGTGAATGAATGCTTTACTACTTATATTAGTGCTTCTCACCAATGTCATCATATGCATACGGAAAGACGCGATGTATGTGAATGTATGTTGTGTGATTTCTCCACCTGGAGGGAAACCCGTCGGTGACAGAGTAATGTCTTCGAGGGCGAATAAGTCTTCGGGGCACATAAAAAAGCACCACTCAGATCCGCTCCAGTTGAAAGATCTGATTAATTTTCCCACTAGTAGATTGCGATGATCTGGGGACCTTTATGCCGAAAAGCCGTAAGAGTAGCCTAAGATAGGTCAACCTCTGATTAACCAAACCCGAAGGGAAGCTTTTTCATGCCTTCCTCTTTCAATTCAATGTTAATTTTTCAATCCAATATGTAACTGTCATAATGTACATATTCTGTCATATTATCATGTCATCAAAACAACTGACCTCTGTTTTGCAGGATAAGATTAAAAAACCTTAAAAACACATCATGGCATGCATCCTATCCATACCTACCTCAGGAAATTGACACACCTACGTTTGTTGTAGGTGAAAAATTAATCCTGTCACTAGATCTAAGTCTAAGAAAGCACTAAGTCCATCTCCGGACATGGCTTCTAGTGCTCATCCAGAATCCACCCCTGTCTCTAGGGAAGAGTTTGAAGTATTAAAGAATTAGATAGCCGAATTGATCACTTTCTTGAGAGAAAAAAAGTAAGGCTCTTAAAAGGAAACAAGCCCAGGGTCATACAGAACCTGGTACACTCGGTGGCAGTCAAGAGATCGGGAAGGACACTCAGATTCCTGAACCACAGAACCAGGATACTACCAACAAAACCCCTGAAATCACCATCCTTAACAAAGAACAGGAAGCTGGTGACATTATGAAGAAAGTCCAACAGATGGAAGAAACTATTCGGTCTATCAAAGGGACTAGGGCATTTGGCAGTGTCAATTATTCAGACTTATGTATTTTCCCTGGGGCTCGTTATTCCGAAAATTTTTGTGTCCCTAATTTTGAGAAATACGATGGATTAGGAGACCCTTACACTCACTTAAAAGTATTCATTGGAGAGCGTCGAATCCTATGTAGAAGACGAGAAACTTCGAATGCAGTTATTCCAGAAAAGTCTGACCGGAGAGGCTAGACCCGTCTGGACAACTCTAAAATTCACAGCTGGGAAGAACTGGGACATACCTTCCTCAATCAATATATTTTTCAGTCTCAACTGGCTCTAGATATATAACAAATAACTAAAATCAAGAAATAAAACACTGAGTAACATAATTGTTGAGTTGTAAGTTGAGCTATCCGATGTATAGTGGATATTTCTTTGAGATGTAAAACTTTGTATAATAACTTCGATAAAGCGATTCATGTAATAAATTTGAATCAAAGATATGTAATGATAAAGGTTGAGATTCAGGGTAATAAAGAATGATTATATAAAAGTTTTAAATATTCCACATTTTTAATGATTGTATCATCTAATAATGATGTAAAGTTAGAATAAAGTTGTATTGTTAACGATCGAGAATAGTAATTATATTGTATGAATTTTAGGGTCGTTACAGGTATTGTGTTTCACAAGAGTTTTGGGGTGCCTAAGACCTTCCCCACACTTAACCAAGCCCCCGATCTTAGAACTTCGTTTTCAAAGATCAAGTTTCGACAGTGTCCAGCAATTGGGCCTCCTTTCAAAACAAAACTCGGTTTAGTTGGTACAACTATTTCAAAATCTACCAACTGGCGACTCTATAAAACGTTCAAATCGTCGACATGATACATGTTGGCCTTTTTCTAAAAAACCCCTTCAAAGCCTTTTTTCACAAAAAAGATAAAATAAGGGTAGACAAAACTTAGGAAGAGAGAAAGATTCGGGTTCAACTCAAACCGTATTTTTTTCCAACGTCGATAGGTGGTGAATCTGCTGCGGACAGTAGAGGGCTTAGGCCGCGCTCAAATCTTTTCAAAATGACCCTTTCATATCTGCGTATGTGTGAATGCTGCGTTTCTACATTGAATGAATGAGTGAATGATGCGTCTTTACATTGAATGAATGTGAATGAATGCTTTACTGCTTTATATTAGTGCTTCTCACCAATGTCATCATATGCATACAGAAAGACGCGATGCATGTGAATGTATGTTGTGTGATTCCTCCACCTAGAGGGAAACCCGTCGGTGACAGAGTAATGTCTTCGAGGGCGAATAAGTCTTCGGGGCTCATAAAAAAGCACCACTCAGATCCGCTCCAGTTGAAAGATCGGATTAATTTTCCCTCTAGTAGATTGTGATGATCTGGGGACCTTTATGCCGAAAAAGCCGCAAGAGTAGCCTAAGATAGGTCAGCCTCTGATTAACCAAACCCGAAGGGAAGCTTCTTCATGTCTTCCTTTTTCAATTCAATGTCAATTTTTCAATCCAATATGTAAATGTCATAATGTACATATTCTGTCATATTATCATGTCATCAAAATAACTGACCTCTATTTTGCAGGATAAGATTAAAAAACCTTAAAAACACATCATGGCATGCATCCTATCTATACCTACCTCAG
Organism: Panax stipuleanatus; assembly: GCA_020205555.1. Classification (NCBI taxonomy): domain Eukaryota; kingdom Viridiplantae; phylum Streptophyta; class Magnoliopsida; order Apiales; family Araliaceae; genus Panax; species Panax stipuleanatus. The sequence continues at coordinate 122,530,947 of CM035124.1, read as the reverse complement.
GAAATTGACACGCATACGTTTGTTGTAGGTGAAAAATTAATCCTGTCACTAGATCTAAGTCTAAGAAAGCACTAAGTCCATCTCCGGACATGGCTTTTAGTGCTCATACAGAATCCACCCCTGTCTCTAGGGAAGTGTTTGAAGTACTAAAGAATTAGATAGCCGAATTGATCACTTTCTTGAGAGAACAAAGTAAGGCTCTTAAAGGGAAACAAGCCCAGGGTCATACAGAACCTGGTACACCCGGTGGCAGTCAAGAGATCGGGAAGGACACTCAAATTCCTGAACCACAGAACAAGGATACTACCAACAAAACCCCTGAAATCACCATCCTTAATAAAGAACAGGAAGCTGGTGACATTATGAAGAAAGTCCAACAGATGGAAGAAACTATTCGGTCTATCAAAGGGACTAGGGCATTTGGCAGTGTCAATTATTCAGACTTATGTATTTTCCCTGGGGCTCGTTATCCCAAAATTTTTTGTGTCCCTAATTTTGAGAAATACGATGGATTGGGAGACCCTTACACTCACTTGAAAGTATTCATTGGAGAGCTCGGATCCTATGTAGAGGACGAGAAACTTCGAATGCAGTTATTCCAGAAAAGTCTGACCGGAGAGGCTAGAGCCTGGTATGCTCGTCTGGACAACTCTAAAATTCACAGCTGGGAAGAACTGGCACATACCTTCCTCAATCAATATAGTTTTCAGTCTCAACTGGCTCCAGATATATATCAAATAACCAAAATCAAGAAATAAAACACTGAGTCATTCAGAGAATGTGCTCAACGCTGGAGACGAATGTGGCACAAGTCACTCCACCTGTGACTGAGTTTGAGATAGTCATGACCTTCATCGACATTCAAGAAGCTCCGTATTATGAAAGGGTCCTAGTAAGCATAGGAAAGCCATTCTTGGAGATGATCAAACACGGCGAAATGGCAGATATGGTGCTCAAATCTGGGAAGATAAAGGATCTGACCGCCTTAGAAGCTGTTGCCGAGCATATTCAATTCGAGAGTTATGGGAATAATCCCCGAAGGACAAAAGAAGAAAGACGAAGAAGTTTCCTTAGTATTGCAAGGACAAAATCAGAGGGGTGATTCAAGCAGTATGCCCATCCAAAAGAGGGACTATTCCCCTTTTCAAGCTTCAGTACAACCTTCAAACCCGCCATTCCAGTAAAATTTAAAGGCCATGTGTCGAAGAATGTTCACCTCCTTAAGGGATTCACTCGAAAATGTGCTAAAACTGTTGACGGCATAGAAAAAGATTGTGCAACTCCTTCCACCAACCAACACCGGTGGACTGAATTTCTACCCAAGTAAGAAGTGCACATACCATTTTTGATCTCCGGGCCAGGATACACAAGATTGCAGGTCTCTCAAGCACAAAATCCAGGACTTGATAGATAATGGAGAGATCGTGGTGGCCAAACCAGAGCAACCACAAGTGTAGGATAATCCCTTCCCTCAACACAAAGATGAGGGTGTCAACATGATTAGCATGCAAAATGAAGAAAGATCCAAATACCTCTGATATGTCGGAGAAACAACTCAATCCAGCAACAATAGCCCAGACAGTTGGGAGTTATCATAAAGGCGATTCCTGATAGAACAGGAGATTAAGTCTATCAAGGAACAGATTGGACAGTTAGCAGAGCTGGTCATATGTCAGCATTAGGTAACCAGACAGTTGATAAACCAATCCAACCAGTCTGAAGCAATTCCTCCTACACCGGAGATCAGCCCCATCGCTTTGAGGGATCACTACCGATTTCATAAGTATGAACCCTGGGCCAACAAGGTGGCCAAGGAAGAAAAGTTTCAAGCTGATAGGGAATTTGCCTTTCAGAGAAATTTCACTAATCTAAACCAGCCAATGAAGGAAATCCTCCAGATGTTAATCAATGAGAGGATGGCTACAGATTTGTTACCTCCAGTAAATCCTCGATCCAAGAAATTCAAGACTGGCCGAATCTGTCAGTATCACTTCAATGCACTCGGTCATGACACCGAAGATTACTGGGGACTTCGTCACTTATTTCAGATCATGATTGAAAGCGGTGAACTTATAAGAGGGAATAAAGATTATAGCCTTCTTGATGAAGAAACACTTTTTATTCCCATGGCTTGGAACCAGTAAACAGTGGCTGTTATCTTCTGTGAGAAGGAGCTAGCCAGAACACCCTTAGTACTGCCTGGGAAAGGGGTCTAAGAAGCACAAAATCCTGTGAAGGTGGCCGCACCTTAGCCTTTAATCTTACCTTTCAGACCCCAGTATCCAGTAATCAGTCTAAAGAGAGTCCCATGGAACTATGGGAATGATGAAGGTTCAACCTCGAACAACATTACCATTGTATTCAAGGAGAATCCATTGTATACCTGCCTCAACGGATGATCAATTTAGTTATCAAGGCCAAAGGGAAGGTGGCTGAAGAGAAAATCGAAGAGTTCCTCAGTAAAATGGGACATAATGAAATCAAGGTGGTGTAAAGTTTGAAGGATGCACCCAAGCAGATGTCCATCCTAGATTTGGTATTATCCTCAGTGGATCATCGCAACATTCTACTGAAAGTATTGGAAGAAGCACATCTGCCAAATACAGTGGATGCCGAGAAATTCCGTCACATGATATAACACATCTTCAACAGTAATGTGATATCTTTCACTGATGATGATATACATATAGAGGGGACAAGTCATCGCAAGTCCCTACATATAGCAATAATGTCATCCGGGTATGTGATCGGAGGGGTGCTAATAGATGGAGGATCATCCCTAAACATCTGTCCCTACGATACCTTAGAGAGAATGAAGATCAATCCAAACCGGACCAAGACCAGTCATGTGGTTATCTGGGCTTTTGATGGATCTCGCCAAGAAGTCGTGGGAGAGATTGAGCTTCCACTGGAGATAGGTTCACACACTTTCTATGTATCCTTCTAGGTACTCAACATTACCACCGGATACAACTTGTTGCTGGGAAGGTCGTGGATCCACATGGAAGGAGCAGTTCCATCCACCCTCCATCAACAGCTCAAGTACAGTATCAATGGCAACCTGGTCACGGTGAATGCCGAACCAGAATACCCTATCTGCATACAGGGAGACATGACAGGGAGACATACCAGTGATTAGTCTAGATGCAGGGATTGAACCTTCTAGTTTTCAAGCCTTAGAGGTAAGCGATACTTAGTACTTACCAGTTGGGGCACCAGCTTTGAAGCCTAAGGTCTCCCCCAAAGTGATAACAGTCGGCCAGGAGATAATATCTTTGGGTTTCCACCCTGTAGAAGGGTTAGGAAAGAATCAACAAGGTATCAAGAGTCCAGTACAGATCCCGAGCCAGTCAGGGATAGCCAGATTGGGCTACACATCCGGGTCAAACCACCGGAACCCACATAAGCATCCAAAGGCTCATGCTTCTACAATACTACTGCCAAACCTCACTGATGTCGGATTCATGAAGCCAATGAGGAAGATCCCAGCTAATGTGTCAGCCATGCTGTTTCCTCTAATCATACCGGTAAATGAGAGAAAAGCCCCAAAGGGGGAATAGCAAAAAGGGAAAAGAAAAGTTCCTGTACGAAGGATGAGACCCATTTGCTAACATGCGGGTTCTCATACACTGCGAAGGTATGAATGATGATATCCCAGACAGTGATGAGGAGTTTTAGATCCAAATTTCTTGCATCAAGAAAGAGAAGGGAGGCTGTTCAAAGAAGAATCCCATCTAAGATCTAAAGGATGTTTTAGTCATCATCGGAGATGAGGCAGACAACCTCAAATCTTGTATCCTTCTTATTCATGAGGACCTGACCCTAGACAACTGGAGCAGCATCCCTTGCCTCATTTAAAAAGGGTAAATGGGCAGAGTATCCATCTGCCCTGTAACATGGTTTTGTTTACTGCTTGTTTGATTGCACAACTATAGCAGTAACTTTTGTCATGCTTTGCTAAATGCTTTGTATATTTAAGCAGTTCCATTTATTAAAGTGAAAGCATTTTGTTTTCAGGACTCCAAGATTGGATTTGTTTGTCCCTGCTGATGAGATGCCAACCTGTCACAGTGACTACAACTTTGATGTAGAACCGAACTTCGACTTGATGGAAGTTGATCAAGAGGATTAAGATGACTATGAGATTCCTGAGGAGATCAAAGAATGGGTCAAAGATAAACCCAAACCAAACCTCGACCAAACCACCACTGTCAATATCAGAACCTCAGAAAACCTCAAAGAAATCCAGATAGTCCTAGACCTCACCACAGATCAAAAAGCCGACCTGATTGGAATCTTAACACAGTTCCATGATGTGTTTGCATGGTTGCATGAAGACATGATTGGCTTGTCTACTGACATTGTCATCCATCGAATTCCCATCAACTATGGAATCAAGCCAGTTAAACAAAAGCTTAGGCAATTGAAACCTGAATGGAGTCTAAAAGTCAAAGAAGAGGTTGTCAAACAATTCAAAGCCGGCATCATCATGGTATCAACATATCCGGAGTGGTTGTCAAATATAGTTCCTGTGCTAAGGCCTGGAGGGAAAGTACGAGTATGCGTGGATTACAGGGATTTAAATAAAGCCTGCCTCAAGGATAATTTCCCGGTACGTTTCATCCACATCTTGATAGACAATACGACCCAGTACGACATACATTCCTTCGTGGATTGCTTTGTTGGTTACCATCAAATTATGGTTGTTGAAGAAGACAGGGAGAAAATAACTTTCATCACTCCCTGGGGAACCTTCTGCTATAGACGTTTGTCCTTCAGCCTCATCAATGCCCGGGCCACATATCAGCGAGCTATGATGGCCCTATTTCATGATATAATACATAAGAAGATAGTGGTTTATGTGGATGACATCATCGTCAAATCCCGGAAGGAGGATGATCACATCAGCCATCTCAAGAAGCTGTTCAACAGGTTGCGTAAGTACAACCTCAAGCTCAATCCAGCCAAATGTGCTTTTGGCGTCAAATCAGGCAAGCTGTTAGGATTCCTAGTGAGGAATAGAGGCATTGAGTTGGATCCTGCCAAGATTAAAGCCATCACTGAGATGCCAGTACCTCGAACAGAGAAGGAGATACGCGGGTTCCTTGGGAGAATCAATTTCATAAACAGGTTTATTTCCCAGCTCACAGCAACTTGTGAACCCATCTTCAAGCTACTAAGGAAGAATTCCTCCACAAAATGGAATGACGATTGTCAAAAAGCCTTCCTTGCCATCAAGAAGCAGCTGATCGAAGCACCTATCTTGGTACCCCTGAGGAATAGAGTTCCCTTGTTCATGTACCTATCAGTCGATGCTAATGCAATGGGCTATATGCTAGGACAAAAAGAAGATAGTAGCAAAGAGAGAGCTATCTACTACATCAGCAAAAGATTCAGCAGTGGCGAACAAAAGTACACCCTGATCGAGAAGACATGTTGTGCATTAGCATGGGCAACCATGAGGTTACAGCACTACCTCCATAGGCACACGACCTACCTCATATCTCGCATGGATCCGCTGAAGTATGTATTCAACAAGCCAATATTGAATTATCGATTGTCCAAATAGCAGTTGATCCTCCAACAGTTCGATATTGTCTACATGACTCAGAAGTCTATCAAAGGTCAAGGCATTGCAGATCAACTAGTTGAAGCACCATCAAGAGGTTCGAACCTCTGGAAACTTATTTTCTGGATGATGGGATCATGACAATTCAGCAAATCCGACAAGAGAATACAGTACAATCATGGAGAATGTATTTCGATGGAGCGGTGAACATAGAAGGTGCCGGAGCTGGGGCAGTCCTCATCTCTGGTACGGGAGAACAATATCCTGTGGCTACCAAGCTGCAGTTTGTCAACACCAACAACACAGCTGAGTATGAAGGCTACATAATGGGATTGAAACTAGCCCAATCCATGGGTGTCAAGCATCTATTGGCCTTTGGAGATTCTGAGTTGGTTATCAGATAAACCACTGGGGCATATCACACCAAAGAACTGCATTTGCTGCCTTATCATCGGCAGGTCGTCAAAATATCCATGGAGTTTGAAGATATAACTTTCATCCATATTCCTCGGGGTAGGAATGACTTCGCTGATGCATTGGCGACGTTGGCATCCTTGATCAACATATTTGATAGGAGGGGAATTCCCGACATCAAATTCATAAACCAAAAAACCCCGACATACGGGAACTATATTGGGGAAATATCATATGAAATACCTCTTATCAAACAGCCTTGGTATCAAGACATCAAGGAATATCTCCGAGATAGATCTACACCCGCTGGGGCAAGCCAAGCTGAATGAAAGTGGATTCATATGATGGACATGAAATTCTATCTGAGCGGAGACGCACTTTACAAAAGGGCTGCTAGAATAGGCCTGTTACAATGCTTCGATAAAGAGAAAACCCAAAGATTGATGGATGAAGTCCACGGTGGAGTCTGCGGTCCACACATGAGTGGTCATTTGCTAGCCAAGAAAGTATTGAGAACAGAGCATTATTGGATCTCTCTCAAAGCTGACTGTGATGATCATGTCAGGAGATGCTTTCAATGCCAAGTCCATGGAAATGTCATCCACGCTCCTCCAAATGAGTTGCACAATACGAGTTTGTCATGGCATTTTTCCATGTGGGGAATGGATGTGATAGGTCCAGTAGAACCCAAAGCCAGTAACGGTCATCGTTTCATCTTCACCATGATCGATTACTTTACTAAGTGGGTTGAAGCTGCCTCTTTTCCCAAAGTCACCCAAGAGGTAATCATCAGTTTCATCAAAAATAATGTCGTCTGTCGATATGGACAACCGGATGTGATCGTATCGGTCAATGCCAAGAACCTAAACAATCAGATGATGAGAGACTTATGCAACAAGTTCCACATCAAGCATCTCAATTCTGTCATCTATCGGCCCAAGATGAATGGTGCTGTCGAAGAAGCCAATAATAACATCAAAAAGATCATGCAAAAAATGTTCGCCAATTATAAAGGATGGCCTGACCTGTTGCCTCTGACTCTGTTAGCATACATGACGTCAATGCGTACCTCTACTGGGCTACCCCCTATTCATTGGTCTATGGCATGGAAGTAGTCCTCCCCATAGAAGTAGAGATGGAGTCCTTGAGAATATTAATTGACGCTCAGATGGATGAAGACCAATGGTTGCAAAAGCGGTACCACCAGCTGTCCTTGATAGATGAAAAGAGGGCTACAACCATTTTCCACGGGCAATTATATCAGCAAAGGATTGCTTGATCATATAACAAGAAAGTCTGAATCCGGCAATTCAAAGAAAATGACTTGGTGCTGAAGAATATTTTGGCCAATTAAGACGAAGCCAAAGAAAAGTTCACTCCTAATTGGGAAGGCCCTTTCATTGTCAAAGAAGTTTTGACAGGAGGGGCTTTCAGATTGCAAGAAATGGACGGGAATGAATTTTCCCAACTCATCAACTCAAACACCATAAAAAGGTACTATGTTTGAAACACATGCCAGCCATCATCCTGGTCCTGCGAATAGATCAAATTAGTTTCAGTTTTCACACAAAAATGAACTACGAATGACCTGATCCCCCCCCCCAACCGGGAGAACGTAGGCAGCCATTCCTGGTGCAGTCAACCCAAACAAAAACTCAAAACTCATCAAACCAAACTCAAAAGAGACACTTCTCAAGCCTCTATCACACAAAAACTGAACTACGAATGACCTGATCTCCCTACACCCGAAGGTACGTAGGCAGCCATTCACGGTGCGGTATGACTTTCAAAGAAAATATAAAAACCAATAAAAACTGATCCCAAGACGCCGAAACATAAATCTTATCAAGCCTCGCTGATCAATAGGCCCTTCTAAGGTATTGTCCGACATCTCAATGTTAATCCGTCAAGGAGAAGCTCATGATACATTAACAACACCAAGTCATGAAAGAAGTGGTAATCACTCAGCAATGACAATACATATCCAAACAGGGAAGTGAATCAAAATATTTTTCTCTAATATATAATACTGTTTGATATATACACTGTGTCCTGTACATGACAAAAATGGCTGAGCTAGTATGTGCAACAAAAACAAAGCTAGTCTATACACCCAATGACATACGGGACAACAATGCCAACATGGCGTCTCTCTCTAAAGATGGAGGAGCTGCTGCAAGCGCAATACTCTCAGCCTCCATACGAGCCAGAACATCCACAGCCATCTGCGTAGTGGCACTGTGATCATCAATATAAGCACTCATATCGGCAACCAGGCCATGCGTATATGATCGGAGAGTAGTACTGTCAGCAATGTGGAGATCCTGGGAAGCTATGGCCTCATCGCTCTCTACAAAAGCAGCATCCCTGGCAATTAAAGTCTCTTCAATCTCAACAAAAGCAGCATCTCGAGAAGATCGAGCCTCATCTCTCTCGAGCAATGTCGTATCCCGAGTGGCTCGAGCCTCATCTCTATCAGCAAAAGCTATATCTCTGCCAGATAGGGTAGTCAACATCAGTACCCTAGCCTGATCTATCTCAAAAGTCATCCTAGCTAATGAATCTGCCATAGCTGAATCTGTCCCGGCAGGAATGATCGGCGGATCACTAACTAACGCTGCTGTCAGACCTATGAACAAATTATCCCCCGTAAGAGAATTAGGATCCTCCATAGGCTCCTCCTCATCTGAATCCACAATCGGAGATGACTAGATGAATGCAGCTGCTGCTATATCAGCCTCTAACCATGCAGCGTACTCCAAAGAGCGATCCAGATGGCTAATAGAGAAATTAACCCTCTCCCTATGAGTCCAACACTCATAAATCTTGATCAGGTCAGTTGACGATAGAGATGAAGCTGATATCCGCTGATCAATATCCCCCTCAAATTGGTGTAGGCTCTGGAACTGATCAAACTAACCCATAACTGCCAATGGATGATATGTGGTCACCCCTCTCAATCCCGTTAGGGGCAATTATACTCCATGCCAGATGCATGGGTAATGAAGCTATAAGGGGAGACTAGCTCTAAGAATGGCAGAATCGAAAAAAGATGCTCAGTATCTGATAGAAAACTGACCATGTCTCTATAATCGAACACTCCACTGGCTGAACGGAGTAGGACATAGCTATCTCGTAGGTGAAGCAGTACCCCTTATATCTGAAGAAGCCAATCGGGCACAAATGGGTCATGAGCTATACATACAACAAGACAGAGCTACCTCTAAAAAACCCTTCTGGATGGGTACTGCAATAGGTAGCTGACCTCAATGTCTCGGCCAGTATCATCGGCAAGATGGTGCTACCCTGTCTAAGGTCACGAACCACGACCATCAACCCAACATCTAAATGGTCCAAGTATAGTGGCATGTATAAGTAAGTCGTGACGAACATCAACAAGACGTCTATCCGGGCCGAATGCTACTCCTCTGTAGAGATAATAAAATCACCAGCGTGTTGATCATAGCTATCCAGTCTGCTAAAATGATCGATCAAAAAGTCAATAGAGATCACATATCCGAAAATGATCTCATCCATGACCACTCTATGGTGCAGACCTGACATCCGTATAAATGGTCTCTTCATGTAACTAATAGCGGTGCGAGCGCAAGGCAAGTCCAAAGCCAAACCTATAAGCCGCTCATACTCCTCCAAAGTCGATGTCAACTCATGCCGCTCGAAGCAGAAAACCTGCCGCTCAGGTATCCAACAGGATAGAATGCCATCTATTAATCCAAATGAAAACTAGAAGTCCATAAGGGCCAATAAATGCCCCAACATCTGATCCACCATCCCTCTGGCTGGGAAGGGCAAGCTATCATACCACGATGTCAACGACGATGCTACCACTGATATTGGTAAATGCTCGATACAACTAATCGTCAATGACGACATCTGTATCACCGTATCACAAGACCATTCAGGGGTCAAATCTGAACTTATATGTCTAAATGTATATCCATGACATAATACATGCATAATGACAATGATAAACATGATGTAATAGATAGGAAATATCATGCATATCTACAATAAACTATCTACTGTAAGCATTATCTCTGTCTGATAATACAATCCAAAATAAAAAGTACAGGGATATGGGGTATAGTCGCCCAACTACTAATAGAGACCTATCAAAATAGGTCATAACCGCCCAATAACTAAACAGAGGCCTATCAAAAGATATAGCGAGGAAAGCTATCAAAAGAGATCCAGAATATTTGTCTCCAGGCTATCAACCTACTCCAGCTCCTCCTGGGATAAAAAATCTCAGCCAGTGGGAATGTCCGATCGATATAAGGGAGTATCAGCACCGACAAAACTGTTGGAAAATGGACTTGATGAGGGGCCCGCTCCGGAACTAGAAGGATCAAAAGATGATGCCTCTGATGGATCACGGCTAAGATGCCTGATAAATAAATGAGCTCTCTCCAACTGCTGGGTCAGTCCTGTAATCTGGTCCAAATGGGTAGGCTCTAGAAGGTACGCTATCCAGTCTGTCATCATCACAGACCCTGGTACCATATCTGCCATGAACTAGGGAGCATGAGTCTGAGCCCCAATAGTGCTAGGACTCCACCAGCTATGAAACGCTTCTGAGCTATACGGACCCTCTGATAGGGTAAAACCATCTATGCCCACCATAGGAATGTCTGTGAGTGGCTGAGCTACCGGCCAATGATGCCAAATAGGAGGAACAAAGCGAATACGGATCTGCCCCGTGATACTCCTGATAGCACGCTCTCCTAAATAGAGCTCCCAGCCTCCCTCTATAAAAAATGGGACTCTGCGGGTGGATAATGCAAACTCCCGGCCAGTGGAGAAACCGCCCTCAAACCTGACTGTCAAAAAGTCTGAGGTATATGGTACCCATGAGATCGATCCGGCCGTCAAAAGCTCAGACTGCAGGCGGGAATGGGTGAGTCCCTCAGCTACAGGGACCTCCGTCAAAGTGGAGTGTTGCCAACGCCGTCCTCGAGGATAAGTCTCCAGGCCCAAAGTAGTGGCGGGACGTAGGCAAGGAAACCTCTCATATGCCCCGACCTGGCCACGTAAATATCAAAAGTCCTCAGTGACCAAGACAGATAAATGTAAATGCAAAAATCAAAAAGGTACATAAAAAATGTACTCACCAACAGGAATGGGTAGAACCCTAACCAAGCCTCCGTCACACCCACCGAGCGCATGCGCATACCTTAGAGAAAATTGAGAAAGGTATAGGTACCCCAATCAAAGTCACTGAGGCACTCCACATATCGAGTGGCACTGACCAGGGTAAGCGGAGTTGTCGCCAGGAAACAACCCCTGATGATTACTAAGAATATTCGCTGCAGGATGCAATCTCTAACCCTCTAATCATCAGGCAGAGGCTCAAGCAAAGCCCCACTATGGGCATCTACACTCAAGGGACCCGATCAGACTGCTTGACCCTTGATGGCCATCGCAAGAACTCCCAGGAGGGACCGAACGGCAGTGGGTGTAATATCAGCCACAACAAGCACTGGCTCACCCTCAAACTCTATCCCGGTGATGAACCTCCAATCCATAGGCGTCATCATCACCTCACAATCCAGCAAATGGAGAGACCGAGTCTGGTGGAACTAGCGCTAAGACTAAGCCCTCATATAACCCTAGGGGCAACGGCGAGGAGGGATAAAAAAGAATGGCTGAAACCCCAAGGTGTCAACAATGTCCCTGTAATCCTGGTGCAGAGTGTGGTAAAAAGAATGCACATTAAACAAGTTCCCTCTGGACTGCGTAAAACTAAAAACCTGCATCAAAAGCCAACCCATGTCAAACCTGTGCCCTGAGAATGGCAAAAGAAAGAAAGAAAATCCAGAAAGAGGGAAACTTCAGTCACCTCGTTGGCGTGAAGGAATCTCGATGGATGGTGACTCAAATCTCCCAGCAGATCCTGGAGTGGCACAATAATGCCTGAAAGCTCTGCACATGAAGCCTGAGCTGGTGCAGGATCAACAAATGGAGCCTCCTCATCATCTATGTCAACAGGCGGTTCAGCTTGGATCGGACGGATCACTGACTCAGCCAATCTACAAGGCGGCCGGGCTGGCCGTGGCTGAGGGACATCGGAGACACTCCTCCGTGTAACTCCTAAAATAACCCTGCTAGCACTGCCGGGTCTATCTGGCTCCATTATCTGGACAAAGTCTCCAAATCACCTCAGAAAGGGTGTGGTAAGCCTAAAACATGTGGCTTATTAATTTAAATCAGTATTTTATGCATTTCTAAGTCCTAAAACATGCACGGGTCAGTCAAAATCCCCAGTAGAGTCAAAACTGCATGTCTTTTTAATGCTTCAATTTTTGAAATAATTTCGCCAGAGTCTCCTTCGTAAAATGGACTGTCCACATGCACACAAGGATGACTAGGTGGCCATTCAGTAGCACACCTTCCCAAAAATAGAAACAGTTCATATTTATGAAAAAAATCAAAAATAAACTTCACATGGTAGCCAAATTACCATGGACATTTTAGTTAAAAATCCAGGCTCACTAGGCCTCAAAAAGGATGAGTAGACTGATCAAAAATAGCAAAAATGGACTGTCTCAAAATTTAAATTTTCTTACATCAAAGCGTGCATCGCAGTAAAATATGCATACTTATGAAGTCAGAATTTTTTTTTCAAGACATATAAGCATACATTTTTGATACATTGCGTTCAAAAGCACCCTACGTGGTTTATGGCATTCTAACGGTCAAAACCGACGAAGAAAGAATGTAAACATTACCTGAGATGTGCAAAACGCGTGGCCGCTGACGAAATCTAAAAAAAGCTGCCCGAACTCAGTAGATCTGAAAAAGAAAATCAGATTCGTATAGAAACTCAAAACTGAAAATAAGTTTGAGAGCCCCCGCTGTCCAATATAAATCCGCAAGAGGGAGCGACCCCACCTGCGGCAGTCGCACATCTACTTGTGGCTCCCTAGGGTGGGCCCCACTCCTTTCGACTCGTGCTAGTTCGAGTTGAAACGAAGTTTACAGGAGCTAAAAAGTCAAATCTGAGAAAAAACTGCTACGCGATTGAGCGGATTGGCTTGAAATTCTGCGTTTAAGCAACAAATTCCTGACAGACAGAGGAACTTCATCTGAAATATTGGTTGTCATCCCGAAGCAATATCAGAGGACCAATGGTGAAAAATTGCTGAAAAATTGCACAAAACTGCCGAAAACTGCCACTGTTAAAGCATCAGGTACAGACCAGTGACAGCTTAGCCGTTGACACAACCCCAGCGAAGCATCGGGTACAGACCGGTGACAGTTCAGCCTTTGGCATAACCCCAACGAAGCATCTGGTATAGATCGATGATAGTTCAGCCGTTGGCATAACCCCAGCGAAGCATTGGGTACAGACCGATGACAGTTCAGCTGTTGACACAACCCCAGCGAAGCATCGGGTACAGACTGGTGACAGTTCAGCAGTTGGCACAACCCCAGCGAAGTATCGGGTACAGACCGATGATAGTTTAATAGTTGGCACAACCCCAGCGAGGCATTGGGCATAGACCGGTGATAGTTCAGTCGTTGGCACAACCCCTGCGAAGCATCGGGTACAGACCGATGACAGTTCAGCCGTTGGCACAACCCCAGCAAAGCATCGGGTACAGACCGGTGACACTATCAGTCGTTGAAGGCTACTTCGGTGAAGATCAGATTGACTGACACTATCAGCAGTTGGCTCAACCCCAGCGAAGCATCGGGTGCAGACCGGTGACACTATCAGCCGTTGAAGGCCACTTCAGCGAGGTTTAGATTTCTTGACAGCTTAGTCATTGGCGAATACTCCAGTAAAGCATCAGGAATGATCTGGTGGTGGAAACAGTATATCAATCTATCCCCATATTGGACAGATGATGGAATCTATTATACACATCCTTAGAAGGAACACCGAAAATGATTGGTGATTCAACTTCCTGTTGCAAACTACCGGTGTAAATTATCGTCAGGATAGGTATTGGAGGCACCCACTGAGGTAACTCGACAACAGAGATATATCCCCAGCAGAGGAGCCTTCAGAAATGTACAACGGCATCAGCCGAAGGAAAATATGCCCTACGGAGAGTATTGACAGACGTGGGAAACCATTGGTCTCAAACCAAGGTAGCATCAAGAGATATCACGAATAATGTCATCCCCAGTAGAAAGTGACGAGAATAATCTGTGATAACCTAACTCTGATAACCTACCAGTGATACCCTTCCAACACTGAGGGCTATCTAGGATAACGTTATCCTTAGCAGGTAATGACGTGAGCAGTCAACGATATCCCCATTCCCCTCGAAGGTATCTAACATTCTTTACATATCATGTCGTGCATTGCATTACATTTGCATTCATCATATTCCGAGTGTCTAGCAATCTTCATCCTATTCATTTCATTATATTGCATAAACATGATAAAGATTGGGATCTGTAGACACTCGGAATTTTCTTCAGTTCTATTGTAGACCATCGAGGTTTTGTGCTCCTATTGCTAACCCTGCAGAAGGGCAAAATAGTCAACTCAACCCCAGTCTCAATATCGGGATGTCAACTCAACCCAGATCTCAATACCGGGATGTCAACTCAACCTCGGTCTCAATATCAGGATGCCAGCTCAACCCCGGTCTCAATACCAAGATGTCAACTCAACCCCGATCTCAATACCGAGATGCCAAGTCAACCCCGATCTTAATACCGGGATGCCAGTTCAACCCCGGTCTCAATACTGGGATGCCAGTTCAACCCTGGTCTCAATACCGGGATGTTAACTCAACCCCGGTCTCAATATTGGGATGCCAGTTCAACCCCGATATCAATACCGGGATGCCAGGTCAACCCCGGTCTCAATACCGGGATGCCAGGTCAGCCCCAGTCACAATGTTGGAGATACAGGTCAGCCCCGGTCATAACACAGGAGGTACAGGTTAGCCTCGGTCATAACCTAGGAGGTACAGATCAGCCCCGATCACAACCCGAGACGTATAGGTCAACCCCGATCTCAACCCGGGAGGTCAAATCAACTTAAAAGATAACCCCGAAGGCTCACATCATCTCTAGAGACAAACCTGGAAGGACCAAGTCAGCCTAAGAGACAACCCTAAGGATAAACAGAATCGGCTGGGATCCAAACCTCGGAGACAACCCTCAGGAAATCAGCCAAAGACCATGCCAACACTAAAGGCAACCCCGGGAGGGGCAAAGAGGTTATTTTTCCAACTTGAAGTTGATTCAGTCAAACTCATGCCGAATTGATGCCACTAAGTTCAAAAAGAACCATAACGATGATCCCGAGTGGAAATAGCGCAAGACAGCTCGACGGACAAACTGCGAGGAATCGAAGACCTGGTTATGAACTTGTCTTTTTGGACTCAAAAAAGGTTTACTCCCATGTCATTGCGACACTCTCGGTGAGGGCTTTCTGCAAAGGTACAGCACGCCTCAA
This sequence comes from Panax stipuleanatus, assembly GCA_020205555.1. Lineage (NCBI taxonomy): Eukaryota > Viridiplantae > Streptophyta > Magnoliopsida > Apiales > Araliaceae > Panax > Panax stipuleanatus. The sequence continues at coordinate 122,515,522 of CM035124.1, read as the reverse complement.
ACAGACGCTCCGATCAAAAGTTAGAAAGTTTTGAATCTAACCTTGCGTTTCTCGGAGTGCACATACTTCAAGGCGATGGGACTCGCCACGTGGGCCCTACCATGTGGAGCCGCAGGTAGACCCGTGACTACCTCTGGTAGGGCCGCTTCCATTTGGTCTATATATATAAGTGCACCCCCAGCTCTGTTTATATAGAAAAATGCTCTGGAACTCTGCCCGTTTCATTTCTCAACCCCACTCTTGTACTCCAAACCCAAATTTTATCACTCTAACATGTAGGTATACTCATATACTACCACATATCAAAAATTAACCAGTAGAAACGGACGTTTGAAGCCTACCAAGTGGCAAAAAACCCGTGTAGCAGTCCATTGTGAGCATTTTTATGATCAAAAAGTTCATATTACTTTATTGCGCATTTATAAACTTGTACGCTAAGTTTCGTTTTCTGATTATGCCCGGAACTCAGTTTCGTGGCCGTTTTTGCTTACATTTTCGTACATTTTAGTACATTTGCGCGTTTTCTGGCATTTCCATAACTCGGATCGACGATCCGTCGCTTTTAACAGCTTTCATATATATATATATACGTGTATATTGCCTTCACCGGACTGAGACTGGGTTATCTTCCCAATCTCGGTTTAACTTTTTTTTTGGTATATATTTAACTATATATATACTAACTTTTCAATTCTGTCAAGCCCGGATGTCAAATCCGTAGCAGTTTTCTACTTTTTTATATATATAAAAAATTCTGACTTATTTGGGCTTGGATTTCTACTTCGTGGCCTTTTTATTGCTTTAATATATATATACTTAACTTTTTACATTCCAGTTTGGCCTGGATCATTTTGTGGTATTTTTACTGCTTTTATAAATATACATACATTTCCATTTCTGTCCGGGCAAAGGATAGAATGTCCGTCGCCCTTTACAGTTTGTATATATATATTTACATTCTGTCGAGCCTGGATCATCCCGTGGCTCTTTTACAACTTATATATATATATTTACATTCAGTCGAGCCTGGATCATCCCGTGGCTCTTTTACAGCTTTTATATATATATAAATTTTCATTCTGTCCAGGCTGGATTATTCCGTGGCTTTTTACAGCTTTTATAAATATATATATATTTTCATTCCATTCCAGGCATAGGATTTGACATCCGTCGCCCTTTATTGCTTTTATATATATATTTCCATTCTGTCAGGCCTGGATTACTCCGTGGCTTTTTACAGCTTTTATAAATATATATATATTTACATTCCAGTCCGGACATCGGAGTGAAAACCTACCGCCCTTTACAGCTTTCGTATATATATAACTATATATATATATATCTTTCTTTTATTCATTATGATTAATTGCTGATTTAAATATTCATTTGATATGAATTGGCACTGACATCTCTTTGGGCGAACTAGATTTCTTTAAATCTCACCAATTCTATCTTTCAAACGGTTCAAAATAGGTTCAGACAGAACCAGGAAGCTAGAATGGATGAGATTTACTTAAATCTAGCAGTTTTTCTAGTTTTATTCATTCGAAAAGCAATCTCACGGCCCTTAGATCGCTATCTAGTGGGAACGAGATGCTTTGGGCTACGCGCAGGCCAGGATTTACTGATGAATCCTTGGTTCTTGCGAAATATGGATGTAAATATATCTTTTCTATACATATTTGAGCTGTGCATGTTTAATGGCTTCCCTCTGTGAGCCTAGGAATTGTGGGATTCATGATCAAACTGATCAGAATATAATTCCCACGGTGGACAAACTCTACTTTACAAATGTACCCTACCAGTTTTTCTGTAAAAAATGTACTTCCAAAAGACCTTAAAAAGGTTATCCGGATTTAAGGACTCAACATAGTGGAAATATAGTTTGTCGTGTCAGAGTCACTCCGATGGCTGTCATGCCCATGAGAAGACCGACACTTGTATATATTTTGTGGTCGAGGATGCTTCGCAGCCCGACAATCACCATTCACATTGAGCCAAAAAGGCTGAAAAGATGAAAAATGGAAGTATCAACATGCTTCAATTCCTATGTTAGCGTAAGGGTTTGAAAACCTGCTTTCAAAACATCATCTTAATAATCTTGTCTAAAAAGAGACTTTTGCAAATCAAATCAAATCCTTCGTATGTACGTTCAACGAAGCACGACTATACTTTCAAATCCATCAAACATAGGCCCAATTTCTTCCAGCATTTACACATACATTGCAGATTTAAAAGGGAACTATTGAAAAGATGCGGTACCGTGTTTCACAGGAGTTGTGGGGTGCCTAACACCTTCCCCACACTTAACCAAGCCCCCGAACTTAGAACTTTGGTTTCAAAGATCAAGTTTCGACAGTGTCCAGCAATTGGGCCTCCTTTCAAAACAAAACTCAGTTGAGTTGGTACAATCATTTTAAAATCTACCAACTGGCAACTCTGTAAAACGTTCAAATCGTCGACATGATACATGTTGACCTTTTCCTAAAAAACCCATTCAAAGCCTTTTTCACAAAAAAGATAAAATAAGGGTAGACACAACTAAGGAAGAGAGAAAGATTCGGGTCCAACTCGAACCGGATTTTTTCCCAACGTCGAAAACGCTAACGCATATATAATCCCCTATAAAGGGTTGATCATCTAAGTTTGACATTAGAGTCCGCACCAAAGGAAGTTTGGTTTGGATAAGCTCAATAACAGTTCTAGAATTTAGAACGCTAATAAACTATGGATTAGTCGAATCAATATGGGTTCGCTAGTCTTTCAAGGTTCAACAATAAAATGATACTCAAGTTAAATAATGAATCTCAAAAGTATACAATTGAATAAGCTTTGGATAACCGAAGTATAACCTCAAAAGAATTAAGATATCTCATATGGAATTTTGAACTTGAATAAACAAGAGTAAGAACTTGTTTAATGAAAGAATAGATAACTTGCTCAATTAAAGTGGAGTTAATAAACTTGCTTAATCATAATCGAGTTAGGGTAAGAAAACTTGCCTCGTGCACAAGATACAATTATAAATCACGTTCCTCAATTAATCCTACATATCATTACATTCACAATACCAATTAATTCCAAGTCTGATTATACTCATTGAATCACAAACATCAGTTCTTGAACACGTTATTAGACTTCACAAACAACGAGTTTAAACCACGTATTTAATTAATCACATAAACATTATTGACCAGTTAATAATTTGTTTTAACATCTCAATATATGCTTAACACGTTGTTATGTCCATTACATTAAGTTTTAAAATACATTTCTAAACTTTGAACACTTAAAGAAAATTCTCTGGGTCATTCTGCTAGTCGGCACTGCAGCGCCTAGTTTGCACTGGGGACCGGCGTTGCGGCACTGAGCCTACGTTAGCCAACTGCTTGGCCTGGCGCTGCAGCGCTGGGTTCCTTCATAGAACCGGCGATGAGGCACCGTGCCTACGTCAGCCAGCACTAGCCTGGAGCTGTAGCGCCTGATTTCTTCACAGAACCGGCGCTGCGGCGCAGAGTCGTAGTGAAGTTTGACAGTGTTCGCGAAGAACACGGAAATAAGACAAATAATGCCAAAATTAAGCTCAAACAACAATGTTAATGTTACCCATACATTCTGAACTTAACAAAAATATTATATAACATTCTTAACATGCTTCTAACAATTTAAATCACATAAACAACTAGTTTAGAACACCCAATTTTCATATTCTTGATATTTTTCATAGTTTTGACAATTTTCAAGAAATCATGCATTACAGATTCGTTATAACACCGAATCAGTCCGTTTAAATTTTGTTCTCTTCGTTTTTACATGCATAATCATAATTAATCGTCAATTTTCAGTTTAATATATAATTAAAGCATGAATTTTTGTACATATAAGCCATATTCATACTTTAATACTCTATAACTTGTAAAACTTCATTTACAACATGATTACATGAATTTGAATACTCTAAAGCATGAATAAATGATATAAAACATGTTATAAACATCTATTAACACATATATAATCATATCTCATGCATTAGTCATAAAATTCATATATAAAGAACTCAAGTTGGCTTTAATGCAGAAAATATAATAACGTAAAATATAAAACTTGGGATGACGAGAATACCCTTGTAATCTCTGTTAAGATGATATGAACTTTAAAATCTCCAATTTTCTTTCTTCAATTCTCAATTCTCTCTCAAACCACTCTTTTCTCTCTGAATTTCTACTAATGAAAGAATATAAAGTCTGATATGCTATAAGTTATAATACGTATATATGATATATAACTGATAAGTTATAATAAGTTATATTCTCAATTCTTTCTTTGAATTAATTTAATCATCGTAATTCTCATCACTGTGCCACACAAGACATTCATTGAGCTTATTATAAACTCCATAAATTCTCAATTATTGTAATTATTCAATTTAATATAATTGAGTTAACTCATCTCAGAACACATAAATATTTTTATTCAAATAAATGCTCATTTCCATTAATATATTCATTTAATAATATTCGGAAATTCTAGGGTATTACATCCTCCCCCTTGTAAAAATTGCGTCCTCGAAATTGCTACAAGCTTACACAAATAGATGGGGATAATCCCTCATCATCCTATCTTCTAACTCCCACGTAGCCTCCTCGACATTGTGGTTATGCCAAAATACTTTTACAGATGAAATAATTTTATTTCTCAAGGTTTGCTCCTTCCTATCTAATATTTAGATAGGAATTTCTTCGTACGCTAGGTTCTTCTCCACTTGAATGGGCTCATAAGAAATCACGTGCTTGTAGTCGGCCTTGTACGGTCGCAACACGAAAATGTGTAACATGTTGTGGATGTGCTCCAACTCGGGTGGTAATGCAACTTTGTATGCCACTTCGCCCACTCGCTCCAGTATCTCGAACGGTCTTATGAATCTTGGACTCAACTTTCCTTTCTTGTCGAATCGAATTTTTCCCTTCTATGGAGATACCTTCAAGAATACGAAACTGCCGACCTTAAAGTCTCGGTCCTGTCAATGCAAATCTGCGTACTTTTTCTGGCAGTCTTGAGCTGCTACTATTCTGGCTCTTATCACTGTCACCACGTCTGCGGCTTGTTGTATTAACTCTGGTCCGAGTATTTGTCGCTCTCCGACTTTGTCCCAACATAACGGCGTTCTGCATTTTCTCCCATGAAGAGCTTTGTACGGTGGCATGCCGATACTCGCATGGTAACTATTGTTATACGCGAATTCAACTAAGGGTAGGTGGTCGTCCCAATTTCCCTTGAAGTCCATCACGCAAGTCCTAAGCATGTCCTCCAGCATTTGTATAGTTCGCTCACTCTGTAGTTAATTGGCTTATCTTTGATGGCTCACAGTTCGAGGTTTGTTGAGGTGACTTCTAGTTGGCGGACATTTTCTTAGCTTTGCGATCCTCGTTCAGTTCGCGCCTTGTTCGGACGTCATTGGCCCTTTGAATCATTTACAAGGTTGTCTCCGGGGTGATCGGATGCTTTTCCCCTATCTCGGGGTTGTCACCGAAGTAAAATTATGCTTTTTGCCTTCTGCAAGGTTAGTATAAAGAAAGCAAAATTTCAAGTGTCTACACTATCTACAATGAAGCCAAATAGTGTTTGAATAGGCGATTAAGCATTATGCTCCGCCCTAGAGGGTTACCCCACACAGGTGACCAGAACGAGTTAACCACCAAGACAGGAAGAAGCAGAATTCCTAATCTTAGATGGAGAGAGACAGCCCGTGGTAGTAAGACGTTTGTCAAACACCTTTTGTGCATCACCAAATTTTGTTAACTTACCTTTAGTTAGAAAATCTTGAACATCATTGACAGAAACCCTATGAGCAAAGAGGAACTCTATCAGCTGAAAGTTCTTTTTCCTCTTAAATAAAGCATCATCCCTATCTTTCTATGAGAAGTATTGAGCAACTTTGAAAATTTCCCTAGCATTTTCCCCAAAAGCAGGACCAATGTTAACAGCCACAACATTATGTAGCGAATTGGATTCCTCAGAGCTCTGGCTAACGGCCATAGAAATAAGAACAACATCATATTTTCCTATGTCATCGCTACTAACCAAAAGGGATGATAGAGAGGGAGAGTTGGGTTTAGAGACCTAAAAACAGCACAGAGATCCTTCGAAAGGCTACTCTTAGAATTCCCCATAGAGAGGTAATTTAAACTAACCATAGGAGTAAAGAAACACAAGAACACAAAGATATAAATATAAAATAGTAAGAAGAGAGATGAAACAGAGGCGAAACAGAAGAAAGGAGGTTTAGGGAAGGAAATGAGCAGGAGAAAGTCTAGAGAGAAGGCAGAGAGAAAAAATAAGAGAGAGAGAGAGCCATCGTAGAGTCTCGTAAGTTGTCACGCGTTTAAAATATATATGAGGTACTACACCAATGGTTTTGCGTTATTTTATTGTCAGGCCCGTTTTGGTCTAGTTTTTTAAAATTTGTTCAAGTCTTTTTTATATAAGTTAGACCAACGAGCAGATAACTCGGTCACTGGAACTTTAAATCGCGTCCCATGAGTTGTCGTGTGTTTAAAATATATAAGAGGTGATTTGCCTATAGTTTCGTGTCGTTTCGACGCTCGGGACCCGTTTTGGTCTAATTTTTCTAAATTTGTTATACTTTTTTATATAAATTAGGCAAATGAGCAGATAACTCAGCCACCGAAACTCTGAATTGAGTCAGGTAAGTTGTCACGTTTTTGAAATATATAAGATGTACTTTTTTATGGTTTTTAGTCGTTTTGATGCCCAGGGCCTGTTTTGGTCTAGTTTTCCCAAATTGGTTCAAGTCTTTTTTTATAAAAGCTAGGCAAACGATTAGATAACTCGACCACTGAAACTCTGAATTGAGTCCCATAAGTTGTCACGTATTTGAAATATATAAGAGGTATTTCACCTATGATTTCATATCATTTTAAAGCCCGGGGTCTGTTTTGGTCTAGTTTTCCTAAATTTATTTAAGTCTTTTTTATATGAGTTATGCAAACGAGCAGATAATCGACCACCAAAACTTTGAATCAAGTCCCGTAAGTTGTCACATTTTCAAAATATAGTAGAGATACTTCGCCTATGGTTTCACATCGTTATGACGCCCGAGGCCCGTTTTGGTCAAATTTTCCTAAATTTGTTAAAGTCATTTTTAATTAAGTTAGGCAAATGAGCAGATAACTCGGCCACATGAACTCCGAATAGAGTCTCGTAAGTTATCACGTGTTTAAAATATATAAGATGTATTTTGCTTATAGTTTCGAGTCATTTTGAAGCCAGGATATGTTTTGGTCTAATTTTCCAATTTTTTTTTATATATAAGCTAGGAAAACAAGCAGATAACTCGGCCGTTAGAACTTCGAATTGAGTCCCATAAATAGTCACGTATTTGAAATATATAAGAGGTGTTTCTCTTATGGTTTCACATCATTTCGATGCCCGGTGTCTGCTTTGGTCTAGTTTTCCTAAATTTGTTTGTATAGGTTAAGCAAACAAGCAGACAACTAGACCACCAGAACTCCGAATTGAGTCCCATAAATTTTAACATATTTAGAATATATAAAAGGTGCTTCGCCTATGGTTTCGCATCATTTCGATGCCCGAGGTGTAAGACCCCAATTTTTATGAATAAATTGAATTTTCTCTATATATTATTTTTTGAAAATAGTAAGGGGTTAATTTGATGAATGTGATAACTTATGGGGTGATTTGTGCTAGTTTTACAAAGTAAGCAAGTGGCCATAAAATATTCATTGTGTCGGGAATATTCGTTTGGTCGGGGAATATTCTTTTTGTCCGAGAATATTCGTACGACGACGCAATCATTTGTGGGCCCCATAACGGAAAAGTATCGGATAAAAAAAATGACAAGAATAAGTTTTTCTAAAAATAACGGCGTGGTTGTTACCGTTAAAACTGTTGAAATACCCGGTGGTTAAAATACAGTAATGCGCGGTGTTGCACAGTAGCACACGGTATTGCACAGTAATTCTAATTATTGATTCTTATGTAAGAAGTCACTACTCAATAATTGTTACAGTTATTACTGTTCAATATTTTATATTATTGATTCAATAATTGCTACATTGATAACTGCATAATATTTTATTGATTCAATAATTATCATTGCACAGTATTTCATATTATCAAATCAATAATTCATATTATTTGAATAATATTATTAGATGGCAGTATTGGCAATGTCTAAGGAAGTTCTGCCTAGGAGGGGTTATTTAATTGCGCGCTAGTAAGGACAAATCCTTATCGGAAAGCCCTCTCTTTTTTGGGAACGACATGGTTGTCAATATTGTAGTTCTGTAATATTATTTGTGAATGATTAATTATTGATTTATATGAGAAGAAAATAATTATTTTTGTGGATATAAAAGAAGGAATTAGTGTTGAGGTATTTTTATGAAGTATTTGTTGTAAATTTGGCTTATTATTTGGACCCCCACTTACATATTTTTCAATAATCGATAGAAAGTTATTTAGTATATATATATATATATATATATATATATATAAAAGGTGGGGCCCACGTGTTGGATGAATTATGGGTGGGGCCCACGTGTGATAAAAATGGAAATGAGGGAGGGAGGAGTTTACGTGAAGGGGAGGGAATTTTATTATATATATATATATATATATATATATTGTATTTTATTTAAAGTTTTATTTTATTAGAATATTTTATTGCATAGTAATGAATAGTAAAAATTAGAAAATCAGTTTTCCTCCGCCGAATTCATCCGTGAGAATTTTTCCTGTGCAGTCCGTGATTTTTATTCAAATAGTACCCTTCCATTCTCCTATAAATAGGATGCTTAGATTAGAATTGAAAATCACACCAGAATCAGAAAATTCTTCTTTTATAATATTGAGCGTATTTCTTTTGAGTTAAGGAAACTTTGAGTGTTGCAAATAGTGCAAGTTTTTCTTCAAGGATATCCCCGCCATACCAGTCAGAAATACTCTTCTTTTAAGGCAAAGGATATTATTTTTTTTTCGTAAGGGATGTTATTTTTTTCGTAAATGATGTTATTGCTTCCAATATCATTTCATCGAAATATTGGTATGAATTTTATTATAAAATTTTTACCTTTTCCGTCGGGGTTACTATTCACGTATACTATACTATTCACGTATACGATACTATTCACAAATACGGTTCTATTCACGAGTACTATTCACGAAGTATGATTTTTCTTATGAAAATTTCTACCTTTTTGTTTCGGGGTTACTATTCACGTATACGGCACTATTCACGTATACGACACTATTCACGAATACGGCACTATTCACCAAAAAATAAATTTTCTTCTATTTGTCCAAGTTGGCTATTATGGGTTCTATCTTTGATTGGATCCAAGTTTTGATCTTTATTCTTTAATTTTGCTCCACAATTAATTATTATGGAGTATTCTTGAACTTGGATAAACTAAATTACGAATCCCTAATTTTTATCCTTTATCTCACTGAATTCGTTATTTATATTATTTTTCATCATCCTCAGTTCTAAATGGTGATATAACTGAATATCTTTGGCCTGTAGAGCAAAGATGAATGATTACCTGATGAATATATTTGGCCCGTAGTGCAAAGATGGACAGGTGTTGAGATGAACATGACCAACTGGTGATACAAATGAATATCTTTGTCTGTAGTGCAAAGATGAATATTTGATTCGAGATGTATATTGATTGATGTTACAGGGATAAAATATTGATGATGAACTTTTAAATCATAGAAGATAGTAGACTTCATTCTCTACTTAACTCTTCTATTGAATTGTTATTTTCGCTGCAGTTGTTGATCTAAAACTTGTTGTCCATAATATTTTATCTGACTTGTTGAAGACTAACGATAAATTGTTCTTTATTATCTTAGTCATAATATTATTTACTGGGCTAGTTGAGCTCACCCTTTTCATCTATTGTCCTTTTCAGGGAATGAGAATATTGCGGGAACTAGTCGGGGAACAGTGTGATAGTCAGAGTTAGATCTGTAGAAGTCCTCACTATTCTATAAAATAGTGGGATAATAATTGTAATGAATAAGGAATGAATTTGAATGTTTATATTTTGTATTATATACGATTTGCATTGAAATTCACAGTCGTATGGTCGTATTTCTTACGACCTTTTGTTATAAAAGTTTTGTATTTGAAATTCTGTACCATGTATTTGGTGACTCAGAATGGGTTGGTATTGAACCTATTTTGGGGGCGTCACAGTTGGTATCAGAGCTTAGGGATATGATCTTTGGCGGAGATTGGGGAATAGAACTAGGAGGGGAGAGACGAGTAAATCCTTCACTAGTGTGTCCTACCTAAGCTTATCTGGTATTTATTTGGTCAGTCGAAGCATGGGATTAATATGTGATATGTTAATTTGTTTAATTAACCCATATTTTGTGGCAGTATTTGAGAATGACATCTGAAAATTTAAGCAATGGAGTGAATGAGACCGTTGAGACACCTTTAATCACCAAGCATAAGAACGTGCAATAGGAAGGCGATACCACTGATCAGACGATGAACGATGGGATGTTTAGAAGCTTTTTGCAGTTCATGCAAAATCATACGAGGGAGAGTCATGCGCAAAATACAGGTGGAAATAACAACTCGCGGCTTGTCACTGCCAAGCAGTTCAAAGAGTTGGGACCACCAGAGTTTCAGGGAAAAGCCAGATCCAATCAAGGCAGAAAATTGGATTAAGCAGATTACCAAGATATTTGATGTCTTGGGATGCACAGAGGAACATAAGGTTCCATTCGCCACGTTTATGTTCAGCGGAGAGGCAGATTACTGGTGGGAATCTGTGAAGCGTACCCAGCCTGCCGTACTCAAGATGTCGTGGGAGGAGTTCTGAAAACTGTTCAATGACAAGTACTTTCCAGAAAGTATTCATCAAATGAAGGAGGTAGAGTTTATTAAACTGGAATAGAACAACATGACTGTGTCCCAGTATGAGGCTAAGTTCGCTGAGTTATCCCGGTTCGCATCTCATTTGGTTGATAATGAGGAACGTATGACGCTGATGTTTCTAAGAGGTTTGAAACCCGAAATTCGTCAGTACCTCATTTCTCACAAACTTTCTTTATATTCAGATGTAGTGAACAGGGCCCAATTGTTAGAACGTGATAATGATTATGTTCAACCAAGGGACAACAACCAAGGTCGTACCGGTAGCAGCAGTTATCAGAACAATAACAACCAGCGGGGATGAAAGTATCATGACAGAAGCGGTAACCACTTCGGTGGTAATCGTAGCCATGATAATAGAAGAAGTGAGTCGGGGGGAGATTTCAAGAAGAGAAGGTACAACAATGAGAACGTGAAAACGTCGATAGCAGCACCTGCATCAACTATTTCTAGGGGAGGAGAACGACCGCCGATCGTATGCTATAAATGCGGGCAAGAGGGACACATCAGTCCCAACTGCACACAACAATCCAAGGTATGTTATAACTGTGGAAAGGAAGGTCATATAGCTCGAGATTGTCCTGTACAGAAACCAAGTCCAACGGGGGTAGTGATTCCAAATGACGTCCCATACAAGTCAAAGTCGGTGGTTCCTGGAAGAGCTTTTTTCGTGACTGCCCAAAATGCGAGAAACTCGAACGAGAATATTACGGGTAAGCTAATCATAAACTCTTACGAAGTATATACCTAATTAGATACCGGTTCTATCCATTCTTTTATATCACCTACTTGTGCCCAACGTTTGAACTTGATTATGAGAAATTAGACTTTGACTTATCTGTTGATACTCCATTGGGAGCAACCTAAGTCAGTAATCGAACTACGTAGCTTTCTGAGCTTAGTTGGTTATTATCGGAGATTCGTAGAAGGATTTTCTCGAATTGCTACTCCATTAACTCAGCTGACTCGAAAAGATACAAAATTCGTATGGAATGAAGAATGCGAGAAGAGCTTCCAAGAGCTCAAGAGGAGACTTATTTCAGCACCTGTTCTGACAATACCATCTGGTTCAGATGGATTTGCCATCTACAGCTATGCTTCGGGCAAAGGGTTAGGATGTATTCTCATACAACATGGGAAAGTCATAGCCTATGCCTCACGACAACTCAAAGAATATGAGAGGAATTATCTTACTCATGTTCTAGAGTTGGCAGCAGTTATTTTCGCGTTGAAGATCTAGAGACACTACCTGTATGGAGAGAAAGAGGAGATTTATACGGATAATAAGAGTCTTAAATATTTCTTTACTTAGAACAAACTCAACATATGACAACAACGTTGGCTCGAGCTATTGAAGGATTACAAAAATACCTTTCAATACCATCCTGAAAAAGCGAACGTGGTAGCTAATGTGTTGAGTAGAAGATCGTATGCGGGAACGAGTGTATGCTGTCAACACAAATGCCTATTTTGTATGATGTACAAAGGATAGAGATAGAGTTAAAGACTCTAGGGACCCACGTGATGATGTCAAGTATACATGTAGAACCAGCTTTAATTGATAAAGTTAAAGTTGCTCAAGCTACAGACCCAGAGCTGATGAATATAAAGAGGAAGATGTTATTCCAGAAATAAGAATCGATGAGGAAGGAATACTTCGAGTCAACTCCAGAATTTGTGTTCATAACGATCCTGTTTTGAAGTATAAAATCATGTTGGAGGCACACAACACACCGTTCGCAATCCATCCTAGAAGTACCAAAATGTATCGTGATCTTCGACATACATTCTGGTGGAGCAACATAAAGAGAGAGATCGCGAAGTTTATCTCGAGGTGTTTAACGTGTAAACGTATAAAGGCGAAGCATCAAGAGCCATAAGTAAAGAGCCCCGAGCCTCTCGCTGGTGACTTCTTGTGTGGGGTGCACCAAAGCCAGACTCTCCGTAGGAGACGACGTTTTTGTGCGGTAGCAAACTGATAGGTACCATTGTAAGGTACTATAGTTGAAGCACCATGAGAGTCACAGTTGGAATCGAAGAAATGACCTGAGAGTTGGAATCAAAAATGAAAACGAAGTATCCTCACCTTTTCGACATACCAGGTACGCACGCCAATTTCGAGGACAAAATTTCATAAGGAGGGGAGGTTGTAAGACCCCAACTTTTATGAATAAATTGAATTTCCTCTATATATTATTTTTTTGAAATAGTAAGGGGTTGATTTGATGAATGTGGTAACTTATGGGGTGATTTGTGCTAGTTTTACAAAGTAAGCAAGTGGCCATAAAATATTCATTGTGTCGGGGAATATTCGTTTGGTCGGAAAATATTCTTTTTGTCGGGGAATATTCGTACGACGGCGCAATCATTTGTGCATAACGAAAAATTGTCGGATAAAAAAAACGACAAGAATAAGTTTTTCTAAAAATAACGGCGTGGTTGTTACCGTTAAAACTGTTGAAATACCCGGTGGTTAAAATACAGTAATGCGCGGTGTTACACAGTAGCACACGGTATTGCACAGTAATTCTAATTATTGATTCTTACGTAAGAAGTCCCTACTCAATAATTGTTAGTAATTACTGTTCAATATTTTATATTATTGATTCAATAATTGCTACATTGATAATTGCATAATACTTTATTGATTCAATAATTGTCATTGCACAGTATTTTATATTATCAAATCAATAATTCATATTATTTGAATAATATTATTAGATGGCATTATTGGCAATGTCTAAGGAAGTTCTGCCTAGGAGGGGTAATTTAATTGCGCGCTAGTAAGGAGAAATCCTTATCGGAAGGCCCCCTCTTTCCTCGGAACGACCTGGTTGTCAATATTGTAGTTCTGTAATATTATTTGTGAATGATTAATTATTGATTTATATGATAAGAAAATAATTATTTTTGTGGATATAAAAGAACGCATTAGTGCTGAGGTATTTTTATGAAGTATTTGTTGTAAATTTGGCTTATTATTTGGACCCCCACTTACATATTTTTTAATAATCAATAGAACGTTATTTAGTATATACATATATAAATATTATATATATATATATATATATAAGGTGGGTCCCACATGTTGGATGAATTATGGGTGAGGCCCATGTGTGATGAAAATGAGAATGGGGGAGGGGGGAGTTTACGTGAAGGGGAGGGAATTTTATTATTATTATATATGTCTATATATTATAATTACATACCTTATACGGTAGGTAATATATATATATATATATATATATATATATATATATTATATTTTATTTAAAGTTTTGTTTTATTAGAATATTTTATTGTATAGTAATGAATAGTAAAAATTAGAAAATCAGTTTTCCTCCGCCGAATTAATCGTGAGAATTTTTCCTGTGCAGTTCGTGATTTTTATTCAAATAGTACCCTTCCATCTCCTATAAATAGGATGCTTAGTTTAGAAATAAAAATTACACCAGAATCAGAGAATTCTTCTTCTATAATATTGAGAATATTTCTTTTGAGTTAATGAAACTTTGAGTGTTGCAAATAGTGCAAGTTTTTCGTCAAGAATATCCCGCTATACTAGTCAAAAATACTTTCCTTTTAAGGTAAAGGATTTTTTTTTCCGTAATGGATGTTATTTTTTCGTAAATGATGTTATTGCTTCCAATATCATTTCATCGAAATATTGGTATGAATTTTATTATAAAATTTTTACCTTTTCCGTCGGGGTTACTATTCACGTATACTATACTATTCACGTATACGATACTATTCACAAATACGGTTCTATTCACGAGTACTATTCACGAAGTATGATTTTTCTTATGAAAATTTCTACCTTTTTGTTTCGGGGTTACTATTCACGTATACGGCACTATTCACGTATACGACACTATTCACGAATACGACACTATTCACCAAAAAATAAAATTTTCTTCTATTTGTCCAAGTTGGCTATTATGGGTTCTATCTTTGATTGGATCCAAGTTTTGATCTTTATTCTTTAATTTTGCTCCACAATTAATTATTATGGAGTATTCTTGAACTTGGATAAACTAAATTACGAATCCCTAATTTTTATCCTTTATCTCACTGAATTCGTTATTTATATTATTTTTCATCATCCTCAGTTCTAAATGGTGATATAACTGAATATCTTTGGCCTGTAGAGCAAAGATGAATGATTACCTGATGAATATCTTTGGCCCGTAGTGCAAAGATGGACAGGTGTTGAGATGAACATGACCAACTGGTGATACAAATGAATATCTTTGTCTGTAGTGCAATGATGAATATTTGATTCGAGATGTATATTGATTGATGTTACAGGAATAAAATATTGATGATGAACTTTTAAATCATAGAAGATAGTAGACTTCATTCTCTACTTAACTCTTCTATTGAATTGTTATTTCCGCTGCAGTTGTTGATCTAAAACTTGTTGTCCATAATATTTTATCTGATTTGTTGAAGACTAACGATAAATTATTCTTTATTATCTTAGTCATAATATTTTTTACTGGGCTAGTTGAGCTCACCCTTTTCATCTATTGTCCTTTTCAGGGAATGAGAATATTGCGGGAACTAGTCGGGGAACAGTGTGATGGCCAGAATTAGATCTGTAGAAGTCATCACTATTCTATAAAATAGTGGGATAATAATTGTAATGAATAAGGAATGAATTTGAATGTTTATATTTTGTATTATATACGATTTGCATTGAAATTCACAGTTGTATGGTCGTATTTCTTACGACCCTTTGTTATAAAAGTTTTGTATTTGAAATTCTGTACCATATATTTGGCGACTCACAATGGGTTGGTATTGAATCTATTTTGGGGGCGTCACACGGGGTTTGTTTTGGTCTTGTTTTCCTAAATTTGTTAAAGTTTTTTTTATCTAAGTTAGGCAAACGAGCAGATAATTGGGTCATCGGAACTCCGCCCCGTAACTTGTCACGTATTTGGAATATATAAGAGGTGATCCGCATATTGTTTCGTGCTATTTCGATGCCCGCGGTCTGTTTTTATATAGTTTTCCTAACTTTATTCAAATCTTTTTATATAAATTAGGCGAACGAGCAGATAAATTGACCACCAGAACTTCGAATCGAGTACCGTAAGTTGTCATGTATAATAAGTCGATTTTATACCTACTTATTCGGTATCTATTACTTGAATTAGTTGTTTAAGCTTATGTGTCGTAGTCACTTTTCATGCATTTTGTGGTTATTTTGTAGATCTCATGCTTGGAAACTGTCTGAGCGACTATTGGCATAGAGAGGCAAGGAAATGCAATCCGAAACTCATTTGGGCTTTCATGTTCATTTCATAATCTTGGCTCGGGACTTGGATTTTATTATAGATCTTCTTCTTAGCTTTCCGAAACATCTTGAATCATCCCAATCGGAGTTCACGAGAAAGTTATGACCTTTTTACCAAGTGGGAGTTGAAATCTCTGAGTTTGGAAGTTGCAATTTACATAGCAGTCACTTCAAGCACAATTTCAACCTTGATCCAATTAGAATTTGTCAATGCTAAAAGAATGAAAGTTGTAGATCTTGTCGACGGCTTCGATTTGACCGGTAGCAGGCCCCGTAACTCTTCCTGGATCAAAAGTTATGCTCGTTTTACCAAAGGATGTCGCAGCAGCGGAGCAATGCCCGCCAAGGCGGGCATTTACCAGGTAAAAATCCCATCGGGGCGGGGGTAGGTCAAAAAAAACCCCACTAGGGCGGGTGTATCAGTATAAAAAACCCCGCCGGGGTGGGTAGACGCGCTGGGAGCATAAAAACATCCTATTTCAAGTAGGATTTGGATGAAACGAATGTATTCTGAGAGTTGAGTTGGATAAGGATCATAAGAGGGCTACAAAAGGGGAAGAATACACAAGGATTAAGGGGAGATTCCATTATATTAGTTTAGAATAACTTAGATACAAACCCTAGTTGAAAGGGGATTTGGAGATTGAAGCACTTAGAGGCCATTGAAGATCAAGCGATGGAGCAAGAAAGAGAAAGAATTTGCTGACAACAGATTCTAATATTTTCTCTAATCTTTTTCTTATCTTTTAATGTTTATTCAATTGTGGATTCTTGGTTTTAATTCAATAACAATGAACTAATTTTTTTTTAAGATTACAATAGATCTTATTGTGTAGTTTGTTTTAATATGCTTCTCTATCAATTATTATGATCTATCGTTGAGATTGTCTATATTGTGATTTGGACTTAATTGTTTAATTGCCTAGCTAAAAATTACCGTGCTAATCCATATGAACTCGAGAGACGGATTATGGATTTAGATCTGATCATAATAGCATGTGATTGTGTGTTCTGCATGGCGTTGGAATTCATGATTTTTGTTTAGGATAGAGATATACCTTTACGCCATATGTAATCTAATAGAGAACTTGTGCGTGAAATCCTCTTTAATCGTAATTCACATAGAGATATAGTGGATTAGTTATTTAGGGTGTCTTACTTGATTCTATCTTCTGTGGATGCGAGTGAGTTTGGGTATAATGCATTGAGAGATGGTTATATCTACTTAAGTGTTCTTGATTAACAATTCAGAATAGTGAACATAATTGATAAGAAGTGTATTAATTTAAATGAAGCAATAAGTGAAGTTGTGATCTTAAATCTCCGTAATCTTAATTTAACTAGTGGTAATTAGAATTAGTTTAATTATATATTGTTAATTCATAGTTGTTTGAATAAGATATAGTTTGGTTATGGGTTAGTACTTCGTAATTCTTATTAAATAATTTCTCATGGAAACGATACTTTACTTTCACTTTATTACTTGTTGACCACGTATACTTACGTGTTGTGCGTATTAGATTTTACCCAACAAGTTTTTGGCGCCGTTGCCGAGGAATTAATTTAATAATTATTTACCAATATTAATTTCAATCAAATTAGTCTTAATTTAAAAAAAATTATTTTTAATTCTCTTCCTATCTTACTCTCTTTTCAGGTACCATGGCAGGATTCAATTATCAATGGCCATATACGAACATGACCCAACCAAGGGAAACAAAGATTGGTAGACTTAAAGCATTTTCTACAATATCAGCACAGATTAAGGCAACTTCGAGGACGTTGGACGTTATTGCAGCCCAACGGAGTCGAAGGATAGCAGTTGCGTGTGATTATTGTGCTGGTAATCATCCGAGTCATCAATGCAGCGTCAGTTTTGAACCGGTACAATATAGGGGTGATTACCTTAACAACTATGCTGATCCTAAGTATCACCAAGATTGGGGGTATCACCCGAATTCTTCATGGAGCTACAATTATGAAGACCAATACTACATTCCAAATCCATTACACACACCGGAATTTTCATGTTCACCTCCATTGCCACAATAAGAAAATTCAAGGAGGTGGGAATTGTTGTCCAAGTTCAGAGCGTCGAATGAGGAGTGGCGGATTACTCATGAGAGGTTAATGCAAAACCTAGCAAGGGAAATTCAAAATCTTGAGAATCAGATGGAGCAAATGACCAAAGCCATAAACAACCTTCCTCAAAACACTTGGCTTTATGACATGGATAACAAAACTGATGGAGAACCCAAACCAAATCTACGACTGGATGAGCCACAAGATATCAAAAGTGAGAAGACAAATGGGGATAATGAAATAGAGGTCGGCGAAGATCTAATGGGTCTCCACCAAAGATCAAAGAGTCAGTGCAAAATTATGCCCGCTTGGTAGTCATGTCGCCGGCGAAGCTCTGTATGACATAAAAGCGCATGCAATTTTGAAGCCATGGTGGGACGAGAAAGAAAAGATAGACGGAGAGCCCATTGTGTTTGACAAGCTTCCATGCCCCAAAGTGATCACATACACAATGGAGAAAACATCTAGCTGTTGGACGTTCTTCATGGAGATCATACCGAATAAGAGCATATTAGGTGACTTTGATGCACTGGCCATCGCGTGTGGGAACCTACCAAAGGATTATTTGCTACTGATGGATGGAGGGTTCCTCAAATTCTGAAGAGGAATTGGATAGCGTTGACCAGACAAAGTCAGGCTGAAAGACTTTAAATCAAGCGCTTATTGGGAGGCAACCCAAGTTTAATTTTTAATTTTTTTTCTTTAAGTTTTTAGGTTCATATTATTTAATAAATTTTTATTTAGGATTTAATAAACTTGCTTCTATTGTGTTCACAAGTTAGTCAATTTCAATTCAGGTGTGGCGCCCGATTCATATGCCTAGCACATGAATCAAGCGCTTATTGGGAGGCAACCTAAGTTTAATTTTTAGTTTAATTTTTTTTAGGTTGCATATTATTTGATAAATTTTTATTTATTAGGATCTAATAAACTTGCGTTTATGATAATCATAGGTTAGTCAAGTCCAATTCAAGTGTGGTGCTCGATTCATTCCAATGTGCCTAGCCTATTCTTCAGACGTAGCAGACAAGGAGGAAAATTGTTATATTTTCAGGGAAGTCCTCTACTTTATTTTATTACCTATCTTAGCCATTGAGGACAATGTCTATTTTATGTTGGGGGGTATTTATCATGTTTGGTATTTACTTGGGCGATGTTTTGATGGAATTTAATTTTGGCCAATGATAAGTGGGTGGTTAATGAGTTGTTAACTCTTGGAGAATTGATGAGCATGCTTAGTTTATATTTTGACTCATTAGTTGGTTTTTACACTACTTGCGAATCTTTTGAACTTCTATACATATCCATTTGTTTAGCTAGTTGGGGTTGAATATTTTTTTTTTTGCTAAATGCTTATAAAAAATATCATTGCAACTTGAGAAATCTTATTTGAGCATCATTTAAAGTGAAAATTAGGCACTCACATAAGTTTGGGGGAAATCTTGGAGTATTATTTTTGAAAAAGTTGAACCTTCCCGAGTTGAATAATTGAATCTTGTGGTGGGTCGAGATGGAACGTAAAAAGCACTCACCTATAAACACAGGCATGAGATGGAGTGTAAAACGCACTTGTTCAATGGAAAGGGAAAGTGAGATGGAGCGTAAAACGCACTCACTAAAAAGATAAAAAAAAGAAGGAAAAAGATTATTTTTGAAGTACTTGGGAAGGGTTCATATGTGCTTAAATGTTTAAATATCCGTTTGATCCTCAAGAAAAATTGTGTTTTGTCTTTATTAGCAGAGATTGATGTGATTAGAAGTTTTTAGAGTTACTTTTGAAAATATTTTATGAGTATTGATTTGTATGATCTTATATAAATCATGACTAGTTTGAACATTTGGATGCACACACGCACTTAAAGGATCATGAGTAGATGTGGAACTAATGAAAGTTGTTGAAATTTTAGACATGGCGTTGTTTTGAAATTTTCTTTGGGTTATCATTTGTTGTAACCATTGAGGCCATTGTTCAAATTCATATTGATTCATTGCTTGAGTGGATCATTGCTAAAGAATGAATCTTTCTAATTTTTATTTCGAGTGTTTTGCTTGGGGACAAGCAACGGTTCAAGTTTGAGGGTATTTGATAAGTCGGTTTTATACCTACTTATCCGGTATCTATTACTTGAATTATTTGTTTAATCTTATGTATCGTAGTCACTTTTCATGCATTTTGTGGTTATTTTGTAGATCTCATGCTTGGGAACTGTGTGAGCGACTATTGGCATAGAGAGGCCAGGAAATGCAATTCGGAACTCATTTGGGCTTTCATGTTCATTTCATAATCTTGGCTTGGGACTTGGATTTTATTATAGAGCTTCTTCTTAGCTTTTCGAAACATTTTGAATAATCCCAATCGGAGTTCATATGAGAAAGTTATGACCTTTTTACCAAGTGGGAGTTGAAATCTCAGAGTTTGAAAGTTGCAATTTACATAGCAGTCACTTCAAGCACAATTTCAACCTTGATCCAATTAGAATATGTCAATGCTAAAAGAATAAAAGTTGTAGATCTTGTCGATGGCTTCGATTTGACAGGTAGCAGGCCCCGTAACTCTTCCTGAATCAAACGTTATACTCATTTTACAAAAGGATGTCACAGCAGCAGAGCAATGCCCGCTGGGGCGGGCATTTACAAGGCAAAAATCCCACCGGGACTAGGGTAGGCCAGAAAAAACCCCGCTGGGGCAGGTGTATCAGTGTAAAAAACCCCGTCGGGGTAGGTAGACGTGTTGGGAGCATAAAACATCCTATTTCAAGTAGGATTTGGACGAAACGAAAGTATTCTAAGCGTTGAGTTAGATAAGGATCATAAGAGGGCTATAAAAGGGGAAGAATACACAAGTATTAAGGGGAGATTCCATTATATTAGTTTAGAATAACTTAGATACAAACCCTAGTTGAAAGGGGATTTTGATATTGAAGCACTTGGAGGCCATTGAAGATCAAGCGATGGAGCAAGAAGGAGCAAGAATTTGCTGACAAAAGATTCTAATCTTTTTCTTATCTTTTAATGTTTATTCAATTATGGATTCTTGGTTTTAATTCAATAACAATGAACTAATTTTTTGTTTAAGATTACAATGGATCTTATTGTGTAGTTTGTTTTAATATGCTTGTCTATCAATTATTATGATCTATCGTTGAGATTTTCTATTGTGATTTGGACTTAATTGTTTAATTGCCTAGCTAACAATTACCGTGATAAATTATATGAACTCGAGGGACGGATTATAGATTTAGATCTGATCATAATAGCATGTGATTGTGTGTTCTGCATGGCGTTGGAATTCATGATTTTTGTTTAGGATAGAGATATACCTTTACGCCATATGTAATCTTGTAGAGAACTTGTGCATGAAATCCTCTTTAATTGTAATTCATATAGAGATATAGTGGATTAGTTATTTAGGGTGTCTTGCTCAATTCTATCATCTGTGGATGCAAGTGAGTTTGGGTATAATGCATTAAGAGATGGTTATATCTACTTAAGTGTTCTTGATTAACAATTCAGAATAGTGAACATAATTGATAAGAAGTGTATTAATTTAAATGAAGCAATAAGTGAAGTTGTGATCTTAAATCTCCGTAATCTTAATTTAACTAGTGGTAATTAAAATTAGTTTAATTATATATTGTTAATTCATAGTTGTTTGAATAAGATATAGTTTGGTTATGGGTTAGTACTTGGTGATTCTTATTAAATAATTCCTCGTGGGAACGATACTTTACTTTCACTTTATTACTTGTTGACCACGTATACTTGCGTGTTGTGCGCATTAGATTTTACCCAACAATGTGTTCAAAATATATAAGAGGTACTTTGCCTAAGGTTTCACGTCATTTCTATTATGTCACCCCCAAATCCGAGTTACCTTTACCTCAGACTTGGTGCTCATGATACTATAAATATCCATTTATCCCTGCATATACTAACTTAAACTTGTCTTAGACTACAATAATAATCTTAGCTTAAATCCTAGATTCTATAGACCTTTACATATCTGAATACCAAATAATATTTGAAAACATAATACTAAAGGTATTTATTAATATAACTTCTAAAGTTCACTTAAGCATATGCGCTTAATAATAAATTACTCCGTAACCTTGCCTTTTCCTTTATCTTTCTTTGAAGTACTAGCGTTTTTAGTTTTAACTAAAAATATTATATTCAATGCAACAGTGAGCAAAAGCTTACTCAACAAAGAAATAAACAGTTGAATATAATGGAACAAGAATATTTATAACAAAGGAAATATAATACATGAGATATTGAGTAAAACAGTTCTTTAAAAGCTTTTGAGTTTAAAAATCAGGCTTTTGCATGTTGTTGGGTCAAATGACTAGTGAACTCTGTACTAGAATTAACAGTACTAAAACTGCAATCCATGGATATAAATAGCTATTAAAATTGAAATATATCCTAGACTTTTACTTTAAGGGATCAGCTTAAGTACTTATTGTTGAGTTTGTACGTAACGCAATCATGCAATCAAATCACATAAATAGGGCGGAAGCGTAAAAAACTAGGTTTTCAAAAATTTATACAAACCCATTACCATGATCATTCTTGTGCATCAATTATCAGTGAATGAAGAAGGAGAAAAACAGAATTATACCTTTGAAGATCCAAGCTTCCTCAGGTACAAGTTCTACTCCTTTGATTCCTTTGATTCCTCTGTAGTGGCTCCTTCCCTTGATCAATGTCAGCCACCCAGATGTTTGGCCTCTAACGGTGATCCACCAAGGAAGATGAAGAACTCAGTAAGATGGGTTATTGGCTTAACCCTTGTTTCTATCTCTATAGAATATGTGTACTCCCAACTCTTGAAAAATTCACGTACCTTATTTCTGATATAAGACTCTCTTATATAGATATTAGGTTAACCCTCCTAATCCAATTAGAATAGGATTTTATTTAATTAATTAATTAAATACTTTTAATTAATTTATATCCTAATCTTTATTAGGATTGAGAGAGAGAGAGAGAGTATTGATATTATATTAATTCCTAAACTCCTTTAGAATTAAAATAATAATAATAATAATAATATTAATAAGACTCCTCTTATTAATTTATATTTAATATTTCTAAAATATTAAATAATAAACATTAAGCTATTTAATTTATTCTATCATCATAGATTAAATTAATTATACTTAATGCATTATTACTATCATGCCATTTTCTTCTTAAATAATTCTTCTTCCTTTTATGGTGTGACCCTTTATGTTCTCCATATTAAACCGGTTGTGAATAAATCAATTAGAACAATTCTAATCTTATTTAAATAAACAAATTAAACTAATAATCTATTTAAATAAATAACATTTATTCTACAATAGGGATAAGCCTCCCTAGCGATCAACGACTTTCCAGATAATATAGATTTCAACATTAATCATAAAAGAACCTGTGAGTTAATAGTTACCGTACAATTCAATCCTTCCACCATACAATGTCCCAATTAAATATAAGACATGGATTTACTGTCAAGTCTTAATTTATTTAATCATATGTATTTCGATTAGAAAATGCACAACTCTAAATAATGCAAATTAGAAACCTCTTTCTAATTTCATTCTACCTTGGCCAAGGATTCCTGAGTTGTCATTTAACGAATCACATAGGACATATCTCCTCTTTTACTAGAGGTGGTAGATTCTTTACTGATAATTCATTATCTCCATATGTAACTCATTATACCTAAGCATACCCTATATATGCCTTAAAAGACCTTAAGAAATTAGTCAAAGTATAATTTGTTACATACAAGATACTATGATGATCTCAAGTCCAAGGATCACATGTACTACTATCACATTAGGAATTCCTATTGACAGGCGAGTAAAACTCCATTAGGTATTCCATAGCGAGTCACGTTCAGTGAACTTATTCTCCAATAAGCACCTACATACTTGCTTTAGTGTCTCCACACAAATGACCATGAGATCAGTCATCCTCATCCAATGAGCAAGCAACATATGTACCAATCTATCCGGATTTACTAATCCCCATTTTAGTAATCCCACAATTGGGAACTATTTTAGTTTTTAAGCTTTCTAAGAATTTAGATCTCATTATCATGATCTCATCATGATTCTAAAAGCATTGCTTAAAACTATGGGTTATTTACATATTATAAAAACAGCACCATGTAGATAATTAAATGCCTTTAATAAATGAATATTTTATTAATAAATAAATAAGATTGTTTACAAAGTATGTGCTTTGTCATCATACATGATTGGCTTGTATGCACACTACTATCAATCTCCCACTTGCACTAAAGCCAATCCCCATGGTATCTCATACCCATCTTCTCTAAGTGACGATCAAACTGCTGTTGTGTTAAAGCTTTAGTAAATGGATCTGCAATGTTGTCTTGAGAGTCTACACGCTCCAAGGTGACGTCTCCTCTTTCAATGATCTCCCTGATCAAGTGAAATCGCCGCAACACGTGTTTAGATTTCTGATGAGACCTGGGTTCCTTAGCCTGTGCAACCGCTCCGGTGTTGTCACAGTATACGGGAACTGCTTCTCCAATGCTAGGAACCACACCAAGTTCAGTTATGAACTTTTTCATCCAAACAACTTCCTTTACAGCTTCACTTGCAGCTATATACTCTGCCTCTGTCACTAAATCAGCAACCGTTTGCTGCTTGGAACTCTTCCAACTCACTGCACCTCCGTTCAAGGTAAACACATACCCTGAAACAGATTTACTGTCATCTTGGTCTGTTTGAAAACTTGAGTCCGTGAATCCCTCGAGTTTTAATTCAGACCCACCGTAGACAAGAAAAATATCTTTAGTCCTTCTCAAGTACTTTAGGATATTTTTCACTGCCTTCCAGTGCTCTTCTCCTGGATTCGACTGGTATCTGCTTGTTACACTAAGTGCGTGAGCAACATCCGGTCTATTACATATCATACCGTACATGATAGATCCTATTGCAGAAGCATAAGGGATCTTACTCATACGGTCTCTCTCCTCAGGTGTCTTTGGGGCCTGTTTCTTGGAGAGATTTATTCCATGGCTCATGGGCATGAGACCTTTTTTTGGAATCTTCCATGCTAAACCTCTTTAGCATCGTATCAATGTACGTTCCTTGGGATAAGCCGAGCATCCTTTTAGATCTATCTCTATAGATCTTTATTCCCAAAATATAGGATGCTTCACCCAAGTCCTTCATGGAGAAGTTTTTAGATAACCAGATTTTAATGGATTGTAACATAGGAATGTCATTCCCTATCAGTAATATATCATCAACATATAATACAAGGAATGATACTGCGCTCCCACTAACCTTCTTGTATACACATGGTTCATCCTCGTTTTTGATAAAATCAAACTCTTTGATTGTCTCATCAAAACGAATGTTCCATCTACGAGAAGCTTGCTTCAACCCATAAATGGATCGTTGTAGCTTACAGACTTGATTTGTTCCAACTTTAGAAATAAATCCCTCTTGCTGTATCATATACACATCCTCCTCAAGTTTCCCATTGAGGAAGACCGTTTTCACGTCCATCTGCCAGATCTCATAGTCGTTGTAAGCTGCAATCGCAAGCAAAATTTGAATTGACTTGAGCATGGCTACTGGTGAGAAGGTTTCATTATAGTCAACTCCTTGTCTTTGTTTGAAACCTTTTGCAACCAGTCGGGCCTTATAGGTCTCTACCTTTCCGTCTGCTCCAGTCTTTTTCTTAAAAACCCATTTACACCCAATAGGTTTAATACCTTCAGGTGGTGAAACCAAAGACCATACTTTGTTTTCATATATGGAGTCCATTTCGGATTTTATGGCTTTAAGCCATTTCCCTGAGTCTTTATTACTCATAGCCTGTTCGTAATTCAATGGATCATCATCATTCATGATGTGTACCTCATCGTCATCCTCTATAACGAATCCATACCTCTCAGGTATCTTCGGTACTCTTCCAGATTTACGAACAGGGTGTGGTACAGTAGGTTCTTCTACTTGGTTAGGTACCTGACTTTGGTCCGTGGTAACTTGTGGTTCTTGAACTTCTTCAAGATATATCTTGCTCCCACTGACCCCTTCATGGATAAACTCTTTCTCCAAGAAGGTAGCATGTTTCGCAACAAACACCTTTTGATCAGTTGGATGATAGAAATAATACCCTACGGTTTCTTTAGGGTATCCCACAAATCTACACTCATTGGATTTAGTCTGTAGCTTATCATTTTCAAACTTTTTGACATAAGCTGGACAACCCCAAGTCTTAACATACTTAAGATTTGGTTTCCTCCCTTTCCACATCTCATATGGAGTCTTTGGGGCGGATTTGGTAGGTACCTTGTTAAGTAGGTATGCAGCCGTTTCTAGGGCATATCCCCAGAAGGAAATTGGAAGGTCGGTAAAACTCATCATGGATCGAACCATGTCCAACAGTGTTCGATTTCTCCTTTCAGATACTCCATTTAACTGTGGTGTACCTGGAGGAGTCCATTGTGAGATTATACCATTTTCTCTGAGACAATTGAGAAACTCACTGCTTAAGTATTCTCCACCTCGATCTGATCGAAGTATCTTAATACTCTTGCCCGTTTGTTTCTCTACTTCACTTCTGAACTCTTTGAACTTTTCAAATGATTCTGATTTGTAATTCATTAAATACACATATCCAAATCTTGAGTGATCATCAGTGAAAGTAATAAAATAAGAATACCCATCCCGTGCACTTGTTGTCATAGGTCCACAAACGTCTGTGTGAATCAATGCCAACAACTCTGTAACTCTCTCTCCTTTTCCACTAAAAGGAGATTTAGTCATTTTACCCATGAGACAAGATTCACAAGTTGGATATGATTCATAATCAGATAGCTCGAGGAGCCCATCTTTATGCAACTTGGATAATCTTGTTTCAATTGATATGACCGAGTCTACAGTGCCACATATAGGTATAATTAATATCATCTCTTTTCCTTTTCTTAATTTGTTCAATTTGAAATATATTTTCTTGTAAGTCAAGTGTATAAAGTCCATTTCGCAAATTTCTAATACCATATAAAACATCGTCTTTATAAATAGAACAACCATTGTTCTTTATAATAACGTCAAAACCTTCCATATCCAATACAGAAATTGAAATAATGTTTTTAATAATATTCGGAACATAATAACAATTATTAAGATAAATGGATTTGCCCGAAGGCATTGCAAAACAATAAGTTCCTACAGCTAATGCAGCAACCTTTGCTCCATTCCCCACTCGTAGGATCACCTCATCATTGTTCAGCTTTCTACTTCTGACCAGTCCCTTCACATTATTACATATGTGAGAACCACAGCCGGTATCCAATACCCAAGTAGAATTATGACTTTCAAAAAAATTAATTTCAATCATAAACAAACCTTGATTGGAAGTCGAAACTTCTCCAAGCTTCCTCTTTGCCAGAAACTTCTTGCAGTTCCTCTTCCAATGTCCCGGCTCATTGCAATGAAAGCACATTCCTTTAGCTGGTTCAGGTTTCTTTTTGCTCCTTTTCTTTCCCTTTTCCCTTAGCCTTCTTAGATTTCTTCTTTTTCAGAATACACCTTGGGCCTCTTCCTTTTATTGGAAGAATCCACCATCAAGACATGGTTCTTCTTGGATGAGAAGTGACCTTCTGCAGTTTTCAGCATGTTAAGCAGCTCAGGTAAGCTGACATCTAGCTTATTCATGTGAAAATTAACCACAAACTGCGAGAAGATCTCAGGGAGTGACTGCAAGACCAAGTCTTGACTCAACTCCGCATCCATGACGAACCCAAGCTGTCCAAGGCGTTCAATCAAATTGATTACCTTCAGAACATGAGTCTCGACGGCAGTGCCCTCGGTCATCCGAGATCGGAAGAGCTCCTTAGATATCTTATATCTAGCAGTCCTACTCTGTTCACCATATAACTCCTTGAGGTGAAGCAGCATAGCAGGAGCATCCATTTTTTCGTGCTGACGCTGAAGCTCGTTATTCATGGATGCGAGCATGATGCATTGAGCCACAGATGCATCATCTTGCACTTATTGAAAGTGGCAATCTCTTCCTCAGAGGCTGTTTCTAAAACAGATTCAGGGATAGTGGAATTTAGGACATAAGAAATCTTTTCAGCAGTGAGAACAATTCTCAGATTTCTTAGCCAGTCCTCATAATTCGGGCCGGTAAGCTTATTTGCATCAAGTATGCTTCGTAGTGAGATTAGTGATTTTGACATTTTTAAAATTCTGCATGTGAAAAGACAACATTTTAGCAAACATTCATTTTATTAACTTTGCATACCAAAATAAATTTAGGCCTTTATTTTAAATTGGTATCTCCCACTATTTTCATCAAACTATATTACCCTCACTCATATAGTTCGACAACATTTAATTAAAGATTTGCTAGTGAGATTAAGGATCCCATTTCAAATGTATATAACCTTGTGGATAGCACAACAAGCGATATACAAATAAATAGGTAGACAACTCTTGTCAATTACATCACCATGTAACTCCTTTTATTTTGCCTCTTAAATCATAATGGTCATGTGTGTGCACTTCCGAACTAAAATGATTTAAGTTAAGTCCAGCCTAGCACTTCCATAAATTCAAAAAAGAAAAACTTTCGTCCTTGTGAATAGCACAACAAGACTAGATCGTTCAATTTTCTTGATAAGCATCAAATATGATTTATTAACATCTTAAATATTCAATACTCGCCTTGTGGATAGCACAACAAACTCATATTAAATATTTAATACTCTATTAACTAATCATGCTAGAAGGCGACGTTCGATATTCCAAATATCATTTGAATGCTTCAGACTTAATATTATTTCTTTGAGGGGTTTGTTATTATTTGTCTCATCTTTTTAAGCGCGCATGCACATATATATATATAAAATACGCGTCATTTTATTAAACATGCGAAGAATGTTTGTATAAAATATAATATATATAATATTTAGCATGGAATATAGAATACTATATTCTACCTGGATTGATTATGGACTTTTATTCTAGTTTGGTTCACTAGAGCCACCAAGTGAACCAAAAGGTCAAACCTAGGAGTGCAAGAATTTAAATATAACTATTACATTTAAACCCTGGCTCCATACAAATGAGTCTTCACGCGTTCCTTGCTCCTTGGTCTCCAGTTTCTTCAAGATAATTCTAACTATCTCTATTACATAAATATTTAAAATTAAATAGAAACCTTGATCAGCAGTCAAGGGGAAGTATATAGAAAGGAGATAGAATTTACATCGAGAATAAAACTAGAGAAGACGAGGTACGCAGACCCTATTTTATAAAATCCATTCATTCAAGCATTCAACCAAAATAAAATCCAATCACATTGGTCATAGTCCATAATCAATCCCTTTTATTACCATACATATCATCATACGTATCAATAAAACTTATTCATCTCATGAAAATAAATACATTCCATATATGTATTAATATCAGTTAATGGGCAAAAGTTTGCTAAACTTTGTTTTTGGAAAAATAAACTCCTTTATTTCATTCAAAAATAATTCCAAATTAAACTCTTTAATTTTAGCAATTCTAAAATCTCATTTCATATAAAATAAACATCTTTATTTTAAACCTTTATTAATTAAATAAAATATAAAAAAAATTTCAGTTCCTGTCCAGTGGCGCAGCTGCGCCAAGAATGTAAAGGGAACCGGCGCAGCTGCGCAGCATGAAAACCAGGAACAGCACCCGGCGCCAGCTGCGCAGAAATATTGCCTTGTACCGGCGCAGCTGCGCAGCTTCGCAGAATCTGAAAAATTTTTGTTGCCCAGAACTCGATCCAATCGCATATCATACATGTATGAAATCACATAGACTGATAATTAGCACAAGATTGGCTCTGATACTACTGTTGGGTTTGTACGTAACGCAATCATGCAATCAAATCACATAAATAGGGCGGAAGCGTAAAAAACTAGGTTTTCAAAAATTTATACAAACCCATTACCATGATCATTCTTGTGCATCAATTATCAGTGAATGAAGAAGGAGAAAAACAGAATTATACCTTTAAAGATCCAAGCTTCCTCAGGTACAAGTTCTACTCCTTTGATTCCTTTGATTCCTCTGTAGTGGCTCCTTCCCTTGATCAATGTCAGCCACCCAGATGTTTGGCCTCTAACGGTGATCCACCAAGGAAGATGAAGAACTCAGTAAGATGGGTTATTGGCTTAACCCTTGTTTCTATCTCTATAGAATATGTGTACTCCCAACTTTTGAAAAATTCACGTACCTTATTTCTGATATAAGACTCTCTTATATAGATATTAGGTTAACCCTCCTAATCCAATTAGAATAGGATTTTATTTAATCAATTAATTAAATACTTTTAATTAATTTATATCCTAATCTTTATTAGGATTGAGAGAGAGAGTACTGATATTATATTAATTCCTAAACTCCTTTAGAATTAAAATAATAATAATAATAATAATATTAATAAGACTCATCTTATTAATTTATATTTAATATTTTTAAAATATTAAATAATAAACATTAAGCTATTTAATTTATTCTATCATCATAGATTAAATTAATTATACTTAATGCATTATTACTATCATGCCATTTTCTTCTTAAATAATTCTTCTTCCTTTTATGGTGTGACCCTTTATGTTCTCCATATTAAACCGGTTGTGAATAAATC
Source organism: Panax stipuleanatus (assembly GCA_020205555.1). Lineage (NCBI taxonomy): Eukaryota > Viridiplantae > Streptophyta > Magnoliopsida > Apiales > Araliaceae > Panax > Panax stipuleanatus. Next base: position 122,484,527 of record CM035124.1, on the reverse strand, counting down.
AATTAGAACAATTCTAATCTTATTTAAATAAACAAATTAAACTAATAATCTATTTAAATAAATAACATTTATTCTACAATAGGGATAAGCCTCCCTAGCGATCAACGACTTTCCAGATAATATAGATTTCAACATTAATCATAAAAGAACCTGTGAGTTAATAGTTACCGTACAATTCAATCCTTCCACCATACAATGTCCCAATTAAATATAAGACATGGATTTACTGTCAAGTCTTAATTTATTTAATCATATGTATTTCGATTAGAAAATGCACAACTCCAAATAATGCAAATTAGAAACCTCTTTCTAATTTCATTCTACCTTGGCCAAGGATTCCTGAGTTATCATTTAACGAATCACATAGGACATATCTCCTCTTTTACTAGAGGTGGTAGATTCTTTATTGATAATTCAATATCTCCATATGTAACTCATTATACCCAAGCATACCCTATATATGCCTTAAAAGGCCTTAAGGAATTAGTCAAAGTATAATTTGTTACATACAAGATACTATGATGATCTCAAGTCCAAGGATCACATGTACTACTATCACATTAGGAATTCCTATTGACAGGCGAGTAAAACACCATTAGGTATTCCATAGCGAGTCACGTTTATTGAACTTATTCTCCAATAAGCACCTACATACTTGCTTTAGTGTCTCCACACAAATGACCATGAGATCAGTCATCCTTATCCAATGAGCAAGCAACATATGTACCAATCTATCCGGATTTACTAATCCCCATTTTAGTAATCCCACAATTGGGAACTATTTTAGTTTTTAAGCTTTCTAAGAATTTAGATCTCATTATCATGATCTCATCATGATTCTAAAAGCATTGCTTAAAACTATGGGTTATTTACTTATTATAAAAACAGCACCATGTAGATAATTAAATGCCTTTAATAAATGAATATTTTATTAATAAATAAATAAGATTGTTTACAAAGTATGTGCTTTGTCATCATACATGATTGGCTTGTATGCACACTACTATCACTTATATTGTGCACAACATAATAGTCTAATGACACATTACATGTCTTTCAGACTCATAATGTCCATTATCATATGGCCCTATAAAAGGTTCGTTTATAGCATTACATAAGAATCCGCACCACAAGAAAATTATTTGGAGAACATTAAATGAGATTTTCATAAATGAAGAGTTATAATCACATCATCAAATTTAAATATGTAGAGCATAGTCATTCTTAACAATCTCCCCTATTTGATGATGACAAAACCAGTAGTTTTAGATCAAACACCAATTCTACGATGCAAAGAACATAATAATAAACATACATTATCATATAGTAAGAAACTATATCTTTATATCGAAAGAATGAATTTTATTAATGTGTATGCAATTTGTACAAGTTTGAATTGGTTTACAATGAAGTGTAGAAAATTACCTCTTCCTGTTGTAGCCTCTTTCTTTTTCTAGAGTCTTCTTCTCAGAAAAAACTCTACGATCATACGCTTCTCTCCCTTCAGCTTCTCTCCTTTGCATCTCCTCAGCAGAAGATTGAGGACCATGAATAGGCATGTCAAATCTTTGCTCCCCCTGAATGAAAACCCCATGAAGAATTCTATTCTCGAATATAGGATCATTTAATAGAAGTTGTGAGCCAGTTATTGTTACTACACTCGACGATCCAATTTGATGGGGGTGGCCTCGATCACTTATTGAGAGTGCTTGAAGCAGGGGCGTAGATTGATGTTGCTGGATTTGAATTTGTTGAGAAGGTGCTCTATGTCTTCCTCTTGTACTTGAATTTTCCTTCTCCCTTTTTTTTTTATCACCATTGAGCCCAGATAATTCAGTTGAAAGCTCTTGGACACTGTGCACTAGCTCTTTCTTTTGGTGGCGAGATAGGAGTATATCATTACAATTTTCTTGTAGTCTTTGATCTACATGTTGACGTTGATGATGAACAAGTGTCATGGCATTGTTAGTGCGCTGAAGAGTGCGTTTGGTCCTGCTTAACCTGCTGTGTGAACATCTCTTTAAACTCGTTGAGAGAGGAACTCAGTTTAAAAACTTTGCCTGTGAGAGCTGATGTTGGTTAATTTTGCAATCAATAAATACGTGCAAGTATACACGATCAACAAGTAATAAAGTGATAAGAGAGTTGTCGATCCCACGAGGAATTAATTCTAACGTTTTCCAAACATCAAATTCAAATCAAGCCAATCTTATTTAAACATATGAGTTAATTAAAATTACTAATTTTACTAAACACAAATAACTAAATAATAAAATATAATTACATAGATAAATAAATTTAAGAATTTAATTTCACCACATGCTTCATTCAAATATCATAACTCTCCATTTAATTATATGGTCACGATGAATTGTTAACCGAGAATTCGTTAGTATTTATACGCCTCTTCCGATGGTCATATAAACATATCCTTTTTAAATCCACCATAATGGGAATAGAATTGAAAAGGAACATCCTAGCTAAACAACTCACTACATTCCTATGTGAATTAAATTAACAAGGATTTTAAGCATAGATTCTCCAATTGGTTACACATGGCATATAGGTATATCCCTATCCTATACACGAATCATGAATTCCATCCCATGTAGAAAACAAAAACACATGTTATCATATTCAAATCTAAACCTATACTTCATCTTCTGAATTCATATAGATTATCCCATTAATTACTAGCTAGTTAATTAATACATGAACGCCAAAATATGATAAACCAATCCATATGGTGCCAATCAAATAGAAAGAAAATCAATTTAAACTACACATGGGATTTCATTAAAAACTTAAATTAAAAACATGTTCAAAGCAGATAAAATTATAATCCACAAAATATTCAACATCAATGAAAGACAAAAATAAATAAAGGTTTAGAGAAGAAAAACTATCTCCCGTAAGTCTTCTATCTCCAAGCTTCATCAATCCATGACCTCCATCTCCATTGATATCTTTCTTGCTCTTGAACTTGGAAGAGAATTAGCCTCATATGGTGTTCATTAGCCTTTTTCCCAACACTTTTACAATCTTAAAATAAGACTATTTATAGGAGTTTATTTTTTCTAACCCTAATAGAATTACAATCCTAATTAAATTTACATACATAATATCCTAATTTTAATAAAATACAATAATACAATTCCTCTTACAAATCTACAATTAATTCCCATGCAAAAATTAGGCTTTAGAACATCTAAATCCTAGTAGAAATCATAAATCATTGACCCAGTTGGAAAGAATTTTCGTCCACTTTCTGTCTTCTAATGCCCCAGCATTCAAATCCTTCACAAAACGAATGCCCCATCATTTAACTTCAACTTATTTACGAAATTGCCTTTCTTCAGCCAGAATTTTCAGATTTGCCCCTTCTTTGCATCTTCCTACAAAATAACATAAAAACAAATAAATTTGACTAAAATTACTTAAAGATAACAAAATACTAAATCTAAAAGTATCCAAATAATATGTATAAAACCCATTTATCAACTGACATTTTCTTACTATTAGTTTCTTAAAGTACCAGCACAACCTTTTTCTATGCTTGAAGTAGTTCAAAGAATATTTCATCCCTTTTCTTTAGATTCTCAAAAATATCCTTAAGAAGTGCTTTCAATTCTTCCCTGAAAGCCTTATATTTGTTTAGGAACTCTTATTGAGGTTTCTACATTGTGCTTCAAGTTCTGCTCGATGTCCAGGATGAGCGCTTAAGACTGGCATTGACTTCATCAGTAATTGAGGTCAACATCTCTTGTAATTGAGGCTTGTAAGGAAGCTCTGAGACTCGATCCAATATCCTATCAAACATCTCTCTTTAGATCCAACCTTGTCACTCCGACTTATATCGGCAAGAGCAAGATTGAGATCAAAACATTCTTTATTGGAGGATGAGTGTATATCTCTATGAGTTAGAGTGGGGATTTAAGGTTCTACGACCTGTATAGGAGTTATCTGTTGTATAGTTTGTATAGGATATGATGGATGTAGGGGTGATGTTACTAGGTGTCGAAAGAATGTTTGAAATATTTATTAATGATGGAGGGGTTGGGTAAGTGTATGTGCAGGAGAACTAATATTATGTACATCGATCGTGGGGTTTTGGGACTCTACGATCGGTGAGGACTTGTTATGTATATCATCCATAGAGTGTTGGGACTCTACTTCTGGAAAGTTAGATGAATGTACATGATCATTAGAGTTTTGGGACTCTAAGACTGGAGAATGAGGTTATTTATAGCATTTGTAGAGTGTTGGGACTATACAAACGAAGAATGAATGAATGATTCACTAAAACAAACAGTACTAGAAGGTTGTTTGGAGATCGTAGAAGGTGAATCTACGATCTGGTCATCGCAACTTAAAGATGAGGAATTGATAAAATGGAAAAATTTAGTTACAAAAGAAATCATATCATATCTATAGAAGGACGAGAAAGGTTTATCGAAAAGAGTCTTCGCAGCATACCTGAAGACTTGAGGGTAATTATGAGCAATCACCATCACATTGGGATAAGACTTACATGTCTAGGTGATGAAACCCAGATTATCTTGAATAAGAACTTGGAATAGCGACATGAATGGAAGAAAAGAATACAGTTTTCCACTTTGTTCAGGAACAAAAGTGTAATTGGGTTCAAGACCAACTTCCGGATCAACTCGCCTTTCACCAGTTATTACTACCTCTGGTTCTTCTTCAATCTCTGGTGTTTTTTTTGCGTCTTGAGGTAGAGGAGGAGCTGAGGATACAGTCTTTTGAAGCTCCCCCTCAATTGGTGTAACTGGTTGCTCAAAAATAGAAGGGCTCAACTTAACCCCAATGTCTACAATAACAGATTCAATGATATTTGCTGGTGCAACAGACTTATTAGGTGAGTTAGGAATAGTCGTGGAATTCTCCCCCTCAGAACCAGCTTCTTTCTCTTCTATAAGGTGAAAGTAGTATGCACACAAGCCAATCATGTTTGATGATAAAGCATATACTTTGTAACAATCTTATTTATTTATTAATAAAAGAGTTATTTAATTAAAGACATTTATTTATCTACATGATGTTGTTATTATAATATGTGATAAACCTATATTTTTAAGCAATGCTTTTAGAATCATGATGATGATCATGCTAATGAGATCTAAATTCTTAGCTAGCTTCAAACTAAAATTGTTCCTAATCGTTGGATTACTAAAAAGGGAATTAGTGAATTTGGATAGATTGGTACATACGTTGCTTGCTCATTGGATGAGAATGATTGATTTCATGATCATTTGTGTGTAGACACTAAAGAAAGTATGTAGGTGCTTATTGGAGAATAAGTTCACTGAACGTGGCTTGCTTAGGAATACCTAATGGAGTTTTACTTGTTTGTCAACAGGAATTCCTAATGTGATAGTAGTACAAGTGATCCTTAGACTTGAGATCATCATAGTATCTTGTGTATGATGAATTATACTTTGACATGTCCCTTAAGACCCTTAGGGTATATCAAAGGGTATGATTGGGTGTAATAAGTTATATATGGAGATAATGAATGATCAATAAAGAACCTACCACTTCTAGTAAAAGAAGAGATATATCCTATGTGATTCGATAAATGACAACACAGGAATCCTTGGCCAAGGTGGAATGAAATTAGAAAGGAGTTTCTAATTTGATTATTTGGAGTTCTGCATTTTGGAATCGAAATACATATAATTAAATAAAATAAGACTTGACAGTAATTCCATGTCTTATATTTAATTAGGACATTGTATGGTGGAAGGATTGACTTGTACGATAACTATTAACTCACAGGTTCTTTTATGATTAATGTTGAAATCTATATTATCTGGAAATTCGTTGATCGCTAAGGAGACTTATACTTATTGTAGAATAAATGTTGTTTATGTAAATGAATTATTAGTTTAATTTATTTATTTAAATAAGATTATAATTGTTCTAATTGATTTATTCACAACCGGTTTAATATGGAGAATGTTGAGTATTTTCTATACGCGCTACACGTAAGTATACGTGATCCACAAGTAATATAATGATAAATCAGATATCGTTCCCACAGAGACAATAATTCCTTTTTAATCGAACAAGTACCAATTTTATACTATCTCAGCTTTATCAAACTAATAATTAAAAGATGTTATTTTTAAAACTAAATTTATTACTTAACCAGATTTAACAATAACCCAAGATTTTCACAAATTTTTGAGAATTAAGTCTACAACTTCACTTAGTATTTCACTTCAGATAATATTGTTTTCTCTAGTTTATCTCAATTACTCCAGGTTATTAATCAAGAACACTAAAGTAGATATAACCACCTCTCGATGCATTATACCCATACTCACTTGCATCCACAAATGATAGAATTAAGCAAGACACCCTAAATAACTAATTCACTATATCTCTATGTGAATTACAATTAAATAAGGTTTATAATCAAGTTCTTTATCAGATTACATATGGCGTAATCTCTATCCTAAACACAAATCATGAATTCCATCTATGCAGAAATCACAAACATATGTCATTATGGCAAGTTCTACTCTCATATGTCCTCTCTCGATTTCATATGGGATAACATATAATTGTTGATCAGGCAATTATATAAGTTAAGCACAACACATAGCAAATAATCTGGGAATAACATCCATAAACTGAATTTAAGAATATTTAATCATCCATTACATAAAAGATTCGTCATAGGCTTAAGAAGGAAATTAGTTCATCATAGATAAATAAAATCCAACAATCCACATCATAGAAAACATTCTGACTACAAGATAAAAAGATAGAGAGAAAATAGACACTAGAGTTGTATCACCGTTCTCCACTCCGATCTTCTGTTCTTCGTGTCCAATTGATGCTTCAATCCTCCGTGCTAGATCAATTCTTGAATTGGGGCTTCTAGATCTGTGTAAGTGTGTGTATAGCAGCCTTATATTTTTCCTTTTATATGTTCCCAATCGCAACATAAAACATCCTTTACTTACTCATGAATCCTAGTCAAAGAAGGAAAACTGATATCAAATCTGCCTTAGGCCCGCCCCGGTGGCACTTTACCCTTTGCCATGCCCGCCCCGGCGGCAGTCCACTTTCCAGCTTGCATAATTTTGCACCCCCGCCCCAGCAGGGGTTTTGGCTTGGAGATACCCGCCCCAGCGTGGGTACAATTTCACCTAAAAATTTGCAATGTTGCCCTATTCTTCTTGGTTTCTTATCAACTCCAATCCTGCACAAAATAACACAAAACCAGGTAAAATGATACTAAAATAACTTGAAGGAAGCTAGAATCAAACTATAATGGATATCAATTCGTTGGTATAAAACCAACTTATTAAACACCCCCAAACTTGAGACTTTGCTTGTCCTCAAGCAAAACAATGCATATGCAACTAATAATACAATGCCTACTAATGCAACTATCAGATAACACGAAGATAACCAATATCGCCTCAGAGAATTCACAACAAATATAAACAATAAATCCAACCAAAGACATATCTGCATATCAAACCAATCTATGAATCTATACCTGTCAACACCACTACTATGTTTGTGTGCTCAACAACAATATAATCAACTCCAGCTCAACTATACCACATAATATGCATCTTAGAATGTAATCACAATTTTATTCAAGAAATCGCGTAAACAAGGTAAAGTGAATTCAACTCCATGTCAACCAAGTTAGAAGTTAATACGGGAGATTTTCTATCTTTCTTTATTTACGGGGGCATTTTGCTCATTTTCCCGTATCTCTATTTTCCTCATGACTGTGCAATGTCTAGTTCCCTTAGGCTCTTCAATGATACCCATGTAGCGAGCTTTCGACCAACGACTCCCAAACCGAATGGCTTTAGGGTGCTGGGTGTAAAGACATCCCCTAGGGCGTACTTACTCGAGTATCAAAGGCCATAGAACTAGAATAGCCACAGTGTTTATTCAGAAGTTTCTAATTTTTTTTCTTTTTCATATTTTGCAATTTATTTTAATTTTTTTCTCATTTTTTTTCCAGATAGCTCCCATATCTTCCCCTAAACTTAGGTTTCAGTCTAATCTTAATCACTAATACCAGTATACAGAATTTTCGTCATTATAACCTAATTTCTGTTCCAGATGACAATTATGTGACTAGTTGAGCTAAGTTGACCAAGTTGTTGTGTATCGTTCTAACCGGTGCAATAGTGTTAGACAGGCAATGACTCATGTAATGGTTTGAATACACATCAACGTTCTAGTTATCATCACTGTCTATGTTCCTATGTAAGTCCAGTCTCATCACTGGCTAAGGTTGCTTCTTACTGCTGACATACTTACTCACGCAATCCTAATTAACAACTCTTTTTTTTGTCTTTTATGATGTTTCATTTTATTTTTTAATATTTGATAAGCATAAAAACTATGACTATACTAATACTATTACACTAAAACTAATAACTAAATGTAAGTCTTAACAATATTATGAAATATAAACTACACCCCTAAACTTAATCAGAGTAATGTCCTCAATGATTTAAAAATAAAACAAGTAAAGCGTAGAGGACTTCTTTGATACATCAAATGTCCTCATCCAGTTCAGAATAGGATGGCGGTGGATAAGTGGGCAACGGTTGTGGAGTCAAAAAATGGAATGGCTCGGCCAAAGTATTCAGTTTACCCAACGCTTCAGCAACTACGGCATTGAACTAATTCTGCGTGTCGAACATATGGTTCAGTCGCGACGCTAACATGTCAGCCAATCAGCGATGCTCATCTAGTTGCTACTGCACAGATGGAGTCTGAGAAGTAGAGATTGGTGGCTCTTCTTCTGCAGCCTCCTCAGTCGGCTACTCCCTAGCCATGGCCGCTGCTCTTTGTGCCGCTACTGCAGATGGGAAAATGAAACCCAGTCCGCGAGGATGTGGTGGTGCTACTGGCCATTTGTCAAACCGAGCTATCATCCTAGTATCAAGAAACTAGAGAGGCTGCTGAGTCAGCTCCTTGGACATCCATCTTACTCCTACACGGTGGTACAGTCTCGTGATCAAAGACGGGTGTGGCAGTCTGCTCGAGAACATGCCTCTCAGACACCGACGGATTGAGAAACTGATGATTAGGCCTATGTCAATGTCTTTGTCCTTGAGGATAGCACACAATAAAGAAATTTTCTCCTTTGTGATCTCACTGGTATGCGTCGAGGGTAGGAGTTTAGCGCACACGAAGGAATACCAGACTTTTCCATATTAGTTTAGGCTGGAGCTCATGATCAATATTCCCCCTTTCATGCCTCTGAACCATGCAGTGCCCAGTTTGCAAATCTGTGTTAGGATCTCATCATAGTCCGGGACCCTATCGATTAACTGCTGATATTGACACATGTTCGGTCATTGCAAATTATAGTAATTAGCGATGGCTATGGGACTAAAATCCACCATTTTGCCCCGGATGAACGCCTGGAACGGCTCCGCATCCTGGGCGTTAGCGTAAAATTTTTTCACGACCGCCACCATAGTAACGTCGGGCTGATCGGTGAAAGTTTCCAAACCCTGCTCTTCAATTTGGAGTGTCATCTCCCCAGTCGTTGGGTCGGGCCTGAGTCCACTCTCAGGGGTGAGCTTCTTTGATGCTAAGTAGTCAAATCGATTGGCGGCGGTTTCAGTTCTGAATTTTGTCCTATCAAAGGGTCTAGGTGGTGCTGTGGAAGAGGATTCCCCCTTTTGTCTATTCGGTGCTCGTAGAGGCATGGCGTTTGATTGAGCAAAATAACTCTTTTGTTGAAGACTTTGGTTGAGTTATTCTGTAAAACACTTGGTGGGCAAGGGAATTCTAGGGTTTGGTTGGTGATGAGTAGCTCTTTAATTTCCCCCAAATTTGTATTTCAATCAACCACTCAAGCAATATATATCTAGGGATTAACCCTTTTCAATAAAAAGTCCTAAATTGATACTCAACTTGAGTTCACACACTTTGACTCAATAGAAGAACTTGCAAGGAAATACCTTGAATTATTTGTGTATGATGACTGTGTAGTGATGATTACCGATTCCAATCTTCCTTGCTCTGTAATCGTGCACTCGATTCTCAAATTAGGGGTGCTTTGGGGGTTTGTGTGTATTTAGGAGGGTTGAGGGCTTGTTTCGGCAAAGGAAGGCTCGGCAGTTGTGGAGAATGGGCTAAGCCATTGTCGAAACAATTTTTTTTGGAAAAAAAAACTTTTCTACAGACAGCCCGCCGGGGCGGCTAAAATTACACTTGGAGACACGCCGGGGAGGGGGATGGGCAGTGAATCTGGATGTGAAGCCCGCCGGGGCGGCATGATTTGGTCTTGAATGCACGTCGGGGTGGGGGGTATGCAGAGAATGCATATAGTAAGCCCGCCGGGGCGGGTGAAAATGAACTGAGACCCCCGTCAGGGCGGGGGGTGGGTAGTGAATCCGACTTTGAAATTTATTCATTTTTATTGCTACTATCTCCTGAAGTACCCTACCCTTGTGCCCTTAATGATTTCCTTTGGAATTTTGGCTTGAATGTGTGTTGCACTTGGCCTATCCCTGCACAAACAACCTTTGAATTGTTAGACATGCATTCTTAAGACTCTATTAATATGAAATTACGACTAACTGTAATTACTATATAACACAAATACACGTAAATGATGGGTTGTCTCCCATCGAGCGCTTGATTTTTAGTCTTTCAGCCTGACTACTCCCTGTTTTTAGTTTGGTTCAGCCAGGTCGATCACGGTTTCCTGGCGATCGATGTCTCCGCCTTAATAGTGCTTTAACCGTTGACCGTTGACCTTGAATGATTCGGTCGACTCCCTGTAGTATAATTCAACGACGCCATGTGGAAACACCGTCTTGATTGTAAAAGGGTCTGACCACCTGGATTTTAGCTTTTCGAAAAATAATTTCAATCGAGAGTTGAATAGCAATACGGACTGACCCGGTTCAAACTTTCGGTCCATTATTTTCTGATTATGCCATTTCTTCACCTTTTCTTTGTACAACTTCGAATTTTCATAGGCTTACAGGCAAAATTCATCTAGTTCGTTGAGTTGCCACAAATGCTTTTCCCCTGCTGCTGATAAATCAAAGTTTAACTTCTTGATTGCCCAATAAGCTCTGTGCTCGAGTTCTACCAGAAGGTGACATGCCTTCCCGTAAACTCATTGATAGGGAGACATGCCTATTGGAGTCTTGTAAGCGGTCCGATATGCCCATAAACCATCTTCAAGCTTTAATGACCAATCCTTCTGATTTGGATTTATAACCTTTTCAAATATTCATTTGACTTCCCGGTTAGACACCTCCGCTTGTCCACTCATTTGAGGGTGATAGGTTGTGGCAATCCGGTGTTTGACCCCATACTTCGCCAAGAGAGAAGTAAAGTATTTGTTGCAAAAGTGGCTCCCTTCATCACTAATGATTTCTCTTGGGGTGCCGAAACGGGTGAATATATTCTTTTGCAAGAACCTTAAGACCACTTTTGCATCGTTTGTCGATAATACAATAGCCTCAACCCATTTTGATACGTAATCTACAGCCAACAGGATGTACAGATTGTTGAATGAAGAAGGAAATGGCCCCATGAAGTTGATTCCCCATACATCAAAAATCTCAACTTCCAATATCATATTTAGTGGCATTTCGTTCCTCTTCGAAATATTCCCCACTCTCTGACATCTGTCGCAGTTCTTCACGGTTTGATGTGCGTCTCTGAACAACGTGGGCCAGAAAAACCCTGATTAAAGAACTGTTGCAGTTGTGTGCTCACTCCCATAGTGTCCCCCCGTATACTGAAGCGTGATATGCCTATAGGATGCTCTCAACTTCACTTTCCAGTATACATCGGCGGATCATTCTATCAGCACACTGGTAGAACTGATATGGTTCATCCCACATATACCATTTCACATCATGTAGAAATTTCCTCTTTTGGTGGCGGGTCAAGTTTGGTGGGAGGATGTTGCTGACCAGATAATTAGCGAAATCTTCGTACCATGGAAACTCCCTATGGATCAAAAATAACTTTTCATCTGGAAATGACTCATTGATCACTCCTTTATCTGCTTCATCCTGCTCCGGGTTCTCCAGTCATGAGAGATGATCGGCCATCTGGTTTTCTGTTCCTTTTCTATCCTTAATTTCTAAGTTAAATTCCTAGAGTAGCAAAACCCAACGGATAAGCCTCGGCTTTGCGTCCTTTTTCTCAACTAGATATTGAATGGCTGAGTGATCCGTGTAGACTACCACCTATGTTCCCACCAAGTACGAGCGAAACTTATCAAATGCATACATAACTGCAAGTAGTTCCTTTTCTGTGGTTGTGTAGTTCAACTGGGCGTCTGTCAATGTCTTGCTTGCATAGTAGATGGCGTGAAAGATTTTATCTTGCCTTTGTCCAAGTACTGCTCCAACCACATAATCACTCACGTCACATATGAGTTCAAATGGCTTGGTCCAATCAGGTGCTATGATTACTGGTGCAGTGGTTAACTTCTTCTTTATTTGCTCAAAGGCCACTCGACAGTCTTCATCAAACTTGAATGGGACATCCTTTTCTAATAGACCGCAGAGTGGCTTTGTGATTTTCGAGAAGTCCTTAATAAACCTTCTGTAGAATCCAGCGTGCCAGAGAAAACTTCTAATACCCTTTACTAATGTCGGCGGTGGCAGATTTTCAATTGTTTCCAGTTTGGCTCGGTCAACTTCCAACCCTTTTCCAGAAACTTTGTGGCCAAGAATTATCCTATCTTGGACCATAAAGTGGCACTTCTCCTAGTTGAGCACCCGATTTGTTTCCACACATCTTTTTAATACCAATACCAGATTCTTGAGGCACCTATCAAACGTTTCCCCAAATACTGAGAAATCCTCCATAAAAATCTCAACACTACGCTCCACCATATCTGAGAAGATCGCCATCATGCAACGCTGAAAAGTTACTGGTGCGTTACACAGGCTTAATGACATCCCTTTGAAGTCAAATGTGCCATAGATATATGTGAACGTCGTCTTCTCTTGATCCTCCAGTTCGATGATGATCTGGTTGTACCCGGAATACCCATCCAATAAGCAGTAGTACTCATATCTGGCTAATCTGTCCAACATCTGATCAATGAAAGGCAAGGGGAAATGGTTCCTTTCGAGTTGCTTTATTCAGTCATCTATAATCTATGCAGACCCTCTAGTCGGTCACTGTTCTTATCGGTATCAATTCATTATTCTCGTTCTTCACTATTATCATACAACCTTTTTTCGGTACACATTGGACCGGGCTCACCCACGCACTGTCTAAAATTGGGTAGATGATTCCCGCATTCATTTCAAGATCTCTTTCTTCACAACCTCTTTCATTATAGGGTTGAGCCGCCTCTGTTGTTCTACTGTCGGCTTGCTATCCTCCTCCATCAGAATCTTGTTCATACAAAATGATGGGCTGATTCCTTTAATGTCAGCAATTGTCCAGCCAATAGCAGATTTATATTCTCTCAGAACAGCTTACTTTCCTTCATTTGGTTAAGGGTAGATGCAATAATAACAGGTAAAGTAGATGAATTGCCTAAATACGCATACCTGAGGTGATTAGGTAAGGACTTTAGTTCAAGTGTAGGTGGTATCTGGAGAGATGGCTTCATCTTTTCTGATGAAGCTTCTGCTGTTTCCAAAGGCTCAAATGGTAGTTTGAACCTATTCGCTCTCGGGTGAGCCTCTAACAGTTGCAAATATTCGATTATTTCTGCATCCCCTTCATCATAATCTTCCATCAATGCTAATTCTAATGGGTCGGTATCAAGTATTCGAAGTTTCTCATCATCCACCACTGTGTCAATCATATCCACTCGGTAACACTCCTCATCTTCCTTGGGAAACTTTATGGCCTTGAATACGTTGAAGGTGACTTCTTGATCTTGCACCCTCATGGTCAACTCCCCATTCTGAATGCCAACGAGAGTCCTGCCAGTAGACAAGAATGGTCTCCCAAGAATTATTGGAATATCCTTATCTTCTTCATAGTCGAGGATGATGAAGTCCGCTGGGAAGATGAATTTATCCACTTTTACCAAAACGTCCTCGACAATCCCTCGTGGATAAGTTACTAATCTGTCTGCCAACTGTAGGGAGATGTTGGTAGGTTTAGGTGCTGGTAACCCTAGAGCTGAGTATAAACTGATAATGACATGAGGTTTATACTGGCACCTAAATTGCACATGCATTTGTTGAAGGCCAAACTCCTTATAGTGCATAGAATGGTGAAACTACCCAGATCCTTCAACTTCGGTGGAAGCTTCTTTTGCAGAATTGCACTACATTCCTCTGCTAGTGCCACAGTTTTGAAGTCCTCTAGTTTCTTTTTCCTTGACAGAATATCCTTCATAAACTTGGCATAACTGGGCATCTACTCTAATGCTTCCGCAAACAGAATGTTTATGTGCAGCTTTTTGAATACCTCCATAAATTTTGTAAATTATTACTCTAGTTTCTGCTTATGGATCCGTTGTTGAAATGGCGGTGGGGGATAAACGACTGGTGTAGCCACTTGTTCCTTTTCTGCCGTCTTTTCTCCTACTTTCCCATCCATTGTATGTTCCCTATTATTATCGACTTGCTCTTCGGTTGTCGGCTTATCCAAATCCTGCTCGGCTAACTGTTTTCAACTCCGGAGTGTAACAGCTTGACATTGCTCATGCCCTCCCTTCAGATTCTTTTCTGTGTCATTTGGCAAAGCTCCTTGGGGCCGACTATTTATTGCATTCGCCATCTGTCCCATTTGAATTGCTAGATTCTTAATCGCCGCAGCTAGAGATTTTGTCTCCGCTTCTTGAGCTCTCCTTGCCAATTCATTTTCTGTTCTGACTCTGGCCACAGCTTCTTCCCAATCTAGCTTTTGCTCCTGCTGTGGAACTGCCTGCTACTGCTGATTTTGAAAACCAGGAGGGTATACTTGTTGTGGAGCCTGCTACTGGTTCTGATTCTGGTTGTTGCTCCATGAGAAGTTCGGATGGTTCCTATTCCCCTGATTGTATGTATTCTGGTATGTGTTGGCTAGCTTGTTGTAGTTAGCCACATACTGAACTGAAGTTGGGTTAATTGCACACTGTTCTTGCGGATGTTTTCCTGCACAAAGTTCACATATGACTGCTACCTGCTGCACGTTTCCCCTTGACATGGTGTCAAAACTCTTTTGTAATGCTGCTATTTGTGCTGATATAGCTGTCATATTATCCACTTACAGAACACCTGCTACTATGGGCTGAGTCATTCTTTTAGTCGGCCACTGATAGCCATTTGAAGCCATTGTGTCTATCAATGCCCAGGCCTCCTCAAATTTCTTTGTCATAAAAGCTCCACCTGAGGCTGCATCGATGCTAGTCCGTATCTGACTCGAAACCCCATTGTAAAAAATACAAAGCTGCATCCAATGCGGGAGTCTGTGATGTGGGCACTTTCTCAGCAGTTCCTTGTACTGTTCCCATGCTTTATACAGTGGTTCCCCTTGCATCTGTGCAAATGAAGATATCTTCATTCTCATCTTATGTGTCTTCGATGGCGGAAAGAACTTGGCTAAAAATTTCTGCGCCAAATCATTCCATGTAGTGATTGACCCTGGTGGTTGGGAATGGAGCCAACCCTTCGCCTTATCTCTGAGTGTGAACTGGAATAACCTCAATTGGATCGCATCGTCTGACACTCCGTTTCACTTGAAGGTGTCATAGATTTCTATAAAGCTGAAGATGTGTTCGTTCGGGTCGTCATTTGGAAGACCCCCATATTGGCAATTATTCTGCACCATTTGTAGTGTTCCAGGCTTTATCTCAAAATTGTTTGCATTGATTGCCGGCGTGGCTATACTCGAGTGAATTTTTGAGATCTTTGGTATAGCATAATCCATCATTGGTTTGTCTTCCTGTTCAGCCATGTTTGTTCTAGGTGTTTCAAATTCTACTCGATTCTTTGCAATCCACTTAGTTAGCTTCTGAAACCCTTTGTCAATATCGTCCTCAAACGGCAACAACTTTGGCTTCTTCGATTTAGTTTGCATGCACTAATCGAATATACCTGAAATAACCAAACAAATAATAATAAGAATATATATATATATATATATGTTTAATTAAAATTGATCTACTTAAACTGATATTGTAAGTAATAAACGCAATTACTGTCCCCGGCAACGACACCAAAAACTTGTTGACTATTTTCTATACGCGCTACACGAAAGTATACGTGATCCACAAGTAATATAATGATAAATCAGATATCGTTCCCATAGAGACAATAATTCCCTTTTAATCGAACAAGTACCAAATTTATACTATCTTAGCTTTATCAAACTAACAATTAAAAGATGTTTTTTATAACTAAATTTATTACTTGACCAGATTTAACACTAACCCAAGATTTTCACAAGTTTTTGAGAATTAAGCCTACAACTTCACTTCGTATTTCACTTCAGATAATATTCTTTTCTCCAGTTTATCTCAATTACTCCAGATTATTAATCAAGAACACTAAAGCAGATATAACCACCTCTCGATGCATTATACCCATACTCACTTGCATCCACAAACGATAGAATTAAGCAAGACACCCTAAAAACTAATTCACTATATCTCTATGTAAATTACAATTACATATAGTTTATAATCAAATCCTTTATCAGATTACATATGGCGTAAAGGTATATGTCTATCCTAAACACGAGTCATGAATTTCATCTATGCAGAAATCACAAACATATGTCACTATGGCAAGTTCTACTCCCATATGTCCTCTCTCGATTTCATATGGGATAACATATAATTGTTGATCAGACAATTATATAAGTTAAGCACAACACATAGCAAATAATCTGGGAATAACATCCATAAACTGAATTTAAGAATATTTAATCATTCATTACATAAAAGATCTGTCATAGGCTTAAAAAGGAAATTAGTTCATCATAGATAAATAATATCCAACAATCCACATCATAGAAAATATTCTGATTACAAGATAAAAAGATAGAGAGAAAATAGACACTAGAGTTGTATCACTACTCTCCACTCCGATCTTGCGTTCTTCATGTCCAATTGATGCTTCAATCCTCCGTGCTAGATCAATTCTTGAATTGGGGCTTCTAGATCTGTGTAAGTGTGTGTATAGTAGCCTTATATTTTTCCTTTTATAGGTTCCCAGTCGCAACACAAAAAAGCCTTTACTTATGAATCCTAGTCAAAGAAGAAAAATTGATATCAAATCTGCCGTAAGCCCGCCCCGGCGGCACTTTACCCTTGGCCATGCCCACCCCGGCGGCAGTTAACTTTCCAGCTTGCATAATTTTGCACCCCCGCCCAAGCGGGGGTTTTGGCTTGGAGATGCCCGCCCCAGCGTAGGTACACTTTCACCTAAAAATCTACAATGTTGCCCTATTCTTCCTTGTTTCTCATCAATTCGTATCCTGCATAAAATAACACAAAACCAGGTAAAATGTTACTAAAATAACTTGAAGGAAGCTAGAATCAAGCTATAACGGATATCAATTCATTGGTATAAAACTAACTTATCAGAGAACCTAAAGGGTCACATCATAAAAGGAAGAATATTTATTTAAGAAGCAAATGGCATAATCGTAATAATAAGTTAATTGTATTTAATTTAATCTATGGTGATAGAATAAATTAAATAACTTAATATTTATTATTTAATATTTTAAAAATATTAAATATAAATTAATAAGAGGAGTCTTATTATTATTATTATTTTCTAAAGAAGTTTGGGAATTAATTAATAAGATACTCTCTCATATATACTCCTAATAAGATTAGGAGGCTAATTAATTAAAAGAGTTTAATTAATTATTCCTAATAAGATTGGGAAGTCTAATTAATTAAAAAAGTTTAATTAATTATTCCTAATAAGATTGGGAAGTCTAATTAATTAAAAGAGTTTAATTAATTAATATGAAACCCTAATCCTAAATTGTTTAGGAGGGTTGCCTACATCTATAAATAAGAAAGTCTTATTATGGAACAAGGTGATACATTTTTTCTAAGAGTTGGGAGGGCACTCCTTTTCTAGAGAGAAAGAAACTAGGGTTTAGCCAAACACCCTTCTTCTTGAATTCTTATTCTTTCTTGGTGGATCACCTCTAGAGGCCAAACACTTGGGTGGCTAACGTTGATCAAAGGAAGGAATCAACCTGGTGGATTTAAGTTGAACGCGAAAAGGAATCAGAGTTGAACTCGTACATGAGGAAGCTAGTTTTACGAGGGTATGAACCTAATCTCCATCTATTTTGTTTAATTAATAACTGTGCATAAAGGATGATCTGGGTATATGGTTTGTAAAATTTTAAAACTCTGATTTTTACGCTTCCGCTTATTTTATGCTATTTTATTGTGTCCATGAATCTTACAAACCTTACATAAGGTCCAAAGACTTCATCTCTTTTAGCTTATCTGCTGCAAAGACAAACCTTCTCCTTTTCTTCTTTAGCTCAGGAATTGGTTCTTTCACAACCATCTCTTCAACATTTTCTTGAGGCTCCAGCTCATCAGTCATCCCAGCCGTTGCAACAACATCTTCTGCAGATGGCTCTAGCTGTTAAGTTGTCACAACCAATTCTTCAACTTGCTCTACGATTGGAGATTGAACCTGCTCGATTTGCAATAAGTTGAGCGATTGTAGGACTCTTATCAACTTTTTCTTTGTTCTTCTCCACCTTCTTCTTCTTCTGAATAGGTGATTTTCCTGTTGTGGAAGAAAGATTGATGACTAGTAAGGCAGCAGAACCTCATGATTGATCTTATTATTCCCGAACAACATCTAGAAAAGGTGTGCTAGCCCTTATAACCATCCTTTTTCCTTTATTCTTCCTTGATAGGATTGAAGATTCACCCTCATCATCCACTTCATCATTAAAGGACACAGACTTGTCTTTCTTTGAGGGTTTCTGGACCTCACTCTGCGTTCCTCACTATCTTTGGTCTTTCTAGAGTGAAGAATATCGACTGGACATTTCTCCCAATTTTTAAAAAGCTTGGGGTTATGTTTTTGTTCATATTTAGGGTTTCACCCTCTTTGTCCCCAATAAGCTCCATCAACAGCTTCTTTAGCAGGATACTGTTGAACCTCCCATAAAACATCTTGGGAGCATGCTTCTTTATAGCACTTTTCTAGCCTGCATCTATAATCTATCGGCCTATCCATATAAGAAAAATGTAACTAAAGTCCATCCTTATCCTCATGACAACTACAATCATGACCTCAACTGTACATCACTGAAAGAGTCATGTGCAGAGTCCTTGCACATAATACATTTTCATACAATGTCGATAAGGAACTCGAAGTTCTAAGGAAACTCCTTCTTCATCCCTTTTACCCCAAAGTTTTCAACATATCTCATCAGCTCTAACCCATAATTGACGTTGATGATGTCCAGCAATGTGATGCCTTTTTTTGAGAAACCCAGAGCCCTGCAAACATCTCTGGCCACGATCCGAAGATCCTTCCCCTTAATCGTGGTGGTCAGAACACCTTTTTCATAAGATCCGTTCTGATAGAACTCCGCCACCAGCTTTGTGTAGATCTTGGTGTTGGAGGTCAGAGCCTCTTTGAATCCAACCCTCTTTACAAGTGATAGAATCTTTCTAAATTGCCTATTGGACTTGGTGAAGGTATCAAAATAGAGCTGGTTGTCAAGGATAACTTGAGCGCTAGTCATTTCTTGAGAGAGGTTGAATCTGAAATTGAACTAAAAGTGTTTAAGTGATTCGAACTCTGAGAAAGCTAGGGTTTTTGGAAGCTTGAAAGTTTTGAAAACTCATATTACAAAAGATGAAGAGTAAAGGTTAATGGATTGAAATGGATATATTTATATAACTTACCTCTTATTTTTTCTGAATGGGACACGTGGTAGAAAATGAGAGGCTTTTAGTCGCTTCATTTCTGCAAATTACGGCTACTTTGTAGTGACTTTTGGTGTAAAATTGTTTAGCTTATGCGTGTTCATTACTCGCCATAAAGTAACTACATCAGCTTTGTCGTAGAGTAAATTTGAGATGTTTCACTTTACGATCATGTTTACTCTATGACCCATACTGTGATGGTTCTTCACTCAACGTACCCTTATGGATAAAATTTTACAATCACTTCTTGCACTGTTAGTGTAACGACCCCAAAATTCATACAATACAACTCTCGACATTGGTCGTTAACAATACATCTTTATTCAAACTTTACATCATTAATAAATGATACAATTACTAAAAATACGAAATATTTAAAACTTTTATATTATTCCTTCTTTATTTCCCTGAATCTCAACCTTTATCATTACATAACTTTGATTCAACTTTATTTCATGAATCGCTTCGTCAGAGTTATTATAAACTAAAACTTACAACCACGTTCAATAACCCTTATACATCGGGTAAAATTTAAACTTTACAACTCAACATCTGTTAACCATCATACATTCTCAAATACATTTTCTGAAACCTTAAACAGGTTCCAAAATAATAACAATTCAGCCAAAGTATATAAATCTTCATGCATTACATCTGATTTATTTCTTTCAAGTAGCAGATAGTGTTACCTTGAATCCTTAACCTGCAAAAGTGATTATTTGCAAGAATGAGATCGACAGCTCAGCAAGATCTAACAGCTTTCATGCATCACATAGCACATAAATACATGCACAACATACATCTCATAATAATTAAAGTAACATGGCATACATGCTTTACTTCACATAACAAATATAAAGATTGAGTTCCTTACTGAATCAACATTCTTTAATCAATCAATGTAGTCATAAATTGACTTTAATATTTCATGCTTACAACATATATACAACATATCATGCTCTTTGCAAAATAATTTAAAACAGTTCATCATCAAGTTCACGTAGAAAATAGGAACTGAAAGACTTTCCTTGATCGTTGTTTACCAATAACAGTTTAACAGCTTACAGATATCTGCACTTCACGTGCCCTCCACAATTATATAATCATGCACATCAACTATTAGTCACATAGCAATGCATATTAGTTGTAATATAAATTTTACTCTACATCTCATAACCCTTCCTATTATCAATACACAACGTTCAATTTGATTGTGTTAATTATCTACTTATATTTCACTATATTTCTTTTTCGTAATATTCAAAATTCATTCAAGTGTTTAAGTCTTGCTAGGACTACTTATTGGTTTTATACTAACCCCATTTCATATCTTATAACGTTCATTTCATTTGACTTGAAATACTTTTTACATTCATTAACACTTGTCACGGCATTTCGACGTTCATTCGTCACCTGCCCGAATTGTCTCTCTTGTGCATGCTTAATGTGCTTATAAAACTAATCTAATACATCATTTATTAATTTCAAGCATCATTATTTTTACTAACATTCATGCTTTATAACATAGGACAACATTTTTTAGCGTCCGAAGCACTACACTAGCATACGTGCATGCCCGACACCCTCCGATTGCCTCCGAATACACATCAGTCACAAAAATGACCATTTTGACCCTTGATACTAACCTCAAATTAAAAAACTTAAAGAACAAAAGTTGTAGGTCTACTCGTGCTCGTTCCAACTCATCTTGAATATCCTTAATCGGAGTTCGTATGAAATCGTTATGGCTGTTCTACAACAGCAGGTCAAAACAGTATTTGTTTGTTTGTTTTTTCTGACCATAACCGGCGCAGCTGCGCCCGTTATGGCTTGGGGGTTGCGCAGCTGCGCCACAAGGGGCGGAGGGAGGTTCTAGGCTTGGTTCTTAGCAAATTTCTGACCCTTTCCTCCTTCTAATCTTCATAAATCAAGCTACGCACATCCGATTGAGTCCGTTTTTGACTCTATGGATTCGTAATTCATAGAACTACACATCTACATGATAATTATAAACACTTCAAAAACATTAACAATTCATTATAAGGATTCTAATTTAGTGTTCATGCTATTTTTTATGTTTTACACATATTTAGCGAATTCATTCACCACGGATTCAATTCCTAACCAAATCAATCCGTTTAAACTTTGTTATTTTTGTTTTCAACACACTAACAACACCTCTTATCAATTTCATAGTCTATCTATGAACTAACCCTCATTTTTTTGACTCCAACTAAGCCATAACATACATATTTCATCAATAACTCAATTTCCTCTTCTTCATCATATTTTTCATGATTTTGATAACCCAAAACCAATTATAGATTACGTATAACGGATTATTCATACCCATAAACATATCAAGAAATTCATCATCAAAACTCAATTACAGTGAAGTAATTTTAAGAAAAACACAACTAGAGTTTAAAACCAGATTATTACCTTTGATTAGATAGAAAACTCAAATAATCTTCTTGTTTTTTTTCTTTGATTCTCCATCCTTCACATACAACCTCTTCTTCTCTTCCTCTTCCTCTCTTCCTCTCTTCTCCTCTGTTTTCTAACTCTTAGCTTTAGAAATATAGCGTAAACATATCTGAAGCTTAACTTAGACGTGGCTTGGCCAGTTACCAATACAAAGAGTCACGACAGTTGCAAATACAAAGGGCCTCTAGACCATGTTTGGCTAGAACCCAAACAACCTCTTACTAATTTATTTTGATAATCCCCCTTATCATATGGTTAACAAATGTCACACTCCGTTTAATTAAATTCTAATATTTTAAATTGAATTAAATTAAACTTAAATCCTTAAGAAAAATATTGATCTTATCAGTCAAATTATAATTTCTATTCAACCATTATAATTATAACTTTATTTAACAAATTCTCACTTCTCTAATTTAATTATTTAATTAAATTAGAATATTTTTATTCCATTAGCATAATAAAATACGCACTGATTACAAAATTATTTTCCATTATTTTATTCTATATTCTCATACTTGAATAAATTATTCCATAATAATTTTCATCGAATATTTATCTTATTCCATAAGTATTCCAACTAAAATATTTATTTAATTCATCTAACACCAATATTTATTTATAATTATATTGGTTCTTCTCATTCTCATACTCATTTACATACACTTGGCTAAATATATATATTAAGCCACTACATAAACGTATTACTCTTACATGTAATATATTATCTTTATATTTTATTAAAACAATTATTTTTACATTACTTCATTATTTTTTATTAAGTGAATTACTCACATTATTTATGAAATTTAATTCATAACCATTATAGTGCCAACAAGGCATAATAATCAAATTATATTATTTCATAATATAATCTGTAACTTAATTAAATTATCTAATAATATTCAGTTAATTTCTTTTTCGTAATAACTTCATTTAATTTCTTCAACAGTTAAATTAAATTAACTATTAAACCTCATTCTTCCAACATATGAATATATATATATATATATATATATATATATATATATATATCTTCTATGTTCACACCACATCATATACTTCACAACATATAACACATATATACACATATCCAAACTCAAAACATCTCGTAATAAGAATTTTATTTATTAAATTTTTATTATAATAATTTTTGAAAATCCGGGTTGTCACAGTTAGAATCTTCTAACAACATGGTATTTAACGATTCAAATTTAACATTCCTAACTCACTGATTAACTTGTTGAACCTAGATTCGTTAAGTGGTTTAGTAAACACATCAGCAAGTTGATCTTCAGTAGAGATAAAATGTAATGCAATATTTCCATTTTGAACATAGTGTCTAATAAAATGATATCTGATCTCTATACGTTTTTTTCTAGAATGTATGAAAGGATTATGAGTGATTGATATAGCACTAGTATTATCACAAAATATAGGGATAGACTTAAAATCAAACTCATAGTCAGCTAGTTTATTCTTCGTCCACAAAATTTAAGCATAACAACCACCAACAACAATGAACTCAGCTTCGGCAGTTGAAGTTGATACAAAATTTTGCTTCTTACTGAACCATGATATAAGTCTGTTCCCTAACAGTTGACAAGTACTACTAGTGTTTTTCTTGTCAATCTTACATCCTACATAATTAGCATCTGAAAATCTAATTAGATCAAAGGGAGACTCCTTGGGATACCACAATCCCAAATATGGAGTGCCCTTGAGATATATGACAATCCTTTTAACAACAGTTAAATGAGATTCCTTAGGATTAGCTTGAAAACTAGCACAAATACAAGTAGAGAACATGATATCTGGTCTAGTAGTTAAGTATAGGAGAGATCCAATCATACCTCTGTATTGAGTTATATCAATACTTTTACTAGATTCATCTTTATCAAGCTTTGTTACAGAGGCCATAGGAGTCTTCATGGGAGTGGTTGAGTCCATGCCATACTTTTTTGTTAGATCTTTAGTGTACTTGGCTTGGTTAATGAATATCCCTTCATCAATTTGCTTCACTTGTAGACCAAGGAAGAAGGTCAACTCACCCATCATACTCATCTCAAATTTACTCTACATAAGCTTGGCAGATCTCTGACACAACTTTTCATTAGTAGAACCAAAAATAATATCATCTACATAGATTTGTACTAACATAATTTTATCTTTGTGCTTTCTAAGAAATAGTGTTGTGTCTACTCTACCTCTAGTGAATCCAATTTCAATTAGAAAAAAAATAAGTGTCTCATACCATGCTCTAAGTGCTTGTTTTAAACCATAAAATGCTTTATCTAATCTATAGACATAATTCAAATGAGTTGGATTGATAAAACCTGGGGGTTGTTCAACATATACTTCATCTTGAGGTTCTCCATTCAGAAATGCACTATTGACATCCATTTGAAATACTTTGAACTTTATATGGGCGGCATATACTAGAAACATTTTGATAGCTTCCAATCTGACAACAGGAGCAAAGGTCTATCATAGTCGATTCTTTCTTCTTGAGAATATCCTTTTGCTAACAGTCTTGCTTTATTTCTAATGACTACACCATCTTCATCCATCTTATTTCTGAAAACCAATTTGGTACCAATAACTGTATAGTTTTTTGGTCTTTGAAGTAGCCTCCATACTATGCTTCTCTCGAACTGATTTAGGTCCTCTTGCATAGCCTCAATCTAGTTAAAGTCCTTCATAACTTCTTTGTTGGGTTTGTACGAAATCATGACGCAATCAAATTGCAAAAATTAGCGGAAGCATAGTATATCAGAGTTTAAAAATTTCTACAAAATCATTACCCGGATCATCCTTTATGCATATTATTAATTTAAAACGATAAATAAGAAGTTATGGAATCATACCCTTGTAGAACGAAGGTTCTACAGGTACGAGTTCAACTCTTTATTCTTCGTGATCTCCTTAAATTTCTGGGTTAGATTTCTTCCTTTGATCAACGTTAGCCACCCTCTTGTTTGGCCTTTAGAGGTGATCCACCAAAGAATAAGAATTATTCAAGAAGGAGGGTGGTTGGCTATACCCTAGTTTTTTATCCTCTATAGAAAAGGAGTACTCTCTAACAATTGGAATTGCATCAACTGATGTCTAAAATAAGACTCCTCTTATATAGATATTGGTCAACCCTTCTAATTCTATTAGACATAGGGTTTCATTTAATTAATAAAACTCCTTTAATTAAATTTAGGCTTCCCACCACATTGGGAATAATTAATTAAATTTATTTAATTAATTTACCTCCAATTCTTATTAAGAATAAATGAGAGTACTAATATTAAATTAATTCTTAAACTCCTTTAGAAATTAAAATAATAATAATTATAATAATATTAATAAGACTCCTCTTATTAATTAATATTTAATATTTTCAAAATATTAAATAATAAATATTAAGCTATTTAATTTATTCTATCACCATAGATTAAATTAATTACACTTAATGCATTATTACGATTATGCTATTACCTTCTTAAATAATTATTCTTCCTTTTATGGTGTAACCCTTTAGGTTCTTCATATTAAATCGGTTGTGAATAAATCAATTAGAACAATTCTAATCTTATTTAAATAAATAATCTATTTAAATAAATAATATTTATTCTACAATAGGGATAAAGCCTCATTAGCGATCAACGGCTTTTCATATAATATAGATTTCAACATCAATCATAAAAGAACATATGAGTAAATAGTTACCGTACAATTCAATCCTTCCACCATACAATGTCCCAATTAAATATAAGACATGAAATTACTGTCAAGTCTTATTTTATTTAATTATATGTATTTCGATTAGAAAATGCACAACTCCAAATAATGCAAATTAGAAACTCCTTTCTAATTTTATTCTGCCCTGGCCAAGGACTACTGGGTTGTCATTTAACGAATCACATAGGAAATATCTCTTCTTTTACTATAAGTGGTAGATTCTTTATTGATCATTCATTATCTCCATACGTAACTCATTTTACCTAAGCATACCCTTTGATATACCCTAATGGTCTTAAGGAATAAGTCAAAGTATAATTCATTACACACAAGATACTATAATGATCTTAAGTCCAAGGATCACTTGTACTACTATCACATTAGGAATTTCTATTGACAGGCAAGTAAAACTCCATTAGGTATTGCATAGCGAGTCACGTTCAGTGAACTTATTCTATAATAAGCACCTACATACTTTCTTTAGTGTCTCCACACAAACGATCATGAGATCAATCATCCTTATCCAATGAGCAAGAAACATATGCACCAATCTATCCGGATAGACTAATCCTCTTTTTAGTAATCCCATAATTGGGAAATATTTTAGTTTTAAGCTTTCTAAGAATTTAGATCTCGTTAGCATGATCAACATCATGATTCTAAAAGCATTGCTTAAAACTATGGGCTATTTACATATTATAAAAATAGCATCATGTAGATAATTAAATATCTTTAATAAATGAATACTTTTATTAATAAATAAATAAGATCGTCTCCAAAGTATATGCTTTATCATCATACATGATTGGCTTGTATGCATACTACTTTCAATCTCCCACTTGCACTAAACCCAATCGCCATGGTATCTCATACCCATCTTCTCTAAGTGACGATTAAACTGCTGTTGTGTTAAAACTTTAGTATATGGATTTGCAATGTTGTCTTGAGAGTCTACACGCTCAAAGGTGACGTCTCTTTTTTCAATGATTTCTTTAATCAAAGTGCCGCAACACACGTTTGGATTCAAGATGAGACTTAGGAACTATTCCTAGTTCTGTAATGAACTTTTCATCTGAAACATCAACTTGCAGCTTCACTTACAGTTATATACTTTATCTTTGTCATTGAACCAACAACTTTTTGCTATTTAGAACCTTTCCAATTCATTGCACCACCTTTCAAGGTAACGACTTACCCTAAAGTGGATTTGCTGTTGTCTTGGTCAGTCTGAAAACTTGAGTCTGTTTAGTCCTCTAGTTTAATTCAGACCCATCATATGTCATGATGACATCCTTAGTGTTAGTTAAGTACTTTAAGATGTTTATCACTGTCTTGCAGTGATCTTCTCCAGAGTATGACTGATCAACATCTAGTCTCGTATATTTCATTGCATACATGACAGTAACTCATACGATCTCTCTTTTATTGAGGACAATTTTAGAGAGATACATTCCATGGCTCATCATCATAAGACACTTTTGGAGTTTGCCATGCTAAACGCCTTTAGCATCTAATGAATATACGTTCTTTGGGTTAAGCCGAACATCATTTTAAATCTATCTATACAGATTTATATCCCTAATGTAGGATGTTCTACCCAAATTATTCATGGAGGAATGTTTAGACAACCAGATTTTAATTGATTGTAGCCTAAGAATGTCATTCCTTATCAGTAATATATCATCAACATATACTACAAGGAATGAAACAACGCTCCCACTAATCTTCTTGTACACACATGGTTCATCCTCGTTTTTAATAAAATCAAACTCTTCGATTGTCTCATCAATACGGATGTTCCATCTACGAGAAGCTTGCTTCAATCCATAAATGGATCGTTGTAGCTCATATACATGATTTGCTTCAACCATTGAAATAAATCCATCTGGCTGTGTCATACATACATTCTCCTCTAATAATGTATATTTGAGGAAGGGCGTCTCCACGTCCATTTTTCCAGCCTTAGTAATAATAAGCTGCAATCGTAATTAAAATTCAAATGGTCTTGAGCATTAGTTCAGAGATCTATTTTAGATTTTATGGCCATCTACCATTTCTCTGAGTTTTTATTACTCATAGCCTGTTCGTAATTCAATGGATCATCATCATTCATGACGTGTACCTCATCGTCGTCCTCTATGACGAATCCATGCCTTTTAGGTATCTTCAGTACTATTTCAAATTTACGAATAGGGTGTTATACAGTAGGAGTCTCTACTTGGACAGGTTCATTCAATTAATCTGTAGTGGTTTGTGGTTCTAGAATTTCTTCAAGATCTATTTTCCTCCCACTAGCCCCTTCAAGGATACACTCCTTTTCCAAGAAGGCAGCGTGTTTCGCAATAAACACCTTTTGCTCAGTAGGATTATAGAAATAGTATCCCAAACTTTCTTTAGGACATACCACAAATGTGCACTTATCAGATCTTGTCCCAAGCTTATCATTTTGAAACCTTTTCACATAAGCTAGACATCCCCAAATCTTAACATGCTTAAGAACATGTTTCCTCCCTGTCCACATCTCATATAAAGTCTTGGGGACGGATTTCGAGGGGACCTTATTTAGTAGATATGCAGCCGCTTCTAGGGCATAACCCTAGAAGGAAATTGGAAGATCCGTAAAACTCATCATGGAAAAAACCATGTCCAACAATGTTCGCTTTCTCCTTTCAGATACTCTATTCAACTGTGGAGTACCTGGTGGAGTCCATTGTGAGATTATACCATTATCTTTGAGACAATTGAGAAACTCACCGCTTAAGCATTCTTCACCTCGATCTGATTGAAGAATCTTAATGCTCTTGCTCGTTTGTTCCTTTACTTTACTTCTGAACTCTTTGAACTTTTCAAATGATTCAGATTTATATTTCATTAAATGTGTTGGGTTTGCTAGAAACATAAGCATGTAATCAAATTACATAAACGCAGCGGAAGGGATGAAAAACAGAGTTTAAAAATTTCTTACAAACCCTTAACCATTATCTTTCTTGTGCATCAATTATCAGTGAATCTAGAAAAGAGTTAACGGAATTATACCTTTGAAGATCCAAGCTTCCTCAGGTACAAGTTCTACTCCTTTGATTCCTCTGTAGTTGCTCCTTCCCTTGATCAATGTCAGCCACCCAAATGTTTGGCCTCTAACGGTGATCCACCAAGGAAGACAAAGAACTCAGGAAGATGGGTTATTGGCATAACCCCTGTTTTTCTATCTCTATAGAATATGTATACTCCCAACCCTTGGAAAAATTCACGTACCTTATTTCTGATATAAGACTCTCTTATATAGATATTAGGTTAACCCTACTAATCTAATTAGAATAGAATTTATTTAATTAATTAATTAAACAATTTTAATTAATTTGTCTCCTAATATCATTAGGATTGATTGAGGGTACTAATATTAAATTAATCCCTAAACTCCTTTAGAATTAAAATAATAATAATATTAATATTATTAATAAGACTCCTCTTATTAATTTATATTTAATATTTCTAAAATATTAAATAATAAATATTAAGCTATTTAATTTATTCTATCACGATAGATTAAATTAATTACACTTAATGTATTATTACTATCATGCCATTTTCTTCTTAAATTATTCTTCTTCCTTTTATGGTGTGACCCTTTAGGTTCTCCATATTAAACCGGTTGTGAATAAATCAATTAGAACAATTCTAATTTTATTTAAATAAATAAATAAAACTAATAATCTATTTAAATAAATAAAATTTATTCTACAATAGGGATAAGCCTCCCTAGCGATCAACGACTTTTCAGATAATATATATTTTAACATTAATCATAAAAGAACCTGTGAGTTAATAGTTACCGTGCAATTCAATCCTTCCACCATATAATGTCTCAATTAAATATAAGACATGGATTTACTGTCAAGTCTTATTTTATTTAATCATATGTATTTCGATTAGAAAAAGCGCAACTCCAAATAATAAAAATTAAAAACTTCTTTCTAATTTCATTCCACCTTGGCCAAGGATTCCTGGGTTGTCATTTAATGAATCACATAGGACATATCTCCTCTTTTACTAGAGGTGGTAGATTCTTTATTGATCATACATTATCTCCATGTGTAACTCATTATACCCAAGCATACCCTATATATACCCTAAAGGGCCTTAAGGAATAAGTCAAAGTATAATTTATTACATACAAGATACTATGATGATCTTAAGTCCAAGGATCACTTGTACTACTATCACATTAGGAATTCCTATTGACAGATGAGTAAAACTCCATTAGGTATTCCATAGCGAGTCACGCTTAGTGAACTTATTCTCCAATAAGCACCTACATACTTGCTTTAGTGTCTCCACACAAATGACCATGAGATCAGTCATCCTCATTCAATGAGCAAACAACATATGTACCAATCTATCTGGATTTACTAATTTTCATTTTAGCCACCTTCATGTTTGGCCTCTAGAGGTGATCCACTAAGGAATAGGAATTATTCAAGGAGGGTGGTTGGCTATACCCTAGTTTTCTATCCTCTAAAGAAAAGAAGTACTCTCCAACAATTGAAATTGCGTCAACTAATATGTAAAACAAGACTCCTCTTATATAGATATTGGTCAACCCTTCTATTTCTATTAGACATAGGGTTTCATTTAATTAATTAAACTTTTTTAATTAAATTTAGGCTTCCCACCACATTGAAAATAATTAATTAAATTTATTTAATTAATTTTCTTCCTAATCTTATTAGGAATAAATGAGAGTACTAATATTAAATTAATTCCTAAACTCCTTTAGAAATTAAAATAATAATAATTGTAATAATATTAATAAAACTCCTCTTATTAATTAATATTTAATATTTCCAAAATATTAAATAATAAACATTAAACTATTTAATTTATTCTATCACCATAGATTATGTAATATCCGAGATCGTTATGTAATTTAATATTTATCAATAAACGAATTTATGTAAAACTATTGTGTAATTTCTAATATTAGATGTATATCTGTTATACATATATGTTTTATTTTAAGTTATGTGATGAGATGTATTTAAATAGTTGGTTTATATTAATTCAACTAGTTGATGAGTTAAGTAGATAAGAATTTGATTACTTTCATGGAATAGTATTAAGACTCGGGATTGAGTTTGGAGTGGAATTTAGAGACGCGGACTGCATATTTGAGTCCGGAACGTCGAAATTTGTCAGGATAGACTGTAACCACGAAATGTGTCGCGGTTGACTTTTTGGTCAAAGTCAATCGGTTGACTTTTTCGAGGAAAAAGTAAAAATCGAATTTCGGAGGCTAATTTGGCAAAACGAAGAGTCCCACGACGTCCGGAACGTCGATTCTAGTAGGAATCAATATTGGTATCGAAGCATTTGGCTACGGAGGGCAAAACGGTCAAATAGTTAGATAATTGACTTAATTGATTAAAATAATATTTTATTTGTGGCAAGGAAATCTGGTGGGTCACGGGTGACAAACATATTAGAACAATACGGTGTATACATATTATACAAGTGGAATAAGAGAGGAGTATTTCAATTTTATTCTTTAAACCAAAAATCTCTATATTCTCTCAACTCCCACTCTCTTTTATTTAATTAGCTAAACTGATTATGGGATATACCAAGAGCCTTGCAACTGATGAATTCAGATTCACATTACATAGGAATTCAAGTTCTATAAGAACCCCTCCCTCCCAAAGCATTCTTCCTTTTTCATAGAAACTCTACCAAAATAAAAGTGAGATAATGAGAGCTTGAGAAGCCTTGAAGGAATTCTGGGGATTTCAGAGTCAAGCAAGCAAGAAGGAACATCAGATTATTCAAGAGGAATCCATCAAGGAGGTAAACTCAAGGAAACTCATTTTATATTTTTGAACATAGAGAGGAATGCTTGAATATTGGGGAAATCAAATTATCTAAGTTGCGTGGGTACTGGCTTGTGTTATCTGATGACTAGGGTACATTAAGAACATAAGTTCTAGTCTAAATCATGCTGCAAATTGGTAGCAAATCAAGGATTTAGACCATGTATGCTAATTATTTAATAATATGCCTCTAACATGCTAAATTCATCAAGACGTGGAAAATTAGTAAGTTTGAATGTTGTAACATGTGTATATATGTTAGTATATATGATCTGGACAGTAGCAACCAAGTCCTTGCATGCTAGAATCAAAATCACAAAATTGGTCAAAGTTGGTTTAAACTAGTAATATGTGACTTTTTGGGTTTTTCGGAGCCTTGAAAGCATAGCTTCGGTGACCCAATTGTTGTATGTAATAATTTTGTGAAATACTATGTTGTATGACGTCTAACCTGTCCAAATTTCATAAGAAACGGAGTTAGATTGAGCAAGATATGTAATTCGGTAGCAAACATGATATTATAAAAATCTGCAGAATCTGGGGGAAAACCCAGAATTTTTCTAAGTATGGAACCAGTTCGTGCATGCTTATCTAGGCTGCTGGTTTATGGTCTTAACATGTTAGTTTCATGAATGTGATATTTTTGTAAAATACTGTGATGTAGGAAGTTTATTGTGTCCAAATATCAGCATCATATCATCTATAGATTAGTGGGAATTAAATCGTTAAGTATGCTGCAGGCGAAGGAAAAAATTTATGGGCTTGATGAGCAGCGCAGCTGCGCCGCTCATAAGGGTTAAGCCTGCGCAGCTGCGCCAGTCCGGGTAAGGTCGGGTCGGCTCTGATCAAAATGCAAAATTTTTCTTTTCTTTCAGATTACAATATTGAACACCTTTACTTATATGATGCAACATGTTATGTGAATGACTTATATTGATAATATAGTACGAGTTAGTTTAATAACCTAATTAATATAAAAGGGAACAATTATATTTCAAATTAGAGTTGGAATACTTAGTTACTTAACGTGACGTATGTGATTAGGTTACGTGAAGGACTAGTTGATAGCTTAAACTGTAGAAGACGTATCAGGCAAGTTTCTGAACTCTATTTTCATTGAGCGATTATTCAATATTTTACTCACTTTATTGCAGTGAGGGTAAGTATCGAACTTGTGCTTCTTGTTTATACGCACAAGTTCCAATGTCGTAAAGTTATACAACTTCGATTATTGTGCAAGCGTTGTTGATGATATTCAATTATTATTTCAACTGTTATGCTTTAAAGTTCTTATTCGTAAATGAACTGCTTTCACCTATGTTTTCTGCCCTTTTGTTTCGGCTAGACATTGTTGATGAAAAATGTTATAATATTTGAACAATTCAAATCCATTGTAGCTTTTAATGTTTACCAATCCAAATTATTTTAGTGCGGTCTCACATGAATACTAAGATGAACAACCCGAATAAACGGTCAAACAGATGTCGGGCATATAGTCCCATTTATGTTTATGCATTTAAATTTCATACTTGTGCACAATGTAGGGTACGATAGGCTGATCACCTGGAGTACTTGCAGAGAATGTTTTAAAATCTATTTGTTTGTTGAAACGTCTGATGGTTTTTGGTGAAACAAAGTAACGTTCAGGGTATTAACACCGCTTAGTATGCTAATGAGAATTCTAAAACTTTTATCCTTGTTATTCATGTTTACCTCTTGATAATTTGTACAACTATTGAGAACTACCAATAACGATGCTTTCACTCCTGATGTTTATTATCAAACTACTTTATATACTTGCTGGGCAATTTGTGCTCATTCTTGCTTAAACCTTTCAGTTAAAGATGAGAAGGCTGAGGGCTCGGGCAAGGACAAGGGAAAGTCTAAGATGAAATGAAGAGAGTTACTTTTGTACTAAGTTTGTATTTCCGCATTTGATGTAATGTAGCGATAAATGCTAAGATTAAGTTACAGTTTATTTAAGGTTGTGAAGACTTGGGATTCTATTTGAATAAGTGTAATAGCTATTATTATTATTTCTGAAGTTTACGTAGTTAGATGATGGTGTATGTTGTACCGTGAGCACCATGTCCCGTGGTTGATGTTACACGGATTTGGGGCGCCACAGGTTGGTATCAAAGATGTAGGTTATAAACCTTAGGTGGGGAACCTTAGACTATAACCTTAGAAACGTTAGTGGAGATAATAAGGAGATGAACTCACATAGAGTTCTATGTGTTGTGTCAAATCTATTTTACTAAAAACAAAAACATTTATTTTAAAATACTAATCAAGTTATTTTTTCTTGGTTGTAAGATGTCAGGAGAAGAGGAGATTAGAGATATTCACATTGTGAGTGAGCAGTTGGTGACAGCTGTACCTGAGCCCATAGCTGAGGCAGCAGCTGACTTAGACCCAGATGAGGACCCTGAGGAAGAGGAGCTTGAGGAGGACTTTGAAGAAGCACCTGAGAATAGTCTGTTCGATGAGTTGATGGATAGGACTACCGAGCTGGACGACAAAGTCCATGAGCTGGAGGAGCTGTATCTGGAGGAACAGGAAGCTGCAGCATTGCTTAGGGCATTGGTGCATCACCTGGTGATTAGGAATAGGGATCTGGCTGACAAGCTGCGAGCATCAGACCAGAAGGCGGACAGGCTGAAGGATGAGAAAGAGGCTATTAGGACTCACTTGGGGCATACTATTAATGGGTTGGAGTTGAGGATTCAGAGTCTCCAAACTGACAAGCAGATAATTACCACTTTTTGGGGAGATGAGATGAGAGGCCGTGTTCGGGCCGAGAAACTAACAGGCGAGTTAGAAGGAGAAGTAAGAGATAAGAAGGTTAGGATGGATAGGATGAAGTACGTGTTTAAGTCAGCACGTGGGAGGTTCCAGCATAGGGGGTATCACTTTCCATGTGAGGATTACTGGTCTAGACATGCTATAAGCCAAGGGCTGGTGTTGGAGATAGCGGATGAAGAGCATGAGGACGCCATTAGGCGGGGACTTTAGTTATTTGTGATAAACTTTTATTATTAGAATGTCATACGTATATGTATGATGTAAGTGCGTAGTTTTCGATTTTGCTAAGTATTTTGGGTTAAGTGATGTAAATGGCTTAATGCCATAAGATGATTCAATACTTTGGTATTATGGATTTTAATTAAATAAATATGCTTTTATTTAATTGTGTGATGTGATGATTAAGTTTTTATATAAATTATAAATGCTGTAGGAATAAGTTATGAGTTGATAACATTAAGTTTATTTAATCAGATAGATGGCTAGAGGAAGATGTCGTCAACAGGTACCAGAGAGGCTAGGCGGTAATGCTGGGGACCAACCGAACCCCATGCAACAATTCATAGACATATTAGTTGGGGCACTTCAGAATCGAACCCCGAATACCAATAACCCTCCGACGGCCAAAGTGGCAAACTTAAGGACTTCAAGAGTGCGGGACCCCCTGAGTTTAAAGGAAACACCGAACCCATCGAAGCCCAGATATGGATCAAAGAAATTGAAAAGGCGTTTGCTATCGCCCGAGTAGGAGATGAGCAGAAAACAATCTTCGCCACATACATACTTGAATATTGAGGAAATCGAATTATCTATGTTACGTGGGTACTGGCTTGTGTTATCTAATAACTAGGGTACATTAAGAACGTAAGTTCTGGTCTAAATCATGCTGCAAATTCGTAGGAAATCAAGGATTTAGACCATGTGTGCTAATTGTTTGATAATATGCCTCTAACATGCTAAATTCATCAAGACGTGGAAAATTAGTAAGTTTGAATGTTGTAACATGTGTATTTGTGTTAGTATATATGATCTGGACAGTAGGAACCAAGTCCTTGCATGCTAGAATCAAAATCATGAAATTGGTCAAAGTTGGTTCAAACTAGTAATATGTGACTTTTTGGGTTTTTCGGAGCCATGAAAGCATAGCTTCAGTGACCTGATTGTTGTATGTAATAATTTTGTAAAATACTATGTTGTATGATGTCTAACCTGTCCAAATTTCATAAGAAACGGAGTTAGATTGAGCAAGATATGTAATTCAGTAGCAAGCATGATATTATAAAAATCTGCAGAATCTGGGGGAAAACCCAGAATTTTTCTAAGTATGGAACCAGTTCGTGAACACTTATCTAGGCTGTTGGTTTATGGTCTTAACATGTTAGTTTCATGAATGTGATATTTTTTTAAAATACTGTGATGTAGGAAGTTTATTGTGTCCAAATATCAGCATCATATCATCTGTAGATTAGTGGGAATTAAATAGTGAAGTAGGCTGCAGGCGAAGGAAAAAATTTCTGGGCTTGATGAGCAGCGCAACTGCTCCGCTCATAAGGGTTAAGCCTGCGCAGCTGCGCCGGTCCGGGTCAGGTCGAGTAGGGTCGGATCTGGGTCGGGTCGGGTCGGCTCTGATCAGAATGTAAAATTTTTCTTTTCTTTCAGATTACAATATTGAACACCTTTACTTATATGATGCAACATGTTATGTGAATGACTTATATTGATAATATATTACGAGTTAGTTTAATAACCTAATTAATATAAAAGGGAATAATTATATTTCAAATTAGAGTTGGAATACTTGGTTACTTAACGTGACGTATGTGATTAGGTTACGTGAAGGACTAGTTGATAGCTTAAACTGTAGAAGACGTATCAGGCAAGTTTCTGAACTCTATTTTCATTGAGCAATTATTCAATCTTTTACTCACTTTATTGCAGTGAGGGTAAGTATCAAACTTGTGCTTCTTGTTTATACGCACAAGTTCTAATGTCGTAAAGTTATACAACTTCGATTATTATGCAAGCGTTGTTGATGATTATTCGGTTATTATTTCAACTAGTATGCTTTAAAGTTCTTATTCGTAAATGAACTGCTTTCACATATGTTTTTTGCCCTTTTGTTTCGGCTAGACATTATTGATGAAAAATGTTATAATATTTGAACAATTCAAATCCATTGTAGCTTTTAATGTTTACCAATCCAAATTGTTTTGGTGCGGTCTCACATGAATACTAAGATGAACAATCCGAATAAACGGGCAAACAGATGTCGGGCATATAGTCCCATTTATGCTTATGCATTTAAATTTCATACTTGTGCACAATGTAGGGTACGATAGGCTGATCACCTGGAGTACTTGCAGAGAATGTTTTGCAATCTATTTGATTGTTAAAACGTCTGATGGTTTTTGATGAAACAAAGTAACGTTCAGGGTATTAACACCCCTTAGTATGCTAATGAGAATTCTAAAACTCTTATCCTTGTTATTCATGTTTACCTCTTGACAATTCGTACAACTATTGAGAACTGCCAATAACGATGCTTTCACTCCTGATGTTTATTATCAAACTACTTTATATACTTGCTGGGAAATTTGTGCTCATTCTTGCTTAAACCTTTCAGTTAAAGATGAGAAGGCTGAGGGCTCGGGCAAGGACAAGGGAAAGTCTAAGATGAAATGAAGAAAGTTACTTTTGTACTAAGTTTATATTTTCGCATTTGATGTAATGTAGAGATAAACGCTAAGATTAAGTTACAGTTTATTTAAGGTTGTGAAGACTTGGGATTCTATTTGAATAAGTGTAATAACTATTATTATTATTTCTGAAGTTTACGTAGTTAGATGATGGTGTATGTTGTACCGTGAGCACCATATCCTGTGGTTGATGTTACACGAATTTGGGCCGCCACAGTTTAAATTAATTACACTTAATGCATTATTACAATTATGCCATTACCTTCTTAAATAATTATTCTTCGTTTTATGGTGTGACCCTTTAGGTTCTCCGTATTAAATCGGTTGTGAATAAATCAATTAGAACAATTCTAATCTTATTTAAATAAAAAAATTAAACTAATAATCTATTTAAATAAATAATATTTATTCTACAATAGGGATAAGTCTCCCTAGTGATCAACGACTTTCCAGATAATATAGATTTAAACATCAATTATAAAAGAACCTGTGAGTAAATAGTTACCGTACAATTCAATCCTTCCACCATACAATGTCTCAATTAAATATAAGACATGGAATACTATCAAGCCTTATTTTATTTAATTATATGTATTTCGATTAGAAAATGCACAACTTCAAATAATGCAAATTAGAAACTCTCTTATACTTTCATTATGCCTTGGCCAAGGACTACTGGGTTGTCATTTAACGAATCACATAGGACATATCACTTCTTTTACTAGAAGTGATAGATTCTTTATTGATCATTCATTATCTCCATATGTTACTCATTATACCCAAGCATACCCTTTGATATACCCTGAGGATCTTAAGGAATTAGTCAAAGTACAATTTATTACACACAAGATACTATGATGATCTCAAGTCCAAGGATCATTTTTGTTACTATCATATTAGGAATTCTTATTGAAAGACAAGTAAATAATCATATTAGATATTCCATAGCGAGTCACGTTCAGTGAACTTATTCTCTAATAAGCACCTGCATACTTGCTTTAGTGTCTCCACACAAATGATCATGAGATCAATCATCTTCATCAAATGAGCAAGCAACATATATACCAAACTATTCGGATATACTAATCCCCTTTTTAGTAATCCCACGATTGGGAACTATTTTGGTTTTAAGCTTTCTAAGAATTTAGATCTCATTAGCATGACCAACATCATGATTCTTAAAGCATTGCTTAAAACTATGGGTTATTTATATATTATAAAAATAGCTTCATGTAGATAATTAAATGCCTTTAATAAATGAAAACTTTTATTAATAAATAAATAAATAAGATCGTCTCCAAAGTATATGCTTTATCATCATACATAATTGGCTTGTATGCATACTACTTTCATTCTTCAATCTTCTTAGGCTCCATCTGAGAGAGAAAGCTTAGGTAGAAGCATTTATTCTGAGAGGCTGATCGTTTTCTGACTCTTGCACTGGAATCACTAATAATCAGATTTTGGGTGTGGTCTCTTGCCTATCTTCTTCTAATTGGAACATTTGTCCTCGTGCCTTCTTGTCTAAGTTCTTTAATATTTTGTTCTAGATCATCAGCCTCATTGAGTCGTAGTGTATTCATGTCTGGAATAAAATGTTCTATAATATCTTGGACTGGCACTATGATCGTCGAATTTGACTCTGCACCTTCAGTTTCTGTAATTGTAGGATTGAACTGCTCCTTGATCGGTGAGTCTGGCTCTATGATCTTATCAGAAGATACAACATTCTTTGATTTTCCTATATCGAATT
Organism: Panax stipuleanatus; assembly: GCA_020205555.1. NCBI lineage: Eukaryota > Viridiplantae > Streptophyta > Magnoliopsida > Apiales > Araliaceae > Panax > Panax stipuleanatus. The sequence goes on along the minus strand of CM035124.1, from coordinate 122,445,314 downwards.
CATCGAAGGTTATATGAATCGAGACTTCAACGCTCAATGATTTCTTATTTAACACTCTATAGACTTTGCTTTCCATGGAGTATCCAAGAAATATTCCTTCGTTTGACTTGGGTTGAAACTTCGTTAAGTACTTCTTGTCATTGTTGAGAATGTAGCATGAATAGCCAAAGGCATAGAAGTAACTAATGTTTGACTTTTTTCCTTTCCACAACTCGTAGGGTGTTTTCTTGAGTGTATAGTGAATTAGAGATCTGCTCTGAGTATAGCAAGAAATGTTAACTGCTTCAACCCAAAAATATTTAGTGAGATGAGCTACTGCAAGTAAGGTTCTTCCTGCATCTATCAACGTTCTGTTCTTCCTCTCAACTACTCCATTTTGTTATGGAGTTCTCTGCGGTGAGAAATTATGATGAATTCTATTATCTCTACAGAACTGATCCATTTCAGAATAATTAAATTCTCTGTCATGATCACTCCTTATAGCCTTGATCTTTTCACCCTTCTCATTCATGATTAGCTTAAAGAATTTGATCTGTTGAGTGCTAGTCTCATCCTTAGAGCTCAAAAAGAATATCCATCTCAATCTGGTGTAATCATCCACTACGACCAGTGAGTATCTTTTACCTCCAAGACTTACAGTTGGGATTGGCCCAAATAGATCTATGTGCAACAGCTGCAGAGGCTTCTTATTTGATTTCACTACTTTGCTTTTGAATGAGTTTCTTGTTTGCTTTCCAAACTGACAGGCATTGCATGATCTTTCTTTGACAAAACTTAGCTTTGGCAAGCTTTTGACTATATCTTTGGATACGAGCTTTGACATACTTTTAAAGTTGAGATGGGATAATCTTATGTGCTACAACCAGCTTTATCTTCAGTTGCTTTTGCCAAGAAGCAAGTTGTTTCTACATAACTAAGTTCAGAAAGATTAATCATATAGACATTTCCTTTTCTTGATCCAATCAACTTTATAGATTTGGATTCTAGGTCTCGAACTTGACACTGGTTATTGAGGAATGTGGCATTATGTCCTTTATCATATAATTGACTGATGCTCAGCAGATTGTGCTTCAATCCATCAACATAAAAAACCTTGTTAAATGAAACATCTCCATTTCCAATTGAACCATAACCTTTGGTTTTTGCCAGAGTTATTGTCTCCAAAGATAACTGTTGGTTTTTCTATGAAGTTTGACATCCACTATCAAGATACCAGATGAAATCAGTGGAGTTTGATACCTGCACATGAAATTATTGTTCACTTTGGTACCCAAACTTGCTTGGGTCATTCCTTTTTACTACTCTTAGGAACCCAAATTTGTTTGACCTTGGGTCTATTATATGATGGATGATAATTTCTATAACACATAGCAGATATTTGACCAAATTTATAATATGTATAACATTTGAAAATTTTCATGTGTGAGTGTGTGTATGAATATCTTCTTATCTGAGACACATGTGGAGGAAAAACTTTTCTTCCTGGATGAACCTCTCTCCATTTCCATATTGTTCTACTATTTTAAGGTTTAGTAGAGTAAAAATAAACTCTACGTTTAGTACCTGGTTAGTTCGTAGAGTGAGTCTTACCTGACTTTACAATCCTTCGAGGTATAGTCGTAAACTGTGGTTTACACTTCATTTAAACAAAACCTAGACCAACATGTGATATGTTATTCTTTGGAACAACAATCTGATTAGCAGAGATTGGTTGGCTTGGATTACTTAGCTCTACAAAACTTGTGGATTTCACAAATATAATGCTTCTTTGAGAAGAAGAGGCATTGTTAATGTTAATATCTTTTGACTTTTCAACACTTAGGTATGAAGATGAATCTTCAAAACCTAATCATATCCTATCAGAGACTGATCTCTGACTAGTAAATCAGGGAGTCCATAGATACAGCAGAACGATTTTATACTGAAATTATCTTCTTTAGATCTTTTATCTTAGAGGTTAGCTAGAGTCAACTCTCTCTTTGCACTTATATTTCTCAAACTTACATTCTCAGCCTCAAGGTTAGTAAAAGAGGCAGCACTCTGTAGAGCAGTTTCAAATTCTACGAGAACTCTCTCTTTTTCCTCTTGAAGAAGAGAATGGTCCTTTGATAGAACCTCGAACCATTTTATATATCGATGCAGATCTATAGTTATATCATGTAAAGCAGTTTTAAGATCATCAATATCTATATTAGGAGACTTAAAATCAAATACTTCACTGATGTCAATTTCTCGATGATCAGTGGGCTTTTTGGCAACTTTATTACTTGCTACAATAGAGATCAGACAAAGATTTAATTTGTTAGGCGATTCATCATCACCGGACTTAGAGCTTGAATCATCCTCTAGATCGCTCCATGATCCCTCAGCTACAAAGCCTATGTCCTTCTTGTGATGCTTCTTGTGGCCCTTGTACTCCTTCTTTGAGTAGGGCTTCTTTTTGTCTTTCTTCAGATCTTCTCGCAGAGGTTTGATGCACGCTGCGATAAACTGACCAGGCTTCTTGCAATTATAGCAGAGGTTCTTTTCTTGCTCTCTGCTACTATAGCCTTTGTTGTATTGGTTCTTTGGTTTCCAGTTATTACTCTTGAGCATGAACTTTCTTAGTCTTCTTGCAAGCACTTCTACATATTCATCTTCATCTTCATCAGCATTATTATTAGCATTTTCCCTTACAGGAGCTTTAGAAATAGTTGCTTCTAAAACCTTTAGAGTAACTCCTTTATCATTTCTCTTGTTCTCTAAAGTATTCTCTGCTCATTGATTAAGTTCCAGCTCATAGGTAAAGAGATTACCATAGAGCTTTTTTACAGTCATTTTATGCAGATTCTTTAACTCTCGTACAACAGTGCTTTTGGCATCCCACCTGCTAGGCTGTTCTCTCATAAACTTAATGTTAAGGTTTTTATTTGGAAAGACATTTCCATAAGCTTTCAGTGAATTGAGCAGAATGGTGAATCTTTTATAGGTTGGTTAGATTCTCTCATGGAGTATGAGAGAACATTTCATATGGTTGGGTTAGGGGAGACTGCTTATCCTTTTAACTTCTTCAGTTCCTTCATGCATGATCAACAAGGCTTCCCAAACTACTTTGTGATAGTAGTATGCCCTCAAGCCAATCACATTGGATGTGATGAGCATTTACTTTGTAATCTTGTTCATTTATTAATAAAAGAATTTATTTAATTAAAGGCATTCTTTATCCATGTTTAATTATTTGAATTAAATAAATGTGATAAACCCATAGTTTTGGAGCAATGTTTTTAGAATCATGACGTTGATCATGCTAATGAGATCTAAATTCTAGATAGCTCAAAACTAAAATGTTCCTAATCGTTGGATCATTAATGTGGGGTTATTGATTCCAGATAAATTAGTACATACTATGTTTGCTCTGTTGAAGAGGATGATTGTTCTCATAATCATTTGAGTGGAGACACTAAAGCAAGTATTAGGTGCTTATTGAAGAATAAGTTCACTGAACGTGAATCGCTTAAGGAACTCCTAATGAAGTTTTACTTGCCTGACAATAAGAGGATCCTATAGCGATAGTAGTACAAGTGATCCTTAGACTTGAGATCATCATAGAATCTTGTGTATACTGGGTTATACTTTGTCATATTCCTTAATATTTCAGAGTCTGTTATAGGGTATGTTTGTGTATAACAAAGTGTACATGGAGGTAGGTGAATGATCAACAAATGATCTACCACTTCCAATAAAGGGAGAAAATGTCCTATGTGATTTGATGAATGACAACTCAGAAATTCTTGGCCAAGGTGAATGGAAATTAGAAAAGAGTTTCTAATTTACATTAATCAGAGTTGTGCATTTTAGAATTGAAATGCATATGATTAAATAAATAAAACTTGTCAGTAATTCTATGTCTTATATTTAATCGGGACATTGTATGGTAGAATGATTGAATTGTACTGTAACTATTCACGGAATAGGTTCTTTGTGATTAAACGTTTATTTTATATTATCCGGATAGATACATTATCGTAAGGTGTCTTTCATGATGTAGTATAAATATTATTTATTTATAATTGAATTAAAGGACTTTAATTTATTATAAATAATATTAGAATGGTTTTAATTTATTTATTATATACTACCGGCTTAGTATTGAACCTAGAGGGTCACACCATAAAAAAAATATTATTTTAAAAGTGATTGGCTTACTAATAATAAATTAAGTATATTTAATTTATTAGTGGAATAAATAAAATAACTTAATATTTATAATTAAGTATTTGGAGAAATACTAAATTATAAATTAATAAGAGGATTCCTATTAATAATAATAATAATAATAATAATAATAATAATAATAATAATATTTTTTTCCTAATCAGCTTGGGAATTAAATTAAAACCCTAAGTCCTAAAAGATTTAGGAGGGGAGGTTAGTCAATAAATAAGAAGAGTCTTATTGTGGAAGAGACTAATGAATCATAATCATTAGTATTCTCAAAACCTAAATGAGTTAGGAGAGAGAGAATTAGGACTAGCCACCCAAGATCTTGTAGAATATAAATTCATTTCTTCAATCAATATTCACTTGGTGGATCACCTCTTGTGCGTTGCACAATTTTAGTATCAAACTTTTGATCCGGGGAATTGGAGAAGCATGAAGGAGCAAAGGATTAGAGCTTGAAGATACCATCAAGGAGTTGATCATCTTCATAAGGTATATCTTTTATCCTTCCTCAATTAATAATATTGCATAAGGTGATTCCTTGGATTGCAGAAGAATTTTAAATACGATTTATGTTATGCTTCCGCTGTTATTACAATATGATTGTATGTATGTTTTGTTTCTGCAAACCAATATGTTGGCTGTTGTGAAGTCCACCACATTCTCGGACAGTTCGTCTTCTAAAGCAATGAATAGGATGCTCTTAGCCCTTTTGTCCAACTGCACAAGCTTCTTCTCATTATCTATCCATTCATCTTTGTGTTTCTCTATCATCTTGTTTGGATCATCATAAGTTGGAGCCAACTTTGTGGGGGTGTATGGACCACTGATGACAGCATCGAACATATCTTCATCTATTGCATCCATATACGCCTGCAAACAAACTTTCCAGTTAGAAAATTTTTCTTTATTTGGAAAGGGTGGTTTATTCCCACTACCAAGCTTAGAACCGTTTTTACTTTGTGCCATAAGATCAACTCAAAGTGTAAGCTTCATATGTTCATGAGAACCTGCTTTGATACCACTTGTTGCCTTCCGGAGGCATAATGGATATCTAGAAGGGGGGGTTGAATAGATTTTTAAAACCTTTTTTTTCTTGTTTAAAGAGTCTTCACCAGATAATTAATTTAATCAATTAATTTTAGCACAAAGGAATATTAGTGTGGAAAACTCCCCTTAAATATTAATTAAAAACTCAGTTTTAAGTTTAGGTCTTTGGTTATCAACCACTTGATAGATTTACAACATTTATAATAGATATGACAGTTATATGACAGAAAATAAAGAACACAAGATCATTTTAAGTAGTTCAGAGACTAAACAACTCCTAATCCACTCTTCCACTCCACCAAGCAGGATATCCAATAATGATGGGTCATAAAGACCAGGTCACTAAGACCTCTGACAACTGAATTATTGAGATTTCTTCAAGTCACTGAGTCTCATGAGTTCGTTCACACAAACCAGGTCACTAAGACCTCTGAATCACAACTGAATTTTGATGTGTTGAGGTGTTGCTAAGCTTTGCAATGGCGCTTGATCTCTTCAGGTACTTAGTAGCTTTGAACAAGTTATTCATAATCATAGAGTAAAGCTTTGAATATTTTGACAGAGGTTCAACCTTTTTGTTGTGTGATTTATACTTGGATTAGAATCCTTGTACGCTATTTAAGAACCTCTGAAAATTGATCCGTTGGAGAGTTCCCATTGGTGCATTTAATGCTCTGTTCTGAATGTCCCTTTGACGTTGACTTATGGACCGACTTAGTAGGCTTATTTTTGGCTCTGGCCAGGTCACATCAGTCAACAGTCTCATCTACCATAGTTAGTGGTGTCACATCTTCTATATGGCGATTTAGACTAATCACATTTGAATCTTACAATATGAATTTGAAGATGGTGATGAGTGTCTTGGAATCTTCACTTGGGGACCCTCTGAAGTTGTCAGTCTGAAGTCAGACTCTGACATGCTCTACGATATTGGTTGATGGTGGAATGAAGAAGAACGTAGATTGGATCTCTACGACTTGCTCTACGATGGTCTGTCTGCTGCTATACAAAATAATAATCTTCGATGCTTTGGGCAGACTTGCAGGCTTCTTAACACTTCGCAGCTCTGCGATGCCGAAGACAGCTCTATGATCATTTTGTTGTCTCTTTGAACTTTTACTTTGCCTTCGCTATTGCTCTATGATTACTAAGTTAACTCTGCGAACACTTACAATCTATACAAAATGGCATAGTAACTCTATGATCGTTTAACAAATTTTCTACTATCGATTTGATCCTATTACATATTCGTTGAATCAACTCAAAAGATCAACCTAAGAATTTTGATATTTCTATTTTTAAGTCCTTGTACATAGATATCTAAGTTAAGGATTGTACAAAAATTACTGAAACAAATATACATTATAATCACATCATCAAATTTAAATATGCAGAGCATAGTCATTCCTAACAAATTTTGTCAAATCTAACAGATTATTCAAGTTTGGAACTCCAAGGGCCATTATCAGTGATAGAGGGACACACTTTTACAATAGGATGTTATCAACATTGTTCAAGAGGTATAATATAATGCATAAGGTCTCTACATTCTACCATCCGCAAAGTCAGGCTGAAGTATCAAATCGTGAGGTTAAGTCTATTCTAGAGAAGGTAGTCAAACTAAACAAGAAGGATTGGAGTCATACATGACATCATACAAAACCCCTATTGGTATATCACCATATAGGCTAATGTTTGGGAAACCATGTCATCTACCTGTGGAATTAGAGCATAAAGCTTTTTGGCCAATTAAACATTGCAACATAAGCTTGGATCAAGCTGGAGAGCAAAGAAAGTTGCAATTGCAGGAGCTAGAGGAATTAAGGAATGAGGCATATAAGACCTCTAAGATTTACAAGGAAAAGACCAAGGTCTTTCATGATAAACAGATTTTGAGGAAGAACTTTACAGTGGGACAGAAAGTTCTCCTTTACCACCTGTGACTTAAGTTATTTCCAGGTAAACTACGTTCTAGATGGGTTGGGCCTTTTGTTGTTACTAACATATTTCATCATGGTGCAATAGAAATTCAGAGTCCTAGAACAGGGAAGATATTCATAGTGAATGGCCACATGCTCAAACATTTCTTTGAAGGTTATCAGGTGGAGGGTGTTGAGGCACTTGAATTGGAAGATCCAGTTTATGCAGATTGAGATGATTGATATCGGGTAAACGTAAACAAATGCGCTGCTTGGGAGGCAACCCATGATTTCAAATTTTCTTTTCTTTTTCCTTTTTACTTTTTAGTTGTATGTTATTCAGTTAATTCTTCTTTGCATAGGCTTCCTACATTGGGGATAATGTAAGGTTTGAGTGTGGGGGAGGGGTTTAGGTTTAAATTATTTATATGCTCTAGTATTTATTTTTGGGGAAAATTTGAAAATTTTGAATTTTTTTAAAAGGATTTTAACTCTACAGTTACACTATATGATCGTAGTGTTTGACTGGGCTTTTGAAGGTTGGAATTGTATAAGTGAAAATTGATGTTGATTTGCAGATTTTGGTTGATGCTTAATTGATTAACGAATGATGATGACTGAGTCAGGACCACAATTGAACTAATTTATGTTACATAAGTACTTGAATATGAGATTCATGCCTACTTGAATAAGTTATATGTGGGGTTTGACTATGTGCATTAATTTCATGATTTAGAAATGTTTAACTACTTCTTTTGTGTGCAGAACCATGTAAAGAGAAAAATATTTGAAAAAGTGGAAAAAATTAAAGAAAAATCTAAAGAAAAGAGATTTGAAATGTAAAAGCTTGTGGTGGGTTGAGAAGGAGCATAAAATGCACCCACCCATAAACACATGCAAATAAGTGAGATGGAGCATAAAATGCACTCACTTGCAAGAAGGAAAGAACGTGGAAGGTGAAATGGAGCATAAAATGCATTGACCTAAGAGAAATTGAAATTTCAGGTTTTGTTGAGGGGGAAAGAATAGCAAAAATATCATGTTCTAAGTTTTGAGTCAGTTGTGCACCGTTGTTATTCCATATGTACTGAGTTAAATATTCATGTTAATCATAGGAAGGGCATTTGTGTGATTCTAATTTGATTTAAAGATATTTAGTGGATAATGATAAGGTTATTGTTGTGAGTTAGTTGATGAAGTGTTAATCATATTTTTGATAATTAGTATTAATGTTCATGGATGGAATTGAAATTGAAACCTTTGAAAATTTGGTTGGATGGTTTCTGATGAATTTTCAATATGATACGTGTTTCTGTTTATATGAGAACATGTAAAAGCTAAGTGTGGGAGAATTTGATAGGTGTAGAATATCTTATTATTTTAATTCCTTTATGTTTAGTTGTGTTGCATGTCTTCTGTGTATATGAGCTTATTAAGATATTTTATTGATTTTAGGAAGAATTTGATATAATTTTGCAGATATGAGTTATAATGCTTAGTTTTTAATTGTTTTATAGAAGTATTCTACGATCATTGGGTGAAGCACTCTATGATGTGTGTAAACAGCTCTACGTTCGTAGTGTTGGAGGACAATAGGGCAGTGATAGTGAAAGTAGTATGCATACAAGCCAATCATGTATGATGATAAAGTATATATTTTGGAAACGATCTTATTTATTTATTAATAAAAGTATTCATTTATTAAAGACATTTAATTATCTACATGATGCTATTTTTATAATATGTAAATAAACCATAGTTTTAAGCAATGCTTTTGGAATCATGATGTTGATCATGCTAATGAGATCTAAATTCTTAGAAAGCTTAAAACTAAAATAGTTCCCAATCGATAGATTACTAAAAAGGGGATTAGTAAATCTGGATAAATTGGTACATATATTGCTTACTCATTGGATGAGGATGATTGATCTCATGATCATTTGTGTGGAGACACTAAAGCAAGTATGTACGTCCTTATTGGAGAATAAGTACACTGAACGTGACTCGTTAAGAAATACCTAATGGAGTTTTACTTGTCTGTCAATAGGAATTTTAATGTGATAGTAGCACAAGTGATCCTCAGACTTGAGTTCATCATAGTATCTTGTGTATAATGAATTATACTTTGACTTATTCCTTAAGACCCTTAAGGGTATATCAAAGGGTATGCTTGGTTGTAATAAGCTATATATGGAGATAATGAATAATCAATAAAGAATTTACCGCTTCTAGTAAAAGAAGATATATGTCCTATTTGATTTGATAAATGACAACACAGGAATCCTTGACCAAGGTGGAATGAAATTAGAAAGGAGTTTCTAATTTGCATTATTTGGAGTTGTGCATTTTTTGATCGGAATACATATAATTAAATAAAATAAGACTTGACAGTAATTCCATGTCTTATATTTAATTTGGATATTGTATGGTGAAAAGATTGAATTCTACGGTAACTATTAACTCAAAGGTTCTTTTATGATTAATGTTGAAATCTATATTATCTGAAAAGTCGTTGATCGATAGGGAGGCTTATCCCTATTGTAGAATAAATATTATTTATTTAAAAAGATTATTAGTTTAATTTATTTATTTAAATAAGATTAGAATTGTTCTAATTGATTTATTTACAACCGGTTTAATATGGAGAACCTAAAGGGTCACACCATAAAAAGAATAATAATTATTTACGAAGGTAATTGCATAATCGTAATAATATGTTAAGTGTAATTAATTTAATAAATGACTATAGAATAACTTAAATAGCTTAATATTTATTATTTAATATTTTAGAAATATTAAATATAAATTAATAAGAGGAGTCTTATTAATATCATTATAATTATAATTATTTTAATTTCTAAAGGAGTTTATGAATTAATTTAATATTAGTACTCTCATTTATTCCTAATAAGATTAGGAGGCAAATTAATTAAAAGTGTTTAATTAATTATTCCCAATGTGTTGGGAAGCCTAATTAATTAAATAAAACCCTATATCTAATTAGATTAGAATGGTTGACCAATATCTATATAACAGGAGTCTTATACTAGATATTAGTTGATGCAATTCCAATTGTTAAATAGAGTACTTCTTTTCTATAGAGAATATAAAAACTAGGATTTAGCCAACCACCCTCCTTCTTGAACAATTCCTCTTCCTTGGTGGATCACCTTTAGAGGCCAAACACTTGGGTGACTAACGTTGATCAAAGGAAGGAATCAATCCCTGAGATTCAAGGAGATCGCAAAAAATAAAGAGTTGAACTCGTACCTGTGGAAACTTAGTTCTACAAGGGTATGATTCCATAACTTCTTATTTATTGTTTTAAATTAGTAATTTGCATAAAGGATGATCCGAGTAATTGGTTTGTAAAAAAAATTTAAACTCTGATTTTACCATGTTTCTGCTATTTTTGCAATTTGATTGCGCCACGATTTCTTACAAACCTAACAGTGGCATCAGGGCCAAAACTTTATGCGAGTTATTAATTGTTTTGAATTGATATATATACTGATATGTGTTTTTGAACAATTTAATTGGGCATAATAGTTAGACACTGCCCAGCGGCGCTGCAGCGCCTGTTCCAGGCTTTACTACTGCACCGCAGCGCTAGCTCCGTGTCTTTGGTGCTAACGTGGCGCTGCAGTGCCTAAAGCCGGTACTTCAGCAGCGCCACAGCGCCATCCAACTGTCTCTGTTTTTGATAACGTGGCGCCACAGCACCAGATGCTAGTTCACTAGCAGCGCCGCAACGCCACCCCACCAGAAAAAAAAAATTTATTTTTATTTTTAAAATTAAGATAAAAGGTTTATTTTTATTAAAAATTAAAATTAAATATTTTTTCTGTAATTTCAGATTAATAAATGAGTTTATTAGATTTGGAAATGGATTAAAATAAAGATGTTTATTTTAAATAGAATTGAATTTCATGCTAACTAATTAGAGTTGGAATTGGATTTCATGATAACTAATTAGAGTTGAAATTCGTTTCCGAAACTAACTAGGATTTCCCATCAAATCGATATCAATGTATATATTAAATGTTTAATTTATTGATACATATGGTGATATGTATGAAAACAAATGGGTTAATTATGGACTATTGACCAATGTGATTAGATTTTATTTTAGTTGAATGCTTGAATGGATGAGTTTTATTAAATGGGTCTGCGTACCTCGTCTTCTCTAATTTTTCTTGGTGTAAAATTCTATCTCCCTCTTATGTACTTCCCCTTAACCGCTGATCAAGGTTTCTATTTAAATTAAATAGTTTATGTAATAGGACTAGTTAGAATTATCTTGAAAAATTGGAGAACAAGGAGCAAGGTGCGTTTAAAGACCCATTTGTATGAAGCCCGGGTTTAAATGTAATAGTTATGTTTAAATTTAATTCTTGCACTCCTAGGTTTGATCTTTTGGATCACTTGATGGCTCGAGTGAACCAAACTAGAATAAAAGTCCATAATTAATCCGGGTAGAATATAATATTCTATATGTACATGCTAGTATTATATATATATATATATAGATTTTATGCAAACATGCTTCGCATGATTTAATAAAATGACGCATATTTTATATATATATATATATATATATATATATGTGTGCATGCGCTCTAAACAAGATGAGACTAATAATAAAAACCCCTCAAAGAAATTATTTTAAGTCTAAAGCGTTCAAAGATATTTGGAATATCGAACGTCGCCTTCTAGTATGATAAAATTAATAGAGCATTAAATATTTAATATGAGTTTGTTGTGCTATCCACAAGGAAAGTATTAAGTATTTAAGATGTTAATTTATCACATTTGATGCTTATAAAGAAATTTGAATAATATTGTTTTGTTGTGCTATCAACGAAGACAATATTTTTTTTTGAATATATGGAAGTGCTAGGTTGGACTTAACTCAGATAATTTTGATTCGGATGTGCTACCACTTGATCAAAATAATCTGAGAGGCAACATAAAAGGAGTTACATGTTGATGTAATTGACAAAGAGTTGTCTACCTATTTATTTATATATGGTTTGTTGTGCTTTCCACAAAGCTATATGTATTTGAAATAGGATCCTTATTCTCACTAAAAAATCTTTATATAGATTTTGCCGAATTATATAAGTGAGGGTAATATAGTTTGAAGAAAATAGTGTGAGATACCAATCTAAAATAAGACCTAATTTATTTTGGTATGTAAAATTAATTAAATGAATGTTTGCTAAAATGTTGTCTTTTCACATGCAGAAATTTAAAAATGTTGAAATCACCAATTTCACTGTGTAACATATTTGATGCTAACAAACTAATCGGACCAAATTACACGGACTGGTTAAGGAATCTGAGAATAGTTCTCACTGCTGAAAAGATTTCTTATGTTCTAAATTCGCTTGTCCCTGGAACTGTTCCAGAAACAGCTTTTAAGGAAGAGATTGCCACTATTGTAAAGTGGTAAGATGATGCATCTGTGGCTCAATGCATCATGCTCGCATCTATGAATAACGAGCTTTAGCGTCAGCATGAAAACATGGATGCTCCTACTATGTTGTTTCACCTCAAGGAGTTGTATGGTGAACAAAGTAGGACTGCTAGATATGAGATATCTAAGAAGCTCTTTCGATCTCGGATGATCGAGGGCACTGTCGTTGAGACTCATGTCCTATGGGTGATCAATCTGATTGCACGTCTTGGACAGCTTGGGTTCGACATGGTTGTGGAGTTGAGTCAAGAATTAGTCTTGCAATCACTCCCTAAGACCTTCTCATAATTTGTTGTGAATTTTCACATGAATAAGTTGGATGTCAGCTTACCTGAATTACTTAACATGTTGAAAACTGCTGAAGGTCACCTTCCATCCAAGAAGAACCATGTCTTAATGATGGATGATTCTTCCAAGAAAAGGTTCTCAAAAGAAGAAATCTAAGAAGGTTAAGTACAAGGCGAATGTAAAGGATAATAAGAAACCTGATAAATAGGTTTTATACCTACTTATTGGCTATCAACTTACTATAACTATAGCTTGATCCCAAGTGTTTTAGTTACTTTTTATGCATTTTTTCTTCATTTTGTAGATTGCATGGCCGAAACTCTATTGTTAGCATCGTGGGTGGAAATGGCATGGAACCGGTGTGATGGCGAGCATAAGGCGTGTGGTGGAGTGAAGGTGAAACCGGCATGTGAAAATGGCATATGATAGTGGCATGTGATATGGCAAGTAAAAGAAGAAGGAAAATGAAAGCAGCAAAAGCACACCAGTAGGAAGCTAACAGAATCTGTAGGAAAACCCAGCAGCGCGGCCGCGCCCTTGATAGGCTTAAACATAGCGTGCTCGCGCCACACCAGGATCAAATCAGATGCCAGCGCGCCCGCGCTTCAATTGGCTTACTGGGCAGCGCGACCGCGCCTGGCTGATCAATGGCATATTGACTTTTTCATTAAAAATTTTGTTTGCGTGTTTTTCCTTATAAGGGTGTATTTAAAAGTTGAGATACAATCTTTTGAACGTTTTTATTACTATTCTAGGATTTTAGAGAGACTCAGAGAGTTCATAGCCTCCTCCTCCTATATTTTGGGTTCTCTCTAGATTTCTCTTAGATTTCCATATATTTTGCATAGATTAGGGTTTGAATTAGATGTTTAAAGGATTTGGCTCTACATTGATGGTCTATATTTGATGTAGAGATTTTTGATTTGCATTTCCTATCTCTTAGTTTCTCTTTACTTATTTATTTGCTTCTCAATGTATGAACAAATCTTGATAATGGTTTTTGCTTCAGTTAGGAACTAATCTCCATTATGGGGTTTTAATGGATCTTTTTGCTTAAGTTCAGATTTGTGTGCTTCTTGTTGAGCTCTAATTGGTTATGTATGGATTGCTTAATATGGTTTGTTTTGCTTGTTTAGTTGCTTGGTCACCAACTACCCGTATTAACTTGTATGAAATTGGAAAATGAATTATAAGTTGAGATATGGCCATATTAGCATGTGTTCATGATTTTTACATGTGATAGACTTCATGATTTGTAATCCGGATAGACATATACCGTATTACCGCGTGTAGTCATTTGAGAGAGCTTGTGCTTAAATCTGTATTACTTCTTAGTCACATAGAAATATATTGGTTTAAGTAATATTGGATGTTCACATATATTTTATCTCTTTTGTGGATTTTGTGTGATATGAGAATGGTATATCGAGAGATAGCCATGTTTTACTTTCGTGCTCTCGACTAGTCATCTGAAGTAATCAATTAGATTTAACAAGAGGTGTATAATTTGAATGAAGCATTAAGTGAAGTTAGAATCCCGTATCTTCCTTTTCTAAATCATTTACTTGATAATTATTTAGTATTTGTTAATCATTATTGTTAGATAAATCACATTTAGATCAATCGTTTAAGCAGACCAAAATAACTAAAAAACTGTTGCATGTTAGATTATAAATACTCTTTTTTCTCCGTGGGAATGATACTTTACTTATTCTATACTACTTGTTGACCGTGTATACTTGCACGTATGTGACTGTTTTGTTTAAAACCAAAACAAGCCAACAAATTTTTGGCGACGTTACCGGGGATAAGTGATTATTTTTATTACTTTCGTCATCAGTTTAGGTTAAATTGGACTAAGTTAAACAAATCACATCTTATCTCATTTCTATCTTTTTTTTGTTTCAGGTACTCTTGGTTAGTGTATGCAAACTCGATCTAAAATTTTTGCTTTGGTGCCTAGAAAGGATAACATCAACAGGAGAGCTTGGAGATTGAGTACACTTACTACTAATACACAAGGGGAAACTGAAACACTGGTAGTGATGGCGGCCGAAGAACACAAAGCTTTAAGGGATTACTCTATGCCGCGTATCAATGAGCTTTAGTCGAGCATAGTTAGGCCAGCGATAGCCGCAAATACCTTTGAAATCAAACCATAGACAATCCAAATGGTACAGAACACGGTTCAATTTGGGGGTTCGACTAATGATGACCCAAACTAGCATCTTCTGAGCTTTATTGAAATTTGTGACACATTCAAGTATAATGGTGTATCGGATGAAGTGGTGAGACTTCGGCTCTTTCCTTTCACCTTGAGGGATAAGGCGAGGAGTTGGTGTTGCCTATTTTATTAACAGCAATTAAACACGCAAGTATACGTGTTCGTTTATAACATCTAGCAAGCAAGGATATCGTTCCCACGAGGAAATAGATTAATATTACCAAATATAAAGTTCAATTCAATTAATCTTAAATTAAACTACGAATAATGATTATGATTTTGAGAATTCTAATTAACAACTAAAGTATATCGTCACAAGAATGAATGCAGATGGAATAGGTTAAGATCACAACTTCCCTTAGTATTTCATTTAAACCTATACACTCATTTAATTATTCAATCACTATGAATCGCTAACCAAGAATTCTTTATAATATTCAAGTACTTCTTCCGAAGACACGTAAACGAATCCTTATACATCCAGCATTTACGCAACAGATTTACAAGGAACACCCTAAATAATTAATCCACTATATTCCTATGTGAATTAAGATAATTGGGGTTTGCAAGTACAGATTCTTTAATGGTTGCAAAAGATATATAGATATATTCCTATCCTATATACTAAACATATTAACCTTTTTCAGTTTATATGAACAGATGATATCATATCTAGATCTAACTCATACTCTATTTTCCAATTTCGTATAAATTATCCCGGTAATTGTTGATCAGACAATTAATCAATGAACACAAGATATGATAAACGATTCAAGAGTAATTAACTTAAATCAAATAAGAAGCATCAAATTCAAATTACATACTAAGTTCCGTTGCGATCTTAATAAAAAGTTAGTTCATAATGATAGAGAAAAACATCATCCAAATTACGAATCCAAACATCCCAAAGATTACAAAATTAAAGATAGAGGAAAGGGATAGAAGAAACTATTAAGCCGCTCCAAATCTCTAACTTGATCTTCAACCTTTTGTAACTCTCCTTTGTGATCTCCTTCAAATCTTTCTTCCGTTGTATCTCCCTCTGTCCCTTACTTTTTAAAACCCTAATATCCAGTCTGATTGGCCTCCATTATACTCCGCCGCATAAATTAGCATCCAAAATCAAGCATGAGCGCCTAGGTGCTTGTCCAAGGGCAAATCCAAGCGCCTAGGCTCTTGACCAGGACCAAGTAATTACAAAAATGCCATTACGCCTATTTTTGACTTCTTTTTAATTCTTTTCTCTTCCAAAATGATATATTTGCCCTTCCAACTCCACCTACAAGAAATAAACACAAAAACAAATAAATAGATCCTAAAAACACTTAAAGATAACAATAAGTAAACTCAAACAATATCTAATTCGTAGGTATGACACCTACTCATCAAATACCCCCAAACTTAACCCATTGTTTGTCCTCAAGCAATGCAATGATGAAATGCAACCTAACTATATGCCTACGAATCAAACAACAAAATAACATAGCATCCAATAACAGGCCTCAAAAATAACACATAATACTCAATCTAGAACATCCAACCAACATAAAGTTTCCAACTTAAATCACTTAGTCAAATTATGCCTTTCATCATTCATGTTATGTGTGTGTGTATAAACAAACTATTTTAATCAATCATAGCTCAAATCACTCACATAAGAAACTTCTAAGAAAGAAACTCCAGTTTTTATTAAACTCAACCAGTTAACACAACCAATCCGACTAATGTAAGCAATTACTAAGCACAGGGGCATCACTAAGGGTTATCATACACATAATTTATTATTGTACGAGTGCGTTTTACGCTCCATCTCGCTTTTTAACTCGACTTGTGCAATGTCTAGTTTCCTTAGGCTTTCAAAACTACCCATGTATCGAGCTTTCGACCAGTGACTCCAAAACCAGTTGGCTTTAGGGCACCAGGTGTTAAGACACCCCTACGGATCTAATAACCCAAGTAGCAATGACCGCGAAACTAAACCAGTCAAGTTTGATTATTTATTCCTTTTTTTTTTTTGATAATTCACCCCTAGATTCCCCCAAACTTAGTTTCTTGCTTAACTTCCGCCTTCATGAATGTTTCACTGAATTCATCAAATATTATCCCAAATTTTCTTACCAGAAATAGATTATGTAACGATTTGAATCAAATTGACCAAACAGTCAGTTATGTGCTTTCCTTACTAATTATGAATTTCAGACAGGCATAATTGATTTCACAATTTAAGTCATTACTCCACATTAGTATTCAATCCTATTTGAGTTTCAAACTATCCATTCAGTCTTATCATTGGCCAAAGTTAGATTACTACATCATATCCTGCTTGATTCATGCAACTAGATGTGACACATGCAACATAACTCTAATGAAACATGCATAAGTACTACTAACATGAGTAAACTAAGCAACATGCTCCTACTCTATATACACAAACTATTAACTACAAAACATAATGCCACCCCCAAACTTAAATGACACAGTGTCCTCATTGTGTAAGTGTAATTAAATTAAAAATTGAGGACTTCCCTGATCAAAGCTTACTCCTCTCCGGCATCTTCATCTTCGGCATTAGGAGGAGGTAAGTCTGGAGGTGGATACACTGACAGAGGTGGAGGGAGTGTGAACTGGTACGGAGTCCCGGCTGGATTCATTCGGTGAAACATATCTGCCAACGACGTGGTACAATGAGAATAAATTTCTGCTTGGCGTTGGGCAAGACAAGACTGCTGCCGATCCATACGGTCAAACCCTTGGTGTATCTGGGTTGCCACCAAGTCAATTCATCTCGTATGATGTTGTAGGTCTCTCCGTATATTCTCAACCCAATCAGGTGGTGGCATTGAACTTGGGGCCTCAGGAGGCTGCTCAATAGGCTGCTCAACATGTACTGGGGGAACGATAATAAATCCCAATCCCCGTGGGTGTGACTCAGCCCCATCCCATATCTTGTAAAGTGTCATCACAGAGTGGTTAATTGGGGCTAAAGGTGCCTGTAATGCTTCTTCGTCATCCCACTGAACTCCAGCTTGTCGGCACAATTCTGTAATCAGAGATGGGTGAGGAAACCCACCTGAAGTGCCTCCATCAAGCCCTCGCATAATCGATTCATGGATGACTTCCCCAACATCCACAGATTTTCCCTTAGCAATGCAAAACAACAAGGCAGCCCGCTGATTAATAACATCACTCATATGCCTGCATGGAATCAACTTAGCGCAGATGAATGCATGCCACGCTTTTCCATATCGGCTCAACTTCGAAGATGGAAAGTGAACTGCTTCTTGTTGATCTGTCAGTTTCCATTCAGTTCCTGGTACACAAAGGGCTTCAATCACTTCACTGTAATCCAATTCTCGCTTCATATACATACGATAATCACTATCACGAATCTTCTTCAATCCATAATAAGCGTTGATTGCCTTTTGACCAACATTAACTGATTTTCCACGAACCATCACTAAATTGCCATTGGCCTCTTTAACATTTGAATAGAACTCCTTGACAATTTTTATCCCTGCTGGTCCAGGCTGAGAAGTAAAGTTACTCCACTTCCGGTGTCGAATCATTTGGGCAACTTCCCCATCGTGGTCATCAGGTAGTAAACCACGTTCTGGAATTATAGATTTGCCTAATGCCTTATTTTGATATCTATCAGCAGCCTGAACGCTTACAAATCTCTTCTTATCAAACTTGCCAGACGAACCTGAACTTTCCCCCCTGTGCCTTTTGGGAGCCATATAGCTAGTGTGTCAAATCCGAGCCCAACAACTTAAGTTCAGTGTCTAAATTGAGAAAAACAAAAAAAACTCTTTGTGGCAATATATCGAACAATTGGCATGCACTATACAAAATAACCTTTTACAATCCTTCCCCCAACTTAGTGTTCACTAAATCTGTCAATTACCAAGCACCCTATAGTTCGAATGCACCAAAATAACAATTTATTGACACCTAAACACAATTTAGCCAGACCAACTCAATGGGGAATTCAAGCAAAGGAAATTAAATTTCTTCAAATACCAAGTAATCAGCCTTATTCCAAGCAATTCCAAGTATTTTATAATTAATTTATGCACAACTTACTTGAAATTAGGACTAAACTTGAAGGTCCATATCAATTAGATGAGAAGACTCCCTTGAAGAAAGTCACGAAATTGGTCGTTTGTTGCTATGGGTAGGAGCGAATTTTTGGTGTGGTGTGGATTAAAGGTTTGATGTTTGTGGCCTTGATTCGGAGAAAGAGAGGTTTGCTTAAGTTGGTGGCTGTGATTTGGAGAACTTAGATAGGGTAAATTCGGCTGATAGGTGTAGGAGAGAAAGAACTTCAAATGAACTAGGAGAGAGAGAGAGATGTGGTTGAAGTGTGTTGCCCGAATAGGGCTTATAAATTATTATTTTTTTGTTATATGCAGGTAGCGCCTAGGCGCTTGGAATTGTGCATGTTGGAGCGCCTAGGCCCTTGGTAGCAGCGAATTGGAGTTGTGGTCAGCGCCTAGGCGCTTGGTTTGGCTTTGTTTGGAGAGCTTAGGCGCTTGGGTCATTGGGGAGTTACTGGTTGGTGGCGCCTAGGCGCTTGCTGGAGACTTAACCTGAGAGCCTAGGCGCTTGGACTAGACTTGGCGATTTTTGTTTTCCACTTCTGTCCTGCTAGGACCTGCAATCAAGTCAACCACTATCAATGAGTAATTGCCACCATTTGCATACTAGACTAAGATGACATAAATACTAAATACCTAAATGGTCTATACTACTAAGCAATTCAATAACACTAAAATGGAGGAAAATAATTAGAAATCTGAGAATTTGACAAATGGACATTCTGCATTTGAACTCATAAGTGCTTGGCTTCCAGGGGGCGCTGCCCCCTTGCAACCCCTGCCAGCTCACCGGCGAGCTGGGCAGCCGCTCGCTCTCCGGGGAGCGAGACCCCCGAATGGGTAGTCGTAGTGGCCATTAGTCGAACCCGTAAATTATGAAATTTTATTTCCTATCCTGAAATCAAATGAAGACCGTGTTAGAGAACATAAGGAGCGTAACTACTGACATTAGTTCTATAAAATCGTAAGCTATAAAAGTTTCACCACTAAATAAACTAACAATAAGGCAAATAGAAAAAAAATAAAATAACAAAAAATAAAATAAAATAAAATAAAATCTTGGGTTGCCTCCCAGTTAGCGCTTGGTTTATAGTCTTCAGCTTGACTTTCTTCTCTGTTCTAATCAGCAAGACTGATAGATGTTTTCTCACGATCGATGTGATCCCCATAGTAATGTTTCAACCTCTGACCGTTGACTTTGAACATTCGTTTTGAATCTGACTCCTCAACTTCCACAGCTCCATGAGGGAATACCTTAGTAATACTGAATGGACCTGACCAACGTGATTTCAACTTTCCTGGAAAGAGTTTTAGTCTGAAGTTGTATAACAACACTGTTTGCCATGGTTCAAACTTCCTTGCTATAATTTTCTCATCATGCCACCTCTTAACTTTTTCCTTATACAGTTTAGCATTCTCGTACGAGTGGAGTCTGAATTCATCCATTTGATTCAATTCTAGAAGGCGTTTTTCTCCCGCAGCGAATATATCAAAGTTCAACTTCCGGATAGCCCAATAAGCACTGTGTTCTAATTCTACCGGAAGATGACATGCTTTCCCATAAACCAACCTGTATGGTGACATCCCTATCGGTGTCTTGTAAGCTGTACGGTATGCCCACAGAGCATCATCCAACTTACTTGCCCAATCCTTCCTACTCGGGTTCACTACCTTCTCGAGAATTCGTTTCACTTCTCGGTTAGAAACTTCGGCTTGACCACTCGTCTGCGGATGGTAAGCAGTTGCTATCTTGTGAGTGATTCCATATTTAGCAAGAGTAGTTGAAAACTGCTTGTTGCAGAAGTGTGTGCCTTCATCACTAATTATCGCACGAGGAGTGCCGAATCTAGAGAAGATGTTCTTACGAATGAACTTAACCACAACTTTGGCATCATTGGTGGGTGATGAGATAGCTTCAACCCACTTCGAAACATAATCCACTGCTAGAAGTATATAGGAGTTGCTGAAAGACGAGGGGAAAGGTCCCATGAAGTCGATGCCCCAAACATCAAATAATTCAACCTCTAGGATCGTGTTGAGTGGCATCTCGTGTCTCTTCGATATATTGCCAACTCTTTGGCATCTGTCACATTTCAACACGAACACATGAGCATCCTTAAAGAGCGTTGGCCAATAAAATCCACATTGTAGTACTTTGGCTGCAGTCCTTTCTCCCCCGAAATGTCCACCATATTCCGATGCATGACATTGGTGTAAAATGTTTTCCATTTCGACTTCCGGAATGCACCTTCTTATTATTTGATCTGCACATTGTTTAAATAGGAACGGCTTATCCCAAAGATATTGCTTCACATCATGAAGAAATTTCTTCTTCTGCTGACTCGTCAAATCTGGCGGAAACACCTTACTCACAATGAAATTTACATAATCTGCATACCATGGTGTATCCATCCTTACCGCAAACAGTTGTTCATCCGAAAAAAATTCGTTGATCACTGTTGTGTCATTTTTTTTAGTTTTTCATTCTCTAACCGTGATAAATAATCAGCAACCTGATTTTCTGTTCCTTTTCGGTCCCGGATCTCCAAGTCAAACTCTTGTAGCAATAATACCCATCGAATTAATCTCGGCTTCGCATCCTTTTTTGCTATCAAGTACTTAATTGCTGAATGGTCTGTAAACACAATCACCTTTGTCCCAATCAAATATGAGCGAAATTTATCAAATGCATAGACAACTGCTAATAGCTCCTTCTCGGTAGTAGTATAATTCAGTTGGGCATCCGTTAATGTCTTACTAGCATAGTATATAGCATGAAAAATGTTATCCTTTCGTTGGCCAAGGACTGCGCCAATCGCAAAGTCACTAGCATCACACATTAACTCGAACGGGATACTCCAATCTGGCGCTATGATTACAGGTGCGGTAACTAGTTTCTTCTTCAACACATCAAAAGCTTCCAAGCATGCTTGATCAAAGTTGAATGGGACATCCTTCTCCAAAAGACTACAAAGTGGTTTCGTGATTTTGGAGAAGTCTTTTATAAATCTTCTATAGAAACCAGCGTGTCCCAAAAAACTTTGAATTCCCTTTACTGAAACTGGTTGTGGGAGGTTCCCTATAGTTTCGATCTTCGCTTTATCAACCTCAATTCCTTTTGATGACACTCGATGACCCAAGATTGTCCCCTCTTGCACCATAAAATGACATTTCTCCCAGTTTAAAACCAAACTCGTTTCCATACACCGTTTAAGCACAAGAGTGAGATTTTCCAAACAATAATCGAACGAATCCCCAAAAACTAAAAAATCATCCATAAATACCTCGAGATTTTGTTAGACCATATCGGAGAAAATAGCCATCATACACCGTTGAAATGTTGCCGGCGCATTGCATAACCCAAAAGACATTCTGCGAAAAGCGAAAGTACCATATGGGCATGTGAATGTCGTCTTCTCCTGATCCTCGGGTGCAATGGCAATCTGGTTATAACCTGAGTATCCATCCAAGAGGCAATAATATTCATGCCCTGCAAGCCTGTCCAACATCTGATCTATGAATGGTAGAGGAAAATGGTCCTTACGAGTGGCCTTGTTCAACTTTCTGTAATCCATACACACCCGCCAACCCGTAACTGTTCGAGTCGGGATTAATTCATTATGTTCATTTGCAACTACTGTCATTCCCCCTTTCTTTGGCACACATTGAACCGAACTTACCCATGAGCTATCTGAGATAGGGTAAACAATTCCCGCATCCAACCATTTAATAATTTCCTTTTTGACAACTTCCTTCATGATGGGATTGAGTCTTCGTTGTTGTTCAACAGTCAGTTTCGCTTCATCTTCTAACAAAATCTTATGCATGCAAATTGATGGGCTTATCCCCTTGATATCCGCAAGAGTCCACCCTAGAGCTGTCTTATACTGCCTAAGTACCCTTAGCAACTTTTCCTCTTGAACCTCATTAAGTGAAGCAGAAATTATGACTGGTAGAGTAGAAGAAGAACCGAGGTAGGCATACCGTAGATGGTTAGGCAATGGCTTAAGTTCTAAGGTGGGCGGTTCTTCTAAGGATGATTTCACCTTTTCAACTGGCTTTCCCCAATAATCCAAAGGTTCAAATTTTTGCATACATCGTGTGAACTTCGGAGTTGAATCTAACATTTGAGCCAATTCTAATACAGTTGAGTCATCAGACATGTTCTCACTTACCAATGCCGCTTCTAGAGGGTCTTCATTTACTGATTCGATACTTGTT
This sequence comes from Panax stipuleanatus, assembly GCA_020205555.1. Lineage (NCBI taxonomy): Eukaryota > Viridiplantae > Streptophyta > Magnoliopsida > Apiales > Araliaceae > Panax > Panax stipuleanatus. Next base: position 122,421,836 of record CM035124.1, on the reverse strand, counting down.
TCCCTAATTGCTCCCTCAATCAGATCAACCCTAAAGCATTCTTCTTCTTCCTTTGGGAACTTCATAGCTTTGAATGCATTAAAAGTCACCTCTTCGTCTTGGACCCTCATCGTTAACTCTCCTTTTTGCACATCAATCAATGTTCTACCCGTAGCTAAAAACGGGCGCCCAAGAATAATTGGTATATTGCTATCCTCCTCAAAGTCAAGAACTATGAAGTCCACAGGGAATATAAATTTATCTACCTTTACTAGTACGTCTTCCACTATTCCCTTGGGGTAGGTGAGAGATCTATCAGCAAGCTGTAAAGTAACATTCGTTGGTGTAGCTTCCTTCAACCTAAGCTGTTGATAGACTGATAATGGCATAAGGTTGATGCTTGCTCCCAAATCACACAGACATCTACTGAAAAACTGAGTTCCTATTGTGCACGGAATGGTGAAACTACCCGGATCCTTCAACTTCGGTGGTAGCTTCCTCTGTAGAATAGCACTGCATTCCTCCGTCAATGCTACTATCTCGAACTCTCCTAGCTTTCTCTTCCTCGATAGAATATCCTTCATGAATTTTACATAGCTAGGCATTTGTTCTAGAGCATCTGCGAATGGAATATTAATCTGTAGCTTTTTAAACACTTCTAGAAACTTTGAAAATTGTCTGTCTAACTTCTGTTTCTGAAATCTCTGTGGAAATGGTAAAGGTGGTGTAACTGACATCTGCTTTTCTTCTTTCTGCTTTTCCATCACTTTTCCCTCAGACTTACTTTCTGAATTTTCAGATTCTTTTCCATCTACCTTCTCATTACTCTCTTTCTTATGCTCATCAGAGTCTGTAGCCAACTCATTCCCACTTCTGAGTGTAACTGCTTTACATTGTTCATTCCCATCCTTCCTCGAATTCTTCTCAGTATCACTTGGTAGCGAACCTTGAGGTCGGTTGTTTAAAGCACTTGCTATCTGCCCAATCTGATTTTCAAGATTCCTTATTGCTGCTGATTGGTTCTTTGTTGTTGCTTCAAACTGAGTTGCTATTCTTGCAAGTAATTCCTCCATTTGAGATAACTTGTCAGGTTGTTGAGGTTGCTGATGTTGTTGAGGTTGTGGGTGTTGAGGCTGAAATCCAGGTGGATGTGACTGTCTTGGAGCTTGAGCTTGTGACTGATTATTGCTCCAAGATAGATTTGGGTGGTTCCTCCATCCTGGGTTATAACTATTTGCATTATTTCCTTGTTGTCGATTATAATTAGACACAAACTGCACTGATTCAGGACTTATTGCACATTGATCACTTGAATGGTTCCCCGCGCACAATTCACATACCATGGCCATAGTTTGCCTATTCGGATTCCCCATCTATTCAATTTTCTGTGTTAGAGCTGCAATTTGGGCTGACAATGCTGTAACTGCATCTACCTCTAGTATCCCAGCAATTTTTGGTTGTGTCATTCTAGCAGTAGGCCATTGGTAGTTGTTAGCTGACATCACCTCTAGCAAACTGTACGCTTCATTAAAGTTTTTTGTCATGAAGGCTCCTCCAGATGCCGCGTCAACACTAGCCCGTATACCACCCATGAGCCCATTATAGAATGATTGTACTAGTAGCCAATCGGGCAATCCATGGTGTGGACATTTTCTCATATACTCTTTAAATCTCTCCCAGCTGTCATATAATGACTCTGAATCAAATTGAGTGAAATTGGTTATCTCATTCCTCAACTTTGCTGTTTTGGCAGGAGGAAAAAACTTTGCTAGGAACTTCTGTGCCAGATCATCCCACATGGTAATGGATCCAGGTGGCAGTGAATGTAGCCATCCTCTTGCTTTGTCTCGGAGAGTGAACGGAAACAAACGAAGTCTAACTGCGTCGTCTGAGACTTGGTTGTATTTGAATGTGTCACAAACCTCTAGAAAACTCACCAAGTGCTCATTCGGATCATCATTCGACAAGCCCCCAAACTGTACTAGATTTTGAATCATTTGGATGGTTCCCGGCTTAATCTCAAAAGTTGCAGCATTAATTGCCGGTCGTTGAATGCTTGACCTGATCCCATCCATTTTTGGCATAGCATAATCCTGAAGGGATTTCTGTTGCTCTTCTGCCATTGTATCTTTCTTCTCAAGTGCCTCTCGCATTTCTTTAACCCACTTATGCAACTGTCTGAACCGTTTGTCTATATCGTCTTCATATGGTTCCAGCTCCGGCTGTTTCGATCGCGTTTGCATGCACGAGAGAAGATAACCTTAGAAGAGAATAAAAATAAAAGTCTAAATTAAGATTAACTTTATCAAAATTAATAAAAACGAAATATTAAACTAATCTCCCCGGCAACGGCGCCAAAAACTTGTTGCCTATTTTATTAACAGCAATTAAACACGCAAGTATACGTGTTCGTTTATAACATCTAGCAAGCAAGGATATCGTTCCCACGAGGAAATAGATTAATATTACCAAATATAAAGTTCAATTCAATTAATCTTAAATTAAACTACGAATAATGATTATGATTTTGAGAATTCTAATTAACAACTAAAGTATATCGTCACAAGAATGAATGCAGATGGAATAGGTTAAGATCACAACTTCCCTTAGTATTTCATTTAAACCTATACACTCATTTAATTATTCAATCACTATGAATCGCTAACCAAGAATTCTTTATAATATTCAAGTACTTCTTCCGAAGACACGTAAATGAATCCTTATACATCCAGCATTTACGCAACAGATTTACAAGGAACACCCTAAATAATTAATCCACTATATTCCTATGTGAATTAAGATAATTGGGGTTTGCAAGTACAGATTCTTTAATGGTTGCAAAAGACATAGATATATTCCTATCCTATATACTAAACATATTAACCTTTTTCAGTTTATATGAACAGATGATATCATATCTAGATCTAACTCATACTCTATTTTCCAATTTTGTATAAATTATCCCGGTAATTGTTGATCAGACAATTAATCAATGAACACAAGATATGATAAACGATTCAAGAGTAATTAACTTAAATCAAATAAGAAGCATCAAATTCAAATTACATACTAAGTTCCGTTGCGATCTTAATAAAAAGTTAGTTCATAATGATAGAGAAAAACATCATCCAAATTACGAATCCAAACATCCCAAAGATTACAAAATTAAAGATAGAGGAAAGGGATAGAAGAAACTATTAAGCCGCTCCAAATCTCTAACTTGATCTTCAACCTTTTGTAACTCTCCTTTGTGATCTCCTTCAAATCTTTCTTCCGTTGTATCTCCCTCTGTCCCTTACTTTTTAAAACCCTAATATCCAGTCTGATTGGCCTCCATTATACTCAGCCGCATAAATTAGCATCCAAAATCGAGCATGAGCGCCTAGGCGCTTGTCTAAGGGCAAATCCAAGCGCCTAGGCTCTTGACCAGGACCAAGTAATTACAAAAATGCCATTACGCCTATTTTTGACTTCTTTTTAATTCTTTTCTCTTCCAAAATGACATATTTGCCCTTCCAACTCCACCTACAAGAAATAAACACAAAAACAAATAAATAGATCCTAAAAACACTTAAAGATAACAATAAGTAAACTCAAACAATATCTAATTCGTAGGTATGACACCTACTCATCAGTTGGCTTCACTCGCTACCATCGGGTTCTGTTACTACTTGGGAGGACTTAGCACAGAAGTTTTTAGCAAAATTCTTTCTTATGGCTAAAACTGCAAAGATGAGGAGTGCTCTTTCTCAATTTGAGAAACAACAAGGAGAATCATTATATGAAGCCTGGGAAAGATACAAGGAGATGTTAAGCAAGTGTCCGCATCATGGGATGCCACAATGGATGGAAATCAATACATTCTACAATGGATTAGGATGGCAACTCGGCCGAGCATTGATGCAGCCGCGGGAGGAGCATTTTGGGCAAAGAGCTATGAAAAAGCTTATGAAATAATAGAGACCATGGCGGCGAATGACTACCAATATCCGTCATCTAGGATGCCTCAACCAAAAGTTGCCGGAGTGTTGGAAGTAGATGCCATCACGGCGCTATCGGCTCAATTAGCGGCGATGTCCAAGAATATTGATTCTATGGTCGAGTCCAAGGTGCAACAAGTTGCCTATGTCTGTGAGCTATGTGCGGGATCACACCCGACGGATCAATGTGCTATTACTTTAGAGTTGGTACAATTCGTGAGTAACTATCAAAGGCACCCAATCAATACCAAAACACTTACCATCCAAACAATAGAAATCATCCCAACTTTTCTTGGAGTAACAATCAAAGTTTTCAACAACAACACCAACCTAAACAACCACAATATTTTCAACAACATGCTCCTAGACCGTCTTACCCTCCGATATTTCAGCACCAACAACATCAACATTCTCAAGCTCCCGCTCTTGAACAAGAAAAGAAATCAGAGATGGAAGAGTTAATGTTGATGTTAAAGAGCCAAGCGGTGGCTATCAAGACTTTGGAGAACCAAATGGGCCAGATGGCCAATATGATGAGTAATAGACCACAAGGAGCTCTACCAAGAAATACGGAGGCTAACTTGAGAAGGGACGGAAAGGAGCAGTGTCAGGCCATCACTTTGAGAAGTGGAAAACAAACTGCAGAAATTGAGCCTGGCTCGGTCGTGCCCCAAGAGGAAGGAAACCTAGAGCGGGCGCCAATATGCAGAAAAATCTGATGAAGTTTTGGCTAATGAAAGTGATGGGAAGCAACACTCTAAGACAGAAAAGCAAGAAATAGCTGAAGAAATCAAGTGTCACACCACCAGTTGTATATCCACCTGTGCCTTACCCTCAAAGACTTTAAAAGCAAAAACTGGATAAGCAATTTGCCAAGTTCTTGGAGGAGTTTAAGAAGTCGCAAATTAATATACCATTCGCAGAGGCGTTGGAACAAATGCCAAGCTATGCTAAGTTCATGAAAGGTATTCTGTCGAGAAAGAAGAAACTGGAAGACTATGAGACAGTTGCCTTAACTGAAGAGTGCAGTGCAGTGTTGCAACGGAAACTACCTCCTAAACTCAAGGACCCCGGCAGTTTCACTATCCCTTGCTCTATTGGAGGATTGTCCTTCAATAAATGTCTATGTGATTTGGAGGCAAGCATCAATCTTATGCCACTCTCGGTGTATACACAGTTGGGATTGTCAGCTCCTAAACCGACAAACATATCACTTCAGCTTGCCGATAGGTCAATCACATATCTGAGGGGTATTATAGAAGACATCCTTGTAAAGGTGGATAAGTTCATATTTCCTGCCGACTTCATTATTCTTGATTATGAAGAAGACAAGGACATTCCGATCATTCTGGGTAGACCTTTCCTAGCTACTGGACTAACTCTCATCGATGTACAAAAAGGAGAACTTACGATGAGAGTTAAGGACCAAGAGGTCACTTTCAATGTATTCAAGGCTATGAAGTTCCCCACCGATGAAGAAGAATGTTTTCGAATTGATGCGGTCGAAAGGGTATTGAATGAGGAGACCACACAAGTGATGAGCAGTGATCCTTTAGAGAGTGATTTACTAGGGGACTTTGGCATGGATGATATAGAGGTTGTTGAGTATGTTCAGATTCTAAATAATGTGCCACGGATGGGTAAATTCAAAAGTCTGGCTGAACCACTTGAACACACAAGGGAGTCTTCCGAGCGCTTAAAACTGTCTCTGGAGATGCCTCTTACATTGGATCTGAAACCTCTTCCTAATCATCTAAGGTACACTTTTTTAGGTAATTCTTCCATGTTGCCTGTTATAATTGCCTCTACACTAACATCTTGTTAGGAAAGTAAGCTGCTGCGAGTATTAAGGGAATTCAAATCTGCGATTGGGTGGACCATAGCGGATATCAAGGGGATAAGCCCCTCATTCTATATGCATAAAATACTTCTTGAGGATGATAGCAAGCCGATAGTGGAACAACAGAGAAGATTAAATCCCATCATAAAAGAAGTGGTCAAGAAAGAGATCCTAAAGTGGTTGGACGCCGACATCATATAACCTATATCAGACAGCTCATGGGTGAGTCCGGTGCAATGCGTACTAAAGAAGGGAGGCATGACTGTAGTGTCCAATGAAAACAATGAGTTGATCCCTACCAGAACAGTCACGGGATGGAGAGTTTGTATGGACTATCGCAAGCTGAACAAGGCGACCAAAAAAGACCATTTCCCTCTCCCATTCATTGACCAGATGCTGGACAGGTTGGCTTGCCATGAATACTATTGCCTCCTTGATGGGTACTCGGGGTATAATCAGATAGTCATTGCTCCCAAAGATCAAGAAAAAACTACCTTCATTTGTCCCTACGAAACTTTTTCTTTCAGAAGGATGTCTTTTGGCTTATGCAATGCGCCGGCTTCATTTTAGAGATGTATGATGGCTATATTCTTCGACATGGTTGGGCAGAATGTGGAGGTCTTTATGGATGACTTTTCAGTCTTTGGGGACTCATTTGACATATGTTTGGAGAACTTGGTTATGGTGTTGAAATGATGTGTTGAGACCAACTTAGTGCTAAATTGGGAAAATTGCCATTTCATGGTACAAGAAGGGATTATTCTCGGGCACAAGGTTTTAGGGAGAGGATTGGAGGTTGACAAGGCAAAATTGGAGACTATTGAGAGCCTAGCGCCACCAACTTCAGTGAAGGGGGTCTGTAGTTTCCTTGAACATGAGGGTTTCTACCGTCGATTTATAAAGGACTTCTCCAAGATTATAAAGCCTTTATGCAGTTTACTAGAGAAGCATGTCCCTTTTAAGTTCGACGAGGATTGTTTGGCTGCTTTTGAGCATTTGAAGAGGAAGTTGACGACTGCACCTATCATCACAGCTCCAGATTGGTCATTACCCTTTGAGTTGATGTGTGATGCTAGTGACTTTGCAGTGGGAGTTATTTTGGGGCAGCGCAAGGAAAAGATGTTTCATGTGATTTATTATGCCAGTAAGACCTTAACGGATGCACAACTCAATTACACGACCATTGAGAAGGAGTTATTAGCAGTGGTGTATGCCTTCGACAAGTTCCGTTCATATTGATTGGCACAAAAGTTGTGGTGTATACAGATCATGCTGCCATTCAGTATTTGATTGCTAAAAAGGATGCCACTCATTTGATTTGGTGGATTCAACTCTTGTAGGAGTTTGACTTGGAGATAAAGGATAGAAAGGGTACTGAGAACCAAGTGGCGGACCACTTATCATGACTAGAGAACCCGGGAAAAGACACGAATGATGGAGTTTTAATCAATGAGTCTTTCCTAGATGAGCAACTATTTGTGGTCCAAGGAGAGATCCCATGGTTTGCTGACTTTCCAAACTACTTAGTGAGCAACATTCTCCCTCCTGAGTTGACAAGGCCCCAAAAGAAGAAATTTATGTATGATGTCAAATGGTACATATGGGACGAACCATATCTTTTCAAACAATGTGCGGACCGAATGATTAGGCGGTGTATCCCACACAGTGAGACAGAGAGCATACTACATGGTTGCCATTCATCAGTGTACGGGGGACATTATGGGGGAGAGAGGACAACAACCAAGGTTCTTCAAGCTGGATTCAATTGGCCGAATCTTTTCAAGGATGCCTATAATTTTGTTCAAAAATGTGATAGATGCCAGCGGGTAGGAAACATCTCCAAGAGGAATGAAATTCCTTTGAACATGATATTAAAAGTTAAAATATTTGATGTTTGGGGTATTGACTTTATGGGGCCATTCGTTTCATCTTGCAAGAATCTGTACATTTTATTGGATGTGGACTATGTTTCTAAGTGGGTAGAAGTAGCGGCTTTGACAACAAATGACGCTAAGGTGGTCTTGAGGTTTCTACAGAAAAGCATATTCACAAGATTTGGGACACCTAGAGCAATCATCAGTGACGAAGGCACTCACTTTTGCAACAATAGTTTACAGCATTATTGGCTAAGTATGGGGTGAATCATAGTGTCGCTACGGCCTATCATCCCCAAACTAATGGCCAATCTAAAGTCCCCAATCATGAAGTCAAAAGGATTCTGGAGAAAATTGTCAACCCAACGAGGAAACATTGGTCTCTCAAACTTGATGACGCAGTATGGGCCTACAGAACCGCTTACAAGACACCGCTGGGGATGTCACCTTATCAGCTGGTATATGGGAAAGCCTGTCATCTTCCTATGGAGCTTGAGCACAAGGCATTCTGGACAATTAAAATCTGAACTTTGACCTCAAAGCCGCAGGGGAGAAGAGGCTTCTCCGATTAAATGAACTTGATGAATTTCGACTGCAGGCTTATGAGAACTCAAAACTGTACAAGGAAAAGGTGAAAAAATGGCACGATCTAAAAATTATTGAGAGGAAGTTTGAGCCGGAGCAAGCCGTGTTGTTGTTCAACTCACGTCTTTGACTTTTCCCGGGAAAACTTAAGTCTAGATGGTCGGGGCCATTCACGGTGAAGACAGTGTATCCTCATGGTGCAGTTGAGATTATAGGTCAAGACCCGAACAAGCCGTTCAAGGTCAATGGGCAGAGATTGAAGCACTATTTTGGGGGCAAAGTCGACCGACAAAAGGCCTCCTTGATCCTTTCCACTCCATGACATAGTCTGAGAAAGTTGAGCTAATTGACTATAAACAAGCGCTCGATGGGAGGCATCCCGTCCACTTTCTTCTCCCTCTTGTGTAATTCTTGTTACATATCTATATTTCTTCGCCCCCCCCCCCATGTTTAATTCTTAAAAATCTTGATTTTAAGTACATGTTGCATATAGTATAGAAAATTTTCAAATATCGCATTTTGGAGAATAGTTACAGTTAGCTTACATAGTTAATTTTGAGTAATGGAATAATGTTATGTCTCAGTTTTGAATACCCTTTGTGCAGGAAATGAGTTGTATGCAAGCTAGAGGCTAAGTGTCATTGTGCTACAAAAAGCTTCAGGAAGGATACCAGGGCAGCGCGGCCGTGCCCTCTTCAAAGCCAAACTCGGCGCGCCCGCGCTATCCAAATCTTTCACAGTAGCTTCCCAGCCCATGGCGTGCCTGCGCCAATATTCAAAAAAAATTTTAAAAAAAATTTCGGCAGAGGTTGACCCAGACCCTTTATGTTATATTCATTTGGTCGAATTCTTATCAGCACATAACATAACATACTCTCTTAAACTCATATTCCTAAACACTCTCAAACCCTAGCCCTATTCACATCCAAATACATCAACCCTCCTTCATCATCATCTCTCCCACGATCTCCCTCAAACCCTAGCCCTCCATTATCTCCACACTATCAGAAAACTTCACTCTCCACTTCCTCTCAACTACAATTTCTATATATTCCTATCCCTAGCCACTACCATACAATCAATTCATCTCCATTTTCAGCAGAGTAGGGTTTACAGAGAAGGCTTCAGAGACCAAGTTTGGAGGTTGTTGATTTCATCAATTAGGGTTATAGTTTTCTATAGAGATTCCATGGCACAGAAAAAGGCTCGATCAGTCACTCCATCTCTTTCCTCCGGTGAGAGCCACAGTGAGTCAAGCGGGGATGTTCTGGATACATCCAGATTCATCAATCTGTCGGCTCAGAAGCATTATCACAAATTGGTGCCCTAGTCCTTTGTTCAGGAAAGGGGACTCAAGCCGACCAAAGAGGATGGGCAGATGTTAGCAATGATTAGGGAGAGGGGTTGGATTGGAGTTGTAGCAACTCCCTTGGCTGCGCCTTCGGCTACAGTGCGGGAGTTCTATGCAAATGCTAGGGAAACACAGAGCGGCATCTCATTCGTGCGGGGAAATTAGTTAATTATCTCCCACCGACAATTCGTGAAGTGTTCAATATGCCAGACCCTCCTGCTGGCCAAGAGAACTGGGTTGTAGCTGAGAGGTTTGAAACTGACTTGGATAGGGTTATCAAAGAGCTATGCATGCCAGGCACCAATTGGGCCATCAAGTTAGGCACAGATACAAAGACAAACTTCCCACACGCAGCGCTGAATCGATATGCCAAGGCATGGAATAATTTTATATGTGCGAATTTGATGTCTTCCACCCACCAGTATGACGTTACGGCTGATAAAGCCATTATCTAATGGGGGATCATCACCGACTAGTACATTGATGTCGACAATTTGATACATCAGTCTATGATTAACTATATGCGAGGAGGCACGATAGGTGGGATTTCACATACATCAGTTGTGACGCAGATTTGTGCACAGGCCAGGGGTTGAATGGGGAGATGAGCAAGTGCAGATGCCCAGCAAGGACATAGACCATGCCACGATCAAGAAGTATACTTAGTGGGCCGGTGGTAAGGCGCATCCTTAAGGCCATGGTTACATATTGCCTCCTCCTCCAACTCGTACAGCAGCTCCACCACCACAGTCATTCGAGGCAGCAGGACATCCTCCAGCCAGTTCAGCGAGTCAGGATCGCCAGATGAGGCATCTACAGGTGAGGATGGACGCCTTGCACTTCAACTTCAAAGCTTATGCTAATGTGATGTCAGGTGCCTTAGCAGAGGCCTTTGCTCAACAGGGTACTATAGTGCAGTTCCCTGTCTTCGGTTCAGCCATACCGTATCCGCCGCCAGATTCACCACCTGAGTCACAGTCGGGTGGCCACGTTGATGCTTAGGGGAGTTTCCTAACCCTTTACTTTCGTTGAGGGCAATATTTATCTTAAGTTTGGGGGTATTGGGTTGTAGTTAGTTAGTTGCATTTTAGTTTCATATAGTAATAGTGCATGTTTAGTTTGCATTTTACATGTTTAGTTAGTTTTCTGTCAATTTTTTTTTGTCGATTAGTTATCTTATTTTTGTTGTTTATTATCTGTTTAGTTGCATTGCATTGCATGATTCCATATTTTAGTTAGTTTGAATTCCTATTGGCTGATGATGATATTGGAATTGTATGGTTTAGTTAACACTGTTGATAGCTTAAGCTTAGTCATAGTTTCATATATGATGTGATCTGTTCCTGTTGCTTTGATGTTACTAGATAGCACGGTATTGTTATGTTTGCTTGTTGGTTTAGATTAGCACATGCGTGTCTTCTGAGGGGAAAAATTTGTTTTTAATAATAGAAATTTTGTTGATAATGAGCAATGACCATAATGACACAAAAATTCAAGTTTGGGGGAAAAACATTGGGTATGCATGCTATATAAAAAATAGAAAGAAAAGAAAAAGAAAAGAAAATGAGAAAAAAATAAAAAAAAATATAATAAATGCATTGACTAGTCGAGTCTTGTGGCCTTTGATATTTGAGCAAGTACGCCCTAAGGGATTGTCTCTACACCCAGCGCCCTAAAGCCTTATGGTTTGGGCGTCGTTGGTCGAAAGCTCGTTACATGGGTATCATTGAAAAGCCTAAGAGGGCTTGGCATTGCATAGTTAGGTGTAACCACGGGAATGAGCGAATATCGCCCTCGTGTGTGAATAAAAGCATAATAATCCCTTTGTTGACCTTTAGTTTAGATTGATGTGTAGGATTGGTTAATGCTTCATATGTTTTGAGTTTTCTTGAATTAAAGCCTTATTTTTCCTTTTTAGAAGCATAACATGTGGAATTTTTACCTTTATCAAGCCTATTGTGGATATTAGCACACACACTTACATCATTGTCAACAGGTTTTGATTTTTAGATTGTATATCTCTTTGCCTTTAGCTTGGTTTGATACTTTGTTCATAGTTCCTGTGATTTCTCTGAGGCACTTCTTATTCGAATTCATTACTTTGCTGAAATTTGGGATTCATTTTCATAGTAGCGTAGCTTGTATATCATGTAGTTTACATTTGTGTTGTTGCTTGAGGGCAAGCAATAGTTTAAGTTTGGGGGTATTTGATAAGTAGGTTTTATACTTACTTATTGGGTATCAACTTACTATAACTATAGCTTGATCTCAAGTGTTTTAGTTACTTTTTATGCGTTTTATCTTCATTGTGTAGATTGCATGGCGAAAACTCTATTGTTAGCATCGTGGGTGGAAATGGCATGGAACCGGCTTGATGGCGAGCATAAGGCGTGTGGTGGAGTGAAGTGAAAGTGGCATATGATAGTGGCATGTGATATGGCAAGTGAAAGAAGGAAGATGAAAGCAGCAAAAGTACACCAGCAATAAGCTAACAGAATCTACAGGAAAACCCAGCAGCGCGGCCGCGCCCTTGATAGGCTTAGACATAGCGCGCCTGCGCCACACCAGGATCAAATCAGATGCCAGCGTGCCCGCGCCCCAATTGGATTACAAGGCAGTGCGATCGCGTCTAGCTGGTCAATGGCAGATTTACTTTTTCATTAAAAATCTTATTTACGTGTTTTTCCTTATAAGGGTGTATTTGGAAGTTGAGATACTATCTTTTGAACATTTTTATTACTATTCTAGGATTTTAGAGAGACTCGGAGAGTTTATAGCCTCCTCCTCCTACATTTTGGCTTCTCTCTAGATTTCTCTTAGATTTCCATATATTTTGCATAGACTAGGGTTTGAATTGGATGTTTGAAGGATTTGGCTCTATATTGATGGTCTATATTTGAAGTAGAGATTTCAGATTTGCATTTCCTATCTTTTAGTTTCTCTTTACTTATTTATTTGCTTCGCAATGTATGAACAAATCTTGATAATGGTTTTTGCTTCAGTTATAAAATAATCTCCATTATGGGGTTTAGTTCAGATTTGTGTGCTTCTATGTTGAGCTATAATTGATTATGTATGGATTGCCTAATATGGTTTGTTTTGCTTGTTTAGTTGCTTGATCACCAACTACTCGTATTAACTTGTATGAAATTGGAAAATGAATTATAAGTTAAGATATGGCCATATTAGCATGTGTTCATGATTTTTACATGTGATAGACTTCATGATTTGTAATCCGGATAGACATATACCGTATTACCGCGTGTAGTCATTTGAGAGAGCTTGTGCTTAAATCTATATTACTTTTTAGTCACATATAAATATAGTGGTTTAGGTAATATTAGATATTCACATATATTCTATCTTTTTTGTGGATTTTGTGTGATATGAGCATGGTATATCGAGAGATAGCCATATTTTACTTTCGTGCTCTCGACTAGCAATCTGTAGTAATCAATTAGGCTTAACAAGAGGTGTATAATTTGAATAAAGCATTAAGTGAATTTAAAATCCCATATCTTCCTTTTCTAAATCATTTAATTGATATTTAGTTAGCATTTGTTAATCATTATTGTTAGATAAATCACATTTAGATCAATCGTTTAAGTAGACCGAATTAACTACAAAACTGTTGCATGTTAGATTATAAATACTCATTTTTCTCCGTGGGAAAGATACTTTACTTATTCTATACTACTTGTTGACCGTGTATACTTGCACGTATGTGACTGTTTTGTTTAAAACCAAAACAAGCCAACAACACCTGATCTAGATAGCAAAGAAATGTGCTTCTATTGCAATAAGCCGGGTCACTGGAAGAGGAACTGCAATGATTTCCTTGCAGAACAAAAGCAGAAGAAGCTTGAAGATGCTTTAAATCCTAATCAAGGTTTGTTTATGATTGAAATTAATTTTTCAAAAAGTTAAAATTCTACTAGGGTATTGGATACCGGCTGTGGTTTTCATATATGTAATATTATACAGGGACTGGTCAGAAGGAGAAAGTTGAACAAGGATGAGGTTGTCCTACGAGTGGGAAATGGAGCAAAGGTTGCTGCATTAGCTGTAGGCACTTATTGTTTAGCACTGCCTACGTGCAAGTCCATTAATTTGAATAATTGTTATTTTGTTCAAAATATCATTAAAAATATTATTTCTATTTTCGTATTAGATATGGATGGATATGACATTATAATAAAGAACAACAGTTGTTCTATTTATAATAACAATATTTTATATGGTGTTGGTAGTTTGCGAAATGGACTTTATATAATTGACTTGGATGAAAATATATTTCAAAGTGAACAAACTAAGAAAAAGAAAAGAGATGATGTTAACTAAACTTATATGTGGCACTGTAGACTCGGTCATATCAATGAAACAAGATTATGTAAGTTGCATAAGAATGGGCTCTTAGAGCTATCTGATTATGAATCATAACTAACTTGTGAATCTTGTCTCATGGGTAAAATGACTAAATCTCCTTTTAGTGGAAAAGGAGAAAGAGTTACAGAGTTGTTAGCGTTGGTTCACATAGACGTTTGTGGACCTATGACAACGAATGCACGGGGAGGGTATTCTTATTTTATTACTTTCACTGATGATCACTCAAGATTTGAATATGTGTATTTAATGAAATACAAATCTGAATCATTTGAAAAATTCAAAGAGTTCAGAAGTGAAGTAGAGAAACAAACTGGCAAAAGTATTAAAATTCTTCGATCGGATAGAGGTGGAGAATACTTAAGCGGTGAGTTTCTCAATTGTATCAAAGATAATGGTATAATCTCACAATGGACTCTACCAGGTATACCACAGTTAAATGGAGTATCTGAAAGGAGAAATCGTACATTGTTGGACATGGTTCGTTCCATGATAAGTTTTACCGATCTTCTAATTTCCTTCAGGGGTTATGCCCTAGTAACGGCTGTATACCTACTTAACAAGGTGCCTACCAAATCCACCCTAAAGTCCCCATATGAGATATGGAAAGGGGGGAAACCAAATCTTAAGCATGTTAAGACTTGGGGTTGTCCAAGTTATGTCAAAAAGTTTGAAAATGATAAGCTACATACTAAATCTAATAAGTGTAGATTTGTGGGATACCCTAAAGAATCACTAGGGTATTATTTCTATCATCCAACTGATCAAAAGGTGTTTATTGCGAAACATGCTGCCTTCTTGAAAAAAGAGTTTATCCATGAAGGGGTCAGTGGGAGTAAGATATATCTTGAAGAAGTTCAAGAACCACAAATTACTACGGATCAAAGTCAGGTACTTGACCAAGTGGATGAACCTACTGTATAACACCCTATTCGTAAATCTGGAAGAGTACCGAAGATACCTGATAGGTATGGATTCGTCTTAGAGGATGACGATGAGGTACACATCATGGACATCGGTTTCACCACCTGAGGGCATTAAGCCTATTGGGTGTAAATGAGTCTTTAGAAGAAAGATTGGAGCGGACGGCAAGGTAGAGACCTATAAGGCCCGACTGGTTGCAAAAGGTTTCAAACAAAGACAAGGAGTTGACTATGATGAAACCTTCTCACCAGTAGCTATGCTGAAGTCCATTCGAATTTTGCTGGCTATTGCAACTTATTATGACTATGAGATCTGACAGATGGACGTGAAAATGACCTTCCTCAATGGAAAACTTGAGGAGGATGTGTATATGACACAACCAGAGGGATTTGTATCAAAGGTTGGAACAAATCAAGTCTGTAAGCTGAAACGATCTATTTATGGATTAAAGCAAGCTTCTCATAGATGGAACATCCGTTTTGATGAGACAATCAAAGAGTTTGATTTTATCAAAAATGAGGATGAACCATGTGTGTACAAGAAGGTTAGTGGGAGCGCTGTTTCATTCCTTGTATTATATGTTGATGATATATTACTGACAGAGAATGATATTCCTATGCTACAATCAATCAAAATCTTGTTATCTAAACACTTCTCCATGAAGGACTTGGGAGAAGCATCCTATATTTTGGGGATAAAGATCTATAGAGATAGATCTAAAAGGATGCTTGGCTTATCCCAAGGAACGTACATTGACTCGATGCTAAAGAGGTTTAGCATAGAAGATTCCAAAAGAGGTCGCATACCGATGAGTCATGGAATACGTCTCTCTAAGAAACAGGCCCCAAAGACACCTGAGGAGAGAGACCGTATGAGTGAGATTTTATATGCTTCAATAATAAGATCTATCATGTACGGTATGATATGTACTAGATCGGATGTCGCTTATGCACTTAGTGTAACAAGCAGATATCAGTAGAATCCAGGAGAAGAGCACTGGAAGGCAGTGAAAAATATCCTAAAGTACTTACAAAGGACTAAGGATGTATTTTTTGTCTACGGTGGTTCTGAATTAAAACTCGAGGACTTCACGGACTCAAGTTTTCAAACGAACGAAGATGACAGTAAATCCATTTCGGGGTATGTGTTTACCTTAAATGATGGCACAGTGAGTTGGAAGAGTTTCAAACAGCAAACAGTTGCTGATTCAGTGATAGAGGCAGAGTACATAGCTGCAAGTAAAGCTGCAAAAGAGGCTGTTTGGATGAAGAAGTTCATAACCAAACTTGGTGTGGTTCCTAGCATTGGAGGTGTAGTCCCCTTATACTGTGACAACACCGGAGCTGTTGCACAGGCTAAGGAACCCAGGTCTCATAAGAAATTCAAACACGTGTTGTGGCGATTTCACTTGTTCAGGGAGATCATTGAAAGAGGATATGTCACCGGCGTGTAGACTCTCAAGACAATATTGCAGATCCATTTACTAAACCTTTAACACAACAGCAGTTTGATCGTTACTTAGAGAAGATGGGTATGAGATACCATGGCGATTGGCTTTAGTGCAAGTGGGAGATTGAAAGTAGTATGCATACAAGTCAATCATGTATGATGATAAAGTATATAATTTAGAAACGATCTTATTTTTTTATTAATAAAAGTATTCATTTATTAAAGGCATTTAATTATCTACATGATGTTGTTTTTATAATATGTAAATAACCTATGGTTTTAAGCAATGCTTTTAAAATCATGATGTTGATCATGCTAATGAGATCTAAATTCTTAGAAAGCTTAAAACTAAAATAGTTCATAATCGATGGATTACTAAAAAGAGGATTAGTAAATCTGGATAGATTGGTACATAGGTTGCTTAATCATTGGATGAGGACGATTGATCGCATGATCTATTGTGTGGAGACACTAAAGCAAGTATGTAGGTGCTTATTGGAGAATAAGTACACTGAACGTGACTCGCTAAGGAATACCTAATAGAGTTTTACTCGCTTGTCAATAGGAATTCCTAATGTGATAGTAGTACAAGTGATCCTTAGACTTGAGATCATCATACTATCTTGTGTATATTGAATTATACTTTGACTTATTCCTTAAGACCCTAAGGGTATACCAAAGGGTATGCTTGGGTGTAATAAGTTATATATGGAGATAATAAATGATCAATAAAGAATCTACCGCTTCTAGTAAAAGAATAGATATGTCCTATGTGATTCGATAAATGATAACCCAGGAATCCTTGGCCAAGGTGGAATGAAATTAGAAAGGAGTTTCTAATTTGCATTATTTGAAGTTGTGTATTTTCTGATCGGAATATATATAATTAAATAAAATAAGACTTGACGGTAATTTCATGTCTGATATTTAATTGAGACATTGTATGGTGGAAGGATTGAATTATACAGTAACTATTAACTCAAGGGTTCTTTTATGATTAATGTTGAAATCTATATTATCTGAAAAGTCGTTGATCGCTAGGGAGGCTTAACCCTATTGTAGAATAAATATTATTTATTTAAATAGATTATTATTTTAATTTATTAATTTAAATAAGATTAAAATTGTTCTAATTGATTTATTCACAACCGGTTTAATATGGAGAATCTAAAGGGTCACACCATAAAAGGATGAATAATTATTTAAGAATGTAATGGCATAATCGTAATAATATGTTAAGTGTAATTAATTTAATCTATGGTGATAGAATAAATTAAATAGCTTAATGTTTATTATTTAATAATTTAAAAATATTAAATATAAATTAATAAGAGGAGTCTTATTAATATTATTACAATTATTATTATTTTAATTTCTAAAGGAGTTTCGGAATTAATTTAATATTAGTACTCTCATTTATTCCTAATAAGATTAGTAGGCAAATTAATTAAAAGAGTTTAATTAATTATTCTCAATGTGTTGGGAAGCCTAATTAATTAAAGGAGTTTAATTAATTAAATAAAACCCTAGTTCTAGTTAGATTAGAAGGGTTGACCAATATCTATATAAGAGAAGTCTTATGCTAGATATCAGTTGATGCAATTCTAATTGTTAAAGAGAGTACTCCTTTTCTATAGAGAATAGAATAATTAGGGTTTAGCCAACCACCCTCCTTCTTGAACAATTCCTCTTCCTTGGTGGATCACCCTAGAGGCCAAACACTTGGGTGACTAACATTGATCAAAGGAAGAAATCAATCCTGGAGATTTAAGGAGATCGCGAAGAACAAAGAGTTGAACTCGTACATGTAGAAGCTTAGTTCTACAAGGGTATGATTCCATAACTTCTTATTTATCGTTTTAAATTAGTAATTTGCATAAAGGATGATTTGTGTAATTGGTTTGTAGAAAAATTTTAAACTCTGATATGTCATGCTTTCGCTAATTTTTGCAATTTGATTGCGCCATAATTTTATACAAACCTAACAGATAGGTGCAGAATATCTTATGATTTTGATTCTTTTATATTTAGTTTTGTTGCATGTTTTTTGTTTATATGTGCTTGTTAAGGTGTTTATTAATTTTAGAAAAAAATTCATATAATTTTGCAGATATGAGGTGGTATTTGATAAAACTGAGTAATTAAGATCTGGATGGTTAATACATCTTAATAAATTAGATCATCAGAATGAAATAACATTTGAATCCTAAAAATTGTTTGATAACTAAAAAGTGTAAAACATCTGAATGACACTATTTTACCATTTTAAAGGCAATACGTGGAAAATAAAAAAAATTCAGGAAAAGACGTAAAAATATTATTCATGCTAAGAACGCAACTTCGTTTGTTTGAATTTTTGAATTACAACATAGTGTTTACTCGGGAAATTGGGATCGGTGACAAAATCGGATTTTTAAAAATCAAAAGTTAGTTTTTCGGCTAACCGAGAGGATTACGAGTCTGTAGCCGAAAAAGTTAGAAAACCTAACTAGATAAGAAAATGTTTAACTAGAATTAGTTGGACTAACTAAGCCTAAGATTTTCAAGGCTTGACTAAGATTTGTAAGACTTGGCTAGGTTTGAGCCAAGGATTGACTTAAGGTGAGCCTAGGGTTTGGATATCTTGACTAAGGGCTGAGCCAAGGTTTTGGACAGCTTAGCTGGAATTGATCTATGGCTCAAGCCTTAGGGTTAAACCTTGAAGACTTGGAGTCAAAGCTAATATATTTTTATCTGTATCCCATGTGGGATAAAGGAGCACAAAGGATGGGCAAAATGGGCCTTATAGGCTGACCAAATGAGAGGTGGAAAGGATAAAAGGGTAAGTCATCTAGCATGACTCACCTTATTTAGACAAACCATTAATTAGTTGTCCCCCCATTAAGTGCACTTATTGAAAAAGTGATGATTAAGTGGCTTGAGTTAGTTTAATTATGGTTTGATTAGACTAACTCAAGAGGGTTATTGGTGAGCTTTGAAAGTTAACGGGGAAGACCTTAGAAGACTTTAGTTGGGTGACCAACTTGTAAGAAATGGAAAGTAGGCTTTATATAAACAAAACCAATTTATCATCTCTTTCACTTTTCACAAAATCAGCTAAATGTTAAAGAGAAAGAGAGAAAGCAATAGCAAGAGCTTGTGAGCTTAAGAAAGAGAGAGAGGGCTGGATTTAAGGGAGAGAAATGAAGAATCAAGAGCTAGCTTAGATCAAGCATAAACATAAGAAGAAGAAGAAAAACTCAAGAGGTAAACTTTTCATCTCTTTGATTTTTCTTTCTTTAAGTGATTAGTTGTTGGTGGTTGTTGATGTCACGCCCCCAAATTCGGGTCCCTTGAACCTCGGACGTGGTGCATTACGGTGCTATAATCATCTCAATAAATACAACCTTTATTCATAAATTAATGAACACAACCTGGCTTTTATTAATACATTATTCCCTTATGTTCCAAAATCTGTAACCTTTACAATTGGTTATTACATTTGTAGATCGTTCATGATCTATAATTTAATTGATAAAGTTGATTATTGAAAATATTAAACATTCATTTATTTCCAAAACCACAATCTTTACATTTCTTTATAACAACTCTTTATCATATACATTATAATTTAACACTTAATCTTTCATTTTATAAGTTCTTCTTTATAATCCAGTAAGCCGAATACTTAATCCAACAACCTAGATTATCCAAAAAACTTGTTGTTTCCCAATACAACAAGCTGAAATAACTAAACAACAAACTGTATACTAATACAACAAACTATTTTCTAATATAACAAACAGTTTAATAATACAGCAAACTGTTTTCCTTTTTTCAGCATATTAATTCCAATTCATCATACTATATATCCAATAGAGCATATTAAATGTCCAATTCAACATAATATATTCCTAAAATAACCTAACTTCTCTCTATTATTCCAATTGTATAAATTTGCAATAACAAAAATGCAAAGTATACAACTCATTTTCGTAATAAATATCTTTTCTTATAACTAAACAATTTACTAACTTACTAACAATAAATTAAATCATCAAAACAATTATATTGAATGTTCTTTATATTGTTTTCATGCTTCACATAGCATACAAATTTCATATATTCATTCATCAAAATTTTTAGTCAATGCATCTACACATACTTAATGCATATTTATATGCATCATACCTTTCATGATATGCATCTCTATATCATTCATACTTATCATACAACTCAATATAATTTTTGTGTTATAAATTTAACACATACTTCACAAATTTCATGCTTTGCATTTAGTCACATAACATTCATGTAATCAATGAGTTCACATAAAACACATATTACATTAATTACCATAAACATGGTTCAATACACATTAACACATAAGAGCAAGTTACTAAAAAACTTGCCTCGAGCGTTCTTTACGCGGTTAGGAGAATTCGTCCTTCCATTGTCCTACACGATTAAAGGTATATACAACCTCAAATAGCCACATAATTAGTCACTTATGTTAGCTCTACTTTACATTTTATTATTCTTCCTTTTTAAATCCTGATTCACAATGCTTTAATCACGTGTTTAAAACTTACTACGAAACTTTCTTGTCCCTTCGGTTATTACTTTAAACTTCACTTTACGTCGTATTACGTTTCCTCTTTCTTTACACTTAACATATAAACTCAAGTTCTGGAAAAAAAAACATCGTACGCACCGGCGTTTTATCTACTTCATCTTCATTCATAATTTACTTCAAATGATAACTCACAACATCAATGAGCATCTATTTGATTAAGTAATTAATCATCATCTCGCAACTTAACCTGGTAGTTGCCCTTCGACTTATAGCAAAGTATACATCCTTTCACATTACTTTTATAATATTCGCATAAATATATGTGATTAAACTTTTCATAAACTCGTAAGTCATAAATTAACCTACTCTAGTCAATTTAATTTGCATCGTCGATTCCCAACTCGTCAGTTTCTAATTATTTTCATTTCGCTGAAAGCCTAATACCCTCATTTAAGCCTTCTTAACCATTTTATCATTCATCTAAACTCTTGTCTAATATTATTAATTATTTAATAATATTTTATTCATTTACTAATACTATTAATCATTTAATAATATTTTATTCATTTACTAATATTATTATTAATTATTTAATAATATTTTGATTACTTACAAATATTATTAATCACTTAATAATATTTTAATCACTTTCTAATATTATTAATCATTTAATAATATTTTATCCATTTATAAACTTATAAACAATTTTAATTTAATTGTTTATCTCTTACTATTTAATTCATTTATCAAACATATCAAACCCTTCATATAACATTTTATCAAAATGACCAAATTACCCTTATATGTTCTTAATATAACATATTAATGATCATTAGTCACTAAAATCATATTAACAAATTTTAAGACTTAATATAATCTAATTTTCTCAATTATTCTTAACTTAATTATAAGCATGAAAAACACCAAATCATCTTATTAATATTTTTATCTTTTGACCACACATATATACATATATTCCATACACAAAAATAATTTTTCTAGATTTTTTTCAATTTCCTTTAGTATTTTTTAAAAGTCCATTTTTAGTTCGTAACTTAGGAAAATTAGCTCTATCATTCTTAACTCCAAAAATTCTCAACTCTTGGCAGAATCTTACATATATTAGCATGAACTTCCATTTTAAATTTCGTGGCCATCGGAGTTATAGAACTCCAGTTATAGCGGTTTTCGTCGAAAAAACCCAAAAATTAAAATGGCCATAACTCGATCGATTAAAGTCAAAATAAGCTCGTCTTTGGACAGGAGATACTTTATATCATATATTTTTATTTTAAAAAAGGCCTGATTTTATTTCAATAATTAAATGGCTGAAAATGCCCCTGCAAATGTTTGGACAGATTATTTTTTGGTATTTCCAAATTTTGCCTACTTTGCTAAAAATTGTCCATACAGAAATATACAAAGAATTTTTAAGTGATTCTACTTGGAGATGTTAGGGGACTCATAGATCTAACTTTAGGACTTGACCACACTCAAAAACTCGAAATAGATGGAGAGATATGATCGTTTGAATTTTATGTTTCGTTTTCTCAAAAATCTAATTTTCTAACCTTTGTGTTTTCTATTAAATCTTCCATGATCTCTTGATTAATCAAACATTAACCAACATAATATATCCTAATACCCCTCATACTCATGGATCTACCATGATCAATGATCTATTTCATCAAACTCCCATAAAAACAAGATTAAACATAGTTTAAGGGGTAGTATTTCTTATACCTTCTGTTTTCTTGCTTAGCTTCTTCTTCCATGCTTCCATGGCTACCCACCACTTGAGACATAAACAAAACATATAAACATGGTAGGGATTTCATATTTTAGAAGAAATCTATCTAAGAATTTCTATAGATTTAAGTTTAGGAATTACCTTTAGTAAATTTTCTTTATTTTCTTTCTTCCTCCTTTTTCTTCTTCCTCTCTTCTCTTCTCTTTCTTTCTTTCTTCCATCCATGGCAGCCCTCTCTCTCTCTTTCTTCTTCTCCCTATATGATCAAGTGTGGGGTGGAAATGAGGGGATAAATGTTTCTTTCTCTTTTTTTTCCTTTAGCTAAATGAATTAGATGATTTAAGAAAGAGAGGGGGAGTGGTTAGGATTAGGTGGGATTAGATGGGGAGTTGGTGAGGTTAGGTGGCTGCTCATTTGCTAGAATTTCCAGCAGATTTTTATCTTGTGGGTCCTGCTTTTATTTCTTTGTTTTGTGTATTTAATCTCGTTTTTGACTTTCGGACCCTAAAAAACAAAATTTTGAGTTTATAGTCGATTCCTACTAAATTCGACGCTCTCAACGTTATAGACACATCCATTTCTTCAACTTCATCCCCGAATTTCAAGTTTGACTTTTCTCCATAAAATTCGACTGTTGACTTTGACCAAAAAGTCAACTCTGACACATTTTGTGTTTACAGTCTATTCTTATTAATTTTGATGTTCTGGACTCAAATATATAGTCTGTGTCTCCAAATTCAACTCCTAACTTTGATTTTGACTTTTTTCCATAAAAATCAACTGTTGACTTTGACCAAAAAGTCAATCCCGACACATTTTGTGTTTACCGCCTTTTCTTACTAAACTTGACGCTCCGGATTCAACCGAGCAGTCTGTGCTTCAAAATTCTATCTCTAACTCAAATTTTGAATATTAATTTAATTCCTTTTATTATTAATCATATTAGTTAACCATTTATTGATTATTATTCTTTTTATTTGCCATTCAAGGTCAACATTCAAGATATGTTAATTCATATCATAGTTTTATCTTGATTCTCATGTCCTTAATTCAATTAACCATATTGGTTTATCTACTCATCCTTTAATTATTACATTCTTCCCCACTTAATTACAAGAATTTCATGATGGAATCACTACTACAGAAACGTTCTAGTTTAGCTTACTACTAAACCTTTACATAATTTTTCTGATCGGTTAACTTTATCGATTTACCTTAACATAAGTATTATTTAACTACCTTTTTCATTTATCTATCTCTATCCAATTCATAGACAACCATCTATTCTTAGCCCAAGTCTAATCTGACTTGCTTCAGCTCATAACTACCTGCTTATTCTCAGGTATTAATATCCTCAATATTTCTATCATTCACCTTTAATTCTCTTTACCTTCTTTCAGATATTAAACCATATAGGTTCTTTTCAAAAAATTTAATCATTTCCCTATTTTTAAATCTAGGTTTTATTCTTTAAACTTTTATTTAATTATTTGAGACAAGTCTCATAAATTTTTGGGTTATCACAGTTGATTAATGGAAGATCATGGTGGATATTGAAGTTATAAGGTGGTTATGAAGGAGTTAACCTTGTAAAACTACCTTAAGTATGCATGTTAAGTTAATGAATAACTAAAACGTAAGCTTAAGTGTGAGGATGAAAAGATTTAAGTAGAGGACTGTAAACGGACTTCTGTAAGTGATTATTTGTGTGTTGTTATTGGATTCCAAAAAGAAGGAATTCTAGATAATTAAGTTGTGAAGAAGTTCCAAGTGGAACGGAGGAAAAATATGTCATAACGAAGTTATGGCAAAATATTCCGTAAAAGGTGTTAAACGTAAGAAACCCTAGCTTGGTACCCTTTTCAGACTAAGTTTACGGGTAGTTAATGCTTCCAGAAAGTTCCTTTTTTCCTAGGTTTTATAATTAGTTGAAAACGTGAGCCGTAGGCTCAAGAACGAGCTTAATCCGACTTTGAATAGGCGAGTTGTGAAGTTTAGAAAGTTCGACGTTGAAAACGTAATTCGGTGAAAAATAGCTCACGAGTTTTTGAGCCGATTTTCTAACACGTTAGAGAACCCTAAACATTATTTCGTCCGAGGGGATCTGTAGAGGATGTTGCAAGGAAGAAAATGACGTAAGAATGTGAATGTATATTTTTATGCATAGTTCGTATGTATGTTTTGGTTTACACAATGTTTATCTATTTTGCAAATTCCAGACTTATACAAACTTTCTATTGTTGTGTAAGTGTTCAACTATGCTATAATGCATAAATTGTTCAAGTTTTACTATAATGCATGAATTGCTCAAGCTTTCAAGTTCTGATATACATGAACCGTTTAAGAGTTATGTCAATGCCAATTTCATCGGCTAGACACATGTTAAAACATTTTATTTATTTGAATAAAATCCTCTAAAATGTTATTGGGATTAAGTAGAGCTTCCAAACCAATATGTCTTGGTGTGGATTCAGTCTGAGAATGAATACCCTAATATTGGAGAAATGTTTTTAATATTATCGGCATACTCTGTTGGGTGTCGGAATGAACACAAAGTCAGTCGTTCTAGTAAGTAGTATTGATCAATACAGGGTACAAAGGGTTGATCACTCAACGTGATCGTAAGCTATGACGGTTTATAGCGGAATAGCTATTTAAACCCTTTTTAAATGGAAAATGAAAGTTCTTAGTCTTATGACCGCTCAACAAAAGTCAGTATGTCATTTTAAATATATATTTTGAACTATAAGGAACTAATATTTCTTGTTATTTGAGATCTCTTCACAACTTTTGTTCAGTTGTTGAAGGTTTTGAAGTGTGAAAGCATGATTCTTGATTTTGTTGTTTAATATGCAACTGTTATACTTTTTGGGCATGTAAATGCTCATTCTTGTTTTAAATTAAATGTTTTCAGCAAAAACTGAGAATGTTGAAGGTTATAGTAAGGACAAGGGCAAAAGGGAAGATGAACGAGTAGAAGAATATTGCAAACTCTTGTAATAGTTAGGAGTATTTTACTATTAATATGTAAAGTATCATGTACTACAGATGTAAAGGTCATAGAACCTGGGAATGTAATAATATGCATGTAATAATTATTAATTACTTTCATATTGACAGGGTAGCATAGATGTATGATGATGAATGTTTAGTACCGTGTATCACCATATCCAGAGTTTAAAGGTACTCGAATTTGGGGGCGTCACAGGTTGGTATCAAAGTTGTAGGTTATAAACCTTAGGTGGGGCACCTTAGGCTATAACCTAGAGAAGTCAGTAAGATAATAAACTCATATAGAGTTTTTAAGAGATGAATCAAGGAAATTCATCGGTAAAAGTCTGAAGAAGTAAAATAATAAAAATTAAACTATTATTTGTAATATCAAATGTGATTTGATGATATGTACTAATCAAGATAATGTGTTTGATTGTAGATGTTAGAAAAATATATGTACCGAGATATTCACTTGGTGAGTGAGGAGCTGACTGCTTCGCCAGTAGTAGCAGCCGACTTAGTGCCGGTTGTGCTGATTGAGAGTGATCCAGATATGGATCTTGAGTCAAAGGAGGATCCTTTAGAGAATACTAGACTGCCATCTAGTGTGACTAGTATGTTAGCTAGAGTGGTAGCTACTGGTATATTGGGAGCTGCAACAACTCATGGTGTACGAGCTGTGGTAGAGTTTGAGGATGATTTCGAGGACGAGGAATATGTGAACCTTGAGGTTCAGGAGGCTCTTGTGCAGTTGGGGTTGCTGATGCATCACCTGATTGACAGGAACTCGGAGTTGAATATCAAACTCCACGATGTTGAGAACCGAGCTTAGCTATATGAAGCGAAGGTGCATGAGCTTTAATGGATAAACAGGCGATAAACACCTACTAAGAGGAGGAGATCCTCAATAAGCAAAGGACCTAGGATCAAGTCCAAGACCTCGAGCAGGAGGTGAGTGTGAACAAGAGGAAGATTGATAATATGCACTATGCTTATACAACTTCCATTAACTGAGTCCAGGATAGAGTGGTCTATCCTAGACTGGATCCAACTTCCATTGACTGGATCCATGAAGAGTTACGGGGCCTGCTATCTGTCAAATCAAAGCTGTCGACGAGATCTACAACTTTCATTATTTTAGTATTAACAGATTTTGATTGGATCAAAATTGAAATTATGCTTGAAGTGACTGCTATGTAAATTGTAACTTCCAAACTCTGAGATTTCAACTCCCACTTGGTAAAAAGGTCATCAATCTCTCATATGAACTCCGATTGGGACGATTCAAGATGTTTCAAAAAGCTAAAGAATAGCTCTACCATAAAACCCAAGTCCCAAGCCAAGACTATGAATCCAACTTAGCTCCATTTTTCATGTTTTGACCCCCTGAAGCCATTTCCTACAACACAAACACAAAAATAAATAAAAAACACTAAAAATACTTAAAGTTAACAAAGAATTAAGCCTTAACGGTGTTCAATTTATAGGTATAAAACCCACTCATTAATCATTACCGTTCAATGTCTATGCAATTTCAGTCTCATCACAGAGTAATATAACTTCATACTCACTGACATGCTAGAATCATGCAACATGAATAAACTATGTGCGAAGATGTACAAATAACATCTAAACAAATCTTTTTGTGGTTTTCAGATTTTTTTTAAAAAAATTCAAATATACGCAATTAAATGAACTACTTTGTACTAAACAAAAACTATCATGCAATTACTATATGATATGACGTACACTACCCCTAAACTTAGAATATATAATGTCCTCATTGTGAATAGAATTAGAATTAAAGTATGGAGGACTGCCCTGAACAGCTACGGGTCAGGCTCGACCACTTCAACATCTAAATCCAAAGGTGGGTAAGTTGGGAGTGGCTGAGGAGTCGGGAACTGGAATAGCCCAACAGACGTGTTTAGCTGTGCAAATGCCTCGGCTACTACAGCATTGAAGATATTCTGAGTATCAAACATGTGACTCTGTGTTGCTGCTAACCGGTCGACCTTTTTATCCTCTAATTTTCTCCGGTCATCCAATTATCGCAGAAAAGTCCAGAACTGGGAGCTAAACATGAACTTTGCCGTGCATGATGTGCTCGACGTAGAAGCGTCCCCATCCTCAGGTAGTATATCCTCTGTAAATTCTTAATAATCTGCATCCTCTGCTTCTTCATAATTCGCATCCGCTGCTTCTTCCTCCTCCTGATCCGAGTCTGAAGGAAATATGAAACCGAGTCCTCGTGGATGCAACGTACGCCCTTTCCATACTGAATATCAGGCAATCAACCTATTGTCCAGCATTTTCAGTGGTTGCTATACCGGCTCCTCGGCTGCCCACCTAACACTAGCTCGGTGAAACAACCCACAGATAAGGGACGGATGTGGCAATTCTCCCAAAATAGGCCCTCTCAAACATCGACGAATTAAAACTTTTATGATTGCCCCTATGTTAATGGTGAAGTTCTTTATAATGGCGTACAACAGTGAAACTTTTTCTTTTGTGATTTCGCTAGTGTGTTGTGAGGGGAGGAGCTTGGCACATAGGAAGGCGATCCAAATCTTGCCGTAGAGGCTCAACTCTTTACTTAAAAACAGTGTACTCCCTTTCTTGTCTTTTAGCCATACAGTTTTTGGCCTGCAGTTTTTGTTAGAATTTTATCGTAAACTGGCCCACTATCTCAGAAAGTTGTGTACTGGCACACTGCAGGCGCTCGTAGGTTGTAATAGTCATTGATAGCAACAACACTAAAGGACACCATCTTGCCCCTAACGAACGCTGTAAATAGCGCCTTATCTTCGACGTTCGCATAGAATTCCTTAACCACCGCTACCACTGCCGCTTCGGGCTAATCAGTGAAGGTGTCCCATCCTTGTTCGTTGATTTGGTGCTCCATCTCACCATCAAATTCATCGGGCCGAAGGCCTCGTTTAGGGGTGAGTGTTTTCTTTGCTAAATAATCAAATCTGTTTGCGACCAAGGCACTGATGAATTTCTTGCTGTCAAACTATTTTGTAGGGGTAGACGGACCCTCACCCTTTTGTCGTTTCGGTGCTCGTGGTGCCATTGTATCAATAATGTCAATCCTAGTCAATTCTCAGGTGAAGCGTCACTAATGGTTAGTGTCAATCTCCTCTGTTTGTGGTACCTTTTGTTGAAACCTTTTTTCAAACAGTTGGTGGGCAGTGTCGATGTTGCTTGATATTGGTTACTTCCAAACTCCAGTTCTTCACCCAAATTGTACTTACAAAGCAAACTCAAGAATGATATCAACAATTTCATAAATCTCCCACCTCAAATCAGTATCCAACATTTAATTACTCTAAACTTTCGATTTCCCAACTTGATTACCCAATTTAACTAAATAACTCAATCTGTTACACAAAATCAATCAAAGTGTAATGTTTATGTATGCTTACCAGTTGAATTTGTATGTTTCTACAAGTTTGGATTGATTTTTGAAGTTGCACAGATCCACTTCAGGCCCCTTGTCTGCTTGGATTCTACTCGTAAGAAAAATGAAGATTAGAAACCCTAGTTGTGTGTACTTTTGCTTGATTAGGTGGTAAATCTTTACAATCCGAAGTGGATATGGGCTGGGAGGACAAATTTGTTGAGGAGAGTCTTTGTATGAGTGTTTTTCTGAAGGGTATGTTTCAGAGGTCTGTTTTGGAATGGATAGAGCCGTTGCAGTTTCAGTATTTTAAAAATTAAGTTCCTGTATACCCGCTGGGGAGGGTTGTTTTTGGCCTTGGATGCCCTTCGGGGCGGCAATGGACAGAGGACTCGGCGCTGGAGCAAGCTCTGGGCTCTTTAGGGCAGCCTTTGGCAAAGGGGCGGCCTTTGGCAATGGGTTTGCTGGCGGGGCGACATTTGTAGCTTAAAAAGGCCCGCCGGGGCGGGCATGAAAATTTTTCTGCTCTTAATTTTTTTATTATTTTTGAAGACTTGCCACTTGATCATATCCGCTCAATACTTTCTCACTTGGACCAATGAGCTTTAGTATGATTGCCCTTTGTAATTGACCCATACATGTACCGCATACAATAGTAATTATCTGAACAAGCACTATAGAGAAAAGCTAATAATATATTACATAAAACGACGACTAACTAACAACTATTTACTGAAAATGAAAGCAAAGGATGGGTTGCCTCCCATAGAGAGCTTAATTTTAAGTCTTTCAGCATGACTACTCCCTGTTTTATAATGGCTCGGCGAGGTCGACCGAGGACGCCTGGCGATCGACGTCACCTCCCCAATAATGCTTTAGGCATTGTTCGTTAACTTTGAGTGTTTCCACTGCATCCCGACCATATAGTTCAACGGCACCGTGTGGAAATACTGTTTTGACGGTGATTGGACCGACAACCTGGATTTCAGTTTCCCGGGAAAGAGTTTCAATCGGGAGTTGAATAATATTACTATTTGGCCCGGTTCAAACTTTCTCTCTAAGATTTTCTGATCGTGCCACCGTTTGACCTTTTCCTTGAATAATTTGGAGTTCTCATATGCCTGCAGGCGGAATTCATCTAACTCGTTAAGTTGCAAAAGTCTTTTCTCCCCTGCTACTGTGAGATCAAAATTAAGTTTTCGGATGGCCTAATAGGCTTTATGCTCAAGTTCTACTGGGAGGTGGCACGTTTTTTTATAAACAAGCTGATATGGAGACATTCTGATCGGGGTCTTGTATGCAGTCCGATATGCCCATAGAGCGTCATCCAATTTCAAAGATTAATCTTTTCGGTTTGCGTTTACTATGTTCTCCAAAATTCTCTTCACCCCTTTATTAGATACCTCTGCTTGGCCACTCGTCTGTGGGTGATAGGCAGTGGCAATTCTGTGGTTTACCTCATACTTGGTCAACAGGGATGTGAACGACTTATTACAGAAGTGACTTCCCTCATCACTGATGATTGCCCTTGAGGTGCCAAATCTTGTAAAGATATTTTTTTGTAAAAATTTCAAAACAACCTTAGCGTCATTCGTCGGTAGCGCTACTGCCTCAACCCACTTAGACACGTAGTCTACTGCCAACAAGATATACAAATTGTTGTATGAAGGCGAAAAAGGTCCAATGAAATCGTTCCCCCACACATTAAAAATTCCACTTCTAAGATCATGTTGAGTGGCATCTCATTCCGTTTGGAAATGTTGCCCACCCTTTGACATCGATCACAATTTTTCACACACTGATGTGCGTCTTTGAACAAGGTGGACTATTAAAATCCTACCTATAGTACTTTGGCGGCCGTTCTTTCTTGTCTATAGTGTCCCCCATATACAGATGTGTGGCATGCATATAAGATACTTTCCACTTCACTTTGTGGCACACACCGCCGAATCATTCTATCTGCACACTGTCGGTACAAAAACGGCTCATCCCACATATACCACTTCACATCCTATAAGAATTTCTTCTTTTATTGGCGTGCCAAATCTAAAGGAAAAATATTACTCACCAGATAATTGGCAAAATCCGCATACCATAGGAACTCACCATGAATCACAAACAACTGCTCATCTAGAAACGATTCATTAATCAACATTTTGTTCGTCTTGTCTCAATTCGGATTCTCCAATCTTGAAAGGTGGTCAGCTACCTAATTTTCTGTCCCCTTTCTATCTTTGATTTCTAAGTCGAATTCTTGAAGGATCAAGATCCAGCGAATCAGTCTCGGCATTGCATCTTTCTTTGCAACCAAATATCGTATAACCGAATGATCAGCAGTACACCACCACCTTAGTTCCAACTAGATACGTGCAAAATTTATCGAATGCGTACACAAGCGCAAGTAGTTCCTTCTCGTTAGTTGTGTAATTCAGCTGCGTATCGGTCAATGTTTTG
The DNA here is from genome assembly GCA_020205555.1 of Panax stipuleanatus. Lineage (NCBI taxonomy): Eukaryota > Viridiplantae > Streptophyta > Magnoliopsida > Apiales > Araliaceae > Panax > Panax stipuleanatus. Next base: position 122,390,315 of record CM035124.1, on the reverse strand, counting down.
CTCGCATAGTAGATTGTATGAAAAACTTTATCTCAGCGTTGTCCCAACACAGCCCCTACCGCATAATCACTGGCATCACACATCAATTCGAATGGCATGGTCCAGTCCGATGCTATGATCATAGGTGTTGTAGTTAAGTTATTCTTTAACTACTCAAACGTTGATAGGCATTCTTCATCAAATCTGAACGGTACATCTTTCTCCAATAAACTGCATAGAGGTTTTGTGATTTTGGAGAAATCCTTAATGAACCGGTGATAAAATCCAGCATAGCCGAGAAAACTACGAATAACTTTCACTGAGGTTGGCGGTAAATTTTTTTTTTATCATTTCCAATTTCGCTCGGTCAACTTCTAACCCCTTTTTTGAGAATTTCTGCCCAAGTATGATTCCCTCTTGAACCATAAAATGACGCTTTTCCTAGTTGAGCACCAAATTAATTTCTACGCATCTTTTAAGTACCATGACCAGATTCTCTAAGCAGTTGTCAAAGGAATTTTAGAACACTAAAAAGTCATCTATGAATACCTCGACATTGCGTTCCACCATATCTGAAAATTTTTCCATCATGCATCTCTGAAAGGTTGACGGTGCGTTACACAGTCCAAATGACATCCTTCTAAAGGCAAAGGTGCCATATGGGCATGTGAACGTTGTCTTCTCTTGGTTCTCCGGTGCAATTACAATCTGATTGTATCCCGAATAACCATCCAGTAAACAGTAGTATTCATGTCCTGCTAATCTATCTAACATCTGATCAATAAACGGTAAGAGGAAATGATCCTTTCGGGTTGCCTTATTGAGTTTCCTGTAATCCATGCAAACCCTCCAATCGGTCACGGACCTTGTCTGTATCAACTCATTATTTTCATTAGTTACTACTGTCATACCACTTTTCTTTGGGACACACTGAACTGGGCTCACCCATGAACTATCAGAAATAGGGTAGATTATTCCAGGATCGAGCCATTTTAAAATTTCTTTCTTTATTACCTCTTTTATAATAGGATTGAGCCTCCGCTGTTGTTCCACTGTAGGTTTACCATCCCCTTCCATCAATATCTTGTGCATGCAGAATGAAGGGCTTATTCCCTTGATGTCGGCAATGGTCCAGCCAATAGAAAATTTGTATTCTCGGAGAACTCTTAACAACTTACTTTCCTGCAAATCGTTAAGCACAGATGCAATAATAACAGGTAAAGTAGATGAATTACCCAAAAATGCATACCTAAGACGTTTAGGTAAAGGCTTGAGTACGAGTGAAGGTGGTTCCTCTAGAGATGGTCTCATCCGAACTGATGAAGTTCCTGCAACTTCTAACAGCTCAAATGGTATTTTGAATCTACTCATTCTATGCTGTGCATCTAACATATGTAGATACTCAATCAATTCTGGATCGTCGCTCTCATAATCCCCTATCAATGTCATCTCCAAAAGATCGTTACTCAGTATGCGACCATGTTCATCCCCCATAACTTTCTCAATCACATCCATGTGATAACACTCCTCATCCTCCTTGGGGAAGTTCATGGCTTTGAAAACATTAAAGGTTACCTCTTGGTCTTGAACCCTTTATGGTTAACTCATCTTTTTGAACATCGATAAGAGTTCTACCAGTTGCCAAAAACGGTCGCCCAAGTATTATAGGAATATCCTTATCCTCTTCATAATCCAAGTTGATGCAATAAGCTGAGATTATAAATTTGTCAACTTTTACCAGAATGTCTTCAACAATTCCCCTTGGATATGTCACCGATCTGTCCGCAAGCTGTAGAGAAATGTTAGTTGGTCTAGGTGCCAGTAGACCCATCTTAGTGTATACTGATAGCGGCATGAGATTTATGCTTGCACCTAAGTCACACAAACATTTGTTGAAGGACACACTACCTATTGTGCAAGGAATGGTGAAACTGCCAGAATCTTTCAATTTTGGTGGAAGCTTCTTTTGCAATATAGCGCTACACTCCTCGGTTAACGCCACGGTCTTAAAATCCTCTAACTTCTTCTTATTAGATAATATATCCTTCATAAATTTGGTGTAGCTAGTCATCTGCTCTAATGCTTTCGCAAACGAAATGTTGATATGTAACTTTTTCAATTTGGTATGATGGTCGTGGAGCTTGCTGCTGATTCTGATTGTTGCTCTATGAAAAGTTGGCATGGCTCCTTGCCACCGGATTGTATGTATTCTGATACGTGTTTTGTGGCCTATTGTAACTACCCACGAACTATACTGCTACTGGATTATTTGCACAAAGGTCCGTTAGATGCTCCCCTGCACTTAACTCACACATAACTGATACCTGTTGCATGTTCCCTCCTGAGATTGCATCCATCTTCTTTGATAAAGCTGCTATTTGAGTTGACAGAGCTGTTACTGAATCCACTTCCAAAATCCCTGCTACCTTGGGTTGTGTCATTCTATCAGTCGGCCACTGATAGTTGTTTACCGTCATTATTTCTATCAAGTCATAAGCTTCCTCAAATTTCTTTGCAATGAAAGATCTGTAAGGACCGAGAATTTTACACGATTATGTGTAACTGTTACGAATAATTTTTTTTAAAAGTATTTGAACCATATAAGTGAATATGTGAATTAAGCTAGATAGTTAATTTATTTATTAACTAAGATGAATACTTAATCATTTTGATTAAGGAAGAGTAAGATAAGTTATGTTAAAAAAAATTAACATAGCTTGCATGAGAATCTTGATTATTAAATTAAAAGGATTTATAATCTTTAAGTGATTAATTATTGATATGAATTATAGTGACTATGTGAGTGTTTATAACTTATTAAGCCAATTAGGGCTATTAAGTTAATATACTAGTGAAATATGTTTTGACTTCTGTGAATTATGTACGTGATTGAATAAATATACATTATATAATGTGTATACATTTATTTTGTTTATAAAGAAAATTAAGAATAAAGTTATGTAGCCTAATATATATATTAGGTATGGTAGTTAAAAACCTAAGGGATTATAATATGAGAGAATGTTAGTATTTAAAAATATATACTAACCCTAAGAGATTTATTTTATATATCTCAATTAATTTTATAACCTAAGTAAAGCAAGTCTAATTGGGTTATGAAATTAAATGTATATGAATAAGGAATTTATTTACAAATATGTGTAATGGAAACCCTAACTAAATGATTAGGGTAAGATAAAATTAAGGCATTGGGCCATGTTAGTTTACATAGCCCAAATAATTAGTTAGGAAGCCCAAAAAGAAATAAAGGTAAAGCCTAATCTTTTTGCTAGTTGAAGAGGGGCATTTTGGACATTTAGTAAAGAAAAATGGACCATAAAAATAAACTAAATATGGGGCAAGGAGGGGTAATTTCGGTTAATGCAAGTGGGAGGAGGAGACATTCATGTATGTAATGATTACAAGTTACCAACTCCTAACAACTCCTACTAACTCCAAGCTTAGTTGTCAACCTTTCATTTAGCCACACACTTTAACAAAACTTGCAAGCAACAACTAGTGATTGAAGAGAGAGAGAAGGGGCAAGAGAATGTGGTGAATATGTATAGATATATGCAATATATCTATACACTTCTTCTAACAAACAAAACTTTACACTTATCTTTCATTTCATTTCATTTTTTTTCAAAGCTAACAAGAACAAAAGTTAGAGAGAGACAAGAGACAGAGAGAGAGGGTTCGGCCAAGAGAGGAGAAAGAGAGGGAGAGTTTTTCGTGTTTTCATAGTTCCTTAACCAAAAATTAGGAAGAAGAGGGAAGGAAAACAAGCTAAGGTATAAAAGGTTTCTATTTAATATAGTCTAATTTCCTTTTTATTTGATTTGATATTTTTATAATATGACGTTATGATCTTGAGATTTAAAACCTTGGATCTATGTGTTTCATGTTTAGATCTAATCCTTTTGTGGCTTAAAAGTTGGATCTAAACTAAGAAATGGACACTAGGTTTTTCAAAAGTTAGAAAATCTAATTTTTCTTAGCCTTGATTGTGTTTAATCTTATGTTTGATAAAATAGATCATGGATCATGATAGATGCATGAGTATATGAAGTATTAGTAGGTATTATGATGAGTGGTGTTGGTTAATGTGTGAGAACATGAAAGTTTTCCTAGAAATTATGAAGGATTGAAAATTAGATTTTTGAAAAAACAAAACATGAAATTCAAACGACCATATCTCTCATTATATTTTGACTTTTTGAGTGTGGTCAAGTCCTAGAGTTAGATCTATGAGTCTTCTAACATTTCCAAGTGAAATCACTCAAAAAGGTGTTGTAGATTTTCGTGTGGACTATTTTTAGCAAAGTAGGCCAAATCTGAAAAATGACAAAAAAAGAAGAAGCAATATGCCCAAATCTGCTAGGGGCAGTTTTGGAAACTTAATTCATGAAATAAATTCCAATATTTTGGGATAGGAAAATATATGTTATAAAGTAACTCATATCCAAAAATGAGCTTATTCCGACTTAAAGTGATCGAGTTATGGTCATTTCAATATTTGGGTTTTTCCGATGAAAATCGCTATAACAGGAGTTCTATAACTCCGATGGCCACAAAATTTAAATTGGAAGTTCACGTTAACATGTGTAACATTCTGCCAAGAGTTGGAAATTTTCAGATTTGAGCATGATATAGCTAATTTCTTAAGCTACGAACTAAAAACAGATTTTTGAAAAATACTAAAGAAAATTGAAAAATTCCAGAAAAATTATTTTTGTATGAAATATACGTATATATGTGTAGCCAAAAGATAAAAAAAAATAAGATGATTAAGTTAAAAAAAAGGGGGAATCCAGTTTGCTGGATTGAAATCTATTTGGATTCCAGTTTGCTAGATTAGAATCCAGTTTGCTGGATTGCAATCTGGGTTGCTGGATTTGCCATCCAGGTTGCTGGATTGGTAATCCAGGTTGCTGGATTAAATGTTAGTTCAATTCAGGCTTGTTGGATAGGATATCAGTTTGAATTTAAGATGATGTATTGGTCTGTTTGGATAATCTAGGTTACTGGATTAGTATGTTTGGTCAATCCAAGTTACTGGATTGGTAATCCAGGTTACTGGATTGGAAATGCAGTTTGCTGGATTGGTTATATGGTTTGCTAGTTTATAAATAAGAACTTATAAAATAAAAGATTAAGTGTTAATCCATAAGTTAAATCTAAAGTAGTACAGTCGTACTCTTTAATGGTTGATGTATAGTATCTGGGCTAAACATTTCCTTCAGGGAGCAGAGGTATATACGAACTAGCTACCGATCTAACTCGCTGTGTAAAAACAGTGTAGACGAGACGGAAAACTAGTTTTTTGGTTGTTTGTGGAAAACCACTCAATGTACTATATTGAACATTGTTAAAGACTCGATGTGTACAAAGTTTAGAATTGTGAATACGTATGGTATTAAGATGTTGTCTAATGTTTAATTATGTGATTACATGTTAGAGAAATATTATAAGTAAGATATGTGATGCAAATTAAGAGATTGATGTTATTAATGATAGGTCTTACAAAAGAAGTTAACTTAAATTGCGTAGCAGTAGTCAACAAATCAGGCAAGTTCCCTAACTCACACTTGAGTTATTATTTTTCAAGAATGTTAGTGGATAATTATTGTTGATTATTCTACATCTAAGATTATTATTGAATATTCGCATTTATTTCAAGTTTCTTAACTCAACTTGAGTTATTAATTTCAAAGCGTGACTTGTGAATAATTATTGATAGTAATTCACATCTATAATGAATATTGTTATTCGCACATAGTGCAATTGATTCTTGTTCTATTATTAAAAATGTTTATGAGCCATGTCTCAACTATTTGTTTTGGTGACACTAATATTTGTTAAAGCATGAAGCGTTCTATTGATTATGAACTGATTTATTATTGGAAGATCTATGCCATTAAATTCGGGTAGATCACTACTGATATTATATGTTGAAATCATAGTATTTCTTTGTAAGTAATCCAAACCATATTGTTATGGTACGGACTCATGATGTAAGACTGAGATGAACAAACTTTATTGTCGTAAAACGACCCATGAGCTATTATTGAGTATTAAGCATAATATAAGGTACAAAGGAATTGGTCGTTCCAGGTGCTTGCAGAGGAGTATAGTTTAGTTTTTATAACTAACTTATATTCCTGAGGTAATTTAGTTTTAATAACTAATGATTCCTCTATTAATTCATGATCCCTTTGTGATCACTCGGCATGAAATCTGGGAACATCCCACTCTATTGAATATGTTACAGTATTGTTAATTCTTCTTATTCACTTGAATATGATTGAATCTTTGAAAGAATTTTACTCTTTCATCTTTGATATGTTATTCAGCATGAAATTTAAGAAAGTCTTGTTATTGAAATCGAATTATTATTCAGCTACTTCGAAATCCTTTGATTATTATTGAAGTTCTATAGAAGCTAGACTCTTCTATTCATGATATATATCCTTTATTGAATACTTTAACTTGCTGAGCAAACTTGTTGCTCACCCTTGCTTAAATAAAATATTTCAGCTAAGACCGAGGTAGCAGAAGGTTCTAACAAGGACAAAGGCAAAGGTAAGGCTCAAGAGTAGTTATTATTAACTTTTAATTATTATGTTCCATTATGTAAATTAATTATGTAAACCTTTTGAATAGCTGAGGGTATATAAGTTATGTTAAGGTTAGTTAACCTGTGATGACGATATAATTATATTTTAAAGTATATTTGTATTAAGGACATGTAATGAATGATGTATTTCATTAATGAATGGGTAGTTAGATGTTAAATGCATGATGGATCGTGAGCACCAAACCCGAGGTTGGGGAACCCGAATTTGAGGGCGACACAAGATCCCCCTGATGCTGCATAAATTCTGGTTCGGGTATGACCTCCTAACCCATTGTAGAAGGTATTCATCTGCATCCACTTAGACAGTCCATGGTGGGGACATTTTCTCAACAACTCTTTATACCTTTCCCATTCATATAATGGTTCACCCTGCTGCTGTACAAATGTAGAAATCTCAGTCCTCAACCGGGCTGTTTTTGCTGGCGGAAAGAATTTAGCCAGAAATTTCTGTGCCAAATCATTCCATATGGTAATTGACCCCGGTGGTAGAGAATGGAGCCAACTCTTCGCTTTGTCCCTAAGAGTGAACGGGAATAGCCTCAGTCTAATAGCATCATCTGTCACACCATTACACTTGAAAGTATCACAAATTTTAATAAAGCTGACGATGTGATCATTCGGGTCGTAATTCGGTAGACCCCCAAACTGACAAGTATTTTGCACCATTTGTATAGTACCCGACTTGATCTCGAAATTGTTGGCATTAATAGCAGGCCTAGTAATACTTGACTGAATTTCTGTTACCTACAGTGTGGCATAGTCCAGCAGTGCTTTCTGTTCTTCTTCAGCCATGTTGTCCGGTGTTTCAAGTGATTCTCGAGTTTTCTCAATCCACTTACTCAATCTCTGAAACCGTTTGTCGATGTTATCCTCGAAAGGCAATAATTCAGGCTTCTTTGATTGAGTTTGCATGCCCTACTCGAGAGTACCTGAAATAATAAATAAAACAAAAATAAAAATAAAAACGTTTAACTAAAACTGATTTAATTAAACTGATATTGAAAGTAATAAACACATTTATACTCCCCAGCAACGGCGCCAAAAACATGTTGGGTAAAATCTAATTACGTACAATACGCAAGTATACATGGTCCACAAGTAATAAAGTGATGAGTCGAGTATCGTTCCCACAGAGAAAATAACTGAATTTTATCCTAACAATTACCAACTTTATATTATCTCAATTTTATTACACTAATGATCAAATCAGTGAAACTTATGAAAACTACTAATCAATTCAAAACCAACTAACTACGCTCGCTTTTAATCAGGTATTGGAGAATTAAGTTTACAATTTCACTTTATAATTCACTTAGAATGACACACTTCCTTTTAATTCAAATCAACTACTCCACCTTGTAAATCAAGAACACAATAGTAGATATAACCATCCCTCAATGAATTATACCCATATCCACTTAATTCCACAATTAATAAAATTAAATAGAACACCCTAGTTAACTAATCCACTATATCTCTATGTGAATTATAATTAAAGAAGGTTTAATCATAAATTCTCACAAGATTACATGCGATGCATAAGTATATCTCTATACTAAGCATAAATTATGACTCCCAACGCCATGCAGAAATCACAATCACACGCCACTATGATTAGGGCTAAACCCATAATCCATCTCTTGAGTTCATATGGGTTGTCAAGAAATTGGTGATCAAGTAATTTATTAATTAAGCATAAACCATAGTAGACAAGGTTGGAATTAGTCTCACTGAATTACTATAGAAGCATGTCAATCATCTTTAAACACAAAGATCCATCGTAGACTTAAAAAGTAATTTAGTTCATGACAACTGAATAAAAGACTGAAATCCACAATGATACTAGCATTCTGAATACAAAGGTGAAGATAGAGAATAAAAACTATAAGTAGAACTGCTTCTCTTCTTCAATCTCCTCCGCGTTCTTCGTGCTTGAAAACATTGCTTCAATCCTCCAAGAGTGATCCTCTAGTTAGGGTTCTGTTAATGATAATGATAATGTCTTCTTTACCCATCTAGTTGCTTAAAATACTCTCCCCATCGCGAGCCAAATCCATCACAACAACCCATCTAAAGTCCTTCCCGAACCAGGAAAACTCTAAGTTAACTACCACGTAAGCCCACCCCGGCGGGTATTTTGTTCTGAGGATGCTCACCCCAGCGGGTGTTCACTATTTAAAAAAGGTGACCCCCGCCCCGGCGGGTGTTTTAGCGTGTAGAAGCCTGCCTCGGCGGGTATGCAGGCTGAAAATGCATCCTTTTGCCTTTAAATCCTACTTTCTCTCCAATCCAAGTCCTACAACACAACCACAGAAAACAGGTAAAACAATACTAAAACTACTCGAAGTAGCAACACCTGAAGCTTGAAAAGTACTTAATTCGTAGGTATAAAACACACTCATCATATATGAAATGCTCATAATTTTGGGTTGGTGTGCTACGGAATGGCCACCTAGTCATGTCTATGTGCATGCGGATAGTCCATTTTACAAAGAAAACTCTAGCAAAAAAATTTCACGAGTCTGGGTATTTAATGAACATACAACTTTAACTCTACTAGGATGTATGTTAAAATAATGCAAGCTTACACATCTAGATTATGCATGATGCAATGACTTGAATTTAATGGGCTTTAAAATTGAAACGTACATCACCCTTTCTAAAGTGATTTGGAGATTTTGTTCAGGTTATGGATTTAGATAGACCAAGTAGCTCGTGCAGAGTTTCCTCAGGTGTGAGGAGGATGAGTTCTGATGTCCCTTTGCCTCGTTCGGCCCGACAGCCTCGCCGATTGACTGAGTCATTGATTCATCCTATTCTGGTTTATAGGACGGATGCTAAAGATGAGAAAGAGTATGTTCCTGTTGTGGACCCCGCTTCTTCTTCTTCTTCAACCCCATGTCAGGACTTCCTGGTATTAATGTGATGATTCCCGATCTTTTTGATGATTTGAGACGCCACCCATCGGTCTACCTTCACACGAATGAGGTAATAGAAGTTTTCATTTTTGAATTTCTTCTGTTTCCACTTTTGGGGCAATGGCTTAATCTTGATTTGATATTGATGCAGGTTCCCGATTTCACGCAGCCCAGGGGGAACTGGTTTAGTATTCATTCTTTATATCAGACCCTTCATCCGGAGTATCAGGACATCGTCCATTCTTGGGGCTTCCAGACCTTCTTTTCTATTGCTCCCCGTCGCTGCCCCTGGGGATATATGTGGGCTTTATCTGAGCGCTGGTTCCACCAGTCTCTCCATTTATTGGACTGCGAGGTGATAATGACACCGATGGACTGGCAGTTTATCACTAGATTAGAGTTCACAGGGGAACCGGTGCCTTTAGTGGCTAACATTTTACTGGCTACAGTTCGATCCCTATTAAGAGTTCCTCCTTCGGCCCTCAAGGGTCAGGATGTCTGTTCTGATCCCTTGAGCATTGATGCTTCGAGTGGAGCTTTGTCTGAGCCTCTGCCTGCTGATCAGAGGGATAAAGATCGCATTCTTCTGCGATTATTCTTGATCATTATCAAGGGTTATTTCCTGGCGAACAACTCCTCGACAGTCTCCTTTGCTTTAGTTAGTGCCACTCATGATGTTGACCACATCAGAGACTTTGACTGGGGCTCATTCACCTTTGCCTATTTCCTTCTAGGGATGCGCCTATGCTCAGAGGGCGTGACAGAGGCTTGGCTAGGCTTTTACCCATTTTTACTGGTGAGTAATTTCCCCTTATCTTTTAATTTCCCTTGCTCGGGTTGTCAATCTTTATCACTGATGACATTTAATCTTTGAATTTCCAGTTTTGGGCATATGAGAGGCTCCCTTGCCTACACCTAATTACTACCTTAGGTCTGGAGACATATCCGCAGGGACAGCGTTGGCATTGTTCCACTTTGGCAGAGGCCCCTGTGGCGGAGGGGTTTACTCATTCTCTTTTATAGTTGGAGTTGCTGATTGTCGACATCGTCACATAGGTTCCTTATACCCCTGATCATCTGACAATAGGTTTAGAGGATGGCTTGCTGACCGGGGCAGAGTATGCATTATCCACTCGTCGAATCCCTTTCTTGACTGAGGGAGGCTGGGATCTCTGCTTGGGAGAGCGAGCTATTAGGAGCACTATATGGGAGATTCACATTCTATATCTACCTCCTGGTAGACGCCACTGGTCTTTATCTCAACCGGTCACAGAGATTCCCCCGATGGGCTTAGATGGCTTTACTTTATCAGAGGGTCCTTACACTTAAGATGCCTTCTATCGCTGGTGGACTCCTCGTACCATTGGGGCTCAGACCCGTGCCACTCAATTTATGGCGGACATTATTCTCGAGTCTGTGATGATGACATACTGGATTGCCTGTGTCAAAGAGCCTACCCACTTGGAGCATATTGCTAGCTTGATCCAGCGGTTGGATCGGGTGCATCTTTTCATCAGACATTTAGGCAAAGATCTATTGGAGGTAGATTCTTTTGATCCTTCTAGCTCTGGCACTGGTCCCTTAGGTGGCCCATACTCTGATAGCTTCACTGGAGCAGATTCCCCTCTTTATCGACCCGATATTCCATTTAGTAGAGATACGGTGACTCAGAAGGAGTTACAGTAGGTTAATCGGCTAGATGATGTAGATATCAGAGATTTCTTTTGATAGGTTTACGTTATCTATTTTGATAGGCCTCTGTTAGCTATTGGGCGGATGTGCCCCACTTCCCTTTACTTTTTATTTTTAGTTGTGGATAGAGATGATGTATTTGATCTTTATTAGATGATGTAATTATAGATGTATTTATAATGCTTTTTATTTATTGCACCATATTATCATTTTATTTATGATGCATGCATTATATGTCATGGATATACATTTAAATTGATGGGTTAGCATTGACCCCTGGATGGTCTCGTGATACTGTTCTACAGATGTCTTCATCCTCCGTCACCTGTATTGAGCACAGCCCGCCCACCTTGATAGCCTCATCTTTGAGGTCTTGGTATGATAGTTTTCCTTATTTAGATAGGATGGCCGCTGATCATATGTTGAGACACTCTATGTCCCTTCTGACTTTCAAGGTCCCTGTGGGTTTTGTAGAGGGTATGTTATCTTGCTACATCCCTGAGAGACAGGTTTTTTGATTTGGTACTCATAAGCTGACCCCTATACTCGAGGAGTATGAGCGTATCATGGAGTTTCCACTGGAAAAGCCCTGTGCTAGAGTGGTTGTCGGTGAGTTGCGACGGTAGTTCATGACACTGACAGGTTTACGACGTACGATTGTCTTGGATGAGATCACATCAGGGCATATTGTGTCCCTGGATTTCTTGATTGACCATTTCTTGATGTGTGTTGTAGTATATTTGTACATGTCGTTATACATGGATCACCTGGACATTGTCTTGATCACTGTAATGAGTGCTCTGAGGGAGGGTCATACCATCCTTCTGATGATTTTGGCAGAGACATTAATGTCGGCTTCATTTTACCGTACCCAACCCACTGAGTTTTTCAGAGGCAGTGTTGTATTATTGTACGTTTGGTTCATGATGCATCTGAGACCATTTGGCGCTTTTAGACGCCATGGGTACTACTTTACACATGAGATAGCCATGTCTTACTCTTTTCGATCGATTGACTATATAGATGAAGCATCTTGGTTTATTTTTATAACTGTGATTGAGGATCCCTTTTCCATCTTGCTTTACTCAGGATTCAGCTCCCCTTATAGTTTTGTTACTCATGCAGTGGGTATGGACTTCTTGCCCTTGGCTGGTCTGAAAGAGGTGACTACATATCATCCACTAGCTGTCATGGGACAGTTTGATCAGTTTCAGGATGTTCATCCTTTTGATGGAGCTTGAGATCAGCGATCATCAGCCTTGTCTTTGTCAGAGGATGATCTAGCCAGAGTTTATGATTATTGGACTCATCGAGAGAGGGCTTTTCATCCAGTCACTTCGGTCACTCCTCAGAGTATTCTGCGTGGTTGGAGGCAGACATTACATCGGCTATGGTGGTTTATTCAAAGCCTAGCACTGATGGGGAGGAGCCTATGGAGGATCATGTTTCTCCTATAAAGGACAAGCTGTTTGCTGGTTTGACAGCAGCTATGGTCAGTGACAATCCTAGCTCTTCGGCTGTTGCTACCCCACCTTCTTTAAAGTCTTAGCAAATGATACAACTTCTGACCTTTGAGAGGGATCAGGATAGGGCATTGATGTTGACGACCCTATCTGGCAGGGATGCTTATTTTATAGAGAGGGATGATGCCTGAGCTATCAGAGATGCTTCTGTTGCTGAGAGTATTACTCTTAAATCCTATACGGAGGGCATTATCACAGATATGAGTGCATTTATGGATGATCATTGTAGTACTCTGTATATGACTGTTGATCTTTTATCTCGTACTGAGACTGCAGGACATGAGCTTAGAGATGCACTTCCATCTTCAAAGAGGGATGCGATGTTGGATTTACTGTCCCGTTTGAATGCAGATTTATAGACTAGCTTTTATTTTCCTGCATAGACTAGGTTAGCCATTTTTGTCCTGTGCAGGACACATTGTATATATTAAACAGTATTATATGGCAAGGAAATATATTTTGATTCACTTTCCTTTTGCATATGTTTTGATCTTCGCTTGATGATTGCCACTTTCTTTGCGACTTGCCATCTTGATGTATCACGAGCTCTTTCTTGATGGGCTAACATTGAGATGTCGAAGGGTCTCCTAGAAGGGTTCGTTGATCATGGAGGCTTTATAGAAGTTGGGTTTATAAAGGGTTTGGTGTCTTGAGACTGGTATTTAATTAGGTATTTGAGTTTATGGGTAAGGTGTTTGGCTATTTTCTTTTGAAGGTTAGACCGCACCATAGATGGCTGCCTACATACTCTCGAGGATGGGGGAGATCATGTCTTTCATAGTTCAGGCCTAGCAGTAAAGACCTGAATTTCTTTGATCGATCGATTGATTTTTTTTCATAGCACCAGGATGGCGGTTTGCAAGTGATTGAGACATAGTACCTTTTCACAGTGTTCGAATTGATAAGCTGGGGGAATTCCTCCCCATCCATTTCTTGTAATATGATGGCTCCTCCTGTCAACACTTCCTTGACAATGAAAGGGCTCCTTCTGTCAACACTTCCTTGATTGGAGAGGATCTTCTTCAGTACCAAGTCATTTTCTTTGAATTACCTAAACTAGACTTTATTGTCGTAGGACCGAGCAATCCTTTGCTGATATAACTGACCATGGAAGATGGCTGCAACCCTTTTCTCATCTATTAGAGATAACTGGTGGTACCGCTCTTGCAACCATTGGTCTTCTTCCATCTGAGCATCTATCAACACTCTTAATGATTCCATTTCCACTTCTATGGGGAGTACTGATTTCATGCCATAGACCAATAAGTAGGGGGTAGCCCCAGTAGAAGTGCGCATTGATGTTCTGTAGGCTAACAGAGTCAGAGTCAATAAGTCAGGCCATCTTTTGTGATTGGCGGACATCTTTTGTATAATCTTCTTGATATTTTTGTTGGCTGCTTCGACAGCACCATTCATCTTGGGACGATAGATGACGGAATTAAGATGTTTGATATAGAATTTGCTGTATAATTTCTTCATCATCTGGTTGTTCAGATTCTTAGCATTTTCTGATACGCATCACCTCTGGTTGTCCGTATCGACAAATTACATTATTTCTGATGAAACCAATGATTACCTCCTTTGTGACTTTGGGAAAGGAGGCAGCTTCTACCCATTTGGTAAAGTAGTCGATCATGGTGAAGATAAACCGATGACCATTGCTGACTTTGGGCTCGATTAGTCCAATCACGTCCATCCCCCACATGGAAAAGAGCTATAGAGAACTCATACTGTGTAGTTCGTTAGGAGGAGCGTGGACGACATTTGCATGGACTTGGCATTGATAACATCTCTTGACGTGATCATCACAGTCGACTTTGAGAGAAATCTAGTAATGCACTGTTCTTAATATCTTCTTGGCAAGTAAAAGACCGCTCATGTGTGGACCACAGACTCCACATTGGATTTCATCCATAAGTCTTTGGGATTGATCTTTGTCTAGGCACCTTAGAAGACCCGTTCCATCATCTCTTTTGTAAAGTGCATCTTTGCTGAAATAGAATTTCATAGCCATCTTATGGATCCACTTTATTTCAGCTTGACTTGCCCTAGCGGGCATAGATCCGCATCAAAGATATTTTTTGATATCCTGGTACCAAGGCTTTTTGATGGGAGGCAATTCCTCTAATATTTCTCCAATGTAATTCCCATAGGCTGGAGCCTTCTGGCGTGTAAATTTGATATCAAGAATTCGTCTCTTATCAAATATGTGGATCAAGGAAGCCAATGTTGCCAATGCATCTGCTAAATCATTTCCATTTCGAGGGATATGGATGAAGGCTATTTCTTCAAATTTCGTAGCCATTTTGATATATTGCCGATGATAGGGCAACAAATGCAATTCTTTGGTATGATAGGCCCCGGTGGTTTGTTTGATGACCAACTCGAAATCCCCAAATACCGCTAGCCGTTTGATACCCATGGATTGGGCCAGTTGCAATCCCATTATACAGACTGCATACTCAATTGTGTTGTTGGTGTTGACAAACTGTAGTTTGATGGCCATGGGATACTGTTCTCCCGTAATAGATACAAGAACTTCCCATGCTCTTGCACCTTCCATGTTTACAGCCCCGTCGAAGTATAATTTCCAGAATTGGCATGTATCTTCTCGAAGGTTTCGCTGAATTGTCATTATCCCATCATCCAAAAAATAAGTTTCCAAGGGTTCAAACTTCATGATGGTGCTTCGGCCAATTGATCCTTAATTCCTTGACCCTTGATGGACTTTTGAGTCATGTAGATAATATCAAATTATTGGAGGACTAATTGCCATTTGGACAATCGACAATTTAACGTGGGCTTGCTGAATATGTACTTCTGAGGATCCATACAAGATATGAGATAGGTTGTGTACCCATGAAGGTAATGTTATAATGTCATGTCGGCCCATGGTAATGCACAGTAGGTTTTTTTAATTAATGTGTATTTCTGCTCACGGCTACTAAATCTTTTGCTGAGGTAATAGGTAGCTCTTTCCTTGCCTCTATCATATTTCCGCACCAGCATGCAGCCCATAGTGTTGAAATTAACTGATATATACATGAACACGGGAATTTTTCCCCTTGGAGGTACCAAAACAAGAGCTTTAATCAACTACTTTTTGATGAAGAGGAAGGCTTTTTGAAAGTCTTCATTCCACTTTCTGGAGGAATTTTTCCTCAAAAGCTTGATGATGGGCTCACAAGTTGTAGTGAGTTGAGAGATGAATCTGGTTATGAAATTGATTCTCCCAAGGAATCCTCGTATCTTTTTTTTTGTTTGGGGTACTTGTATCTCAGTGATAGCTTTAATTTTGGCGGGATCCAGCTCAATGCCTCTGTTGTTTACCAAAAATCCCAATAATTTGTCGGATTTGACACTGAAAGCACAGTTGGTTGGGCTCAACTTCAAGTTATATTTGCAGAGCCGATTGAATAGCTTTCTGAGATGGTCGGCGTGGTCATCTTCCCTTCTAGATTTGATGATGATATCATCCACATAAACCTCTATCTCCTTATATATCATGTCATTTAAAAGGGCCATCACGGCTGACTGATATGTGGTACCAGCATTGATAAGGCCGAAAGACAATCGCCTATAGCAAAAGGTACCCTATGGAGTGATGAAGGATGTTTTCTCCCTATCTTCTTCAGCAACCATAATTTGATGATACCCGGCGAAGCAGTCAATAAATGAATACATGCCAAATTGCGTCGTGTTATCTATCAGTATGTGGATGAAAGGTACTGGTAAGTCGTCTTTGAGACAGGCTTTATTTAAATCCCGGTAATCCACACATATTCATACCTTCCCTCTGGGCTTAAGTACAGGAACTATATTAGAAAGTCATTCAGGGTAGGTCAATACCATGATAATTCCTGCTTTGAATTGCTTGAAAATTTCTTCTTTGACCTTCAGGCTTCACTCAGGCTTCAGTCTCATGAGTTTCTGTTTGACTGGTTTGAATCCCTCTTTAATGGGCAGTCGATGAATGACAATATAAGTAGACAAGCAAATCATGTCTTCATGTGACCATACAAACACATCCTTGAACTAAGTTAGGAGATCAATCAGGTCTTTTATTTTGTTAGGGGTAAGGTCATTGCCTATTTAGATTTTTTTAGGATTTTCTTGGATGATGACCAGAGCTGAATTCACATCAGGGTCAGCGTTTTTCTTTGGAATATTCTCCTTAGCCCTGTTTATGCAAGGGATCATGGGTTGATCTTCTAGTTAGTCATCATCTGGGAAATCATTGTTCATACCCTCAGTATGTGCTAGGAAGAACATCTTTGCAAACTGATCTTGAACTCTTTGTAGGAACTTCTCATTCCTATCCTTCATATCCTTAGTAGGAATCTGGATTTCTTTCTCGCTGACCAGCTTAACCTTAGGAATCAGTATACTGGACAAAGAAGCAGAGATTTTCCTCGTTGGTTTCCCAAATCCTAACTCAATGAGATCCGGTAGCAGAAAGGTGGATAGATGAACCGGCTGATGCTTGTGCTGGTTCTTGTGATTTGATCCATAGGAATAGCTTGATCAAGCCTTCCCTGTTTGGTTAGGTATCTTAAATGGATTTTTGATCCCTTGTTGATTTTTCTCTAGCCCTTTGCCAGGACAGAAACCCAAGGATATCATTTCTTGACCCACAGACATAACTTCGACAGAAATTTTTTGTTTTAAGGATGGGGCCCCGATAGGTCGATAGTGAGTATTTCTCACTTTGAAAGCTTGAAAACTGGCAGGCTCAACTTCTTCATTGAGGCTAATTAGAGGCATATCTCCTTGCATATGAATTGGATACTCTGGTTCGGCATTAACAGTTACCAGATTACCATTAATGATGTATTTTACTTATTGATGAAGGGTGGACGGGGCTGCTCCAGCCATATGGATACATGGTCTTCTCAATAGTAAATTATATACCATGGTGATGTTCAGCACTTGGGAAGGATATGTAGAAAGTATGTGGGCCAGTTTCCCGTGGAAGTTCTATTTCTCCTGCAGCATCTCGTCGAGACCCATCGAAGGCTCTTATGACTACATGACTAGTCCGGATTCGACTTGGATTGATCTTCATTCTTACTAAAGTGTCATAGGGATAGATATTTAATGAAGATCCTCCATCTATCAACACGCCTCCTATCATATATTTGGAGGATAGCACTGCTATATATAATGACTTGCAATGACCAGTCCCTTCTGTCGGTATGTCATCGTCAGTAAAAGATATCACATTGTTGTTGAAAATGTGATCTATCAAGTGATAGAACTTTTTTATATCCACAGCCTTGGGAAAATACGCTTCTTCCAGTACTTGCATTAAGATCTTGCGATGATCTTCCGAAGACAATACCAAATCCAGAATGGAAATCTGTCGGGGTGCCTCTTTTAATCTTTGCACCACCTTGGCTTCATTATACCCCATTTTACTAAGGAATTCTTCAATTTTCTCCTTGGGCACTTTACCCTTGGTTTTAGTGACTGGATTTATTACTCGCTGAGGTAGATACAACGGGTTTTCTTTTGATATAGTAGCAGTGTGATTTGATGTTGATCCCTCATTCTCCCCATAATTCCATGGGACTCTTTTCAAGCTGATTAAGGGATATTGTGGTCTGAATGGCAACATTAGTGGTTCTGGTGCAGCCACTTTCACTTGATTCTTTCCTCCTTTGTCCCTCTTTCCCTGAATTGTCAGGGGTATTGCAACTATGTCTTTTTCACAGAAAATGACTGCCACAATTTCTTTTAAACTCCATGTCATGGGAGGAAATATCACTTCTTCATCAAGAAAGATATTATCCTGACTCACTTTTAGCAGTTCACCGCTTTCAATCAGCCTATGATTTAAGTGACGAAGTCCCCAACACTCTTTTGTATCATAACCAAAAATGTTGGAATGATATTGACATATCTTAGTGAAAGTAGTATGTATACAAGTCAATCATGTATGATAATAAAATATATACTTTGGAGACGATCTTATTTATTTATTAATAAAAGTATTTATTTATTAAAGGCATGTAATTATCTACATGATGCTATTTTTATAATATGTAAATAACCCATAGTTTTTAAGCAATGCTTTTAGAATTATGATGTTGATCATGCTAATGAGATCTAAATTCTTAGAAAGCTTAAAACTAAAATAGTTCCCAATTGTGGGATTACTAAAAAGGAGAGTAGTAAATCCGGATAGATTGGTACATATGTTGCTTGCTCATTGGATGAGGATGATTGATCACATAATCATTTATGTGGAGACACTAAAGCAAGTATGTAGGTGCTTATTGGAGAATAAGTTCACTGAACGTGACTCGCTATGGAATACCTAATGAAATTTTACTTGCCTGTCAATAGGAATTCCTAATGTGTTAGTAGTACAAGTGATCCTTAGACTTGAGATCATCATAGTATCTTGTATGTAATTAATTATACTTTGACTTATTCCTTAAAATCCTATAAGGTATATCAAAGGGTATGCTTGGGTATAATAAGTTATATATGGAGATAATGAATGATCAATAAAGAATCTACCACTTCTAGTAAAAAGAAGAGATATGTCTGATTCATTAAATGACAACCCAGTAGTCCTTGGCCAAGGCAGAATGAAATTAGAAAGGAGTTTCTAATTTGCATTATTTGGAGTTGTGCATTTTTTAATCGAAATACATATAATTACATAAAATAAGACTTGACAGTAATTCCATGTCTTATATTTAATTGAGACATTTTATGGTGGAAGGATTATATTGTACGGTAACTCTTTACTCACAGGTTCTTTTATAATTAATGTTGAAATCTATATTATCTGAAAAGTCTTTGATCGCCAGGGAGGTTTATCCCTATTGTAGAATAAATATTATTTATTTAAATAGATTATTAGTTTAATTTATTTATTTAAATAAGATTAGAATTGTTCTAATTGATTTATTCACAACCGGTTTAATATGGAGAACCTAAAGGGTCACACCATAAAAGGAAGAATAATTATTTAAGAAGGTAATGGCATAATCGTAATAATATGTTAAGTGGAATTAATTTAATCTATGGTGATAGAATAAATTAAATTGCTTAATGTTTATTATTTAATATTTTGGAAATATTAAATATAAATTAATAAGAGGAGTCTTATTAATATTATTACAATTAATATTATTTTAATTTCTAAAGGTGTTTGGGAATTAATTTAATATTAGTACTCTTATTTATTCCTAATAAGAATAGGAGGCAAATTAATTAAATGAATTTAATTAATTAATCCCAATGTGGTGGGAAGCCTAAATTAATTAAAGGAGTTTAATTAATTAAATGAAACCCAATGTCTAATAGGATTAGAACGGTTGACCAATATCCATTTAAAAGGAGTCTTATGTTAGGTATCAGTTGATGCAATTCCAATTGTTGGATAGTACTCCTTTTCTATAGGGGATAGAAAACTAGGGTTTAGCCAACCACCCTCCTTCTTGAATAATTTCTTTTTCTTGGTGGATCACCTCTAGAGGCCAAAAACATGGGTGGCTAACGTTGATCAAAGGAAGGAATCTACCCCAGATATTCAAGGAGATCGCGACGAACAAGGAGTTAAACTTGTACCTGTGGAAGCTTCGTTCTACAAGGGTATGATTCTATAACTTCTTATTTATCGTTTTAAATTAGTAATTTGGATAAATGATGATTTGGGTAATTAGTTTGTAGAAAAAATTTAAACTCTGATATACCATGCTACTGCTAATTTTTGCAAGTTGATTGCGCCATGATTTCGTACAAACCGAACAGTGGCATCAGAGCCAAACTTTTATGCAAGTATTAATTGTTTTGATTCCATATATGTATGGGTATGTATTTAGAATAATTTATTGGGCATAATTTTATTGTATAAAATTATTTTTTATGATAAAAAAAAAAAAGGCAAATTCGCGAGACCAGTTTTTTTTTCATCCTCACTAAGTGTATTGCGTGTTTGTTGAACTAAATGTGAGCAAATTAAAGGATATCTAAAAAATGACCTGAAGCTTCCTCAATCACGTTTAATATATATATATATATATATATATATATATATATATATGTGTGTTATAAACGAAATCTTTTAAAAAGTGATCTGAAGGTTTTCTAACAAGAGGCTTTTCATATATATAATATATATTCTTACTAATTTTATAATTAAAATAGAGAGTTTATTTTAATCTTTAAATTGGATTTCATACAATTTAAAATTGCCCACTAAATGATACTCATATATATATAGAATATTTTAATTCATGAGATGAATATTTATTTATTAATGCATATGGTGATATGTGTGAAAATAAATGGGGATTGATTATAGACTATTAACCAATGTGATTGAATTTTATTTTAGTTGAATGCTTGAATGAATGAGTTTTATTAAATGGGGTATGTGTACCTCATCTTCTCTAATTTATTCTTGATGTAAATTCTATCTCCCTCCTATGTACTTTTTCTTGACTGCTGACCAAGGTTTCTATTTAATTTTAAAATAGTTTATGTAATAGGATTAGTTAGAATTATCTTAAAGAAATTGGAGACCAAGGAGCAAGGAGCGCGTGAATACCCGTTTGTATAGAGCTCGGGTTTAAATACAATAGTTACGTTTAAATTTAAATTCTTACACTCCTAAGTTTGAATTTTTGGTTCACTTGGTGGCTCGAGTGAACCAAACTAGAATAAAAGTCCATAATCAATCTGGGTAGAATATAGTATTCTATATGTGCATATTAAGTATTATATATATTATATTTTATGCAAACATACTTCACATGTTTAATAAAATAACGTGTATTATATATATATATATATATATATATATATATGTGTGTGTGTGTGTGTGTGTGTGTGTGTGTGTGTGTGTGTATATGTGTGTGCGCGCGCTAAACAAGATAAGACAAATAATAACAAAACCCTCAAAGAAATTATTTTAAGACTAAAGCGTTCAGAGATATTTGAAATATCGAACGTCGCCTTCTAGCATGATAAATTAATAGAGTATTAAATATTTAATACTTGTTTGTTGTGATATCCACAAGGCAAGTATTGCGTATTTAAGATATTAATTTAATCACATTTCTTGCTTATCAAGAAAATTGAACAATATTGTTTTGTTGTGCTATCCACAAGGACAATATTTTTCTTTTTTGAATTTATGGAAGTGCTAGGTTGGACTTAACTTAAATCATTATAGTTCGGATGTGCACACACTTGACCATTATGATTTAAGAGGCAAAATAAAAAGGAGTTACATGTTGACATAATTGACAAAGAGTTGTCTACCTATTTATTTATATATCGTTTGTTGTGTTATCCACAAGGCTATATACATTTGAAATGAGATCCTTATTCTCACTAGCAAATCTTTAATTAGATGTTGCCGAATTACATAAGTGAGGCTAATATAGTTTGAAGAAAATAGTAGGAGATACCAATTTAAAATAAGACCTAATTTATTTTGATATATAAAATTAATTAAATGAATGTTTGCTAAACTGTTGTGTTTTCACATACAGAAATTTGAATAAAATGTCGAAATCACTAATTTCACTATGTAGCATATTTGATGCTAACAAACTGACCGGACCGAATTACACAGACTGGTTAAGGAATCTAAGAATAGTTCTCACTGCTGAAAAGATTTTTTATGTCCTAAATTCACCTGTCCCTAGAACTATTCTAGAAACAGCCTCTGAGGAAGAGATTGTGTGACGCCCCCAAATCCATGTTCCTTCGAAACCTCGAATTCGGTGCAGTCACGATACTACTAACGCCAAACTATTACATCTTTTATTCATTACTAAAAGAATATAACTTGCTTTATTACAATTTAGAATATAAATTCTATTTATATCCAAGATCTCGTCTTTACATCATATACGATGTTACTAATATGCGGAATAATTTAAACTTTTCAATATCCTTTGAATAAATTCTTCTTATTGATTTCATAACTTTGAATCAATTACAATTCTCGAATCAACTATAAAATATAATTCATTCTATTTGAGTTATCGTATAACGTTTACAACTCAACTCGATGTCCTCTATGTATTAACTAATACATTTTTACAATACAACAAGTATTAAACATCGTAAGCATATATCAAGTACACTCCTAGAACCTAAACAGGGTTCAAACGATAATCTAAATAGTATTCTCCGTTGCGATACTATCTATCTTTATCAATCAAAAAGCACGAAGTCTTTATCGTAAGTCCTTAACCTGCAAAAGTGGTTATTTACAAGAGTGAGCTCGATAGCTCATCAATTCTAACAGTTTTCATGCATCACATAGCATACAACATCATACTCAGTTCATGCATTTATAAACAATTTATATTTACTACGCATGTTACTTTTCACATAACAAGTATATCATCAAAGATCAACTTTCAATCTCATTTATATCTCATATACAGTTCATATATAAGTTCACATTATCACAGCATAATATAATTCAACTAACAGTTATTGAATTCATATATCAAATAGGAACTGAAAGACTTGCCTGATTCGTAGTTTAACAACTACGACTTAACTGCTTAAGAATCTTTGCACTTTGTGTAATCCTACACAGTTATATTAACCATAGAGATCACGCTCATTAGTTATATCTATCCACACATTCTCAATATAATAATAAAGGTTACATTGTCGTCTAACTTGGTTCTTAGAACCTTCGTCTCATATTCTTATCGTATTCCTAGAATAACTATGTAAGTATACGTATACTTTAACCATACGTACTTACTAACATTCTTCATATACACATGCCTGTCTACCACTAATCTATTTACATATAGCTAGTGTAGTCTATCTTTTGAGTTAATCATTCTCATTTATCATTACTAACACATAAGACCATAACAAAGCAAATATACTCTATAAACCGTCAAAGTCGGATTCCAGTATTAACATATGGTCCTACATAGCATGTATACACATTAAAGGATACTTTCATGCTCGTTTAACCTTTTCACGTGCAATCTACATGATATAGGTTCTAAGTCAACATTCCAACAATTTAAGGCCACTCAAGGTCATGAACATCACAAAGTTTATCATGCTAGTTCTTTAAACACATAAAGTATTCATATAACTCATACTGGGCATGTTCATGAATATTCATACATACATGTAACTATCACGATTATTAGTTTGAAAACATGCTTTGTTTACACTAAACTTGGTTTCATGATATGTAGTCATGGTATATATATATATGTATGATACATGAGAGAGTCCAAGTGTACTATCAAATATGTTCATAAATATCGGAATCCAAACCTCAAGGTAATATGTTAAGGTACATTTTCAAAACTTACACTTTCGTTAGAAATATGCACTAGTGAAGTATGCATGCTCATGTTACATTATGAAACATATGTACGCAAATCATCATGCCTTTCATGCATTCTTAAACCATACTAATGTGTTTGTAAAATCAGAACGTTAGCATGGTATAAACATGTAAAAAGTTTATTTTGTAAAACTTATATTTTTGCTACTAGTGAGGTTTGCATGTTCGTATTTCATTATGAAGCTTATCTACGCAAGTGAACATACAAATCATGTATTTCTAGGTCATACAAACATGTCTCAAAGGTCAGAATGTATATATGGCATGTTCATGACAAGTTCACTTTAAAAATTCTAAGTTCATTTCGTAACTCATAAAGCCTTTCTTCAATAGTGTATACTATCATGGTCATACATGCTTATGTCATGACAAAGTACTCCTATATGTATGTTAGTTATGTCCACATGCTTGTCTAATAAGATACTACATGCTAACATATGATAGCAACTTAACAGAAACAGAAGTCAAGCTTCAGGGCCTGGCACAGCTGCGCCGCTGGCCAGTTCAAGACTGGCGCAGCTGCGCAGGTGTGCGGCCAGGGGCAGTGACTACTCTGCTTCGGCAGTTTTTTAGCCCTACTCAGAATTTTCACAGCAATTTGATTCTACACTAGCCACAACACATTTCTATTATGCTTATCAACTTAAATAATACTTGACAAACATATTCCAACTCAGTTATCATAGAATCCATACTTAATCCAAAATCAAGAATTGAGAATTGAAGAACATGGATAGGGAGTTATACCTCTGCAATATGAACTTGCTGCTATAACAATCCTTAGACTCCTTACTAACATGTTGTATTCTCTCTCAATTTTCACTTAACATAAATCTCAGCACATGAAAACATGAAGAAGGAGAGCTTCATTTATAGACCATGCATTACACAGACATTAACTTTCTACACCATTTTAAACTAATGGGAAGAAGAAGGATTCAATGGTTATAGGAGAGGAGTTGGTAGAGTAGTTGATTTTCACTATTAGGACCACTCCCCCTTCATGCTTGTTGCTAGTTTGCTGAGTTTGAGAAATGGAGATAGGCTAGCCTTGTAGCCATTCACGTGTAGAGAAGATGGGACTCTCATTGTGGGAGAATTTTAATCTCAACAACATAGCAAGTGTGAATACTTAGGCTATATACTTGTACATAGGTTATACACTTAGGTTATAAGTTTATTTAGAGTCGCAATGTTACTTCTAATAAGTAAACAATAACACCATGTGTCAAGTAGGGGTATATATATATATCATCATATCATCTATATATATCTCATCCTACCGGATATAATTCTATCAGGTATCATCACAGTGTATTGTCTCCTTTATTATTAAATTTCATTAATTTAATAATTGTTTACTATATATTCATGATATATTATTTTATTGTATACTTAATATAAACATTGTCACACCCACATTTCATGTAGCTCACATAGTTTAATTAATCTTGATACATGGTCCCTATATATAGTATAGTCACATAATTGTTGCACCACACTATATAATATAGTTGCACTACACTTCACACTTCATATAATATATAGTTAGTTACTATACGCTATACATTTTATTCGCATGCTTGCACATAGAAGTAAATAATTTACTTGTCTCATCAATTAATTAATAATAATATTAATTAATCCATTTCTCATTAATCAATGAAATTATAATTTCCACACTAATTGATTAACACTTAATATGATTTATTATCACGTTAAATATAAATCTTATTATATTTATAAATCATTTACTCATTAATCAACATATTATAAAATAATTACTTGATAATAGTATATTGCTCATAATAATAATTAATTAATATTATAAGACAATATATCTCATACCTCAGCAATATAATTCCGATTATATCTATAATCAATTTTCTTATTATTATACTATCACTAGTTATAATAATAAATCAACATATTATTATAATAACAATTAATATAGACTGATTGTTTAATTAATAAATCTTCCGTCCTTGAATTAATTAATTCATCAACGAATCTATTATCGTGCCACACAAGGCATATCTCACAAGCTTACACTAAGCTTATTCTCATTCTCATTACTTACTCATTTTCCACCACATTACTACTTATCACATGTCCAATTTAATTAGAATTATTAAGTCACAAGATCCACATATAAATATATTACGAATAGAATATGCAAATACTATTTATAACACTTACGGTACTATAGCAACTCAAGTTATTAAAATAACTTAGTTTCCTTATATAAATTAAACTCCCTTAAAAAATACATTAGAAATTATGTATTTAACCTTAACATAAAACATTATGTTTTCTCCAAATAAGCACATTCATTATTAGAAAATAATTTATTTATTATCTCAAGATATTATAATTAATATAATATCTATTAGAAATAATCACATGTACGGCACATGTACATTATATATAGAAAATAGGTAATAAGTTTATTTCCTATTATAATAAATTATTTCCATCAATTTATTTACATATAGCAAATATGTTTTAATATATTTACCATATTAATTAATTATACCTATTATCTCATACAAAAACATATAAGGTAATATTATTATTCAAAAATAACATTTCCTCTTTTTATTAAAATAATTCAATATTAGAAATTATTTTAATACCCTTTATTAGAATTAGTTCTCTTTCTTTTCTATAAATTGTTCCCAAAATAATTTTTTCAAATATTCATTATTCATTTAAAGATATAATGATTTCCATCTCCCTTTAATAATGTATATATATATATATATATATATATATATATATATATATATATATATATATATATATATATATATATATTAACGCTATTCGCACATCAAACTTTCTCACATATTACTACTCTAAGTAATATATATAAAAAAGTATCAACTATAATTACATATTTAACACACATAATAATTCACTCCTTTACTTAAGTAAATTAAATAATGTACTATATCATCATAGTTAATTAAGGTTCAATACTCTCATTATATTATTCCCTAATATAACTCCCAACTTAAATTAACTAATATTTATTCTTATTAGTTAATTCCTTAACTAACTCATGCTTCACTATCCAAACCTATTCACGGATAGCTTAAGATTTATCAATAACCTATGTTATAAGAATACTAGTTATTAATACACATACACAAGAATATGGTGATTATACATTAAGGATATTTAATATCACCAACTTACTATGATAAAATAATTATATAAATTATTTAATATCGATAGGAATTTATCCACTTCCTTTATCTCCACTGAATCGTCTTTACGCTAAATAACAAATATATATTAATAATATATTTATAAATCACAAAAACACATATTACATAGTCCATATTACCCTATGTAATATAATACCACATACCTCATATCACACATATATATATATATATATATATATTCTTATTCGAACCCATCTCACAATTTAAGAATTTTATTTATTAAATCCTTATTTAATAATATCTGAAAATTCGGGTTCTTACAGATTGCCACCATAACAAAGTGGCAAGATGATGCATCTGTGGCTTAATGCATCATGCTCGCATCCATGAATAACGAGCTTCAGCATCAGCATGAAAATATGGATGCTCCTACTATGTTGCTTCACCTCAAGGAGTTGTATGGTGAACAAAGTAGGACTGATAGATATGAGATATATAAGTAGCTCTTCCGATCTCGGATGTCCGGGGGCACAGCCGTTGAGACTCATGTCCTAAGGGTGATCAATCTGATTGAACGGTTTGGACAGCTTGGGTTCGTCATAGATGGGGAGTTGAGTCAAGACTTGGTCTTGCAGTCACTCCCTGAGACCTTCTCGCAGTTCGTTGTTAATTTTCACATGAATAAGTTAGATATCAGCTTGCCTGAATTACTTAACATGTTGAAAACTACAGAAGGTCACTTCCCATCCAAGAAGAACCATGTCTTAATGGTTGATTCTTCCAAGAAAATGAAGAGGCCCAAGGTATCTTCTGAAAAGAAAAAATCTAAGAAGGGTAAGGATAAGGTGAACAAAAAGGAATCAAAAAAACCTGATCCAGCTAGCAAAGGAATGTGCTTCCATTGCAACGAGTAGGGTCACTGGAAGAGGAACTGCAAGAAGTTTCTGGCAGAGAAGAAGCTTCGACTTCCAATCAAGGTTTGTTCATGATTGAAATTAATTTTTCAAAGAGTCAAAATTCTACTTGGGTATTGGATACCGGCTGTGGTTCTCACATATGTAATACTGTGCAGGGACTGGTCAGAAGTAGAAAGCTGAACAACAATGAGGCCATCATACGAGTGGGAAATGGAGCAAAGGTTGCTGCATTAGCTGTAGGCACTTATTGTTTAGCACTATCTACGGACAAGTCCATTTATTTAAATAACTTTAATTTTGTTCCAAATATTATTAGAAGCATTATTTAAATTTTCGTATTAGACATGGATGGATTTGACATTATAATAAAGAACAACAGTTGTTCTATTTATAAAGGCAATATTTTATATGGTGTTGGTAATCAACGAAATGGACTTTATATACTTGACTTACATGAAAATATACTTCAAATAGAACAAACTAAGAAAATAAAAAGAGATGATATTAATTATACCTATATGTGGCACTGTAGACTCAGTCATATCAATGAAACAAGATTATCCAAGTTGCATAAGGATGGGCTCTTAGAGCTATCCGATTATGAATCATATCCAACTTGTGAATCTTGTCACATGGGTAAAATAACTAAATCTCCTTTTAATGGAAAAGGAGAAAGAGTTACAGAGTTGTTAGCGTTAGTTCACACAGACGTTTATGGTCCTATGAAAATGAATGCACGGGGAGGGTATTCTTATTTTATTACTTTCACTGATGATCACTCAAGATATGGATATGTGTATTTAATGAAATACAAATCTGAATCATTTGAAAAGTTTAAAGAGTTCAGAAGTGGAGTAGAGAAACAAACGGGTAAGAGTATTAAGATTCTTTGATCTGATCGAGGTGGAGAATACTTAAGTGGTGAGTTTCTCAATTGTCTCAAAATAATGGTATAATCTCACAGTGGACTCCACCAGGTACACCACAGTTAAATGGGGTATCTGAAAGGAGAAATCGAACATTGTTGAACATGGTTCGTTCCATGATGAGTTTTAACGATATTCTAATTTTATTCTAGGGTTATACCCTAGAAACGGCTGCATATCTACTAAATAAGGTCCCTTCGATATCCGTCCCCAAGACTCCATATAAGATGTGGACAGGGAGGAAACCTAGTCTTAAGCATGTTAAGATTTGGGGATGTCCAGCTTATGTGAAAAAGGTTTCAAAATGATAAGCTTAGGACAAGATCTGATAAGTGCACGTTTATGGGATATCCTAAAGAAAGTTTGGGATACTATTTCTACAATCCTACTGAGCAAAAAGTGTTTGTTGCGAAACACGCTGCCTTCTTGGAAAAGGAGTTTATCCTTGAAGGGGCTAGTGGGAGGAAAATAGATATTGAAGAAATTTAAGAACAACAAACCACTACAGATCAAGTGGATGAACCTGTCCAAGTAGAGACATCTTCTGTACAACACCCTATTCATAAATTTGGAAGAGTACCGAAGATACCTGAAAGGTATGGATTCATCATAGAGGATGACGATGAGGTACACGTCATGAATGATGATGATCCATTGAATTACAAACAGGCTACGAGTAATAAAGACTCAGAGAAATAGTAGATGACCATAAAATCTAAAATGGATTTTTAAAGCAATGCTTAAGTCCATTTGAATTTTACTTGCGATTGCAGCTTATTATTACTAAATCTGGCAAAATGGACGTGGAGACGCCCTTCCTCAAATATACATTATTAGAGGAGAATGTATGTATGATACAGCCAGATGAATTTGTTTCAATGGTTGAAGCAAATCATGTATGTGAGCTACAACAATCTTTGTATGGATTGAAGCAAGCTTCTCATAGATGGAACATTCGTTTTGATGAAACAATCAAAGAGTTTGATTTTATCAAAAACGAGGATGAACCACGTGTGTACAAGAAGGTTAGTAGGAGCGCTATTTCATTCCTTGTATTATATGTTGATGATATATTATATTCATTAGATGCTAAAGGTGTTGATCATAGCAAACTCCAAAAGGTGTCTCATGATGATGAGCCATGGAGTTTATCTCTATATAATTGTCCTCAATAAAAGAGAGATCGCATGAGTGACTATCATGTATACGATGAAATATACGAGACTTGATGTTGATCAATCATATTCTGGAGAAGATCATTGTAAGACAGTGATAAACATCTCAAAGTACTTAACTGACACTAAGGATGTCATCATGACACATGATGGGTCTGAATTAAACTAGAGGACTAATCAAACTCAAGTTTTCAGACTGACCAAGTGGACAACAAATCCACTTTAGGGTAAGTCGTTACCTTGAAAGGTAGTGAAGTGAATTGGATAGGTTCCAAACAGTAAAAGGTTGTTGGTTTAGTGACAAAGACAAAGTATATAACTGTAAGTGAAGCTGCAAGTTGATGTTTCGGATGAAAAGTTCATTAAAGAACTAGGAATAGTTCCTAAGTCTCATCTTAAATCCAAACATATTTTGCGGCACTTTGATTAAAGAAATCTTTGAAAGAGGAGACGTCACCTTGGAGCGTGTTGACTCTCAAGACAACATTGCAGATCCATTTGCTAAAGCTCTAACACAACAACAGTTTGATCGTCACTTAGAGAAGATGGGTATGAGATACCATGGCGATTGGCTTTAGTGCAAGTGGGAGATTGAAAGTAGTATGCATACAAACCAATCATGTATGATAATAAAGCATATACCTTGGAGACAGTCTTATTTATTTATTAATAAAAGTATTCATTTATTAAAGATATTTAATTATCTACATGATGTTGTTTTTATAATACGTAAATAACCCATATTTAAAGCAATGCTTTTAGAATCATGATGTTGATCATGCTAATGAGATCTAAATTCTTAAAAAGCTTAAAACTAAAATAGTTCCTAATCGTGGGATTACTAAAAAGGGGATTACTAAATTCGGATAGATTGGTACATATGTTGCTTGCTTATTGGATGAGGATGATTGATCTCATAATCATTTGTGTGGAGACACTAAAGCAAGTATATAGGTGCTTGTTGGAGAATAAGTTCACTGAAGGTGGCTCGCTATAGAATACCTAATGGAGTTTTACTTGTCTATCAATAGGAATTCCTAATGTGATAGTAATACAAGTGATCCTTGGACTTAAGATCATCATAGTATCTTGTATGTATGAATTATACTTTGACTTATTCCTTAAAAACCCTTAGGGTCTATCAAAGGGTATGCTTGGGTATAATGAGTTATATATAGAGATAATGAATAATCAATAAAGAATCTACCACTTCTAGTAAAAGAATAGATATGTCCTATGTGATTCGTTAAATGACAACCCAGTAGTCCTTGGCCAAGGCAGAATGAAATTAGAAAGGAGTTTCTAATTTGCATTATTTGGAGCTGTGCATTTTCTAATCGAAATATATATAATTACATAAAATAAGACTTGACAGTAATTTTATGTCTTATATTTAATTGGGACATTGTATGGTAGGATGATTGAATTGTACAGTAACTATTTACTTACAGGTTCTTTTATGATTAATGTTGAAATCTATATTATCTAGAAAGTCGTTGATCGCTAGGGAGTCTTATCCCTATTGTAGAATAAATATTATTTATTTAAATAGATTATTAGTTTAATTTATTTATTTAAATAAAATTAGAATTATTCTAATTGATTTATTCACAACCAGTTTAATATGGAGAACATAAAAGGTCACACCATAAAAGGAAGAATAATTATTTAAGAAGGTAATGGCATAATCATAATAATGCATTAAGTGTAATTAATTTAATCTATGGTGATAGAATAAATTAAATTGCTTAATGTTTATTATTTAATATTTTGGAAATATTAAATATAAATTAATAAGAGGAGTCTTATTAATATTATTACAAATTATTATTATTTTAATTTCTAAAGGAGTTTAGGAATTAATTTAATATTAGTACTCTTATTTATTCCTAATAAGAATAGGAGGCAAATTAATTAAATGAATTTAATTAATTAATCCCAATGTGGTTGGAAGCCTAAATTAATTAAAGGAGTTTAATTAATTAAATGAAACCCAATGTCTAATAGGATTAGATGGGTTGACCAATATCCATTTAAAAGGAGTCTTATGTTAGGTATCAATTGATGCAATTTCAATTATTGGAGAGTACTCCTTTTCTATAGAGAATAGAAAACTAGGGTTTAGCCAACCACCCTCCTTCTTGAATAATTTCTTTTTCTTGGTGGATCACCTCTAGAGGCCAAAAACTTGAGTGGCTAACGTTGATCAAAGGAAGGAATCTACCCCGGATATTCAAGTAGATCGCGACGAATAAGGAGTTGAACTCGTTCTTGTGGAAGCTTTGTTCTACAAGGGTATGATTTCATAACTTCTTATTTATCGTTTTAAATTAATAATTTTCATAAAGGATGATCCGAGTAATGGTTTTGTAGAAATTTTTTAAACTCTGTTATATCATGCTTCCGCTAATTTTTATAATTTGATTGCGCCATGACTTCGTACAAACCCAACACTTAGAGGAATTGAATTTCCTTAATCGAGGGTCCATTGGGGGTAACGGCTCTGTAACTTTTCCCTCGTTAATCAACATCTGGAGAATTTCTTCCATAGACTGATTCAAAGAAGTGAATTTTTTTTAAAAGGCAAACTCTCTATGAGCTCGTAATCTTTCTTCCCTTGCAACTTTATCTGCCCAGGTTTCATGTTCATAGAGCAGATAATGATCCTTCTTTGCAATTAGAAGAATTTTAGGCGTAGGAAAAAATTTTCTCCTTTGACTGACTTGAGTTATGAACTGTTCTGCCAGTTAACCAATATGTTCCTTGATAAACTTCATTTCTTGTTCTATCAGAAAACAACCTTCCAAATACCCCCATTTGTCAGAGCTGTCCTTGATTGTTTGGGAAGAGTCCCTTACGTATTTGAGGTACTTGGAACCTTCTCCGATCCCCATACTGATCATGTTGACTCTCTCCTCATTGTGTTGAGGCAAAGGGTTATCTTGAACATGTGGCTGCTCTGCTGTTGTTACCACAATCTCATCACTGTCTATCATATCATGGATCTTGTGCTTTAGAGACCAACATTCTTGGGTATCATGGCTAGGAGCCCCAGAATGGTAAGCACATTTTTTATTTGGGTCAAAATTCTTCCCACATGGATTGACTGGGGGAAGGAGCTAAGCAATTTTCTTCTATGTTGTCAGAAGTTTTAGTATATTCTCAAGTGAGTCCCCTAAGGGTGTAAATGTTCTTCGGCATCAAACCTCTCTGACTTTTTGGAACGGAGGATTTGGAGATTGTACAGACGTTTGGAAAGGGGAATAATTTTTCCTCTCGATGGTCAGTTTTGATTGCCTCTTTGAGATTGACCTTGGAGTATCAAGGATACATCTTCTTCCTTCTTCTTATAAGCTCTCCGAGGATTATTCCCATAATTTTTGGTTTGAATGTGCTCAGCCACGGCTTCCAAAGCAATAAGATCTTTAATCTTCCTAGACTTCACTCCCATCTCAGCCATTTCTCCATGTTTAATCATCACTGAGAATGCTTTTCCTATGCCAGCTAGGACCCTTTCATAAAATGGAGCTTCCTATATATCGATGAATTCATCACTATTTCAGTTTCTGACATTAGTGGAATGACTTGCGCTGCCAGACGTCTCCACCTTTAGGTATATTCACAGAAAGATTCACTGTTCTTCTTTTTAACCTTAGTAATTTGATATCTATCTGGAGCCATTTGTAATTGGAAGCTGTACTGATTTAGGAAGGCATGGGCTAGCTTTTCCTAGCTATGAAATTTGGAGTTGTCCAGTCGAGTGTACCAGGCTCTAGCCTCTCCCGTCAGGCTTTTTTTAAAACAACTTCATTCTCAGCTTCTCATCCTCGGTATAGGATCCGAGCTCTCAAATTTATACTTTCAAATGAGTGTAAAGATCTCCCAATCAGTCAAACTTTTCAAAATTCAGGACCTGGAACTTATCTGGATAATAGGGCCTTGGAAAGATGCAGAGGTCTGAGTAGTTAACACTCCCATATGCTCCAGTCCCTTTGATTGATCAGATGGTATCATCCATTTATTGGACTTTCTTTCGGATATCACCAGTTTCTTGATATTCCTTGAGATTGGTGATTTCAAGGGTTTTGTTGGTTTTTTCATTGAATTGAGGTTCAGGTATCTGTGCTTCCCTCTTTTTGCTAGTACCCTGACTGCCACCATGTGCGGAGGACTCTAGTTGAGTGGGTATTTGTTGACCCTGAGTACTTTTACTCTGTTCTTTCAGAAAGACAGCTAATTCTGCTATTTGATTTCTAAGTCCCTTAAACTCTTCTCGAGACACGAAACCTGACCCTTGTTGGGTAATTTCATCCATTTCAGTGGATAGGCTTTGTGCCTTCTTAGATTTGGATCTGGTAATGGGACCAATCTTGCCTACAATAAAAGTAGGTAGTTTAGTCTTGAAAAATATTAACAATATGCATGTTATGCAATGTGTCAGTTTTTAAGGGTTTTTTAATGTTTTCCTGCAAAACAGATGTAAAAAGTTTTGATGACAGGATAAGATGACATAATTTGATATTTGATAATGAAGTTAAAAAGAATTAACATTTACAACATTTAATATTTGACAAGATTTAAATTGGACATGTATTGAAAGAGGGAAGGCATGAAGAGACTTTCCTTCGCATTTTGTTTATTAGAGGCTGACCTATCTTAGGTTTACTCTCACGGGCTTTTCGGCATGAAGGTTCCCAGATCATCGTAATCTACTACATGGGAAGTTAATTCGATCTTTCAATTGGAGTGAATCTGGATGGCGCCTTTCCTGAGCCTCACGGGATTATTCTCCTCTGGAGTCCAGTAATCAACCACCGACGGGTTCGCCTCCTGGTGGAGGAATCACACAACATACATTCACATACATCGCGTCTTACCATATGCAATATGATGACATTGTGCGAAGCACTAATATAAAGCATTGTAAATAAAGAATTCATCCATTCAATGTAAAGACAGTATTCACACACATGCAGATAAAAGGGAATTGAAAAGATCAAAGTGCGGCTCAAGCCCTCTACTATCCCCAGCAGAGTCGCCACCTGTCGACGTCGGGAAAATTCAGCTCCTATGTTTGGTTCTTACCCTTTATATTTCGCTATGTGATCTAAATTATCTTGTTTAAAGGGTGAGATTTTAGGAAAAGACCAACATACAATGTCGACAATTTGAAAAGATTGATTTTATGATTGTGCCAAATTAAACAGAGCCGCCAATTGGTATGAGTTTAAATGGTTGTACCAACTCAACCGAATTTTGAGAGATTTTATAATATGGCCCAATATTTGACTCCGTTTAATTTGGTCTGGAACCCGAGATTCATAGAGTTCGGGGGCTTGCTTAAGCGAAGGGAAGGTGTTAGGCACCCTCCGACTTCCGTGAAATACGGTTACCGCGTCATTTTATTCCCTAAACATGTGAAGTGTGTGTGTGTGTGTGATGCAGTTAAATGTGCTTGAAATGCTTTGTTTTGAAAGTAGTGTTGTGCTTTGTTAGACTTATATACGAAGGGTTTGATTTATTGAAAAGTTCATTTTAAGCAATCATATGAAAGTGATGTTTTGAAAAGAGGTTTTCAAACCCTTTCGCTCGCGTAGGAATTGAAGCCCTTTGATACTTTCATTTTATTCCATATTCGATTTTATTTGATTTTATTAAGATGTGAAGCTTCTTTGATAATATATAATATATATATATATATATATATATAAGTGTCGGGCTTCTTATGGGCATGAAAGCCATCGAAGTATGCCCGAGCACCACAAACCACAGTTTTCACTATTTCGGGGCCTTAAACCCGTACAACTGTTTTAAGGCCCTAGATTTACCAGTACACAGATTTACAAACTAACTGTACAACTCAAAAAAGTCCATCATGGGAACCGGATCTAGATCCATTGATTGAATCGTAGATCCTGCAGCTCCTAGTCTCATAGGATATCACATAAACAACCTGCATAACGAAGATATTGTAATAACATATATATCTACTCTAGACATCGCTGGACGAAGTATTCATCAGTTAAATCCTCATAAGCGAGTAGCCCACAGCTTCCAGTTTCCTCTAGATACAGATCTAGGGTCACGTGGTTGCTAAATATTTATAAAAACCAGAAAGAAAACTAGATCTGTATAGATCTTAGCCATTCTAGCTTCTAGGTTTAAGTTTTAAAACTTTTGAAATGGTTAAAAGCTAGATCTGGCTAGATCTAGTCAATAAAGCATAAATATTGACTATTTACACGAAATGAATGGTTAAAAAGTCAGATCTGACCAATATTAACTACTAACTATATATATAGCTCTTATATATATGTTAGAGTAAGCGAAGAAAGCAGATCTGGCGAAATCTTAAAGTATGACACGAGAATGGCTACCGAATAAATTTTGGCGCCTCAAAACTCAGTTTTCACCGGTTAAAGTTTGATATATTATATATATATATGTATATATATATATATATAAGAGTGTTTACAAAGAATTTTTACAGAAATCGGAGTAAAATACAAGCTCTTTCTGGCTAATTCTCTATCTCTTGGCCCCTTTCTCTCTCTCTCTCTCTTCTCTGCCTAATCTTTTCTTAGAAGCTAAGGGGAGGGGGTATTTATAGGCCCGGCCTGCCGTTGGGCCTGGTGTGCCCCGCTGCCTCAAAGTAATTGCACCTCGATCAACGTGTAATTCATTTAAAACCTTCATAACTTGCAATCTGAGAATCCTATGGAGGTGAGCCATACCTTTCCGGAAAGTTCTTTACGAGAGCTACGCAATTACATGGGGCTTAACCTATTCCAAATCAAGGAAGATAGGTCCATGACTAGATCTTCAAGTCTTCGCAGTCAATCCGTTGAGCTGTCTGTCGCAATTTGCACTCAGGATTGCTATGATGGTTCTGTATGACCCTATCCACAGCAGTTTGATCAGTATTTCATGTCGAGTCGGCAAAATTATCATTTTTCCCTTTCGGGGTTGTCTCCGGACTTGATTCAGCTGTAGCTGTCTTCCCTCAGGGTTTTCTCCGGGTTTTGACTGTTGTTAACTTCTGTCTGTCCTCAGGGATGTCTCCGAAGTTAATTTGATGTTTCCCAGGGCTGTCTCCGGGGGTTTGATTGTGATCGTAGACTTCTAGGGTTGTCTCCATAATATAAAAGACGATTTTTCCCTCCTACATGGTTAGTAACAGGAATTCAAGGTTTCTGGTGTCTACATCCTCAATTATGAAACATAAATCAATTATCCAATTCATCCAATTATGAAATCCATATGAGTTGTTAACAGTAATTCGAGATTATTTATAAGCCCTTTCCCAAGTTACAAATAAAATTATTTAATTCAATTAATATTGTGATATCCCGATGCAAAACAATAGAACCAAAGTCATTAAGTATCAATTCCCAAAAGTTACATGCAGTGAAAAGAGATATCCTTATTCAATTCACAACCCTAATTATTCATCCCATGCAAATAATTAAGAATACATGCTACCATATTCAGATCTAACCCTAGATTTCATCTCCCGAAATCATTTAGAGTATCACGCTAATCGTTAGCCAAACAACTAATCAATAAGCATAAAATATGATAGATAACTCAATATAAATAAATAATTGGACTTCTGTAAGAACCCAGATTTTTGAGTATTATTAAAATAAGAATTTAATAAATAAAATTCTTATTAAATGATATGTTGAGTGATATTATTGCATATGTGAGTAAGTACTATGCAATATGTGATGTTTATGTTAATAAATATATTAGAAGTATATATTTATTACTTGTAAATAAATTGTAGGAGCAATTTATTAAAGGTAATGAGATGGCTAAAAATTAAAATAATTTATTTTAATGTGGTAATTGGTGGCATTAGATATACTTAATGTATAACCATAATTTTATTAAAGAAATCATATATTAGATTATTGAGTGTAATGTATGCATGTTTTAATGTAGTGAATATATTATAATATTTACTGCAGTTAAATTGTTGAAAACAATTTATAGAAAGGAAAAGGAAATAATTAGTTTAAGTATACAAATATTAGGGTATACTTTAATTAAAAGATATTAAAATAAATTCTATCATTGAATTATTTTAATAAAGAGAGAATATTATTTTAATGATATATGTAAATAAATTGATATAAACAATTTATAATGTGAAAGAATAGATTTATTATTTATTTTCCTTATGTGATGTGGGTGCATTACATGGACTATTTGCAAGATGATAAATATATATAGTTATTTTGTATATATTTATTATGTGAAGAAATAAAATCATGATGAACAATTTGACAAAGAATTACAGGATGTGGTTTAAGTGTATAATATTATATATACTTTATCCAATAATATTAGAATAAATTCTTATGTGAAATTATTTTAATAATGGATGGATATTATATTTATTATAATATCTTAAGAAAATAAATAAATTCTTAAATGAATTTATGTTAATGAGGAAAGATGTTATATTAAGTAGGCAAATAATAGTATTTGCATGGAAAATTATGTGATGCATATTTATTTTGCATTTATAAAATAAATATGTAATTAAAGCATATTAGGTTATGTGTTTATTTTGGGAATATATAATTTATATACTACAAATGGGTAATATTTTATATATGTTCCAAGAGTTGAAACATTTAATTATTGGGTGAGTTAGTAACTTAATATTTAAAAATCTAGTTACTAGCTATGAGGTAGTTTAAATTATTCAGTACAAGCATTATTTGGTTTAGTGGGTAATTAAATAATTGAGCTAAAAGGATAATTCCTATTTTACCCATCTACTATTCAAAGCTTTGTGCCCAAGCCTTGCAAATTTTTTTGTCAAACCGTGTAGGAGAAGGAGGAAGAGAAGTGTGGAGATTACACCATTTTTCTTGGTGACCAAGTAGCTAAATTTCTCCCTTATGATTCCTTCCTTTAGCCGTGAGTTAGGGAAAGGAAAAAGAGAAATAGCAAGCTTCATGTATTATGCTAGGAATCCTTCATAAATTGGCTAAGAAAATTTGGAAATTACTTCCCTTAATTCCGGCATGTAGCCGAATTTCTCTTTCTATATTGCTTAGAATGTGAAAAATTTCTAAGTATGAAGAAAAGCTAGAACCATGGGTTTTTAAAGCTTTAGAAAAAAAAAATTGGAATCAAGTGTTAGCTAAATTGGAGGTAGCAAATCTTGGAAAAAGAGAAGATAAATTGCATGAGGTATAAATCCTTACTCAATTTTGAATTTAATTGAAGTGTAGAATATGTGATTTTTATTTATTAAACTTGAGGTTTTGGAAGTTAGTAGGTTGTGAGGTAATTTTTAATGAAATTCCTTCATATCGATTCAAGTTCTAATCTATGTATATATTATATGTTAATAGAATTGGTTTTGAGTCAAAGAAATAAAAGTTGAACTTGGTTAGTAAGCATAAGTTTACTAAAAAAAAAAAAATCATTTTAGTTGCTTTTATGCTTGAATTATTAATGGAATGATGAGTTTTAGAGACTTGGTGGCTAGGTATGGGTTGTGGGATGTATAAGGATGGATTTGTGGCAAAAATCGCTAACAAATCGATAAGAAATCGAGTCGAACGAATAACGCACGTTATATGTTCGATAAATGGCCTTAAAGAACCAACGCGACTAAAAAACAAAGAATTTAACGAAGCCGACACTTGGAACAAGTCTTATTATGTTAATAGAGATTTATTTGTAAAGAAAGTCGGGTTAGAACGGAGCGAGGCGAGTTTTGAACGTTAATCGCAAAGTTGAAAAACTAGTGCGAACAGCCTTTTTGGACGCATTATTTGAACAGCTTAAAATACCCAAATATCAGTGGTGATATTGTTTAAAAATACTTTGATATGCCAAGTATAACATATCCAAAAATCAGATTAATCCGATAAATGAGCAGCGCGTACGAAAATCACGAAGTGGCTGCGTTGATAAGAAGTCGAGCAGATTTCAGCACGCCGCCGTGCGCGGCAGCGCCCGCTCGCGCGCGCCCGTCGGCGGCAGCGCGGCGTTGGGCTGAAAATGTGTTCTGACATCATTTTTAAGCGTGATTTTGATGAGTTTTCATGATCCGTTTTCAAAGTTTAAAATTTTTCTAAAATACTATGACATGTGGTCTATAACATGCCCGAAAAATTTCTGTTATACGACTTATGATTTGAAAATTAAAAATGAGCGAACATGCATGTCAGAAC
The DNA here is from genome assembly GCA_020205555.1 of Panax stipuleanatus. NCBI lineage: Eukaryota > Viridiplantae > Streptophyta > Magnoliopsida > Apiales > Araliaceae > Panax > Panax stipuleanatus. The sequence continues at coordinate 122,349,808 of CM035124.1, read as the reverse complement.
TTAAAATTTGGGCGACGCCGAGCGGCGACGCGCCGAGCGATCTTGACGTTCGACGTTTCGAATCGCGTTCCGGCGAAATAATAAGTCATAATAAATCTAATAAAGTCCTACGGGACAAGATTTGACTATAAATGATATTTTATGCCGAGAAACTTTCTTTCGAACATAAATAATGCAATAAAAATATGTAATAAATATAAATTTACATATTTAAGCGAAATAAAAAACCAAGGTTGCCTATAAAATTATTTTGTCGTGCAACGAAGAGCGAGAGACCTGTACAAATTTGTATTAATCATAAAAATATTATTTTGAGGTTTTCGGAGTTCAAAATGAGATTTTTGAGCTAAAATTTATATAGCGGTATATATATGTATATTTATTATATATATACATATCTAGTGAAAATGTGAAACAAAAAGCGTGGAACCGTTAAAAATAATATAATGGTCCTAAGAGTAATGAAACGAAGGTTTTCGAAATTCGAAACGAAGATTTTGAATAAAGAATTTCCTAATGAATATATATTTAATATAAATATATATAGTGAAAATGCGAATATTCGTAAAACGAGAAATGAAGCAAATGTGCGGACATGATAAAATGTTTTAAATGAGTTAATGATCTGAGCATGAGTGGACAAAAAGTTATAAAAATTATTTAAATCAAGAAAAAATATAGTAAGTTGAATTTTTACTATAAAAGATATATAATATCTGTTTAAAACCTGAATTCACAAATAAAGGTAAAAGATATTCCTAACGTGGAATATAAATGATTTAAGCTTCGATATGTAAAATATTTACATGTTAAAATGTGAGGGGCCTTTATTTGACTTTAAAAGATTAAAACGAATTAAGTTAATATTCGTTTTGAATAAGAATGATTAATGTTAGTTTGTATAAAACTAATAATTATTATTGATGAATATACATGCATATTTAGCGACATATTTAGTTATCTAATATGTGTGTGCATGTAATAATAATTCTGTAGGAATTGTGGAGAAACTCTAAGTTAACTTTTAGCGGTAATCTCCAATCAAGGCAAGTTTTTCCAGTTCTGTTATGTTTGTGGATTGTATGCGATTATATGGTGAGTTGTGTACCATGTTTATTAAATTGTTAAAGTCAAAATATGACTAAGTCAATTGGGTATGGAACTCAATTGCTATATGTGATCTGTGATAGCATGTGTTGTATGAGAATGTAAGACGTAAAAAGGCATGTATAAATGTATTGCATGAAATTATAGAACTGTGATATGTCTAGTAGAAGATTTATTGATACATGTAGAATATGCATAGTAAAGAAAGTATGTTGCATATGGAGTTGTGTGTTATGTGAAACATGATAGACTGTTAAATTTGTTGGGCCGTCGAGCTCAATCTTGCAAACATAAATATTTTGCAGGTTAATGATGTTATGCAATATTACTTGCTATTCGGATGAAGAAGATTGATGGATGTGCGAAATAGATACATTTCCTTACCTTAAAAATGGTAGAAACCTATGTTTGATAGTTTTGATATATGTAATCAACAACTATGTATAGTTTAAAATATTCAATAAAGAATATTCGTGTTAGATGTATTGCAATGAATATTTTATTTAAATAAAGGAATATAGTGACATTACTATATAAGAAAGAATTAATATTGAGTTATATATATTAATATAACTTTGATAAGAGAAATCATTAAATAAATATGATTTCATTATAAAAGAGAATTGTAAAGGTTGAGATTCAGGGAACGAATGAATGGAATAAAAGAAAAAAAATTATTCTGCATTTTTAGCTATTTTAACATTAAATAATGTTTTAAAAGCTAGAACAAGATAATATTAACAGCACAAGATCGGGAAGAGAAATAGACCCGATTTTGGGGTCGTTACAACTTCAATAGATAATTAATTAATAAGAAATAAAAGGTTCAAATGTAGTCTTAATTGTAAATTAGTTCATGCTGAAATTTAAAACAAAAAAATCCCAAATAAGTCATCGCAATTAAATTACAAATCTGAGATAGAAGAATAGGAAAACACAATAAGTGTCTTCAGCCTTCAATTCTCCAATTTGAATTCCTAGCGACGTTTCTCTGCAATCTCTTGAAAGTAATATGCATACAAGTCCAATTATGTATGATGATAAAGCATATACTTTGTAAACGATCTTATTTATTTATTAATAAAAAATATTCATTTATTAAAGGCATTTAATTATCTACATGATGTTGTTTTTATAATATGTAAATTACCCATAGTTTTAAGCAATGTTTTTGGAATCATGATGTTGATCATGCTAATGAGATCTAAATTCTTAGAAAGCTTAAAACTAAAATAGCTCCCAATCGTTGGATTACTAAAAAGAGAATTAGTAAATTTGGATAGATTGGTACATATGTTGCTTGCTCATTGGATGAGGATGATTGATCTCATGATCATTTGTGTGGAGACACTAAAACAAGTATGTAGATGCTTATTGGAGAATAAGTTCATTGAACGTGACTCACTAAGGAATACCTAATGGAGTTTTACTTGCCTATCAATAGGAATTCCTAATGTGATAGTAGTACAAGTGATCCTTGGACTTCAGATCATCATAGTATCTTGTGTGTAATGAATTATATTTTGACTTATTCCTTAAGACCCTTAGGGTATATCAAAGGGTATGCTTGGGTATAATAAGTTACATATGGAGATAATGAATGATTAAGAAAGAATCAACCACTTCTAGTAAAAGAAGATATATGTCCTATGTGATTCGTTAAATGACAACTCAGTAGTCCTTGGCCAAGGCAGAATGAAATTAGAAAGGAGTTTCTAATTTGCATTATTTGGAGTTGTGCATTTTTTAATCGAAATACATACAATTAAATTAAATAAGACTTTACTGTAATTCCATGTCTTATATTTAATTGGGACATTGTATGGTGGAAGGATTGAATTGTACGGTAACTATTTACTCACAGGTTCTTTTATGATTAATATTGAAATCTATATTATTTGGAAAGTCGTTAATCACTGGGAGGCTCATCCCTATTGTAGAATAAATATTATTTATTTAAATAAATTATTAGTTTAATTTATTTATTTAAATAAGATTGAAATTGTTCTAATTGATTTATTCACAATCGGTTTAATATGGAGAACCTGAAGGATCACACCATAAATGGAAGAATAATTATTTAAGAATGTAATGGCATAATCGTAATAATATTTTAAGTGTAATTAATTTAATCTATGGTGATAGAATAAATTAAATATCTTAATATTTATTATTTAATATTTTGAAAATATTAAATATAAATTAATAAGAGGATTCTTATTAATATTATTACAATTATTATTATTATTATTATTTCTAAATGAGTTTTGGAATTAATTTGATATTGGTACTATCAAATATTCCTAATGAAATTAGGAGGCAAATTAATTAAAGAAGTTTAATTAATTATTCTCAATATGTTGGGAAACCTAATTAATTAAAAGAGTTTAATTAATTAATTAAATGAAACCCAATTTCTAATTAGATTAGAAGGGTTGACTAATATCTATATAAGAGGAGTCTTCTATTAGATTTCAATAGACGTAATTCTAAGAGTTGGAGAGTACTCTCTTTTTCTACAGAGAATAGAAATACTACGGTTTAGCCAACCACCCTTCTTCTTGAACAATTTCTCTTCCTTGGTGGATTACCTCTAGAGGCCAAACACTTGGGTGGCTAACGTTGATCAAAGGAAGGAATCAATCCAGGAGATTCAAGAAGATCACGAAGAGCAAGGAGTTGAACTCGTACCTGTGGAAGCTAGTTTCTACAAGGGTATGATTCTGATTTATCTTTTTTTCTTCTATTGATTGATAATTGAGCACAAAGCATGATCTTGGTGAGAGTTTGTATAAATTTTTAAAACCTAATTTATCGCGCTTCTGTCCTACTTCATTCTGGGCGCGGGCGCGTTTGGTTGCAAAACAGAATCAGTGAACAGTGCGGCCGCACCGCGTCCCAATTCATTCTGGGCGCGGGAGCCCCACTTTGCAGATTTTGAAAATTTTGTTTTTCATCAATTAAGTAAATGGTTTATTTAATTGATAAAATTTTAAAATAAAGATGTTTATTTTATCTGAAATATGATTTCAGATTTCTAAAATTTAAAGGAGTTTAATTTTGATTTGTTTTTGATTAAAAATAAAGATTTTATTTTGTTTAAAAGCTAAAATTTAGCAAAACTTTTTTCCATTAAATGACATCTATGCATATATGGAATGGTTTTATTATTCATGAAATGAATGTTTATTTATTGATGCATATAGTGATATGTATAATAATAAATGGGATTGATTATTGGACTATTGACCAATGTGATTGGATTTATTTTAGTTGAATGCTTGAATGTATGGGTTTTATTAAATAGGGTCTGCGTACCTCGTCTTCTCTAATTTATTCTTGATATAAATTCTATCTCCCTCGTATGTATTTTCCATTGATTGTTGATCAAGGTTTCTATTTAATTGTAAACAGCTTAATGCAATAAAAATAGTTAGAATTATCTTGAAGAAATTGGAGACTTTTGAAAGAGAAGCGTGTGAAGACCTGTTTGTAATGGAGTCCGGGTTTAAATGTAATAGTTATGTTTAAATTTAATTCTTGCACTCCTAAGTTTGACCTTTTGGTTCACTTGGTGGCTCTAGTGAACCAAACTAGAATAAAAGTCCATAATCAATCCGGGTAGAATATAGTATTCTATATGTGTATGCTAGCATTATATATATTATATTTTATGCAAACATGTTTCTCATGTTTTAATAAAATGACGTGTATTTTATATATATATATATATATATATATATATATGTGTGTGTGTGTGTGTGTGTGTGTGTGTGTGTGCATGCGCGCTAAACAAGATGAATAACAAACCCCTCAAAGAAATTATTTTAAGTCTAAAGCGTTGAAAGATATTTGGAATATCGAACGTCGCCTTCTAGCATGATAAAATTAATAAAGTATTAAATATTTAATATAAATTTGTTGTGCTATCCACAAGGCAAGTATTAAGTATTTAAGATGTTAATTTAATTACATTTGATGCTTATAAAGAAAATTGAACAATATTATTTTGTTGTGTTATCCACAAGGACAATATTTTTCTTTTTTGAATATATGAAAGTGCTAGGTTGGACTTAAATTATTTTCACTACTAAAAATGGTCATTTGTGATGGCCAAAATCCATCACAAAAACTAGAAAAACTATCACGAAAGGTTTATGTGATGACTTTAGGCATCATAATGGTCGTCTTATAGACACCCATCATGAAAGGTTTTACGTGATGATTTTGGCAATCACGCAAACGCTTAGTGCTTTTGTGATGATTAATACAATCACATTAACACGTAATTTATTGTGATTGTCAAAGTCATCACAAAAAAACACGATTTTAGGGATCAAAAGTAAGAACGTGAATATCTATTTACAAATAATTTATTTCACTATAATAATTGTATCAAATGATACTTGTAGAATTCGAACCCTCCCCCCATTTGCAAACTAAATAACGAGTATTACCACTACACCAAAGCCTGGATCATGATTATAATTTTAAAACAGAATATAAAAGGAAACATATGTGAGTTAACTTACTAAACAAAATAACTTCTACATAAGATTTGGGGATTGCAATGGCAAGCACAAATACGTTATAATGATGGTAAAATTAGTCATCACTGAGAGCCATCATATATTTTATAATTTTGTGATGGCTTGAAAAATCCATCACAAAATAGCTTCTTTTTGTAATTGCAAATAAAAGTCGTCACAAAAATCTATCTTTTTTAATGATTGTCATGGCCGTCATAAAATATTGTTTTGATTATTTCTTACATTAAAATATTAGTGATAACTTAAATGCAATCACGAAAAGGGTATATCTATAAGTGATGACTTAGAGCGTCAAAAAAAGAATATTTATTTTGCGTGAAAAATTTGGTGATTGACATGACCATCACAATTATAATACAGTGATGACAAAATTAGTCACCACTAAAAGCCATCATATATATTATTATTTTGTGATTACTTAAAAAGTCCATCACAAATTACTATCTTTTGTGATTGTTTTTAAAAACTGTCACAAAGTTCCGTCACGTATTCTTGTTTTTCTAGTAGAGTTAGTTCGGATGTGCACACACTTGACCATTATGATCTAAGAGGCAAAATAAAAAAGAGTTACATGTTGATGTAATTGACAATGAGTTGTCTACCTATTTATTTATATATAGTTTGTTGTGCTATCCACAAGGCTATATACATTTGAAATAGGATTCTTATTCTCACTAACAAATCTTTAATTAGATGTTGTCGAACTATATAAGTGAGGGTAATATAGTTTGAAGTAAATATTAGAAGATACCAATTTAAAATAAGACTTAATTTATTTTGGTATGTAAAATTAATTAAATGAATGTTTTCTAAAATGTTTCTTTTCACATGTAGAAATTTAAAAATGTCGAAATCACTAATTTCACTACGTAGCATACTTGATGCTAACAAACTGACCTGACCGAATTAAACGGACTGGTTAAGGAATCTGAGAATAGTTCTCACTGCTGAAAAGATTTCTTATGTCCTAAATTCACCTGTCCCTGAAACTGTTCCAGAAACAGCCTTTAAGGAAGAGATTGCCACCATTGTAAAGTGGCAAGATAATGCATCTATGGCTCAATGCATCATGCTCGCATCCATGAATAACGAGCTTCAGCGTCAATATAAAAACATGGATGCTCCTACTATGTTGCTTCACCTCAAGGAGTTGTATGGTGAACAAATTAGGACTACTAGATATGAGATATCTAAGGAGCTCTTCCAATCTCGGATGTCCGAGGGCATTGCCGTTGAGACTCATGCCCTAAGGGTGATCAATCTAATTGAACGCCTTAGACAACTTGGGTTCATCATGGATAGGGAGTTGAGTCAAGGCTTAGTCTTGCAGTCACTCCCTGAGACCTTCTCGCAGTTCGTTGTAAATTTTCACATGAATAAGTTAGATGTCACCTTTCCTGGATTACTTAACATGTTGAAAACTGCAGAAGGTTATTTCCCATCCAAGAAGAACCATGTCTTAATAGTGGATGATTCTTCCAAGAAAAGGAAGAGACCCAAGGTATCTTCTGAAAAGAAGAAATCAAAGTAGCCTAAGCGCAAAGTGAACATGAAGGATCACAAGAAACCTGATCCAGCTAATAAAGGAATGTGCTTCCATTGCAATGAGCCGGGTCATTGGAAGAGGAACTGCAAGAAGTTTCTGGCAGAGAAGAAGCTTGGAGAAGCTTCGACTTCCAATCAAGGTTTGTTCATGATTGAAAATAATTTTTCTAAAAGTCAAAATTCTACTTGGGTATTGGATACCGGCTGTGGTTCTCACATATGTAATACTGTGCAGGGACTGGTCAGAAGTAGAAAGCTGAACAACAATGAGGCCATCATACGAGTGGAAAATGGAGCAAAGGTTGCTGCATTAGTTGTAGGCACTTATTGTTTAGCACTGCCTACGGGCAAGGCCATTTATTTAAATAATTGTTATTTTGTTCTAAATATCATTAGAAATATTATTTCTATTTCCGTATTAGATATGGATGGATTTGACATTATAATAAAGAACAACAGTTGTTTTATTTATAAAAAGCAATGTTTTATATGGTGTTGGTAATTTGCAAAATGAATTTTACATACTTGACTTTAATAAAAATATATTTCAAATAGAACAAACAAAGAAAAGGAAGAGAGATTATGTTAATTATACCTATATGTGGCACTGTAGACTCGATCATATCAATGAACTAAGATTATCCAAGTTGCATAAGGATGAGCTTTTAGAGCTATCCGATTATGAATCATATCCAACTTGTGAATCTTGTCTCATGGGTAAAATGACTAAATCTTCTTTTAGTGAAAAAGGAGAAAGAGTTACAGAGTTGTTAGCGTTGGTTCACACAGAAGTTTGTGGACCTATGACAACGAATGCACGGGGAGGGTATTCTTATTTTATTACTTTCACTGATGATCACTCAAGATTTGGATATGTGTATTTAATGAAATACAAATCTGAATCATTTGAAAAGTTCAAAGAGTTCAGAAGTGAAGTAGAGAAACAAACAGGCAAGAGTATTAAGATTCTTCGATCAGATTGAAGTAGAGAATAATTAAGCGGTGAGTTTCTCAATTATCTCAAAGATAATGGTATAACATCATAATGGACTCCACCAGGTACACCACAGTTAAACGGAGTATCTGAAAGGAGAAATCGAACATTGTTGGACATGGTTTGTTTCATGATGAGTTTTACCGATCTTCCAATTTCATTCTAGGATTATGCCTTAGAAACGGCTGCATACCTACTTAACAAGGTGACTACCAAATCCGCCTCAAAGACTCCATAGGAGATGTGGAAAGGGAGGAAACTAAATCTTAAGAATGTTAAGACTTAGGATTGTCCAGCTTATGTCAAAAAATTTGAAAATGATAAGCTACAGACTAAATCCGATAAGTGTAGATTTGTGGGATACCCTAAAGAAACTTTAGGGTATTATTTCTATCATCCAACTGATCAAAAGGTGTATGTTGCGAAATATGTTGCCTTCTTGGAAAAGGAGTTTATCCATTAAGGGGTTAGTGGGAGTAAGATATATCTTTAAGAAGTTCAAAAATCACAAATTACTACGGATCAAAGTCAGGTACCTAACCAAGTGGATGAACCTACTGTACCACACCCTATTCTTAAGTCTGGAAGATTACCGAAGATACGTGGTAGGTATGGATTTGTCATAGAGGATGACGATGAGGTACTCATCATGGATGATGATGATCCATTGAATTACGAACAGGCTATGAGTAATAAAGACTTAGGGAAATGGCTTAAAGCCATGAAATCCGAGATGGACTCCATGGAAGAAAACCAAGTATGGACTTTAGTTTTACCACCTAAAGGCATTAAGCCTATTGGGTGTAAATGGGTCTTTAAAAGAAATATTGGAGCGGACGGAACGGTGGAGACCTATAAGGCTCTACTGGTTGCAAAAGGTTTCAAACAGAGACAAGGAGTTAACTATAATGAAACCTTCTCACCAGTAGCTATGCTCAAGTCCATTTGAATTTTGTTTGCTATTGCAGCTTATTATGATTATGAGATCTGGCAGATGGACGTGAAAACGGCCTTCCTCAATGGGAAACTTGAGAAGGATGTGAATATGACACAACCAGAGGGATTTGTTTCAAAGGTTGGAACAAATCAAGTCTGTAAGCTGCAACGATCTATTTATGGATTGAAGCAAGCTTATCAGAGGGTTTTGTTTTGACGGTTGGGACAAATAAAGTTTGTAAGCTACAACGATCCATTTATGGATTGAAGCTAGCTTCTAGAAGGTGAAACATCTGTTTTGATGAGACAATCAAAGAGTTTGATTTTATCAAAAACGAGGATGAACCATGTGTGTACAAGAAAGTTAGTGGGAGCGCTGTTTTATTCCTTGTATTATATGTTGATGATATATTACTGATAGGGAATGACATTCCTATGCTACAGTCGATTAAAATTTGGTTATCTAAACACTTCTCCATGAAGGACTTGAAAGAAGCATCCTATATTTTGGGGATAAAGATCTATAGAGATAGATCTAAAAGGATGCTTGGCTTATCCCAAGGAACGTACATTGACTCGATGCTAAAGGCATTTAGCATGGAAGATTCCAAAAAAGGTCTCATATCGATGAGCAATGGAATACATCTCTCCAAGAAACAAGCCCTAAAAACACCTAAGGAGAGAGACCATATGAGCAAGATTCATTATGCTTCAGCAATAGGATCTATCATGTACGGTATGATATGTACTAGATCGGATGTCGCTCATGCACTTAGTGTAACGAGCAGATATCAGTCGAATCTAGGAGAAGAGCACTGAAAGGCAGCGAAAAATATCCTAAAGTACTTACGAAGAACTAAGGATGTATTTCTTATCTACGGTGGTTCTGAATTAAAACTCGAGGGCTTCACGCACTCAAGTTTTCAAACAGACCAAGATGACAGTAAAACTTTTTCGGGGTATGTATTTGCCTTGAACGGAGGAACAGTGAGTTAGAAGAGTTCCAAGCAGCAAACAGTTGTTAATTCAATGACAGAGGCAGAGTACATAGCTACAAGTGAAGCTGCAAAGGAGGTTGTTTGGATGAAGAAGTTCATAACAGAACTTGGTGTGGTTCCTAGCATTGGAGGAGCAGCCCCTTTATACTGTGACAACACCAGAGCTGTTGTACAGACTAAGGAACCCAGATCTCATCAGAAATCCAAACACGTGTTGCGGCGATTTCACTTGACCGGGGAGATCATTGAAAAAGGAGACGTCACCTTGGAGCGTGTAGACTCTTAAGACAACATTGCAGATCCATTTACTAAAGTTTTAACACTACAGCAGTTTGATCATCACTTAAAGAATATGGGTATGAGATACCATGGCGATTGGCTTTAGTGTAAGTGAGAGATTGAAAGTAATATGCATACAAGCCAATCATATATGAGGATAAAGCATATACTTTGTAAACGATATTATTTATTTATTAATAAAAAATATTCATTTATTAAAGGCGCTTAATTATCTACATGATGTTGTTTTTATAATATGTAAATAACCCATAGTTTTAAGCAATGCTTTTAGAATCATGATGTTGATCATGCTAATAAGATCTAAATTCTTAGAAAGCTTAAAACTAAAATAGTTTCCAATCGTTGGATTACTAAAAAGGGGATTAGTAAATTCGGATACATTGGCACATATGTTGCTTGCTCATTGGATGAGGATGATTGATCTCATGATCATTTGTGTGGAGACACTAAAGCAAGTATGTAGATGCTTATTGGAGAATAAGTTCACTGAACGTGACTCGCTATGGAATATCTAACGGAGTTTTACTTGCCTGTAAATAAGAATTCCTAATATGATAGTAGTACAAATGATCCTTGGACTTGAGATCATCATAGTATCTTGTGTGTAATAAATTATACTTTGACTTATTCCATAAGACCCATAGGGTATATCAAAGGGTATGCTTGGGTATAATAAGTTACATATGGAGATAATGAATGATTAATAAAGAATCTACCACTTCTAGTAAAAGAAGAGATATGTCCTATGTGATTCGTTAAATGACAACCCAGTAGTCCTTGGCCAAGGCAGAATGAAATTAGAAAGGAGTTTCTAATTTGTATTATTTGGAGTTGTGCATTTTCTAATTGAAATACATATAATTAAATAAAATAAGATTGACAGTAATTTTATGTCTTATATTTAATTAGGACATTGTATAGTGGAAGAATTGAATTGTACGGTAACTATTTACTCACAGGTTCTTTTATGAATAATGCTGAAATCTATATTATCTAAAAAGTTGTTGATCGCTAGGTAGGCTTATCTCTATTGTAGAATAAATATTATTTATTTAAATAGATTATTAGTTTAATTTATTTATTTAAATAAGATTAGAATTGTTTTAATTGATTTATTTACAACCAGTTTAATATGAAGAACCTAAAGGGTCACACCATAAAAGGAAGAATAATTATTTAAGAATGTAATGGCATAATCGTAATAATATGTTAAGTATAATTAATTTAATCTATGGTGATAGAATAAATTAAATATCTTAATATTTATTATTTAATATTTTGGAAATAGTAAATATAAATTAATAAGAGGAGTCTTATTAATATTATTACAATTACAATTATTTTAATTTCTAAAGAAGTTTAGGAATTAATTTAATATTGGTACTCTCAAATATTTCTAATGAGATTAGGAGGCAAATTAATTAAAGGACTTTAATTAATTAATCCCAATATGTTGGGAAGCCTAATTAATTAAAAGAGTTTAATTAATTAATTAAATGAAACCTAATTGCTAATTAAATTAGAAGGGTTGACTAATATCTATATAAGAGGAGTCTTATATTAGATATCAGTAGACGTAATTCCAAGAGTTAGAGAGTACTCCCTTTTTCTACAGAGAATAGAAAAACTAGAGTTTAGCCAACCACCCTTCTTCTTGAATAATTTCTCTTCCTTGGTGGATCACCTCTAGAGGCCAAACACTTGGGTGGATAACGTTGATCAAAGGAAGGAATCAATCCAGGAGATTCAAGGAGATCACGAAGAGCAAGGAGTTGAACTTGTACCTGTGGAAGCTAGTTTCTACAGGGGTATGATTCTGATTTATCCTTTCTTTTCTATTGACTGATAATTGAGCACAAAGCATGATTTTGGTGAGGGTTTGTATAAATTTTTAAAACCTAATTTATCGCGATTCCGCCCTTAATGTGTGATTTATTACATGTATGCGATATATACAAACCCAACATCTCTAACTTCAAGCTCTAGTCTTTTCTCTATCAATCTCTGTGTGTTCTTTTTCCTAGCATGTTCCTCTCATTATATAGTTTTAGGTCTTCTCCTAGTCAATTTTTTTAAAAGAATCTTGTTTTGAATATAAATTGGTCTATCTCTTTAGTAGCTTTGCCCAAACCCGTCCAACAACCTCTGATGTTCAGCGCCCTGGCGCTGGGTTTGTTTCTAATTCAAGTGCCCTGACACTGGTGTGGTGCAAGAAATTATAATTTTGCCCTTTTTGTTGCCAGAAATTCCCACTTTACCCTCTTGCTCCATTAACCTACAAAACAACACTTAAACAACTAAAATGTCCTAAAATACTCAAAAACTAACAATATATTAAGCCTAAAATACTTAATTCATATGTTTATTACTCACTCATCAAATACCCCCAAACTTAAACAATTGTTTGTCCTCAGGTAATGCAAACAACTAACACAGAATGAATGCAACTAACTAACTACATGAAATATCAACTCAAGCATGATTCAACATTGATAACCTTAGACAGCCTCAAAGATACTTAATGACAACTCAAACGAATGCTCAAAATCAAACGCTAGTTAAAACTTGAAATATCATCAATTCAATTTATCTCCAACCCGTAATGTGTGTGTGTGTATCAACATGTCATTCTCACCATAAATCAACCAAACTTATAAATCATGAGGCTCAAAGACAGATAATTACAGATACAAGAAATTTATTACCCCTCTATTACTTAGATACCCTGTATTCCAAAAATATATTATTTATTTCCTTTTCTTTTTTTCACAACGAGTGTGTTTTACGCTCCATCTCGTTTTTTCTTTTCTCTCTCTACTGTTGCTCTTGACTTGTGCAATGTTAATCTTTATTAGGTTTTTTAAAGTTACCCATGTAGTGAACTTTCAACCAACAACTCCCAAACTAGTAGATTTTAGGGCGCTGAGTGTAGAGACACTCTTAAGGGCGTACTTATTCGAGTAATAGAGGACACAAAGATAACTAGTCAATTTTATTTTATACTTTTTTTTAAAATAATTTCCAAAATACTAAGTATACTAAATCGTAGAGGTTAATTTATATATGTCCTAAGCCTCAGATTTTTTTAGTTCGAACGTAAGTAAACTTCAGGGTTGTTCAATAATGCTTGCTGACAATATCCATAAGCTAACCTTAGCTATCAATATCACATCCATTTGAGTTATCACTTAATTCACAACATTTTTATCATTGGCTATCGACAAGGTTTCCTATCTCATCATGCTCAAGTTATTAATAAATATGCTAACACAATTCAAAACTAACACATAATAATAATACTAAATATTTAACACAACCTAAATGCAAACATACCCTATTGTGAACATGCAATCCTACTATGAAAACTACCCCCAAACTTAATTACAGCAATGTCCTCATGTGAAAAATAAAGTAATTAGAAACTAAAGACTCCCCTGATTTGGTCAATCGTCGTGATCGACCTCCTCATCACTTTTTTCTTCTTGATCTGGTGGGGGGAAGACAGGCAGGGTGGGTGCCGCAGGAAAATGGTTGTGGTCCAGAGTAGGGTTCAGTCAAGCAAACATGGCCACCAAGGCATTATTGAAATTAACATTATAGTTGAAGATTGAATTTTACCGAGCAGGCAACTGTACATTTTGGTCTTTGAGGCTGTACAACCATCCATTCACCTCTTTCTAAACCTCTTCAGAAACAACTCGGTGGGGAGCTATATAGTATGAACCGGAAGCCATAGGGTCAGGCGCCTGCTGAGGTTCGGATTGCGCAATAATAAAGCCTAGTCCCCTCGGGTGCGACTCACCTCCGTTCCAGACTTTGTACCTCATTATCATGTTATGATCTAGCAGTAGCATTGGTTACATCATTGTAACGACCGAGAAAATTGGATTATTATGTGAATTAATTTTTATTTGATTATAATAGATAAATAAGATTATATGTTTATTAAGCTGAGTAAGTTGTTTAAGGGTCATTCTATGACCTAGAATGATTGAATGTGGTTAGGATTCTGGTTGTGAGCTAAGATTAAATGAAATGAATTTTCAAGACTAAAATAAAAGTTTTTCGAGAAATTTCCGTAAAATCACTATTAATCCATTTCTGCTCGGGAATTATTTTTGAATTTCGGAGAAACGCGTAATGATAGAATTCTGAGACGAGATGGATTATTCAATAATAATTTAGTTATGGCCAACAAAGTTTTCGCCTGAGGACTTAAAACCTAAGGGTTAGGAAAAGTGAATTCTAAGAAAAGAAATGATGTATAATAAGAATCACTATTATGCGTAAGGAATACGAGTATGATACCAGGAATTATACGAGTATAATATGAAGATTAATATGATATATAATACGAATATCATACGAAGTATATATGAGAAGAATACGAGAATTATACGATAAGAATACGTAAAGTCAAAGTCTTGGTGATCAAGTACAATAAGAATCACTATTATACGTAAGGAATACGAGTATAATTCCAGGTATTATACGAGTATAATACGAAGATTAATATCACGTACAATAAGAATATCATACTAAGTATATACGAGAAGAATACGAGAATTATACGATAAGAATACGTAAAGTCAAAGTCTTGGTTAACGAAAGTTAAGATTGACTATTGAACCCTTCAACTTGGACTTTTCCAAGCCCAAATGAATTAAGAGGTATGCCCAATGAAGATTTATATCAAGGCCCAAGTAATATTTAATTCAAGCCTAAAGTTAGGCCCGAATTTGAATAAAACCTAAGCCCAAACCAGGAACCGAACCCGTGGGTCGAATTTTTTGTCGGGTGTGTGGGTAAAACCCATGGGGCAACCCATGTGGGCCCCCCATAGAGAGTCATTGTCGGCCGAAGGGTCTTGGCTTCTTGGAGAAGCCAAACAAAGGAGGTTTGGTAAGGAGGTTCGCTTAGGAGGTTTTCCATTTGACCAAAAATCCCTTGCTTTGCAATTCTATAAAAGCAAGCCTAAGTTGTTCATTTGTTTGTTTACAAACATTGAAAAACACATATATTGAGAGAGAAAAGAGAGATTTCAAGTAATCAAGGAGAAAGAAGCTAGCTAATTGATCAAACTATCAAGAACGCGAAGAACGCAAACGTCAAAACACGTAAGCCCTAATCGTCAATTCTTTTCTATTTGAATTTTTATAGAGAGGTGTTAATTTGTGGAGCATGCCTTTGCCTGAGTAATAAGGATGGCTATTAGTGAACTAAAACGTTAATAAGCCATGAATAAGTGAAATCATAATCAAATGACTAAGCACTAAGTGAAGAACGCATAAAAACTTAGAGCTTGTTGTTAATGGACAAATTGAAAACCATCGTGTATAAGTTAGCACATGTCATATGATGTTAATTATGTGAAAATCGTTGTCTAGAGCGAAGATGAGGTGTCTCTGATGAAGGAATATAAGTCTTTTGAATCTGATCTTACCCATGAAAAATGACCATAGATACTTAAAAGTTTTCTGCGATTTCATAACTTGTTAAATGAAAATTTCGTCAAAATAAAAAATTAAAACCTTGAAGTTAGTTATTCACAACTTCCTTAGAAAAATTTCATTTTCATACTCAATTTTAAGATCTTTAGCGATAAGATCAGCATGCAAGCATTCAATTTCATGAACTTTAACTTCTTTAACAAGATTATACTAATCCCGACGGCCCGAGCCATCAAGCTTTTGGAATATTTTGTTATTTGTCTAATGTGCAGGATATTTCTCACTCTGGATGTGGTCAACAAAGCAAGTTTCTTATGTAGAACCAGGTAACAACATGCAAAATGGCTGGGGTATTTTGCCATTCAATGAAATGGAAGGAGTCTAAGGCGGGACCAAGATCCTCATCAAAAGAAAAGGGAGAACTACTGAAAGAAATCATGGCGGCATAAGCTTGCCCCGACAAAAGAAAGGAAAAATTCTCAAGAGAGTCCTTAACTCAAAAACAGACGTCCAATGACAAAAGTTCTAGCAAATGAAATCTACATCGTCAAACATATCAACCTACGCCAAGTCCTCACAAGTCGAGGCCTCTACACCGAAGTTCAAATATGGGCAGTGAAAGAACGAGCCACATCCTCCAGAACATCAGCAACACTCGGGTCATCAGACAAGCCATCATTAATCCAGTAGGGTCATAAGTAAAGAGCTCGCCCCTTTTCATAATCAATGATTAAACCATTGGCGTCAATCCAGCGTAGCATCGGGGAAGGATTCAGTGATGTAAGCCGTTGAACACTACTTCAGTGAAGATATCGGATATCTCCTAGTAAAGCCATCAGTGTCTAGACCACCATAGGGACCAGCATCAGATCCAGAAGAAAAAAAGTAGCAGCCACAACGGGATCCCCACCCAGACGGTGTATGAAAAGGGAACATCCGAATCAGCCCTGCGAATGCCAAAAATAGCCATGTGGGAGCTAGAGCTTCTAGGCCTATCAAAATTCATACTTAAAAAGAAACTCTAAATCGCCTCAGAAAGGGTGATGTATGTTTCTATATCTAACATGTGCATCAACCTAGGACAATAGGCTCCTAAGGATAAATTTAGATCATCACATCAAGCATGGTCTGCACATGTGCAACTGCGCTATATCAGCGCACATCTCTATAAAAACTTTTTTACCATGCATCCCCAGTAGAGTTAAACATGCATGCGCATTAAATGCCCAGACTCGAGAAAATTTCATTGGTGTCAACTACCAGCAGGGTAGGCACCGTTGTCAACTACCAGCAAATTAGGCACCGTTGTCAAATACCAGCAGGGTAGTCACCGTTAGAAACTACAAGCAAGGTAGGCACCGTTGTCAACTGCCAGGAGTGTAGGCACCGTTATTAACTACCAGCGTAGACATCGAGAAGGTCCGGTGATTTTAGAACATCATCCCCAGCAGAGATGTAGAAAATATATCAGTTTATCTTCATCAAACAAGTATCGATAACACTGACGAAAATCAAACCGTTGGAATTAACACCAGCACAGGAATCAGCAGTACTGATGAAAGACAGCCATTGGAATCAGCCCCAACATAGACATCAGCAATAACCGGTAATGGTAAAGCGATTTGCAAAGTGCGATGTGCAATTTGTGATGTGCAATTTATGAGTGCGATGTGCGAATTACGATGTGCAAAAATGCGATTTACGAAGTGCGAGGTGCGAATTATGATGTGCAAAAATGCGATTTATGATGTGTGAAGTGCAACTAGCGAAATATAAAGTACGATTTGCGAAGTTCGATTTGCGAAATGCGATTTACGAAAGTGTTTTTACATTCATCATACCATTCATTGCGAAGTGCGATTTGCATCATTAAATATACCTTGTCATATTTCAAGTGTTTGGTAATCCTTGTCATGTTCATTTCATTGCATTGCATAAACATGACAAAGAAGGGCATCTGTAGACACTCAAAATTTTATTTTCTTATTACTAACCATATAGGAGGGCAAAAGCATCTTTTTCCACTCTGGAAAATAACCCCGAACGATTACAACATCAAATCAGACCCCCAAAAACTAGTCCCGGGAAACATCAAATCAACTTCAGAGACAACCCTAAAAATAGACAGAAGTCAACAGCAGTCAAATCCCTGAGATAACCCTGAGGAAAGACAGATGCAGCTGCATCAAGCTCGGCAACTAACCCGGAAGGGTAAAAGGGTAATTCTGGTACCCTTTAACGAGAAGGGTCCTTTGGGTAAGTTTTCCATTTTGTATAAGGATTATTTGTGTTTTCCTTTACAAAATCTTGTACAGGATAGTAATTTTTAGTAAACACAAGTGTTCTATGGGTAGCAGATCTATAATATGTATGATTTGCTCTATTATTTGAAAGATTTTGTCGAAAGTTTCTAGATGATCTTTTATGAGAAACAAATTCTCTTTTTGTGATAATAGGTGCGGTGTAACTTCCTTTTGGTACTCAAATCATTTTTCCTTTGTAATTTCCATTTTTAGCAATACTTGAATAAACAGAATGACCATTTCTATTACAGTAAGAACATTTACTAAAAGGAGATGCATGACCTTCTTTTTCTTTACTTTTAAAATGATAGAGTCCTTTATCTTTTGTCTTGCTAGAGTCTCCGATATATCCTAATCCTTCTTTATTAAAATCACATCTTTGTTGACTGAGCATAACATCAAGATTTTCTTTTTCTTTTGTAAATTTAATGACTATTGAGTTTAAGTCATCACGTTCTATAGTCAACATTCAAATTTGATTCATTAAAATGGATTCTTTATTTTGCTTTTCTAATTTTTGAGATGAGTTTTCCTCTTCACTTATTTCTTGATTTAATGTCTGAGAATCTTCTATAAGCACAGCAAGAGTTGAATTTTTAATTTTAAGATTTTCAATAGAAATAATAAGTGTTTAATTTTCTATTTTAAGATTTCTATTAATTTTTCTTAATTTTTCAAGTTCTTCTTTTAATGCAAGATTTCTTGAAGAATCATTTTCTAGTTTCTCATTTTCTTCTTTTAAGGTTTCATTAATTATAATTAAATTCAAATTTTCTATTTCAAGATTTATATTTGTTTTAATTAATTTTGCTACTGAAATTTTTAATTTAATAAAATCTTCTTTAATGATTTCATTATCTTCGTATAGGCAATTATATGCTTCTTGTAATTCATAATGTTCTTCATTTATTTTTTCTAAATTATGTGAGATAAATGAAGTGCTAGGTAATTGATGTTCTGAATTTACCTCAGATCTTGGTGATGAGTCATTGTCTGCCATTAAACATAAATTTGTGATATCCTCGGTTGGTTCAGTAGGCCCTTCTTCAACACTTAGATCCTAGTCTTCTTCAGCTACTAGAACTTTGTTGTTGACTAGTTTTGGACGATCCTTTTTGAAGTGTCCTGGTTGGTTGCATTCAAAACATGTATTTGAGTTTTCATTTGAGCCAACATTTCTGAAGTTGCTGTTGGTAGCTTTGAAATTTCCTCCTGGTATTTTTAGCTTGAAGACTTGCTTGTTTCTAAAGTTGTTGAAGTTGTTATTTGTTTTCATAAAGCCTTTGTCATGTCTCTTTGCTTTTCTTTGGATTACTCTCCTGAGTTGTCTTGATAAGAAATCAACTTCGTTATTATCTAGACTCAAGAGTCCTTTATTCAATTCCTTATCATCGCTTTCTTGATCAACTAGTAAGGCTTTGAAAGCGATTCTTTTCTTTTTGAGGTCTATATCTGATCCAGCTTTTTTGACTAGCATGTCGACTTCGTGGGCACGAAGATTTCCAATAAGGCTATCAAAAGGATAAGCAGTTAGATCTTGTATTTTCTTGATGGCAGTAACTTTCATTTTCCATACAGATGGAAGGGCTTAGAGAATTCTTCTATATTTCTCATTTATTGTGTAAGCTTTTCCCAGTTGTTCTAGCTCATTAATGATCCTAGAAAAACGTGTTTCTATATCAATGATTTTCTCACCTTCTTCTAACTTGAAGCTTTCATACTCTTGGATTAGAGCATTTTTCTGGTTTCTTTGATATGACTGGTTCCTTCATAGGTTATAATCAATTTTTCCCATATTTCTTTAGCATTCTTGCAGTTGCAAACACTTTTGTATTCTTTTTCTATGAGAGCACTGGTTAGCACTTGTTCAGCTTTGGAGGCTATATTCATAATCTCCTCATCCTTGGTGGTGAATTCTCCAGCATCTTTTTTGATATTTTTTTCACCTTCAATTTTTGTGGGAATTCTTACACCTCGTTATATTACTAGCCAAATTTTGATTCCTTGTGATCTGGCATAGATTTTGAATCTATTTTTCCAGGTGGCAAAGTTTGTGCCATCAAATAGTGGAGGTCTGGTCATTGGCAGTCCTTCTCCGCAACCAGTAGCATTTGTGTAGGCCATAGATGGATCTACTCTTAGATATGCATGTAATCACTTAACAAACAAGTTAAAAAGCACCGCTCTGATACCAATTGAAAGTCCAATAATAATTTAAGGGGGGTTGAATAGATTATCACTGTTTAAAAAATTATCTTTGGCCTTTTTGAATTTTTTCGTAGATTGACTTACAGGGTTTAGAATTTAATAAGTAGGTTAAAAATTCAATCACACAATACATAAATATTTATATGGTTCACAACATACAACTAAGGGATGTTGCTACGTCCAGTCTCAAGCTCCTCTCTAGAACATGAGATCTTATTACTCCTTGTAATAAATACTCCTTCAATAGGCGGAGAAGCCTTTACAAAGTTTTATCGACAAACTTACAACTTTCCACAACTAATTATCTCGGATAGCGAACTCCCAGCTCCTTCCTCAAGCTTAGTTGAATCTTCCTTTTGAACTTAGAACTATTCTATAATTTGGTCTTGAGACAACAATCTCTTCCTTACCTCATAAGTACACTAGAGACCCAACTCTCAGCTGACCTCTCTAAGACTCTGGTCTTGGTTAAAGAATTTTTGTCTTTCTCACAAGTACATAAAATAAACTAACTCTACCTTTTCCTTTTTATAAAAGTTTGTTTCAGTATTTTCTTCTAAAGTAAGCAGATAAAATTCAGAACAGATACTACTCAAATAAACAGATATAGAAGTTGAGTATTTGATAAAAGTTTAAGACTTTTATGCGGTGTGTTTCTGTGTAAGCAGATATATAGATTTAAGCACTTTTTACAAAGATTTTCCTTTTCTTTAATAAAGAATGTGTTTCTATGGTTTAAAACAGATTTAGAAAAGAATTTCTCTTTTAGAGTGTGTTTCTATGGTTTTTAAGCAAATGTAACTTTGAGTTTAAATAATCATATAAACTTACATATAATGTAACAAATAATCTATGAATAATTTTGTCAGCAATATATTCTTGATGACAGTTTATCAAGTATAATAATTCGATAAGTAATGTATTGAATCAAATAATTTGCTATCTTGCCAGGAATATGTTAATTGATTCATTTGTTGTCATCTCTTGCCTTATATAATATAATGTGCAGTTGTTTGTATTTGTTGGTTGTTCATCAGATTGGTTGAATTATTGGTATTGTATTGTGAATTCTTGTCGTATTTGATATTTCCGAAGGAATTCTCAACGGAATTTTTGTCAAAATTCTTCAATTGCAAAATTTGTGGGCCCTGCAAGTATATTTATATCTTATTTAATTAGTTTCCTAATATTAAAATAGACTAAATAGTATTTACTTAGTTTTTTACTACTAAAATAAAATAAAATAAACTAAGTAATATTTATTTACTTTTACCACTACTAAATAAAATAAAATAAAATAATAATATAATAACATAAACTAAATTTACATAATATAATATAATATAATATAATATAATTGAATAACATAAGATAATTAAGATAAAATGAAATAAAATAAAATAATTTAATGAAAAAAATAAATTTTAAAAAAATAAATTTAATAAAAAATTAAAATAAAATAAATTAATAACATAAGATAAGATAATTAATATAAAATGAAATATAATATAATATAATATAATATAATATAATGTCATATCATATCATATAATAAAATAAAATAATTTAATTAACATAAAATAAATTAATGAAAATAAATTATAATTAAATAAATAATATAATATAATGTAATAATAAATACTTTAACAAAAATTAATAATTAAATTAATTAAATTAAATCAGATATAATAAATAATTAATGAGTCCGGGACCACTATTAGAGATCACTAGCCCCGTATAGTCTCCGATTCAACATGGGAGGCTATATGTGTGTACTGGGCTGTTGATGAGTTTAAGAAGTCCGAGAAGTCAAAGAAAGAACCGTGGCCAGCTCCGAGTCGTACACACTACTGACTCATAGTCTTTCGAGGAGGTGAAGTCGGTAAGTGTCATGTGTTTAGTTTTTTAGTTACCAAATTCTCGCATGAATACTTAATCATACTTTATGAATGTATTTATTAGGTCATGGAGAGGACCTTGGGTCGAGCTCCGACCATGGTAGAGTTCTGCAATAGAGCCCACGCGCCTAAGGATAGCACCATGTCTCAGGTAGCAGTAGCTATACGTTTAAAACTAATCTTAGTTTTAAGTAATTATTAATATTCACTCATTACTAAAATGATATAATTAACTCACGTATATAAAATAAATTACATGACCGATTTCAGAAGCTTCAGGACCGGCGTATAGTTGAATTAAGGGATGTTAGGGGGGATTCTGAGCTGTTAGATTCCAGCAGTCCTCTATTTGAGATTGATTTATCTCGGGATGAGGAGCTGAGACTATGGGTCGCGTCTTAACCCCTACTAGCAGTACCGACATGTATCACGTGTTGGGCCTGCCGAGGATACCTGCGTATACCCTACCAACTGGAGGTAATAATATATATTTCTTATTTTTCTCGTTATATCTTAATTTATAACAATAATATAAATTAATATGTACTACTTAATGTTCTATTTATTTTCGCAGACTCTAGTCAGCGCCAGCGTCCTAGAGCACCTGTTGGACCATCTCATATGGGCGCTGGCTTGGATGACGCGCTATTTCAAATGGTTATAGCTGTTAGGTTTGTAAGATTCATGGATACAATCAAATTGCATAAAATAAACTGAAGAATGGTAAATCAGAGTTTTAAAATTTTACAAACCATATACCCGGATCATTCTTTATGCACAATTATTAATTAAACAAAAAGATGGAGATTAGTATTCATACCCTTGAAGATTCTAGCTTCCTCAGGTACGAGTTCAACTCCAAATCTTTTTTGCGTTCTACTTGAATCCACCGGGTTGATTCCTTCTTTTGATCAACGTTAGCCACCCAAGTGTTTGGCCTCTAAAGGTGATCCACCGAGAAAGAATAAGAATTCAAAAAGAATGGTGTTTGGCTAAACCCTAGTTTCCTTCTCTCTAGAAAAAGAGTGTTCTCCCAACTTTTAGAATTAAAATGTCTAACCTTGTTCCATAATAAGAATTTCTTATTTATAGATGTAGGCAACCCTCCTAAATAATTTAGGATTAGAGTTTTATATTAATTAATTAAACTCTTTTAATTAATTAGGCTTCCCAATCCTATTGGGAGTAATTAAACTCTTTTAATTAACTAGCCTCCTAATCTTATTAGGAATATATATATATATATATATGAGAGAGAGAGAGTATCTTATTAATTAATTCTCAAACTCTTTTAGGAATTAAATAATAATAATAATAGTAATAATAATAATAAGACTCCTCTTATAAATTTATATTTAATATTTTCAAAATATTAAATAATAAATATTAAGCTATTTAATTAATTCTATCACCATAGATTAAATTAAATGTACTTAACTTATTATTACGATTATATCATTTGCTTCTTTAATAAATAATCTTACTTTTATGGTGTGACCCTTTAGGTTCTCCATATTAATCCGATTGTGAATAAATCAATTAGAACAATTCTAATCTTATTTAAATAAATAAATTAAACTAATAATTCATTGAAATAAATAACATTTATTCTACAATAAGAATAAGTCTCCTTAGCGATCAACGACATTCTAGATAATATAGATTTCAACATTAATCATAAAAGAACTTGTGAGTTAATAGTTACCGTACAGATTCAATCCTTCCGCTATATAATATCCCAATTAAATATAAGACATGAAATTACTGTCAAGTCTTATTTTATTTAATTATATATATTTCGATTCCAAAATGCACAACTCCAAATAATACAAATTAGAAACTTCTTTCTAATTTCATTCCACATTGGCCAAGGATTCCTGGGTTGTCATTTATCGAATCACATAGGACATGTACACACTCGAAATTTTGTTTCCCTGTTACTAACATTGTAGGAGGGTAAAACTGTCTTTTTAAATCAACCCCGGTCTCAATATCGGGCCGTCAAATCAACCCTGGTCTCAATACCGGGCCATCAGATCAATCCTGGTCTCAATACCGAGCCATCAAAGTAACCCCGGTCTCAATACTGGGCCATCAAATCAACCCCGTCTCAATACCGGGCCATCAGATCAACCACGATCTCAATACTGGGCCATCAAAGCAACCCCGGTCTCAATACCGGGCCATTAAATCAACCCCAGTCTTAATACCGGGCCATCAGATCAACCCCAGTCTCAATACTGGGCCATCAAAGCAACCCCGGTCTCAATATTGGGCCATCAAATCAGCCACGGTCTCAATACCGGGCCATTAAATAAATCCCAATCTCAATACCGGACCGTCAAATCAACCTCAGTCTAAATACCGGGCCATCAGATCAACCACGGTCTCAATACCGGGCCATCGAAGCAACCCCGGTCTCAATATCGGGCAATCAAAGCAACCCCAGTCTTAATATCGGGCCGTAAAATTAACCCTGATCTCAATACCGGGCCGTTAAATCAACCCCGGTCTCAATACTAAGCCCTCCAATCAGCCGCGATCTGAACTCGAGAGGTACAGGTCAGCCCCGGTCTCAACTCGGGAAGTACATGTCAGCCCCGATCTTAACCCGAAAGGTACAGATCAGCCCCGGTCTTAACCCGAGAGGTACAAGTCAGCCCCGGTCTCAACCCGGGAGGTACAGGTCAGCCCTGGTCTCAACCTAGGAGGTACAGGTCAGCATCGATCTCAACCTAAAAAGTACAGGTCAGCCCCGGTCTTAACCCGAAAGGTACAGGTCAGCCCCGGTCTCAACCCGAGAGGTACAGGTCATCCCCGGTCTCAACCTGGGAAGTACAGGTCAGTCTCGGTCTCAACCCGAGAGGTACAGGTTAGCCCCGGTATCAACCCAGGAGGTACAGGTCAGCCCCGGTCTCAACCCGAGAGGTACAGGTCAGCCCCGGTCTCAACCCAAGAGGTATAGGTCAGCTCCGGTCTCAACCCGAGAGGTACAGGTCAGCCCCGATCTCAACCCGAGAAGTACAGGTGAGCCCTAATCTCAACCCGGAAGGTATAGGTCAGCCCCGGTCTCAATCTGGGAGGTACAGGTCAGCCCCGGTCTCAATTCGAGAAGCACAGGTCAGCCCCGGTCTCAACCCGAGAGGTAAAGGTCAGCCCCGATCTCAACCCGGGAGGTACAGGTCAGCCCCGGTCTCAACTCGGGAGGTCAGGTTAACTTCAGAAATAATCCTAAAGCATCACAACATCTCTAGTGGAAAACCTGGAAGGACCAAGTCAGCCTCGAAGACGACACTGAGGACGAATAGACTCGAATGGGATCCAAACCTTGGAAACAACCCCAAGAAGTCAGCCAAATGCTATGCTAGCACTAAAGGCAACCCCTGGAGGGGCAAAATAGTTATTTTACCAACTTAAAACCGATTCGGTCAAACACAAGCCGAATTGATGCCACTATAGTCAGAACAAATCATAACAATGATCCCGAGTGGAAATAACGCAAAACAGCTCAACGGATAAATTATAAGGAATCAAAGACCCGATTATAAACCGGTCTTTTTTAACTCGGAAAAGTTTTTCTCCCATGTTATTGGGATGCGCTCGGCGAGGACTTTCCTGAAAGGTATAGCACACCTCAAACAGACGCTCCGATCAAAAGTTAAAAAGTTTCATATCTGACATCGTATTGCTCAGAGTGCACGTACTTTAATGCAACGGGACCCGCCATGTGGGCCCTGCCACGTGGAGTCGCACCTCTACCTGCGATAGCAGCAGGTAGAGCTACTTCTCCTAGGTCTATATATATTAGCTCACCCCCAACTCATTTAAAGAATTTTAAAACACTCTGAACCCTTGCCCGTTTGGTTTTTTAGCCATTTTCTTATATTCTAAATCCAAAAATTTTCACTCTAACATGTAGATATACCCACATACTACCACATATCAAAAAGTAACCATTAGAATCGGACGTTTAAAGCCTACGATTTGCAAAAAAGCCCGTGTAGCAGTCCATTGTGAGTATTTTTACGATCAGAAAGTTTATATTACTTCATTGCACTTTTATACACTTGCATATCAAGTTTCGTTTCCTAAATATGCCCGGAACTCAGTCCTGTGGCCCTTTTTGCTAACTTTTGGAATATTTTAGTACCTCAACGCATTCTTTGGCATTTCTACAACTCGGATTGACGATCCGTCGCTTCTAACAGGTTTTATATACATATATCTTCGTTGTTAGCAACTTCGCCGGACCAGGTTATCTTCCCAATCTGGGTTTGACTTTTTATTGTATATATTAAACTGTATATATATATACGAACTTTTCAATTCTGTCAAGCCCGGATATTAAATCCGCGGTAGTTTACAGCTTATATATATATATATATATATATATATACATATATGCACCTTTCACCAGAATGGGTTATCTTCCTAGACCTGGTTTGACTATAGTTTTGTCTATAGTTAACTATATATATTTACATTCTAGTTCGGTCTGGATCATTCTGTGGCCTTTTTACTTATATATATATATATATATATATATATATTTATATTTCTGTCTGGTCCTCGTTGTAAGACCCTAACTTTTATGAATAAAGATTTAATTTTCTTTATATATTATTTCGAAATAGTAAGGTGTTGATTTGATAAATGTGAAAAGTTATGGGTGAAATGTGCAAATATTTTAAAATGAGCAAGTGGTTATAAAATATTCTTGTTGTCCGGGAATATTCGTTTGGTCGTGGAATATTCTTGTTGTCGGAGAATATTCGTACGACGGCGCAGCTATTTGTGGGCCCCACAACGGAATAACTGTCGGATATAAAAAACGACTGAAATAATCTTTTTATAAAATAACGGCGTAGTTGTTACCGTTAGTACTGTTGAAATACCCGGTGGTTAAAATACAGTAATACGCGGTGTTGCACAGTACCACACGGTATTGTACAGTATTTTGAATTATTGATTCTTACGTAAGAAGTCACTACTCAATTATTGTTACAGTAATTACTGTTCAATATTTTATATTATTGATTCAATAATTGCATAATATTATATTGATTCAATAATTGCTACGTTGATATTTTATATCAATAATTGCTACGTTGCTATTTTGTATTATTGATTCAATAATTGTCACTGCACAATATTTCATATTATCAACTCAATAATTCATATTATTTGAATAATATTATTAGATAGCATTATTGATAATGTCTAAGGAAGTTCTGTCTAGGAGGGGTTATTTAATTGCGCGCCAGTAAGGAGAAATCCTTATCGGAAGGCCCCCTCTTTCCTAGGAACGACCTGGTTGTCAATATTATAGTTCTATAATATTATTTATGAATAATTAATTATTAATTTATATGATAAGAAAAAAATTATTTTGTGGATATAAAAGAAGGAATTAGTGCTGATGTGTTTTTATCAGTATTTTGGTGTGGAAAATCATCCGTTTATGAAATTCAGATAAGTTATGTTTGGAATTTGGAAAAACTTCCTTCTACAAAGTTATAGAGAATTAAATTTCTTATGGAAAGACATAGAATTTGTATTTTTCTGATAAAAGGGCTATTTATTATGAATTATTGAAGTTTTGGAAAATAAATATTTTTTTATAAAATAGTTGACCCCACTTTTGGTTGGTGTGGAAAATGCTGATGGCTTTTGGCTGAGGGGCTGGAATTTATTTTTTTTAAAAAATAATATTATTTTATTAAAAAAGTCTTCTTTGGCATCCGAAGTTTTTCCTATAAATAAGGTGCTTAGGTTAGAATTGAAAATCACACCAGAATTAGAAGTTTTCTCTCTCTATAATATCGAGCGTATTTTTGTGAGTATTTAGATACTTTGAGTGTTACTATTCAGTGCAAGTTTTCTTCAGCCTTATATTCAATATACCAGTCAGAAGTACTATTCTTTTGAGGCAATGGATGTTA
The DNA here is from genome assembly GCA_020205555.1 of Panax stipuleanatus. NCBI lineage: Eukaryota > Viridiplantae > Streptophyta > Magnoliopsida > Apiales > Araliaceae > Panax > Panax stipuleanatus. Next base: position 122,321,577 of record CM035124.1, on the reverse strand, counting down.
TTTTCTTTCGTAAATGATGTTATTCTTTTCAATATCATTATACCAAAATATTATCATGGATTTTATTATGAAATTCTTATTTTTTTCGTCGGGGTTACTATTCACGTATACGGCACTATTCATGAAAAAATTAAATTTTCTTCTATATGTCCAAGTTGCTTGTTAAAGTTCTTATCTTTGATTGGATCTAAGTTTTGAGCTTTATTCTTGAATTTTGCTCCACAAAGTATTATTATGGAGTATTCTTGAACTTGGATAAATTAGATTACGAATCCTTAGTCTTTGTCATTTATCTCACTGGATTCGTTCTTTAAAATGTTTTCATCATCCTCAGTCCTAAAAGGTGATATAACTGAATATCTTTGGCCTGTAGAGCAAAGATGAATGATTACCTAATGAATATCTTTGGCCCGTAGCGCAAAGATGAACAGGTGTTGAGATGAACATGACCACTGGTGATACAAATGAATATCTTTGGCCTGTAGTGCAAAGATGAATATTTGATTCGAGACGTATATTGATTGATGTTACAGGGATAAAATATTGATGATGGACCTTTAAATCATAGAAGATAGTAGACTTTATTCTCTACTTAACTCTTCTAATGAATGGTTATTTCCGCTGCGAATATTGATCTAAAACCTGTAGTCAATAATATTTTATCTGAATTGTTGATGACTAACGATAATTTATTTTCCATTATCTTAGTCATAATATTCTTTACTGGGCTAGTTGAGCTCACCCTTTTCATCTATTGTCCTCTTCAGGAAATGAGAATGTCGCGGGAACTAGTCGGGGGACAGAGTGATGGTCCGAGTTAGAGCAGTAGTAGTCCTCACTATTTCTAATAAATAGTGTGAGAATAATTGTAATGAGGACTTAGTTTGAATGTTAATATTTTGTACATATTTGTATTGACACTCACAGTTGTGTGGTCGTATTTTTCACGACCGTGTGATATACAAGTTTGTATTTGAATTCTGTACCAAGAATTTGGCGACTCAGAATGGGATGGGTTGACTGGACCTATTTTGGGGGGCGTCACACTCGGAGCGAAAATCCACCGTCCTTTACCGTTTTTATACATATATATATTTCCATTCTGTCCAGCCTTGATTATTCCGTGGCTTTTATACAGCTTTTATAAATATATATATATTTCTATTCTAGTCTAGGCATCGGAGTGAAAACCACCGCCCTTTACCGCTTTTATACATATATATATTTCCATTCTGTCCAGCCTGGATCATTCCGTGGCTTTTATACAGCTTTTATAAACATATATATATATATATATATATATATTTCTATTCCAGTCCGGGCATTGGAGTGCAAACCCATCGCCCTTTACAGCTTTCGTATATATAATTTTATATATATATATATATATATATATATATATTGCTTTACTCATTATGATTAAATTGCTGCTTTAATATTTGTGTGATATGAATCGGCACTAATATTTCTGCAGGCGAACTAGATTTGTTTAAATCTCGCCAACTCTAGCTTTCAAACGGTTTAAAATAGGTCCAGACGGAACCTGAAAGCTAGAATGGCTGAGATTTACTTAAATCTAGTATTTTCTAGTTTCAGTTATGAAAGCAACCTCGCGACCCTTAGATCGCTATCTAGTGGGAACGAGATGCTTCGGCTATGCGCAGGCCAGGATTTACTGATGAATCCTTGTTTCTGACGACATCTGGATGTAAATATATATCTTCTGTGCATATTTTAAGTTGTGCAGATTTATTGGTTTCCCTATATGATCCTAGGAATCATGGGATTCATGATCAAACTGATCAAAATCTGATTCACACGATCGACAAACTCCACTTTGCAAATGTACCCTGCCAGTTTTTCTGTAAAAATGTACATACAAAAGACCTTAAAACGGTTGTCCGGATTTAAGGTCTCAACATAGTGCAAATATAGTTTGTCGTGTCAGAGTCACTCCGATGGCGATCATGCCCATGAGGAGACAGACACTTATGTATATGTTTGTGGTCGAGGATGCTTCGCAGCCCGACAATTACCATTCAAATTGAGCCAAAAGGCTGAAAAGATAGAAACTGAAGTATCGATATGCTTCAATTCCTATGTTAGCGTAAGGAATTGAAAACCTTCTTTCAAAACATCATTTCAATAATCTTATCAAAAAAAGAAGCTTTTGCAAATCAAATCAAACACTTTTGCAAATCAAATCAAACCCTTTGTATATAGGTTCAACGATACATAAACATACTTTCAATCAAAGCATAGGCCCAATTTCTTACAGCATTCACACACACATTGCATATTTAAAAGGGAAATATTAAAAAGATGCGGTACCGTGTTTACATAGGAGTTGTGGGGTTCCTAACACCTTCCCCACACTCAACCAAGTCCCCGAATTCAAAACTTTGGTTTCAAAAATCAAGTTTCGACAGTGTCCAACAATTGGGCCTCTTTTAAACAAAACTCGGTTAAGTTGGTACAACCATTTCAAAACTACCAACTGGCGACTCTGTAAAACGTTCAAATCGTCGACATGATACATGTTGGCCTTTTCCTAAAAAACCCTTCAAAACTTTTTTCAAAAATAAACAGAATAAGGGTAGACATAACTTAGGAAGAGAGAAAGATCCGGGTTGTGATCTGACCAGTTGATTTTTTCCCTACGTCGATGGGTGGCGACTCCGCTGGGGACCACTAGAGGGCTTAGGCCTCGTTCAAACTTATTCAAAAATTTCACTTTCACATCTGCGTATGTGTGAATGCTGCATCCTTACATTGAATGAAAGCGTGAATGTTGCGTCTTTACATTGAATGAATGTGAATGAATGCTTTCCTGCTTTTTTAGTGCTTCGCACCCATATTAGTGCTTCGCACCCATGTCATCATATGCATAACGGTGAGGAACGATATATGTGAATGTATGTTGTGTGATTCCTCCACCAGGAGGCAAACCCGTCGGTGATAAGTAATGTCTTCGAGGGCGAATAAGTCTTCGGGCTCATGAAAAAGCACCACTCAGATTCGCTCCAGTTGAAAGATCATATTAATTTTCCCTCTAGTAGATTGCAATGATCTGAGGACCTTCATGCCAAAAAGCCGCGAGAGTAGCCTAAGATAGGTCAGCCTCTAATTAACCAAATCCGATGGGAAAATTCTTCATGCCTTCCTCTTTCAATTCAATGTCAAGTTTTTAATTCCAATGTGAAGGAGCACAATGTAAATATCATAATAAAAAATTTACATTCCTTGTTATATACATCTTGTAATCCTATCATCAAAACAACTAGCCTCTGTTTTACAGGATAAGATTAAAAAACCACAAAAACACATCATGGCAAGCATCCTATCCCTACCCACTTTCAGAAATTGACACACCTACGTTTTGTTGTAGGTGAAAAATTGGTCTTGTTACTAGATCTAAGTCTAAGAAAGCACTAAGTCCATCCACGAACCTGACTTCAAGTGCTCGGCCAGAATCCACCCATGTCTCTAAGGAAGAATTTGAAGGACTGAAGAATCAGATAGCCGAATTGGCCAGTTTCCTGAGAGAACAAAGTAAGGCTCTTAAAGGGAATCAAGCCCAAGCTCACACAGAATCAGGAACATCTGGTGGTAGTGGTGGCAGTGAAGAGACCGAAGAGACAGATACTCAGATTCCTGGACCACAAAACCATGATACAACCAACAAAACCCCTGAAATCACCACCCTCAACAAAGAACAGGAAGCTGGAGACATTCTGAAGAAAGTACAGCAGATGGAAGAAACCATCCGGTCTATCAAAGGGACTGGGGCATTTGGCAGTGTTAATTATTCAGACCTCTGTGTTTTCCCTAGGCTTGTTATCCCGAAAAATTTAGAACTCCTAATTTTGAGAAATATGATAGATTGGGAGACCCCTACACTCACTTGAAAGTATTCATTGGAGAACTCGGATCCTATGCAGAGGATGAGAAACTCCAAATGCAGTTATTTCAGAAGAGTCTGACCGGAGATGCTAGGGCCTGGTACGTCCGTCTAGACAACTCCAAAATTCACAGTTGGGAAGAGTTGGCCTATGCTTTCCTCAGTCAGTATAGTTTCATGTCTCGGCTGGCTCCAGACAGATACCAGATAACCAAAATCAAGAAACAAAGTACTGAGTCATTCAGAGAATATGCTCAACGATGGAGACGGGTTACAGCACAAGTCACCCCATCCATGACTGAGTCTGAAATAGTCATGACCTTCATCGACATCTAAGAAGCTCCGTATTATGAGAGGGTCCTAGCAGGCATAGGAAAACCATTCTCTGAGATGATCAAACACGGAGAGATGGCCGAAATGGGGCTAAAGTCTGGGAAGATAAAGGACCTGACTACCTTGGAAGCCGTTGCCGAACATATATAGTCTGGAAATTACTGGAGTAATCCCCGGAAGGCACATAAGAAGAAAAATAAAGAAGTGTCCTTAGTATTGCAAGGACAGAATCCAAGGGGTGATTCAAGCAATATGCCTATTCAAAGGAGGAATTATACCCCTTTTCAAGCTCCTGTACAGCCTTCAAACCCTCCATTGTAGAAGACTATGGAGGCCAAGCGTCGAAGAACGTTCACCCCCTTAGGGGATTCACTCGAAAATGTGCTAAAACTATTGACAGCACAGAAAAAGATTGTGCAACTCCTTCCACCAACCAATACAGGTGGACGGAATTTTAACCCAAGCAAGAAGTGTGCCTTCCATTCTGGATCTCCGGGCCATGACACACAAGACTGTTGGTCTCTCAAGCATAAAATTCAAGACTTGATTGACAACGGAGAGATTGTGGTGACAAAGCTCGAGCAACCGCACGTGTAGGATAATCCTCTCTCTCAACACAAAAAGGAAAATGTCAGCAAAATCAACATAGGAAATGGAAAAGGATCTAAATACCTCTGTTATATATGAGAGTCGACTCCATCTAGCAACAACAACTCAGATAGTTGGGAAGTCTCAGAAAGGCGATTCCTGATAGAGCAGGAGATTAGGTCTATCAAGGAACAAATTGAATATTAGCAGAACTGGTTGTATACCAACATCAGATCACCAGACAGATGATGAAACAGAACAACCAATCTAATGCAAATCCTCCCACACCGGAGATCAGTCCCCTCCCCATGAGGGATCATTACCAGTCTTATGAGCATGAATCCTGGGTCGACAATATGGCCAAAGAGGAGAATCTCCAAGCTGGTAGGAAATTCGCCTTTCAAAGGAATTTCACTAACCTGAACCAGCCGATGAAGGAAATCCTCCTGATGTTAATCAACGAGGGAATGGTTACAAATTTATTACCTCCATTAAACCCGCGATCCAGGAAATTTAAGCCTGACCAAACTTGTTAGTACCACTCCAATGCACCCGGCTATGATATTGAGGATTGCTGGGCACTTTGTAACCTGATTCAGAATATGATTGAAAGTGGTGAATTGATAAGAGGGAATCGGGATTATGGCCTCGCAGATGAGGAAACTCTCTTTATTCCCACTACGTGGAATCAAGATATTGTGGCTGTTATTTCCTGTGATAAGGAGTCATCTTTCACACCCTTAGTACTGCCAGGGAAAGGGGTCCAAGAAACACTAAATCTTGTGAAGGTAGCCACACCCGAGCCTTTAATCTTACCTTTCAGACCTCAGTATCTAGTTATCAGTCTTAAGAGGGTCCCATGGAACTACGACAATAATAAAGGTTCCACCTCAAACAACATTACCATTGTGACAAAGGAGAATCCCTTGTACCTGCCTCAGCGGGTGATCAAACCAGTCCTCAAGGCCAAAGAAAAGGTGACTGAAGAGAAAATCGAAGACTTCCTCAACAAAATGGGACACAATAAAATTAAGATAGTGCAAAGCTTGAAAGACGCACCCAAGCAAATGTCCATCCTAGACTTGGTCTTATCATCAGTGGATCATCGCAATATTCTGGTGAGAGTATTGAAAGAATCCCATCTGCCACATACCGTTGATGCCTAGAAATTCTGTCACGTGGTAGAACACATTTTCAACAGTAATGTGATATCTTTCACTGACGATGATATACCTGCAGAAGGGACGGATCATCGCAAGTCATTACACATAACAGTGATGTCTTCCGGTTATGTGATCGGAGGTGTGCTCATAGATGGAGGATCATCCCTCAACATCTGTCCCTACGATACCTTGGAAAGAATGAAGATTAACCCGAACTGGATCGAAACCAGTCATGTGGTCATTCGAGCTTTCGATGGATCTAGCCGACAAGCTATGGGGGAAATAAAGCTTCTTCTGAAGATTGGTCCGCACACTTTCTATGTGTCCTTTTAGGTGCTCAACATCTCCACTAGATATAACTTGTTGTTGGGAAGACCATGGATTCACATGGCAGGGGTACTGCCTTCCACCCTCCATCAACAACTCAAATACATCATCAACGACAACCTAATCACAGTGAATGCCGAACCGAAATACCCTATCTGCATACAGGGAGACATGCTGATAATCATCCTGGATGTAGGGATTGAACCTGCTACTTTTCAAGCCTTGGAGGTGAGTAATACTCAATATCTACCAGTTGGGGCACTGGCCTTGAAGCCTAAAGCCTCCCCTGAAGTGATGACAGTAGGCCAAGAGATGGTATCTTTGGGTTTCCAACCTGGAAAAGGGTTAGGAAAGAACCAATGAGGTATTGCAAGTCCAGTCCAAATCCTGAGAAAGACAGGGAGAGCCAAATTGGGTTATTCATCCGGGTCAATCTGCCAAAATCCACATAAGCACCCTAATGCTCATGCTCCCACCAAACTGCTGCCAAACCTCACTGATGTTGGCTTTGTAAAGCTAATGAGAAAGATTCCTACTGTCATATCAGCCATGCTATTTTCTCCAATCATATAGGTCGGGGAAAGGAAATCCCCAAAGCCTAAGGCTGATAGAAAAAAGGGAAAAGAAAAGATCCTATACGAAGGATGAGACCCATTTACTAACATGCGGGTTATCATAAACTACGAGGGTATGAATGATGAGATCCCAGACAGTGACGATGAGGATCAGATTCAAATTCCTCGCATCCAGAAGGGAAAAAGGGGCAGTTCAAAGAAAAGCCCCGGCCCTATTGTAAAGGATGTCTCAGTCATTATCCGAGATGAGGCAGACGAGCACAATTTTGTGATCCTCCCTGTTCATAAGGATCTAACCCTAGATAACTAGAGCAGCGTACCTTTCCTCAATCAAAAAGGGTAAAGGGGCAGAGAGTCCGTCTGCCCTGTAACATGCTTTCATTTACTATATACTTTTAATTGCACAACTATAGCAGTAACTTTTGTCATAATTTGCCAAATGCTTAGTATATTTAAGAAGTTGCATATATTAAAGTGAAAGCATTTTTGTTTTCAGGACTCCAGAGTTGGATTTGTTTGTCACTACTGGAGAGATGCCAATCTGTCACAGTGACTACAACTTTGATGTAGAACTGAACTTCGACTTGATGGATATTGATTAAGGGGAGGAAAATGACTACGAGGTGCCCGAGGAGATCAAAGAATGGGTTGAAGACAAACCCAAACCGAACCTCGACCAAACCACAACTATCAACATAGGAACCTCCGAAAACATCAAAGAAATCCAGATAGGCCTAGACCTCACACGAGATCTAAGAAACCGACCTGATCGAACTCTTAACACAGTTCCAGGATGTGTTTGCATGGTCACACGAAGACATGATTGGCCTATCTACTGATATTGTCATCCATCAAATGCCCATCAAAGATGGATTCAAGCCAGTCAAGCAGAAGCTCAGGCGTTTAAAACCTGAATGGAGTCTGAAAGTCAAAGAAGAAGTCGTTAAAAAATTCAAAGCCGGCATCATCATGGTATCAACATACCCAGAGTGGCTGTTAAACATAGTTCCCGTACCTAAACCCAGAGGGAAGGTACGAGTATGCGTGGATTACCGGGATTTGAACAAAGCCTGCCTCAAGGACAATTTCCCAATACCTTTTATCCACATCCTGATAGACAAAACGGCGCAGTACGACATGTATTCCTTTGTGGATTGCTTTGCTAGTTACCATCAAATTATAGTTGCTGAAGAAGACAGGGAGAAAGCAGCTTTCATCACTCCCTATGGAACCTTCTGCTATAGACGACTATCCTTCGGCCTCATCAATGCTAGCACTACATATCAGTGAGCCATGATGGTCCTGTTTCATGACATGATGCACAAATAGATAGAGGTTTATGTGGATGACATCATCATCAAATCTCGGAGGTAGGATGATCACCTTGACCATCTCAGGATGCTTTTCAACGCGTTGCGTAAGTACAACCTCAAGCTAAATCCCGCCAAGTGTGCTTTTGGCGTCAAATCAGGTAAGTTGTTGGGATTCCTGGTGAGTAATCGAGGCATTGAGCTAGACCCTGCCAAGATAAAAGCCATCACTGAGATGCCAATACCTTGAATAGAGAAGAAGATACGCGGGTTCCTAGGAAGGATCAATTTTATAAGCAGGTTTATTTCCCAACTCACAGCAACCTGTGAACCCATCTTCAAGCTATTAAGGAAGAATTCCTCCACCAAATGGAATGAGGATTGTCAGGAAGCCTTCCTTGACATCAAGAAGCAGCTAATCAAAGCACCAGTATTGGTACCACCAAGGGATGGAGTTCCCCTGTTTATGTACCTATCAGTCAATGCCAATGCAATGGGCTGTATGCTGGGACAGAAAGATGATAGTAGCAAGGAGAGAGCCATCTACTACATCAGCAAAAGATTCAGCTGTGGTGAACAAAAGTACAATATGATCGAAAAGACGTGTTGTGCGTTAACATGGGCCGCAATGAGGTTACAACATTACCTCCATGGGCACACGACCTACTTCATATCCCGCATGGATCCGCTGAAGTACGTATTCAATAAACCAATGTTGAATTATCGACTGTCCAAATGGCAGTTGATCCTACAATAGTTCGACATTGTCTACGTGACTCAGAAGTCCATCAAAGGTCAAGGCATTGCAGATCAATTAGTTGAAGCACCATCAGGAGGGTTTGAACCTCTGGAGACTTATTTCCCGGATGATGGGGTCATGAAAATTCAACAACACCAACAAGATAATACAGTCCAACCATGGAAAATGTATTTCGATGGAGCGGTAAACATGGAGGGTGCCAGAGCTGGGGCAGTCCTTATCTCTGGTATAGGAGATCAATATCATGTGGCTACCAAACTGTAATTTGGCAACACTAACAACACAGCCGAGTATGAAGGCTGCATAATGGGGTTGAAGTTAGCCCAATCCATGGGTATCAAACATTTATTGTCTTCAGAGATTCTGAGTAGGTTATCATACAAACCACCGGGGCATATCACACCAAAGAACTGCATTTGCTGCCCTATCACCGGCAGGTCGTTAACATATCCATGGAGTTTGAAGACAAAACCTATCCATATTCCTCGGGGTAGGAATGACTTCGCTGATGCATTGGCGACATTGGCTTCCTTGATCCACATATCCGATAAGAGTGGAATTCCCTGCATCAAATTCACAAGTAAGAAGGCCCCGACATACGGAAATTACATTGGAGAAATATCAGATGAAATACCTCCTATCAAACAACCTTGGTATCAAGACATCAAGGAATATCTCCGAGATGGATCTACACACGTTAGGGCAAGCCAATCCAAATGAAAGCGAATTCACAAAATGGCTATGAAGTTCTATCTAAGCGAAGATGCACTATACAAAAGGGATATTGGAATAGGATTGTTAAGATGCCTTGATAAAGAGCAACCCCAGAGATTGATGGATGAAGTCCATGGTGGAGTCTGTGGTCCACACCTGAGCGGTCATCTGCTGGCCAAGAAGATATTAAGAACAGGACATTATTAGATCTCTCTTAAAGCTGACTGTGATAAATCATGTCAGGAGATGCTTTCAATGCCAAGTACATGGAAATGCCATACACGTTCCTCCAAATGAGCTACACAACATGAGTTCACCATGGCCTTTCTTCATGTGGGGAATGGATGTGATCGGTCCAGTAGAACCAAAAGCCAACAATGGTCATCGATTCATCTTCACCATGATCGATTACTTCACCAAATGGGTTGAAGCTGCCTCCTTTCCTAAAGTCACCAAAGAGGTCATCATTGGTTTCATCAGAAACAATGTCATCTGTCGATATGGATAACCGGAGGTGATTGTATCAAACAACGCCAAGAACCTTAATAATCAAATAATGAAAGAGCTATGTAGCAAGTTCCACATTAAGCATCTCAATTCTGTCATCTATCGGCTCAATATGAATGGTGCTATCGAAGCGACCAACAAGAACATCAAAAAGATCATGCAAAAAATGTCCGCCAATCACAAAGAATGGCCTGATCTGTTGCCTCTAACCCTGTTAGCATGCAGGACATCAATGCGTACCTCTACTGGGGCTACCCCCTATTCATTGGTCTATGGCACGGAAGTAGTCCTTCCCATAGAAGTAGAGATGGAGTCTTTACGAGTGTTAATCGACGCTCAGATGGACAAAGATAAGTGGTTGCAAGACCGATACCACCAACTATCCCTGATAGATGAAAAGAGGGCTATAGCCATTTTCCACGGACAGTTATATCAACAAAGGATCGCTCGATCCTACAACAAGAAAGTCCGAATATGACAATTCAAAGAAAAAGACTTGGTGCTAAAAAAAGTTTTGGCTAATCAAGACGAAGCCAAAGGAAAGTTCACCCCTAATTGGGAAGGCCCTTTCATTGTCAAGGAGGTATTGACTGGAGGAGCTATCAGATTACAAGAGATGGACAGAACCGAATTTCCCCAACTCATCAACTCAGATACCATAAAAAGGTACTACGTCTGAAATGCATACATACCCGCATCCTGGTCCTACTAAAGCAAATTAGGTTCATTTTTCACTAGAAGACGGAACTATGAATGACCTGATCTCCCTCAACTCGGGAGTACGTAGGTAGCCATTCCTAGTGCGGTCAAACCAAATAAAAACTCAAAAAACTCATCAAACCAAACTCAAAAGAGACACTTCTCAAACCTCTCTCACACAAAATTGAACTACGAATGACCTGATCTCCCTACACCCAGGAGTACGTAGGCAACCATTCACGATGCGGTTTGACTTCCAAGAAAATATAAAAATCCATATAAAACCTAAATCCTATCAAGACTCCATGGTCAACAGGCCCATCTAAGATATTCTTCGACATCCTGATGTCAGTCCATCAAGGAGAAGCTCATGATACATCAACAACAGCAAGTCATGAAAGAAGTGGTAATCACTCAGCAATGACAATACATATCCAAACAGGGAAGTGAATCAAAATATATTTCTCTGATATATAATACTGTTTGATATATATATAGTGTCCTATACATGACAAAAATGGTTGATCTATTATGTGCAGGAAAAAAAAAGCTAGTCTATGGACCCATGGATAAGCGGGACAGCAATGCCAACATGGCATCTCTCTCTGAAGATGGAGGAGCTGCTGCAAGTGCAATACCCTCAGCCTCCATACGGGTCAAAATATCCACAGCCATCTGTATAGTGGCACCGTGATTGTCAATGTAAACAGTCATCTTTACAACCAGACCATGAGTATAGGATCGGAGAGCAGTACTGTGTGCAATGTGGAAATCTCGAGAAGCTATGGCCTCGTCCCTCTCTACAAAAGCAGCGTTCCTGACAATTAAAACCTCCTCAATCTCCTCATAAGATGCATCTCTGGCAGATCGAATCTCATCCCTCCCTACGAAAGCTGCATCTCTGGCAATCAAAGTCTCCTCAATAAAGACAAAAGTAGCATCTCGAGAAGATCGAGCCTCGTCTCTCTCAACCAATGTCATATCTCGAGTGGCTTGAGCCTCATCTATCTCAGCAAAAGATATATCTCTGCTAAACAGGGTAGTCAACATTAGTGCCCTAGCCTGATCTCTCTCGAAGGCCATCCTAGCTAGTGAATCTGCCAAAGCTGGATCTGTCCCGGCAGGAATGATCGGCGGATCACTAACTAGTGCTGCTATCAAACCCATGAACAACTCATCCTCAATGGGAGAATCAGGATCCTCTATAGGCTCCTCCTTGTCTGAATCCACTATCGGAGCTGACTGGATGAATGCAGCTGATGCTATATCTACCTCCAACCATGCTGAGTACTCTGGAGAACGATCAGGATGGCTACTGGAGAAATCAGCCTTCTCCCTATGAGTCCAACACTCATACACTCTGATTAAATGGTCAAATGACATAGATGAAGCTGACATCCTCTGATCAATAGCCCCCTCAAACTGATGCAGGCTCTAAAACTGATCAAACTGGCCCATAACAGCCAGAGGATGGTAAGTAGTCACTCCCCTTAATCCCGTTAGGGGCAAGTAGTCCATGCCAGATGCGTGGAGGATGAAGCTATAGGGGGAGACTAGCCCTGAGCATGGCAGAATCGAGAATGGATGAGCAATATCTGACAGGAATGTTGACCATGTCTCTGCTTCGGAACACTCTGCTGGCTAAAAGGTGCAAGACATGGCTATCTCATGGGTGAAACAGTACCCCTGGTGTCTGAAAAATCCAATCAATCGTAAATGGGACATGAGCCATACATACAACAAGACCGAACTGCCTCTAAAAAACCCCTCCGGGTGGGTACTACAGTGGGTGGCTGATCTCAGCGTCTCGGCCAATATAATCGAAAGAATGGTGCTACCCTGCCTAAGGGCCCGAACCACGACCATCAATCCGACATCCAAGTTGTCCAAGTGAAGGGGCATATAAACGTAGGCTACTATAAAAATAAGCAAAACATCTATCCTGGCCAAATGCCATGCCTCTGCCGAAATAATAAAATCTCCAGCATGACGATCGTAATTGTCCAGCCAGGCAGAAACGATCGATCAAGAAGTCTATAAAGATCACATGTCCATAAACAATCTCATCCGAAACTACACTATGACGTAGACCAGACATCCGTAAGAACGGTCTCCTCATGTCTCTAATCGCAGTACGAGCGCAGGGTAAGTCTAAAGCCAAACCAGTGAACCACTCATACTCCTCTAAAGTCGGAGTTAGCTCGTGCCGCCCAAAGCAAAAAATATGTCTCTCGGTTATCCAAAAAAGAAAAAGACCATCTACGAACCCGTACGGAACATGAAAGTCTACGAGGGCCAATGAATGCCCTAGCATCTGATCCACTGCCCCTCTGGCTGGGAAGGGCAGGCTCTCATACCACGATCTCAAGGATGATGCCACCACATATGGTGGTAAGTGCTCAATACGACTGACGGTGGACAATAACATCTGTATCACCGTATCACAAGACCATCCAGTGGTCAAATCTGAACTCATCTGTCTAAATGCATACACATGACATAATACATGCATAATGACAATGATAAACATGATGTGATAGATAAGAAATATCATACATATCAATAATAAACTATCTACTGCAAGCATCATCCCTGGCTGATAATACAAAGCAAAATAAAAAGTACAGGAATATGGGGCACCACCACCCAACTACTAACAATGGTCTATCAAAATGGGGCATAGCCGCTCAACAACCAAAACAGTGGTTGACCAAAAGATATAGCTACAATAGCTATCCAAAAAGATCTAAAATATCTACACTCAGGTGGTTAACCTGCTCCATCTCCTCCGTGGACACAAAATTGCGGTCATCAAGCATGTCTGGACAGTACAAAGGAGGATCAGCCCCTGTAAAATTGCTAGAAAATGGACCTGATGAAGGGCCCGCTCCTGAGCTGGAGGGGTCAAAATAAGATGCCTCTGATGGATCTCGGCCAAGATGCCTGATGAACAAATGAGATCTCTCCAACTCTTGGGTCAGTCCTGTAATCTGGTCCAAGTGAGTAGGCTCCCTAAGGCAAGCTATCCAGTCTGTCATCATCACAGACACCGGCACCATGTCTGCCATAAACTGGGTAACACGAGTCTGAGCCCCAATACTGTGAGGACTCCACCTGCTGCTAAATGTCTTCTGGCTGTAAGGCCCCTCTGATAGAGTAAAGTCATCTACGCCCTCCATAGGGATATCTGTTAGAGGCTGGATCAATGGCTAATGATGCCAAGCCGGAGGAGCAAAGGGAATGCAGATCTGACCTGTGATACTCTAGATAGCACGCTCTCCTAGATAGAGCTCCTAGCCTCTCTCTGTCAAAAACGGGACTCTACGGGTCGACAATGCAAACTCCCGACCAGTGGGGAAGCCTCCCTCAAATCCAATAGTCAAAAACTCTGAGGTATATGGGATCCACGAGATCGCTCCGGCTGTCAAAAGCTCCAACTGTAGGCGGGAATGAGTAAAACCCTCAGCAACAGGGACCTCCGTCAAGGTGGAGTGATGCCAACGCCGTCCTCGGGGATAGGTCTCTAAACATAAAGTAGTGGCAGGCCGTAGGCAAGGAAGCCTCTTATATGTCCAAAACTGGCTATGAAAATATCAAAAGTCCTCAGTGACCAATACTGACAAATATAAATGCAAAAATCAAAAAGGTATAAGAAAGATGTACTCACCAGTAGAAATGGGTAGAACCCTAACCAAGCCTCCGCCAAACCCTCCGAGAGCATACGCATACCCCGGAGAAAATAAACAAAGGTGTAGGAACCCCAATCAAAGTCATTGAGGCGCTCTACATGTCAGGTGGCACTGACCAGAGCAAAGGACACAGTCGATGAGTTATCTGTCAGAAAATAACCCCTGATGATCACCTGAAATAATCGCCTCAAGATGCGATCCCTAACCCTCTGATCATCAGGCGGAGGCTCAAGTAAAGCCCCACTCTGGGCATCTATGCTCAAGGGACCATATTGGACCATCCGACCCTTAAGCGCCGACAAAGGAACTCCCAGCAGGGATCTAACGGCAGTAGGCGTAACGTCGGCCACAATAGGCATGGGCTCACCCTCGAACTCTATACCGGTGATGAAACTCTAATCCATAAGCGTCATCATCACCTCGCAGTCCAACAAGTGAAGAAACTGAGTCTGGTGGAACCAGCGCTCAGACAAAGCCCTCATATAACCCCAGGGGAAACGGCGGGGAAGAATAGAGAAGAAGGCCTGAAACCCCCAGCCGTCAATGATATCCCTGAACTCCTGGTGCAAAGTGTGGTAGAGGGAGTGCGCGTTGAACCAGTTCCCTCAAGGCTGCGTAAAACTAGGAACATGCATCAAAAGCCAACCCATGTCAAAAACCTGTGCCCCGAGAATGGCAAAAAAAAGAAAGAGAATCTAGAGAGAAGAAAACTTCAAGTATCCTCATTGGCATGAAGAAACCTCGAAGGATGACGACTCAAATCTCCCAACAGCTCCTGGGTTGGCACAACAAGAACAGTTCATATTTATAAAATAAAATAAAAAGTAAACTTCACATGGTAGCCAAATTACCATGGACATTTTTTAGTTAAAAATCTAGGCTCACTAGACCCCAAAAAGGACAAATAAACTGATCAAAAAGAGTAAAATATGACTGTTTCAGAATCTGATTTATCTTATGTCAAAACATGCATTACAGTAAAATATGCATACTTATAATCACAGAAAATTGTTAACAGGTCATATAGGCATACAATTTTCATACATTGCGTCTAAAAGCACCCTACGTGGTTTACATACTTTTAACGGTCAAAACTTGCGAAAAAAAAGATGTAAAACGTCACCTGAGATGTGCAGAACACGCAGCAGCTGAAGGAATCTGAAAAAAGGTTCATGAACTCCGTAGATCTGGAAAAAAAATCGGATTCCATTTGATACTCGAAATAAAAATGAGTTTATGAGCCCGCTGCTGCACATTTTAAAAATGCAGGTAAAAGCGGGCCCACCTGCGGCTGCCGCACCTCTACCTGCGGCTCCCTAGGGTGGGCCCTGCTCCCTCCGGCTCAGTTCGATTCGAGTTAAAATGAAGTTTATATGAGCTAAAAAGTCAAATATGAGAAAAAATTGCTGCACGGTTGAGCGGTTTGTCCTGAAATCCTGCGTTTAAGCAGTGGAATCCTGACAGAAGGAAAATCTTTGTGAAAGCCATTGGTTATCATCTTGAAGCAATAGCCAGGGATCAATGATGAAAACTGCTAAAAAATGCCAAAAAAATGGCACAAAACTGCCAGAAATCAACACTGTCGAAGCGTCGGGTACTAACCGATGAAAGTTCAGTCGTTGGCACAACCCCAGCGAAGCGTCGGGTACTGACCGATGATAGTTCAGCCATTGGCACAACCCCAGCGAAGTGTCGGGTACTAACCGATGACAGTTCAGCCGTTGGAACCACCCCAGCGAAGCGTTGGGTACTGACCGATGACAGTTCAGCCATTGGCACAACCCCAGCGAAGCGTCGGGTACTGATCGATGATAGTTCAGCTGTTGGCACCACCCCAGCAAAGCGTCGGGTACTGACCGATGACAGTTCTGCCGTTTGCACAACCCCAGCGTAGCGTCGGGTACTGATCGATGACAGTTCAGCCGTTGACACAATCCCAGCGAAGCGTCGGGTATTGACCGATGACAGTTCAGTCGTTGGCACAACCCCAGCGGAGCGTCGGGTAATGACCGATGACAGTTTAGCCATTGGCAAAACCCCAGGTCAGATGACAGTTCAGTCATTGGCACAACCCCAGCAAAGCGTCGGGTACTGACCGATGACAGTTCAGCCGTTGGCACAACCCCAGCGAAGCATCAGGTACTGACCGATGACAGTTCAGCCGTTGGCACAACCCCAACGAAGCGTCGGGGACTGACTGATGACAGTTCAGCCGTTGGCAAAACCTCAGCGAAGCGTCGGGTACTTACCGATGATAGTTCAGTCGTTGGAACCACCCCAGCGAAACGTCGGGTACTGACCGATGATAGTTCAGCTGTTGGCACCACCTCAGCGAAGCGTCGGGTACTAACCGATGACAGTTCAGCCGTTGGCTCAACTTTAGTGAAGCGTCGGGTACTGACTGATGACAGTTCAGTCGTTGGCACAACCCCAGCAAAGCGTCGGGTACTGACCGATGATAGTTCAGCCATTGGCACAACCCCAGCGAAGCGTCGGGTACTGACCGATGACAGTTCAGGCGTTGGAACAACCCCAGCAGAGCGTCGGGTAATGACCGATGAAAGTTCAGCAGTTGGCACAACCCCAACGAAGCGTCGGGTACTGACTGATGACAGTTCAGCCATTGGCAAAACCTCAGCGAAGCGTCGGGTACTTACCGATGATAGTTCAGTCGTTGGAACCACCCCAGCGAAGTGTCGGGTACTGACCGATGACAGTTCAGCCGTTGGCACCACCCCAGCGAAACGTCGGGTACTGACCGATGATAGTTCAGCTGTTGGCACCACCCCAGCGAAGCGTCGGGTACTGACCGATGACAGTTCAGCCGTTGGCTCAACTCTAGTGAAGCGTCGGGTACTGACTGATGACAGTTCAGTCGTTGGCACAACCCCAGCAAAGCGTTGGGTACTGACCGATGATAGTTTAGCCATTGGCGCAACCCTAACGAAGCGTCGGGTACTGACCGATGATAGTTCAGGCATTGGAACAACCCCAGCATAGCGTCGAGTAATGACCGATGAAAGTTCAGCAGTTGGCACAACCTGTGTGAAGTGTCGGGTACTGACCAATGACAGTTCAGTCGTTGGCACAACCCTAGCGAAGCGTCGGATACTGACCGGTGACAGTTCAGCCGTTGGCACAACCCCAGCGAAGCATCGGGTACAGAGCGGTGACAGTTCAGCCGTTGGCATAACCCAGCGAAGCGTCGGGTACTATCCGGTGACAGTTCAGCCATTGGCATAACCCCAGCAAAGCGACGGGAACTGACTGATGACAGTTCAGCCGTTGGCACAACCCCAGCGAAGTGTCGGGTACTGACTAATGAAAGTTCAGCCATTGGCACCAGCCCAGCGAAGCGTCGAGTACTGACTGATTATAGTTCAGCCATTGGTAATACCCCAGCGAAGCGTCGGGTACTGACCTATGATAGTTCAGCAGTTGGCACCACCCCAGCAATGCGTCGGGTACTAAACGATAACAGTTCAGTCATTGGCATAACCCCAGCAAAGCATCTGGTACTGACCGATGACAGTTCAGCCGTTGGCACAACTCTAGTGGAGCGTCGGGTACTGACCGATGACAGTTCAGCCTTTAGCACAACCCCAGCGAAGTGTCGGGTACTGACCGATGACAGTTCAGCCGTTGGCACAACCCCAGCAAAGCGTCGGGTACTGACAGATGACAGTTCAGCCGTTGGCTCAACCCCAACGAAGTATCAGCCTTTAGCTCAACCCCAGCGACGTCTCAGCCGTTGGCCCATCCCCACAAAGCATCGAAAGTGATCCGGTGATGGAAGTAATATAATAATCCATCCCCGATGATGGAATCTGTTATACACATCCTCAGAAAGAGTACCAAGAAGGATTAGTTATTCAACCACCTGTTGCCAACTTACGGTGTAGATTATCATCAAGATAGACATTGGAAGCACACCCTGAGGTCACTCAGTAATCGAGATGTATCCCCAGCGGAGAAACAGGAAGAAAGGTACAACGGCATCAACCAGAAAGAAAATATGCCCCATGAAGAGTATCGACAGGTGTGGAAAACCATTGGTCACAAACCAAGGTACATCAATAATGTCATCCCCGTCAGAGTTAACAAAGCTATCACAGAGGACGTCATTCCCAACAAATAATGATGAGAATAGTCTAGGATAACTTAACTCTGATGTCCTACCAGCGACTACATGATAATGCTATAACAAGGGTTATCACAGGTAATGTTATCCCCAGCAGAAACTAACGTAATCAATCAGTGATAACCCTACCCCCTCGAAGGTATCTAACATTCATCACGTCTTCTACCATGCATTGCTTTGCCGTTACATCTGCATTTCTAGTGTCTAGCAATCTTTATCCTGTTCATTCCACTACATTGTATGAATATGATAAAGAGGGGCATCTGTAGACACTCAAAATTTTGTTTTCCTGTTACTAACATTGTAGGAGGTTAAAATAGTTTTTTCAAATCAACCCCGATCGCAATACCGGGCCGCCAAATCAACCCCGGTCTTAATAATGGGTCATCAGATCAACCCTGGTCTTAATACCGGGCCATTAAAGCAACCCCGGTCTCAATACTGGGCCGTCAAATCAACCGATCTCAATACCAAGCCATCAGATCAATCTCGGTCTCAATACTGGGCCATCAAAGCAACCCTGATCTCAATACCAGGCCATCAGATCAACCCCGGTCTCAATACCGGGCCATCAAAGCAACCCTGGTCTCAATATCGGGCCGTCAAATCAAATTCGATCTCAATATCGGGCCATCAGATCAACCCCGGTCTCAATACTGGGCCATCAAAGCAACCCCGGTCTCAATACCGGGCCATCAAAGCAACCCCGATCTTAATACTGGGTCGTTAAATCAACTCCAGTCTCAATACCAGGCAGTTAAATGAACCCCGATCTCCATACCGGGCCCTCTAATTAGCCGCAATCTCAACGCTTGAGGTACAGGTCAGCCCTGGTCTCAACCCGGGAGGTACAGGTCAGCCCCAGTCTCAACTCGGGGGGTACAGGTCAACCCCGGTCTCAACCCAGGAGGTACAGGTCAGCCCCGGTCTCAACCCGAGAGTACAGGTCAGCCCCGGTCTAAATCTGGGAGGTACAGGTCAGCCCCGGTCTCAACCCGGGAGGTACAGGTCAGCCCCGATCTCAATCCATGAGGTACAAGTCAGCCCCGGTCTCAACCTGGGAGGTACAGGTCAGCCCCGGTCTCAACCCAAGAAGTGGAGGTCAGCCCCGTTCTCAACCCGGGAGGTACAGATCAGCCCCGGTCTAAACCCGGGAGGTACAAGTCAGCCCCGGTCTCAACCCGGGAGGTACAGGTCAGCCCTGGTCTCAACCCAGGAGGTACAGGTCAGCCCCGATCTCAACCTGTGAAGTACAGGTCAGCCCTGGTCTCAACCTAGAAGGTATATGTCAACCCCAGTCTCATCTTGGGAGGTACAGGTCAGCCCCTGTCTCAACCCGGGAGTTACAGGTCAGCCGCGGTCTCAACCCGGGAGGTTAGGTGAACTTCAGAAATAATCCTGAAGCATCACAACATCTCTAGAGGAAAATCTAGAAGGACCAAGTTAGCCTCGGAGACGACACTAAGAACAAATAGACTCGAATGGGATCCAAACCATGGAAACAACCCCAAAAAAGTTAGCCAAAGGCCATGCCAGCACTAAAGGTAACCCCGGGAGGGGCAAAACGGTCATTTTATCAACTTAAAGCCAATTTGGTCAAACTCAAGCCGAATTGATGCCACTAAGGCCAGAACGAACCATAGCAATGATCCCGAGTGGAAACAGCGCTAGACAGCTCAACGGATAAACTACGAGGAATCAAAGACCCGATTATGAACCCATCTTTTTGACTCGGAAAAGGTTTTCTCCCATGTCATTACGATGAGCTAGGCGAGGGCTTTTCGAAAAGGTATAGCACGCCTCAAATGGACGCTCTGATCAAAAGTTAGAAAGTTTCGAATCTGACATCGTATTGCTCGGAGTGCACGTACTTCGATGCAACGGGACCAGCCACGTGGGCCCTGCCATATGGAGCCGCACCCCTACCTATGGAAGCAACAGGTAGAGCTGTTTCTCATGGGTCTATATATATGAGCTCACCCCCAGCTCATTTAAAGAATTCGAAAACACTCTGTACCCCTGCCCGTTTGGTTTTTCAGCCATTTTCTTGTCTTCTAAACCCAAATTTTTTTCACTCTAACATGTAGATATACCCACATACTACCACATATCAAAAATTAACTGGTAGAATCGAACGTTTAAAGCCTACGATTTAGAAAAAAAAAACCCGTGTAACAGTCCATTTTGAGTATTTTTACGATCAGAAAGTTGATATTACTTCATTGCACTTTTATACACTTGCATATTAACTTTTGTTTTCTAAATATGCCCGGAACTCAGTTTTGTGGCCGTTTTTGCTAACTTTTGATAAATTTTAGTACCTAAACCTATTTTCTGGTATTTTTACAACTCGAATTGACGATTTGTCGCTTCTAACAGCTTTTATATACATATATCTTCATTGTTAACAACTTCTGTCAAGCCCGAATGTCAAATCCGCGGTAGTTTACTGCTTTTATATATGTATACATATATATGCACCTTTCACCGGAATGGATTATCTTCCCAGTCTCAGTTTGACTATCTTTTTGCCTATATTTAACTATATATATATACATTCCAGTTCGGCCTGGATCATTCTGTGGCCTTTTTACTGCTTTTATATATATATATATATATATATATATATATATATATATATATATATATATATATATATATATATATATATATATATTTCTGTCCGAGCCTCGGAGTGAAAACCCAACGCCCTTTACCATTTTTATTCATATATATATTTTCATTCTGTCTAGCCTGGATCATTCCGTGGCTTTTATACAGCTTTTATAAATATATACATATTTTTATTCCTGTCCGGGCATCGGAGTGAAAACCCACCGCCCTTTACCGCTTTTATACTTATATATATTTCTATTCTGTCCAGCCTGGATCATTCTATGGTTTTTATACAACTTTTATAAATATATAAATATATATATATATATATATATTTCTATTCCAGTCCGGGCATCGAAGTGCAAACCCATCTCACTTTACAGCTTTTGTATATATAATTATATATATTGCTTTACTCATTACGATTAAATTACTGCTTTAATATTCATGTGCTATGAATCGGCACTGACATTTCTGCAAGCGAACTAGATTTCTTTAAATCTCGCCAACTCTAGCTTTCAAACGGTTCAAAATAGATCCAAACGGAACCGGGAAGCTAGAATGGCTGAGATTTACTTAAATCTAGTATGTTTTCTAGTTTTAGTTATGAAAGCAACCTCGCGACCCTTAGATCGCTATCTAGTGGGAACAAGATGCTTCGGCTATGCGCAAGTCAGGATTTACTAATGAATTCTTGGTTCTGACGACATTTGGATGTAGATATATATCTTATGTGCATATTTTGAGTTATGCAGGTTTATTGGCTTCCCTGTGTGAGCCTAGGAATCGTGGAATTAATGATCAAACTGATCAGAATCTGATTCCCACGATGGATAAACTCCACTTTACAAATGTACCCTGCCAGTTTTTCTATAAAAATATACATACAAAAGACCTTAAAACGGTTATCCGAATTTAAGGTCTCAACATAGTGAAAATATGGTTTGTTGTGTCAGAGTCACTCCGATGACTATCATGCCCATGAGGAGACCGACACTTGTATATATGTTTGTGGACGAAGATGCTTTGCAGCCCGATAATCACCATTCAAATTGAGCCAAAAGGCTGAAAAGATAAAAATAGAAGTATCGATATGCTTCAATTTCTATGTTAGCGTAAGGGTTTGAAAACCTGCTTTCAAAATATCATTTCAATAATCTTATCGAAAAAAGAAGCTTTTGCAAATCAAATCAAACACTTTTGCAAATTAAATCAAAGACTTTTTGCAAATCAAATTAAACCATTCGTATATAGGTTCAACGATGCATAAATATACTTCCAATCAAAGCATAGGCCCAATTTCTTATAACATTCACACACACATTGCAGATTTAAAAGGAAAATATTTTAAAGATGATGTACCGTGTTTACACGGGAGTTGCGGGGTGCCTAACACCTTCCCCACACTTAACCAAGCCCCCGAATTCAAAACTTCAGTTTCCAAAATCAAGTTTTGATAGTGTCCAGCAATTGGGCCTCTTTCAAACAAAACTCAGTTGAGTTGGTACAACCATTTCAAAACTACCAACTGGCGACTCTGTAAAACGTTCAAATCGTCGACATGATACATGTTGGCCTTTTCCTAAAAAACCCTTCAAAATCTTTTTCACAAATAAAAAGAGTAAGGGTAAACATAACTTAGGAAGAGAGAAAAATTCGGGTTGTGACCCGACTCGCGGATTTTTTCCCGATGTCGACAGGACATATCTCTTCTTTTACTAGAAGCGGTAGATTCTTTATTGATCATTCATTATCTCCATATATAGCTTATTACACCCAAGCATACCCTTTGATATACCTTAAGGGTCTTAAGGAGAAGTCAAAGTATAATTCATTATACACAAGATACTATGATGATCTCAAGTCTTAGGATCACTTGTACCACTATCACATTAGGAATTCATATTGGCAGGCTTGTAAAACTCTATTCGGTATTCCTTAGCGAGTCACGTTCAATGTACTTATTCTCCAATAAGCACATACATACTTTTTTTTGTGTCTCCACACAAATGATCATGAGATCAATCATATTCATCCAATGAGTAAGCAACATATGTACCAATCTATCGAATTTACTAATCTCCTTTTTAGTAATCCATCGATTGGTAACTATTTTAGTTTTTAAGCTATCTAAGAATTTAGATCTCATTAGCATGATCTTCATCATAATTCTAAAAGCATTGCTTAAAACTATGGGTTTATCACATATTATAAAAACAGCGCCATGTAGATAAATGCCTTTAATTAAATAATACTTTTATTAATAAATGAATTAGATTGTTACAAAGTATATGCTTTATCATCAAACATGATTGGCATGTGTGCATACAACTTTTAATCTCCCACTTGCACTAAAGTCAATCGCCATGGTATCTAATACCCTTCTTCTCTAAGTGACGATTATTATGTTGTTGGATTAGCTTCATTAAATGGATATGCAATGTGGTTTTTGAGAGTTCACTATCTCTATAGTGACTTTTCCTCTTTCAATGATTTCTTTAATAAAATGAATGTGCCGCAACATATGTTTTGATCCAAGATGAGACTTAAGAACTATTCCTAGTTCTGTAATGAACTTTTCATCTGAAACATCAACTTTCAGCTTCATTTACAGTTATATACTTTGTCTTTATCACTAAACCAGCAACTCTTTGCTGTTTGGAACCTTTCCAATTCACTGCACCACCGTTCAAGGTAACGCTTCACCCTAAAGTGCATTTGTTTTCGTCTTGGTTAATCCAAAAAACTTGAGTCTTTTAGTCCTCTAGTTTTATTCAGACACACCATGAATTATGCTCGCATCTTTAGTGTTGGTTAAGTACTTTAAGATATTTTTCACTATCTCGTAGTGAACTTCTCCAGAATATAACTGATCAACATCAAGTCTCGTATATTTCATTGCATACATGATAGTAACTCATGCGATTTCTTTTTTATTGTGGATAATTTTAGAAAGATACACTCCGTGGCTAATCATCATGAGATATCTTTTGGAGTTTTCCATGCTAAATGCCTTTAGCATCAAATGAATATACGTTCCTTCGGTTAAGCCGAACATCCTTTTAAATCTATATATATATATATTTATACCCCTAATTTAGGATATTCTACCCAAATCATTCATGGAGGAATGTTTAGATAACTTTATCTTTACTGATTATAGCACTCGTATGTCATTCCTTATCAGTAGTATATCAACATATAATACTAGTAATGTCATAGCGCTCCCACTGACCCTTTTGTACACACCAGGTTCATTCTCGTTTTTGATAAAATCAAACTCTTTTGATTGTCTCATCAAAATGAATGTTCCATCTTTGAGAAGCTCGCTTTAATCCATAAATAGATTGTTGTAGCTCATATACATGATTTAGTTCAACCATTGAAACAAATCTATCTGGCTGTATCATACCTATATTCTCCTCTAATAATATATATTTAAGGAAGGGCGTCTCCACGTCCATTTGCCAAATTTAGTAATAATAAGCTACAATCGCAAGTAAAATTTGAATGGTCTTGAGCATTGCTTCAAAGATCCTTTTTAGATTTTATTTTCATCTACCATTTCTCTGAGTGTCTACAACTCTTAGCCTTATCGTATATAACTGGATCATCATCCTATATAATGTGTATCTCATCATCATCATTTATGATGAATCCATACCTTCCAGGTATCTTCGGTAGTATTCCAGATTTACGGTTCGGTTGTGGTACAATAGGTCTAACTACAGGTTCCTCCTTTTGACTAATAGTGATTTGTGGTTTTTGAAATCCTTCAAGATTTATTATCCTCCCACTAGCCCTTCAATGATAAACACCTTTATCTTAGAAGGCAGCGTGTTTCACAACAAACACCTTTTGCTAAGTAGGATTATAGAATATTTATCCTAAACTTACTTTAGGATGCCCCATAAATTTTTATTTGTCAAATCTTGTCCCAAGCTTATCATTTTGAAGCCTTTTCACCTAAGCTGGACAACCCTTTATCTTAACATATTTCAAATTAGAAAATCTCCATGTTCATAACTCTTATGAAGTCTTGGGGACGGATTTTGAGGTTACCTTATTTTGTAGATATGCAGCCGTTTCCAGGGCATTACCCTAGAAGGATACTGGAATATCGGTAAAATCTTTATGGACCGCCCCATGTCTAACAAAGTGCGGTTTTTCTTTTAGATACATTAATCAATTATTGTGTATCATGAGACGTCCATTGTGAGAAAATCATTTAAGATGATCTTAAAACTTATTGCACAAGTATTTATTCCTTGATCCAATCGAAGAATCATAATAGCTTGCCAATTAGTTTTACTTCTGAATTCTTTGAACCTTTTAAATGATTCAGACTTATATTTCACCAAATACAAATATTCAACTCTTTGAATGATCATCTCCTTTTCTTTTACTAGTTTGTTCAATTTAAAATTATTTTCATATAAGTCAAGTATGCAAAGTCCATTCAGTAAATTGTTAATTATTTAAACTAATGAGCTTGCTCGTAGGCGGCACTAAACAATAAGTTCCTGCATTTAATGGACCAACCTTTGCTCCATTCCTACACGCAGGAAGGCTTCCCCTTATTTAGCTTTCTACTTCTGCTTGGTCCCTTCATAAATCTGTATTTATGAGAACCATAGCCGGTATCCAATACCCAAGTAGAAATTTTACTGACTAAAAGATTTATTTCAATTATGAACAAAATTGTATTTGTTACCGAAGCTTCACTAAGCTTCTTCTGGTTAGCCTCTGCAAGATACTTCTAGCAGTTTCTATTCTAGTGTCCAGGCTTATTGTAGTGGAAGCAAACTCCTTTGCTATCCGTATCAGTTTTGTTCTTATTATCCTTTGTATTTGACTTTTTATTTACCTTCTTTGAATTGTTCTTCTTTTTAAAAGATCATTTGGCCCCTATCAGTAAGACTTGGTCTTTCTTAGTCGAAAAATGACTCTCAACAATTTTCAATATGTTTAAGCAAATCAGCGAGGCTGACATCTAGCTTGTACATCTAAAAATTCACAACAATTGTGAGAAGGAGTCCAGGAGTGAGTGCAAGATCAAATCTTGGCTCAATTTTCCATCCATGACAAAATCTAGTTGTCCTATTTGTTCAATCAGATTGATCATCTTAAGGACATGTGTCTTTATTGTAGTACCATCGGTCATTCTAGATTGGAAGAGCTCCTTAGATATTTCATATCTATTAGTCCTACTTTTCTCACAATTCAACTCTTTAAAGTGTAGGAATATAGTAGGAGAATCCATAGTTTCATGCTGACGCTGAAGCTGTTACTCATGGATACGAGCATGATGCATTGAGCCAATTGTGCATCATCTTACTACTTTCTAAAAGTAGCAATCTCTTCTTCAGAGGCATTGTCTGCAACTATTGCAGGGATAGGTGTATTAAGGACATAAGATAGTTTTTCAGCCTTGAGAACTATTCGCAAACTCTTTAACCAATCCGTTTAATTCGGTCCGATTAAATAGCATCTAATATGTTACGCAATGATAGTAATTTAGACATTGTAAAATTTTGTAATATAAATTTATAATTAACAACATTATAGTATACATTCTTTTATTAATTACCAAGATAAATTAGGTCTTATTTTAAATTGGTATCTCCCATTATTTTCTTCAAACTATACTACCCTCACTTATATAGTTCGGCAAAATCTAATTAAAGATTTTCTAGTGAGAATAAGGATCCTATTTCAAATGTATATAGCCTTCACTACAAGAAACAGGCCCATCAACGACCAATATTATCTGCGACCGCCATATTCGGTCGATAATATCAACATTAGCGACCGCTATTAGCGACAGCTATCCAAAGTAGTCGCTATTTGTAATTAGCGACCACTGTGCGGTCGCTAACTGGTCACCGAGTTGAGTTTGCCGCCTTAAATTTTGGCGCCTGATTTGGCGGGGAAAATTAATTCAAGTCTGCGACTGGACCCGGTCACAGATAGTGGTTGCAGAACGGTTTGACTTCCTCAGCAGCTCGACCGTCAAGTCAATTAAAATCAGCGACCGCGTGCGGTCGCCAAAGGCGGTCGCTGATCCTTTTTAAATACGATGAGCTCGATCTTCTACAGAAGACGCGAATAGAAAAAGAAAAAGGGAGGAAAGGAAAGGAGAAGATGGAGTCGTCGCCCCGCCGCCTGGCGACGCCGCCCGCCTTCTGCCGTCGCCGTCCGTCGCCGCCGGCAACCCCACCTAGGTATTCAATCCCTCACTTTCATTTATATATATTTTTAATTTGAATTTGATTTGAAATTATATATATTGCATATTATGTGTTTATATGTGTTTGATTTGGCTATTTAGTTTGAATATAGGTTAGATTTATATATATGTGATATTTAGTATCAATTTGGCTTTAATTTGTGCAATTTCAATGCATGCATGTTCATAATATGATATTGAGGCTTATGTTAGTGTATTATTATATAATATTAAGTACTAAAATACATAAATTAAATATTAATCTACATTAAATTAAATATAATAACATATAAATATAATAAAATAACATAAAATAATACAAACTAAAGTAAAGAAAATTAAAAAAATAAATTTCCTTAGTTTACTTAATTTTCCCCTATTAAAATCAACTAAGTAGCATTTACTTAGTTTTCACTACTAAATTTATAACTAAGTAGTATTTACTTAGTTAATATTACTTAGTTTCCCAATACTAATTAAAATGAATTAAGTAGTATTAATTTACTTAGTTAATATTACTTATTAGTTTCCCAAAACTAATTAAAATAAATTAAGTAGTATTAATATTACGTAGTTAATATTACTTATTAGTTTTTCAATACTAATTAAAATAAATTAAGTAGTAATAATTTACTTAGTTAATATTATAATTAGTTTCCCAATACTAATTAAGATAAATTAAGTAGTATTAATATTACTTGGTTAATATTACTTATTAGTTTTCCAATACTAATTAAAATAAATTAAGTAGTATTAATATTACTTAGTTAATATTACTTATTAGTTTTCCAATACTAATTAAAATAAATTAAGTAGTATTAATTTACTTAGTTAATATTACAATTAGTTTCCCAATACTAATTAAAATAAATTAAGTAGTATTAATATTACTTGGTTAATATTACTTATTAGTTTTTCAATACTAATTAAAATAAATTAAGTAGTATTAATATTACTTATTAGTTTCTCAATACTAATTAAAATAAATGAAGTAGTATTAATTTACTTAGTTAATATTATAATTAGTTTCCCAATACAAATTAAAATAAATTAAGTAGTATTAATATTACTTAGTTAATATTACTTATTAGTTTCCCAATACTAATTAAAATAAATTAAATAGTATTAATTTACTTAATTAATATTACAATTAGTTTCCCAATGCTAATTAAAATAAATTAAGTAGTATGAATTTACTTAGTTAATATTACTTATTAATTTCCCAATATATACTAATTAAAATAAATTAAGTAGTATTAATATTACTTATAAAATAATGTTACTATCACATAAT
Organism: Panax stipuleanatus; assembly: GCA_020205555.1. Classification (NCBI taxonomy): domain Eukaryota; kingdom Viridiplantae; phylum Streptophyta; class Magnoliopsida; order Apiales; family Araliaceae; genus Panax; species Panax stipuleanatus. The sequence continues at coordinate 122,292,731 of CM035124.1, read as the reverse complement.
TTGGGTCACATAAAGCTCACATACACATAGTATTCATGTGTGTGTATGTGAGCATTATGTGACCCAAAATTATGTGATAGTAGCATTATTTTATAATATATTACAAAATAAGTAAATAAAATATTACGATTTAATTAAAAAAATAGAATGACAATGATTTAATTAAAATAAATAAAAGAAAGAACATACTTTATCAATAACTCAACTGCAGCATCCTTAAGACCGACTTATTTCGAATGTTTTGTAACCAAATATCAATATTTTTTTGGAAAATACTTTCTCTCACAATCTCTATCATGAAAGTATAATATGAATCTGCGATCAATTAACGTAATTAGTCTTGAATCTGACTCCACAAAGTAGTATCTCCGAAATATATACAACAAAATTGGAGAAAAATGAAAGTGTGCACTTGCTGAAATATAACTTATCACAATTAGATGAAAACTTTCAAGTTATATATAATGTAAAATAAATACGTACCTTCATCATCGCCCATGAGTAATGATTACTAGAATAAGAGTCAAGAACTTCCTTGTATGCAGGATTCGACATAGCAGTTGCAGCTAATACTCCAACAGGTTCCTCGGCAGCCAAAAAAATATAGGTCGTGTTGTTCCTGTTTGTGTCCCATACTCGAATAATAAGTTAATTGAATTACTGCAGACATTCCTCACTGTTCCATCATAACAGATGACAACATCCCTAAGGAGTGCCATTAAGTTGTTGAACAGAACTTCAAAACCTATTTTTCTATGAGAACTACCCATCTGAGGAATTCGGAGTGGTTAGAAGCTGTCTATGTCATGGATTGGACCCATATCAGGTGATGATTCATATCTAATAAGCTTTTTTCTTGTAGTGTTTGTGGATGGCACAACAAACCATAAATAAATAAATAGGTAGATAACTCTTTGTCAATTACATCAACATGTAACTCCTTTTATTTTGTCTTTTATATTATTTTGATTAAGTGGTAGCACATCCGAATCAAAATTATCTGAGTTAAGTCCAACCTAGCACTTCCATATATTCAAAAAAGAAAAATATTGTCCTTGTGGTTGGCACAACAAAACAATATTGTTCAACTTTCTTTATAAGCATCAAATGTGATAAATTAACATATTAAATACTTAATATTTGCCTTGTGGATAGCACAACAAACTCATATTAAATATTTAATGCTCTATTAATTTTATTATGCTAGAAGGCGACGTTCGACATTCCAAATATCTTTAAACGCTTTAGACTTGAAATAATTTCTTTGAGGGGTTTGTTATTATTAGTCTCATCTTGTTTAGCGCTCATGCACACACACACACACACACACACACACACACACACACACACACACATATATATATATATATAATACAAGTCATTTTATTAAAACATGCGAAGCATGTTTGTACAAAATATAATATATAATATTAGCATGCACATATAGAATACTATATTCTACCCGGATTGATTATGGACTTTATTCTAGTTTGGTTCACTAGAGCCACCAAATGAATCAAAAGGTTAAACCTAGGATGCAAGAATTAAATTTAAATATAACTATTATATTTAAATCCCAGGCTCCATTACAAACGGGTCTTCACAAGCTCCTTGCTCCTTGGTCTCCAATTCTTCAAAATTTAATTCTAACTATTCATATTACAAAAACTATTTACTATAAATAAAAACCTTGATCAGCAGTCAAGGAGAAGTACATAGGAGGGAGATATAATTTACATTAAGAAAAATTAGAGAAGACGAGGTATGCAGACCCCATTTATAAAACTCATACATTCAAGCATCCAACTAAAATAAAATCCAATCACATTGGTCAATAGTCTATAATCAACCCCATTTATTATCATACACATCAACATATGCATCAATAAATAAAACATTCATCTCATTAATCATAAACATTCAATATATACATTGATATCGATTTAATAGGCAATTTTAATTAGCATAAAATTCAATTCTGAATTAAAAAAAAACTCTTTTATTTTAATCCAAATTTAAATCAAAATAAACCTTTTATTTTAATTTATCCATTTTTAAATAAAAATAAACTCCTTTATTTTTAATCAAATTATTTAATCAAAATAAACTCTTTTATTTTAATTAATATGGAATCTAATTTCAAGTCAAAATAAACTCCTTTATTTTAACTTTTTAAAACGTTTTTGGGAGGAACAAAATATGTGAAATCCAATTCCTTATCAAAATAAGCTCCTTTATTTTTATTAATATGAAATCCTATTTCATATCTAAATAAACTCCTTTATTTAAGGAAACATGGAATCTCTTTCCTAATCACAAATAAACTCCTTTATTTTAGGAAACAAGGAATTCAATTTAATCTCCAATTAGTTATCATAGAATCCAATTCCAACTCTAATTAGTTAGCATAAAATTAAATTTTAATTAAAATAAACATCTTTATTTTAATTCAATTTCAAATAAAAATAAACTACTTTATTTAAATTTAGAATTACTAGAAAAATATGGAATTTAATTTTTAATTAAAATAAACCTTTTATTTTAATTAGAAATCAAATTTGTTAGTTCCCAAAGACACGTTAGTTATCTAGAAGGGGAGTTGGATAGATATTTTAAAATTTCTTTGTTTAAAATAATTTGTCATTATTGAATATATTGACAGCAGCGGAATATATGTTTTGTTCCCTCTTAAGATATTGCAGTTATGATTTAATAAGCAGTTATAACAGATATAGCAGTTATAGCAGTTAATGTGAGACAATGAGACACAAAGGTTTTAAGTGGTTCAGAGTACAAAAGGCTCCTAGTCCACTCTTCTACTCCACGAGTAGGAAATCCACTAAGGATGTCTCTTACAACTGAATCACTTAGATTCTTTCAAGGCCAGCAGCCTTGGAACTTCTCTTAGTTCACTTAGAACTCTTCAAGACCATCAGCCTTGTTACTCTTCTCTTAGTTCACTTAGAACTCTTCAAGGCCAGCAGCCTTGGTAGTCTTCGCAGTTCACTTAGAACTCTTAAAGTCCTTCTGACTTGGAACACCTTAGATTGAGAGTTGTATTCTGGTGTGTACTACTCAGTTGCAATTAAGCATCAATTCTGAAGAACTGAGTAGCAAAGCAAGCTTTCCTCTTTCAGGATCGTAGAGTTGATCGTTGAGTGTTCTTGAGCTTTTCTCAATGTATTCTTTCTTTTCTTGTCTTGCATGCTTGGTCTTGCAGACTCCACGATTTCGAGAGCACACTGCGATTCTTGACTTAGCTCGGCAGACGCTCGGATCATCATTATGATTCTTAGTGTGGCTTTCAAGGCAAACTACGATTCTTCGATGCTTTCACTTAAGCTCCACGAATCTTGCCTTGGCATCTGCAGACTTGGTTTTTCTTGGCAGACTACGATTCTGGACATTTTCATTGAAACTCCAAGATTCTGCCTTGGCTTCTGTATACTACCTTTGACAGACTACGATTCTGTCAAGGCTTTAACTTTTGCATCTCAAATAGATCAACCTAACAGTTTTGATCTTTTCTTCTATACATTTATTTACATAAATGATGAACATTAAAGCTCAGATCAACCTAACAATTTTGATCTATCATCTAAGTCCTTGTACATATGATCATTGAAGGACTTTACACTTAAGCATTTATATTTACTTTCAACATCATATTTGAATATGCAATTCCCAACAAAATTATTAAAAAGTTAATTTTCTTTTTCTAGAGAGAGGCGTTGCGTCGCCGCTAGTGAACTAGCATCAAGTGTTGCGGCGCCACATCATCAGTGTCAAAAACACGGAGCTGGAGCTTGCGACGCCATGATTGTACTACAATCAGGCGTTGAGGTGCCAATCTCCAGAAATTATTTTTCCAGTACACGAATTATGTAGCTTTTCTCCAAAAAACATAATTCTATACCAATAATAATGCCCAAAAAAATTGTTCTAAACAAATATCAATATATATATATATCAAATCTGAACATTTAATAACGTGCATAAAGGTTTGGCTCTGATGCCACTGTTAGATTTGTAAGATTCATGGATACAATCAAATTGCATAAAATAAGCGGAAGCATGGTAAATCAGAGTTTTAAAATTTTACAAACCATATACCCGGATCATCCTTTATGCACAATTATTAATTAAACAAAAAGATGGAAATTAGTATTCATACCCTAGAAGATTCTAGCTTCCTCAGGTACGAGTTCTGTGACGAATAAGAATTTTGTAAAGTTATTTGAATATTTATTGAAATAAATAAATATTTTTGATGATTTAATTATTGAGTTAAATAATTAATTCATGAGATTGTGGTAGATTAATTTAATTATATGTGTTACATTAATTAAATTAATGTGTAGTAATTTTATAGTTTAGAGTATATATTTAATTGAGTTTATTTGATTAAATAAATTATTTAAATAAGCATAATGTTATTCTAATTAATTAGAGAATTGAGGAATTGACATAATTAATAAATAAGAATACTAATTATGTGACAATGTGATTTAATGTGAGTTATCTTATTTTATTTTATTTAATTGAGTTAAATAAAATTAATTGGTTAATTAGTAGTGTGACTATTAACTATATAATAAGGAAGCTATTAAAATAAATAAAAAAAGAATTAGTGTGTTAGCCAAACAAGGCCCTTATGGGAGTTTAGCAGTTATCAATACAACGGATATAATATATACGTATATTTGTTGTGTCAGACGTGTTTTGTTTTTCATATTCCAAGTTCAGAGAGAAAAGATAGAGAAATTGAGAAGAAGAAATTGAGAGAGATAGGGAGAAAAGAATTTGAGAAAACACTGTGTGATCTATGGTTGTATCATCTTCATTACTAAAGGGTAATCTTTCTTTTAAGTTTTCAAAATTTAGATTTCTCAAAGTTCTTCAATAAGTACTTTAAAGTTTTCTGTAAAAACTAGTTTTGAAATTAAGTCATGATATGGCTATATATATATATATGTGTGTGTGTGTGTGTGTGATTATATCGTGTTTTATATTTGGATGAATGATTTAAAATGATCAAATTCATGCAAATTAGGCCTTAATTGGATTTTTGAAAAGTTGCAGAGTTTCTTTTACGTGTTTTTAAAATTCTCTGTTAAAAATTATTTTGGTAATTAAATCAAGATATAATCATATATGTATCCGTATATGTTAATATCAAGTGTTGTATCATATATACGTGATTTACAGTGATCACACCATGAAATTTTTTATTAAATTGGCTTTCAAGAATGACAGAGTATAAATGTTGTATGAATAACCCATATGGATAAAATAAATGCTTTAATCATATATTTGTATTAAAATTGACACTTGGGTATGATTATACATGTTAAAACAAAGAAAACAGCATTGGAATGAACGGATTCAGTGTTATAACGAATCCGTAATAAGAGATTTCATATTTTTCATCAAACTTTATAAAATTATGAAGAACGGTGAAATTAAATGTCTTAATTTGTGTAATCACAAGATTTAAATGTTGGAAACATGCTAGAAGTGATTTATGATGTTCCTGTGAAGTTTATACTTCAAAAGTTACATTATAAATCAGTGTATTGGTGTAAATTGGAGAAAATTGGGCTTGATTCTATGTTCTTCGCGAACTGCAGAATTCGAACCAGGGGGTTTCCTTTAAGGAACACGCGCCCCGACGAATTATTTATATGGGAAACGCGCCCCGACGCGTACGTCAAAAGAAAAACAATTTTTTTTTGTTTTTTTTGAAGTTTTAAATCATGACATATTAATTTAACTTAAATTAATTAAAATGATAATGTGACAAGAATATTTCAAGAGATTAAAGTAGATTATTAAATGTGTAAGGAAATGTTAAAATGATTTGATGATTTTATTATGTGATTAATTAACAAGTTAATTACATGACTTAAACAGTTATTTGTAAAGTCTAAATAACATGTTCAAAGATTGATGTTGAGATTCGATAAAGTATGTCGAACTAATAATTAAATTGATATTGTGAATGTAATGATAGGTAAGAGTAATTAAAGAACGTGAGTTATAATTGTAGCTTGCGCATGAGACAAGTTTCTAAACCTTACTTTTACATTGAGCAAGTTATAGACCTAAATTCTATATCGAGAAAAGTTTTTATTCTTGATTATTCAAGTTCAGAATTTCATATGAGATATCATGATGTTTTTAAAAGTATCATTTCAGTTATACAATACTTATTCGATTGTATACCCTTGAGAAGTTATTATTCAAATTGAATATCATTTATTATTGAATCCTTTAAGACTAGCGAACTCTTATTGATTCGACTAGCCCATAGTTGATGAGCATTCTAAATTCCAGAACTACTATTGAGTTATCCAAACCAAACTTTATTTGGTGCGGACTCTGATGTCAAACGGAGATGAACAACCCTATTAAAGGAAAATTGATGATCGTTTAAGTGTTGAGGTATTGTGCACAGTATTGGTATGAAGGGCTGATCCCCCTAAGTACGAGAAGTGAAGTCCATAGTCTTATGACTGTTAAAGGTTTAAAGGTTAATATACTTGACAACATAGGACATAGTTCAAGGTCTTAATGACCCTCATAAGTAATTTTGACTCTCGATTATTATTCTTGATTCAAAAGATATGCTTTCTGTTATTCAGATTTCTTTAATTCACTCGCATGTTATTATTGTCATATTTTTATACTTGCGGGCATTCGTGCTCACTCTTGCATAATAACATTGCAGCTAAAAATGAACGATGTGATGAACCTTCTAGTAGCAAGGGCAAAGAAAAAGCTAACAAGTGTTGAAGACTTGTGGTGTTATTGAAAATGTTAAAGTTCAAGACTTATATGTAATGATTAAAGACTTATTTGTTTACGTTTCTGCAACAGAGATTTAAGGTTAAGTATAACTTGGGATTGACTATGTATTTACTATTTCAGATATTGTAACCCTATTATAGGGAGATGATGGATTATTAATCTATTTAATGAATTTCTATTATTATGGGTAGATAGTCATATTATATTTGAAAAGTGAACACCAAGTCTTGTGGAAATTAAGATACCGAATTTGGGGGTGTCACAAGTTGGTATTAGAGCCGTAGGTTATGAACCTTAGGTGGGGGTAAACCTTAGGATAGTAGCCTTCGAGAACGTAGTAATGATAACTCTCATTGAGTTCTAAGAAAGATATTAAAATTACCTTATGTGCTATGTGTTTAAAATTTTATACTTGCTAGAGTATTGATTAGCATCACTTAATATCTAAGACTTAAAATTTGATTTGTCAGGATGTCAGATGTCGGAGGATCTAATCAGCCCAAGGATGTTGTACCCCTAGAGACTAGAGATAAGGAGCCCCGAGACATACATATAGTCTGGGAACAACTAGTACAACCAGAGCCATCTCCTTTGATCACAGTCATTGGTCGGGAGCATGAGCCAGAGATTGACTCAGAGGAGGACCCTGAGGTGTTTGAGATCCCGATTGAGGGAGCCGAGGAGGAAGAGGAGGAAGAAGGCCCTGAGGAGTTCCCACCGAACTCTGTCAGCGCTGAGCTGTACGATGAATTGTATGATCGCAACATAGAGTTACGAGATATGATTCAGGAGTTGAGGGAGAAGACGGTTACTCAACGGACTACCATCGAGCGGAAGGATGGTGAGGTTGAGACACTCCATACCCGTCTTGGAAATGTGTAGTGGGATTTGGTTCATGAGAAGGGCGATTTGGTTCATGAGAAGGGCCAAAGTGAGCAGAAGTCAGAGGAGATAGAAAGGTTGAAGAATGAGATAAAAGAGAAATCAGAAAAACTTGCCATAGCAGAGGAAACTTGGGCGAGCAATTCATGACCTGCAGATCTTGCAGAGGATGATGCGCTTGCAAAGAGGGCTAAGGTTGAAAAGACGGGCTACACGTTTCTGAGGGCAATTGATGAGGCCCAAGACCGAGTTATGAGATATCCAATTCAGTTTGAGAGACTACCTAGGTATATGCTAGATCGCAGGACTATGTCCCGCATTATAGAGGAGGAGCGTAGCAAAGCTGTCCGACGTCTTAGTAGGCCATGATAGGGACAATATAATTATGTGAATGCTTAACTGATATTTAATAATGGAGATTCCTATGTGATTATAAACAAAGGAATATTCTAAAAATTTAAATCCTGAAGATTCTTTATCTCGGGATAGTTGATGTAAATGGCAGAGATGCTATAGTACTATGTTTAAAACTTTTGATTTAAATAAAATATCGAAGTTTATTTGAGATGATATGAGTTAAAGTGATTATGTTAAATATTTGAGTTAAGTCTTAAGTATTTAAGAGATTGAATAAAGATCTAATGAGCGTATATCTTAACAGAAATATGCCTCCAAGGAGGAGACAAAATCGTCGACAAGCCCAAGAAGGGTCAACGAATAACAATAACAACAATGATGCCAATGCGAACCCCGTTCAGTAGTTGGTGAATTTGTTAGCTGGAGCGATGAATAATCAGCCTCAAGCTCCATCGAATGCTTCATTTAAGGACTTTAAGGCGATGGCATAGCCAGAGTTTAAAGGCTCCACAAACCCGATAGAAGCTCAGACTTGGGTTATGGAGATAGAGAAAGTTTTCGATGTCGCCCGAGTTAGGGAGGACTAGAAGATCGCCTACGCAACGTTCATGTTAAAATCAAAAGCCAGCTATTGGTGGCAGGCAAATAAGGTCAGGGGAGGAGAAGATGTAATAACCTGGTAAAGGTTCAAGAAATGTTTTTCGAGATGTATTTCCCAACCATCTCCCAGAACCAAATGGAGGTGCAGTTTTTGGAGTTGAAATAGGGTAATATGACCATGCCCGATTACGCGGCAAAGTTTAACGAAGTGGCTAGATTTGCCCAATATCAAGTGCATACTGACGAGAGAAAGGCTAGGCAATTTGAGCAGGGACTAAAACTTTGGTTGTATAGCAAAGTGTCAATGTTTTAATTGAACACTTTTGCTGGAGTTCTGGAGAAGGCCATACTCGCTGAAGGTGGAAGCGAAGCGGTAACCATGTACAATCAGGATCAGAAGAATAAGAAGAATGAAAGTGATCCTTGGGCAGAAACTCACAATTCCGGATGGAGAGATCATCCCGACTTGAGCTATGAAGGTACTAGGCCACCAATGCAACCTGTCCTTTCAAGTATGCAGCAAGATCTTCAGCAGACTCAACCTCAGTACCACACAGAAAACCAAGAAGTACCTGTCAATTCTGGGACATCTATGGAGGATATGTTCAAGGCATTCATGAGCCGAACACTACAGTTCATGAGTCAGACACAGCAGTTCCAGCAGGAGACAAGAACTTCTGTTCAAGATCTGAGGGATCAAGTTGGTCAGCTTGCAACCAAAGTAGGGAGGTTGGAATCTCAAGGCTTCGAGGAGTTACCTCCTCCGTTTGTTGAGAACTCCAGTACAATGGGATTTGACGAAGAGGAGCAGGAGGATTCAGAGCTTACTCTAGGAACAGACTATAATATGGAATTTAATGAAGAGAAGGAACAAAAGGAAGAAGAGAATAATTTGATAAATTCTGCAGATCTCGACAAGAAAGACGTGGATTCATCTCCATCAGTACAACTAACAGAAACAAGGAGTGCTACAAACCATCGTACCTTTACCATGGAATTGGACAATGCAAAGTTCCAGTTCAACGCAGATGAGGCTAAAAGGTATCTTGGTAATATTAAATCTGTTTTTGTTATTGATGTTGTGGATTATTCAATGCAGAAATCTTTTGATCGAATACAATTATACGAGGAGGATTTGGTGGCTGGAAAGGAGCAGGATCATGAAGTATACAATATTCCTCAATTAAGGATGAAATTGCTTCCAGTCCACTTAAAGTTCACAACTCCAATTACATAGAAGAGAAGGATGATGTCAAGCCGATGACAATAAACAAGGGCAGCTGCTTGGGAGGCAACCCAAGAGTCCAGATTTGATCTTTCTATCCCTTTACTATTTAGTTTTTTTTTAATTGCATGTAGTTCTTTCTTATTTGCATGATTTTCTTACATTGGGGACAATGTAAGGTTTGAGTGTGGGGGGAAAGACTTAGGTTTTTATTTTATTTTTAGGATATTGATCACCATATTTTGAAAGGAAACTTGAAAATTGCCCGTGAATTTTTTTTTTTGAAAAATTTGACTTCCATAATTCTATTTGCCTGTGTTCGAAGGTTAAAGTCAAAAATTGGAAATCAATGCTAAAAATTTAAAATCTATTTAATGTTTAATTGGTTAATGATTGAGAAACACTAAGTCATGATCCATAATAATTGATTTGAGTTGAATTTGTCTCATGAGTACTTGAACATGTGATATATGCTTAGTTGGCTAAGTTATCTGTGGAGTTGTCTATGTGCACTAATCTCATGCTCTAGAACTATTGAACTACTTAAGCTTTTTGCAGGACCATGTGAAAAAAAATAATAAGAAAAATTGAAAACCAGTGAAATTGTTGAAAAAGAAACACAAGAGAAGTCATGTGGTGGGATGAGATGGAGCGTAAAACGCACTCTCCCATAAACACGTGCGGATAAGTGAGATGGAGCATAAAATGCACTCACTTATAAAAGAATGATTGTGAAAGATGAAACGGAGCATAAAATGCATTCACCGGAATCAAAGAGGAAAATAAAAGGGTCTTGGAAAGAGAAAAAAAATAAAGCAGAAAAAGTATGTTTTGAGTTTTTGAGTGGTATGCACGGTTTTTGCTCCATAGTAACTATATTGAGTAAGTGTGTGGATCATAGAAGAGTGTTTATGTGGATACTATTTGATTTAATGAAATTAATTGGTAAAGTGGCGAGGTGGTTATCTTGAGTTAATTGATGAACATTGATCATGCTTTTGAGGATTTAGTATTGATAATCATAATTTGATCTTAAAATCTTTTGACGTTATGGTTGAGTAGAATTGTTCTAGAAAAATCAAACTTTTAGTTTACACGAGGACGTGTAAAGGCTAAGTGTGGGGGAATTTGATAAGTGCATATTATTCGTTTATTTCAATTCCATTATATTTAGTTTATTACATATTTTGTGATGTAAATGGGCTTAATTACTGTGTTTATTGTTTTCAGGATTATTTGGAGCTAATATATTAAAACGGGACGAATTGGAATTTAATTTGGGACAAATTGGGCACGAATTCCTACTCCTAGAAGCCCACGAATTGAAGCTTCATGCAATTCAAGTGGGCTATGAAATAAGCAAACAATTAAAGGATTGGCCCAGCAGCACTTCTCCTATTCCTATTCGGATTTAATGATATTAAACTCAAATATTGTTACTCCAAGAAGGGCCACGGGTTATCCTAGCAACACAAGGATTTCATGAAAGCAAATTGAATATAGAATTACATTACATGGGCCCACGGGTTGGGTCTTGAATTGAAGCCACGCATGCAAGCATATGCATTCCAAGAAATTAGAGCAGCTCATTATACATGCATGTCCAGCTTATTAAGTCCAAGCTACTCACGATTTTGGGTCAAGTGGAGGCCCACGATTTTTGGCATGCAATTGAATGCACGGTTAGGTTAATAAATCCAAGCAGGTAACGGTTTTGATAATGAGAAAAGAATTAAAGCAGCTTGCAATTCCAATTACCATTAGCACACAAATCCTAGTAGTACACGGAATTGAGCAGCTGAGAATTAAAGGAATTATATGTGGGGGCCACGTTTGTATCCAACTTGTATTTCCTAGCAGCTTACGTCACAATGAATATCAAGTGTGGGCCACGGTTTCATGCTTTACAAAATCCAAGCACCTCATAAATCCATCTCCTACTAATCCTAGTGGGCTACGGTTCCTAGCTGACAAAGGAATGACATTAGCAGCCTTTCCCTTTCGCGAAAAGGAATTGGATGGAAGCTAAGGCAGGAAATATTCTTAGGTTTTTAATAGTTATAAATAGGGGATCCATTCTCTCTTGTATTTTCATAATCTTATTATTTTTCTTTCATATTAGAGTTAGGTTTATTTGGAGTCATGAGATAATTCTTTCAATTCAGTTCAGAAGGGATGTTGAACCTTATTCATAATTAATGGTTTGATCAAGTTTATTTTATTTATTCCTTCTTGCATGAGATTTATTCTGATAATCTACTTTAACTTCTTGTATGCTATTCAATTTACTAACGTGATTCTGCAGGATTAAATTAGTGAATTGGTGTCATAAGCTAGATCAAGGAATAGTATTACGTGTAATTGATATTGTTCTTAATCACAAGTAGCAATTAGTAATACCTGATTGTGGACAAGCTTTTGAGTATTGCTATGATTATCAGGAGACAAGTTAAACAATCCGAGCTTATGTGTTTGTTGCTTGGAATAGTCTAATTCCCTAGTTCTTAATGCTGCTTTTATATTAAATCTAGAGAACTTGTTCTAGGTTATATAATGGTTAGAATCTTGTGAAGAGCTTGTTTCATTGAGTGACAATCTAAGAGGAATTTCGGGTAGCAGAGCTTGTTGTTACCTAGGGCTATTAATTTCATTGAAGGGTAAATAATGTTACACTTGATTAATCTATTGTTGTGAAAAGGTGATACTGAACTGAAGAACTGAAGCTTTTTATTCATTGTTAATTCTTATTACTTTATTTTTGATAATTTAGTTTAATCAATTCAAAACCCCCTTTTAATTAGAAATCATAGGATAAATATAAAATAAATCACTCTCTGTGGGATCGATCCTTGCTTACTACTGTGCTAATTGTTTGAATTCGTAAAGTGCAAATGAGGTTAATTTAGGAGTGTAAACGACAGCTCCCAAATTTTGGCACCGTTGCCGGGGAGTGTTATTTGTTTTTGTTTATTCTTTGTTTTCGTTTATTTTTATTATTTTCTTTTTATTTATTTTTTCTCTTTTTGTTTTATGACTCAATCCTCTCACTCTAATTTTGATCAAGAGATAGAGAAAATTGCAGATACAAAAGAAGCTCTTGTTCCAATACTTAAAAAGGAAAAGATGGTGGTGCCGAACAATAACCGGACTTTAAAAGAACTGGCTACTCCAGACCTTGATCATCCATCCCTGTGTATTAAATATCCTACCGTAGAAGTTGCTTTTGAACTTAACTACGGACTAATTCGCTTTTTGCCTATTTTTCGTGGTCTAACAGGTGAAAATCCATATACGCATCTAAAGGAGTTCCATATGGTGTGTTCCACGATGAAATCACAAGGAGTGTCAGAGGAGCAGATCAAACTTAGACTTTTTCCTTTCTCATTAGCAGATTTGGCTAAAGACTGGTTATACTATCTTCCTTCAGGATCGATACGATCATGGACTGATATGCAAAGGTTATTCTTGGAGAAGTATTTTCCTGCATCAAGAGTTGCCGATTCAAGGAAGAAGATATGTGGAATTAGTCAGTTCAATGGAGAAACTCTCTACGAGTATTGGGAAAGGTTCAAGAAGTTGTGTTCCAGCTGCCCTCCCCACCAAATTGATGAGAAACACTTGATTCAGTACTTCTACGAGGGACTGATACCAACGGAAAGAAGTATGATCGATGCGGCTAGTGGAGGAGCATTAGTAGACAAGACACCGGAGGCTGCAAGAAATTTGATTGCAAACATGGCCGCTAACTCACAACAATACGATCATGCTCCACAAAGAGTAAGTGAGGTAAGCACGAGTGAATTGGCACAACAGATTTTTAACTTAACTGCTGTGGTGCAGCAATTAACAATAGAAAACGTACCGGTTGCAAAAGTATGTGGAATTTACTCAAAATCAGGGCATACAACAAATGATTGTCCCATAGTGCAAGAGGATGTAATTGTTCATCAAGTTAATGCTGTGGGGGCATTCTTCGGACAAAATCCACATCAATGTGATCCTTGGGCAGAAACTCACAATTCCGGATGGAGAGATCATCCCGACTTGAGCTATGAAGGTACTAGGCCACCAATGCAACCTGTCCTTTCAAGTATGCAGCAAGATCTTCAGCAGACTCAACCTCAGTACCACACAGAAAACCAAGAAGTACCTGTCAATTCTGGGACATCTATGGAGGATATGTTCAAGGCATTCATGAGCCGAACACTACAGTTCATGAGTCAGACACAGCAGTTCCAGCAGGAGACAAGAACTTCTGTTCAAGATCTGAGGGATCAAGTTGGTCAGCTTGCAACCAAAGTAGGGAGGTTGGAATCTCAAGGCTTCGAGGAGTTACCTCCTCCGTTTGTTGAGAACTCCAGTACAATGGGATTTGACGAAGAGGAGCAGGAGGATTCAGAGCTTACTCTAGGAACAGACTATAATATGGAATTTAATGAAGAGAAGGAACAAAAGGAAGAAGAGAATAATTTGATAAATTCTGCAGATCTCGACAAGAAAGACGTGGATTCATCTCCATCAGTACAACTAACAGAAACAAGGAGTGCTACAAACCATCGTACCTTTACCATGGAATTGTACAATGCAAAGTTCCAGTTCAACGCAGATGAGGCTAAAAGGTATCTTGGTAATATTAAATCTGTTTTTGTTATTGATGTTGTGGATTATTCAATGCAGGAATCTTTTGATCGAATACAATTATACGAGGAGGATTTGGTGGCTGGAAAGGAGCAGGATCATGAAGTATACAATATTCCTCAATTAAGGATGAAATTGCTTCCAGTCCACTTAAAGTTCACAACTCCAATTACATAGAAGAGAAGGATGATGTCAAGCCGATGATAATAAACAAGGGCAGCTGCTTGGGAGGCAACCCAAGAGTCCAGATTTGATCTTTCTATCCCTTTACTATTTAGTTTTTTTTTAATTGCATGTAGTTCTTTCTTATTTGCATGATTTTCTTACATTGGGGACAATGTAAGGTTTGAGTGTGGGGGGAAAGACTTAGGTTTTTATTTTATTTTTAGGATATTGATCACCATATTTTGAAAGGAAACTTGAAAATTGCCCGTGAATTTTTTTTTTTGAAAAATTTGACTTCCATAATTCTATTTGCCTGTGTTCGAAGGTTAAAGTCAAAAATTGGAAATCAATGCTAAAAATTTAAAATCTATTTAATGTTTAATTGGTTAATGATTGAGAAACACTAAGTCATGATCCATAATAATTGATTTGAGTTGAATTTGTCTCATGAGTACTTGAACATGTGATATATGCTTAGTTGGCTAAGTTATCTGTGGAGTTGTCTATGTGCACTAATCTCATGCTCTAGAACTATTGAACTACTTAAGCTTTTTGCAAGGACCATGTGAAAAAAAATAATAAGAAAAATTGAAAACCAGTGAAATTGTTGAAAAAGAAACACAAGAGAAGTCATGTGGTGGGATGAGATGGAGCGTAAAACGCACTCTCCCATAAACACGTGCGGATAAGTGAGATGGAGCATAAAATGCACTCACTTATAAAAGAATGATTGTGAAAGGTGAAACGGAGCATAAAATGCATTCACCGGAATCAAAGAGGAAAATAAAAGGGTCTTGGAAAGAGAAAAAAAATAAAGCAGAAAAAGTATGTTTTGAGTTTTTGAGTGGTATGCACGGTTTTTGCTCCATAGTAACTATATTGAGTAAGTGTGTGGATCATAGAAGAGTGTTTATGTGGATACTATTTGATTTAATGAAATTAATTGGTAAAGTGGCGAGGTGGTTATCTTGAGTTAATTGATGAACATTGATCATGCTTTTGAGGATTTAGTATTGATAATCATAATTTGATCTTAAAATCTTTTGACGTTATGGTTGAGTAGAATTGTTCTAGAAAAATCAAACTTTTAGTTTACACGAGGACGTGTAAAGGCTAAGTGTGGGGGAATTTGATAAGTGCATATTATTCGTTTATTTCAATTCCATTATATTTAGTTTATTACATATTTTGTGATGTAAATGGGCTTAATTACTGTGTTTATTGTTTTCAGGATTATTTGGAGCTAATATATTAAAACGGGACGAATTGGAATTTAATTTGGGACAAATTGGGCACGAATTCCTACTCCTAGAAGCCCACGAATTGAAGCTTCATGCAATTCAAGTGGGCTATGAAATAAGCAAACAATTAAAGGATTGGCCCAGCAGCACTTCTCCTATTCCTATTCGGATTTAATGATATTAAACTCAAATATTGTTACTCCAAGAAGGGCCACGGGTTATCCTAGCAACACAAGGATTTCATGAAAGCAAATTGAATATAGAATTACATTACATGGGCCCACGGGTTGGGTCTTGAATTGAAGCCACGCATGCAAGCATATGCATTCCAAGAAATTAGAGCAGCTCATTATACATGCATGTCCAGCTTATTAAGTCCAAGCTACTCACGATTTTGGGTCAAGTGGAGGCCCACGATTTTTGGCATGCAATTGAAGGAAATGAAGAGCAGCTTAAGTCCAAGTAGTCCAGCACATGCACGGTTGGGTTAATAAATCCAAGCAGGTAACGGTTTTGATAATGAGAAAAGAATTAAAGCAGCTTGCAATTCCAATTACCATTAGCACACAAATCCTAGTAGTACACGGAATTGAGCAGCTGAGAATTAAAGGAATTATATGTGGGGGCCACGTTTGTATCCAACTTGTATTTCCTAGCAGCTTACGTCACAATGAATATCAAGTGTGGGCCACGGTTTCATGCTTTACAAAATCCAAGCACCTCATAAATCCATCTCCTACTAATCCTAGTGGGCTACGGTTCCTAGCTGACAAAGGAATGACATTAGCAGCCTTTCCCTTTCGCGAAAAGGAATTGGATGGAAGCTAAGGCAGGAAATATTCTTAGGTTTTTAATAGTTATAAATAGGGGATCCATTCTCTCTTGTATTTTCATAATCTTATTATTTTTCTTTCATATTAGAGTTAGGTTTATTTGGAGTCATGAGATAATTCTTTCAATTCAGTTCAGAAGGGATGTTGAACCTTATTCATAATTAATGGTTTGATCAAGTTTATTTTATTTATTCCTTCTTGCATGAGATTTATTCTGATAATCTACTTTAACTTCTTGTATGCTATTCAATTTACTAACGTGATTCTGCAGGATTAAATTAGTGAATTGGTGTCATAAGCTAGATCAAGGAATAGTATTACGTGTAATTGATATTGTTCTTAATCACAAGTAGCAATTAGTAATACCTGATTGTGGACAAGCTTTTGAGTATTGCTATGATTATCAGGAGACAAGTTAAACAATCCGAGCTTATGTGTTTGTTGCTTGGAATAGTCTAATTCCCTAGTTCTTAATGCTGCTTTTATATTAAATCTAGAGAACTTGTTCTAGGTTATATAATGGTTAGAATCTTGTGAAGAGCTTGTTTCATTGAGTGACAATCTAAGAGGAATTTCGGGTAGCAGAGCTTGTTGTTACCTAGGGCTATTAATTTCATTGAAGGGTAAATAATGTTACACTTGATTAATCTATTGTTGTGAAAAGGTGATACTGAACTGAAGAACTGAAGCTTTTTATTCATTGTTAATTCTTATTACTTTATTTTTGATAATTTAGTTTAATCAATTCAAAACCCCCTTTTAATTAGAAATCATAGGATAAATATAAAATAAATCACTCTCTGTGGGATCGATCCTTGCTTACTACTGTGCTAATTGTTTGAATTCGTAAAGTGCAAATGAGGTTAATTTAGGAGTGTAAACGACAGCTCCCAACCGTACCGGATGGCTCTGATAGAAATGAAAGAATTGATGGTTCAGTTACAAGAGCTACTGGATAAGAAATATATTCAACCGAGTGTATCACCGTGGGGGCGCCGGTGTTATTTGTTAAGAAGAAGGATGGGACGATGCGGCTCTGCATCGATTATAGAGAGTTAAACAAGGTTACCATTAAGAACAGGTACCCTTTGCCATGAATTGATGATCTGTTTGATCAATTAAAGGGAGCGAGATATTTCTCAAAGATAGACCTGAGAAGTGGTTATCATCAGCTGAAGGTGAGGCCAGAAGATATTCCGAAGACAGCGTTTAGGACTCGGTATGGTCACTACGAGTTTTTGGTTATGTTATTTGGTCTAACAAATGCGCCTGCGGCGTTTATGGGCCTAATGAATGGAGTGTTCAAGCCGTTTTTGGACAAATTCGTAGTTGTGTTTATTGACGATATATTGGTATATTCTAAGACCAAGGAAGAACATGTTGAGCATTAGAAGTTGACATTAGAGGCATTAAGGAGAGAGAAGTTGTACGTCAAATTCTTCAAATGTGAGTTCTGGATTGAAAGGGTGCAATTTCTCAGACGTGTGATTGATAAGGACGAAATTTCGATAGATCCCTCCAAAGTCGAAGCAGTGATGAATTGGGATCAGCCAAAAATACCGTCGGAAGT
This sequence comes from Panax stipuleanatus, assembly GCA_020205555.1. NCBI lineage: Eukaryota > Viridiplantae > Streptophyta > Magnoliopsida > Apiales > Araliaceae > Panax > Panax stipuleanatus. Next base: position 122,274,410 of record CM035124.1, on the reverse strand, counting down.
AAGAAGTTTTCTTGGATTAGCAGGTTATTACTGAAGATTTATTCAGGATTTTTCCAAGATCGCCACTCCACTAACGAATTTGACTAGGAAAGTTGTGAAATTCGTTTGGACAGAGAAGTTTGAGGAAAGTTTCCAAGAACTTAAGAAGAGTTTGAGTACAGCTCCCGTGTTGTCCCTTCTGGATGACACAGGAAACTTTGTGGTATATAGTGATGCGTCGCATAAAGGGCTAGGTTGTGTGCTTATGCAAAACGGCAGAGTTATTGCATATGCGTCACGACAGTTGAAGGATTACGAGAAGGGATATCCAACCCACGATCTGGAATTGGCTGCGGTGGTATTCGCTATGAAGATTTGGAGACACTATCTCTATGGAGAGAAGTGTGAAATATATACAGACCACAAAAGTCTTAAATATATTTTCACCCAAAAAGATTTGAATATACGTCAAAGAAGATGGCTGGAGTTAATAAAGGACTATGATTGTGATATCCTGTACCATCCGGGTAAAGCGAATGTGGTAGCCTACGCCTTAAGCCGAAAGGGTCGGGAGAAGTTGATGATGTTGACAGCACAGGAAGAGTTGATTTCAGCAATAGAAAAGCTGGAATTGGAAGTAGGATATCCAATGGAGACTGATGAGAACCTGTTCCAGATGCAAGCTGGTACAACTCTATTAGATAAGGTTAAGGAAGCTCAAATCCTACATAAGGAATGTGAAGAAGTAAAGAAAAAGATATTTGAAGGGACTAAACTTAAATTCAAAATGGACAGCGAGGGATTGTTGAGATTTAAAAGCAGAGTTTGGGTACCGCCAGTACCAGAGATCATGGAGGACATTTTAAGCGAGGCTCATAGTTTGAGATATTTCATTCATCCCGGAAGTACCAAGATGTATCAGGATTTACGATAATATTTTTGGTGGCCAAATATGAAGAGGGACGTTGCCGATTATGTTGCCAGGTGTCTGACTCGTCAGAGGGTCAAGGTAGAACATCAGAGACCAAGTGGTTTGCTACAACCTCTAGAGATCCCAGAATGGAAATGGAAACATATTATAATAGATTTTATGGTTGGCCTTCCGACAACCCAGAAAGGCTACGACGTAGTATGGGTTATTGTTGACCGATTAACAAAATGCGTACACTTTCTTTCGATCAGAATCAGATTTAACATAGAACAGTTGGCGAAGTTATATGTAAAAGAGATTGTTTCGAGGCACGGAGTACCAGTGTCGATTGTATCCGACCATGATCTGCGTTTCACATCGAGTTTCTGGAAGCGACTACAAGAATGCATGGGAACACAGTTGAGGATGAGCACAACTTATCACCCTCAGACTGACGAGTAAAGCGAAAGGGCGATCCAGAACTTAGAGGATATGCTAAGAGCATGCATCATGGATTTCAAAGGAAATTGGGATGACCACCTACCGCTTGTAGAATTCGGGTATAACAATAGTTATCACGCTAGTATTGGTATGCCGCCTTACGAAGCATTGTACGGTAGAAAGTGCAGAACACCTCTGTACTGGGATGAAGTTGGCGAGAGACAGTTGCTAGGTCCAGAGTTGGTACAGCAGACAGCAGAGATAGTTAAAGTAATTTGGATAAGGTTGGTAGCGGCTCAGGATAGGCAGAAGAAATACGCCGATCCACACCGCAAGAATGTAGAGTTTGTATCGGGTAGCTTTGTATTTTTGAAGGTCTCTCCCTAGAAGGGAAAGATCAGATTCGGTAAAAAGGGAAAATTAAGCCCGAGGTTCATTGGACCCTTTGAGGTATTACGAAGAATTGAAGAAGTCGCCTATGAGGTAGCTTTACCTCCGGCGTTAATGCATGTCCACAACGTCTTCCATGTGTCAGTCTTACGACCCTATAAACCCGATTTCAAACATGTGATAGAATATGAACCCTTACAATTCGAGAATGACTTATCCTACGAAGAAGTTCCTATTCAAATTGTTGACAGGAACGAGCAAGTTCTCAAGAATAAAGTAATACCTTCTGTTAAGGTAATTTGGAGGAACCACAACGCTGACGAAGCTACATGGGAACTCAAAGAAAATATGATAAAAACTTATCCACACTTATTTTCTTAAATATGTGAATGCGATTCTGGGGACAGAATCTTTGTAAGGGGGGGGGAGAATGTGATGGGACGAATTATTAATCGATCCGTGATTCTGAGGACAGAATCCTTTTAAGGGGGAAAAGATGTGACGAACGATAATTTTGTAAAGTTATTTGAATATTTATTGAAATAAATAAATATTTTTGATGATTTAATTATTGAGTTAAATAATTAATTCATGAGATTGTGGTAGATTAATTTAATTGTATATGTTACATTAATTAAATTAATGTGTAGTAATTTTATAGTTCAGAGTATATATTTAATTGAGTTTATTTGATTAAATAAATTAATTAAATAAGCATAATGTTATTCTAATTAATTTAATAATTAATTAGAGAATTGAGGAATTGACATAATTAATAAATAAGAATATTAATTATGTGACAATGTGATTTAATGTGAGTTATCTTATTTCATTTTATTTAATTGAGTTAAATAAAATTAATTGATTAATTAGTAGTGTGACTATTAACTATATAATAAGGAAGCTATTAAAATAAATGGAAAAAGGATTAGTGTGTTAGCCAAACAAGGCCCTTGTGGGAGTTTAGCAGTTATCAATACAACAGATATAATATATACGTATATTTGTTGTGTCAGACGTGTTTTGTTTTTCATATTCCAAGTTCAAAGAGAAAAGATAAAGAAATTGAGAAGAAGAAATTGAGAGAGATAGGGAGAGAAGAATTTGAGAAAACACTGTGTGATCTTTGGTTGTATCATCTTCATTACTAAAGGGTAATCTTTCTTTTAAGTTTTCAAAATTCAGATTTCTCAAAGTTCTTTAATAAGTACTTTAAAGTTTTCTATAAAAACTAGTTTTGAAATTAAGTCATGATATAGCTATATATATATATATATATATATATATATATATATATATATATATATATATATCTGTGTGTGTGTGTGTGTGTGTGATTATATCGTATTTTATATTTGGTATGAATGATTTAAAATGATCAAATTCATGCAAATTAGGCCTTAATTGGGTTTTTGAAAAGTTACAAAGTTTCTTTTACGTGCTTTTAAAATTCTCTATTAAAAATTATTTTGATAATTAAATCAAGATATAATCATATATGTATCTGTATATGTTAATATCGAGTGTTGTATCATGTATACGTGATTTACAGTGATCACACCATGAAATTTTGTATTAAATTGGCTTTCAAGAATGACAGAGTATAAATGTTGTATGAATAACTCATATGGGTAAAATAAATGCTTTAATCATATATTTGTATTAAAATTGACACTTGAGTATGATTATACATGTTAAAACAAAGAAAACAGAATTGGAATGAATGGATTCAGTGTTATAACGAATCCGTAATGAGAGATTTCATATTTTTCATCAAACTTTACAAAATTATGAAAAACAGTGAAATTAAATGTCTTAATTTATGTAATCACATGATTTAAATGTTAGAAACATGCTAGAAGTGATTTATGATGTTCCTGTGAAGTTTATACTTCATGAGTAACATTATAAATCAGTGTATTGGTATAAATTGGAGAAAATTGGGCTTTATTCTGTGTTCTTCGCGAAACCAGGGGGTTTTCGCCCCGGCGAAGATTTCCTTTAAGGACCACGCGCCCCAGCTAACGTCTCCCCGGCGAATTATTTATATAGGAAACGCGCCCCGGCGCGTATGTCAGAAGAAAAATAATTTTTTTGTTATTTTTTTTTGAAGTTTTAAATCATGACATATTAATTTAACTTACATTAATTAAAATGATAATGTGACAAGAATATTTCAAGAGATTAAAGTAGATTATTAAATGTGTAAGAAAATGTTAAAATGATTTGATGATTTTATTATGTGATTAATTAACAAGTTAATTACATGACTTAAACAGTTATATGTAAAGTCTAAATAACATGTTCAAAGATTGATGTTGAGATTCGATAAAGTATGTCGAACTAATAATTAAATTGATTTTGTGAATGTAATGATAGGTAAGAGTAATTAAAGAATGTGAGTTATAATTGTAGCTTGCGCACGAGAGAAGTTTCTAAACCTTACTTTTACATTGAGCAAGTTATAGACCTAAATTCTATATCGAGCAAAGTTTTTATTCTTGATTATTCAAGTTCAGAATTTCATATGAGATATCATGATGTTTTTAAAAGTATCATTTCAGTTATACGATATTTATTCGATTATATACCCTTGAGAAGTTATTATTCAAATTGAATATCATTTATTGTTGAATCCTTTAAGACTAGTGAACTCTTATTGATTCGACTAGCCCATAGTTAATGAGCGTTCTAAATTCCAGAACTACTATTGAGTTATCTAAACCAAACTTTATTTGGTGCAGACTCTCTATTAAAGGGGAATTGATGATGCTTTAAGCGTTGAGGTATTGTGCACAATATTGGTACGAAGGGCTGATCCCCCTAAGTACGAGAAGTGAAGTCCATAGTCTTATAACTGTTAAAGGTTTAAAGGTTAATATATTTGACAACCTAGAAAATAGTTCAAGGTCTTAATGACCTTCAGAAGTAATTTTGATTCTCTATTATTATTCTTGATTCAAAAGATGAGCTTTCTATTATTCAGATTTTTTTGATTCACTCGCATGTTATTATTGTCATATTTTTATACTTGTGGGCATTCGTGCTCACTCTTGCATAATAATATTGCAGCTAAAAATGAACGATGTGATGAACCTTCTAGTAGCAAGGGCAAAGGAAAAGCTAACAAGTGTTGAAGACTTGTGGTGTTATTGAAAATATTAAAGTTCAAGACTTATGTGTAATGATTAAAGACTTATTTGTTTACGTTTTCGCAACAGAGATTTAAGGCTAAGTATAAATTGGGATTGATTATATATTTACTATTTCAGATATTGTAACCCTATTATAGAAAGATGATGGATTATTTATCTATTTAATGAATTTCTATTATTATGGGTAGATAGTCATATGATATTTGAACAGTGAACACCAAGTCCTGTGAAAATTAAGATACCGGATTTGGGGGTGTCACAACGTCAACTTCAAATCCTTTTTGCGTTCTATTTGAATCCACCGAGTTGATTCCTTCCTTTGATCAACGTTAGCCACCCAGGTGTTTGGCCTCAAGAGGTGATCCACCAAGAAAGAATAAGAATTCAAGAAGAATGGTGTTTGGCTAAACCCTAGTTTCCTTCTCTCTAGAAAAGGAGTGATTTCCCTACTCTTGGAATTAAAATGTCTAACCTTGTTCTATAATAAGACTTTCTTATTTATAGATGTAGGCAACCCTCCTAAATAATTTAGGATTAGAATTTTATATTAATTAATTAAAATCCTTTAATTAATTAGGCTTTCCAATCCTATTGGGAATAATTAAACTCTTTTAATTAATTAGTCTCCTTATCTTATTAGGAATATATATGTGTGAGAGAGAGAGTATCTTATTAATTAATTTTCAAACTCCTTTAGGAAATAAATAATAATAATAATAATAATAATAATAATAATAATAATAATAATAATAGTAGTAATAATAATAATAATAAGACTCCTTTTATTAATTTATATTTAATATTTCCAAAATATTAAATAATAAATATTAAGCTATTTAATTTATTCTATCACCATAGATTAAATTAAATATACTTAACTTATTATTACGATTATGTCATTTGCTTCTTTAATAAATATTCTTCTTTTTATGGTGTGGCCCTTTAGGTTTTTCATATTAAACCTATTGTGAATAAATTAATTAGAACAATTCTAATCTTATTTAAATAAATAAATTAAACTAATAATTCACTTAAATAAATAACATTTATTCTACAATAAGGATAAGCCTCCTTAGCGATCAACAACTTTCCTAGATAATATAAATTTCAATATTAATCATAAAAGAACCTGTGAGTTTATAGCTACCGTATAATTCAATCCTTCCACCATACAATGTCCCAATTAAATATAAGACATGGAATTACTGTCAAGTCTTATTTTATTTAATTATATGTTTTTCGATTTTAAAATGCACAACTCCAAATAATACAAATTAGAAACTTCTTTTTAATTTCATTCCACCTTGGCCAAGGATTCCTAGGTTGTCATTTATCGAATCACGTAGAACATATCTCTTCTTTTACTAGAAGCGGTAGATTCGTTATTGATCATTCATTATCTCCATATATACTTATTACACCCAAACATACCCTTTGATATACCCTAAGGGTCTTAAGGAATAAGTCAAAGTATAATTCATTATACACAAGATACTATGATGATCTCAAGTCTGAGGATCACTTGTGCTACTATCACATTAGGAATTCCTATTGACAGGCGAGTAAAACTCCATTAGGTACTCCTTAGCGAGTCACGTATAGTGTACTTATTCTCTAATAAGCACCTACATACTTGCTTTTGTGTCTCCACAAAAATGATCATGAGATCAATCATCCTCATCCAATGAGCAAGCAACATATGTATCAATCTATCCGGATTTACTACCTTTTTAGTAATTTATCAATTGGGAACTATTTTAGTTTTTAAGCTATCTAAGAATTTAGATCTCATTAGCATGATCATCATCATGATTCTAAAAGCATTACTTAAAACTATGGGTTTATCATATATTATAAAAACAGCACCATGTAGATAAATAAATACTTTTAATTAAATAATACTTTTATTAATAAATGAATAAGATTGTTACAAATTATATGCTTTATCATCAAACTTGATTGGCTTGTGTGCATACTACTTTCAATAGCGTTGGTGTCGGATAAGTTTCAGACGGATCCAGTTTTCTGTCGTCAGTAGTTGCCTAGCCGGGCTCGCCTTCACCAGCTAGCTCGGGATATATATTCCTTCAGGGGCCACTGTCGAGAGTACGGGATTAACACATGAGCAGTTCACCGTGTTAAGTGGCGAGGTGCTCCGGATGGTGGTTACCCTATTATTGGAGGCTTTAGGTCAGCCCTTGCAGCCTACTCAGGTATTTTGCATATTATTTTATTTTCATTTAGCAGTCTCTTTCATTCTCACATATATACGGATCGGACTACTGATTTATATTTTTAATCCTATCAACAGGGTGGCGATGGCGAGCAGGCTGGTGCTGGTGATGTCGATGGCGATGGAGAGCGGGGGGACGACGACGCTGATTTTCATACACCAGAGCAGCACCGTCGTCCACCCTCGCCCAATGATCCTGCTACTAATTTATAATTCATTTGTATAGATTTATTCATTAAATTGTAGATCATTTGTATAGATTTTTTCATTATAGTGTAGATCATTTGTAGTTTAGTTGAGTTGAGTCTGTACGAGTTTTGTAAATCATATTGTATAATTTATGGAACATTGATGTATGTATATTTGTTATTGTTGATCAATTACTTCATATTAACATTAATTACTTAGTTTACGTTTGATATCATGAGATAAAACATGTTTTTATAGTTATGTTGGATGTGAAATATATTACTGTATGTGTTGTTGGGATAATGCGGTTTATCGGTACAAAAATAGGGTTTAAAAACCCAGAAATGCAATTTTAAAAACTTTAATTAAAAAAATACCAGTTAATCTTGACGAAATAAGGTATTCCCAACGAAAATTCTGCCGATCTTATATTTTATCATTTTTTTTAAAAATTACTATTTTCAACGAAAAAATGATTATTTCCTACGAATATTTCGTCAGAATTAACTTTGTTTAACGTCGACGTAATAATGGATGACAAAAAGTACGTCGAAAATAGATTATTTTCGTCGGAATATTAGTCGGCATTATTCTGTCGATTTTTAGATATTTTCGACTGAATTTTCGACAGAGTTAATCCCGATGCTTGTATATCCGACGAAATTACCGGCGGAATATTCCGTCGAAATTAGTCTAAAATCGACGGAATAGAGCCATTTTCGACGGAATAATTCGTCAGAATTAAGCCTTTTTCTTGTAGTGAATTAAGTATTTGGAGAAATACTAATTATAAATTAATAAGAGGAGTCTCATTATTATTATTGTTATTGTTATTAATTATTTAGTTCCTAAATAGTTAAGGAATTGAATTAAAACCTAGATATCTCCTAAAAAGTTTAGGAAGGATGATTAGTCTATAAATAAGAGGGGTCTTATTGTGGAATAGACTAATGCATCTCTTTACAAGTATTCTCAAAAAACCTAAGGAGTTAGGAGATAGAGAATTAGGGTTAGCCACCCAAAATCTTGTACAACCTAAATTTACTTCTTCAATCAATATTTTCTTAGTGGATCACCAATAAGGTGTTGCACACTTGAATAACGAACGTTTGATCTGTGGACTTGAAGAAGCGCGGAGGATCAAAGGATTGAAACTTGATTATCTTCATAAGGTATATCTGTTATCATTCCTCAATTAATAATATTGCATAAGGTGATTCCTAGGATTGCAAAAAAATTTAAATTCGATTTATGTCAAGATTCCGTTGTTTTAAAATATATATGTATATTCTCGTTTCTGTAAACCAACAGTAGTGTTAGAATCATCCTTATGTCAATTATTAATTTTTTATATTCGATATATACATTGATATGTGTTTAGAACAATTTAATTGGAAATATATGTTTGTGTAAAATTAATTTTTTTATGTTAAAAAAATATTTTTAAAACATAAGATTTTTCTTCATAAAAAAAATCAGAGGACAAAGTCAATGGTCAAACGTTGACTGGTCAACTGTTGACTGCTAACATGGCGCTAACATCGTCCTCCTTTAAAAAGAAAAATATATGTTGGTAACAAATTGGTTTTGAAACTTTAACCTCTTAGTCATTTTCTACAAGCCTTACCACTACATTAGAATTAATTTTGACTAAGAATCAACATGTTCAATATGTAAACTATACAATTCTGATTTTGAAGTTAGACTTGAAAGCTTTTTTGATTATTTTCTTTTAAAGGTTTTTGATCAATAGTTAAACTTATTATTTTTATTTTTTAAATATTATTTATGAAATTTAAATTTTATTAATATTTAAATTATACTCCAAGGTTTTAAATAGTTTAAAATTGACATTAAATTTTAATTTTCACTTGGAATTTAATTTAAATTTTAAAATTTATTTCAAAAATTAATTCTAATTTTAAATTTTTAAAATTAAAATAAATAGTTTATTTTGACTTGGAATTGGATTCCATGTTAACTAAAATAAAGAAGTTTATTTTGACTTGAAATTGGATTCCATGTTAACTAAAATAAATGAGTTTATTTTGATTTGGAATTAGATTCCATGCTAACTAAAATAAAGAGGTTTATTTTGATTTGGAATTGTATTAAAATAAAGGAGTATATTTTGATTCAAAATTGGATTAAAATAAAGGAGTTTATTTTGATTTAAAATTGAATTTTATGCAAACTTTTATTGTCCATTAAATGATATCAATATATATGAAATGTTTTATTCATAAGATGAATGTTTTATTTATTTATATATGATGATATATATGATAATAAATGGGATGATTATCAACTATTTACCAATGAGATTGGATTTAATTTTTGAATGGATGCTTGAATGATTGAATTTTTCATAAATGCATGGGGTCTGCGTACCTCGCCTATCTAATTTTCTGTTGTAAATTTTATCTCCCTCATATGTACTTCACTTTGACTGTTGATCAAGGTTTCTATTTTATTAAAAATAATTTGTAATATGATTTAGTAGATTTACTTTAGAAATTGGAATTGAAGAGTAGGAGCATTAAAGACCCATTTGTAATGAAGCTTGGAATGAATGTAATAGTTATATTCATATTTATTCTTGCACCTAGGGTTGACCTTTTAGTTCATGGTGGCTCTAGTGAAACAAACTATAATTAAGTTCAAAATCATCCCAAGTAGAATATAGTATTCTATATGTGTATGCTATTTATATGTATTAATATATAGTACATGAAGATGTATGTTTAATATGATGTGTGTGTATATATATATATATATATATATATATATATATATATATTTGCATGTGCGCTAAACAAAATGAGACCATTAATAACAAAAAACCCCCAAGGATAAAAATATTAACTTGATTACATTCAAGAACATTCAGAATGCCGAACATAGTCGTCTAGCATAGTGAAGCAATAGAGTATCGAGTATTTAATATGAGTTTGTTGTTCACACACAAGACTTGCATTTAATATTTGAGATGTTGGATTTATTACATTGGATGTTTATAAGAAATTGAACAATAACGTTTTGTTGTGCACACATAAGAACTGCATTTTTCTCTTCACTTATATGGAAATGTTGGTTCTAACTTCACTTAGATAATTTTAGTTTTGATGTGCACACACATGATCATTATTATCTAAGAGGCAAAAATAAAAGGAGTTACATGAAGATGTAATTAACAAAAGTTGTCTATTTATTGAATAAATCTATTATTTGTTGTGCAAACACAATGCTATATATTTATGACAATAAGATCCTTTCTCACTAGCAGATTTGACACAACATTTATTTAAGATCTGTTGAACTATATATATATATATATATATATATATATATATATATATATATGTGTGTGTGTGTGTGTGTGTGTGTGTGTGTGTGTGTGTGTGTATGTATATATATAGGGTAAAATGTAAATGTGGCCACTGAACTTTAGGAGTTTTTGGGTATTGAGCCCCATTATTTTGGCCAACGTGAATCGAGCCCCTTTATGTCATGAAATTTGGATATTGAACTCTCAGGTGCCACATGTACGTTAACTTGCCTACGTGGCACACGTGACAATGATGATGTGTAATTTTACAAAAATAATTCCAAAAAATATGTTGCTCCACAAAATCGAACCCAAGACCTCAAGTTTGTGGTTTTTGGCCATAAGACCACCTGAGCACTTTAGGCTTAGTTAATAAATTACCAAAAGAATAAATTATATACTGAATTAATTAATTTTACCAACCAAATATTTAAAGACAAACGTACTATTATTATTACTGAACTATTGGTTCTCAATTAACTAATAATAATAATAATAACTACAATAATAATAATAATAATAATAATAATAATAATAATAATAAAAATAGGTCATTGAAAACCAATAGTTGTCCCAATATTAGTTGATTGAGAACCAGTAGTTCATTAATAATAATAATAGTACATTTGTCTTTTAATATTTTGTTGGGGAAATTAATTGATTTAGTATATAATTTATTCGTTTGATAATTTAATAACTAGTCACAAGGTGCTTGGGTGGTTTCATGACCAAAACCTCAAACTTGAGGTCTTGTGTTCAATTTTTGGTAGCAACATGTTTTTGGAAATTAATTTTGTAAAAGTACACGTCAGCTATGCCACATGTGCTATGTAGACAAGTCAAAGCACATGTGGCATCTGAGGGTTCAATATCCAAGTATCCTTACAGAAAGGGGCTCAATTCGCGTTGACCAAAAGAAAAGGACTCAATACCCAAAACCCTTAAAGTTCAGCGGTCACAATAGCATTTTAACCAATATATATAGAGTGTCATATAGTTTGATGAAAATTATGGGAGAAACCATTTTAATAAAGACCTAAATTAATCTGGTGATTGATAAATTGAATGCATGCTAATATTGTTAAATTACAAATTTCATGATCTATAGATATTTACAATGTCTAGTTCATTATCAGTGCGAACATATTGGATGTTAATAAGTTAACCGGACAGAAATATAAGAATTCGTTAAGGAAATTGAGAATAGTTCTCACAACTGAAAAACTATCTTATGTTCTTAATTCGCTTGTCTCCTCAACAGTTGCAGACAATGTCTCTGAAAAAGAGATTGCTACTTTTAGAAAGTGGCAATGTGATGCAGAATGGGCTCACAACATCATGTTAGCATCCATAAGTAACGAGTTACAACATCAACACGAGAAAATGGATGTACCTACTATTTTGATGCACCTTCAAGATTTATATGGTGAACATAGTATGTCTACCAGATATAAGATATCTAAGAAGCTCTTCTAATCTAGAATGACCGATGACACTACAGTACATACACACGTCCTCAAGATGATCAATTTGATTGAAAAATTGGGACAACTAGATTTTGTCATGGATGGAGAGTTGAGCCAAGATTTGATTTTTCAGTCACTCCCAAAACCTTTCTCACAATTTGTTGTGAATTTTCACATGAACAAGCTTGATATCAATATATATGAAATGTTTTATTCATACGATGAATGTTTTATTTATTTATATATGATGATATATATAATAATAAATGGGATGATTATGGACTATTGGCCCATAAGATTGGATTTAATTTTTGAATGGATGCTTGAATGAATGAAGTTTTCATACATGGGGTCGCGCACCTCGCCTATCTAATTTTCTGTTATAAATTTTATCTCCCTCATATGTAATTCACCTTGACTGTTGATCAAGATTTCTGTTTTATTAAAAAAAAATTGTAATATGATTTATTAGATTTACTTTAGAAATTGAAATTGAAGAGCAGGAGCATTAAAGACCCATTTGTAATGAAGCCTGGAAGGAATGTAATAGTTATATTAATATTTATTTTTGCACTTAGGTTTGAACTTTTAGTTCATGGTGGCCCTAGTGAACCAAACTATAATTATGTTCATAATCATCCCAAGTATAATATAGTATTCTATATGTGCATGCTATTTATATGTATTAATATATAATACATGAAGATGTATGTTTAATATGACGTGTATTTATATATATATTTGCATGCGCGCTAAATAAGATGAGACCATTAATAACAAAAACCCTCAAGGATAAAAATATTAAGTTGATTACATTCAAGAACATTCAGAATGCCAAACGTAGCCTTCTAGCATAGTGAAAAAGTAGAGTATCGAGTATTTAATATGAGTTTGTTGTACACACACAAGACTTGCATTTAATATTTGAGATGTTGGCTTTATTACATTGGATGTTTATAAGAAATTAAACAATAACGTTTTATTGTGCACACATAAGAAATGTATTTTTCTCTTCACTTATATGGAAATGTTGGTTCTAACTTCACTTAGATAATTTTAGTTTGGATGTGCACACACATGACCATTATTATCTAAGAGGCAAAAATTAAAGGAGTCATGAAGATGTAATTGACAAAAGTTGTCTACCTATTGAATAAATCTATTGTTTGTTGTGCACAGACAATGCTATATATTTATGGCAATAAGATCCTTTCTCACTAGCAGATTTTACACAAACTTTTATTTAAGATCTCTTGAACTATATATATATATATATATATATATATATATAGGGTAAAATGTAAATATGGCCACTGAACTTTAGGAGTTTTTGGGTATTGAGCCTCTTTCTTTTGGCTAACGTGAATCGAGCCCCTTAATGTCAAGAAATTTGGATATTGAACCCTCAGGTGCCACATATGCGTTAACTTGCCTACGTGGCATACGTGGCACTGATGACGTGTACTTTAACAAAACTAATTCCAAAAAATATGTTGTTCCCCAAAATCGAACCCCATACCTCAAGTTTGAGGTTTTGGCATATGGCAACTTAAGCACCTTAGGCCTAGTTAATAAATTACCAAAAGAATAAATTATATACTAAATTAATTAATTTTCCCAACAAAATATTAAAAGACAAACGTACTATTATTATTAATGAACTATTGGTTCTTAATTAACAAATAATAATAACTACAATAATAATAATAATAATAATAATAATAATAATAATAATAATAATAATAATAATAATAATAATAATAATAATAATAATAATAATAATAATAATAATAATAATAATAATAATAATAGTAATAATAGTAATAATATAAATAATAATAATAGTTCATTGAAAACCAATAGTTGTCCCAATATTAGTTGATTGAGAACTAATAGTTCATTAATAATAATAGTACAGTTTTCTTTTAATATTTTGTTGGAGAAATTAATTGATTTAGTATATAATTTATTCTTTTGATAATTTAATAACTAGTCACAAGGTGCTTGGGTGGTTTTATGACCAAAACCACAAACTTGAGGTCTTGTGTTCAATTTTGGGTAGCAACATATTTTTGGGAATTAGTTTTGTAAAAGTACATGTCAGTTGTGCCGCGTGTGCCATGTAGGCAAGTCAACGCACATGTGGCACCTGAGGGTTCAATATCCTAATTTTCTTACATAAAGGGGCTCGATTCGCGTTGACCAAAAGAAAGGAACTCAATACCCAAAACCCTTAAGGTTCAGCGATCACATTTGCATTTTAACCTATATATATAGAGGGTCATATAGTTTGATGAAAATAGTGGGACACCATTTTAATAAAAACCTAAATTAATCTGCTGATTAATAAATTGAATACATGCTAATGTTGTTAAATTACAAATTTCATGATTTACAGAATTTTACAATGTCTAGTTCATTGTCATTGCGAACATATGGGATGCTAATAAGTTAACCGGACCGAAATATATGGATTGGTTAAGGAATTTGAGAATAGTTCTCACAACTGAAAAACTATCTTATGTTCTTAATTCGCCTGTCCCTGCAACAGTTGTAGACAATGCCTATGAAAAAGAGATTGATACTTTTAGAAAGTGGCAAGGTGATGCACAATGGGCTCACTACATCATGTTGAGATCCATGAGTAACGAGTTATAACGTCAACACGAGAAAATGGATGTACCTACCATTTTGATGCACCTTCAAGATTTTTATAGTGAACATAGTATGTCTGCCAGATATAAGATATCTAAGAAGCTCTTCTAATCTAGAATGACCGATGACACTATAGTCCATACAAACGTCCTCAAGATGATCAATTTGATTGAAAAATTGGGACAATTAGATTGTTTAATAGATGGAGAGTTGAGCCAAGATTGATTTTGCAGTCACTCCCAGAATCTTTCTCACAATTTGTTATGAATTTTCACATGAACAAGCTTGGTGTCGGCCTGCCTGAATTGCTTAACAGGTTGAAAACTGCGAAGAGTAACTTTCCAGCCAAGAAAGAACAAGTCTTACTGGTAGATGAGTTTTCTAAGAAAAAGAAGAGGACCAAAGGTTCTTCTGAAAAGAAGAAGGCAAAAGGAAAGTCACAAACCAAGGATAAAAAGAAAGTTAACTCTGATAGCAAAGGAGTTTTCTTTCACTGCAACAAGGCTGGACATTGGAAGAGAAACTGGAAAGAGTATTAAGATTCTTTGATCGGATTGTGGAAGGGAATACTTGAACAATGAGTTTCAAGATCATCTAAAAGATAATGGTATTTTCTCATAATGGACGCTTTCTGATACGTAATAATTATTTGGTGTATCTGAAAGGAAAAATCGCACCTTGTTGGACATTGTGCGACCAATGATGATTTTACTGACATTCCAGTATCCTTCTGGGCTTATGCCCTAGAAACAACTGCCTATCTACTAAATAAGGTACCCTCAAAATCTGTCCCTAAGACTCCATATGAGTTATGGATTGGGTGGAAATCTAGTCTTAAGCATATTAAGACATGGGGTTGTATAGTTTATGTAAAAAAGGTTTCAGAATGATAAACTTGGGACAAGATCTGACAAGTGCATATTTATGGGACATCCTAAAGAAATTTTAGGGTATTATTTTTATAATTCTAATGAGAAAAAGATGTTTATTGAGAAAAATGCTGCCTTTTTGGAAAAGGAGTTTATCCTTGAAGGGGCTAGTAGAAGGAAAATAGATCTTGAAGAAGTTCAGGAACCACAAATCAATATAAGTCAAATGGAGGAACCTGTAATTAGACCTATTTTACTACAACCGAATCGCAAATCTGGATGAGTATCGAAGATACCTGAAATGTATTAATTCATCACAGATGATGAAGATGAGGTACACATCATAGAGGATGATGATCCAGTTACATACGATGAGGCTATGAGTAATATATACTCAGAGAAATGACAGATGACCATGAAATCCTAAATGGAATCCATGTATGAAAACCAAATGTGGACTTTAGTTGAACCTCTAGAAGGCGTAAAGCCTATAGGGTTATATGAGTCTTTAAGAGAAAGAGTGGAGCAAATGGCAAGGTAAAGACCTATAAGGCCAGACTAGTGACAAAAGGTTTCAAATAAAATCAAGGTGTTGACTATGATAAAACCTTCTCACCGGTAGTAATGTTCAAGTCCATTCGAATTTTACTTGCGATTGCAGCTTATTATTACGAAATCTGGCAAATGAACGTGGAGACGCCCTTCCTCAATGGTAAGTAGAGGAGAATGTATATATGATACAGCCAGATGGATTTGTCTCAAGAGATGAAGCAAATCTAGTATGTAAGTTTCAATGATATATTTATGGATTAAAGCAAGCTTCTCAAAGATGGAATATTCATATGTATACAAGAAGGTTAGTATACAGGAAGGTTAGTGGGAGCACTGTAACATTCCTAATACTATATGTTGATATACTACTTATTGGGAATAACATACCGATACTACAATTGGTAAAGATATGGTTGTCTAAACACTCCTCTAAGGAAGATTTGGGAGAAATATCTTATTTATTGGGGATAAAGATCAATAAAGATAGATCTAAAAGGATGCTCAACTTGACCCAAGGAACATACATTCATTTGAAGCTAAATGGGTTTAGTATGACAAACTCCAAGATAGGTATCATGTTGATTAGCCATGAAGTGTATCTCTCTAAGAAATTGTCCCTAATGACACCTGAAAAGAGAGATCACATGAGTAACTATCTTGTATGCAATGAAATTTATGAAACCTGATGTTGATCAGTCATATTCTGGAGAAGATCACTGCAAGATAATGAAAAACATCCTAAAGTACTTAACAAGTAAGGATGTGTTTATAATTTATGGTGGGTCTGATTTAAAACTAGAGGGCTATACAGACTCATGTTGTTCAAACTGATCGAGACTGTAATACCCGAGAATTTTCATATATTAATAAATGAATATATTAATGGAAGTGAATATTTATTCATATATAAATGATTTTGTGTTATGAGATGAATTAATTCAATTATATAAAAATTGAATAATTATAATAATTGAGAAATTTATGGAGTTTGCGATAAACTCATTGATAGCCTTGTGTGGTACAGTGATGAGGATTATTAATGATTATATTAATTAACGAATGAATTATTAAGTAAATAATTAATCTATATTAATTATTAATTGCTATTGTAGAATATTAATTAATAGTTATGGAATATTAACTGTGATTAATTAATAATACGTGATTATTATTATTGCAAGAAATATAATAATAATAATAAGCAACGTGTCTATTATATTATAAGATTTATATTTATATACTGTGCGTGATAAATGAGCAATGGTTGTGAAAATTAATAATTTCATTAATTAACGAGGAATGGATTAATTAATATTATTTTTAATTAATCAATAAGATTAGTAATTTATTTATTTGACATTATGAATAATAAAACAAATAAGTAAATAAGATTATGTTAACTGTTATGCGCAAGTGTGCAAGTATTAAATATAAAATATATGGGATACCACTCTATTAGACAGTGTAGAGAAACATTTAAGTGTGACCATGCAAGTATACCTAAACTATGTTATATAGTGCAATGTGATTGAACATATTGAAACTATATGTTATGATCAACTAAACTATGTGAGCTACATGAATTATGTGTATGTGACAACATGTATGCAAGTATACATTAAATTAATACATCTTGAAAGTGTTGTAAACAAGGGTTGATTAATAGAATTTAATAATAAAAAAAATAATGTGATGTGAGTATATCCGAGTAAATTATACCCGTATGATAAAAATGTGCATGAATTATATGTGTGCAAGTCACACTTATTACATTATGTGAAGTACATTGTGATTTAAATTATAACCTAAGAGTACATAATATATATAACATAAGTATATGGTGTATATATACAAGTGTAGCATGTAGTCCATTGGTAAAATGCTGAGATTTGCTTTGCTTGTCCTATAATGAGCGACACATTTCCCTTCACGTGTTATACTCCAAGTTATCCTAAGCCTACTCCTCTCCTCAAACTCAGCATTTCCATAGCTCATGATGAGCAAGGGAGTGGGAAAAATGATGAAGCTCACTAACTAAATTACCAACTCTCTATTAACCTTCATGCAAATCTTCTATCACTAGGTTTGATTCAATGGAGGAATCCATTGACTGGTTCATAATTCTCCTATATATATAGCCCTTCTCTTCACAAATTCTTTTGCTGATAATTTGCTTAAGTTAAGTTGAGAGTAATACATATAAGTATAGTAGCATTGCGAGTGGGAAGTAGCAGCAAGTCAGATTACATTACAGAGGTATAATTCTATGATTATTATTCTTCATTTTATCTCTGTTAAAATTTCTATTCTTGAAATTCTTAATTCTTAATCATGTTGAATTGGGTTGTAATTGGGGTATAGAACAATTGTTTAGTTGTTATAATAAACTTATAAGCATGTTGGAATACAATGTGGTTATTTTCGTGAATAAATTTTTTGAATTGGGTTGATGTCTGCCGAAGCAGAAGCTTCCAGCTCTGTACAGGTAATGGCGCAGCTGCGCCCTGGTTATACTAGGGTCCTGCGCAGCTGCGCAAGTGCAAAACTTGCGTTTTGCTGGCCAAGGTCCTGCGCATCTGCGCCAGTTTTGAACTGGGGCGCTGCGCAGCTGCGCCGGTCACTGGTTCCAGATTCTGCTTCTGATCCAGGCTGTTACGTGCGAACTTATGATAACACTTTGGTACAAGTTTGAAAAGATAAGTAGCATGCCTATAGGAGTATATGGAGTTAACGCAAACATGTTTTACTATGATTTTATGCAAGATTAATGAAGCGACGTATAGCGTTGAAATAAACTTAAAGTTTCCTAAGCGAACTTTAACATGTGTGAACCATGACTATATTCTGACTTTGAGCATGTAAGTAGAACCTAGAAATACATGAAGAATGTGATACCATGTACGTATATGTTTCATGATATAAGATTTATAGTTCCTTTGTTTATGACCAAACTCATTGGACTTTGTGTTAGAGAACATTTTCAAGTAAAACTTGATATATCAAAGCAAATATGCATGAATACTACATGATGTACATTCTGATCTTGAGAAGATGTTAACATGACTTGACTACATATTATAAGAACTTTAAAGTGATCTTGTATGTGTTGCATCGTTCAAGTTTAAAATGATTTTAAAGGCAAACTTGAATATGTTTTCAAAACCAATTGCATTAGTGTGAATAGATGAGTTCTAAGAATCTAAGATAGCATGTTTAAATTCATTATGTCTCTAAGCATGACTCTTATATGTTTGATATAACGGTAGTAAACCAAGCGCGAGTTTAGGCATGTTTCTATAGTAATGAACAATGCTAGTTAAGAATAAATGATGTGGACAATCGCGAGCATGTATATTACAATTGATATGACCTTCTCGCAAGTATCTATGATTAATTGTATACGTTGTGATTGCATGGCCATATTTGGCCTTAAGTTCTTAGAAATCCCAAACTAAGACCCTAACATGTAAAGTTAAATTTAGGATGGTAATACGTGTATGATATAACTACTTGTGAGCATGCCTAAAACGAGCTATGCGATCACCTCATATGTTTAAAATAACAAGCATGATAGTTTACATGATATCATGATATTGTAAGGCCTTAAATTGTCTAAAGATGTAAAGCTACAACCTATATCATGTAAATTGAACGTGAAAAGGTTGAAGGAGCATGAAAGTATCCCTTAAACATGTATACATGCTACGTGATATTATATGATGTTACTTGAACCTGATTTTGACGGTTAACTTATAAGAATGCCATAACTTGCTAAAAATGAAATATATTTAGTATTGATTGTGGTCTTATGTGATATTAATAATATGAGAGCATGTTTGCTAATTGTTGCGATCTTATATGATATGAGAATGTGTTTAAACTCTAAAGGAGGAACGTTAAGGATAGAAATTATATTCTATATAACTGTGTAGCTAGGTTAAAACTTAGCTTATGTGTTGAGTGTATATTCGAAGATAAAATATGAAGTTAAATTATATGACTAATGAATATCATATATACATAACTATATTACGATAGGATTCGAAAAGTGTTGATTAATTTACGGGGATAAACTACGCTTAAGGCAAGTATCCTAACCGACGCATTTACTTTATGTAAGTATTCTATCTTTGTATATTGCGAGCTAATTTCTTTACTTAATCGTTTGAATTGAATTAGCATACTTGAACTCTTATTTTATTAACGCTATTATTCATGTTGAACTTGGTATTGTTCTTGAATATTGTTAAAGTGTCTATGCCATTTGATTCGGCTAGACTTATATTATTGAAAAGCGACCCAAACTAATTGATTGGTGCGGGATCTTGTATTTGACTGAGAAGAATAACCTTCTTTGAAGGGAATATATAATTGTCGGAGAACCGACGTGCGCACTTGAGTATGATTGATTGTTATGCATAACGTATGGTACTTTAGGCTGATCACCTGTTGTACCTATTTTTGTTGGATTTTCAGTTTAATACTGTTAATTCTAGTAGAAGTTCATAGTCCTTAGTGACTGCTCAGTATTCAGTTATCTTGAAATCGTCAATTGATTTATTATTGAAACACATTGATATTACTCTATCTTTAGCGACTGTTATTGAGAACTATTGATATTCTTGTTATCCTTGAACTATCAAACCTTGCTATACCCTTTCGAGAATTAAGAATTATATTACTCACCCTTATTGTATATTACTTGCTGGGCAATTTGTGCTCATTCTTGCTTTCCCTAAAATATTTCAGTTAAGGCAGAGCAGTGCGGACCTTCGGGCACAGATAAGGGCAAGGGAAAGGCTACTGAGTAGCTTAAATTATGTAGGACTTATGATTGTAATAAAGAACTTATGATATTATGTACTAGTTAAGATTATTTATGCTTAAGATATGTCTAAGCTATGTAATCACTGTTTAAGTTACGAGACTTTGGGACGTGAATAATTATATTATTTAAATATAATTTATTCGGTATTAGTTGTGTATTATTCCGCTGTGCGATGCGACATTTAGTTGTATTATTATTGTGATGTATTACCATGAGCACGTGACGAACCGAATTCGAGAGACCAAGTGGCGGTTCCGGATTTGGGGGCGTCACAGAGACGACATTAAATTAGTTTTAGGGTATGTAATTCCCTTGAACGGTGGTTCAGTGAGTTAGAAAAGTTTTAAGCAGCAAAGAGTTACTGATTTAGTGACAAAGACATAGTATATAGCTGTAAGTGAAGCTGCAAAGTTGTTTGTATGGATGAAAAGTTCATTACAAAACTTGGAATGTTTCCTAAGTCTCATTAGAGATCCAAATAGGTGTTGCGACACTTTCATTTGATTGGAGAATCATTGAAAAAAGAGAAGTCGCTATAAAGATAATAGACTCTCATAATAACATTGCAGATCCATTTACTAAAATATTAACTCAATATTAGTTTGATTGCACTTAGAGAAGATGAGTATTAGATATCAGGGCAATTAAATTTAGTGCAAGTGGGAGATTGAAAGTAGTTTACCCTCAAGCTAATCACATTAGATGTGATAAGCATTAACTTTGTAATGTTGTTCATTTATTAATAAAAAAAATTTATTTAAGTAAAAACATTCTTTATCCATTTTATGGTAGAAAAATTGAATTGTATGGCAACTATTCACGGAATAGGTTCTTTGTGATTAAACATTGATTTCATATTATCCGGATAGTCATGATACATTATTGTAAGGTGTCAGTCATGATGTAGAGAAAATATTATTTATTTATATTTGAATTAAAGTAGTTTAATTCATTATAAATAATATTAGAATGGTTGTATTTATTTATTCTACTACGAGCTTAATATTGAACCAAAATGGTCACATCATAAAAGAGAAATATAAATTTATAAGTAATTGGCTTAATAATAATAAATTAAGTATATTTAATTTATTGATAAAATAAAGTAAATAGTTTAATATTTATAATTAAGTATTTTAGAATTACTAAATTATAAATTAATAAGAGGAGTCTTATTATTATTATTATTATTATTATTATTATTATTATTATTATTATTATAAATTACTTGGCTAAATAATAATAATTTAAGTGTATTTAATTTATTAGTGGAATAAATTAAATAACTTAATATTTATAATTAAAATACTAATTATAAATTAATAAGAGCAGTATTATTATTATTATTATTATTATTATTATTATTATTATTATTATTATAAATTATTTAGTTTTTAAGTAGTTTAGGAATTCAATTAAAACCCTAACTTCTAAAAGGTTTAGGAGGGATGGTTAGTCTATAAATAAGAGTGGTCTTATTATGGAACAGACTAATGCATCTCTTTGTAAGTATTCTGAAAAAGCCTAAGGAGTTAGGAGATATAGAATTAGGTCTAGCCACCCCAGGCCTTGTAGAACCTAAATATACTTCTTCAGTCAATATTCTCTTGGTGGATCACCGATAGTGCGTTGCACACTTGAGTAACGAACGTTTGACCCGTGGACTTGAAAAAGCGTGGAGTATCAAAGAATTGGAACTTGAAGATTATAGCAAGGAATTATATTATCTTCATTAGGTATATCTTTTATCCTTCCTCAATTAATAATATTGCATAAGGTGATTCTTGGGATTGTAGAAAATTTTAAATTCGATTTATGTCATACTTCCCCACTGTTTTAGAGTATGGCTGTATGTATGTTCTCGTTTCTGCAAACCAACAGAAACATGTTTCTTAAGGAAGTCACTAAAGTGTTGTAGGTGCCCATCAAGCCTTAAGCCATGAGTAGGTGAATACTAGTTAGAACTTGTGCACTCTGCTGCCATATGACAAGGGCAAATGTTTACAACTAAAAGTAGAGGTCAAAATAATGGACTTTGGTAATAGACACAACAAGGACACTACCTAACCCCTCCCCTAGAATCTATGATTCTAGAGTAAAGGATAATCAAAATGCAAACTCAAGTGGCCTAAGTACTCTTGGTCGCAGAAAAAAATCAAGTAAACAGAAGCTTTGCAAACAACTAAACTGACAAAGAAGTAAGTTGGACCAACAAAACGGGACTAAAGCCAGAGCCGTTTCTGAGATTTTGGTCGGTCAGGACGAAAAATGAAAATGAAACTCTCTTCGAAACATTGTCTTCACAAAAAAAATATAAAAATAAATAAATAAAAATTATAAGCTATATCCAAAAAAGTGCCTTTCCGAAGCTTAAAACATATTAGTTTGACTATGACAAAATATATGTGAACTTCGACTACAGTAAAATATACAAGAAGTTAGACTACAACAAAATATATGAGAATATATTCATTGAAAGATACTTCTTTTAGTGTCCCTAGAGCCAAAATCTTCAATCAAATATTCAAAATCCTATATATATACATATATATATATATATTAAAAAAATTGAGGCCCTTCTAATCTGGGGCCCAGGGCGGTCGACTCTTCCGCCTGTGCTCAGGAACGGCTCTAACTAAACCCTGTCGAGAAGGGAGAGTCGAAAATGAAGTTCATGAAATGAACAATATGGGAAGATCTACCGACTAGAAAACTCAATGATGGGAAGGGTCAACTGGAAGGAATGAAGAGGATAGAGCTCTGATCCAAAATAGAGAAGGAAGAAATGCAAAAAATCGTAGTAAAGATAGCCAGGTAAGAGAATTGCAAGCCTCAAAGTGAGGATCAGTAGCCCGAACTAAACGAAAAAAACATAATGAATTAGAAGGAAAAATTAAGAATTTGGATAAGGTGGTATTAGAACTTAAAGGAATTAAACCATAAATGACCGTGCAAGACCATAAAGCGCAACCATTCTTTAATGAATATCATTACCTTTACGCTCTTATAAGGGTGTTAAAATGTCAGATCACCCTATATGACGTGACTTCAAATCTGCATGACCATTAGAATGCCTTCAAGGTAGCCCCATGGTTTTACGTGCATACAAGGACAAGATCATATATGCAGGGCATTCCCCAAATACCTTTAAAGATGATGCACAAGCTTAGTTTCCTAATTGCCCTCACAGTCGATCTATTATTTTAAGAAAAAAATCATATAAGCTATTTGCAGAACACTTCATTAACACCTAAAGATGCTCAAAACTTTTGCCCCTCTAGTGTTAATCAAACAAAAGGTGGGGGACACTTTGTAGCAATAAGAAGCATGGTTCAATGAAGAATGCCAGCCAATTAAGTGATAAACTTGGATCAAATAGCGAAATTAGTTATTTTGGCAAATGGTGTCAAAGGTTTCGATTTAGTGTAATTGATCACAAAGAGATTGCCTACATATTTCAGAAAAGTGAAGTAGAAAGTAGAAAAATACATCTTGTACAAAGATAAAAGGATCGTACAGGGAGAGACAAACTTAAGTAATAAGGAAAAGAAATGAAAGAATTGAGAAGCAAAAGAGAAAACCCCCATTGTAAGAACAAAAGACATAAAGAAGGAGAAGAAAGAAGATAGGAAAGATCAAGAGCCAGAAGGGAAGAAAACTCTACTCCTTTAAAAATCCTCAAGTGCCTTCCACAAGGATGTGGGGCATACCACCAAGGAATGCTAGCAGGTCAAAGATGAAATTGAAGAGTTGATTAAGAGAGGACACTCTTGCATGTACGTGCGGAACAACCATCAGAGGCTAGTAATGGAAAGGCTGGGGAGACAAGAATGGTCACCTAACCTCATGATAAAATAGGAAGACCAAGTAGAAAGAGCACTACCACTGCCCTTGTTATTCCCAAAATCACACAACGAGATCTAAAAAGGTTGAATAAGATTCTTTAAAAGTTTATTTTTAAAGATTGATTACTAAATAAGTTAATAAAGTTAATTGATTAAATTAAGCATAGCATAATATATTTTGAAAAACCTTTCAGAGATTAAGTAAGAAGCCATAGTTCTAAATTTAATTCACAATGTATAAATAGGTCATAAATATAAAACGTCACCATTCTGAACATTCTTCTCGATCAACTTTTTCAAGTTCCTGCAAGCTTCGATGGTGTGTCCAGCGGCCTGATCACAATACTTGTTATGGTTACCATCTAAGTGCCTCACCTGTCCGACCGCTTCTTGAAATCTTTTTACATACAAGCTAAGGGTCTCATCGAAATACTGTCGAATCTGAAATAGAGAACCGATCGTCTTGCCTCTCCTTTTGTTACTCCCGAAGTGGCTATGGAACTGGTTACAAAGATCCTTCCATGACGAGATTTAGTTGGGATTTAACGATGTCATCCACTGTCAAGCCTCTTTCCCCATGGTCATAATAAATATCTGACACTTGGAGGCATCAGAATAGTCATAGTACTTCATCAGCCGGTCATAAGCCTATGCTCATACTAATCTCCCGTTCCATCGTAACTCTCTATGTGTGGGGCCTTTTTGTTAGGATCGGCCCGAAACCGATCTATCTCTAAAGAGAATGGTGATGTTGGGTCAATCGGAGTCTCCTCCTGATTGGGGGCCGCAAGTCTCTTCTCCAACTCCGCTAGTCTCCGGGAAAGTGCCTTGCCTCGTTTCTCCTAGGGGATGACTCTCGCCTATCCAGATCTCTGGGCTCTTGAGAGGCTTCTCGTCTTCTCTGTTCGGTTCTTCCTCTGCCTTCACTGCTTCCTTCACGAGAGCAACTCATGTGTCCTGCTCATATCCTAAGAGCGGCTTTTATGCCTGCTCCTCTCTTGAGAACGACTTCGGCTCCTGCTTCTTTCCTGCCGAGAACCGTCCGAACGATGTGTCCTGGATTGATTCCTGGGCGATACTTCCCGACGACGATTATGTGTAGAAGAAACCTCCTCCCCTTTCAACAATACCAACTGTGCATCTGATTCCTTTCACTAAAGACGAAGGGATTCAGCGGCATCCTCGTTCTCCTAAACCTTTCTAGCTAAGATCAAATGCCTGGTGTCCGGGATGTTTCCCTTGGAGTCTCAATCCTTCTGGGTACGCGTTTGGGATGGGATATGCTCGATGCGACCATCATGTCCCTTTATTTTTCTTGCAGTTAAGAACAACCTATTGATTTATGATTTTTATTTTAATGATGACAACATATATTTTGTATGGAGATATTTTATGATTTTCAGGTTATGGACTAATTATTCTTATATCAAGATTTCAAGTGGTCCATTGTGAAGGAAATGTTTTTTAGAGCCACCACATGGTTAGGTCCGTAGGACTTCACTTAGGAAATCAAATGTAATGATTTCTAGCTTGAGTTATAAATTTCAAGGCAATTTTATTTTGCTGGAAATAATTTTAATAAGGTTTCATGAGCTTAAAATTCAAATCCTTTAAAGAGTTATTTTTGGAAGCCAGATTAATTCAGTTTTATTTCCTATTTTCAAATAGTTGAAAATTCAAATTCAAAAGTTGGAAATATATTTTGGAAACAAAATCATTTGTGAAAAATACTCAGTCTTGCTTTCTGTAGTCAAAGATTTTTTTCTTTGAGCTGAGTTGATTCCTTATTTCATGCCGATGACCTTTTCTAAATCCTTATTCCTTGATTCTAGCAGTTTAGTTTTTCAAATTCAAATCCCTTCATTTTTAGTCTGTTCATCTCTCTTTGGGATTCTGAAATTGAAGAAGTTTTTTTTTCTGCCGTTGTTTTTTTTCTTTATATATCACCCTCTTGGCTAAAGCTTATACGGACAACGAAAAAAAGAAAAACAAGAGAAAGCTTATAAAGAAAAGTTTCTAGCAATCTGATTTTGCATTGCTCTTAATTTCTTATGCTAGAAATTCATAGATATATTGTAATTATATGCGTTCTTGATTAAAACAAGTATACAAGCCTATTGTGGTTTGTCGTTTGATCCAGTGGTGGATAGGTCTGTATAAAAGAAGCTCTAAGGATACAGTGGTGCAAGCGGATGCAGAGGTGCAAGAGCTTGTAGTTGTGCAAAGGGGGCAGTGGTTTCCAACGGTGTTGAGAGCTTCTTTGTAACAAGGAGTATTTGTAATTGATTAAATATTAATGTTAATTAAAGAGTCTTCAATACCAATTGGTATTAGACGTTGATTAAGCCATTAGAGGTTAAGGGCAGAACCACGCAAAAATCTTGGTGTTCTTATTTACTATTTATCTTGTTGCATTGTCTCAATTATACACTTATATCACTTCATACTTTGCATTGATAAAAGACGATGATGCTTAACAGGTTAAGTAAATATGGTAACAGGTTTTAGGGGTGGGTATTTGTTTCGGGTTTTTTCAATTTTTAGGTTAACCGAACCGGTTCGGAAATGGTACAATTAACCGATATATACCGGTTATTCGGTAACGGGTTCGGGACAGTATTTTGGAGGTTCAGTACATACCGTACCGAACCAGTATGTACCGAACAGATGAAAATCTTATAAATCCTTACCTGTCCGGCTATCCCCAAAGGTTTGTAATAGCAGCTTTTTAGCTACAGCAATTGGGGAGGTTGATTTAAACAAGGTTGAGCCTTGGGATCTGCCTTATAAGTCTTATGTTTTCCTGTTCTTTGTTTATTGATGAATGATTTTTGTTCTAATTTCCAAATTTTATATTTGTTTTGAAATCAAAGGGAGAACAAAATGGGTGAAAAAGAGTGGTACTTTTTCTATGTGAGAGATTGGAAGTACCTAACTGGTTTGAGGATAAATAAAGCAACTAATGCAGGCTACTGGAAGGCCACGGGCAAAGATAACGAGATTTATGTGTCCAAGCTTCTCTCTATTCTTCAAAATCGAGTTGAAGTACAAAAAAATAGTTCAATAGTTTGAAGAATATTTAGTTTGTTTTCATTTCAAAATTCATAGATTTGCCTATCTGGTCATCAAAATTGATGAGTTTTTGATTGACTCGTTCCCTTGAAGAAAAACTTACCGTGCTGCTCTTTAAATTCAATTTCCCCATTTTTTTGGTATGAGATTTTGAAAAATTAGGGCATCTATGTTTCTATATAACTTTATACATATTACATAAAATTCTAAACATAAGCAGGTTTTGATGAATTAAGATGAATTGATTTAGCAGAAGAAAAAAAAGAAAAAACCAACTGGGTCATGTATGAATTTAGACTTGAGGGAAAACATTCCATAAATAACATCCCCAAAACATCAAAAGCAAGCACCAGTTCATACATACTCTTTCTCCTCTGTTTCTTACAATTATCCTCTATTTCTTAATCAGTTGGTCAAATTGCTCTGTTTTTTCTTATAGAACGAGTGGGTAAAAAATTTATCAACCAGTACAATTATATGAAAAAATCAGTACTGAACTGATACCGAACCGGCTAACCAATTCGGTACACCGGTTTAACTGGTACCAGTATCGGTACATAATTTTGACCACTTTCGGTAACTGGTTCGGTACGATTCGTCCCAGTCCGGTAAGATTTTTTACCGATGCAAAGTCCTAACAGGTTCTGCATATTAGTTGAATATACTTAAGCAAACAGGTGATAATCTGTCTGAATAGTTCAACTTTACTCTACGATTAGACTCTGCATATCAAGATTCATTTAAACACTTAAGTAGACATATCATAACATGTCTGTATAGTTTCAGTTAGCAGAGAAATTAAAAGTTGTTATTTTTAATCAATTAAAGCATATTCACCTATTCATATCCCCCCTCTAGGTGTGCACACTTCTGAATTTCACAACCGACATGTGACTGCAGCCGTCTGAGTATTTCTATGACCCACTGAATGATGTGGGGCTCGATCCTATCCAAGATTTTTTGGATAGCCCCAACCTGTCCTTGACCGAACCCTTAGGCTGAGCAGATGGGTTTGTAGTCGATTTCCAGTGTCTGGAGACCGTCTTACTTGTCGTCATTATTCTTAATCAATTTCCTTCATGATTGAAAACTCCTAGCACTAAACTGCTCTCCTTCTAGCGTAAATGTTAATGTCAAGATTCGTCCACGCGCATCAATCACCAAAAGCGCATTCAATCTTGTATAGAAACGAGATCACATGAATAAGCTTGACGGCCTGGACCGCTGGGGGATAGCTCCGATGTGAGAATAAGTACAGGCTGAACAAGTTTTAACAGTGGAGGTATTTAGTGCCTAAAAATAATAGTGAATTGTGTGTACCTGAGAACCAAAGTATAACCTTATATTTATAATTATCATACCTCCTGTACTTACTCCTCCCCGTATAGAAATTGGATTTCTCATTAGGTCAGATTCTTCAATGGGATCGAACTGAATCTCCATAAAGGAATGAAATCGGATTCTATCCCGACACTTTTCCGTAGGAGTTAGAAATCAAATATAAATAGGAATCCTAGATTTCTAAAAGTTCTCTAATGCCCAAACATGTTCCTACATGGGGAGACTTCCTCCACATAGATCATGGCCCACCAAATCATTTAGGCCTAAATAATCACGCCCCAACATTACCCCCAGTCTTCCATTATAATGGGGCATTTAATGGAAGAATTCCTCATTAAAATCCCAATAATTATGTAACAAATCAGTATGCACCAAGCCCAAAATCAAAATACCTCATTAATGTACCCATCACTTTGTTAGGTTTGTATGATATCATGGGCGCAATCAAATTGCAAAAATAGCGGAAGCATGGTAAAATCAGAGATAAATTTTTTACTACAAACCAATTACTCGGATCATTCTTTTACGCACAGTTAT
This sequence comes from Panax stipuleanatus, assembly GCA_020205555.1. Classification (NCBI taxonomy): domain Eukaryota; kingdom Viridiplantae; phylum Streptophyta; class Magnoliopsida; order Apiales; family Araliaceae; genus Panax; species Panax stipuleanatus. The sequence continues at coordinate 122,244,620 of CM035124.1, read as the reverse complement.
TAATTAAAACGAAATAGAATGATATTAGATTCATACCCTTGTAGAACTAAGCTTCTACATGTACAAGTTCAACTCCTTGTTCTTCGTGATCTCTTTGAATCTCCGGGATTGATTCCTTCCTGTGATCAACGTTAGTCACCCAAGTGTTTGGCCTCTAAAGGTGATCCACCAAGGAAGAGGAATTGTTCAAGAAGGAGGGTGGTTAGCTAAGCCCTAATTTTCTATTCTCTATAGAAAATGAGTACTCTCCAACAATTGAAATTGCATCAACTGATATCTAACATAAGACTCCTTTTATATAGATATTGGTCAACCCTTCTAATCTAATTAGAAATAGGGTTTCATTTAATTAATTAAACTCCTTTAATTAATTAGGTTTCCCAACTCATTGAGAATAATTAATTAAAATCTTTTAATTAATTTACCTCCTAATCTTATTAGGAATAAATGAGAGTACTTATATTAAATTAATTCCTAAACTCCTTTAGAAATTAAAATAATATTAATTGTAATAATATTAATAAGACTCCTCTTATTAATTTATATTTAATATTTCAAAAATATTAAATAATAAATATTAAGCTATTTAATTTATTCTATCACCATAGATTAAATTAATTATACTTAACATATTATTACGATTATGTCATCACCTTCTTAAATAATTATTCTTCCTTTTATGGTGTGACCCTTTAGGTTCTCCATATTAAATCGGTTGTGAATAAATCAATTAGAACAATTCTAATCTTATTTAAATAAATAAATTAAACTAATAATCTAGTTAAATAAATAATATTTATTCTACAATAGGGACAAGCCTCCCTAGCGATCAACGACTTTTTAGATAATATAGATTTTAACATTTATCATAAAAGAACCATTGAGTTAATAGTTACCGTACAATTCAATTAATCATTCCACCATACAATGTCCCAATTAAATATAAGACATGGAATTACTGTCAAGTCTTATTTTATTTAATTATATGTATTTCGATCAGAAAATGCACAATTCAAAATAATACAAATTAGAAATAATGCACAACTCATTTCTAATTTCAGTATGCCTTGGCCAAGGATTACTATGTTGTCATTTAACGAATCACATATGACATATCTCTTCTTTTATTAGAAGCGGTAGATTCTTTATTGATCATTCATTATCTCCATATATAACTTATTACAAACAAGCATACCCTTTGATATACCCTAAGGGTCTTAAGGAATAAGTTAAAGTATAATTCATTACACACAAGATAGTATTATGATGATCTCAATTCTGAAGATCACTTGTACTACTATCATATTAGGAATTCCTATTGACAAACGAGTAAAATTCTATTAGGTATTTCTTAGCGAATCACGTTCAGTGCACTTATTCTCCAATAAGCACCTAAATACTTGCTTTAGTGTCTCCACACAAATGAGCATGAGATCAATCATCCTCATCTAATGAGCAAGCAACATATGTACCAATATATCTGGATTCACTAATCCTCTTTTTAGTAATTCAACGATTAGGAACTATTTTAGTTTTAAACTTTCTAAAAATTTAGATCTCATTAGCATGATCAATATCATGATTCTAAAAGCATTACTTAAAACTATGGGTTATTTATATATTATAAAAACAGCATCCTGTAAATAATTAAATGTCTTTAATAAATAAATAATTTTATTAATAAATAAATAAGATTATTTTCAAAGTATATATTTTATTATTATATATAATTGACTTGTATGCATACTACTTTCACACTTATCACTGGGCCCTCACATCACCCCTAGTTCATTAATGCGCCATATTCAAGTAACCGACAGAAACTGAAAGGTCGGTCATTTCAAAAGCCTTTTTTCCTATAAATAACCGTCACTTTATAGATCTGTCTTTTCAAAACCATCTAAAAGCTCTATGCAACATTTTCCTTCTCTCTGCAAATCCCCTGCTGAATTTCTAAATGAGCCCCCACTTTCACCTCCTATTGCACCCCCTGTTTTGCAGCCCCCTATCTCTCCTGTCTCACTTCTAACTAATTTCCACAGTTTCCTTCTTCTCCACATATTTCCATTTCCACCCACAAATCATGCATCCTCCTGAATCCCCATGGCATGCAACCCTGCAATTATGGATCTGTTAATTGTTTTGTGAGAAATCAAGCCACAAGGACAGCAACCACAGAAAGAATAATGGGAAAACAAACTATTCTTGAGGAGAAATTTAGTCAGTTGCAAAGAAGTCAGACTGATTTGAAGCAAAAAAATAACACATTAACTACTGAGGGTGCTAAATTTATGAGGATTGCTTCCCCCGAATTTGATAGTTTGCACGAGTAGTTCCAGTTTTTTTTTTTTTTGATGGTATGGAGAAAATGGTTAATAGGAATGTTGTCCAACTTAGTCATGAGTTGAAGTTTGTTGCTAATCAGGTCGGGGAACTCACTAGGATCAATGATTTGGGCTTAATAATTTGGGAGACATCATCAGGCCACAGTGTGGCACATTGGCTTGATTGTGTTTGGTTGGCACGGTAGGTCTTTTTAGGACTATCTTATTCGTCAAATTCGTAGGCCTCCCAATTATGAATTCCTCACCAGGGCTGAGTGGAGGCAAATTATCAATCATTGACTAGTTTCTTCTATCTATTTTCTTTTTTATGATGACAAAAGGGGAGATAAGAAGACTTTATTAACTTTTAACTTTAATTCTGGTGGATGATTTTGATGCTTTGGTTTATTTCTGGATGTCTCTTATATAAATTTTGGAAATTATCTTATATATATATATATATATATATATATATGCATACTTTTAGGGGGAGTTATAGATTTACGGGGAGTTATGTTTCATATTGTTATAGATTTGGATCATGATGGCTAAAAGGCTATATGGTAGCTGCAAGGATATACATTGATAAAGCTTCTTGGATGTTCAAATAAATAAGACAAAGAAGCTTGTTGGAGTAGGTTAGAAGCAAGAAATTTAAGGAATATATATCCTGCAAGATTTTTGGCAGAACTTTTAAAATCAAGGCACTTAATAATAAAAAAAAAGAGTCTGGTTTTATAAAAGAACTTATCTCCGGCCTGATTTTTCAAAACAGATTTGATTTGGATTTATTCTAAAAATTGTGCTAATCAGAAAACTTTCTAGTAATTAAAAGTGTCTTGTTTTTATATTGTTGTTGCTGGAAATCTTCACAACTCAATTCTAATTAATATTCCCTCAGTAAAAAATTGTAAACAATAATTATAAGCTTGAGTTGTTGTAGTGGTGCAAAGAGGACAGATGTGTTCAAAGGAATTTAGAGCTAATTTGTATACGGAGTTAGTGTAATTAATTAAAGATTAATTAATGAAAATATATTGGATCAATTGATACCTTCCCTTAGATGTAGACCTATAGAGGTTTTAGTTGCGGAAACAAGTATATATTGCGGTGTGCATGTGTGTTTAGTTTTTTTATTTTTAATGCTTTAGATATTCAGTTTATTTATATATGTTTTTATAGTTTATTTGTTCACACACCCTCATCCACCCACACACTTCTGTTCGTTCTCCTTCTAGGTGTGCACTTACAGAATTTTAAAGTTGACTTTGTAACAATGCGATTTGTGTTAAGCCTTAGTTGGTCAGGAGTAACTATTGATGACCATTATGAGAAAATCCTTTACTAAGGACATACATTAGTTACATTTTTATATGAAAAACCATGATATGGTGATATAACTAACGGACAGGTGTTGGAAGTGCATTCTTTTGATTCAATATCGATTAATCTAAAAAAAAAAAATTGAGTGTTGGAAATGAATATTGTATAACAAAAAATCTTGAAATTCTTTGAGGGTTCTTGACTAGAGTTGAACGAACTATAGCTAAAAATCGTATTTCTGTGGTTACTAAGATTCAAAAGATTTACTCATCTCTGAGAACAAGAAGAATTAAATCTTAATTTTGGGGAATGAAGTAGGATCCACATTTCAAGAGAGAATGAAATTTTTTGGCTTAAATAATATATAAATCTTTAAGTTTGTTTTTTTATACAACTTAAACAATAATATTTTAACTTTAAGATATGAAATCTCAATGTCTCTAAATTTTTATAAATAAAATCATTTAGTCATCAAATTCAATTAGCATTTCTTGTTGGAAGAAGTCACATGACTCAAAATGAAAGCATGATCAAGTTCTTTTAAGTGTATATATATATCCTTTATATTGTCTCTAATTTTTCCTCATTATTCTTTTTTTATCAAATATTAATCACGTGTTTATAGTTTTTGGTGTTTCCAAATATTTTAAGGTTTTTTATCAGTTTGGGTTGCTAAGTCTTTTAAGGGTATAATTTATTTATATTGACTATAATTTTTAATATTATTTTTCTTCTTCACACATTAATAACCATATGTTTATAATTTTTTGTACTTCCAATATTTAAGAGTGAAATTACCCAAATACTATCATTGGGATCAATAAAGATATCAAGATTCAATATCTTAAGGCATAAGGTTTAAGTTTTAAAAAGTCGAAGGTTATTAAACCCTAATTTTTTTTTCTATAGGCCAAACTGTAGTGGGAATTGTTGAAGAAATGCATCAAAAATTTGAATCACCAGCAAGCAACGGGAAGCACGCAATTTGGCCGACAAGATATCCGTTAGAATTATTGGATCACACACGCACACAATTATGGAGAAAATAACACAACACAACATATTTACGTGGTTCCCCAATTTGGGTAATTCACGGGAGATGCGTTCTTTTTCCTATTCAGAATGAATCTGTTACATAGAGTTTACAATAGGTATTATTTATACCCCAATAATCCTATTCTAACTCTATAACATATTATGATATATAATCCCCCATAATATCCCCCAACTTATAGCCAAGTTGCAACAGGAAATTGCTCGCGTCAGTTCGCGTTCCCCTCCCCGCCCCAGCGGGGTTCCCAAGCCCAACTGCCCCGTCCCGGCGGGGCTAGCCTCTGTCCGGCACCTTCCTCTCCCACCTCAGCGGGTTCAACCCTTTTTCGGGCCCCGCCCCAACGGCAGCTCATGAGTCACAAGCCAACAAACTCCACCTTGACGAATAACCTCGCCCATTCAGAAGTTAAGTGTAAGAACCCGAATTTTCAGATATTATTAAATAAGGATTTAATAAATAAAATTCTTAAACCGTGAGATGGGTTCGAATAAAAAGATATATATGTGATATGAGGTATGTGGTATTATATTACATAGGGTAATATGGACTATGTAATATGTGTTTTTGTGATTAATGAATATATTATTAATATATATTTGTTATTTATTTTAGAGACGATTCAATTGAGGTAAAGGCAGTGGATAAATTCCTATCGATATTAAATAATTTATAGAATTATTTTATGATCATAGTAAGTTGGTGACATTAAATATCCTTAATGTATAATCACCATATTCTTGAGTATGTGTATTAATAACTAGTATGTTTATAATATAGGTTATTAATAGCACTTAAGCTATCCGTGAATAGGTTTGGATAGTGAAGCATGAGTTAGGAATTAACTAATAAGAATAAATATTGATTAATTTAAGTTGAGAGTTATATTATGGAATAATATAATGTGAATATTGAACCTTAATTAACTAAGATAATATGGTACAAGGTTTAATTTACTTAAGTAAAGGACTGAATTAATATATATGTTGAATATATGATTATAATTAGTACCTTCTATATACTACTTAGAATGGTAATATGTGAGAAAGTCTAATGTGCGAATAACGTTAAATATATATATACGTTATTAAAGGGAGATGGAAATCATTATATGATTAAATGAATATTTGAAGAAATTGTTTTGGGAACAATTTATAGAAAAGAAAGAGAAATAATTATTATAAAGGATATTAAAATAAATTCTAATATTGAATTATTTTAATAAAGGAGGAAATATTATTTTTGAATAATAATATTACCCTATATGTTTTTGGTATGATGTAATAAGTGTGATTAATTAATATGGTAAATATATTAAAACGTATTTGCTATATGTAATTAAATTGATGAAAATAAATTATTATAATAGAAAATAAACTTATTACCTATTTTCTATATATAATGTATGTACATGTGCCATACATGTAATTATTTTAGTAGATATTATATTAAGAATAATATCTTGAGACAATAAGTAAATTATTTTCTAACAATGAATATCTTTATTTGAAGAAAACATAATATTTTATGTTATGGCAAAATACATAATTTCTAATGTATTTTCAAGAAAGTTTATTAATGAAAGAAAACTAAGTTATTTAAATATATTAAATAACTTAAGTTATTATTTTATCGTAGATTTTATAATAATTAATAGAGTAAATATTAATTATTCTAGTATAAAGGTTATACATATAATTGTTCAAGGTAGCTAAATAATTTAGCATTAAAGTGCATGTGTCACACAAACCTTATATTAAAAGAATATTAAAGTGTGATGGGAGTGATAATAAGCTTAAGGTAAGCTTGTGAGATATGCCTAGTGTGGCAAAGTGGTGGAATAAACATTCATTAAATAAATTAATGAATGAATAATTAATGGAATTAATTATTATTATTATGTGAATAGATTCCTATGTGCAATGATGTGTAATTATAAGTTATATAGTAGCTACATCTATATAATATGGAATGAAGTGTGACACTTCAAGAAAACTATATAATATAGGAAACTATATGATTAAGTGTAATAATAAAGTTACAATAATGGGGTGTGACACTACTCAATTAAAATATATTCGGTATTGTCAAATATACATGGATTATGTGATTGGGTGTATGTGTGACCCTATCATATCATATGGTAATAACATTAAGTTATTAGATATAAGCTTGCAAGTTAGTCCATGTGAGAGCAATAATGGTCAATTAAGTGGTTAGGGTACATGAATAGTGGTAGTTGGTGGGAGTTAGCCACCAACTTCCCTTTTGCCCTTTGGGTAATAACCATAGGAGAATAATAGCTTGATAATGAATAGATGCAATACATTGGTGTGTAGAGTTTGTTAATTCAATTACTACATTGTTGCTAAGAAAGCATATAATAAGAAATGTAATTACACCATGAGCATGTTATAAGGTGTAATGATGAGGAAGGACCATGAATAGTAGTAGTTGGTGGAGTTAGCCACCAACTCCTCTTTGACCATTAGGTATTACCCATAGGAGGGTAATAGATTGATTATAATAGAGAACATGTAAATTAGTAATGTAATGGTATTACTTTATGAACATATTATAAGATGTAACATTGAGTATAATATTATCTTAGGAGATTATATTATTATAAACTTGTGGACTATTAAGTACTAAGTTCACATAATTATGCCTTGTGTGGCATAAATAATGAAGTTAAATCAAGGGGATTTAATGGGAAGTATTAGAAGAAAATGAATGGTTGATATTAATTATCATTATAATATTTGAGTATATTTGTGATAATAATTTTATGGAAAATGGTGGGATGATAGTACCCAACCATATTATATTTAGTCCAATTAGAATATTAACTTAACCTATGTACATGAGGTACATGATTATATATAGTAGTGTATATTCAAAATATGAGTATACCTAATTAGGTGTGAGTGTACATATTTGTAGGTTTGTATATATGTACCTCCACTTGATATATTGTATTATGGTTGCTCATTAGAAATGACATTGTGACTCTAGATAAGCTTATAACCTAAGTGTATATATAGATAACCCAAGTATTTATACACTTGCTAGTTACTTTGTTGCTGAGAGTCATTTTTTTTGTCCCTAATTGAGTGACCCATTTCATCACACGTGAATGGCTACATGGCTAGCCTATCTCCATTTCTCAAACTCAGCAAACTAGCAACAATCATGAAGGGGGAGTGGTCCTAATAGTGAAAATCAACTACTCTACCAACTCTCACCAACTCTTTCTTATCCATTGAGCTTTTTTGCAATCCTTTGAATTAATTTGGAAGGTAATTGAGTTGTCTGGATATCCATTTGCCTATATAAGGAACTCTCTTCCTTCTCTATTTCAATTGCTGAGAATTGCTAAGTTGATATAAAGAGTTTGTGATGCTATAGAAATCTGAGAAAGAAGCTAGCATAGTAATTCAAAGCTCCAAGAGGTATAACTCTTACTTTAAATTCTTAGTTGTGAGTTTATAAATTCATAAGAGATTTCATGAATTAGTGGAGAATTGTTTTGTAAGATGATGTTAATATATTGAGTAGAGTCTAAATATATGTTATAGATACAATATGATGGCTTTCAAGCTTGTTACATTAAGTAAGAAAAGGATTAGCTGAAGCTCTGTTTTAGCAGTAAAGTTTCTGGTCTTGAAACGGGGACGCGCGGCCGCGCGTCTCCCTAGTACAAATGGGGCGCGGCCGCGCCCTCTGCAGAAACTGTTGGTGATTTTGTGTTTTCTAGTTGGTTAAGCATACTAGTTAGACTCTAATAATTGCATAAAGGGGTCTGACATGTGTACTAAGATTGTCATGCACATAGTGAGTTGTATTAGTTGGTTTAACATAATTTCCTAAAAGAAAATGTAAAGTTTTGAAAATGAGACTTGACGAATTTTATGTTCTTTGAGTCGGACTTTTGAGACATGTGTAAGTGTCTTGGTTATGTGCATCAATGGGTATGAAGGTAGTTGTTGATTAATTACCTTGGCTAATAGTAAACAATTATACCTTGTTGTAGTGGAGGTTTTAATGAAAACTTAAGGTTTTATAAATGAATTTTGGCGTATATAAGTCATGTTTATATTCTGACTTTTTAAGCATGATTATATGGTTTAGATATGCATGATATGTGAGTCGAAGGTATTGAGCATATACTAGAACACATTGTTTAAATTTAAAATGATTTCAAAAGACAAACTTAGAGTTTTTGGACATATATATAGGATGTCCACGTTCTGATCATTGAGCATGTATAGATGACTTATATATGTGTTCTAATACATGAGAATCATGACTACAAGGTACTTTGCATATACTTAGTTACCTTTGTTGACTTAAAGCGATTTTTATGAAATGTTTAGAATGTGTAAGATAATAGCATCAAACACGGAGTGAGTTACATTATGATCACACGAGCATGTATATTAGGATTCATTATGCCTATAGACATGTTGACATAAGCATCATGTGATGAAACATGGATTTCACCTATGCACGCATATTCGAGAAAATGAATTTCAAAAGCATAGACTATGTGATTAAGTATACACGGGTAGTATAAGCACGAGCATGCCTACTTAATGTGTGTGTATAATATATATCAGAATGCATGATATGTTAGGACCAAACTAAGTTTATGAAATCAAAGTTCTGGTTCTGGCAGGGAGTCGCGCGGCCGCGCCACTCCCAAGCTTAATTGTCGCGCGGCCGCGCCGTGTTGCAGAGCTGCCAAGAACAGTTTGTTAACTGTCTGGTCCTAAGTTATTTTCCTTAAGGACCCTAAAGACCGAAATAGAATGGTTTCTATAGAATAAGTATGAAGGTATGATGTTGTAACATCGTGGTTATCCTAAGATAGAGTGAAACGAAACCAAGATTAGAAAACGATATACGAATTGTTATTCTATTAAGAGCATATGAAATGTATGACTGATGGATGTAAATCCATGATTATATAACTGTGTAGGAATACACGAAGTGCAGATAGCTTTAAGCAGTTAAGTCGTAGTTGTTAAACTACGAATCAGGCAAGTCTTTCAGTTCCTATTTGATATATGAATTCAATAACTGTTAGTTGAATTATATTATGCTGTGATAATGTGAACTTATATATGAACTGTATATGAGATATAAATGAGATTGAAAGTTGATCTTTGATGATATACTTGTTATGTGAAAAGTAACATGCGTAGTAAATATAAATTGTTTATAAATGCATGAACTGAGTATAATGTTGTATGCTATGTGATGCATGAAAACTGTTAGAATTGCTGAGCTGTCGAGCTCACTCTTGCAAATAACCACTTTTGCAGGTTAAGGACTTACGATAAAGACTTCGTGCTTCTTGATTGATAAAGATAGATAGTATCACAACGAAGAATACTGATTAGATTATTACTCGAACCATGTCTAGGTTCTAGTAGTTGTACTTGATATTTGTTTACGAGGTTTAATGCTTGTCGTACTATAAAGATGTATTAGATAATACATAGAGGATATCGAGTTGAGTTGTAAATACTTATACGATAACTCAGATAAGAAGGAATCATATTTTATAATTGATTCAAGGGTTGTAATTGATTCAAGTTATGAAATCAATAAAAGATTTTATTCAAGGAGGATTGAAAAAGTTTAAATTATTTCGCATTTTAGTAACATCAAATATGATGTAAAGACGAGATCTTGGATATGAATAGAATTTATATTCTAAATTGTAATAAGTAAAGTTGTATTCTTTTACTAATGAATAAAAGATATAATAATTTGGCGATAATAGTATCGTGACTGCACCGAATCCAAGGTTTCGAAGGAACGTGGATTTGGGGGCGTCACATTAAGTCACTTGTTCCAACCAAACCTGGAGTGGTGTTTCCTCCTACTAACATTTGAAGATATTAACCAAGTCTAAGCAATGCTTGAACTTGTCCGCGGTCACAGTCTTTGTCAACATGTCAGCTGCATTTTCAGAAGTGTGCACCTTTTCCATTATCACATCCCCCATAGCAATTAATTCTCTCACCTTGTGATACCTTACATTAATATGCTTGGTCCTCGCGTGATATACCTAATGCTTTGCCAAGTAAATGACACTCTGACTATCGCAATACAACTGTACTCCACCTTGATCGATGCCCAGCTCCGTCACAAAACCCTTTAGCCACAACACTTCTTTCCCAGCCTCAGCCAAAGCTATATACTCAAATTCAGTAGTCGATAGAGCTACTAGAGATTGTACCATGGATCTCTAACAAATCGGTCCACCTGCTAAAGTGAACATATACCCTGTTGTAGACCTCAAGTCATCCAACCTTCTAGCGTAATCCGCATCTACATACTCCACCACTGATATCCGATCTTGCCTTGAAAACATAATTCCATGATCCGCAGTACCCTTCAGATATCTGAATATCCACATCGAGCTGCTCTAACTCTAGATCATAGCTTGCCATTAATGCCAATATAATCCTGATTGAAGTATGCCTCACTACTGGAGAAAACACTTCATCGTAGTCAATCCCCTTCTTCTGTGAATATCCCTTTGCTACTAACCGAGCCTTGAACCTTTCCTTTTCCTTTTCTGCTACCGTTTCCTTTTTTTGTGTACCCATTTGCACCCCACTGGTTTCATCCCCTCAGGCAATTCTTTCAATTCCCAAGTCTTGTTCTTATTCAAAGATTCCATCTCTTCCACCATGGCTTCCATCCATCTGTCCTTTTCAGGACTAGAAATAGCCTCCTGAAAAGTAGACGGATCCCCACTAGTGGTAGAGAGTGCATATGCAACCATATCATCAAACCTGTACCTCTCCGGTGGTCTGATAGTGCGTCTGGGTCTCCTTGAGGCTATGCTCTCTTGCTGTTGCTGGTCAACCTGTTCTTCTAGCGGTGGATTGCTAGTGTCAGAACTTTCCAGCTCAACTTGTATGTCTTGCTACTGTTTGCTAGTGTCTTCCCCAGCTATATTTTTCTGAACTTCTTGATGTACCTTAACCATAGAAACTTCGTCAAAAACAACGTCCCTACTGATTACCACCTTCTTTGCTTTTGGATCCCAAAGCTTGTACCCTTTCACACCTTTCTTATACCCAAGAAAGATACACTGTTTGGACTTCGAATCAAGCTTAGACCTCTCATCATCGGGAACATGAACATAGGCTGGACAACCAAAAATCTTCATACTAGTATAATCTACCTCTTTGTCTTTTCATACCTCTTGTGCTACCATATTATCAAGAGCAGTACTTGGCGACCTGTTTATGATGTAAACTGCCATACTCACTACCTCTGCCCAAAAATCCTTTGAAAGCCCTGCATTCAACCTGATGCACTGTGCCCTCTCTGCAATAGTTCTGTTCATCCTTTCTGCCACCCCAGTCTTTCTTACAGTCCAGTGCCTCTGTATCCCATGCTCTTCACAAAACTTCATAAACGGCTCATACTTGTACTCTGTTCCATTGTTTGATCTGAGACACTTTAATTTCTTCCTTGTTTGGTTTTCCACTTCAACTTTCCACACCTTGAACTTCTCAAAAACTTCAGACTTGTGTCGCACGAAGTACACCCAAACCTTCCTCGAATAATCATCGATAAATGTCCAGAAATATAGTGATCCTGCTTTTGAAGCTACCCTCACTGGTCCCCAAACATCAGTATGAACATAATCAAGTATCCCTTTAGTTTTGTTCACCTACACGCTTAAACGACACCTTACACTGTTTTCCCAGAACACAGAACTTGCAGAAATCAAGCTTGCACGATTTCACCCCTTTCAACAGGTTTCCTCTATGTAATTCCAGCATCCCACGTTCCCCCATATGCCCCAACTGCATATGCCATAACGAAGTATCATCAGTATCATCAGCTGTAGTGGCTGCAGCTCCACCTACAACTGTGCTCCATATTAAACGATAGATATTTCCATTAACCTTTGAACCCTTCTTGATCACTAGTGCACCCTTTGTCACTCTCATAGTTCTACCACCTGTTTTACACTCACAGCCATTAGAGTCTAGGGTTCCCAATAAAACTAGATTCTTCCTCAATCCTGATATGTGCTTCACCTCAGACAGAGTTCTCACGACACCATCAAACATCTTGATCATCACTGTGCCAATTCCAATGATATTGCACGAAGCATCGTTACCCATCAAAACGATACCACAATCCACAGATTTGTATATGTCAAACCTCTCTCTGTTAGGTGACATGTGAAACGAACATGCTGAATCCAGAATCCAAGAATCTGCCACGTCTATGTTTGTTGAAACTGACAATATATCCCCATCTTCCGATGACTCTTCCACAACGTTTGCCGATTTTGTTGACTCTGCCTTCTTTCCAATCTTCGTTCCATTATCCTTATTCATCGGACAGACTCTTTTGAAATGACCTGTCTCGTGACACTTATAACATTTATACTCCCTGTGCATAGGAGTCTTCCCTCTAGATTTAGATTTCCCATGCATTCCTGATTTTCTCCTTTCCGATTTTCTGCCACGTTGCTCTCCCCCTTTTACCATCAGCCCTTCACTCGAAACACCCTCGGTCTGAAGCCTTCGCTGATTAAACATCAGAAGAGCGGATGTGACTTCCTCCAATTTCAGAGTCTCTTTTCCCCATAACAGAGTTGTAACAAGATTCTCCATGGAACCCGACAAGGAACACAATAACATCAACGCTTGGTCTTCCTCTTTAAACTTCACCTCAATCCTAATTAAATCACTGATAATTTGATTGAACCTGTGAATATGTTGAATAAGTTCTGAACCTTCACTCATCTTCAACCTAAACAACTTCTGCTTCAGAAACAGATTGTTTGTCCAAGACTTAGACATATACCTAGATTCGAGTTTACTCCATACTCCCGATGGCGATTCATCACCAATCACGTGATACATAACCTCGTCTTCAAGACACAGACGAATTGTACTCACCGCCTTCGCTTCGAGTTCCTCCCAGTTTTCTGATGTCATAGCTTCTGGTTTCTTTTTCAACGTCTTCACTAATCCCTGTTGTACCAAGAGATCTTTGACCCTCTGTTACCATAACCCGAAATTCCCGGTTCCATCAAACTTCATCACGTTGAACTTTGAAACGGACGAACTTGATGCCATCGTTCTTCGTGTTCAATCCAACCAGTTCTAACAGATCTAACCTAGCTCTGACACCAATTTGTTAGAATTATTGGATCACACACACGCACACGATTATAAAGAAAATAACACAACACAACAGATTTACGTGGTTCCCTAATTGGGGTAATCTACGGGAGAGGTGTTCCTTTTCTTATTCAGAATGAGTCTGTTACATTGAGTTTACAATAAATATTATTTATACCCTCAATAATTCTATTCCAACTCTATAACATATTATGATATATTATCCCCATAATATCCCCGAACTTATAGCCAAGTCGCAACAGAAAATTGCTCGCGTCAGTTCGCGTTCCGCCTCCCCGCCCCAGCGGGGTTCCCATGCCCAACTGCCCCGCCTCGGCGGGGCTAGCCTCTGTCCGACATCTTCCTCTCCCGCCCCAGCGGGTTCATCCCTCTTCCGAGCCCCGCCCCAGCGGCAGTTCATGAGTCACAAGCCAACAATATCTTTAGTATAGCATTATCCACATATAGCATGGATCATTCATACTGTCAAAATTTTCATCTTTCATCAGAGAATATCTTTTTACAGATTCTTCAATTGAGAAATTAATCAGTATAATGGGTTTGCTAATGCAGTACTCTTTCTCTCTCTGTTATCTCTCTCTCCTTGTCATTCTCTCTCATGAAGATCGGGGAGGAAATGAACTAAGATTCTGAACAATATCAAGAAAATATAAGAAATGTTTTCTTTAATCAACCAAACTAATATATATATATATGAGAAATGCTAACAAGCGTTTATTATAGGCACTCTTCCTTGTTGGATATGTATGTATGAGAAATGCTAACAAGCGTTTATTATAGGCACTCTTCCAAGTTCCAACAAATACATCCTACACCGTTAATCCAGATATTCAAACCCGACAGAGGAACTGACCGCAACTCTTAATTGCGGCTAAAGAAATATTTTTTTGTTTGCCACATGTAGGACTTATGACAAGGAGAAATGTCTAAAATACTCTCACTTTAAATAATTTTTTCCTTGTCACAACTCTTGCATTTGTTCAACAACAAAAATCTCTAATCGCTACTAAGAGTTGCGGTCAACAAAAAACTATTTAAAGTGAAGGTATTTTAGACATTTTTCCCAGAAATCCTACATGTGCCCAGCAAAAAAAAATCTCTTGCCGCATTATATATATATGAGCTGACTCATAGCAAAATAGCAAATGATAACTATATGTCTTTGATTGATAATCGCGTCAAATTTTTCACCGTCCAATACATGCAAGATCAGACGACCAAAATTTAAAAAACAATAAGACCCTCAACAAAACAATGTTGGGGAATAACTTAACTATGGCTACTGACGCAACATTGTGTTGCTGAAAAGAAATTGTGTTTACTGCTAATTTGAAATTAAGAATAGTTCTTTTTTTGCAAAAATGTGCAGTGGTAGTTAAGTAGTTTCACGACACAAGAATGTAGAAGGTTGTCTTTTTTAAGTTATAGTCGTCAAATTTTGTAATGGACAATTGAAGAAATGATGGCAAGGTAAACTAAATAGTTACCATTTACAATGAATCATACCCTATATATAATTGTGATCAGTGATAAAAGTATGTTTTGATTTTCTCAATTTAAAACTTCATATTTTCATAAGCCCTTTACATAATCAGTAATGAAATTTGAGTTTTATATATATATATATATATACACACACAGGCAAGCTTTCTAAAGGAAAGATGTACTCCCTCGGTTCCATAATAACTGTCTTTTTAGAAGAAAAAATTTATTCTAATTTATTTGTCGTTTACATCTTTCTAGGAGAATAAATTATTTAATTTCTTATATCACCCCTAACTTTTCTCATTGTCCCAAGAATTTTTCTCTCTTGTATTAATAGTTTTTAAATTTTCATAAAAGGATAGTGATTCAAATTTTAATTATTAAATGATAATATTAAATAAATTTCTTAATTTATATGCATAAAGCTAAAAAGATAGTTATTATGGAACCGGAGGAGTACAATATTTAAAAGCATAGAGGCAATTGTTTTGTAATCATTCTTCTTGTCGGCATAATTATAAATTAATTTAAGTAGACAAAAAATTGCGTTGACAACACTCCAAATACTTAAGTGAATTGCTGTTTTCAATGGACCAATGGTACTCTAGCAAAGTCAATTGTCGAGAAGGTTCTAATCAAAATCATCACTCTAATTATTCTGTTTATAGTAACTTTAATTTATTATTATGCCACTAATTCTTCCCATGAACATGACTTAGGGTGTTTGATTATATCTAAATACCTCTTAATAGAAGTGTCTCTGATTCGGTCAAGAGGCTAAACTTATTTGGTAAACAAAATTTTGTCTCTTAATCAATAAGGGACAAATACAAATCTATACTATCCAGAGATGAATTTGAACCAAATTAACTATTTTTGGACAAAAATAACCTCTTTAATATTACAAAATTCCATTTGCATCCATCTCCCTCTTCGATTTTTGAATGCCCAAGTTCAATTTTCAGATGTACAAATTGATCGAATCCCTTTTTCTCCTCTCCCTCCTCTTCGATTTCCATAGCCATACCACGACACCATCAACCTATCACCATCTTCAACTCCTCCATCACCCAGACCCAGACGACGATGGATTTAGAATCTAACTCTTTGAATACCTGCATCGGACTCGTTAATTAGGAACTAGGACTGTGATTATAAAGAGAGGGGGGCTCGAGTCGGTTTGATGGGATTTGATTTAAATCTATATCCATGGTTTGTGAATTATCAACAGAAAAGTAGGAAATTTGATTATCAGAAACAAAGAAAAATAAAAAAGATAAACTGTTCTTGTGTTTTTTTGTGTTAAATGCTTATGATTGCATACTCTGGTGGTTATTTTTTATTTTGATTGTATACTCTGGTGGGATTAATCGAATTGTTTGTTAATTCTGGGATCGAAAAAGCTTAGAGCGAAGAGAGAGAATGAAGAGGAGAGGATAGAGAAGAGTTTTTTTTTTGTTGAAATTGAATATAGTGGGTAGAGGGTTGTAATGGTAAAATAGTGTTATTTAGACATTTTAAAAAATTAATTATCAAATATCATTTTTTCATTCAGATACAATTTTAAACAAATGCTCTATATTATTCAGATGTCTAAATTATTCAGATCTTAATATTCAATTTTATCAAAAAATTGCGTTGACAACACTCCAAATACTTAAAATCAATTGCTGTTTTCAATGGACCAATGGAACTCTAGCAAAGTCAATTGTCGAGAAGGTTCTAATCAAAATCATCACTCTAATTATTCTGTTTATAGTAACTTTAATTTATTATTTTGCCACTAATCCTTCCCATGATCATGACTTAGTTGCTTAGCTAAGCTTCAAGTCTTGTGTATGACATATTATAATTCAAGAGTAAGAGTTTTTTTTCTTGATATCATTCCCCTATGATTTAGTATTCCAACTATACCATTTCCAACAAAGTTTGTTTTAGTTTTGTTTTTATTTTATTAATTCTCTTTTGAATAGCACATAGAATTTGCATGTGCCACAATATTAGTATATCTTAAGAATTTGCATGTGCCACAATACTAGTATATCTTACCTTCTTTGTTTTTGAAACTCCATTTTCAGAAATATAATAAACCGTTTTACTATTATAAGTAATCAATTAAGTCTCACATAAAGAAAGAAATATATACTTTACAAAGCATTTCTTGTTGGAAGAAGTCACATGACTCAAAATGAAAGCATGATCAAGTTCTTTTAAGTGTATATATATATCCTTTATATTGTCTCTAATTTTTCCTCATTATTCATTTTTATCAAATATTAATCACGTGTTTATAGTTTTTGGTGTTTCCAAATATTTTTAAGGTGTTTTTATCAGTTTGGGCTGCTAAGTCTTTTAAGGGTATAATTTATTTATATTGACTATAATTTTTAATATTATTTTTCTTCTTCACACATTAATAACCATATATGTCTATAATTTTTTGTACTTCCAATATTTAAGAGTGAAATTACCCAAATACTATAATTGGGATCAATAAAGATATCAAGATTCAATATCTTAAGGCATAAGGTTTAAGTTTTAAAAAGTCGAAGGTTATTAAACCCTAATTTTTTTTTCTATAGGCCAAACTGTAGTGGGAATTGTTGAAGAAATGCATCAAAAATTTGAATCACCAGCAAGCAACGGGAAGCACGCAATTTGGCAGACAAGATATCTTTAGTATAGCATTATCCACATAGCATGGATCATTCATACTGTCAAAATTTTCAACTTTCACCAGAGAATATCTTTTTACAGATTCTTCAATTGAGAAATAAATCATTATAATGGGTTTGCTAATGCAGTACTCTCTCTCTCTCTGTTATCTCTCTCTCCCTGTCATTCTATCTAATGAAGATCGGGGAGGAAATGAACTAAGATTCTGAACAATATCAAGAAAATATATATAAGAAATGTTTTCTTTAATCAACCAAACTAATATATATATATATATATATATATATATATATATATATATATATATATATATGTATGAGAAATGCTAACAAACGCTTATTATAGGCACTCTTTCAAGTTTCAACAAATACATCTTACACCATTAATCCAGATATTCAAACCCGAAAGAGGAACTGACCGCAACTAATAAAGAAATATTTTTTTGTTTGCCACTTGTAAGACTTATGACAAGCAGAAATGTCTAAAAAATACCTTCACTTTAAATAATTTTTTCCTTGTCACAACTCTTACATGTGTTCTACAACAAAAATCTCTGATCGCTACTAAGAGTTGCAGCCAACAAAAAATTATTTAAAGTGAAGGTATTTTAGACATTTCTCCCACAAATCCTTCATGTGGCCTGCAAAAAAAAATCTCTTGGCGCATTATATATATATGAGCTGACTCATAGCAAAATAGCAAATGATAACAATATGTCTTTGATTGATACTCGCGTCAAATTTTTCACCGTCCAATACATGCAAGATCAGACGACCAAAGTTTAAAAAACAATAAGACCCTCAACAAAACAATGTTGGGGAATAACTTAACTATCGCTACTGACGCAACATTGTGTTGCTGAAAAGAAATTGTGTTTACTGCTAATTTGAAATTAAGAATAATTCTTTTTTTGCAAAAATGTGCTGTGGTAGTTAAGTAGTTTCACAACACAATAATGTAGAAGGTTGTCTTTTTTAAATTAATAGTCGTCAAATTTTGTAATGGACAATTGAAGAAATGATGGCAAGGTAAACTAAATAGTTACCATTTACAATGAATCATACCCTATATATATTGTGATCAGTGATAAAGTATGTTTTGACTTTCTCAATTTAAAACTTCATATTTTTATAAGCCCTTTACATAATCAGTAATGAAATTTGAGTTATATATATATATATATATATATATATATATATATATATATATATATATATATATATATATATATACACACACACATGCAAGCTTTCTAAAGGAAAGATGTACTCCATCGGTTCCATAATAACTATCTTTTTAGAAAAAATTTATTTCAATTTATTTGTCGTTTACATCTTTTTAGGAGAATAAATTATTTATTTTCTTATATCACCTCTAATTTTTCTCATTGTCCCAAGAATTTTTCTCTCCTGTATTAATAGTTTTCAATTTTCTATAAAAGAATAGTGATTCAAATTTTAAGTATTAAATGAGTATTTTAATTTATATATATGAAGCTAAAAAGACAATTATTATGGAACCGGAGGAGTATAATATTTAAAAGCATATAGGCAATTGTTTTGTAATCGTTCTTCTTGTCGGCATAATTATAAATTAATTTAAGTAGACAAAAAATTGCGTTGACAACACTTCATATACATAAAGTCAATCGCTGTTTTCAATGGACCAATGGCAAAGTCAATTGTCGAGAAGGTTCTAATCAAAATCATCACTCTAATTATTCTGTTTATAGTAACTTTAATTTATTATTATGCCACTAATCCTTCCCATGATCATGACTTAGGGTGTTTGATTATATCTGAATACCTCTTAATAAAAGTGTTTTTGATTCGGTCAGAGGCTAAACTTATTTGGCAAACAAAATTTTGTCTCTTAATCAATAAGGGACAAATACAAATCTATACTATCTAGAGGTGGATTTGAATTAACTAAATTAACTATTTTTGAACAAAAATAACCTATTTAATATTACAAAATTCCATTTGCATCCATCTCCCTCTTCGATTTTCGAATGCCCAAGTTCAATTTTCAGATGTACAAATTGATCGAATCCCTTTTCCTCCTCTCCTTCCTCTTCGATTTCCATAGCCATACCACGACACCATCAACCTATCACCATCTTCAACTCCTCCATCACTCAGACCCAGACGACGATGAATTTAGAATTTGACTCTTTGAATACCTGCATCGGACTCGTTAATTAGGAACTGGGTTATGATTATAAAGAGAGGGGGCTCGAGTTGGTTTGATGGGATTTGATTTGAATCTATATCTATGGTTTGTGAATTATCAACAGAAAAGTAGGAAATTTGATTATCAGGAACAAAGAAAAATAAAAAAGAGGAACTGTTCTTGTGTTTTTCTGTGTTAAATGCTTATGATTGCATACTCTGGTGGTTGTTTTTTATTTTGATTGTATATTCTGGTGGGATTGATCGAATTGTTTGTTAATTCTGGGATTGAAAAAGCTTAGAGCAAAGAGAGAGAATGAAGGTGAGAGGATAGAGAAGAGTTTTTTTTTTGCTGAAATTGAATATAGTGGGTGGAGGGTTATAATGATAAAATAGTGTTATTTAGACATTTTAAAAAATTAATTATCAAACATTATTTTTTCATTCAGATATAATTTTAGACAGATGCTCTATATTATTCAGATGTCTAAATTATTCAGATCTTAATATTCAATTTTATCAAAAAATTGCGTTGACAACACTCCAAATACTTAAAATCAATTGCTGTTTTCAATGGACCAATGGTACTCTAGCAAAGTCAATTGTCGAGAAGGTTCTAATCAAAATCATCTCTCTAATTATTCTGTTTATAGTAACTTTAATTTATTATTATGCCACTAATCCTTCCCATGATCATGACTTAATTGCTTAGCTAAGCTTCAAGTCTTGTGTATGACATATTATAATTCAAGAGTAAGAGTTTTTTTTTCTTGATATCATTCCCTATGATTTAGTATTCCAACTATACCATTTCCAACAAAGTTTGTTTTAGTTTTGTTTTTATTTTATTAATTCTCTTTTGAATAGCACATAGAATTTGCATGTGCCACAATATTAGTATATCTTAAGAATTTGCATGTGCCACAATACTAGTATATCTTACCTTCTTTGTTTTTGAAACTCCATTTTCAGAAATATAATAAACCGTTTTACTATTATAAGTAATCAATTAAGTCTCAAATAAAGAAAGAAATATATACTTTACAAAAAGAAAAATAAACTATTACGAATAAAAATCGAATATGAAACATAAAAGTCACACAAACTCCAAATATTGCATTTGATTAAGAAGATATAATACTATGCTAGTAATAAGCCCATAGTTTAATTTCTTCTTCTTTTTTCCCCTATAAGTAGGCATACAAGATCCAAAAGCCCTATTCGTATTCGGATTACATTTTGGAGAAGTTTTGTTTTTAAGGTGGTTTCATTTTGAACTACTCCCCCCCCCCCCCCCCCCCCTCCCCCTCCCTTCGAACATGTTTTTAATTTTTTTTAAAAAAATTAATAGAAAACGCAATAATTACCAATATTGATTACTACATTTTTTGAAAGGGAAATGATATTTTCACATATAATTTTGATATTTTCATAAATACTCATCACACATAAAGAGGGACTTACCCTACTCTTTTATATGAAAATATCATGTAAAAATATTAAAATTACATGTGAAATAGTGATCCCCTCTCTGAAATTTGTGTTTTTGGTGTTGATTATTTTTGGTCGACTCTACTACACTGGTAACAAACATTTATGTCATGAGAAATGCTCAAGTACTTGAGCAAATCATAATTAAGGGGCACTTAATCAAGAAAGATTTGGACATTGAAATATCAACACCTATTTTATACTAGTGTTGTCGGCTACTGTATAATAAATGCAATTTCATGAGTATCTCTTATTGTCAACCGTCCATTATTTTAGTGCATTTGTCAACGGCAGTGCTCTTTGTAGGTTCAAATGAATGTAAAAATGGCAAATGAAAGTTTATTTTAATTCTTGTTTTTTTCCGAAGAAAAGTTTTCAATAATCTAATAAACAAAAAGGAGATCAATTTTAGATTTAAAAATTGATTTAATTAAGAAATTGTGAAGAAAAATAAGTACTACTGATTAACTAAATAAGCATTTGATATCAAAATAAATACAATTGTTTGGCATTGGAAAAGGTCGTTGGCTCTTCTCACCAGTATCTTTCTCTCCAATTTCTCTTAATGCTATAAAATATTTTTCATAGTACTATCATTACTAACTATCAAAATATATCAATGAAAAAGATCACAAAGATGTGATTAATTTACAAAAAAAAATAGTTATGATTATTTCCTATTTGAAATTGTATTATAATATCAGCCTTTCGGTATTCTGTACTTATCAGCCACTTTCTATTAAAAAAACACTAATTAGGCATCAAAAGCACACCATAAAAACTTTAAATATTAGAAAAGAATCCTGACATGAAACTAAATCTCTACATAAATCATTTTCATTTGGGTCACTTTTCCATTTGCTGAACCATTACAAAACAAACCCGCAGTGGATTGAAATTTCAATATCTTTATAACTTTCAAAGCCGAAGTTTATGGCAGCTACAGTTGTATTTTGTCGGCCACTATACATGTCATTGATCTCATGGGATGTGATCTCATGATCAAAAGTTTACACACACGCACACATTATACAGAGAGGATAATCCATAGTAATTATTGTTGGAATATGGAATAGGATTAACAAGACGAACAAAATATAAAATTAGAACAATTTATTTGAAAATTGAGGTGTAGCAAAGTTATTACCCTAAAAAATGATTTCGCCTTCACTGGTTATAAATTTTTGGTACAGATGAGTTCCGGCGTTCACTCTTCAGGATTCAACGGTGAAGTCTCCAATTGTGTGCACTCACAGATGGAGACTTTGGACATATCTTTGTGGATTGCCTAGAAAACATATTAACAAAGTATATAGTGATAAAGATGATATATTGTAAGTGTTAACTCTGAAGAACAGATTAGTATATATATATATAGAATAAAATATGAACGTTAATAGAGAACGTTGGGAGAAAAAATAGACGTTAATGGAGAACGTTGGAAAATTAACGTTACGCTGAACGTTGGAGAAAAACAGAACGTGATTTAACAGGAAACAAATTCTGAACGTGGGCTAGGTTTAAGAAAATAATAAATAAAAAATACATTAAGGATTTTAGCAAAATAGTGGGCTATCCTGAGTGCACTCGCGAGGCATAATAGACCGGATTAGCACCCCCTGCGCGGGCGTAATGCATGCGCGCACACACGCACAAAGATTTTCTGACCGGAAGTCCAAGATCCAAAGCTTGGCCCAGCCCAATTCCTTAGCCATCATCATGTGCGCGAGCCCATCCCTTTTTCCTCAACCATGTCACTAAGGCCACACCATAATGTACTAATATACACAAGGAATGTTTTCAAAATAGGCAATGTGGGACTTTGCCAAAACAAAGAATTTTGAAACACAATCAACAAGTATTTGATACGATAAAATAGAGCAAATATATCTAAAACCGTATATAAAAAAAATGTGCGGTCCAAATTTTAAGAGAATTAAGTGTCATCCACTATGCTAGTAGTACTGGATGGATTAAAAATTATAAATATGAACCACTCGATTTCTTATGGATTATCAAAGATGTGTTTGTCTGAATAGTGTCATTAGATATAATTTTGTGTTAAAAACAATTGTATGAAACCCTAAAATAAAAAACAAAACCCTAAAACTAAAGTTATATCATTATTAAGTAGTATTAACAAAGTTTGGCTAACACATGCCTTATATTCTATTTCTCATGTGTGTTTATGCGTGTTTGTGTGTTTCATTTTTATTCGTTTGAAATGGATGCAGGGACGGACCAAGATTTAGGCCTAGCAAGACCGAGCTTTGGTACAATATATTTAGTAAAAAATAAAAATAAATCATATATATTTAACCACTATATATAAGAGTATTTTTTTAATTATTTTGACCATAAATTCATTAACCATCAAAGAGAAACATCTTTATTATAGTTTATATGAAATGAGTAAATTCATTCTCATAATTAGGGTAAAGGCCAATGAAATATGGAATAGAGAATAAATTATATAAGAATTGTCTCTAACTAGTGTCAAACTTTACATTTTGAGAGAAATCAAGGAAATCTGATTGTGTTAAAATAATTAAATAGATTTTACCATTGTAAGTAATATTGCATAATCTGTTAAAAAAATCAAAACTACTTGATTTTCTCTAAAAGTAAAAAGTTGTCAGAGTTGGAGGGTAGTTTACAAATAGACCTGACAATATAGGTCATAACTTGTTGGTTAACCTAAATTAATTACAACCATTTGAGTTGGTTAATTATTTTCTCACTACAAGAAAAAGGCTCATCTACGAGCGCATGCGGTCGTTGATATCAATCTGCTACCAAATTCGGTCGCTGGTAGCAGTCGCAGTTTTTCTGGTCGATATATGTCAATCGACGACCATCATCAGCGACCGACGTATCAGCGACCAGTTGTAGCAACGGATACGGTCGCCAGTTTGAATCAGACTGAGTTAGCCTTTAGCGTGACATGGAGCCACATGGCAGGGACTGGTAGTAGCGACCGCGTGTAGGCGATCAATAATATAATTTTTTTTATTTAGTTCTGGTCGCTAAACGGTAATAGTGATGCGTGCGATCGCTAATACTAGAATTTTTTAAAAAATTGTTGTTTTGTGAATTTCCAAAAAATAAAATGTACTTGTTATGAACCTTCTTTATATCCCAACACACAACAATATCTATAAATAAACCAGCATTCATACAAATCCATCGATATATCCATCTATATATACAAATTAATAAAACAAACACAGCAATATAAACATCCACGCATGTTGTGCTCATATATATAAACAAGTATCGTCCAAGTAAAATTTATATATAAATGTCATAACGTACAATACAAATATGCATCCGTACATTCAGTCGGTGAATTTCTTCTTCTTTTTTTAATGTAGGTTAACAAGAGAAGAGAAAATACAAATGTTTTCACGGATTAATATCGTCCAAATGGGGCTGTAACAAAAGAATAAACATGTATTATTGAATGTAAAATTAAATTAAACATGTAAAACTAAACATAAAGCTAAACAATGACAAGATTAATTACCTGTTCGGGCTCATCCTGGTGTTATGCTGCTCTCGCCATTGTATCTGTTAACTCCTTAGGAATCAAAGACTGCAGATGCCCGCTAAGTGTAAAAAGAAGATTTTGATCCTGACATATTACTCTCACACGGTCAACAAGACTGTGCGGTGTCGGATAGCATGAGCACTGAGTAGATTGACTAGCAAAGCTGCCTGTGCCACTGATAGTCGATCGTCGTTGTTGTCCTTGGCCTTCAACATATTTTTTCTTCACAACTGACCCCCTCTCCCACAATTCTTGATCAATCGACGGCCATGGGGTGTTTTCAGGATAACACTTATTTAGTAGGCTCTTATAAGTGTCATGTTAGCATGTTAAAAATTAAATAATTAAAAATAAATATAAAATACATAAGAATGATGTAAAAATTTATGAACATATCAAAGTACCGCTATCTGGATTGTCATAGGCAAACCATCGCGGGTGACCACGTATACATCCAGCCAATGAATAGGCTGACCCAGAAACTTAGCCTCCTACAAAATCTGCTCGTATATTAATATGTAAACATGTGATATACTAAAACTAAAACTTAAACTTTGCAAAATGCGTACTCGTGCAAAAATATGCTACAACTGTTGTAAGACCCCAACCTTTATGAATAAAGATTTAATTTTCTCTACATATTATTCTAAATAGTAAGGTGTTGATTTGTTATAATAGTTATAGGTGATTTGTGCAAATTTTACAAAGTAAGCAAGTGGTCATAAAATATTCGTTGTGTCGAGAAATATTTGCTTGGTCGGGGAATATTCTTTTTGTCGAAGAATATTCGTACGACGGCACAATCATTGGTGGACCCAACAATAAAATAGCTGTCGGATATAAAAATCGACAGAAATAACCTTTTTATAAAAATAATGACAAGACTTTTACCGTTAAACTGTTGAAATATTCGGTGATAAAGGTATAGTAATACGCGTTGTTGCACATTAGCACACGGTATTGCACAGTATCTCTGATTATTGATTTTTACGTAAGAAGTCACTCAATATTTTATTCAATAATTGCCACAGTAGTTGCTGCATAGTATCTCATTATTGATTCAATTATTATCACAGTATCATCTGCACAATACTTTATATTATTAAATCAATAATTGACATGAAATATTTACTCATATTATTATTATTAGCATTATTGACAATGTCTAGAAAGTTCTGTCAAGAAAATGAGTTATGTTATTTAATTGTGCGCCAGTAAGGAGAAATTCTTATCGGAAAGCCCCATCTTTCATGGGAACGATCTGGTTGTCAATATTGTGAGTTGCAATATTAATGATGAATTGTTGATATAAATATTTTTATTATGTTGGGAATATTAATGTTAGTGAAAATCAGCATTTATTTTAATAATAGTTGATTTATGGATATTAAATTGACCAAACGGGCAATTAATCGGATAAATGAGCAATTAATAGCTATTGGGTCACATGCAAGGAACTATTGGTTCAAATTCAAGGAACTATTGGTTCACATTTAAGGACCTATTGGTTCACATGCAGGTATTATTAGGGGATGTGATACAAGATTGATAATACTTGAGGGACTAAATTAAAAATAGAGGTAAAGATGAAGGTACTAAAGTGTAATTAACCTTATAATTTGCCACCTTTTTCTAGCCTATAAATACTCCTCCATCCATTCATTATTTTCTACCAGTTTGAAGAGCAAAGTTATAATCACAAGCTATATTGAGAGAAACTATAGAGAGAGAATAAGAGAGAAAGAAAAAGAGTATTCTGCTACTACCCTATATCAGTATTCAATCTCCTACTAAGATAAAGGATGTTATTTTTTTTCAATACTCGTAAGGGTTGCCATTTTATTCCTTATTTAGCTGTGGGAATAACCTGTCTACGCGGACTATCGCATGTATGGTGAATAACCCTTCGTATTCATTTCTTTATTAAGCTGTGTGAATAACCTATTTACGCGGACTACTGCATGCCTGGTGAATAACCCTTCGTATTCATTCTTTATTAAATTATGGAAATGATCTGTCTACGCGGACTACCGCATGACGAGTGAAAATCTATTTACAATTTCGTATATTATTTCATTTCAGATTCCTAAATCTAAACTTACTATGGTAAGTATTGCTTCTATAATTCCTGAAATGATTAGAAATTGCTTAAGATTTTTGCTTCATCTAATATTATTTTAGTGGAATATTGTTCTGAACTTCTTATTGAAATTTTAATCTTTTCATGTCGGGGTACTATTCATTCGGGTACTATTTACGGGGCACAATTCACGACAAAATTAGTTTCTTTTTGTGTCCAAATTATTTTTGATATATGAATATCATTCTTGAATTTTGCTCCACAATTGATTATCATGTTGACAATTTGAACATTCTTGAACTTGGATAAATTAAATTATAAATTTCTAATATTTATCATTGATCTCACTTGATTTGTTCTTTATATCATTTTTCATCATCCTCAGTCTTAAATTGTGGTGAAAGTTATCTTTGGCCCGTAGTGCAAAGATGAACTGTTGATTGATGAATATCTTTGGCCCGTAGTGCAAAGATGAATAGTTGATTGATGAATATCTTTGGCTCGTAGTGCAAAGATGGACAGGTGTTTGGCATGATCATGACCACTAGTGATACAAACGAATATCTCTGGCCCGTAGTGCATAGATAATTCGTTGATTGGAAACATTTATTGATTAGTGTTACAGGGATAAAATATTAATGATGGACTTTTAAATCATAGAAGATAGTAGAAATCATTCTCAACCTGACTCTTCTAATGGATTGTTATTTTCTCTGCAGTTGTTGATCTAAAACTTGTTATCTATTGTATTCTATCAGATTTTTCCCTGTTGAGGACTAAGAATAATCTGTTCTACATTATCTTAGTCATAAAATTCTTTACTGGGCTAGTTGAGCTCACCCTTTTCTTTCATTGTTCTCTTCAGGAAATGAAAATATAGCTAGGACTAGTCGGGGAATAGAATGATGGTTCGAGATAGTGCTATAGTAGTCCTCACTATTTTGTAAAATAGTGTGATAATAATTGTAATGAGGACTTAATTTGAGCGTTAATATTTTCGTATGATATACGACTTAATATTTGTATTGAAGCTCACAGTCTGTGTGGTCGTATTTTGCACGACAGTTTAATGTAATAAGAATTGTATTTGGATTCTGTACCATGTATTTGGTGACTCAGAATGGGTTATGTAATGGACTTATTTGGGGGGCGTTACAGTTGGTATCAAAACTTAGGGATATAATCTTTGGCGGAGATATGGGAATAGAACTAAGAGGGGAGAGACGAGTAAAACTTTTGCTAGTGTGTCATACCTAAGCTTATTTATTATTTAATTGATCGATCGGAATATAGGGATAATATATGACATGTCAATTTCTTTAATTAACCCTTGTTTTGTGGCAGTATTTGAGAATGACATCTGAAAATTTAAGCAATGGAGCATATGAAACCATTGAGACACCGCCAATCAATAACCAGGATAATGTGCATCAAGAAGGCAATAATCCTCCTGTAAACAACACCACCGATCAAAAGATGAACGATGGGGTTTTTATAAGATTTTTATAATTCATGCAAAATCAGACGAGAGAGACTCATGTTCAAAATGCAGGTAAAAACAATGGTAACTCACGACTGGTCACTGCTAAGCAATTCAAGGAGTTGGGACCACCGGAGTTTTTGGGAAAGCAAAAGCCACTCAAAGCATAAGCTTGGATTAAGCAGATCACCAAAATATTTGATGTCTTGGGATGAATAGAGGAGAAAAAGGTTCCTTTTGCCACCTTTATGTTGCGTGGAGAGGCATAATACTGGTGGGAATCTGTGAAACGTACTCTGCTTTCTGCACTTAAGATGTCTTGGGAGAAGTTTCAGGAATTGTTCAACGACAAGTACTTTCCAGAAAGTATTCGTCATATGAAGGAGGTGGAATTCATCAAACTGGAACAGAACAATATAACTGTATCACAATACGAGGCCAAGTTTGCGGAATTATCCCGATTTACATCCCATTTGGTGGATAATGAGGAACGAATGACACGAATGTTCTTGAGAGGTTTGAAACCTGAAATTCGTCAATACCTCGTTTCTCATAAACTTCGTTTATATTCAGATGTTGTGAATAGGGCCAAATTATTAGAGCGAGATAATGAGACTGTTCAACCAAAGGACAACAACCATAGTCGTACCGGTGGTAACAGTCATCGGAGCAATGACAACCAGCATGGAGGAAATTATTATGCCAGAAATGGTAACCACTTCGGTGGTAATCATGGCCAAGATAATAGAAGAAGTGAGTCAGGTGGAAATTTCAAAAAGAGAAGATTCAACAACGATAATGGAAAGACATCGGCACCAGAACCAGCACTAGCAACCGTTTCTAGGGGTGGGAACGACCACCGGTCGTATGTTACAAATGCGGACAAGAGGGACACATCAGTCCAAACTGCACACAGCAATCCAAGGTGTGCTACAATTGCGGAAAGGAAGGTCACATAGCTCGAGTGTGCCCTATAGCGAAGTCAAGTTCAGTTGGGATGGTGACACCAAAGGCTGTCCCAGACAAGTCAAAGTCGGTGGTTCAGGGGAGAGCTTTTGTCATGACTTCCCAAAATGTGAGGAACCCGAACGAAGTTATCACGAGTAAGCTAATCATAAACTCTTGCGAAGTCTATACCTTATTAGATATCGGTTCTACCCATTGTTTTATTTCACCTGCTTGGGCTCAACGTTTGAATTTGACCCCTGAAAAATTAGACTTTAACTTATCTATTGAAACTCCGTTGGGAGAAACCTTCGTTACATCCACACTTTACAAATCTTGTTTGATTTAAATTAGCACCCTCACATTACCTGTTGATCTCATCTCTTTGAAAATACTTGCATTTGATGTGATTTTAGGAATCGATTGGTTAACTACTCATCATGCTAAAATTGATTGTTTTCGTAAGGTTGTTAGCTTTCATATTCCTAACCAACCTGTTATGCGAATTCAAGCAACCAAACCACTAAAATCAATCACTGTCATTTCAAGTCATAAAGCTATTCGTTTATTGAAAAATGAATGTCAAGCTTTCTTAGCCCATGTCACCGATTTAAACAAGAATACGTCAGATTTGAATGATATTTCTGTTGTTAATAAATTCCATGATGTATTTCCCGAAGAACTTCCTGGCCTACCCCCGGAACGTAAAGTTGAATTTTTTATTGACCTTGAACTCGGTACAAAACCCATTTTCAGAACCCCATATCGAATGGCTCCTATTGAACTTTAGGAGTTAAAGGTCCAACTATAGGAATTGTTAAACATCGGCTTTATTCATCCTAGTACATCGCCTTGGGGTACTCCTGTTTTATTCGTAAAGAAGAAAGATGGGAGTATGCGACTTTATATTGACTATCGGGAGTTAAACCATGTCACCATCAAAAAATAGGTATCCGTTACCTCGCATTGATGACTTGTTTGACCAGTTGCAAGGTGCTAAATTCTTCTCAAAGATCGATCTTCGTTCTGGATATCATCAGTTAAAGATTAAAACTGATGACATTCCAAAGACTGCTTTCAGAACTCGATACGAGCATTATGAATTCTTAGTCATGTCTTTTGGATTGACTAATGCTCCTGCTACCTTCATGGATATAACGAACTGGATATTCAAGGAATATTTAGATTATTTTTTGGTTGTCTTTATTGATGACATCCTCATTTACTCCAAAAGCCGTGAAGATCATGAGCAACACTTGAGGCTGATACTCCAAAAGCTTCGTGAAAACAAACTATATGTCAAGTTGAAGAAATGCGAGTTTTGGCTTGAGGAAGAGCATTCATTGGGCACGTAGTATCAAAACATGGAATATCAGTTGACCCGGCCACTACAAGAAATAAGTCTAATTCCGACGGAATTAATCTCGACGGAAATAATTCAGTCGAAAGTAAGGTATTTTCGATGGAAGAAATCCGTCGAAAGTAAGTCCCTCGAACATAAGCTAATTACGACGGAAATCCGTCGAAGATAATTAATCCCTCGTGGCGCCAGTTTTCCCGCCAGCGCGAAAGTGAACTTCGACGGAATAAGGTTACCTTCGAGGGAATAATCCGTCGTAGATACCATATTTTCGAGGGAATTAATTTCGAAGTAAATTCCGTTGAAAATATGTCTTAAAACCTATTTCACCGTCTTCTTCTCCAGCCGCCTCCCTCATGTTGGGTTTGTATGTAACGCAATCATGCAATCAAATCACATAAATAGGGCGGAAGCGTAAAGACTAGGTTTTCAAAATTTATACAAACCCATAACCATGATCATGCTTTGTGCTTGTTATCAATAACAGAAAAGAGAGAACATGGAATTATACCTTTGAAGATCTAAGCTTCCTCAGGTACAAGTTCTACTCCTTTGATTCCTTTGATTCCTCTGATAGTGGCTCCTTCCCTTGAATAATGTCAGCCACCCAAATATTTGGCCTCTAACGGTGATCCACCAAGGAAGATGAAGAACTCAAGAAGATGGGTTATTAGCTTAACCCTTGTTTCTATCTCTATAGAATATGTGTACTCCCAACTCTTGGAAAATTTCACATCCACCTTATTTCTGATATAAGACTCTCTTATATAGATATTAGGTTAACCCTCCTAATCCAATTAGAATAGGGTTTTATTTAATTAATTAATTAAATACTTTTAATTAATTTATATCCTAATCTTTATTAGGATTGAGAGAGAGTACTGATATTATATTAATTCCTAAACTCCTTTAGAATTAAAATAATAATAATAATAATAATATTAATAAGACTCCTCTTATTAATTTATATTTAATATTTCTAAAATATTAAATAATAAACATTAAGCTATTTAATTTATTCTATCATCATAGATTAAATTAATTATACTTAATGCATTATTACTATCATGCCATTTTCTTCTTAAATAATTCTTCTTCCTTTTATGGTGTGACCCTTTAGGTTCTCCATATTAAACCGGTTGTGAATAAATCAATTAGAACAATTCTAATCTTATTTAAATAAACAAATTAAACTAATAATCTATTTAAATAAATAACATTTATTCTACAATAGGGATAAGCCTCCCTAGCGATCAACGACTTTCCAGATAATATAGATTTCAACATTAATCATAAAAGAACCTGTGAGTTAATAGTTACCGTACAATTCAAGCCTTCCACCATACAATGTCCCAATTAAATATAAGACATGGATTTACTGTCAAGTCTTAATTTATTTAATCATATGTATTTCGATTAGAAAATGCACAACTCCAAATAATGCAAATTAGAAACCTCTTTCTAATTACATTCTACCTTGGCCAAGGATTCCTGGGTTGTCATTTAACGAATCACATAGGACATATCTCCTCTTTTACTAGAGGTGGTAGATTCTTTATTGATCATTCATTATCTCCATATGTAACTCATTACACCCAAGCATACCCTATATGCCTTAAAAGGCCTTAAGGAATTAGTCAAAGTATAATTTGTTACATACAAGATACTATGATGATCTCAAGTCCAAGGATCACATGTACTACTATCACATTAGGAATTCCTATTGACAGGCGAGTAAAACTCCATTAGGTATTCCATAGCGAGTCACGTTCAGTGAACTTATTCTCCAATAAGCACCTACATACTTGCTTTAGTGTCTCCACACAAATGACCATGAGATCAGTCATCCTCATCCAATGAGCAAGCAACATATGTACCAATCTATCCGGATTTACTAATCCCCTTTTTAGTAATCCCACGATTGGGAACTATTTTAGTTTTAAAGCTTTCTAAGAATTTAGATCTCATTAGCATGATCAACATCATGATTCTAAAAGCATTGTTTAAAACTATGGGTTATTTACATATTATAAAAACAGCACCATGTAGATAATTAAATGCCTTTAATAAATAAATATTTTATTAATAAATAAATAAGATTGTTTACAAAGTATGTGCTTTATCATCATACATGATTGGCTTGTATGCACACTACTATCAATCTCCCACTTGCACTAAAGCCAATCGCCATGGTATCTCATACCCAACTTCTCTAAGTGACGATCAAACTGCTGTTGTGTTAAAGCTTTAGTAAATGGATCTGCAATGTTGTCTTGAGAGTCTACACGCTCCAAGGTGACGTCTCCTCTTTCAATGATCTCCCTGATCAAGTGAAATCGCCGCAACACGTGTTTAGATTTCTGATGAGACCTGGGTTCCTTAGCCTGTGCAACCGCTCCGGTGTTGTCACAGTATACGGGAACTGCTTCTCCAATGCTAGGAACCACACCAAGTTCAGTTATGAACTTCTTCATCCAAACAACTTCCTTTGCAGCTTCACTTGCAGCTATATACTCTGCCTCTGTCACTGAATCAGCAACCGTTTGCTGCTTGGAACTCTTCCAACTCACTGCACCTCCGTTCAAGGTAAACACATACCCTGAAATAGATTTACTGTCATCTTGGTTTGTTTGAAAACTTGATTCCGTGAATCCCTCGAGTTTTAATTCAGACCCATCGTAGACAAGAAAAATATCTTTAGTCCTTCTCAAGTACTTTAGGATATTTTTCACTACTTTCCAGTGCTCTTCTCCTGGATTCGACTGGTATCTGCTTGTTACACTAAGTGCGTGAGCAACATCCGGTCTAGTACATATCATACCGTACATGATAGATCCTATTGCAGAAGCATAAGGGATCTTACTCATACGGTCTCTCTCCTCAGGTGTCTTTGGGGCCTGTTTCTTGGAGAGATGTATTCCATGGCTCATCGGCATGAGACCTCTTTTGGAATCTTCCATGCTAAACCTCTTTAGCATTGTATCAATGTACGTTCCTTGGGATAAGCCGAGCATCCTTTTAGATCTATCTCTATAGATCTTTATCCCCAAAATATAGGATGCTTCACCCAAGTCCTTCATGGAGAAGTTTTTAGATAACCAGATTTTAATGGATTGTAACATAGGAATGTCATTCCCTATCAGTAATATATCATCAACATATAATACAAGGAATGATACTGCGCTCCCACTAACCTTCTTGTATACACATGGTTCATCCTCGTTTTTGATAAAATCAAACTCTTTGATTGTCTCATCAAAACGAATGTTCCATCTACGAGAATCTTGCTTCAACCCATAAATGGATCGTTGTAGCTTACAGACTTGATTTGTTCCAACTTTTGAAATAAATCCCTCTGGCTGTGTCATATACACATCCTCCTCAAGTTTCCCATTGAGGAAGGCCGTTTTCACGTCCATCTGCCAGATCTCATAGTCGTTGTAAGCTACAATCGCAAGCAAAATCCGAATGGACTTGAGCATGGCTACTGGTGAGAAGGTTTCATCATAGTCAACTCCTTGTCTTTGTTTGAAACCTTTTGCAACCAGTCGGGCCTTATAGGTCTCTACCTTTCCGTCTGCTCCAGTCTTTTTCTTAAAAACCCATTTACACCCAATAGGTTTAATACCTTCAGGTGGTGAAACCAAAGACCATACTTTGTTTTCATACATGGAGTCCATTTCAGATTTCATGGCTTCAAGCCATTTCCCTGAGTCTTTATTACTCATAGCCTGTTCGTAATTCAATGGATCATCATCATTCATGATGTGTACCTCATCGTCATCCTCTATAACGAATCCATACCTCTCAGGTATCTTCGGTACTCTTCCAGATTTACGAACATGGTGTGGTACAGTAGGTTCTTCTACTTGGTTAGGTACCTGACTTTGATCCGTGGTAACTTGTGGTTCTTGAACTTCTTCAAGATATATCTTACTCTCACTGACCCCTTCATGGATAAACTCTTTCTCCAAGAAGGTAGCATGTTTCGCAACAAACACCTTTTGATCAGTTGGATGATAGAAATAATACCCTACGGTTTCTTTAGGGTATCCCACAAATCTACACTTATCGGATTTAGTCTGTAGCTTATCATTTTTAAACTTTTTGACATAAGCTGGACAACCCCAAGTCTTAACATGCTTAAGATTTGGTTTCCTCCCTTTCCACATCTCATATGGAGTCTTTGGGGCGGATTTGGTAGGTACCTTGTTAAGTAGGTATGCAGCCGTTTCTAGAGCATATCCCCAGAAGGAAATTGGAAGGTCGGTAAAACTCATCATGGATCGAACCATGTCCAACAGTGTTCGATTTCTCCTTTCAGATACTCCATTTAACTGTGGTGTACCTGGAGGAGTCCATTGTGAGATTATACCATTTTCTCTGAGACAATTGAGAAACTCACTGCTTAAGTATTCTCCACCTCGATCTGATCGAAGTATCTTAATACTCTTGCCCGTTTGTTTCTCTACTTCACTTCTGAACTCTTTGAACTTTTCAAATGATTCTGATTTGTATTTCATTAAATACACATATCCATATCTTGAGTGATCATCAGTGAAAGTAATAAAATAAGAATACCCACCCCGTGCACTTGTTGTCATAGGTCCACAAACGTCTGTGTGAATCAATGCCAACAACTCTGTAACTCTCTCCCCTTTTCCACTAAAAGGAGATTTAGTCATTTTACCCATGAGACAAGATTCACAAGTTGGATATAATTCATAATCGGATAGCTCGAGGAGTCCATCTTTATGCAACTTGGATAATCTTGTTTCATTGATATGACCGAGTCTACAGTGCCACATGTAGGTATAATTAATATCATCTCTTTTCCTTTTCTTAGTTTGTTCAATTTGAAATATATTTTCTTGTAAGTCAAGTGTATAAAGTCCATTTCGCAAATTTCCAATACCATATAAAACATCGTCTTTATAAATAGAACAACCATTGTTCTTTATAATAACGTCAAAACCTTCCATATCCAATACAGAAATTGAAATAATGTTTTTAATAATATTCGGAACATAATAACAATTATTAAGATAAATGAATTTGCCCGAAGGCATTGCTAAACAATAAGTTCCTACAGCTAATGCAGCAACTTTTGCTCCATTTCCCACTCGTAGGATCACCTCATCATTGTTCAGCTTTCTACTTCTGACCAGTCCCTGCACAGTATTACATATGTGAGAACCACAGCCGGTATCCAATACCCAAGTAGAATTATGACTTTCAGAAAAATTAATTTCAATCATAAACAAACCTTGATTGGAAGTCGAAGCTTCTCCAAGCTTCTTCTCTGCTAGAAACTTCTTGCAGTTCCTCTTCCAATGTCCCGGCTCATTGCAATGAAAGCACATTCCTTTAGCTGGTTCAGGTTTCTTTTGCTCCTTTTCTTTCCATTTTCCCTTAGCCTTCTTAGATTTCTTCTTTTCAGAAGACACCTTGGGCCTCTTCCTTTTATTGGAAGAATCCACCATCAAGACATGGTTCTTCTTGGATGAGAAGTGACCTTCTGCAGTTTTCAGCATGTTAAGCAGCTCAGGTAAGTTGACATCTAGCTTATTCATGTGAAAATTAACCACAAACTGCGAGAAGGTCTCAGGGAGTGACTGCAAGACCAAGTCTTGACTCAACTCCCCATCCATGACGAACCCAAGCTGTCCAAGGCGTTCAATCAAATTGATTACATTCAGAACATGAGTCTCGACGGCAGTGCCCTCGGTCATCCGAGATCGGAAGAGCTCCTTAGATATCTCATATCTAGCATTCCTACTCTGTTCACCATACAACTCCTTGAGGTGAAGTAGCATAGCAGGAGCATCCATTTTTTTTTGTGCTGACGCTGAAGCTCGTTATTCATGGATGCGAGCATGATGCATTGAGCCACAGATGCATCATCTTGCCACTTATTTAAAGTGGCAATCTCTTCCTCAGAGGCTGTTTCTGAAACAGATTCAGGGATAGTGGAATTTAGGACATAAGAAATCTTTTCAGCAGTGAGAACAATTCTCAGATTTCTTAGCCAGTCCTCATAATTCGGGCCGGTAAGCTTATTTGCATCAAGTATGCTTCGTAGTGAGATTAGTGATTTTGACATTTTTAAAATTCTGCATGTGAAAAGACAACATTTTAGCAAACATTCATTTTATTAACTTTGCATACCAAAATAAATTTAGGTCTTTATTTTAAATTGGTATCTCCCACTATTTTCATCAAACTATATTACCCTCACTCATATAGTTCGGCAACATCTAATTAAAGATTTGCTAGTGAGATTAAGGATCCCATTTCAAATGTATATAACCTTGTGGATAGCACAACAAGCGATATACAAATAAATAGGTAGACAACTCTTGTCAATTACATCACCATGTAACTCCTTTTATTTTGCCTCTTAAATCATAATGGTCATGTGTGTGCACATCCGAACTAAAATGATTTAAGTTAAGTCCAGCCTAGCACTTCCATAAATTCAAAAAAGAAAAATTTTCGTCCTTGTGGATAGCACAACAAGACTAGATCGTTCAATTTTCTTGATAAGCATCAAATGTGATTAATTAACATCTTAAATATTCAATACTCGCCTTGTGGATAGCACAACAAACTCATATTAAATATTTAATACTCTATTAACTAATCATGCTAGAAGGCGACGTTCGATATTCCAAATATCATTTGAACGCTTCAGACTTAATATTATTTCTTTGAGGGGTTTGTTATTATTTGTCTCATCTTTTTAAGCGCTCATGCACACACACACACACACATATATATATATATATATATATATATATATAAAATACGCGTCATTTTATTAAACATGCGAAACATGTTTGTATAAAATATAATATATATAATATTTAGCATGCAATATAGAATACTATATTCTACCCGGATTGATTATGGACTTTTATTCTAGTTTGGTTCACTAGAGCCACCAAGTGAACCAAAAGGTCAAACCTAGGAGTGCAAGAATTTAAATTTTAAATGTAACTATTACATTTAAACCCGGGCTCCATACAAACGAGTCTTCATGCGTTCCTTGCTCCTTGGTCTCCAATTTCTTCAAAATAATTCTAACTATCTCTATTACATTAACTATTTAAAATTAAATAGAAACCTTGATCAGCAGTCAAGGGGAATTACATAGAAAGGAGATAGAATTTACATCGAGAATAAAACTAGAGAAGACGAGGTACGCAGACCCCATTTTATAAAACCCATACATTCAAGCATTCATCCAAAATAAAATCCAATCACATTGGTCATAGTCCATAATCAACCCCATTTATTATCATACACATCAACATATGCATCAATAAATATCCATTCATCTCATGAATAACAATGCTATTCCATATATGGATCGATGTTATTTAATGGACAAAAGTTTTGCTAAATTTTATTTTTGAAATAAAATAAACTCTTTTATTTTAATCAAAAATAAATCCAAATTAAACTCCTTTAATTTTTGCATTCTGAAATCATATTTCAGATAAAATAAACTTCTTTATTTTAAAACTTTATCAATTAAATAAACAGTTTATTTAATTAATTAAAATCAATTTTCAGGGTCTGTCCAGGTACCGTCGCAGCTGCGCCAGTAATGAACTGGGCAGCTGCGCAGCTGCGCTGTTCGTCGCAAAAACTTGCAGAAAATGATTTTTGTCCAGAAAAACGATCCAATTCTCACATCAATTCATACATGGAATTATAAAATTGATAATTAGCACAAAGTTAGGCTCGATACCACTGTTGGGTTTGTATGTAACGCAATCATGCAATCAAATCACATAAATAGGGCGGAAGCGTAAAGACTAGGTTTTCAAAATTTATACAAACCCATAACCATGATCATGCTTTGTGCTTGTTATCAATAACAGAAAAGAGAGAACATGAAATTATACCTTTGAAGATCTAAGCTTCCTCAGGTACAAGTTCTACTCCTTTGATTCCTTTGATTCCTCTGATAGTGGCTCCTTCCCTTGAATAATGTCAGCCACCCAA
Source organism: Panax stipuleanatus (assembly GCA_020205555.1). Classification (NCBI taxonomy): domain Eukaryota; kingdom Viridiplantae; phylum Streptophyta; class Magnoliopsida; order Apiales; family Araliaceae; genus Panax; species Panax stipuleanatus. The sequence continues at coordinate 122,205,477 of CM035124.1, read as the reverse complement.
ATGTTTGGCCTCTAACGGTGATCCACCAAGGAAGATGAAGAACTCAAGAAGATGGGTTATTAGCTTAACCCTTGTTTCTATCTCTATAGAATATGTGTACTCCCAACTCTTGGAAAATTTCACATCCACCTTATTTCTGATATAAGACTCTCTTATATAGATATTAGGTTAACCCTCCTAATCCAATTAGAATAGGGTTTTATTTAATTAATTAATTAAATACTTTTAATTAATTTATATCCTAATCTTTATTAGGATTGAGAGAGAGTACTGATATTATATTAATTCCTAAACTCCTTTAGAATTAAAATAATAATAATAATAATAATATTAATAAGACTCCTCTTATTAATTTATATTTAATATTTCTAAAATATTAAATAATAAATATTAAGCTATTTAATTTATTCTATCATCATAGATTAAATTAATTATACTTAATGCATTATTACTATCATGCCATTTTCTTCTTAAATAATTCTTCTTCCTTTTATGGTGTGACCCTTTAGGTTCTCCATATTAAACCGGTTGTGAATAAATCAATTAGAACAATTCTAATCTTATTTAAATAAACAAATTAAACTAATAATCTATTTAAATAAATAACATTTATTCTACAATAGGGATAAGCCTCCCTAGCGATCAACGACTTTCCAGATAATATAGATTTCAACATTAATCATAAAAGAACCTGTGAGTTAATAGTTACCGTACAATTCAATCCTTCCACCATACAATGTCCCAATTAAATATAAGACATGGATTTACTGTCAAGTCTTAATTTATTTAATCATATGTATTTCGATTAGAAAATGCACAACTCCAAATAATGCAAATTAGAAACCTCTTTCTAATTACATTCTACCTTGGCCAAGGATTCCTGGGTTGTCATTTAACGAATCACATAGGACATATCTCCTCTTTTACTAGAGGTGGTAGATTCTTTATTGATCATTCATTATCTCCATATGTAACTCATTACACCCAAGCATACCCTATATATGCCTTAAAAGGCCTTAAGGAATTAGTCAAAGTATAATTTGTTACATACAAGATACTATGATGATCTCAAGTTCAAGGATCACATGTACTACTATCACATTAGGAATTCCTATTGACAGGCGAGTAAAACTCCATTAGGTATTCCATAGCGAGTCACGTTCAGTGAACTTATTCTCCAATAAGCACCTACATACTTGCTTTAGTGTCTCCACACAAATGACCATGAGATCAGTCATCCTCATCCAATGAGCAAGCAACATATGTACCAATCTATCCGGATTTACTAATCCCCTTTTTAGTAATCCCACGATTGGGAAATATTTTAGTTTTAAAGCTTTCTAAGAATTTAGATCTCATTAGCATGATCAACATCATGATTCTAAAAGCATTGCTTAAAACTATGGGTTATTTACATATTATAAAAACAGCACCATGTAGATAATTAAATGCCTTTAATAAATAAATATTTTATTAATAAATAAATAAGATTATTTACAAAGTATGTGCTTTATCATCATACATGATTGGCTTGTATGCACACTACTATCACCTCACTCTCATTTTCATTTCTCTCTCTCTTTCTCCCTCTCTCACACTCTCTCTCTCTCGTGCTCTTTCTCCCTCACGACCACCTCCACCTCCTGCCGCCACCGCCTGCTGGAACCACCTCCTGCCGCCTCTTCCTGCCGGCAGCTGCCGCCACCTCCGGCTGCTAGCAGCTGCCCCCTCTTGCCACCAGCAGCCTCATTCCCTTCCTCCACCAAAAGCCACCACCCCTCCGCCAGCAGCCACCACCTCTCCGCCAGCAGCCTCCTTCCCCACCTCCTGCTGCCACCACCAGCCACCACCTCCTGCCGCCAGCCATCTTCTCTTCTGTTCTACAGGTTCTATTTAGGGTTTTTCAATAATTTACTATATTGTATGATGAATTGTATGCTGAAATTTGTGTTTAATTTAGGGTTTGTTATATTGTTTGGTTAATTTTGATATTGTATCATTAGGGTTTAATGTGAATTTAATTTGTTTGAAAATTATGTTGAATTTGTTTGAATATTGTGTTGAATTTGTTTGAAGTACATATGTTCATTATTCTGAAATTGTGAATTGGGCATACTGTTAATGAATTGGGCATACTGTGAATTGAAATTGGGCATACTGTGAATGTGGTTTTAGGAAATGTGATATTTGTTATTTTCGATGGAATTCCCGAAGAAATTTATGTCAGAATTGTGCAATTGCAAAATTTGTGGGCCCTACAAGTATATTATTAAATAATAAATAATAAAAAATAAATAAATTATAAATTATAAATAAGATAAATAATAAATAATAAATTATAAATAAATAATAAATAATAAACTAAGTAGTATTTACTTAGTTTCTTACTTCTAAATAATAACTAAATAATTAATAAATAATAAAAAATAAATAAATAATAAATAATAAAAAATAAATAAATAATAAACTAAGTAGTATTTACTTAGTTTCTTACTACTAAATACTAAATACTAAATAATAAATAAATAATAAATAAGATATATAATAAATAATAAATAATAAATAATAAATAATAAATAATAAATAATAAATAAAAATAAAAAATAAAAAATAAAAAATAAAAAATAATAATAAATAAATAAAAAATAATAAATAAATAATAAATAATAAACTAATTAAGTAGTATTTACTTAGTTTCTTACTACTAAATACGAAATAATAAATAATAAATAAGATAAATAATAAATAATAAATAAATAAATAAATGAGATAAATAAATAATAAATAAATAAATAAATAAATAAATAATAAATAATAAACTAAGTAGTATTTACTTAGTTTCTTACTACTAAATACTAAATACTAAATAATAAATAAGATATATAATAAATAATAAATAATAAATAATAATTAAATAAATAATAACTAAATAAATAATAAATAATAAATAATAAATAATAAACAATAAATAAATAATAAACTAATTAAGTGGTATTTACTTAGTTTCTTACTACTAAATACTAAATACTAAATACTAAATAATAAATAATAAATAATAAAAAATAAAAAATAAATAATAAATAAATAAATGAGATAAATAAATAATAAATAATAAATAAATGAGATAAATAAATAATAATAAATAAATAAATAAATAATAAATAACAATAAATAAATAATAATAAATAAATAAATAAATAAATAAATGAGATAAATAAATAATAAATCATAAATAATAAAGAAATGAGATAAATAAATAATAAATAATAAATAATAAATAATAAATAATAATAAATAAATAATAAACTAAGTAGTATTTACTTATTTTCGTACTACAAAATACTAAATAATAAATACTAAATAAATATTAAATATTAAATAATAAATAATAAATAGATAAATAATAATAAATAAATAATAAATAATAAATAATAAATAAGATAAATAATAAATAATAAATAATAAATAATAAATAATAAATAATAAACTAAGTAGCACTTACTTAGTTTTTCATTGACAAAATAAACTAAGTAGCATTTACTTAGTTGGGATACAATATTCAATAAACTAAGTAACACTTAGTTTTTCATTGTCAAAATAAACTAAGTAGCAATTGCTTAGTTGGGATGCAATATTCAATAAACTAAGTAGCACTTACTTAGTTTTTCATTGGCAAAATAAACTAAGTAGCATTTGCTTGGTTTGAATGATATGATCTTGGTTCCCATAATAATATGGGAACCAGATTATATCGTTCAAACTAAGCAAATGTTATACTTAGTTTATAATGGATAAAATCTTGAGTCTTTCCGATCTGATACATGCTTGTGGAGGTGTCAACTTAGAAACCCATTTGACATTCACTCAGTAGGAGTGAATGTCAAATAGTCCCCAGTTTGGGACTGTTACTGGATGTTATGTCTTTAACTTAGGCCGGCGCCAATACGAAACGACACGTTTTTATTGTTTTGAGGACTTTTCGGTTGTTATCTCTACATGTTCTTCGAGTACATACTTAGATTAAGTTATCTTAATCTATTTCGTGTACTTGGAGACCATGGGGAGGTGCTGTCGAAATTTTCTTAAAACAGTAGAAACGTGCATAACGTGTTGGCACTAGTGAAGAGACGCATCCAGGAATGGGATAGAAGCCTGAATTACCTCTTTCCTATAGAGCTGTCGTAATAGGAAAATACTCTAATTCATGTATGGACCACATGCATGATCATCCCTGTAATGAAACCCGCTTGACATTCATTCATGAATGGATGTCATACATGAACATCCCTGTACTGAATCCGTGGTCTGTGCAGTTAAAAATGTCAGCCGACCAGAGTTGGATGTACCGTAGGATACGCAGTGATGGGAGGGGATTAGTATCAGCTTATCGTGATGGGGTGTCAGATTTCTTGAACAAAGCAATAGATCATGTTGATGATTCGAATGGAAAGATGCGCTGCCCGTGTGTCAAGTGTAAAAATCTGATCTGGAAAAAAGTTGACGAGATTAAATTCGACTTATTTTCCCGTGGATTTGTGGATGGGTACTTCGTATGGACTCATCACGGGGAATCAGTTGAGCGGATAGATATCCTATGGGATTCATACGCCGAAAACTATGATCCGGTGGAGATGTTGGTCGATGCTTATGGCCCTACTAATATTGACTGGGCTGAAAATGAGCCTTCTGTAAGCAGTGCTAAACAAGTGCCAAATGATACAGCTGCTGCCTTTTACAAGTTGCTATCTGAATCTGGGGTCTCGTTGTATCCGGGAAATGATACGGACACCAAGCTTTCTGCAGTGATGATGCTTTTACACTACAAGAATGAGCACGACTGTAGTGAGAGAGGTTTCAACGATTTGCTTGCCATTGTTGGAAAGTTCTTACCCAAGGATCATACTCTTCCTGCAAATTATTACGAAGTGAAGAAGATGGTTAAAGGGTTAAATATGGGGTATCAAAAATTGATGCTTGTGATCAGGATTGCATGTTATATTATGGGGAGGACAGAGATAAGGGACAGTGTGATATATGCAGCTTTCCTCGCTATAAGGTGACAAGACATGGGGGGAAGGAGAAACATGTTCCCAAGAAGATCTTACGATACTTTCCTCTTGCGCCGAGGCTTCAGCGGCTGTTCATGTCGTCTCATTTGGCTCAACATATAAGTTGGCATCGAACAAGGGATGTCGTGCCTGGTCAGCTGACTCACCCAGCGGATGGAGATGAATGGAAGAGATTTGATGTAAATTATCCTGAGTTTGAGAAAGAAGTCAGAAATGTTAGGCTTGGCATGGCTACTGATGGCTTTTGCCCTTTCAATAATTTTAGTCAGCCGTACTTACTCAGTTTGGCCAGTGATTATGGTCGCTTATAATCTTCCACCGTCGATGTGCATAAGGGATCCGTACTTGTTCTTGACTTTACTCATACCAGGGGATAAAAGTCCTACAAAAGACATTAACGTGTACCTTCGACCGTTAGTAGATGAACTAAAGATGTTGTGGGAGTAAAGATGTTGTGGGAGACGGGGGTCCAGACTTATGATAAATCGAAAAGCAAGAATTTTGTGATGAAGGTAGCCCTGTTATGGACTATCACTGACTTTCCGGCTCTTAGGATGGTTAATGGTTGGTCAACCCACGGGAAGCTGTCATGTCCAGTGTGTATGGGGGATGTACAAGGTAATCAGTTGCAGCATGGGCAGAAATGTACTTTCTTTGAAACTGCTCGTAGATTCTTACCTCTTGATCACAATTATAGAAAGATGTCTGCACAGTTCAACAGAAAGACAGAGAAGAAGGGTGTTGTTGGTCGACTGTCGGGCAGTGAGGTCTTGGGATGGTTGAACCAGCTTGATTTTCCTTTGCCGGGGAAAGAGCACAGTAAATTGAGAGCAGTCAGGTACGGGAAGACTCATAATTGGACACACTCGCCCATATGGTTTGAGTTGCCGTATTGGGGCACACTTTCAGTTCGTCATTGTATAGATGTCATACATACCGAAAAGAATGTTTTCGAGAACTTGTTTTACACTGTGCTAGATGCAAGTGGTAAAACCAAAGACAATGACAACGCTCAAAAAGATTTGGAGGCATTCAACATTAGGCCAGAATTGTGGCTTCGCCCTAACAATACGAAACCTAAAGCTCCATATTGTCTTACTAAGTAACAAGTTGAAGACGTGTGAAAGTGGGTTAGTGGGTTGAAGCTTCCAGATGGATACACGTCGAACATAACACGTTGTTGTAAGGTCTAGCAATTGAAAATTTTTGGATTCAAGAGTCACGATTGTCATGTATTCATGTAGAAGTTGATCCCAATTGCATTTCGTGAGATGTTACCCATAAAAGTTTTGGATGCATTGACCGAACTTTCAAATTTCTTTTGAGATCTTTGCTCAATTGTAATTAAGTACACTGATGTGGAGCAGATGGAGAAAAATATTGTTAGTACCATTTGCAAGCTCGAAATGATCTTTCCTCCACGATTCTTTGACTCGATGGAACATCTGCCTATTCATCTACCGTATGAACTCAAACTTGGAGGACCGGTGCAATATCGGTGGATGTATCCTTTTGAGAGGTAATATAAATTACAATTTGCTTTATGTTGCTCATCATACAAATAATACTCATACGTATTTGTCTTAGGTATATGCGCCGATTAAAACAAAAGGTGAAGAACAAAGCTCGTGTAGAGGGTTCTATTGCTGAACGCTATACGGAGGAAGAACTTGTCAACTTCTGTTCATTGTATTTTGACGATGTTGTCTCAACGAAGCACAATCGTTTAAGTAGAAATGAGGTCGTTGGTCCATTGTCTCATACTGATGATGAGTTAGCTGTATTCACATATCCGGCTAAGCCTTTTGGCTATGAGACGCAGACTTTCTTAAGCGACAAAGAGTTGAAGATTGTATCTGCATACGTGCTTCTAAATATGCCCGAAGTATCTAGATACATCAGGTATGAATAATTATTTGCGATATTTAGTGCAATTTATAAGTGTAGTCATCTATATGTTAAAGACATTTTACTATTTACGCAGTTCATTCGAAGAGGAAGCGTATGCTTCTAACCCAGCTTTTACTGCAGCAGAGTTGGAAACATTCACTAATGTTAATTTCCAACAGTGGTTTAAGCAAATGGTTGAAGAAGAGAACAATTCTGAGCGTTTTATAGATGTCATCAAGGACCATACAAAGTTGTTAGTTCTTTTCCCGGATGCATCGTGAATGGGTTCAGATTTAGGGTCGATGACTTGAATGAACTCACATCAGTCAATTCTGGGGTTGTGGTATTGGGAAGTTGCTACCAAGATTCTGAGTCAAATTACTATAGACGTTTACAGGATGTGGTTGTGCTCAATTATCACAGGGGTAAAAAGGTAGTTACATTTAAGTGTAGTTGGTTTGATACTGAAAAGGGGGTTAAAGTTGATCGTAATAGAATCACAACTATAGATATCAAGTCGGTGTTAAAGTCTGATGACGTGTTCGTGTTAGCAAGTCAAGCGACTCAAGTGTATTACGCTCCTAATGTCGTAAATACTCGAAGCCCCTGGTACACAATAATCACAACTAAAACACGTTCATGTGATGCTGAGAACATGTTTGGTATAGATGAGGCGTTGCAAGAAGATGTTAGCAACCCTTTGGCCATAGTGTTCAATGTTGAAGATGTGATGGATACTGATGTCATTGACGTACCTGACGATGAGGATGTCGAGGAAAACGTCATCGTGAGTGATTATGTAGTCGTCGATGATGATAATGATGACGAAACTGATCTCAAAACTGAGGATGAGGAAGATACTGATTTCGTGACTGATATACATGTTGATTCTGATGGGTTTGATGGCGTAAGTAATTGAAAATTAGCATTCATATTAGTAAATATCACATTGTTAAACCTTACATATTCATAATTTACCACTTTGGATATTGCAGTAGGATATTCATGGCTAGACATAGCGGTGGAGGTCGCCGAGGTGGTGGGCGATCCGGTACAGGAGACGGTAGCCATGCTGACGGCTCGTCTTCAGGAGCTAGTAAGTTATCTTAACTAGGATTTAAATATATCTCAAACTGCATTAGTTTATGTTTATTGACTCAGTTAAATACAATTATTACAGATGTACCTCGTCGACGACACCGAGGGACGAACCTCGGGCTCTTAGGTCGTCCGCCAGCAGTTCCACATATTGTACCGGTGGATGTTGCTTCTGGACCAGTAAGTGTTAATATATTGTTAATATTTCTGTCAGTTATTGCAAAACACAATTCACATAACACATATTATTGCAAAATATAATTTTTTATGTAGTATACTAGATCCGGTGGCTAAGCACACCCTACACGCCATCTGTTTGACGCACCTCCCGACTGGGTGCATGCGGTTCAGCCAGTATGCGCGGTTCGATCCCACTTTTATGCAGACTGTCTTGCGGGAGTTTCACGTAAGTTAAACATATTATATTAATTAGTACATAGTTGTATTAGGATGACAAAATCAATTGTTTCTAATTTTTAAACTTTTGTTATAGGTTTATTATAGATTTGACCCGAGTATCTCTCAGACAGCTGGCGACGATGTGATTATATCACATGTCGCTAAGAATTACTCTGGCTGGCTGTATGAGATGCGACATAGGGCAGCCCGGGCAGTTGAGGACCAGCCCGGGACCACCATCAGATCTCATCAGCCTCGCATAGTCTCCGATTTAGCCTGGGAGGCTATGTGCGCGCACTGGGATGCTGATGACTTCAAGAAGAAGTCTGAGCAGGCGAAGAAGAACCGTGGTCAGCTCCGCATAGTACACACCACAGGTTCTCAGTCGTTCGAGGAGGTGAAGACGGTAAGTGCGCTGTATTTTTTTATTTAGTTATCAAGTTCTTACACAAATACTTAATACATGTTTTATGAATATTTTTATTAGGCCTTGAGTAGGTCCTTGGGCCGAGATCCCACCATTCTAGAGTTTTGGGATAGGGCCCACACGCCCAAGGACGAGCGTGTTTTGTCTCAGGCAGCTGTGGCTATACGGGTAAAACTCATCTTACTATTTAGATTTTAGTAATATTCAATCGTAAATAAAATGATATAATTAACACACTTATAAAAAATAAATTACAGGATCTATTTTAGAGGCTTTGGGACGATCGTATAGCTGAGCTAGATGCTATTAGGAGGGGTTCTGAGCCGTCAGACTCCGCCACTCCCCTTCCCGATAATGTATTAGATCGGGATGAGGAGCTGAGACTATGGGTCGCGTCTCAAGATCCCCCTACTAGCAGTACCGACAGATATCGAGTGTTGGGTCTGCCGAGGATACCTGCATATACACTCCCTGGAGGAAATAATATTTTTTATATTTCACGAATTTATCAAAATTTATCACATTACACAAATTATTATTAGTAATGGAATTTGTCTCTTCTTATAGGCTCCAGCCAGCGCCAGCGTCCCAGAGCACATGTCGGACCATCTCATACGGGCGCTGGCTTGGATGACGAGATCTTCCAGAGGCTGATAGGGGCCGTGTCGGATAGGTTCCGTACCGATCCAGCCTTTCGCCGTCAGCAGTTGCCTTCCAGTTCTCGTCTTCACCAGGTTGCTCAGGAGGTTATAGCAGGGGCCTCTGCAGAGAGTATGGGATTACCACGAGAGCAGTTAGACGCTTTTAGCAGCGAGATGCTTCGGATGGTGATTACTCTCTTGGAGGAGGCTTTTCGTCCTCCCCCGCCTTCTCAGGTATTCTTATTGTTTATGTTATTTTCATTTAAAGCTAGCTTGTTAATTCTCACATATATACGGACTAACGATTTTTATTTATAATTTTTTCAACAGGGTGGCGATGGCGAGCGGGCTGGCGGCGATGACGAGCGGTTTGACGACGACGACGAGGAGGACGACAGAGATTTTCATACACCAGACATGCGTCGTGCCACCTCCGCCCGATGATGATACTACTAGATTATAGTTCATTTTTATATGTTATTCATTCTAGTTCATTTGTATGTATAGTTTATATAGTTGTGTTTGTATAATGAGATTACGTTGTATTCATTCATTTGTAGAACATTTATATAAATTTAGTTGGGCCTCTGATGATACATTAGCTTATATTTGTTATTGTTAGTTTGTGCTATTGATGATGATCAGTTAGTCGATTACGTTGTTGCGAATTGGTACAGGTTTTTAGAATTACGTTTGTTGTTGTGAATTGGTACAGGTTTTTTGAATTACATTTGTTGTTGAATGTGAAATATATTGTTGTCTGGCTGTATTGGGATAAAACAGGTTACAGGTACAGATTTGGGTTTAAATACCTGGATATTGCATTTTCAAAAAAATTATTTATAAAAAAAATTGCTTAACTTCGACGGAATAGGCTATTTCCGAAGGATATTCCGTCGGAATTATAAAACCAGATTAATTTCGTAGTTATTTAATAATTTTACTTTTTCGTCGGAAGTAAGCTATTTCTGAGGACATATCCGTCGAAATTAAAAAGTAATTACAGTTTTAATAAATTATTTTTCCGTCGTAAATGGTCTATGCCTGAGAGAATTTTTCGTCGAAAATAATAGATGTTATCCTCGATGGTTTATGTCCGTCGTAGATCATCCGTCGAAGATAGTGTAGGTTCGACGGAATGTGGTCAGAAATAAACCCGTCGAAGATATGTAATTTTTGATAGAATTTACGACAGACTTATTTTCGACGCGTGTATATACGACGGCATGTCCGACAGAATATTCCGTCGAGAATAGGTTATGTTCGACGGAATAGGACTATCTCTGAGGGAAAATTCCGTCGGAACTATAGCTTTTTCTTGTAGTGGCGAAGATTAAAGTAATACAAAGTTGGGAGTAACCTGTAATGAATGAGAATTTTATATATTAGTTTTAATATTTATTAAATTAAATAAATATTTTAATTGATTTATTTATTGAGTTAAATAAATAAATTATATGATTGTGTAGAGTAATTTAATTAAGTGTAATATATTAATTAAATGAATATTTAATATTTAATTTAATTGATGTGTAATAATTTTATGGTATAGTTCTAATTTAATTGAGATAATTAAATTAGATGAAGTTATGTGATAATTATTCTATGAAATTATAATTAGCGAGTAATTATAATTGTTATGTGGCATTTTTATGTGCTTAATTGATGTTAGCTTTTAATTAATTAAATTAGAATGTTAAGATTTAATTAATTAAAATGTAACATTAAAAATATGTGCTAAATGATTTATTAAAAGAATAAAAAGGGTTTTTAATTTAGTTTTACCAAACAAGGCCCTTAAAAATATTTTTAAAGGGTTTTGCCAAACGAGGCACATGCACTTGTTTAAATAATTTTTTACCAAACAGTGCCTTAAGTTCAAAAATCTGTTTTTTAAAAATAAAGAGTTTTGGCCAAACAAGCCTTATGGTTTTTAAAATTCAATTTTTTGTAACTTATATATATTAAGTGGTAAGTAGTATATGACATAATTATAGGTATTAATAGCTGACATTTATGTATATTATATAATTATATGTATAATATATCTATATGTCAGTTTACATTGTTTTTAAAACTACGTTAAGTTAGAATTGGTCTATTAGAAAGAACAAAGGAAAGAGAGAGCAAGTGTTAGAGAGAAAATATACAGAGAGAGTTAGAGAGAAAAGAAAAGAGAAGAAGAAGAAAGAGAAAGGAGGGAGGAAGCTAGAGAATCATTATCTTATTTACTCCAATCAACAAAAAGGGTATTATTCCTAATTATTGATTTTTAAAAGTATGTTTGATGTTCTTCGTGATTTTATTCTCTGTATGCATGAGTTTTCATGAAATCGTATAAACATGATGTATATATGATGTTGTGTTTATAACATATTTATATATGAATTGTATGCATAAATTAATGGTTTAATTCATATAAAGATGATGAACACGAAGAATTCATGTTCATCAAAAGTTACAGAGAATTGGTTTTATAAAGTTTTCCTTTAAAATCAAAATTCATGATTTATTATAAATTGTTGTATAAATTAGTTTTAGATTATGTTAATGTGTTGAGATATGAATTCAATGTGATTTGAATTGTATATTTTGATTGAAAAATAAATTTACAATGTTTAATTTTATCAAGAATATTGGAAAAATGGTACTTTCTCTAATTTTTATAAAATTAAGAGTTTTAAATTAGTTTTTTTGATGTCTTTTTGTGTTAAAATATGTTAGAAACTTAGAATTATGTTTTCTGTAAAGTTTATATGAATTATGTTGGCTGAATTTGGAACGTGATGTGGAGAAATAAGCCAAATTAATTTTTTTTCTGCAAAGTTCCCGACACTGTCAGACTAGTCTGCACAGTGGCGCGGCCGCGCCGCTCCCAAGACCTTTTGGAGCGCAGCCGCGCTGGTCCTGCAGATTGGGCAGAAAGTTATTTTTAATTGTACAAAATTATAAGATTTATTATGTAATAAATTATAAAGCATGTTAATAAAATTAAAATGCTAAATGGACATTAATGAATTATATTAATAAAATATAATATGTAATTATAATTTAAATTATTATAATTAAGGAAAATGTGTAATTTAAATTATAAATTATTAATTATAATTTAATTAGTGCATGAATTAAATTTATTAATTATTATCAAAGTAATTGTTTAATTAAATTATAATTAGTTTAAATTATAATTTAATTAATATAAATGCATAAATTTAATTTGATTAATTTTAATCAAAGTACATGTTTAATTTAAATTATAATTTATTTAATTATAATTTTATTTATATAAAATGTAATTATAATATGATAAATTATAGTTAAAGTGAATGATTAATTTAAATTATAATTTGTTTAATTATAATTTAATTAATGTATGATGTAATTATAATTTGATTTAATTATAATTAAAATGAATTATTTAATTTAAATAATTTGTTTAAATTATAATTTAATTAATATGAGTACATAATTATTATTTGATTAATTATGTGAACATGTGATGTGATTAATTATGTGATAATTAATTATTAATTATTTAATAATAAAAGAGGAATGAGTTAACCTAGATGGGTTAACTAATTATGTGAATTAGTTATGTGATAACTAATTTAGATTATTATGGTTAAATATATATGTGTAGGAAGTGTTAAAGAATGTGAGTTATAACTGTAGGTTGCGCTTGAGGCAAGTTTTCTAAACTCAAACTTGTTATTGTTATACAAGTGTTTTAAATTCAAATATTTATTGTATTTGAGATTGTCCTTTTATTTCTGCAATGGACAAGTACTTATTTAAAGTGTATGATTTAATTAAAGTTACATTGACTTAATTGTTCAAGTAAGGTCTATCTTATTTTTCGTATGCTTTAATTTAAATTCTAAAGCATAAGTTATTCATAATTCGTTATTATTGAATTATTCTTGATTATTGTGAGTCGATTCAACTACTCCTTAGTTGATGGTAGTTGAAACTCTAAATTTCCTTTTAAGCTTATCCAAACCAAACTTTCTTTGGTGCGGACTTGTATTCAAATACTGAGATGAACAACCCTATTTACTAGGGGAGGTTACTACGCGGTAGCGTTATGCTGTTTGTGCACAATACATGGTACGAAGGACTGATCCCCCTAAGTACGAGTTAAGGTCCATAGTCTAATTGACTGTTGAAGGTTTTAAATAGAAATGTTTATAACCTAGGACAAAAGTTCAAGGTCTTATGACCCTCAGATGATTTTAATATTCGAAATTCTAATTATTGATGAAAGAATTATTATTCAATTCTTTATTGTTGATGAAAGTAAAGTTATTCAAATCCTTTGAAGCTATCCAAGATATGTCTTTATTATTGTTATATTTCAGTGAGCTGTTGTTTGCTCACTCTTGCAATTTAAATAACCATTGCAGCTAAAGTTGAAAGTGTTGACACTCCGTCAACTAGTAAAGGAAAAGGCAAGCTGAACAAGTGAAGACTTGTTTTAATTGTTGACTGAATTGTAATAAGACTTTAAGTTATGTTTTTATTTTCCGCATTAAATGTTTATGTCAAGATTAGATAACCCTGGGATTTATTTTAGACAAGGTTGTAACCCTTTTATAAGGAAGATTTTTATTTAAGTATTTATGAAGGTTGTAATTCATTTTGCAATTCTTTATTATTGGGTAGATGTATGTTTTATTTAGAAAGTGAACACAAAATCTTGTGGAAATGAAGTACCCGAATTTGGGGGTGTCACACAACCTAAGTCAGTAACCGCAATACGTAGCTTTCTAGGCTTAGTTGGTTATTATCGGAGATTCGTGGAAGGATTTTCTCGAATCGCCACTCCATTAACTCAGCTGACTCGAAAAGATAGAAAATTCGGATGGAGCGAGGAATGTGAGAAGAGTTTCCAGGAATTCAAGAGGAGACTCATTTTAGCACCTGTTCTGACAATACCATCTGGTTTGGACGGATTTGTCATCTACAACGATGCGTCAGGAAAAGGGTTAGGATGTGTTCTCATGCAACATGGTAAAGTCATAGCCTATGCCTCATGACAACTCAAAGAATATGAGAGGAATTATCCTACTCATGATCTAGAGTTGGCAACAGTCGTTTTCGCGCTAAAGAGACACTACATGTATGGGGAGAAAGTGGAGATATATACAGATCATAAAAGCCTCAAATATTTCTTCACCTAAAAGGAACTCAACATGCGGCAACGACGTTAGCTCGAGCTGTTGAAAGATTAAGACCATACCATTCAATAACATTCGGGAAAGCGAACGTGGTAGCTGACGCATTGAGTAGAAGATCATATACGGGAACGAGTGCGATGCTGTTAACACAAAGGCCCATTTTGTATGACTTACAAAGGATGGAGGTAGAGTTAAAGACTCCATGGATCCACGTAAAGATGGCAAATATACGCGTAGAACCAGCTTTAATTGATAAAGTTAAAGCTGCTCAAGCTACAGACCCAGAGCAGATGAATATGAAGAAGAAGGTGCAAGAATGTGCTATTCCAGAAGCAAGAATCGACGAAGAAGGATTACTTCAAGTCAACTCCAGACTTTGTGTTCCTAACCACTGATTTGAAGTATAAAATCATGATGGAAGCACACAACACACTGTTTGCAATCCATCCTGAAAGTACCAAAATGTATCGTGATCTTCGACATACATTTTGGTGGAGCAAAATGAAGAGAGAGATCGCGGAGTTTATCTCAAGGTATTTAACGTGTCAACGTGTCAAGGCGGAGCATTAAGTGCCAAAGGGTCCATTGCAACCACTTGAGATTCCAAAATGGAAGTGGGAACATATCAACATGGATTTCGTTACGGGTCTTCCCAAGGTTTCTCAAGGCATAGATGTAATTTGAGTCATTGTCGATAGATTAACCAAGTCTTCTCATTTCTTTCCTATAAGAGAAACTTATTCACTTGAACGTCTTGCTCGTATGTACATAAATGAGATTGTAAGACTCATGGTATGCCCGTATCCATAGTTTCTGATCGAGATCCAAGATTCACTTCACGATTTTGGGTCAGCTTGCAGAAAGCTATGTGCACTGATTTAAGATTCAGTTATGCATATCATCCTCAGACAAACGATCAATCGAAAAGGAATAGTCATACTCTTGAAGATCTATTGAGACTCTGCGTACACGACTTTAAAGGAAGTTGGGAGAAGTACTTACCATTAGTGTAATTCTCCTACAACAATAGTTATTAAGCAAGTATAGGCATGGCTCCCTTCGAGGCGTTATATGGACGACAATGTCGTTCTCCAATATGTTGGGACGGGGTGGGTGAAGCAACATTGTTAGGACCAGAGTTGGTACGCATGACTACGGAAAAGATTCAAATGATTCGAAAAGGCGACAACGTATACAAACAGCACAAGATCAACAAAAGAGTTATGCTAATCTTCATCGAAGAGACGTGGAATTTAATGTCGGAGACCATGTATTGTTACATGTTGCTCCATGGGAAGGAGTTACGAGATTCGAAAAGAGAGGGAAGCCAAACCCTCGATTCATTGGTCCATTTGAAATCCTCGATCGAGTAGGAACTGTGGCCTATAGACTCGCCTTACCACCAAGCATGTCTCGTGTTCATAATATTTTTCACATATCCATGCTACGTAAATATGTGAAAGACCCAAACCACATCATTGAATTAGAACCAGAGGAGATAGCTGAAGATTTAACATATGAGGAGGTACCTGTCAAGATCTTGGATAAGAAGGAACATATTCTATGCACAAAGGTTATAACTCAAGTCAAAGTTTTATGGAGAAACTATGATATTGAGAAAATGACCTTGGAGTTAGAATCTGAAATGAAAGCAAGGTATCCTCACCTATTCGAAATATCAGGTACGTACATCAATTTTGAGGACAAAATTTTATAAGGAGGGGAGGTTGTAAGACCCCAACTTTTATGAATAAAGATTTAATTTTCTCTACATATTATTCTAAATAGTAAGGTGTTGATTTGTTATAATAGTTATGGGTGATGTGTGCAAATTTTACAAAGTAAGCAAGTGGTCATAAAATATTCATTGTATCAGGAAATATTCGCTTGGTCGGGGAATATTTTTTTTGTCAGAGAATATTCGTACGACGGCGCAATCATTGGTAGACCCCACAACGGAATAACCGTCGGAAATAGAAATCGACAGAAATAACCTTTTTATAAAAATAACGGTAAGACTTTTACCGTTAAACTGTTGAAATATCCGGTGATAAAGGTACAGTAATACGCGTTGTTGCACATTAGCACATGGTATTGCATAGTATCTCTGATTATTGATTCTTATGTAAGAAGTCACTCAGTATTTCATTCAATAATTGCCACAGTAGTTGCTGCATAATATCTCATATTATTGATTCAATTATTGTTACAGTATCATCTGCACAATACTTTATATTATTAAATCAATAATTGACACGACACAGTTACTCATATTATTATTATTATTAGCATTATTGATAATGTCTAGAAAGTTCTGTCAAGGAAAGGGATTAGGTTATTTAATTGCGCGCCACTAAGGAAAAATCCTTATCGGAAAGCCCCCTCTTTCTAATGAAAGATCTGGTTGTCAATATTGTGATTTATAATATTAATGATAAATTATTGATATAAATATTTCTATTGTGTTGGAAATATTAATGTTAGTAAAAATTGACATTTATTTCTATAATAGTTGATTTCTGGATATTAAATTGACCAAACGGGCAATTAATCAGATAAATGAGCAATTAATTACTATTGGTTCACATGCAAGGAACTATTGGTTGTGCAAGGAACTATTGGTTCATATTCAGGTCCTATTAGGGTATGTGGTGCAAGATTAATAATACTTGAGAGATAAAATTAAAAATAGAGGTAAAGATGAAGGTACTAAAGTGTAATTAACCTTATAATTTGCCACCTTTTTCTAGCCTATAAATACTCCTCCATCCATTCATTATTTCCTACCATTTTGAAGAGCAAAGTTATAATCACAAGCTATAGTGAGAGAACAATAGAGAGAGAATAAGAGAGAAAGAAAAATAGTATTCTGCTACTACTTTATTTTAGTATTCAATCTCCTACGAAGGAAAATGATGTTATTTTCTTTCAATACTCGTAAGGATTGCCATTTTATTCCTTATTAAGCTGTGGGAATAACCTATCTATGCGGATTACCGTATGCATGGTGAATAACTCTTCGTATTCATTTCTTTATTAAGTTGTGGAATAACTTGTCTACGCGGACTATCGCATGCCTAGTGAATAACCCTTCGTATTCATTCTTTATTAAATTGCGGAAATGATCTGTCTACGTGGACTACCTCATGACGGGTGAAAATTCATTTGCAGTTTCATATATTATTTTATTTCAGATTCTTAAATCTAAACTTACTATGGTAAGTATTTGTCGACGTCGGCAAAAAATCCGCAGGTCTCACAACCCAGATCTTTCCCTCTTCCTACGTTTATCTCTAGCCTTACTCTTTTTATTGTGAAAAAGGTTTTGAAGGGTTTTTTAGGAAAAGGCCAACATGTATCATGTTGACGATTTGAACGTTTATAGAGTCGTTAGTTGGTAGATTTGAAATGGTTGAACCAACTCAACCGAGTTTTGTTTAAAAGAGGCCCTATTGCTGGACACTGTCGAAACTTGATCTTTAAAAACAAAATTTTGAGTTTGGGGACTTGGTTAAGTGTGAGAAAGGTGTTAGGCACCCCACAACTCCCGTGTAAACACGGTACCACATCTTTTCAATATTTCCCTTAAAAACTAAAATGTGTGTGTGAATGCTGTTTGAAAATTGGAAATATGCTTGATTGAAAGTATGTCTATGCATCGTTGAACCTATATACGAAGGGTTTGATTTGATTTGCAAAAAGTCTTTGATTTGATTTGCAAAAGTGTTTAATTTGATTTGCAAAAGCTTCTTTTCTTCGAAAAGATTATTGAATGATGTCGGAGGACATGGAGCAGGTTAACCACCTGAGCGTAGATATTTTGGATCTTTTTGGATAGCTATTGTAGCTATATCTTTTGGTCAGCCACTGATTTGGCTATTGGGCGGCTGTGCCCCATTTTGATAGACCACTATTAGTAGCTAGGTGGTGGTGCCCCATGTTCCTATACTTTTTATTTTGCTTTGTATTATCTGACAGGGATAATGCTTGTAGTAGATAGTTTGTTGTAGATATGCATGATATTTCCTATTTATCGCATCATATTTATCATTGTCATTATGCATGTATTATGTCATGTGTATGCATTTAGACAGATGAGTTCAGATTTGACCCCTGGTTGGTCTGTGATACGGTGATATAGATGGCATTGTCTACCGTTAGCCGTATCGAGCATTTACCACTGTCTGAGGTGGTATTGTCGTTGAGATTGTGGTACAAGAGCCTGCCCTTCTCAACCAGAGGGACAGTTGATCAGATGCTGGGGCATTAGTTGGCCCTTGTAGATTTTCAGCTGCCATATGGATTTGTGGATGGCATTTTATCCTGCTAGATACCTGATAGATAGGTTTTTCGCTTCAGGCTCCACGAGTTGACTCCTACCCTTGAGGAGTACCAGAGATTTACTGGCTTAGCTTTAGAGTTGCCATGTGCTTGCACGGTGGTTAGTGACATGAGGAGACCATTTATACGGATGTCGGGTCTCCGTCAGAGCGTAGTGATGGAAGAGATTATCTTTGGACGCGTGATCTCCATTGACTTTTTGATTGATCACTTCGGTGAGCTCGACTGTTACCATCGACATGTCGGGGATTTTATTGTGTCAGCAGAGGCGTGGCATTCGGCTAGGATAGACATTTTGATGATGTGCATTGTATCCTACGTCTATATGCCGCTGCTCTTGGACCATCTGGATGTGGGGTTGATTGTTGTGGTTCGGGCCCTTAGGCAGGGTAGCAGCATCATACTGATGATATTGGCTGAGACGCTGAGGTCAGCCACTCACTGTATTACCCACCCGGAGGGGTTCTTTAGAGGCAGTTTGGTCTTGTTGTATATATGGCTCATGTCCCACATTCGATCGATTGGATTTTTCAGGCATCAGGGATATTGTTTTTCCCATGATATATGTATGTCATACTCCTTTCAGCCGACGGAGTGTACCGATTCAGAGACATGGTCAGCATTTCTGTCTAACATTGCGCATTCGTTTTTGATTTTGCCCTGCGCCGAATTAGTCTCCCCATATAGCTTCATCACCCATGCATCTGGCATGGATTATCTGCCCCTAGCGGGATTGAGGGGAGTGACTACTTATCATCCTCTGGTTGTTATAGGCCAGTTCGATCAGTTTCAGAGCCTGCATCTGTTTGAGGGGGTTGTTGATCAGAGGATGTCAGCTTCGTCTATGTCATCTGCTGATTTGATCCGAGTGTATGAGTGTTGGACTCACAGAGAGAGGGCTGATTTCTCCAGTATCCATCCGGACCGTTCTCCAGAGTACTCGGCGTGGTTGGAAGGCAGATATAGCATCGGATGCCTTCATCCAGTCAGCTCCTATTGTAGATTCAGACGAGGAGGAGCCTATGGAGGATCCTGAGTCTCCTACTGAGGATGAGTTGTTCATGGGTTTGACAGGAGCACTAGTTAGTGATCCGCCGATTGTTCCTGTCGGGACAGATCCCGATTTGGCAGACTCACTAGCCCGGATGTCCTTTGAAAGGGATTAGGCTAGAGCTCTGATGTTGATCGCCTTGTTTGGCAGAGATATAGCTTTGGCAGAGAGAGACGCGTCTCGAGCCACTCAGGATGCATGATTGATTGAGCTAGAGGAGATCCGATCTGCCAGAGACGTAGCTTTTATTGAGATTAAGGAGACTTTGAATGCTAGGGATGTAGCTTTTGTGGAGAGGGATGAGGCTATAGCTTCCCGGGATTTCCACATTATCGACAGTACTGCTCTCCGATCTTATACTCATGGTCTAGTTATCGAGATGAGTGCATATATTGATGACCACAGTGCTACACTGCAGATGACTATGGAGGTTTTGAGTCGTATGGAGGCTGAGGGTATTGCACCTGCAGCTGCTCCTCCATCTTCAGAGAGAGATACCATGGTGGCATTGCTGGCCCGCTTATCCTTGGGTCCATAGACTAGCTTTGTTTTTCCTGCACATACTAGATCAGCCATTTTTGTCATATACAGGACATTATGTATATACCTAACAGTATTATATATCAGAGAAATATATTTTAGATTCACTTCCCTGTTTGGATATGTATTGTCATTGCTGAGTGATTACCACTTCTTTCATGACTTGCTATTATTGATGTATCTTGAGCTTCTTCTTGATGGATTAATAGTTAAGATGTCAGAGAGTATCTCAGATGGTCCTGTTGACCAGGGTAGCTTGATAGGATTTAGCTTTTATATGGTTTCGGTGTCTTGGAACTGGTTTTTATTGGTTTTTGTTTTTCTTGAAGATCAAACCACACCGTAAATGGCTGCCTACGTACTCCCGGGTGGAAGAAGATCATGTCATTCGTAGTTCTGACTTCTAGTGAAAACCAAACCTGATTTAATTTGTAGGACCCGAATGCGGGTATGCATGTGTTTCAGACATAATACCTTTTTATGGTGTCTGAGTTGATGAGTTGGGGAAATTCAGTCCCGTTAATATCTTGTAATCTGATAGCTCCTCCTATCAACACTTCCTTGACAATGAAAGGGCCTTCCCAAATAGGGGCTAACTTTCTTTTAGTTTCATCTTGATTGGCCAAAACTTTCTTCAGCACCAAGTTATTTTCTTTGAATTGCCGTATTTGGACTTTCTTATTGTAGGATCGAGAAATCCTTTGCTGATATAACTGTCCGTGGAAAATGGCTGTAGCCCTCTTTTCATCTATCAGTGACAGTTGATTGTACCGGTCTTGCAACCATTGATCTTCGTCCATCTGAGCGTCGATTAACACTCGCAAGGACTCCATCTTTACTTCTATGGGGAGGACTACTTCCATGCCATAGACTAATGAATAGGGGGTAGCCTCAGTAGAGGTACGCATTGATGTCCTGTAGACTAACAGGGTTAGAGGCAGCAGATCAGGCCATTCTTTGTGATTGGCGAGCATTTTCTGCATAATTTTCTTGATGTTCTTGTTGGCCGCTTCGACATCACCATTCATCTTGGACCGATAGATGACGGAATTGAGATGCTTGATGTGAAACTTACTGCATAGTTCTTTCATCATTTGATTGTTCAAGTTCTTGGCGTTGTCTGATACGATTACCTTTGATTGTCCATATCGACAGCCAAGCCTGGTTTCATTTTCTAAATATGACCACTGTGCTACATTACAGATGACTGTGGAGGTTTTGAGCCGTATGGAGGCTGAGGGTATTGCACTTGCAGCTGCTCCTCCATCTTTAGAGAGAGATGCAATGGTGGTATTGCTGGCCTACTTATCCTTGGGTCCATAGACTAGCTTTATTTTTCCTGCACATACTAGATCAACCATTTTTGTCATGTACATGACACTATGTATATACCAAACAGTATTATATATTAGAGAAATATATTTTTGATTCACTTCCCTGTTTGGATATGTATTGTCGTTGCTGAGTGATTACCACTTCTTTCATGACTCGCTGTTGTTGATGTATCTTGAGCTTCTTCTTGATGGATTGACAGTTAAGATGTCAGAGAGTATCTCAGATGGGCCTGTTGACAAGGGTAGCTTGATAGGATTTATCTTTAATATGGTTTCGTTGTCTTGGAACTGGTTTTTATTGGTTTTTGTTTTTCTTGAAGATTAAACCGCACCATAAATGGCTACCTACGTACTCCCGGGTGTAGGGAGATCAGGTCATTCGTAGTTCATTTTTTGTGTGAGAGAGGTTTGAAAAGTATTTTTCTTGGGTTTTGGTTTAATGAGTTTTTGAATTTTTTGTTTGGTTTGACCGCACCAAAATGGCTGCCTACATACTCCCGGGTGGAGGGAGATCTGACATTCGTAGTTCCGGCTTCTAGTGAAAACTGAACTTGATTTGATTTGTAGGACCCAGATGCGGGTATGCATGTGTTTCAAACATAGTACCTTTTTATAGTGTCTGAGTTGATGAGTTGGGGAAATTCGGTCTAGTCGATTTCTTATAATCTAATAGCTCCTCCTGTCAACACTTCCTTGACAATGAAAGGGCCTTCCCAATTAGAGGCTAACTTTCCTTTAGCTTCATCTTGATTGGCCAAAACTTTCTTCAACACCAAGTCATTTTCTTTGAATTGTCGTATTCGGACTTTCTTGTTGTAGGATCGAGTAATCCTTTGCTGATATAACTGTCCGTGGAAAATGGCTGTAACCCTCTTTTCATCTATCAGGGACAGTTAATGGTACCGGTCTTGGAACCATTGATCTTCGTCAATCTGAGCATCGATTAACACTCGCAATGACTCTATCTATACTTCTATGGGGAGGACTGCTTCCATGCCATAGACTAATGAATAGGGGGTAGCCCCAATAGAGGTACGCATTGACGTCCTGTAGGCTAATAGGGTTAGAGGCAGCAGGTCAGGCCATTCTTTGTGATTGGCAGACATTTTTTGCATGATCTTCTTGATGTTCTTATTGGCCACTTTGATAACACCATTCATCTTGGGTCGATAGATGACGAAATTGAGATGCTTGATGTGGAACTTACTGCACAGTTCTTTCGACTGAGACAGTTCAGCCGTTGGCTCAACCCCAGCGAATGGTTGGGTACAAACCTATAACATTTCAGCCGTTGGCACAACCCCAGCGAAGCGTCGGGTACAAATCGAGATAGTTCAGCCCTTGACACAATCCCAGCGAAGCATTGGGTACAATTCGAGACAGTTCAGCCGTTGGCACAACCCCAGTGAAGAGTCGGGTACAGACCGATGACAGTTCAGCCGTTGGCTCAACCCCAGCGAAGCGTCGGGTACAAACCGAGATAGTTTAGCTGTTAGGCACAACCTCAGCGAAGCGTTGGGTACAGACCAGGACAGTTCAGTTGTTGGCATAACCCCAGTGAAGCGTCGGATACTAACCGATGGTAATCAACCGTTGGCTTAACCCCAGCGAAGCGTCGGGTACAGATCGGTGACAATTCAACCGTTAGCTCAACCCCAACGAAACATCGGAAGGGATCCGGTGATGGAAGCAACATATTAATCCATCCTCAATGATGGAATCTGTTATACACATCCTCAAAAGGGAGCACCGAGAAGGATTGGTGATTCAAACCCCCTGTTTCAAACTACAAGTGTAAATTATCGTTGAGATAAGCACTAGAAATGCCCACTGAGGTAAATCTGCAACAAAGATATATCCCCAGAGGATGGCATTCAGAAATATACAATGGCATCAACTGAAAGGAAATATGCCCCACAAAGAATATCGACGAATGAGGGAAAACACTTGGTCTCAAACCAAGAAATTCACCTAGGCTATCATGGGTAACATCATCCCCAGCAGAGAGTGATGAAAACAGTTCATGGTAGCCTATTAGTGACATCCACAGCAGAACAAGACAGCAGCCTAACTCTGATAACCTGTCAGTGGTTATCCTACCAGTACTCGTCGGACAGGGCAGCCACAAGGGTTATCATAGGTGACATTATCCCAAGCAAAAAATAACGTAATCAAATTAGTGATAACCCTATCCCTTCGAAGGTATCTAACATTCATTGCATATCATACCATGCATTGCCTCCCTTTTGCCTATGCATTTCCCGTGTCTATTAATCTTTATCATGTCCATTTCATTGCATTGCATGAATATGATAAAGAGGGGCATTTGTAGACACTCAAAATTTTCTTTCCCTGTTACTAACACTATAGGAGGGTAAAATTATCTTTTCAAAGCAACCCCGGTCTCAATACCTGGCCATCAAATCAACCTTGGTCTCAATACCGGGCCATCAAATCCACCCTGATCTCAATATCGGGCCATCAAATCAATCTCGATCTCAATACCGGGCCATCAACTTAACTCCGGTTTGAATACTGGGCCATCAAATCAACCCTGATCTCAATACCGGGTCATCAGTTTAACCCCATCTCAATACCGGGTCATCAGGTCAGCCCTGGTCTCAACTTGGGAGGTACAGCTTAGCCCCGGTCTCAACCCGATAGGTACAAATCTGCCCCGATCTCAACCCAAGAAGTACAGGTTATCCTCGATCTCAACCCGGGAGGTACAGATCAGCCCTGATATCAACCCGGGAAGTACAGGTCAGCCCCGGTCTCAACTCGAGAAGTATAGGTCATTCCCAGTCTCAACTCGGGAGGTTAGGTTAACTTCAAAAACAAACCTAAAGCATCATAACATCTCCAGAGGATAACCTAGAGCGACCAATTCAATCTTAGAGATAACACTAAGGACAAACAGACTCGAATGGGGTCTAAATCTCAAAAACAGCCCCAAGAAGTCAATCGAAGGCCATGTCGACACTGAAGACAACCCCGGGAGGGTCAAAATGGTCATTTTACCAACTCCAAGCCGATTTAGTCAAACTCAAGCCGAATTGATGCCACCAAGGTCAGAATGAACCATAACGATGATCCCGAGTGCAAACAGCGCAAGACAGCTCAACAGATAAACTGCGGGGAATCGAAGACCTGGTTATGAACCCGTCTTCTTGGACCTAGAAATTATTTTATCCCATATCATAATAACACTCTCGACAAGGGCTTTCCAGAAAGGTATAGTACGCCTCAAACAGAAGCTCTGATCAAAAGTTAGAAAGTTTTGAATCAGACCTCGCATTGCTCAGAGTGCACATACTTCGAGATGACTGAACCCGCCACATGGGCCCTGCCACATGGAGCCACACCTCTACCTGCGGTAGCAGCAGGTAGAGTGGAGGCTCCCTGGTCTATATATAGAGGTGCACCCCCCCTCTCATTTCAAGAATTCAGAAACGCTTCGAACCCCTGCCCTTTTGTAATAAACCAGGACTGGGAAGATAACCCAGTAATGGTGAATGATGCCAAAATAGTAAAAAGGCCACAGAATAATCCAGGCCGCACTGGAATGTAAATGTACAGAAAAGTAGTCAACCAA
Source organism: Panax stipuleanatus (assembly GCA_020205555.1). Taxonomy (NCBI): domain Eukaryota; kingdom Viridiplantae; phylum Streptophyta; class Magnoliopsida; order Apiales; family Araliaceae; genus Panax; species Panax stipuleanatus. Next base: position 122,179,915 of record CM035124.1, on the reverse strand, counting down.
GACTGGGAAGATAACCCAGTGTGGTGATGGCTGCTTATATATGCATATTTATATATAAAAGTAGTAAAAAGGCCACAGGATGATCTAGGCTGAACTAAAGTATAAATATATATATAGATATAGAAAAGTAGTCAACCAAGACTGGGAAGATAACCTAGTGTGGTGAAGGTTGCTTATATATGCATATTTATATATAAAAGAAGTAAACTACCACGGATTTGACATTCGGGCTTGACAGAATTGAATAGTTAGTATATATACATTTAAATATATACAAAAAAGCCAAACCCAGACTGGGAAGATAACCCAGTCCGACGAAGTTGCTAATAATGAAGATGCAAGTATATAAAAGCTGCCGAAAGCGACGGATCGTCAATCCGAGTTGTAGAAATGCTAGAAAATGTGTTTATGCACAAAAATGTACCAAAAGTTGACAAAAACGGCCACGAAACTGAGTTCTGGGCATATTTAGAAAACAAAATTTGATGTGCAGGTGTAAAACAGTGTACAGAAGTAGTATTGACTTGCTGATCGTAAAAATACTCACAATGGACTGCTATACGGGCTTTTTGCCAAATCGTAGGCTTTACACGTCCGAATCCACCGGTTATTTTTTAATATGTGGTAGTATGTGGGTATATCTACGTGTTAGAGTGAAAAAATTTGGGTTTGGAAGATAAGAAAATGGACAGAAAACCAAACGGGCAGGGGTTCGGAGCTTTTCTAAATTCTTGAAATGAAAGTGGGGTGCACCTCTATATATAGACCAGGGAGCCTTCACTCTACCTACTACTGCCGTAGGTAGAGGTGCGGCTCCACGTGGCAGGGCCCTCATGGTGGGTCCCATCGTCTCGAAGTACATGCACTCCGAGCAACACGAGGTCTGATTCAAAACTTTACAATTTTTGATCGGAGCGTCCGTTTGAGGTGTGCCATACCTTTCCAGAAATCCCTTGCCTAGAGTGTCACAATGACATGGGATAAAATATTTTTTGGGTCCAAGAAGATGGGTTCATAACCAGGTCTTTGATTCCCTGCAGTTTATCCGTTGAGCTGTCTTGCGCTGTTTGCACTCGGGATCATCGTTATGGTTCGTTCTGACCTTGGTGGCATCAATTTGGCTTGAGTTTGACTGAATCATCTTGGATTTGGTAAAATAACCATTTTGCTCTTCCCGGGGTTGCCTTCAGTGTCGGCATGGCCTTCGAGGGCTGTTTACGAGATTTAGAGCCCATTCGAGTGATGAAACCAATGATGACCTCTTTGGTGACTTTAGGAAAGGAGGAAACTTCAATGCATTTGGTGTAGTAATCGATCATGGTGAAGATGAATCGATGACCATTTCTGGCTTTGGGCTCTACCTGACCGATCACATCCATTCCCCACATGGAGAAAGGCCAAGGTGAACTTATGTTGTGTAACTCATTTGGAGGAGCGTGTATGGTGTTTCCATGTACTTAGCATTGAAAGAATATCCTAACGTGATCATCACAGTCAGCTTTGAGAGAGATCCAGTAATGTCCTGTTCTTAATATCTTCTTGGCCAGCAGGTGACCGCTCATGTGTGGACCACAGAGTCCACCTTGGATTTCATCCATCAATCTCTGGGCTTGCTCTTTATCAAGGCATCTTAACAGGCTTATTTCGATATCTCTCTTATAGAGTGCATCTTCACTTAGATAGAACTTCATAGCCATTTTGTGAATCCGCTTTCGCTCTGATTGGCTTGCTCCAGCGGGTGTAGATCCATCTCAGAGATATTCCTTGATATCTTGATACCAAGGCTGATTGACAGGAGGTATTTCATCTGATACTTCTCCAATGTAATTCCCTTATGTCGGGGCTTTTTGAATTATAAATTTGATATCGGGAATCCTACTCCTATCGGATATGCAGATCAAGGATGCCAATGTCGCCAATGCATCATCGAAGTCATTCCTACCCCGAGGAATATGGCTGAAGGTTATGTCTTCAAACTCCAATGATATTTTGATGATCTGTCGATGATAGGGCAGCAAATGCCGTTCTTTGGTGTGATATGCCCCGGTGGTTTGTCTGATGACCAACTCAGAGTCTCTAAACACTAGTAAATGTTTGATACCCATGGATTGGGCTAGTTTCAACCCTATTATACAGCCTTCATACTCGGCTGTGTTGTTGGTGTTGCCAAATCATGTTCTGAATCAAGTTACAAAGTGCCCAACAATCTTCAGTATTATGGCCGGGTGCATTGGAGTGGTACTAACAGATTTGGTCAGGCTTGAATTTCTTGGATCGTGGGTTTAATGGAGGTAATAGATCTACAACCATTCCCTCGTTGATTAACATATGGAGGATTTCCTCCATCGGCTGGTTCAGGTTAGTGAAATTCCTTTGAAATAGGAACTTCCTGCCATCTCAGCAATTCTCTCTATGCAGTTCTTTGGTGTGATATGCCCCTGTGGTTTGTCTGGTGACCAACTCAGAGTCTCCAAAGACCAGTAAATGTTTGATACCCATGGATTGGGCTAGTTTCACCCTATTATACAGCCTTCATACTCGGTTGTGTTGTTGGTGTTGCCAAATTAAAGTTTGGTAGCCACAGGATACTGTTCTCCTGTACCAGAGATAAGGACTATCCTAGCTCTGACAACATCCATGTTTACTGCTCCATCGAAATACATTTTCCATGGTTGGACTGTATTTTCTTGTTGGAGTTGTTGAATAGTCATGATCCCATAATCTGGGAAATAAGTCTTCAAGGGCTCGAACCCTCCTGAAGGTGCTTCAGCTAATTGATCTACAATGCCTTGACCCTTGATTGACTTCTGAGTCACGTAGATAATGTCGAACAGTTGTAGGATCAACTACTATTTGGACAGTCGACAATTTAACATTGGCTTGTTGAATACGTACTTCAAGGGATCCATGTGGGATATGAGGTAGGTCGTGTGCCCATGCAAATAGTGTTGCAATCTCATGGCGGCCCATGCTAACGCACAACACGTCTTTTTGATTAGGGTGTATTTTTGTTCACCGCTGCTGAATCTTTTGCTGATGTAGTAGATAGCCCTCTCCTTGCTACTATCATCCTTTTGTCCTAGCATGTAGATCATTATATTGGTATTGACGGACAGGTACATGAACAGGGGAACTCCATCCCTCGGGGGTACCAATACTAGTGCTTCAATCAGCAGCTTTTTGATAGCAAGGAAGGCTTTCTGACAATCCTCATTCTATTTGGTGGTGGAATTCTTCCTTACGAGCTTGAATATGGGTTCACAGGTTGCTGCGAGCTGGAAAATGAATCAGCTTATGAAGTTAATTCTTCCCAGAAACCCATGTATCTCCTTTTTTGTTCGAGGTACTGGCATCTCAGTAATGGCTTTGATCTTGGCAGGGTCTAGCTCGATGCCTCGATTACTCACCAAGAATCCCAACAGCTTGCCTGATTTGACACCAAAAGCACATTTGGCGTGATTTAACTTGAGGTTGTACTTACGCAACCTGTTGAACAGCTTCCTAAGATGGTCAATGCGATCATCCTCCCTCCGGGATTTGATGATGATGTCGTCCACATAGACCTCTATCTCTTTGTGCATCATGTCATGAAATAGGGCTATCATGACTCGCTGATACGTGGCTCCGGCATTGATGAGGCCGAAGGATAGTCGCCTGTAGCAGAAGGTTCCCTAGGGAGTGATGAAAGTTATTTTCTCCTGGTCTTTTTCAACAACCATGATTTGATGGTAACCAACAAAGCAATCTATGAAGGAATACATGTCATACTGCGCCATATTATTGATCAGGATGTGGATAAAAGGTATTGGGAAATTGTCCATGAGGCAGGCTTTGTTCAAATCCCGGTAATCCACGCATAATCGTATTTTCCCTCTGTGTTGAGGTACGGGAACTATGTTTGATAGCCACTCCGGGTATGTTGATACCGTGATGATTCTGGCTTTGAATTGTTTAACAACTTCTTCTTTGACTTTCTGACTCCATTCAGGTTTCAATTGCCTGAGCTTTTGCTTGGCTGGCTTGAATCCATCTTTGATGGGCATTCGATGAATGACAATGTCAGTAGATAGGCCAATCATGTCTTCATGTGACCATGCAAACACATCCTGGAACTGCGTTAGGAGTTCGATCAGGTCGGCTTTTTGTTCTTGGGTGAGGTCTATGCCTATCTGGATTTCTTTGATATTTTTGGAGGTTTCTATGTTGATAGTGGTGGTTTGGTCGAGGTTTGGTTTGGGCTTGTCTTCGACCCATTCTTTGATCTCCCCTGGCACCTCATAGTCATCTTCCTCCTCTTGATCAATATCCATCAAGTCAAAGTTCAGTTCTACATCAAAGTTGTAGTCATTTTGACAGGTTGGAATCTCATCAGCAGAGACAAACACATCCAATGCTTGAGTCCTGAAAAACAAAATGCTTTCACTTTTATATATACAACTGGTTAAATATATAGAGTATTTGGCAAAGCATGACAAAATTTACTGCTATAGCTGTGCAATTAAAAGTAAGCAATAAATGAAAGAATGTTTAAAGGGTAGACAGACTATCTGCCCCTTTACCCTTTTTGACTGAGGCAAGGGACACTGCTCTAGTTATCCAAGGTTAGATCCTCATGAACAGGGAGGATCAATGATTTGTGATCATCTGCTCGTCTCGGATGATGACTAAAACATCCTTCGTAATAGTGCCACGACTTTTCTTTGAACTGCCCCCTTTTTCCTTCTTGATGCGAGGAATTTGAATCTGATCCTCACCATCACTGTCTGGGATGTCATCATTCATACCCTCGTAGTTTATGATAACCAGTATGTTAGTAAATGGGTTTCGTCCTTTGTACAGGATCTTTTCTTTTCCCTTTTTGCTATCACCCTCAGGCTTTGAGGTCTTTCTTTCACCTACTGGTATGATTGGAGGAAACAGCATGGCTGATACAATAGTAGAGATCTTCCTCATTGGCTTTATAAAACCAACATCAGTGAGATTTGGCAGCAGTATGGTGAAGGCATGAGCCTTAGGGTGCTTATGTGGACTTCAGCGGCTTAACCCGGATGAATAACCCAATCCTACTCTCCCTGTCTGGCTCGGGGTTTGGACTGGACTCTTGATACCTTGCTTATTCTTTCCTAACCATTCTCTAGGTTGGAAACCCAAGGATACCATCTTCTGGCCTACTGTCATCACTTCAAGAGAGACTTTAGGCTTCAAAGCTGGTGCTCTGATAGGTAGATACTGAGTATCACTTACCTCCATGGCTTGATAACTTGCAAGTTTAATCCCTACATCCAGGCTGATCACCGACATGTCTCCCTGTATGCAGACAGAGTATTCCGATTTGACATTGACTGTGATGAGGTTGCCATTGATAATGTATTTGAGTTGTTGATGGAGGGTGGATGGCACTGCCCCTGCCATGTGGATCCATGGCCTGCCCAAAAATAAGTTGTATCAAGTGGCGATGTTGAGCACCTAAAAGGACATATAGAAAGTGTGTGGGCTAATCTCTAATGGAAGCTCTATTTCTCTTATAGCTTGTCGGCGAGATCCATCGAAAGCCAGGATTACCACATAACTGGTTTTGATCCGGTTTGGGTTGATCTTCATTCTCTCCAAGGTGTCGTAGGGACAGATGTTGAGGGATGATCCTCCATCTATGAGCACACCTCCGATCACATACCCGGAAGACTTCACAGCTATATGCAGGGACTTACGATGGCTCGTTCCTTCTGCAGGAATATCATCGTCAGTGAAAGATATCACATTGCTGTTGAAAATGTTTTCTACCACTTGACGGAATTTCTCGGCATCCACGGTATGTGGCAGATGGGCTTTTTCCAGTACTTTCACTAGAATGATGCGATGATCCACCAAGGATAGTACCAAGTCTAGGATGGACATCTACTTGGGTGCATCCTTCAAGCTTTGCACGATTTTGATTTCATTGTGTCCCATTTTATTGAGGAACTCTTCGATTTTCTTATCAGTCACCTTTTCTTTGGCTTTGATGACTGGTTTGATCACCCGCTGAGGCATGTATAATGGATTATCTTTTGGTACGATGGCAATGTTGTTTGAAGTGAAACCTTCATCATTCTCGTAGTTCTATGGGACCCTCTTCAGACTAATAATTGGATACTGAGGTCTGAAAAGCAAGATTAGAGGCTAGGGTGCAGCCACCTTCACAGGGTTTTGTGTTTCTTTGACCCCTTTCCCTGGAAGTACTAAGGGTGTGAGGGATGGCTCCTTGTCACAGGAAACAACAGCCACTGTATCATGATTCCATGTAGTGGGGGTAAAAAGAGAAGATACTACTTCTTTACACTGTTTTACACTTGCACATCAAATTTTGTTTTCTAAATAGCCCTCTTTTCATCTATCAGGGACAGTTGATGGTACCGGTCTTGCAACCATTGATCTTTGTCCATCTGAGCGTCGATTAACACTCGCAAGGACTCCATCTCTACTTCTATGGGGAGGACTGCTTCCATGCCATAGACTAATGAATAGGGGGTAGGCCCAGTAGAGGTACGCATTGACGTCCTGTAGGCTAACAGGTTTAGAGGCAGCAGGTCAGGCCATTCTTTATGATTGGCGGACATTTTTTGTATGATCTTGTTGATGTTCTTGTTGGCCGCTTCGACAGCACCATTCATCTTGGGCTGATAGATGACAGAATTGAGATGTTTGATGTGGAACTTACTGCACATGTTCTTTCATTATTTGATTGTTCAGGTTCTTGGTGTTGTCTGATACGATTACCTCCGGTTGTCCATATCGACAAATAACATTATTTCTGATGAAACCAATGATGACCTCTTTGGTGACTTTGGGAAAGGAGACAGCTTCAACCCATTTGATGATGTAATCGATCGTGGTGAAGATGAATCGATGACCATTGCTGGCTTTGGGCTCTACCGGATCGATTACATCCATTCCCCACATGGAGAAAGGCCATGGTTAACTCATGTTGTGTAGCTCATTTGGAGGAGCGTGCATGGTGTTTCCATGTACTTGGCATTGAAAGCATCTCCTGATGTGAAATCGGGTGCTCCTCCTGGGCTGGACGAATCACTGACTCTGCTAGTCTGCGAGGCAGTCGAGCTAGTCGTGGCTGGGGAACATTAAAAGCTCGCCTACGTCTAATGCCTGAAACTACCCTGCTAGCACTGCCGGGTCTATCTCAATCCATCACCTAGACAAAGTCTCCAAATAACCTCAAAAATGGTGTGGTAAGCCTAAAACCTGTGGCTTATTATTTTAATTCAGTACTCTATGCATTTCTAAGTCTTAAAATATGCATGGGTCAGTCAAAAATACTCAGTGAAGTCAAAACAGCATGTTTTTCAAAAGATAAGTCCTAAAATAGGGATGGGTCAGTCAAAATCCCCAATAGAGTCAAAACTGTATGTTTTTTAAATGCTCGGGCTTTTGAATTTTTTTTGCCAGAGTCTCCTTTGTAAAACGGATTGTCCGCATGCACACAGGCATGTCTAGGTGGCCATTCAGTAGCGCACCTTCCCAAAAATAGGAACAGTTCATATTTATGAAATAAAATCAAAAATAAACTTCGCATGGTAGCCAAATTACCATGGATATTTTTAGTTGAAAATCCAGGCTCACTAGGCCTCAAAAAGGATGAGTAAACTGATTAAAAAGAGCAAAATATGACTATCTCAGAATTTGAATTTTCTTACGTCAAAACGTGCATTACAGTAAGATATGCATACATATGAAGTCAAATTTTTTTACAGGTCATATAAGCATACATTTTTCATACATTTCATCTAAAATCCCCCTACATGGTTCACATGCTTTTAAAGGTCAAAACTTGCGAAAAAAGGACGTAAAACGTTACCTGCGATGTGCTAAACACGTAGAAACTGACGGAATCAGGAAAAGACTGCCCGAACGCCGTAGATCTGAAAAAGAAGATTGAATTCCGTTTGAAACTCAAAATGAAACTTGGAAATTATAAACTCCCGCTGCCCAATATAAAGCCACAGGTGGAAGCGAGCCCACCCGCGGCAGCCATGCCTCTACCTACGGTTCCTTAGTGTGGGTCCCACTCCCCCGGGCTCTGTTCGATTCGAGTTGAAACGGAGTTTATATGAGATGCCGAGTCAAATCTGAAGAGAAATCGTTACGCGATTGAGCGGTTTGTCCTGAAATCCTGCGTTTAAGCAATGTAGTCCTGACAGAAAGGGGATCTCTCTGAAAACCCTTGGTATTCATCCCGGAGCAATGTTTGGGGATCAATGATGAAGAATGCTGAAATGTCAAGAACTTCATAGCTTCCTACTCTTTGTTGAGGATGGTGATTTCAGGGGTTTTGTTGGTTGGGTCCTGGTTTTGTGGTCCAGGAATCTGAGTTCCGGGCATATTTAAAAAATGAAATTTGATGTGCAAGTGTAAAACAGTGTAAAGAAGTAGTATTGACTTGCTGATTATAAAAATACTCACAATAGACTGCTACACAGGCTTTTTGCCAAATCGTAGGCTTTACACCTCCGAATCTACCGGTTATTTTCTGATGTGGTAGTATGTGGGTATATCTACGTGTTAGAGTGAAAAAATTTATGTTTGGAAGATAAGAAAATAGACAGAAAACCAAGTAGGCAGGAGTTTAGAGCGTTTCTGAATTCTTGAAATGAGAGGGGGTGCATCTCTATATATATACCAGGGAGCCTCCACTCTATCTACTGCTGTCGCAGGTAGAGATGTGGCTCCACGTGGCAGGTCCCGTTATCTCAAAGTACGTACACTTTGAGCAACGCGAGGTCTGATTCCAAACTTTTTAACTTTTAATCGGAGCATTCGTTTGACCCCATTGGAGTCTATTTGTCCTCAATATTGTCTCTGAGGTTGACTTGGTTGCTCTAAGTTTTCCTCTAGAGATGTTGTGATGCTTCAGGTTTGTTTCTGAAGTTGACCTAACCTCCAGGTTTGAGACCGGGGCTGACATGTACTTCCTGGGTTGAGACCGGGGCTGGTCTGTACTTCTCGAGTAGAGACCGGGGCTGATCTGTACCTCTCGGGTTGAGACCGGAGCTGACCTACACTTCCCGGGTTAAGATCGGGGCTGATCTGTACCTCCTGGGTTGAGACCGGGGCTGACCTGTACTTCCCGGGTTGAGACCGGGGCTGATCTGTATCTCCCGAGATGAGATAGGGGCTGAGCTGTACCTCCCGGGTTGAGACTGGGGCTGACCTGATGACCCGGTATTGAGATCGGGATTAAACTGATGACCCGGTATTAAGACCAGAATTGATTTGATGGCCCGGTATTGAGATCAGAATTGAGTTAATGGCCCGATATTAAGATCGGGGTGGAGTTGATGGCCCAGTATTAAGACCGGGGTGGATTTGATGGCCCGATATTTAGACCGGAGTTGATTTAATGGCCCGATATTGAGACCGGGGTTGCTTTGAAAAGATAATTTTGCCCCTCTACAGTGTTAGTAACAGGGAAAGAAAATTTTGAGTGTCTGCAGTATTGCTTTTATAATTCCTGAAACGATTAGAAATTGCTTAAGTTTTTCGCTTCAACTAATATTATTTCACTAGAATATTAGTCTGAACTTCTTTTTGAAATTTTAATCTTTTCATATCGGGGTACTATTCATTCAAGTACTATTAACTGGGTAGTATTCACGGGTCACAATTCACGATAAAATTGGTTTCTTTTTCTGTCCAAATTATTTTTGATATATGAATATCATTCTTGAATTTTTCTCCACAATTGATTATCATGTTGGCAATTTGAACATTCTTGAACTTGGATGAATTAAATTTTAAATCTTTAATATTTATCCTTAATCTCACTTGATTCGTTCTTTATATCATTTTTCATCAGCCTCAGTCTTAATTGTGGTGAAAGTTATCTTTGGCCCGTAGTGCAAAGATGAACTGTTGATTGATGAATATCTTTGGCCCGTAGTGCAAAGATGGATAGGTGTTTGGCATGATCATGACCACTGGTGATACAAACGAATATCTTTGGCCCGTAGTGCATAGATAATTCGTTGATTGGAAATATTTATTGATTGGTGTTACAGGAATAAAATATTGATGATTAACTTTTAAATCATAGAAGATAGTAGACATCATTCTCTACTTGACTCTTCTAATAGATTGCTATTTTCGCTGTAGTTGTTGATCTAAAACTTGTTGTCTATTGTATTATATCATATTTTGCCCTGTTGAGAACTAAGGATAATTTTTTCTACATTATCTTAGTCATAATATTCTTTACTGGGCTAGTTGAGCTCACCATTTTTTTTCATTGTTCTCTTTAGGAAATGAGAATATAGCTGAGACTAGTCGAGGAATGGAGTGATAGTTCGAGATAGTGCTATAGTAGTGCTCACTATTTTATAAAAATAATGTGATAATAATTGTAATGAGAACTTAATTTGAGCGTTAATATTTTCGTATGATATACGACTTAATATCTGTATTGAAGCTCACAGTCTATGTGGTCGTATTTTACACGACAGTTTAATGTAATAAGATTTGTATTTGGATTCTGTACCATGTATTTGGCGACTCAGAATGGGTTGTGTACTAGACCTATTTTGGGGGCTTCACAACTGTGATGTATTGTCACCCCTATATGTGCCTTTTGCCTTATCGCCTTCAGGTGCACTTGAAGCTCTGTTAGTGGCGACAGTGTTGCATCTTTTCACCCAGCTCCCAGCTCGCAACTGCTCACATATCTCAGTAAACTTTAAGCAAGTATTCTAATTTATTCTGTTCTTATGTACTAAATTTGATTGAGCAAGTGTCATAAAGTGTTCTATCCCTATGTATTAAACTTTGTTGTGCAAGTTACCTAACTTGTGCAATTCTATTACTTTGTTCAAATTCCTTTTATCATGGCAAGTTTCTCTAACTCAAACTTGAGTTATTATATTTTAAGCATGTTAGTGGATGATTATTATTGATATTCGCAATTAGTGCAAGTATCTTATCTGTAACTTTCTAAATTTTGTACAAGCAGGTATCCTGATCTTGTTTATTTTTAAGCAAGTATCCTTAACTTATTTATATTCAAACAAATTCTCGCAATTCATTTGATTCATTCATTGATTACAAGTATCTCAAAATTGTTATCATGTGATTCATATAATCTAAATTATGGTTCTTTGAATACTAAGTTTGAAAATCCAAGTGCCCTCACTTATATAAATTGTTTCAATTGAACGAATATCCTAAATCTCAAAATTCGTTGATATAGCAAGTTTTGATACATACTATTGAATCTTGGTATGTATACACGGTTTAAAAGCTGTCTATGCTATTTGATCGGGCTAGACATAGTTATAAATATTTCATTAAATATTATTGAAAATGATAGAGTCGTCCAACTGAATTGCTTTGATTCGAACTCCAGACTGAGCATGAACATCCCTAAATTGGAAAATAATTTTTATGCAACGCGAATGTCGTTCCTATATGTAGTATTGATAAATATAGGGCATAAAGGGCTGATCACCCACCGTGCCCGTAAGTATGTCGGTTTATAGATGAATTTTTGTTCAAACATTTTTGAACTTGAAAATAAAAGTTCATGGTCTAGTGATCACTCAGCATCTATAGTTAATACGTCGTTTCAAAAATATAAATTATTCAATAGGTTGTTCAGAATTATTCAGTTACTTCACAACTATTGATTCGTTGTAGAAGTATATTCACAGAAAACATTTAATCCTTTTATACAATATTCATTAACTGCTATTACTTGCTGAGCAATTGAATGCTCATTCTTGCTTTGAAATTGAATGTTTTCAGCTAAGCGAGATCGAACAGAAGGTTCTGGCAAGGATAAGGGTAAGGAGAAGCTGAATGAATAGTTAGAGGTCGTTACTTGTGATAGTTAGAATTTTGTAATGTGATAATATATTATCTATCATGTAATGAAGTACTTAAAGGTTTTTGTACCAGGGAATAGACAATTCTGATGTAATATTTTTAATTAATTAATATATTAAGCAATTTGAATGAATGGTATCGTGAAGCACCAAATACGGGTTACAAGTACCCGGATTTAGGGGCATCACAACTTGGTATCAAATCTTTAGGTTAGAAACCTTAGGTGGGGAATCTGCATCCTTTTTTTCCAAAATAGAATTGTTTTTATAATTATTAGTCGCATCTTTAATTACCAAAAATCTATAAGCAGCACTATTAGAAGTATATCTTATAAAAATGCAATCCATTGTTTTAGGTTCAATTTAATTCCTTTTAAATTCCGGTATAGCTACTTTAGCTAGACACCTCACACTTTAAGATACCCCGAATTAGGTGCATGTTTCTTCCATAAATGATATAGTGTGGAGTCTATCTTTTTATGTGGAACTCTATTTAAAATATGATTTTCAGAAGGCAAGCTTCTCCCCACATATTAGAAGGTAAACCAGAACTAATTAACATAGCATTCATCATATCTTTAAGTGTTCTATTTTTTCTTTTTGCTACTCCATTGGACTGTGGAGAATAAGGAGGAGAAGTTTCATGTATAGTTCTATTTAGGTCATAAATTTTTTTAAGACTTCCCGAATCATATTTACCACCACGATCGGATCTAAGTCTTTTAATTTTTCTTTCTAACTGATTTTCAACTTCTGCTTTATATTTAATAAACATTTCTTCCACTTCATCTTTAGAGGAAAAGTGATAAATTCGAGTATATCTAGACATATCATCCACAAAAGAAATATAATACTTCTTACCACCTCTACTCGTAGTATTTTTAAAATCAGCTAGATCACTGTGAATTAACTCAAGAAGTTCAGTTTGTCTTTCAACACTTTTAAAAGGTTTCTTAGCTTGTTTAGCTTCCACAAAATTTCACATTTATTAAACTCGATATTTGCTAGCTTAGGTATAAGCTCAAGTTATTTCAATTTTTTAATAGATGCCACATTCACATGTCTTAATCTAGCATGCGACATATCCAAAGATTCAACAATATAAGCAAAAGATGCATTCTTATTATTCAATTTAGCAGAAGCATCAAGTACAAATAAACCCCCATTAAAAAGCCTTTCCCAACAAATTCCGCATTACGAGTAAGTACAAGTTTATCAAACTCAAACATAAGTTTAATGCCAGTTTTGTTCAACAAGGATCCGGACACAAGATTTCTATGAATATCGGGCATATGAAACACATCTTGCAAAGCAATTGATTTTTCCGAAGTTAATTTTAATAAAACTTTCCTTTTCCCCGCAACATTGGTGGCTCGAGAATCCCCCATAAAAAAAATTTCTCCATTAATCACATTTTCGTAGTTAAGAATTACGCCTCTATTCGCGCAAATGTGTCTAGTGACACCGGTATCTACTACCCATTCCGTGAAATTGTCAACTAGGTTTACTTTCGAGACAACAACAACAACAATTTCATCAGATTAAAACCAAGTTTGCTTGGGGCTTAGGCTGAGAGTTATTGTTATTATCTTGCCCCATGCGAAAGTGACATTTCATAGCAATATGGCCAGGTTTGCCGCATGCGAAGCAAGGACCTTTAGTGAAAGGTTTTTAAATTTGGTTGGGACTCTTGAACCTATTATTTGTTCCTCCCATTGATTCTTGGTTTTTCCCTTTGTAGTTTTTGGACTGATAATTTTGGGTCTTCCATTGTGGCCTTTGTTCTACGAGATTAGCCTTGACAGTGTGATTTGGAACTATGTCTCCTCTCTCTTTAGCCATGTTTTGTTTTTCGATACGTATGTGTGCCACTAGTTCCTGCATAGTAAAATCTTTAGTTTCATGTTTAAGGTTCATCTTATAATCTTTCCATGAGGGTGGTAATTTTTTGATAAGTGCAGCAGCTTGAAAGGTCTCACACATTTTCATTCCTTCCCCAATGACTTCCCCCACAATTGTTTGATATTTATGAACTTGCTCTATAACAGATTTTCCATCTTGCATCTTAAAGTCTAGAAATTTCCCAGCCACATATTTCTTAAGACCAGAGTTTTTAACAGCATATTTAGACTTTAAGGCATCCCAAATTTTCTTAGCATTTTTATACGGATAATAAATATCAAATAGAAAATTAGACAAATAGTGCAAAAAGTATCTACGATATGTACAATTATCTTTAACATAATCCCCTTTTGCAAACTTATCAGCATTAAGTTTTTCAACAATTTCAGTAGTAGCAATATTATTAGTAACAACAATAGTAAGAGTAGCAGGAGCATCCATATATAACACATATTCAAAATTCATGGTTTCCAAATAAAACAACATATCTTCTGACCATCTCTTAAAATTAGTACCATCAAAGCATTCAATTTTAGAAAGGTCTAAAGCAGGTTTCATTTTGTTAACAATCAAAATCACTTTTTAGATTGTTGGAATACGGAGCAGGATTAACAAGACGACCAGAACGTAAAATTGGAACAACTTATCTGAAAACTGAGGTGTAGCAAAGCTACTGTCCTAAAAAGTGATTTTACCCTCACTGGTTATAAACCTTTGGTACAGATGAGCTCCAGCGTCCACTCTCTAGGATTCAACGTTGAAGCCTCCAATTGTGTGCACTCACAGATGGAGTCTTTGGACTTGTCTTTGTGGATTGCCCAGAAAACATATTAATAGAGTATATAGTGATAAAGATGATATATTGTAAGTGTTAACTCTGAAGAACAGATTGGTATATATATATAGAATAAAATATGAACGTTAGTAGAGAACGTTGGGAGAAAAAATAGACGTTAATGGAGAACGTGGTGAACGTTGGAAAATTAACGTTACGCTGAGCGTTGGAGAAAAACAGAACGTGGTTTAACAGGAAACAAATTCTGAACGTGGGCTAGGTTTAAGAAAATAATAAATAAAAAATATATTAGGGATTTTAGCAAAATAGTGGGCTACCCTGGGTGCACCCGCGAGGCATAATCGACCGGATCGGCACCCCCTGCGAGGGTGTAATGCATGCGCGCACACATGCACGAAGATTTTCTGACCGAAAGTCCAAGATCCAAGCTTGGCCCAGCCCAATTCCTTAGCCATCCTCATGTGTGTGAGCCCATCCCTTTTTTCTCAGCCATGTTACTAAGCCCACACCATAATGTACTAATATACACAAGGAATGTTTTCAAAATAGGCAATGTGGGACTTTGCCAAAACTAAGAATTTTGAAGCACAACCAACAATTATTTGATACGACAAAATAGAGCAAATATATCTAAAACCGTATATAAAAAAAATGTGCGGTCCAAATTTTAAAAGATAATTAAGTGTCATCCACAACGCTAGTAGTATTGGATTGATTAAAAATTATAAATACCAACCACTCGATTTCTTATGGATTATCAAAGATGTGTTTGTTTGAATAGTGCCATTAGATATAATTTTGTGTTAAAAACAATTGTATGAAATCCTAAAATAAAAAAAAAACCCTAAAAATAAAGTTATATCATTATTAAGTAGTATTAACCAAGTTTGGCTAACACATGCCTTATATTCTATTTCTTATGTGCGTGTTTATGTGTGTTTGTGTGTTTCATTTTTATTTATTTGAAATGGATGCAGGGACGGACCAAGATTTAAGCCTAGCGAGACTGAGCTTTGTACAATATATTTAGTAAAAAAATATAAATAAATAATATATATTTAACCACTATATATAAGAGTATTTTTTTTAATTATTTTTGACCATGAATTCATTAACCATCAAAGAGAAACATCTTTATTATAGTTTATATGAAATGAGTAAATTCATTCTCATAATTAGGGTAAAGGCCAATGGAATATGGAATAGAGAATAAATTATATAAGAATTGTCTGTAAACTAGTGTCAAACTTTACATTTTGAGAGACATCAAGGAGTTCTGATTGTGTTAAAATAATTAAATAGATTTTACCATTGTAAGTAATATTTCATAATCTGTTAAAAAAAAATCAAAACTACTTGATTTTCTCTAAAAGTACAAAGTTGTCAGAGTTGGAGGGTGTGAATGTAGTAGTTTACAAATAGACCTGACAATATAGGTCATAACTTGTTGGTTAACCCAAATTAACTAGAACCATTTGGGTTGGTTAACTATTTTCTCACTACAAGAAAAAGGTTCATCTACGACCGCATGCGGTCGTTGATATCAATCTACTACCAAATCCGGTCGCTGGTAGCAGTCGCAGTTTTTCTGGTCGATATATTGAAAGTAGTATGCATACAAGCCAATCATGTATGATGATAAAGCATATACTTTGTAAATGATCTTATTTATTTATTAATAAAAGTATTCATTTTTTAAAGGCATTTAATTATCTACATGGTGCTATTTTTATAATATGTAAATAACTTATAGTTTTAAGTAATGCTTTTAGAATCATGATGTTGATCATGCTAATGAGATCTAAATTCTTTGAAAGCTTAAAATCTAAAATAGTTCCCAATCATGGGATTACTAAAATTGAGATTAGTAAATTCGGATGGATTGGTACATATGTTGCTTGCTCATTGGATGAGGATGATTGATCTCATGATCATTTGTGTGGAGACACTAAAGCAAGTATGAAGGTGCTTATTGGAGAATAAGTTCACTGAACGTGACTCGCTATGGAACACCTAATGGAGTTTTACTCGCCTGTCAATAGGAATTCCTAATGTGATAGTAGTACAAATGATCCTTGGACTTGAGATCATCATAGTATCTTGTGTGTAATGAATTATACTTTGACTTATTCCTTAAGACCCTTAGGGTATATTAAAGGGTATGCTTGAGTATAATGAGTTATATATAGATATAATGAATGATCAATAAAGAATCTACCACTTCTAGTAAAAGAAGAGATATGCTCTATGTGATTCGTTAAATGACAACCCAGTAGTCGTTGGCCAAGGCAGAATGAAATTAGAAAGGAGTTTCTAATTTGTATTATTTAGAATTTTGCATTTTCTAATCGAAATACATATAATTAAATAAAATAAGACTTGACAGTAATTCCATGTCTTATATTTAATTCGGACATTGTATGGTGGAAGGATTGAATTGTACGGTAACTATTAACTCACAAGTTCTTTTATGGTTAATGTTGAAATCTATATTATCTAGAAAGTCGTTGATCGCTAGGGAGGCTTATCCCTATTGTTGAATAAATATTATTTATTTAAATGAATTATTAGTTTAATTTATTTATTGAAATAATATTAGAATTGTTCTAATTAATTTATTCACAACCGGTTTAATATGGAGAACCTAAAGGGTCACACCATAAAAGGAAGAATAATTATTTAGGAAGGTAATGACATAATCGTAATAATGCATTAAGTGTAATTAATTTAATATATGGTGATAGAATAAATTAAATAGCTTAATGTTTATTATTTAATAATTTAGAAATATTAAATATAAGTTAATAAGAGAAGTCTTATTAATATT
Source organism: Panax stipuleanatus (assembly GCA_020205555.1). Classification (NCBI taxonomy): domain Eukaryota; kingdom Viridiplantae; phylum Streptophyta; class Magnoliopsida; order Apiales; family Araliaceae; genus Panax; species Panax stipuleanatus. The sequence continues at coordinate 122,162,523 of CM035124.1, read as the reverse complement.
ATTACAATTACTATTATTTTAATTCTAAAGGAGTTTAGGAATTAATTTAATATTAGTACTCTCACTTATTTCTAATGAGATTAGAAGGTAAATTAATTAAAGGAGTTGAATTAATTAATCCCAATATATTGGGAAGCCTAATTAATTAAAAGAGTTTAATTAATTAATTAAATAAAAACAAATTATAATTAGATTAGTTGTTGAACAATATCTATATAGGAGGAGTTTTATATCAGATATCAAAAAAATACACGTAATTCCAAGAGTTGGAGAGTACTTCTTTTTCTATAGAGAATAGAAAACAGGGTTTAGCCAACAATCCATCTTCTTGAGCAATTCCTCTTCCTTGGTGGATCACCTCTAGAGGCCAAACACTTGGGTGGCTAACATTGATCAAAGGAAGGAGTCAATACAGGAGATTCAAGGAGATCATGAAGAGCAAAGAGTTGAACTCGTACCTGTGGAAGCTAGTTTCTACAAGGGTATGATTCTGATTTATCCTTACTTTTCTATTATTAATAATTAAGCACAAAGCATGATCATGGTGAGGGTTTGTATAAAATTTTAAAACCTAATTTATCGCGCTTCCGCCCTTGTTGTGTAATTTGATTGCATGTATGCGTTACGTACAAACCCAACAGTGGTATCAGAGCCTAACTTTGTGCTAATTATCACTTTTATGATTCAATGTATGAATTTATGTAAGATTGGACTGAATTTTCTATACAAAAATCGAATTCTACAGATTCTACGATGAACAGCGCGGCCGCGCCGCGTTCCAGTTCATTCTGGGCGCGAGCGCTCCGTCTCCAAAACAGGACCAGTGCACAGCGCGGCAGCGCCGCGTCCCAGTTCATTCTGGGCGTGGGCGTGCCACTCTGCAGATTATGAAAAATTTTGTTTTTTCCTCAATTAAGTAAATGGTTTATTCAATTGATAAAAGTTTTAAATAAAGATGTTTATTTTATCTGAAATATGATTTAAGATTGCTAAAAATTAAAGGAGTTTAATTTGGATTTGGTTTTTGATTAAAATAAAAGAGTTTATTTTGTTTCAAAACTAAAATTTAGCAAAACTTTTGTCCATTAAATGACATCGATCTATATATGAAATGGTTTTATTATTCATGAGATGAATGATTATTTATTGATGCATATGTTGATGTGTATGAAAATAAATGGAGTTGATTATGGACTATTGATCAATGTGATTGAATTTTATTTTAGTTGAATGCTTGAATGTATGGGTTTTATTAAATGGGATATGGGTACCTCGTCTTCTCTGATTTTTCTTGATGTAAAATTCTATCTCCCTCCTATGTACTTCCCCTTGATTGCTGATCAAGGTTTCTATTTATTGAAATAGTTTATGTAATAGATATAGTTAGAATTTTCTTAAAAAAATTGGAGACCAAGGAGCAAGGAGCGCGTGAAGACCCGTTTGTATGGAGCCTGGGTTTAAATGTAATATTTACGTTTAAATTTAAATTCTTGCACTCCTAGGTTTGACCTTTTAGTTCACTTGGTGGCTCTAGTGAACCAAACTAGAATAAAAGTCCATAATCAATTCGGGTAGAATATAGTATTCTATATGTGCATGCTAAGTATTATATATATTATATTTTATTCAAACATGCTTCGAATGTTTAATAAAATGACGCGTATTTTATATATATATATGTGCATGCACACTAAACAAGATGAGATAGATAATAACAAATCCCTCAAAAGAAATTATATTAAGTCTAAAGCATTCAAAGATATTTAGAATATCGAACTTCGCCTTCTAGCATGATAAATTAATAGAGTATTAAATATTTAATACTAGCTTGTTGTGTACACACAAGACGAGTATTTGATGCTTATAAAGAAAATTGAACAATATTATTTTGTTGTGCACACACAAGGACAATATTTTTCTTTTTTGAATATATGGAGTGCTAGGTTGGACTTAACTTAAATCATTTTAGTTCGGATGTGCACACACTTGACCATTATGATCTAAGAGGCAGAACACAAGGAGTCACATGTTGATGTGATTGACAAGAGTTGTCTATCTATTTATTTATATATCATTTATTATGCACACATAAGGCTATATACATTTAAAATGAGATCCTTAATCTCACTAGCAAATCTTTAATTAGATATTGCCGAACTATATAAGTGAAGGTAATATAGTTTGAAGAAATTAGTGGAAGATACCAATCTAAAATAAGATCTAATTTATTTTGGTATGTAAAATTAATTAAATGAATGTTTGCTAAAATGTTGTCTTTCCACATGCAGAATTTTAAAAATGTCAAAATCACTAATTTCACTGCGTAGCATACTTGATGTTAACAAACTAACCTGGCCGAATTACACGGACTTGTTAAGGAATATGAGAATAGTTCTCACTGCTGAAAAGATTTGTTATGTCCTAAATTCACTTGTCCTTGGAACTGTTCCAGAATCAGCCTTTGAGGAAGAGATTGCTACTATTGTTAAGTGGCAAGATGATGCATCTGTGGCTCAATGCATCATGCTCGCATCCATGAATAACGAGCTTCAGCGTCAGCATGAAAATATGGATGCTCCTACTATGTTGCTTCACCTCAAGGAGTTGTATGGTGAACAAAGTAGGACTGCTAGATATGAGATATCTAAGGAGCTCTTCCGATCTTAGATGACCGAGGGCACCGCCGTTGAGACTCATGTCCTAAGGGTGATCAATTTGATTGAATGCCTTGGACAGATTGAGTTCGTCATGGATGGGGAGTTGAGTCAAGACTTGGTCTTGTAGTCACTCCCTGAGATCTTCTCGCAGTTCGTTGTTAATTTCCACATGAATAAGTTAGATGCCAGCTTGCCTGAATTACTTAACATGTTGAAAACTACAGAAGGTCACTTCCCATCCAAGAAGAACCATGTCTTAATGGTGTATTCTTCCAAGAAAAGGAAGAGGCCCAAGGTATCTTTTGAAAGGAAGAAATCTAAAAGACTAAGGGCAAGGTGAACACAAAGGAACAAAAGAAACCTGATCCAGCTAGCAATGGATTGTGCTTCCATTGCAACGAGACGGGTCACTAGAAGAGGAACTGCAAGAAGTTTCTGGCAGAGAAGAAGCTTGGAGAAGCTTCGACTTCCAATCAAGGTTTGTTTATGATTGAAATTAATTTTTTTGAAAGTCAAAATTCTACTTGGGTAGGATACCAACTGTGGGTCTGACATATGTAATACTATGCAGGGGCTGGTCAGAAGTAGAAAGCTGAACAAGGATGAGGTTGTCCTACGAGTGGAAAATGGAGCAAAGGTTGCTGCATTAGCTGTAGGCATTTATTGTTTAGCAATGCCTACAGACAAGTCCATTTATTTAAATAACTATAATTTTATTCCGAATATCATTAGAAACATTATTTCTATTTCCGTATTAGATACGAAAGGATTTGACATTATAATAAAGAACAACGGTTGTTCTATTTATAAATAAAATATTTTATGTGGGGTTGGTAATCTGCAAAATGGACTTTATATACTTGACTTGCATGCAAATATACTTCAAATAGAAGAAACTAAGAAAAGGAAAAGAGATGATGTTAATTATACCTATATATGGCACTGTAGACTAGGTCATATCAATGAAACAAGATTATCGAAGTTGCATAAGGATGGACTCTTAGAGCTATCTGATTTTGAATCATATTCAACTTGTGAATCTTGTCTCATGGGTAAAATGACTAAATCTCCTTTTAGTGGAAAAAAGAAAGAGTTACAGAGTTGTTAGCGTTGGTTCACACAGACATTTGTGGACCTATGACAACGAATGTACGGGGAGGGTATTCTTATTTTATTACTTTCACTGATGATCACTCAAGATATGGATTTGTGTATTTAATGAAATACAAATCTGAATCGTTTGAAAAGTTCAAAGAGTTCAGAAGTGAAGTAGAGAAACAAACTGGCAAAAGTATTAAGATTCTTCGATCAGATCGAGGTGATGAATACTTAAGCGGTGGGCTTATTGATTGTCTCAAAGAAAACGGTATAATCTCAAAATGGACTTGTCCAGGTACACCACAGTTAAATGGAGTATCTGAAAGGAGAAATCAAACATTGTTGGACATGGTTCGTTCCATGATGAGTTTTACTTGTAACAAACGAGAATTTTGTATTTTAATTTTAAATATTTATTGAATTAAGTAAATATTTTAGTTGAATTATTTATTGAGTTGAATAAATAATTTATGTGATTATGTTGTGGAGTAATTTAATTAAGTGCAATACATTAATTAAAACGATGTTAATATTAAATTGATGTTTAAGTAATTTTGTGGTGAGATTCAGATAATTAAATTAGATGAGTTGTTATGTGGTGATTTGTTAAATAATGATTTATTTATTTAGTGAATAATTATAGTAATGCCTAATTTAATTTAAAAAATTAAATTAGAAATTTACTAATTTATTACATAGAATTATGATTAATGAGTAAATTGTAATTGTGTAGCAAGTTAGTTTATCTAGCAATTTTATTTAATTAATTGATGTTAGCTTTAATTTATTAAATTGGAGTAGTGGGATTTAATTAAATAAAATGTGTCATTTAAAACTATGTAGTAAAAGAGTTATTAAAATAAAATAAAAGAATTTTAATTCTGTTTTACCAAACAAGGCTCTTAAATCTATTTTAATGTAGTTTTACCAAACAAAGCCTTAGTTCCTAAAACTCTATTTTTAAATTAAAGGGTTTTGCCAAACAAGCCTTATGACTTTTGAGTTTTAAAAATTTATAACTGATATATATTATTAATATAAGATATTATGTTTGTCAGTTATATATTATATGTATATTATATCTATATGTCATTTATATGTATAGTGTTAGTACGTGAATTAGAAAATAAGAATATCAAATAGTTAGAGAGAAAAGAAGAGAGAAGAAGAAAGGAGAAGGAAGAGAAGTTCTCTGTGAAATCCAAAACAAGAACCATCATCATCATCTTCTAAGCTAAAGGTAGTAATCTAACATTAAGCTTTCTAATTTTTCATTGGTCTTCATATTTGTATCTCTCTGTGTTTAAAGTTTTTCATAAGAATTTGTGTAATATGATTCATGTATGTTAAATTATATATATAAACTATTATATATGATTTATATGATAGTTTAAGTTGTTTAATTTATGTAAATATGATGAACAAGAAGAAATTATGTTCATAGCAGTTTATATGGAATTAGTTTGGAAAACGGTTTCTTTAAATATCAAAAATTGGTGTTTGATTATGCTATGATTATGAGAATTGAATTTAGATTATAACAATATGTTAAGAAACAAAATTAACATGATTTGAATTACGTAATTTGGTTTTAAAAACAAAGTCACAATGTTTATTTTCTTCAAGAACACTTAACAATGGTGTTTTCTTCAAAATCATAAAATTAAGGATTTTGATTATGTGTTATGATGATTATATAATATTAAAACATATTAGAAGCTTAAAGTTATGATTTTATAAAGGTTTATATGCATTATATGTACTAAATTCTGAGTTTGGTGCGAGGAAATAAGCCAAATTGGCTTTTTCCTGCATAAGTTCGCGAACTGTTATTTCCTTAGTAGGGACACCTGCCACATCGGGCTATAACCCCGCCCCAGCGGGACCCTTGCAGTCCAAACCCCCGCCCCGGCAGGGGGTACAGAGTTGGAACGATTTGTTTTGTGTGTTTTAAGCCCTAACATGATGAACTAACTGAATGTAATGAACCTGATGACATGTTAACTATATAAAACAATAATATAACATATTGTTGACATGTATAAGATAATTTGAAGACTCCTATTAACAAGTTATGTGTGAATTTGGATATTATTGTTGTAAGGTATGATTATGATGGTTTAAAAGAGTATACACGTGTGATATACATGTTGTGAGTTTAGATTCACGTTATGTGGTTAGTTAACAAGTTAAGATTACGAACCACGTTGTTAAGTTGAACTTAAGTGAGAAGTTCAACGGTTAAACGTAGTGGTTATGAAACTAATCGATATTATAAACGTAATGTAATTTGTAGGACGATTGAGGAAGTGAATTGTAATTATAAATGTAGCTTGTGCACGAGGCAAGTATTCTATCCCTAATTTACTATTGTTGAGCAAATGTTCTAAACTCAAACTTTACTTTTATTGAGCATATTTTCTTACCCTAACTCGATTATGTTTACTTTTAATTGAGCAAGTTCATTAACTTTTCTTTTATATTGTGAAATTTTTCTAACTATACCTTTATTTGAGCAAGTCCTTTTATTCTGCAATGGACAAGTATCTTATTGAAATAATGTAGCCTTGACTTAATTGTTCAAGCAAGGTCTTATTGTATCTTTCAAATGCTTTAAGTTTAATTCTAAAGCATAAGTTATTTCATAATTCTTTGGTTATTGAATTCTTAAATATTGTAAGTTGATTCAACTACTCCTGAGTTGGTGATAGTTGAACTCTAAATTACCCCTTGAGCTTATCCAAACCAAACTTTCTTTGGGGCGGACTCATTAATTAATACAGAGAGGAACAACCCTATTAATAGGGGATTACAATGCAAAAGTGTTAAAATGTTTGTGAACAATACATGGTACGAAGGGCTGATCTCCCTAAGTAGGAGTTAAGAGTCCATATAGTCTAACGACTGTTAAAGGTCTAAGTAGAAATACTTACCACCTGAGACATAGTTCAAGGTCTTGTGACCCTCAGATGAATTCTAATTTCTATATTCAATTCTTGATTATCGATGATAGGAGTATTATTCAATTAAGTTGAAGTTATTCAGTGATATGTCATCATTATTGATTGTTATTTCAAGTGAGCTTTTGTTTGTGCACTCTTGCATTTATATAACCATTGCAGCCAAAGTTGAGAAAGTTGACGAACCGTTAACTAGCAAAGAAAAAAGCAAGATGAACAAGTGAACTTGTTCATATTTGAAATGATTTGTAATAAGACTTCAAATTATGTTATGATTTTTTTATTTCCGCATTTGATGTTTATTAAGGTTAGGAACCTGGGAACTATTTGATAAGCTGTATTCCTTTTTAAAGGAAGATTTTATTTGGTTAAGGTTGTAATTTATTTTGCATTCCTTATTTACGGGTAATATTTATGTTTTATTTAGATAGTGAACACCAAATCTTGTGGAAATGAAGTACCCGAATTTGGGGGTGTCACAAGTTGGTATCAAAGCCTTAGGTTATGAACCTTAGGTGGGTAAACCTTAGGCAGTAGCCTTATAGGAGATCGAAAAGAGAGTGATGATAGTTAAGATAACAAACTACCTTATGTGCTATGTGTTTACGTTTATATACCCGAGGAGTATCAGTCGATATCACGTAATAATTAAACTTTAAAATTTTGTATTTGGATGACGAATGTTTGATAGTCCAGTCAGGTTAGGGAGGAGTTACCCCAGATGCCTAGGGCTGAGGAGCCCCACAACATCCATACTGTCTGGGAGCAGTTGGTCCAGAGAGAGTCATCTCCATTGATCACCGTAGTGGGTCAGGAGAATGAGCTAGTCTTTGACTGAGATGATGACGAGGAGGAGGATCCTGAAGAGGAGATTCCACCTAACTCCATCAGCGCTGTGATGTACGAGGAAGTCTACGACTGCAACATTAAGCTGCAGGGTAGAGTGGAAGAGTTAGAGGAGCTGGTGGATGTGAGCTAGACTACTATACAGCAGAAGGAGGAAACGATTCAAGAACTGGACGATCATCTTGGAAACGCGAAGTGGGATCTAGTTCACGTGGATAGTGAAAGGGATGATGCACTGGCTGAGCTAGTGAAACTGAAGAACGACATTAAAGAGGAGTCAGCGAAACGTGCCAGAGCAGAGGATACGTGTTTGAAGGCCACTCTACGTGCAGATCGAGCTGAAGACGAGGTTCAAGCAAAGAAGGCCAAGCTGAAGGAGACGGACTATGCTTTTCATTCCGCTATAGATAGGGCCCAGGATCGTGTCTTTTATTACCCAGCTCAGTTCAAGGATTTATCGTGGAATATGGTGGATCGCAGAACAATGTTCTTGGTGATGGAAGAAGAACGTGGAGAGGCTGTGCGACTTCTTAATGTACCTAGATAGTGGAGTAACAAACTATGTGTTTCTTTATGTATTTAGTAAATGTAAATCCCAGAATTTGAGCTAATAATGGGATAAGATAATGATGTAATCCTGCAACTGGTTTCAGTTCAGGAAAGATGATGTAAATAGCAGAAATGTTATCTATTCTATATGTTTTTAAAAAAACTATGAATGAATAAATAACGAAGTTTAATGACGTGATATGTGTTCAAGTGTGAATTAATTTATTTTAAATGTTTAAGTTTGAACTTGAATATGTAAGAAATGAGTAAGAGATCTAATAAGAGTATGTCTTATCAGAAAGATGCCACCTAGAAGAAGACCTGCACGACAACCACAAGAGGGTTCTAAAAACAACAACAACAACGATGAGGCGAATGCCAATCTAGTTGTAAGAACCTGGAACTTTCTTATATTTCTGTTATAATAATAATATTAAAATAGTGAATAATTTATTTATTTATTTACTATATGTGAATTGTGCATGTTTAATGTAGCATGTAAATGAGATTTAATAATTATATGTTCTGCATATGTATTTAATTATTACCCAATGAATTGATCATTGCTGTGAGCAATTGTGAAAAAAGAAAGGAAGAGGTGGTTTATGTATAATAACTATATACCTTAACTAGAGATATTAAAATAAATTCTTATAGGAAATTATTTTAATCAAGAAAGAGTGATATGTATATTATAATATCTCAATGAGATAAATAAATTCTTGTTTGAATTTATGAGAATGGGAAAAAGGATATTATATATTCTCTTATAATATCTTATGTGAGCAACTAATTCAGATTTGCATTGGTTATTATAGATGGCATATTTATTTTTGTATTATAAAATAAATATGTAATAAGAATCTAATATATGTTAGAGTATATTTTTGGAATATATACTTAATGTGTATTAAGAGTGGAATATATATTTTATATGATTCCAAGTGGGTAATGTATTAAGTTAATAAATTAGTAATTAGGATGTCAAAACCTAGTTACTAATATTGGTAGAATAATTACTCAATAAGGGAATATAAGGGGGTGATTGGGTAATTAATTAACTAAGCTAATTAGATTAATTTTATTTTTAATTGGTTACTATTCCAAGCTTTGTGGGCAAGTAAATAAAAGTCCAATTCTCCTCCTTGTTGCCGTGTATAGAGAGAAGAGGAAGAAGTGTAAAGGCTACACCATTGCAAGACTTAGAGCCCAAGGAAATTTGACTAGATCAAATTATCAAAAAGTCTTCTTCTCCTCTTCCAAAAACCGTGGCCTCTTTCTCTCTCAATATGCTTGAATTTTGATTTTTCCAAAAATGATTAAGTAAGAGAAGTGTGTGTATGTGTGAGCTTGGGCAAGTGGAAGACAAAGGATAGGTTAGTAGTAGGATATCAAAGCTTGGATTACTAGAAGATAAGGAGTTTAAGGTATAAATACTTATTTAATTTGAATTTTCTCAAAGTTATGTAATAATGTAATATTAATTGCTAAACTTCATTTATTGAAGTTAGTAGTGTATGATGTGATTTCTCATGAACTTTCTTTGTAATCCATCTATTTTGATTCATGTAAGGGTATTATGGGTGTTGTATGGATTCTAAATCCAAAGAATGAAACTAAGTTTGTTAATAAACACTAGTTATTTAAGTCCGTTGATTTTATCGAATTTTGCACATGAATTATTTATGAATTCATGATAATAATAATGTTCGGTGGTGTATTGGTGTTGTAAGAAGATATAAGGATTAAATATGGGAGAAATCGTTAATAAACGGCTAGAAAATCAAACGAAACTATGAATGCATGTTATATGTTCGTATTAAAGCCATAAAGAATAAACCCGAGCAAGAACAAATAATTTTAAGGAGTTGAAACCTTAAACGGGTCAATATATGATTAACTAAGGTCAGTTGTTAAGAAAGTCGGGCTGGTTTGGGTCGAGGCGAGTTTTGAACAAAAATCGCAAAGTTGAAAACTGTTGCGGGCAGCCATTTTGAGCACACTGTTTGGTCAGTCTAACATTCTTAAATTTCAGTTCTAATATTTTTTAAAATACTTTGCCATACCATGTACAACATATCCAAAAATCAGCTTAAACGGAGTTACGAGTAGCGTAGGAGAAAATCGCAAAGTTGGCACCTCGCTAAGCCGTGCTGCAGAGCACCAGGCCGCTGCCAGCCGCACGTCGCGCGCGGGCGCGCTGCTGTGCAGTTGGCTGCAGGCTATTTTGAGGCAGTTTTTGAGGGGCTTCCACGAACTGTTTTAGCGAGCTAATTTTTGGTAAAAATACTACGCCATGAGGTCTATAACATATCAAAAATTCACTATTATCCGACTTGTGGTTTGAGAATTAAAAATAGGCGAATAGGTATGTCGGATCACAAAATTGGGCGACGACGAACGTCGACGCGTCGAGCGATTTTGACGTTCGACGTTCCGATTCGCGTTCCGTCAACATTGTAAGACTTAGTAATGTTAATAAAGCCCTACGAGGTGAGTTTTGACCGAAAATGAGATTTTATGCCCATAAACTAACTTTCGGGCATAATTTAAGCAATATAAATATGTAATAAATATAAAATTTCTTATTTTGACAAAATAGAAACTCGCATGGCCTATAAAATTATTTTGTGAGACAAAATAAATCGAGAGACCTTTAAAAATTTCCATAAGTCATAAAAGTGATATTTTGTGGTTTTTGAGACCCCAAATGACCTTTTTGAGCCGAGCGACTTGTAAAGGAGTAAAATAATATAAAAAAAATTGTTATTATTCTAGAAATAATATAGCAAGTTAAATTTTGCTATAAAAGCTAAATGTAAGCTATTTATGAACCGAACTCGCATAATAAATTGTGAAATATTCGTGAAAAAGAATATTTAAGGTTTAAATTCAAATATGTAAAATATTACATATTAATATTGTAAGGGACCATTACACATTAATGAATGGTTAACATGGAATAAATTCCTAAATGAAACAAGCTGAAATTTATGATTTGCGTAAATAATGTTGGTTTATGAACTAAAAATTATTAATAAATATACATGCATGTTGATGGTATATATTATGATCTAATGTAAGTATGCATGTGAATATAATTATGTAGGGATTGTGAGGGGACTGTAAATTAGAATTGTGTGATAATCTCCTTATAAGGCAAGTTTCTTAACTTTTCTCGTACTTAAATTCAGTAAGTTTCTTAAACTTTTGCGGTTATTGTATGCAACAGTTATTATTCATAATTTACTCCTTTGGGGTAATATTTTCAGTTTAATTATATATAAGCAATTAATTCTTCTTGTTTATATATAATGCTATAGAGATGGAATTTTTATTCCAGTCAGCTTCGAAAATTGCATGAGATAACGATGTATACATTGAATAAAATTCAGTATACATGTACAATTGATATAGTTCAAATTCTTTCATATTAAGTCTTAAAATATAATTGTTTAATTAAGCTATCCATTTATTTTATTCTTCTAAATGGATTATAATGAGCAAGAACTTCCCTAACTTGGGGTTATTTTTATATTGCGTCCTGGGGACGACAAAGAGGAACTGAAAGAATTTATTCCACTTAGATAGTATTGATCAATGCAGGGCATAAAGGACTGATCACCCATCGTGCTCGTAAGACCATGTCGGTTCATAGATAAAATTTCTGATTGAACCCTTTTAAAAAAAAGAAGAAGCAAGTCGGTTCACAGTTTATGTTAATTGCTTTACAGATTTGTTTACTGTGAAAGCGAAATCAGCTGAAAACATTTATTTCTTTTGTATGTTAATTATTGATTATTATACTTGCTGAGCAATTAAATGCTCATTCTTGCTTTATTATAAATGTTTTCAGTTAAGAAAGATGAAGGTGAGAGTTCTGGAAAGGATAAGGGCAAAGGAAAAATGTCAGCTTAGCTAGAAGTATCTTATGTAATAGATAGGTTTTTGGGTGACATTACTACATACCTATCATGTTAAGAATTATTTAAGGTTTTCGTACTTGGGATAGAAGCACTTTGATGTAATAACTTTAATTTATTAATGCTTTAAGTTTGTTAATATTTAGAATCGTGTAGCACCAAATGCAGGTTTTAAGTACTTATTTTTGGGGGCGTCACAAGTTGGTATCAAAGCCGTAGGTTTAAGCCTTAGGTTGGGTTACCTTGGGTTAGAACCTTAAGATAAATTATTTAGAAAATGAGGGAGATAATTTATCTGGAGTTAAGTAGTATGAATATTAGAAATTCATTTATAAGAATAACAGTGATAATAAAATAATAGATAGATAATTGTTAATTGTTATTTATATTTAAATGCATGTAATAAGTTCTAATGAAATTATTGTTATCATTTTCTTATAGATGTCTGAGGTCCAGGTAGAATTTGAAGAGCAGATAGGTCAACCACCGATAGAACCACAACATGTGCATATACAAGTACCAGTGGTAGAGATTCCGAGCCTGAGGAAAATGAGGATCCTAATGAGGGATTATTTCTAGATGAACTGGATGGAGCTCTAGAGGATAATGAGTTTGCGGATATATCGCCAGGGATGCAGGAAGATTTAGCTCAGTTAGGAGCTATGATTCATAATTTGATGGGTCAGAAGATAGATTTGATAGCCAGGTTGCAGGTAGCTGAGAATAGAAACCAATACCTAGAGGGTCAACTGCAGAATCTGCAAATAGATTATCATGAACTCCAGAACATCAGGACTTATGAATTACAGAGGCAAGAGGAATCAGACCAGCATACCCGTCATATAGAGTATAATATGAGAATGTGGAAAAAGAAGGCTAGGGAAATGGGGCAGGAATATAATACTTCTCTGGAAAGGGTACAAGCAGCAGTTTGGGAGTATCCCAATGAGGTAGGACAGTATAGGCGTTCAATCACTCGTGCCTGAGTGATAGCTATTGCAGAAGATGAGCGTGTGGGAATTAATGTTGCGGGACACGAGGGAGTCTAGTGGTTGGGTTTTCATAAAAATAATGTGACTTTTGGGGAAACTTTTGTAAATATGTGTAAATATGGTAGCAAGTAGGTGATCCCAACTTTTGGTATTAATATTGGGAATACTTTTTGGGAATCTTAACTTAGTAGTAGTTAAGGATTCAAGCAAGAAAAAGAAACACCTTTTGATGTATAGTGACTATGAAATGTAAATAGCAAGCGAATGTTATGGTTATGTAAATAGCTAGAAATGCTATGAAATATGTAAAAGAACATGTTTAATATTTAATAAAATATTGGCTGTGTGTTTTTTTATTTTTGTTTTTTTGTTTTTGTGCATAAATTTTTTTGTTATATATATATATATATATATGTGTGTGTAAGCAATAGTTTAGTAATAATAAATTTTATTAAATAGATAATGTTGCGAAGAGTTCAAGGTTGAGGTCGAGGAAGACCAGCAGGAAACAGAAACAGAAATAGGGATGAAGAACCAAATAATGAAAATAATAATAATCAAGGTGGAGGTCAAGAGGATCCAATGCAACAGTTTATAGACCGTTTAGTGGGAGCTTTTCAAAATAGAGATGTTCCTAATGTGAATATACCGGTAGTACATGTGGCTAGTTTCAAAGATTTTAAAACTGTTGGACCACCAGAATTCTGAGGTACTACTGAACCATTAGAAGCTCAATCTTGGATACAAGAAATTGAGAAAGCATTTGAAATAGCAAGGGTTGGGGCTGAGCAGAAAACTTCTTTTGCCACTTATATGTTAAAAAGGGGAAGCGAATTTCTGGTGGGAAGCAAATAAGGCAAGAGCAGGCGCAGGAATAATAACTTGGGAAAGATTTAAAGAAATTTTTTTTTGAGAATTATTTTCCTCCTGGTATGCAGAGGAGGATGGAAGTTCGATTTTTGGAACTTAAACAAAATGATATGATAGTATCACAATATGCAGCTAAATTTAATGAGCTGGCTCGATTTGCTCCACACCAGGTGGATACTGAGGAGAGGAAGGCAAGGCGTTTCGAGCAAGGATTAAAGCCTTGGATTTATAATAAATTGTCCGTTCTGCAAATCGAATCTTTTGGTGCAATTCTTGAAAAGGCAATTATCGCTGAGGGAGGTAGTGAGGCAATGAATCTTTACAAAAAAGATCAGAAAAACAAAGGAAAGATTGAGGGAATGGTTAAGACAGAAATAAGTAGTGGAAGTGGAATTAATAAGAAGAGGAAATGGAATAACCCTGGAAATGTTTATCCTAGTGGTCAGCAGAAGAAAAAGTTCGAACCTTGTAAGAATTGTGGTAAGAACCATTCTGGAGTTTGCCTGAAGGGAAAGACTGTGTGCTACAAATGTGGACAGGAAGGTCATATCTCTCCAAACTGCCCTAATCGAAAGAGGAGTCTTGGTTGTTTTGTTTGTGGAGCATTGGATCATTTGGCAAGGAATTGTCCGAAGAAGGGAACTGAAGGAGGAACTGGAAATAAAGGAAATAGTAGCGGGAAAGTAGGAGTACCAGGTTTAACTCCGCAGAATAGGCCGGTCGCCAGAACTTTTAATATGACGGTGCAGTATGCGGTGGCATCAAGGGAAGTAGTTGCAGGTATCGTCTCAATCAACAATATTAATGCTTATGTATTGTTTGATTCTGGAGCAACTTGTTCTTTCGTATCCCATGAATTTACTAGACGGTTAGAAATGCCTTTATCAAATTTAGAGATTCCCTTAAAAATTGAGATTGCCAATAAAGAAGTGATTCCTGTAGAGCATGTCTATAAGGATTGTGGTGTTATAATAAAGGAATTTAGTCTAAATGTGGATTTGATTCCGATTCAATTGGGGGAGTTTGATGTTATATTGGGAATGGATTGGTTATTTAAACATGGGGCAACCATTGATTATCAAAAGAAATTAGTAAACCTTAAACCTACAAAGCAATCTAGGTTGGTGTTTTATGGTACTAAATTTCCAAGACAATCTCGATGTTTGTCAGTGATGCAAGCAAAGAAGTTGTTGCAAAAAGGATGTGAGGGGTATCTAGCTTATGTAGTGGATACTCAACGAGAAATGGGGAAAATAGAACAAATTGAAGTGGTAAATGAATTTATAGATGTTTTTCCAGAAGAAATACCTGGTTTTCCACCGGACAGAGAGGTAGAATTTGTGATTGACTTAGCGCCAGGTACGACACCAATTTTGAAAGCACCGTATAGGATGGCTCCTGTGGAAATGAAGGAATTGATGATACAATTGCAAGAATTATTAGATAAGAGGTACATTCGACCTAGTACATCTCCTTGGGGGGCTCCAGTGTTGTTTGTAAAGAAGAAAGATGGATCATTGAGACTTTGTATCGACTATAGGGAGTTGAACAAAGTAACGATTAAAAATAAATATCCGTTGCCTAGGATCGACGATTTGTTTGATCAATTAAAAGGGGCGAAATACTTTTCAAAGATAGATTTAAGAACCGGATACCATCAGTTGAAAGTAAGAGAGGAGGATGTTCCAAAAATAGCATTCAGAACTCGATATGGGCACTATAAATTTCTGGTAATGTCGTTTGGATTGACGAATTCACCAGCCGCATTCATGGATATGATGAATCGAGTATTCAAGCCGTACTTGGATAAGTTTGTGGTTATGTTTATAGATGATATTTTGGTTTATTCCAAGACGCAAGATGAACATGCAAAACATTTGAGAATTGTGTTGGAAACACGTAGAAAAGAAAAGTTATATGCGAAGTTCAACAAGTGTGAATTTTGGTTAGAAAGGGTTCAGTTTTTGGGTCATGTAATTGACAATGAAGGAATATCGGTAGATCAAGCAAAAGTGGAGTCAGTAATAAATTGGGAACAACCAAAAACGCCAACAGAGGTGCGTAGTTTCTTAGGATTAGCGGGTTACTATAGGAGATTTATTAAAAATTTCTCAAAGATAGCTACTCCGTTAACTAACTTGACAAGGAAGGCGGTGAAATTTGAGTGGACAGTAAAATGTGAAGCAAGTTTTTAGGAACTTAAAAGAAAACTAAGCAACGCACCGGTGTTATCTCTACCAGATAATACGGGTAACTTTGTGGTTTATAGTGATGCCTCACATAAAGGATTGGGATGTGTGCTTATGCAACATGGAAAAGTTATTGCTTATGCATCTCGACAGTTGAAAAATTATGAGAAGGGGTATCCTACCCACGATTTGGAGTTAGCAGCGGTAGTGTTCGCTTTGAAAATATGGAGACATTATTTATATGGTGAAAAGTGTGAAATATACACAGATCACAAGAGTTTAAAATATATTTTCACACAAAAAGAATTGAATATGAGGTAAAGAAGGTGGTTGGAGTTGATTAAAGATTATGATTGTGAAATTCTTTATCACCCAGGCAAAGCAAATGTTGTGGCCGATGCTCTAAGCAGGAAAGGTCGAGAGAAATTGATGGTACTAACTGCTCAAGAGGAGTTAATAATAGCAATGGAGAAAATGGAATTAGAGGTGAAATTTTCGGTGGAATCACAGGAAAAATTATATTTTGTGGCAGATGGTTTAACTATAGTGGAGAAAATTAAGGAAGCACAGCTTGGGGATGAAGAGTGTGTGAAGGTTAAGGAGAAAATTTTTGAAGGAAAAGAAACCAAATTTAGAGTTGATAATAATGGAGTAGTTCGTTTTGAAGGAAGAATTTGGGTTCCATCAGTGTTGTTATTGAAAGAAGAAATTTTATACGAAGCCCATTGTTCGAGGTACACAATTCACCCTGGGGGTACAAAGATGTATCAAGACCTTCGACAGTATTTTTGGTGGCCAAGTATGAAAAGAGAGATTGCAGAGTATATAAGTAAATATTTAACTTGTCAAAAAGTAAAAGCGGAACATCAGAAACCAAGGGGGTTATTGCAACCATTGGAAATCCCTGAATGGAAATGGGAACATATCACGATGGATTTCGTGGTAGGACTTCCGAGTACGCAAAAAGGACTAAACGCTATTTGGGTTATAGTGGATCGATTAACAAAGTCGGCACACTTCTTGCCGATAAAGATTAAATATAACCTGTATTAACTAGCTAAGCTGTATATCAAAGAAATTATTTCTAGACATGGAGTGCCAGTATCAATTGTGTCAGATAGGGATCCCAGATTTACCTCGAATTTTTGGAGGAGTTTGCAAGAACTTATGGGAACACAATTAAGATTGAGTACAGCTTATCATCCTCAGACAGACGGACAAAGCGAAAGAATAATACAAACCTTAGAAGATATGCTACGAGCTTGTGTGATGGACTTTAAAGGGAGCTGGGATGACCATTTGCCTTTGGTAGAATTTGCGTACAACAATAGCTACCATGCTAGTATAGGTATGCCGCCGTACGAGGCATTGTATGGAAGACAATGTCGAACACCTCTTTGTTGGGATGAAGTTGGGGAACGTAGTTTGTTCGGACCTGAATTGGTACAACAAACTGCATAGATTGTTACATTAATACGGATGAGATTGATAACAGCCCAGGATCGTCATAAAAAGTATGCGGATAAGCATAGACAAAAGAGAGATTTTAAAGTCGGGTCACACGTGTTTCTAAAAGTGTCCCCATGGAAAGGAAAGATTCGTTTCGGCAAGAGAGGAAAATTGAATCCTCATTTTATATGACCATTTGAGATCTTAAAGAAAGTCGGTGAGGTAGCATATGAAGTAGCCCTGCCACCAGAATTGGAACATGTGCATAATGTCTTTCATGTGTCAGTTTTGCGACCATATAAAGCAGACTATAAACATGTGATAGAATACGAACCGATTCAGTTTGAGAAAGACTTAACTTATGAGGAAATTCCTGTTAAGATACTAGATAGGAAGGAGCAAATTTTACGGAATAAAGTAATATCTTCAGTAAAGGTATTGTGAAGAAACCATAATGTTGAGGAAGCAACTTGGGAATTAGAAGAGAATATGAAAGTAAATTATCCGCAGTTGTTTGAATAAGTTTGTTTTGTGATTCCGGGGACGGAATCTTTATAAGAGGGGAAGAATGTAAGAACCTGGAACTTTCTTATATTTCTGTTATAATAATAATATTAAAATAGTGAATAATTTTTATTTATTTATTTACTATATGTGAATTGTGCATGTTTAATGTAGCATGTAAATGAGATTTAATAATTATATGTTCTGCATATGTATTTAATTATTACCCAATGAATTGATCATTGCTGTGACCAATTGTGAAAAAAGAAAGGAAGAGGTGGTTTATGTATAATAACTATATACCTTAACTAGAGATATTAAAATAAATTCTTATAGGGAATTATTTTAATCAAGAAAGAGTGATATGTATATTATAATATCTCAATGAGATAAATAAATTCTTGTTTGAATTTATGAGAATGAGAAAAAGGATATTATATATTCTCTTATAATATTTTATGTGAGCAACTAATTCAGATTTGCATTGGTTATTATAGATGGCATATTTATTTTTGTATTATAAAATAAATATGTAATAAGAATCTAATATATGTTAGGGTATATTTTTGGAATATATACTTAATGTGTATTAAGAGTGGAATATATATTTTATATGATTCCAAGTGGGTAATGTATTAAGTTAATAAATTAGTAATTAGGATGTCAAAACCTAGTTACTAATATTGGTAGAATAATTACTCAATAAGGGAATAAAAGGGGGTGATTGGGTAATTAATTAACCAAGCTAATTAGATTAATTTTATTTTTAATTGGTTACTATTCCAAGCTTTGTGGGCAAGTAAATAAAAGTCCAATTCTCCTCCTTGTTGCCGTGTATAGAGAGAAGAGGAAGAAGTGTAAAGGCTACACCATTGCAAGACTTAGAGCCCAAGGAAATTTGACTAGATCAAATTATCAAAAAGTCTTCTTCTCCTCTTCCAAAAACCGTGGCCTCTTTCTCTCTCAATATGCTTGAATTTTGATTTTTCCAAAAATGATTAAGTAAGAGAAGTGTGTGTATGTGTGAGCTTGGGCAAGTGGAAGACAAAGGATAGGATTAGTAGTAGGATATCAAAGCTTGGATTACTAGAAGATAAGGAGTTTAAGGTATAAATACTTATTTAATTTGAATTTTCTCAAAGTTATGTAATAATGTAATATTAATTGCTAAACTTCATTTATTGAAGTTAGTAGTGTATGATGTGATTTCTCATGAACTTTCTTTGTAATCCATCTATTTTGATTCATGTAAGGGTATTATGGGTGTTGTATGGATTCTAAATCCAAAGAATGAAACTAAGTTTGTTAATAAACACTAGTTATTTAAGTCCGTTGATTTTATCGAATTTTGCACATGAATTATTTATGAATTCATGATAATAATAATGTTCGGTGGTGTATTGGTGTTGTGAGAAGATATAAGGATTAAATATGGGAGAAATCGTTAATAAACGGCTAGAAAATCAAACGAAACTATGAATGCATGTTATATGTTCGTATTAAAGCCATAAAGAATAAACCCGAGCAAGAACAAATAATTTTAAGGAGTTAAAACCTTAAACGGGTCAATATATGATTAACTAAGGTCAGTTGTTAAGAAAGTCGGGCTGGTTTGGGTCGAGGCGAGTTTTGAACAAAAATCGCAAAGTTGAAAACTGTTGCGGGCAGCCATTTTGAGCACACTGTTTGGTCAGTCTAACATCCTTAAATTTCAGTTCTAATATTTTTAAAAATACTTTTCCATACCATGTACAACATATCCAAAAATCAGCTTAAACGGAGTTACGGGTAGCGTAGGAGAAAATCGCAAAGTAGGCACCTCGCTAAGCCGTGCTGCAGAGCAGCAGGCCGCTGCCAGCCGCACGCCGCGCGCGGGCGCAGGCGGCGCGCCGGCGCGGGCGCGGCGCGCGCGCACGCCGCACAGCGCCGCGCGGGCGCGCTGCTGTGCAGTTGGCTGCAGGCTATTTTGAGGCAGTTTTTGAGGGGCTTCCACGAACTGTTTTAGCGAGCTATTTTTTGGTAAAAATACTACGCCATGAGGTCTATAACATATCAAAAATTCACTATTATCCGACTTGTGGTTTGAGAATTAAAAATAGGCGAATAGGCATGTCGGATCACAAAATTGGGCGACGACGAACGTCGACGCGTCGAGCGATTTTAACGTTCGATGTTCCGATTCGCGTTCCGTCAACATTTTAAGACTTATTAAAGTTAATAAAGCCTTACGAGGCGAGTTTTGACCGAAAATGAGATTTTATGCCCAGAAACTAACTTTCGGGCATAATTTAAGCAATATAAATATGTAATAAATATAAAATTTCTTATTTTGACAAAATAGAAACTCGCATGGCCTATAAAATTATTTTGTGAGACAAAATAAATCGAGAGACCTTTAAAAATTCCCATAAGTCATAAAAGTGATATTTTGTGGTTTTTGAGGCCCCAAATGACCTTTTTGAGCCGAGCGACTTGTGAAGGAGTAAAATAATATAAAAAAAATTGTTATTATTCTAGAAATAATATAGCAAGTTAAATTTTGCTATAAAAGCTAAATGTAAGCTATTTATGAACCGAACTCGCATAATAAATTGTGAAATATTCGTGAAAAAGAATATTTAAGGTTTAAGTTCAAATATGTAAAATATTACATATTAATATTGTAAGGGACCATTACACATTAATGAATGGTTAAAATGGAATAAATTCCTAAATGAAACAAGTCGAAATTTATGATTTGTGTAAATAATGTTGGTTTATGAACTAAAAATTATTAATAAATATACATGCATGTTGATGATATATATTATGATCTAACGTAAGTATGCATGTGAATATAATTATGTAGGGATTGTGAGGGGACTGTAAATTAGAATTGTGTGATAATCTCCTTATAAGGCAAGTTTCTTAACTTTTCTCATACTTAAATTGAGTAAGTTTCTTAAACTTTTGCGGTTATTGTATGCAACAGTTATTATTCATAATTTACTCCTTTGGGGTAATATTTTCAGTTTAATTATATATAAGCAATTAATTTTTCTTGTTTATATATAATGCTATAGAGATGGAATTTTTATTCCAGTCAGCTTCGAAAATTGCATGAGATAACGATGTATACATTGAATAAAACTCAGTATACATGTACAATTGATATATTTTAAATTCTTTCATATTAAGTCTTAAAATATAATTATTTAATTAAGCTATCCATTTATTTTATTCTTCTAAATGGATTATAATGAGCAAGAACTTCCCTAACTTGGGGTTATTTTTATATTGCGTCCTGGGGACGGCAAAGAGGAACTGAAAGAATTTGTTCCACTTAGATAGTATTGATCAATGCAGGGCATAAAGGGCTGATCACCCATCGTGCTCGTAAGACCATGTCGGTTCATAGATAAAATTTCTGATTGAACCGTTTAAAAAAAAAGAAGAAGCAAGTTCTTGAGTTATTAAACGACTTAGCATATTTAAATCACTACGTCGTTTCAAAAATTGAGATTATTGTCACAGTTTATGTTAATTGCTTTACAGATTTGTTTACTGTGAAAGCGAAATCAGCTGAAAATATTTATTTCTTTTGTATGTTAATTATTGATTATTATACTTGTTGAGCAATTAAATGCTCATTCTTGCTTTATTATAAATATTTTCAGTTAAGAAAGATGAAGGTGAGAGTTCTGGAAAGGATAAGGGCAATGGAAAAATGTCAGCATAGCTAGAAGTATCTTATGTAATAGATAGGTTTTTGGGTGACATTACTACATACCTATCATGTTAAGAATTATTTAAGGTTTTCGTACTTGGGATAGAAGCACTTTGATGTAATAACTTTAATTTAATAATGCTTTAAGTTTGTTAATATTTAGAATCGTGTAGCACCAAATGCAGGTTTTAAGTACTTATTTTTGGGGGCGTCACACTAGTTCAGCAACTGGTGAACTTACTAACGAGAGCGCTTGCGAATCAGCCGCAAGTTCAAGCCGCTACGTTCAAGGAATTCAAAGCGTTAGGACCCCCAGGATTCAAGGGATCTGTGAATCCGATAGAGGCCTAGACATGGGTGATGGAAATAGAGAAGGTCTTTGATGTGGCCAGAATCAGCGTTGACCAGAAGACAACTTTCTCGACATTCATGCTGAAGTCGGGAGCTAGCTACTGGTAGTAGGCTAACAAGACTCGGGGAGGAGAAGGTGTGATAGCATGGGACCGCTTCAAAGAGATTTTCTTTGAAATGTATTTTCTAGTAAGCTCGCAGAACCAAATGGAGGTTCAGTTTCTAGAGCTGAAGCAGGGAACAATGACGATGCCAGAGTACGTCGCAAAGTTCAACGAGCTGGCAAGGTTTGCAACGTACCAGGTCAGTACTGATGAGAGGAAGGCAAGATGATTTGAATAGGGATTGAAGCTCTAGTTATACAGTAAGGTCTCCATGTTCCAGCTGAATACGTTTGCTGTAGTTTTGGAGAAGGCGATCATTGCAGAAGGTGGAAGCGATGACTTGACCAAATACAATCAAGACCTGAAGAAGAAGAAGAATAAGATAGAGAATAAGGCTGGTGGTAGTGGTACCAACCAGAAAAGAAAGTGGAACGACAACACATCTGCTGGGAGTCAACAGGGAAGCCAGCAGAAGAGAAAAATTAAAGCATGTGCTACATGTGGGAATAATCACTCTGGTGTGTGCTTGAGAGGGAAGCGAGTATGCTTCAACTGTGGTCAGGAAGGCCACATTGCGCCAAATTGTCCTAACCTGAAGAAGGAAGCGTGCTTCACACGCGGGTACAAGGATCATATGGCCCGGGATTACCCAAAGAAGCCAGCTAAAGGGTCAACGGAGGGAGAGGAAATGGCAGCGGCGACACTTTGGCTATCGCTGGACCACCGCAGGAGAGCCGACCTACCGCCAGAACATTCAACATGACCATGAAGGATGCTGTGCAGTCAAAGGATGTGGTGTCAGGTATTATTCCGGTAATAGTATTAATGCTTATGTATTATTTGATTCGGGTGCTACTTGTTCATTCATATCTGATGACTTTGCTAAGATATTAGACTTACCTAAAGAGGAATTAGTTTACCCCTTGAACATAGAGATTGCGAATAGGGGAGGTTATTCCTGTTAGGTTTGTACACAAGGACTGTAGGTTGAACATTAAGGGTTATGAGTTGATGTTAGATTTAATTCCGATTAAACTTGGGGAATTCGATGTTATACTGGGTTTGAATTGATTGTTCAACCATGAGGCGGTAATTGATTACCAGAAGAAGTCTGTAAACCTTGCGACTCCGTCAAAGGTAGTGTTTTATAGTAGCAAGTTGCCTAGGCAAGCGAGTTGTCTGACTATTATGCAGGCCAAGAAGTTATTGAAGCAAGGTTGTGTAGGGTACTTAGCCTACATAGTGGATACTCGTAAGGAGAATCCAAAGCTGGAAGAGATATCAGTGGTTAAGGAATTTATGGACGTGTTTCAGAGCGATTTGCCAGGACTTTTGCTGGATAGAGAGATAGAGTTCGTGATCGACTTAGCACTGGAGACTGCACTGATATCGAAAGCCCCGTACAGAATGGCTCCAGTCGAGATGAAGGAGTTGATGGTTCAACTGCAGGAATTACTGAACAAGAAGTACATTCAGCAGAGCGTATCACCGTGGGGAGCGCCGATATTATTTGCGTGGAAGAAGGATGGATCGATGCGACTTTGCATTGATTATAGGGAGTTGAACAAAGTCACGATCAAGAATAACTATCCTTTACCTACGATCGATGATTTGTTCGATCAATTGAAGGGTTCTAGATACTTCTCAAAAATAGATTTGAGAAGTGGGTATCATCAGTTGAAGGTAAGAAGAGAGGATGTATCGAAAATGGCATTTAGAACTCGATATGGGCATTACGAGTTCTTAGTGATGTCCTTTGGTCTAACGAATGCACCAACAGCATTTATAGACTTAATGAATGAGTGTTTAAGCCATTTATGGACAAGTTTGTAGTGGTGTTTGTCGACATCGGGAAAAAATTAGCTGGTCTGGTTACAACCCCGATCTTTCTCTCTTCCTAAGTTATCTCTACCCTTACTCTTTTTATTTGTGAAAAAAGGTTTTGAAGGATTTTTTAGGAAAAGGCCAACATGTATTATGTTGATGATTTGAATGTTTTACAGAGTCGCCAGTCAGTAGATTTGAAATGGTTGTACCAACTCAACCGAGTTTTGTTTGAAAGAGGCCTAATTTGCTGGACACTGTCGAAACTTGATCTTTGAAAATAAAGTTTTGAGTTCGGGGGCTTGGTTAAGTGTGGGAAAGGTGTGACTTAAAACCTCAGTTTTCATTCCATAGAAGTATAGCATGTGGAATCTTTGCCTCTATCAAGCTTATTTGTGACATAGCACACACACACACACCATCGTAGCAAAATGTTGTGATTTTTGGATTGTATGTCTTTATGCCTGTAGCTTAAGTTGATACTCTGTTCATAGTTCTTGTTATTTCTCTGAGGCACATCTTATTGGAATTCATAGCATAGCTGAAATTTTGGGATTCATTTTCATGTTAGTTTAGTTGCATAACATGTAGTTTGCATTTTATGTCTATTGCTTAAGGGCAAGCAATAGTTCAAGTTTGGGGGTATTTGATAAGTAGGTTTAATACCTACTTATTGTCTATCAACTTGCTAGGATTATGGCTTAATCTCAAGTATTTCAGTGTCTTTTGATATGTTTTATCTTTATTTTGTAGATTTCAGTCAGGAAACTCAATTGGCATTGAATGGCATAATAAAGGCATAATTTTTGCATGAAATGGGCTAAAAGGCTTAATGGAGAGCTTATGATGAACCAAAGGTGCATTTGGCATGAGGTGCTGATAATGGCATGTGCAAATGGCCTAAAAGCAGCAAGAAGTGAAGGAGAAAGAAGCAATAAAGTGCAACAAGGAAATCAACAGTACACCAGCAATGCACCAGCAGAATTACAGCACCGCGTGGTCGCGCCGATTTAAAGAAGAAACGCCGCACGCCCGCGCCAAATTTTGCAGACTCCAAAGAGTCCTCTGAACAAGCGCGCGCTCACGCCCCAAATGTATTAAGGGGCCGCGCGGCCGCGCCGGTCAAGAAATATTGACTTTTTATTTAGCTTTTCTGCTGAGTGTGTATTCTTGATAAGGATGTAATTTGCAAAGACACAAAGAGGATTTGGAGCATTCATTACTTAGTTTTCATTTTCCTATTCTAGGGTTTAGAGAGCTAAAGAGGGTTTGGAGCTTCACTTCTTCTCTCTTCTATTTCTAAGTAGATTTCCATTTTAGTGTTTTATTGTGATCCAGAACTGAGCTTGAAAGCTTCATTTTAAAGGAGGATAATCAGATTTGCTAGTCTATCTCTCTTAATCTCTTACTTTCATATTTTCTTCCAATGCTTAGATCAAATCCCATAATGGTTATTGGTTCAGAGATGAACTAACCACCATTATGGGATTTTAATGAATCTTATTGCTTAGTTCAGAGTTGTATGCCTCATTGATATGTATGATTGATTAAGTAAGGATTGCCTAGCATGGTTGTGTGTATTGAATAGATGTTTGATCACCATCTACCCTAATAGTTTATATGGAATTAAAAGAGGAAGTATAAACTCATAGTTTGTCATGCTAGCATATGTTCATGAAATTTGCATGTGATGAATTTTGTGTTTCGTAATCCGGATAGATATATACCAGCTTACCATATGTAGCCAATAGGGAGCTTGCACTTAAATCAATATTGCTTGTAAGTCGCATAGACATATAGTGATTTAGGTTTGATTGATGTTCATGTGAATTCTATCTCTTGTGTGGATTTTATATGATATGGACTTGGTATATTGAAAAATAGCCATTTCTTACATTCGTGCTCTTGACTAGCATTCCTAAATAATTAATTATGCTTGACATGAGGTGTGTAATCTGGACGATGCAATAGGTGAAGTTAGGATCCCATATCTCTCCCATTTGATCCAATCGTTTGTTAAATAGTTAATTTTAGTTTATAATCATTTTAGATATTAATTCACACTTTGATATTCTTTTGAGCAGCCGAAAATAGCTATAGAATTGTTGCATGATAGTTTAAACATAATTGCTTTTCTCCATGGGAACGATCTTGATTTATCATATATTACTTGTCGACCGTGTATACTTGCACGCGTTTGTATCTGTTTTGTTAACACCGAAACGGAGCAACAAGTTTTTGGCGCCGTTGCCGGGGAATAGTTTTTATTTTTAGTACTATTGACATCAATTTTTGTTAGATTTTTCTGACTTAAACAATTCATTTCTTATCTCATTTCTATTTTATTTTTATTTGTGTTTCTGGTACTTGTGGTTAGTTTCACTCGTTCAACCAATCCTGCGTTGGTGCCTCTACAAGCTATCATCAACGGTAGAGCTTGGAGAGCAGACACAAGAAATACTAACACACAAGAGGAACATGAACAGCCGGTAGAAATGGCAGCTAAAGAACGAAGAGCTGAAAATAGAGCGTTGAGGGATTACTCAATGCCAAAGATCAATGATTTACAATCCAACATAATCAGGCCAGCGATAGCTGCAAACACTTTTGAGATCAAACCAGGGACAATTCAGATGGTTCAAAACACAGTCCAATTTGGGGGTGCAGCTACAGAATATCCTAATGAGCATATCCTGAGTTTTATTGAAATATGCGACACATTCAAATGCAACAATGTGACGGATGATGCGATAAAGCTTCGACTATTTCCATTCACCTTGTGGGATAAAGAGAAGAGTTGGTTGCATTCATTACCCTCAGGTTCAATCACCACGTGGGAGGACTTAGCACAGAAGTTTCTCGCCAAATTACTTCCCATGGAGAAGACTGCTCAGATGAGGAGTGCCCTGTCTCAGTTTGCACAATAGGGGGAATATTTATATGAGGCCTGGGAACGTTATAAGGAAATGCTAAAAAAATGTTTGCATCACGGAATGCCAGAATGGATGGTAATCAGCTCGTTTTATAATGGTTTGGGATGGCAGTCAAGGCAAATCATTGACGCCGCATCAGGAGGAGCTCTATGGGCCAAGGACTATGCAACAACATATGACTTAATATAGACTATGGCGGCTAATGAATATCAGAATTCGACATCCAGAATGCCGCAACCAAAAGTTGCTGGGGTCTTGGATGTAGATGCCGTCACAGCCCTTTCAGCTCAAATAGCAGCAATGGCAAAGAAGATTGACTCTGTGGCTAAAAATAAAGTTAAACAAGTTGCTTTTGTATGCGAGTTGTGTGCCGGAGCACATCCGACATAACAGTGTGCCATCCTACAGAGTCGGTTCAGTTCGTCAGCAATTATCAAAAGCCTCAGAATCAATTTTCGAACGCCTACCATCCTAGCAATAGAAACCCTCCTAATTTTAGCTGGAGTAACAACCAAAATGCTCAACAGTCTCAACCGACTCCATACCAACCTCGTCAACAACAAACATACCAAAATGCTCAACAGTCCCAATACCAACCATACCAACAACAAAAAGCTCAGCCACAACAGTCTCAACAATTATGTCCCTAGATAGTCACACCCTCCCGAATTTCCTCAACAACAACATCAACACAATCTAGCTCCTAGTCCATAATCAGAGGAGAGAGATGAGATAGAAGAACTCAAGTTGATGGTTAAGAGCCAAGCGATGTCTCTTAAAACATTGGAGACTCAAATAGGCTAGATTGCTAATGCAGTCCTTAACAGAACGCAAGGGACTCTACCAAGCAGTACTGAAGCAAATCCAGGAATAAGGGATGGGAAGGAACAATGCCAAGACATTACATTAAGGTCTGGGAAGCAGACTCCTGATCTGAAGGCTGGCGCGGCTACGCCCCAGGAAGAACAAAACCTAGCATGGGCGCGTCCATGTGTAGAAAATTCTGAAGAAGTGTTGAAAGATGGAAAAGATGGGGGCAGTGCAGTTGAGTCAGTAAAGGAGGTACCTACTGAGAAAACCAATGTTCCACCACAAGTGATCTACCCTCCTGCACCATATCCACAGAGGATTTAGAAGCAGAGATTAGACAAACAGTTTGTGAAGTTTTTGGAAGTGTTCAAGAAACTACAGATCAACATACCCTTCGCGGAGGCTTTGGAACAAATTCCAAGCTACGCGAAGTTTATGAAAGGAATACTGTTGAGGAAAAAGAAACTAGAGGACTATGAAATAGTGGCCTTGACAGAGGAATGCAGTGCATTCTTGAAAAGAAAATTACCTCCAAAGTTTGAGGATCCAGGAAGCTTTACGATACCATGCTCTATTGGGAAGTTGTCCTTCAACAAGTGCTTATGCGACTTAGGGGCAAGTATAAACTTGATGCCTTTATCGGTGCTCACTCAGTTGGGACTGTCGGATCCTAAGCCGACAAGCATATCATTGCAGCTAGCCGATAGGTCCATCACCTACCCCAGAGGTATCGTAGAAGATGTGTCAGTAAAGGTGGATAAATTTATTTTCCCTGCAGACTTTATCATTCTAGATTTCAAAGAGGAGAAAAACATACCAATCATTCTTGGGAGACCATTTTTAGCTACTGGGCGAACACTCATAGATGTACAGAAAAGAGAACAGACTGTGAGGGTTCAGGGCCAAGAGGTCACATTTAATGTCTTTAAAGCTATGAAGTTTCCCACAGAGGAAGAAGAATGCTTTAGAATTGATATGATCGATAGGGTACTGCATGAGGAGACTAAACAATTGCTGAGTTTGGATTCATTAGAGAGTGCTCTGAAGGGAGAATCCGACATAGAGGAGACAGATGTGGCAGAGTACATATAAATTTTGAATATGGTGCCTCAGTGCGACTAAAGCCTTCTCTTGAGATGGCTCCCACACTTGACCTTAAACCTTTTCTTGATCATTTGAGATATGCATATTTGGGAGAATCTTCCACATTGCCGGTTATCATCGCTTCTGCTCTATCATCCTGTCAGGAGAGTAAGTGTTGTGGGTTCTAAGAGAGTTCAAATCAGCTATTAGTTGGACCATAGCTGACATCAAAGGGATCAGCCCCTTATACTGCATGCACAAGATACTCTTGGAGGATGACATCAAGCCATCAATAGAGCAACAATGGAGATTGAATTCGATTATGAAAGAGGTTTTCAAAAAGGAGATCCTCAAGTGGTTAAATGCTGGAATAATTTATCCAATTGCAGACAGCTCTTGGGTGAGCCCAGTGTAGTGCGTCCCGAAGAAAGGAGGCATGACAGTTGTGATAAATGAGAAGATTGAACTTATACCTACCAGGACAGTCACGGGGTGGAGGGTCTGCATGGACTATCACAGACTGAATAAAGCTACAAGGAAGGACCATTTCCCTCTACCGTTCATTGACCAGATGCTGGATAGTCTAGCAGGACACGACTACTATTTCCTCCTAGACGGTTACTCAGGGTATAACCAGATTATTATAACCCTAGAGGACCATGAGAAGACTACCTTCATGTGCCCATACGGTACTTTTGTATTTAGACAGATGCCTTTCGGACTATGCAATGCTCCAGCCACTTTCCAGAGATGCATGATGGCAATATTCTCTGATATGGTTGAACACAATGTAGAAGTTTTCATAGATGATTTCTCTGTCTTTGGAGACTCTTTCGATATCTGCTTGGAGAATCTGGTGTTGGTCTTAAAGAGGTGTGTTAAGATTAACTTAGTACTGAACTGGGAAAAGTGCCATTTTATGGTAAAGGAAGGCATTATTTTGGGCCACAAAGTTTCTGGGAAAGGTTTAGAGGTGGACATGGCTAAATTGGAGACCATAAAAAGTTTAACACCACTAACCTCAGTAAAGGGGGTTCATAGTTTCCTCGGGCACGCATGATTTTATCGTCGTTTTATAAAAGACTTCTCAAAGATCACTAAGCCTCTGTGTAGTCTGCTTGAGAAGGATGTCTCATTCAGATTCGACGAGGAATGCCTGGTGACCTTTGAACACTTGAAAAGGAAATTAACTGCAGCACCCATCATTACAGCTCCTGATTGGTCTTTTCTATTTGAATTGATGTGCGATGCAAGTGACTTCGCTGTGGGAGTCGTCTTTGGACAACGCAGGGATAAGGTTTTTCATGTGATATACTATGCAAGTAAAACCCTGGCAGATGCCCAACTGAACTACACCACCACAGAGAAGGAGCTTCTTGCAGTGGTATACGCATTTGATAAATTCAGGTCTTATCTGATTGGCACAAGGGTAGTTGTATACACAGATCATGGTGCAATTCGATACCTGATTTCAAAGAAAGATGCTAAGCCTCGTCTCATCCGGTGGATACTTCTTTTACAAGAATTGGATTTAGAAATCAAGGACAGAAAAGGAACCGAAAACCAAGTGGCTGACCACTTATCTCGACTGGAGAACTTGGGGACGGACAAAAATAACAAAGTGATGATCAATGAGTCATTCCCGGACGAATAGTTATTTGTGGTGCAAGGTAAAATGCTCTGCTTTGTGGACTTTGCAAACTTCCTAGTGAGCAATATTATTCCTTCTGACTTCACTAGAGCCTAGAAGAAGAAGTTCCTATATGATGCTAGATGGTATAGTTGGGATGAGCAGTATTTGTTTAGGCAGTGCGCTGATAGGATGATCAGACGGTGCATCCCAAAAAATGAGATGGAAAGCATACTGCGATATTTCCACTCATTAGTTTATGAAGGACATTACAGCCACCAAAGTACTTCAGGCAGGCTTCTATTGGCCAACATTATTTAAAGATGCTTATAACTTCGTCCAAAAATATGACCGTTGTCAGCGAGTGGGCAATATCTCCAAGTGGAACAAAATGCCTTTGAATATGATCCTAGAGGTCGAGATCTTTGACGTCTAGGGGATAGACTTCATGGGGCCTTTTGTCTCGTCCTGTGGAAATCTATATATCTTGCTGGCAGTAGATTACATGTCCAAATGGGTAGAGGTAGCAGCCTTACCGACCAATGATGCTAGGGTGGTCTTGCGTTTTCTTCAGAAAAGTATATTCACACGCTTCGGGACCCCTAGAGCCATCTTAAGTGATGAAGGAACCCACTTTTGCAATCGTCAGTTTTCTGCACTTTTGGCCAAGTATGTGGTGAATCACCGTATTGCTACGGCGTATCATCCCCAAACAAACGGCCTAGCTGAGGTGTCAAATCGGGAGGTGAAATGAATATTAGAGAAAATTGTGAATCATACGAGGAAGGATTTGTCCCTCAAGCTTGAAGATGCAGTGTGGGCATATCGGACTGCCTACATGACACCACTGGGTATGTCGCCATAACAGCTTGTGTATGGGAAGGCCAGCCACCTTCCTATGGAACTTGAACACAAGGCCTACTGGGCCATCAAGAAGCTGAATTTTAACTTGATGGCTGCAGGGGAGAAGAGGCTTCTCCAACTTAATGAGCTCGACGAATTCAGAATGCAAGCCTATGAAAACTCCAAACTGTATAAAGAAAAGGAAAAAAGGTGGCATGACCGAAAGATCATGGAAAGAACATTTGAGCCAGGGTAAGCAGTGTTGCTGTATAACTCTCGTCTCAAACTCTTTCCTGGAAATCTCAAGTAGCAGTGGTCGGGCCCCTTCAAAGTGAAAACTATATTTCCCCATGGTGCATTGGAGATTTTTGACCAATACCCAGACAAGCCTTTCAAAGTTAATAGACAAAGGTTGAAGCATTATTATGGCGGCGAGGTAAATTGAGAGAAGGTCGCCTCGATTCTTTCTACCACATAACTAGTTCAGACAGAGTCAAGCTAATGGACTGTAAATAAGCGCGCAATAGGAGGCACCCCATCAAATATCTTTTTTCTCCCTTATATATAATTCTTGTCCCATATTTCTATTTCTCCCTATTGTTTAATTCTGGTTACATGACTCTATATTTCCCTCCCCCCTGTTTAATTCTAAGCATTTTGAAAAAGTTGAAATTTTTTGAACAGTTTTAGTTTTAGGAGCTCATTACCTACATTTTTGGACTTAGGCATTGTTGCATATATTTTTGGGAATGAGGAGCTCATTGCCTATATTTTTGGATTTAGGCGTTATTGCATATATTTTTGGAGTTGGGAGCTTATTGAACATATTTCTGGAATATGAACATATTTCTAGAATATGAGCATATTCCATATACAATCCCTAACCCTAGCCTCTTCTTCCTTTCCATCAATTCAATTCAATTTCATTCAGAGTTAGGGTTTCACGATACAAGGTTTGCAGAGATATTCAGATACAAGTTTGGGGGAGTTTCTTCAACAATCATCATTAGGGCTTTGCAAAGGATCATTTTTAGAAATGGGGTCAAAGAGAGCACGTTCTGTCACTTCCAGATCGCCCGCTCATAGTAGTCAGAGCGAAGACATCGTGGATTTTGCTAGGTTCATTAGCCTTGATGTCCAACTGGAGTATTATCGAATTGTGGCCAAGATAATTTTAAAAGAGCGGGGTCTGAAACCGACAAAGGAGGATGGCCAATTGCTGGCTATGATTAGAGAGATGGGTTGGCAAGGGGTTTGTGCAATGCCGCCTCCTGTCCCATTGGCTATTGTTCATGAATTCTATGCTAATGCCAAGGAGACGCAAAATGACTTCTCTTTCGTTCGGGGCAAAATCGTCGACTATCGCCCTGCGGCGTTCCATGAGGTGTTAAGTTTGCCTCCAAACCTAGTTGATCAAGTGAATTGGGTCGAGGCGGAGCATTTTGAGACTGACCTGGATTAGTTAATCATTGATTTATGCGCGCTAGGAACGAAGTGGAAGTATAGGCAGGGCATCGATGAGCACACCAATTTCCCCGCCTCAGGTCTGAATAAGTACGCCAAGGCATGGAACCTGTTCTTATGCGCCAATTTGATGCCATCCTCTCACCAGCACGAGATTACGGCCGAGAGGGCCATTATTCTTTGGGGGATCATCACTGGGAAGCATATCGATGTTGGCCATTTGCTTAATCAGAACATGCTGCAATTTATGCGAGGCAGTACCACCGGGTCAATTCCACATGCATCAGTGGTGGCTTATTTGTGTTCTGAGGCAGGCATTGACTGGGATGATGAACAGGTATAGATGCCGAGCGGAGATGTAAATTACGCCACTATTAAGAAGTTCGAAGATTAGCCTGGTGGCACAGAACACCCGGGAGGAAAAGGGTTCATCCTGCCGACTCTTTCAGCAGTTCCCCCAAGCAGCCAGCAACAGCAGTAGCTGGTCCTTCCACAGCCAGTTCAGGGCAGCAAAATCGCCAGATGAGGAGATTAGAGAGGAGGATGGACGCACTTTACGGGAACTTCGCAGCTTTCGCAGATGGAATGTCCCGTGCACTAGCTGAGGCATTTTATCAACAGGGAGCATTGGTGGAGTGGCCCGTCTTCGGTTCTACTATGCCATACCCACCGCCAGATTCACCACCCGAGGAGGGTGGCCATGACGATACATAGGGGAGTTTCCTGACCCTTTACTTCCAATGCGGACATTGAAAATTTTAAGTTTGGGGGTGTTGGGTGTAGTTAGTAGCGTAGCTGTATATAGTTTATTGCATGTTAGGTTGCATAGTAGCTGCATTTTAGTATTTTGTTATATAAATTTGGCAGAAAGTTTTTTATGTTATGTTTTGTTTTGTTTAGTTAGTATGTGTTTAATTGCATTGCATAGCATAATCCCATGTTTTTAGCCTGTTGAATTCTAGTCTGGCCAATGATGCCATTGAAATATAATATATATTTGAACTCAGTTGATAGTTAAACTTAGTTATAATGTAATACATGACGTAGTCTATACCTGTTGCTTTAATGTTACCGGATAGCACGATATTGTTATTATTTGCTTGTAGGTTAGATTAGCACATGCTTGTCTTTTGAGGGGAAAAATTTATTTTTAATGCTAGAATTGTGTAAGAAAATGAATAATGACCTTAATGACACAGAAATACAAGTTTGAGGGAAAACACAGGGTATGCATACTAGAAAAGAAAAAGAAAAAGAAAAAGAAAAAGAAAAAGAAAAGAAAATAAATTAAGAAAAAGTAAAAAAATAGAATAAACACTTTGGCTAGCTAAGTCTAGTGGCCTTTGATACTCGAGCAAGTAAGCCCTAGGGGATTATCTCTAGACCCAGTGCCCTAGGGCCTTTATGTTTTGGGAGTCGTTGGTCGAAAGCTCGATAAATGGGTATCACTGAAAAGCCTAAGAGGGCTTAGCATTGCACAATCGGGTGTAACCACGGGAAAGTGTGAATATCGCCCTCGTGTGTGAATAAAAGCATAATAAACCCTTGTTGAACCTTAACTTGTATCTATATGTTGGATTGGTCGTTGTTTTATATATATGAAAAATTCTTGACTTAAAACCTCAGTTTTCATTCCTTAGAAGTATAGCATGTGGAATCTTTGCCTCTATCAAGCTTATTTGTGACATAGCACACACACACACACCATCGTAGCAACATGTTGTGATTTTCGGATTATATGTCTTTATGCCTGCAGCTTGAGTTGATACTCTGTTCATAGTTCTTATTATTTCTCTGAGGCACATCTTATTGGAATTCACAGCATGGCTGAAATTTTGGGATTCATTTTTATGTTAGTTTAGTTGCATAACATGTAGTTTGCATTTTGTGTCTATTGCTTAAGGGCAAGCAATAGTTCAAGTTTGGGGGTATTTGATAAGTAGGTTTAATACCTACTTATTGTCTATCAACTTGCTAGGATTATGGCTTAATCTCAAGTATTTCAGTGTCTTTGATATGTTTTATCTTTATTTTGTAGATTTCAGTCAGGAAACTCAATTGGCATTGAATGGCATAATAAAGGCATAATTTTTGCATGAAATGGGCTAAAAGGCTTAATGGAGAGCTTATAATGAACCAAAGGTGCATTTGGCATGAGGTGCTGATAATGGCATGTGCAAATGGCCTAAAAGCAGCAAGAAGTGAAGGAGAAAGAAGCAAGAAAGAAGCAGTAAAGTGCAACAAGGAAATCAGCAGTGCACCAGCAGAATTATAGCACCGCGCAGCTGCACCGGTTTAAAGAAGAAACGCCGCGCACCCGCGCCAAATTGCAGACTCCAAAGAGTCCTTTGAATAAGCGCGGGCCCGCACCCCAAATTCATTACAGGGTCTCGTGGCCGCGCCTGTTAAGAAATATTGACTTTTTATTTAGCTTTTCTGCTGAGTGTGTATTCTTGATAAGGGTGTAATTTACAAAGAGACGAAGAGGATTTGGAAAATTCATTACTTAGTTTTCATTTTCCTATTCTAGGGTTTAGAGAGCTAAAGAGGGTTTGGAGCTTCACTTCTTCTCTCTTCTAGTTCTAAGTAGATTTCCGTTTTAGGGTTTTATTTTGGGTTTGATTGTGATCCAGAACTGAGCTTGAAAGATTCATTTTAAAGGAGGATAATCAGATTTGCTATTCTATCTCTCTTAATCTCTTACTTTCATATTTGCTTCCAATGCTTAGATCAAATTCCATAATGGTTATTGGTTCAGAGATGAACTAACCACCATTATAGGATTCAAATGAATTTTATTGCTTAGTTAAGAGTTTTATACCTCATTAATATGTATGATTGATTAAGTAAGGATTGCCTAACATGGTTGTGTGTATTGAATAGATGTTTGATCACCATCTACCCTAATAGTTTATATGGGATTGAAAGAGGAAGTATAAACTCAGAGTTTGCCATGCTAGCATATGTGCATGAAATTTGTATGTGATGAATTTTGTGTTTCGTAATCCTGATAGACATATACCGACTTACCATATGTAGCCAATAGGGAGCTTGCACTTAAATCAATATTTCTTGTAAGTCGCATAGACATATAGTGATTTAGGTTTTATTGATGTTCATGTGAATTCTATCTCTTGTGTGGATTTTATATGATATGGACTGGGTATATTGAAAATAGCCATTTCTTACATTCGTGCTCTCGACTAGCATTCCTAAATAATTATTTATGCTTGACATGAGGTGTGTAATCTAGACTATGCAATAGGTGAAGTTAGGATCCCATATCTCTCCCATTTGATCCAATCGTTTGTTAAATAGTTAATTTTAGTTTATAATTATTTTAAATAATAATTCACACTTTGATACTCTTTTGAGCAGCCGAAAATAGCTATAGAATTGTTGCATGATAGTTTAAACATAATTGCTTTTCTCTGTGGGAACGATCTTGATTTATCATATATTACTTGTCGACCATGTATAATTGCACGCATTTATATCTATTTTGTTAACACCGAAACGGAGCAACAGTAGCCATCCGGACCGTTCTCCAGAGTACTCGACGTGGTTAAAGGCAGATATCGCATCAGCTGCATTCATCCAGTCAGTTCCTATTGTAGATTCAGACAAGGAGGAGCCTGTGGAGGATTATAATTCTCCTACTGAGGATGAGTTATTCTCGGGTTTGACAGCAGCGCTAGTTAGTGATCCGCCGATCATTCCTGCAGGGACAGATCCGACTTTGGCGGACTTACTAGCTAGGATGACCTTTGAGAGGGATCGAGCTAGTGCTCTGATGTTAACTTCCTTGTCTGGCAGAGAAATAGCTTTGGAGGAGAGATATGCGTCTCGAGCCGCTCAGGTTGCAGGATTGATTGAGCGAGATGAGATTCGGTCTGCCAGAGACGCAGCTTTTGTGGAGATCGAGGAGATTTTGATTTCTAGGGATGCAGCTTTTGTGGAGAGGGATGAGGCTATAGCTTCCCAGGATTTCCACATTGTCGATAGTACTGTTCTTCGGTCTTATACTCATGGTCTGGTTACCGAGATGAGTGCCTATATTAATGACCACAGTGCCACACTGCAGATGACTGTGGATATTTTGAGCCATATGGAGGCTGACGGTATTGCACTTGCAGCTCCTCCTCCATCTTCAGAGAGAGATGCCATGGTGCCATTGCTGACCCGTTTATCCTTGGGTCCATAGATTAGCTTTATTTTTCCTGCACATACTAAATCAACCATTTTTGTCATGTATATGACACTATGTATATACCAAACAGTATTATATATCAGAGAAATATATTTTTGATTCACTTCCCTGTTTGGATATGTATTGTCATTGTTGAGTGATTACCACTTCTTTCATAACTCAATGTTGTTGATGTATCTTGAGCTTCTTCTTGATGGATTGATAGTTGAGATGTCAGAGAGAATCTCATATAGGCCTGTTGACCAGGGTAGCTTAGCTTTTATATGGTTTCAGTGTCTTGGAACTGGTTTTTATTTTTTCTTGAAGGTCAAATCGCATTGTAAATGGCTACCTACGTACTCCCGGGTGTAGGGAGATCAGGTCATTCGTAGTTCACTTTTTTTTTTGTGTGA
Source organism: Panax stipuleanatus (assembly GCA_020205555.1). Taxonomy (NCBI): domain Eukaryota; kingdom Viridiplantae; phylum Streptophyta; class Magnoliopsida; order Apiales; family Araliaceae; genus Panax; species Panax stipuleanatus. The sequence continues at coordinate 122,125,136 of CM035124.1, read as the reverse complement.
GAGAGGTTTGAAAAGTATTTTTTGGGTTTTGAATTTGGTTTGATGAGTTTTGGAATTTTTTGTTTGGTTTGATCGCACCAGAAATGGCTGCCTACGTACTCCCGGGTGGATGGAGATCAGGTCATTCGTAGTTCCGACTTCTAGTGAAAATTGAACCTGAGTTAATTTTTAGGACCCGGATGCAGGTATGCATGTGTTTCAGACATAGTACCTTTTTATGGTGTCTGAGTTGATGAGTTGGGGAAATTCGCTCCCATCCAGTTCTTGTAGTTTGATAGCTCCTCCTGTCAACACTTCCTTGACAATGAAATGGCATTTTCAATTAGGGGCGAACTTTCCTTTAGCTTAATCTTGATTGGCCGAAACTTTCTTCAGCACCAAGTTATTTTCTTTGAATTGCTGTATTCGGACTTTCTTATTGTAGGATCCAGCAATCCTTTGCTGATATATCTGTCCGTGAAAAATGGTTATAGCCCTCTTTTCATCTATCAGGGATAGTTGGTGATACTGGTCTTGCAACCACTGATCTTCGTCCATCTGAGCGTCTAATAACACTCGCAAGGACTCCATCTCTACTTCTATAGGAGGGACTGCTTCCATGCCATAGGCCAATGAATAGGGGGTAGCCCCAGTAGAGGTGCACATTGATGTCCCGTATGCTAACAGGGTTAGAGGCAGCAGGTCAGGCTATTCTTTGTGATTGGCGAACATTTTCTGCATGATCTTTTTGATATTCTTGTTGGCTGCTTCGACAACACCATTCATCTTGGCTAGATAGATGACGGAATTGAAATGCTTGATGTGGAACTTACTGTATAGTTCTTTCATCATTTGATTGCTCAGGTTCTTGGCGTTGTCTGATACGATCACCTCCGGTTGTCCATATCGATAGACGATATTGTTTCTAATAAAACCAATGATTACCTCTTTGGTGACTTTGGGAAAGGAGGCAGGTTCAACCCATTTGGTGAAGTAATCGATCATGGTGAAAATGAATCGATGACCATTGCTGGTTTTGGGTTCCACTGGACAGATCACATCCATTCCCCACATGGAGAAAGGTCATGGTGAACTTATGTTGTGTAGCACATTTGGAGGAGCATCTATGACATTTCCATGTACTTGGCATTGAAAGCATCTCTTGACGTGATCATCATAGTCAGCTTTGAGCGAGATCCAATAATGTCCTATTCTTAATATCTTCTTAGCTAGCAGGTGACCGCTCATGTGTGGACCACAAACTCTGCCGTGGATTTCATCCATCAGTCTCTGGGCTTGCTCTTTATCAAGGCATCTTAACAAGCCTATTCCAGCATCCCTTTTATAAAGTGCATCTTCGTTCAGGTAGAACTTCATAGCCATTTTGTGAATCCGCTTTCGCTCAGATTGGCTTGCCCCAGCGGGTGTAGATCTATCTCGGAGATATTCCTTTATGTCTTGATACCAAAGTTGTTTGATAGGAGGTATTTCATCAGATATGCCTCCAATGTAATTCCCGTATGTCGGGGCCTTCTGATTTATGAATTTGATGAAGGAAATCCTACTCTTATCGGATATGATGATTAAAGAAGCTAACATTGCCAATGCATCAGTGAAGTCATTCCTTCCCTGAGGGATATGGATGAAGGTTATGTCTTCAAATTCCAGGGATATTTTGATGACCTGCCGATGATAGGGCAGCAAATGCAGTTCTTTGGTGTGATATGCCCTAGTGGTTTGTCTGATGACCAACTCAGAGTCTCCAAAGACCAGTAAATGTTTAGTACCCATAGATTGGGCTAATTTCAACCCCATTATACAGCCTTCATACTCGGCTGTGTTGTTGGTGTTGCCAAATTAAAGTTTGGTAGCTACAGGATACTGTTCTCCTGTACCAGAGATAAGGACTGCCCCAGCTCCGATACCTTCCATGTTTATTGCTCCATCAAAATACATTTTCCATGGTTGGACTGTATTCTCTTGTTAGAGTTGTTGAATTATCATGATCCCATTATCCGGGAAATAGGTCTCCAGGGGCTCGAACCCTTTTGAAGGTGCTTTAGCTAATTGATCTGCAATGCCTTGACCCTTGATTGACTTCTGAGTCACGTAGACAATGTCGAACTGTTGTAGGATCAACTGCCATTTGGATAGTCGACAATTCAACATTGCCTTGTTGAATACGTACTTCAGGGGATCCATATGGGATATGAGGTAGGTCGTGCGCCCATGCAAATAGTGTTACAACCTCATGGCGGTCCATGCTAACGCACAACACGTCTTCTCAATCAGGGTTTACTTCTGTTCACCACTGCTGAATCTTTTACTGATGTAGTATATGGCTCTCTCCTTGCTACTATCATCTTTCTATCCCAGCATACAGCCCATTGTAATGGTTTTGACGGACAGGTACATGAATAAGGGAACTCCATCCCTCGAAGGTACCAAGACTGATGTTTTCACCAGCTGCTTCTTGATGGCACGGAAGGCTTGTTGACAATCCTCATTCCATTTGGTAGAGGAATTCTTCCTTAGTAGCTTGAAGATGGATTCACAGGTTGCTGTGAGCTGGGAAATGAATCGGCTTATGAAATTGATCCTTCCCAGGAACCCACGTATCTCCTTTTCTATTCGAGGTACTGGCATCTCAGTGATGGCTCGATTACTCACCAGGAATCCCAGTAACTTGCCTGATTTGACTCCAAAAGCACATTTGGCGGGATTTAGCTTAAGGTTGTACTTACGCAACCTGTTAAACAGTTTCTTGAGATGGTCGATGTGATCATCCTCCCTCCGGGATTTGATGATGATGTCATCCACATAGACTTCTATCTCTTTGTGCATCATGTCATAAAATAGGGCCATCATGGCTCGCTGATACATGGCTCCGGCATTGATAAGGCCAAATGATAGTCGCCTATAGTAGAAGGTTCACCAGAAGAAAGATTTTTTCTCCCGGTCTTCTTCAGCAACCATGATCTGATGGTAACCAGCAAAGCAATCCATGAATGAATATATGTCATACTGTGCCATATTATCGATCAGGATGTGGATAAAAGGTATGGGGAAATTATCCTTGAGGCAGGCTTTGTTCAAATCCCGATAATCCCTGCAGAGCATTTGGCAAAGCATGACAAAAGTTACTACTATAGATATGCAATCAAAAGTAAGCAGTAAATGAAAGCATGTTTAAAGGGCAGACAGACTATCTTCCCCTTTACCCTTTTTGACTGAGGCAAGGGACACTTTTCCAGTTATCCAGGGTTAGATCCTCATGAACAGGGAGAATCAAGGATTTGTGGGCATTTGTCTCTTCTCGGATAACGACTGAGACATCTTTTATAATAGGGCCAGGGTTTCTCTTTGAAATGCCCCCTTTTTCCTTCTTGATGCGAGGAATTTTAATTTGATCCTCGTCATCGCTGTCTGGGATTTCATTATTCATACCCTCGTAGTTTATGATAATTTGCATGTTAGCAAATGGGTCTCGTCCTTTGTACATGATCTTTTTTTTCCCTTTTTGCTATCCATCGTGGATCTGGAAGTTATTCTCTCACTTACTGGTATAATGGGAGGAAATAACATGGTTGATACCACAGCTGGGATTTTCCTCATGGGTTTCACCCATCCGACACCCGTAAGGTTTGGTAGCAAAATTATGGAAGCATGAGCTTTAGAATGCTTATGTGGATTTCGGCGGCTTGACCCAAATGAATAACCCTATCCGGCTCTCCCTGTCTGGCTCGAGATTTGGACTAGACTCTTGATACCTTGTTGGTTCTTTCCTAACCCTTCTCCAGGTTGGAAACCCAAAGATACCATCTCTTGGCCTACTGTCATCACCTCGGTGGAGACCTTTGGTTTTAAGGCTGGTGCTCCGATAGGTAGATACTGAGTATCACTCACCTCCAATGCTTGAAAACTTGCAGGTTCAATCCCTGCATCCATGCTAATCACTGGCATGTCTCCCTATATATAGACAAGGTATTCTGGTTCGGCATTGACCGTAATGAGGTTGCCGTTGATAATGTTTTTGAGCTGTTGATGGAGGGTGGATGGTACTTCCCCTGCCATGTGGATACATGGCCTGTCCAACAACAAGTTGTATTCAGTGGCGATGTTGAGCACCTGAAAAGACACATAGAAAGTGTGTGGGCTAATCTCTAACAGAAGCTCTATTTCTCCCATAGCTTGTCGGCAAGATCCATCGAAAGCCCGGATGACCACACGACTGGTTTGAATCCGGTTCGGGTTGATCTTCATTCTCTCCAAGGTGTCGCAGGGACAGATGTTGAGGGTTGATCCTCCACCTATGAGCACACCTCCGATCACATACCCGGAAGACATCACAACTATATGCAGGGACTTACGATAGCCCGTCCCTTCTGCAGGGATATCATCATCAGTGAAAGATATCACTTTGCTGTTGAAAATATGTTCTACCACGTGACGGAATTTCTCGGCATCCACGGTATATGGCAGATGAGCTTCTTCTAGTAGTTTCACTAGAATGTTGCGGTGATCTACTGAGGATAATACCAAGTCTAGGATGGACATTTATTAGGGTGCATCTTTCAAGTTTTGCACCACTTTGATGTCATTGTGTCCCATTTTACATAGGAACTCTTCTATTTTCTCTTCAGCCACCTTTTCTTTAGCCTTGATGACTGGTTTGATCACCCGGTAAGGCAGGTACAATGGATTATCCTTTGGTACGATGGAAATGTTGTTTGAAGTGGAACCTTCATCGTTTCTGTAGTTCCATGGGACCCTCTTCAGACTGATAACTGGATACTGAGGTCTGAAGGGCAAGATTAAAGGCTCAGGTGCGACCACCTTCACATGATTTTATGTTCCTTTGACCCCTTTCTCTGGCAGTACTAAGGGTGTGAGAGATGACTCCTTATCACAGGAAACCACAGTCACTGTATCTTGATTCCACTCAGTGGGAATAAAGAGATTATATTCATCTGGGAGGCCATAATCCCGATTCCTTTTTATCAAGTCACCGCTTTCAATCATATTCTGAATCAAGTTACGAAGTGCCCAACAATCTTCAGTATCATAGCCGGGTGCATTGGAGTGGTACTAACATATTTGGTCAGGCTTGAATTTCTTGGATCGAGGGTTCAATGGAGGTAATATATCTGCAACCATTCCCTCATTGATTAACATCTAGAGGATTTCCTACATTGGCTGGTTCAGGTTGGTGAAATTCCTTTGAAATAAGAATTTCCTACCAGCTTGGGAATTCTCATCTTTGGCCACCTTGTCAGTCCAAGGTACATTCTTATGAGACCGGTAGTGATCCCTCGTGGAGATGGGACTGATCTCTGATGTGGGAGAATTTGCATCAGACGGGTTAGTCTGGTTTATCAGCTGCCCGGTGACCTGATGTTGGTAGACGACCAGTTCTGCTAACTGTTTGATTTGTTCCCTGACAGACCTTATCTCCTGCTCTATCATGAATCGTCTTTCTGAGACTTCCCAAATGCCTGGGTTGTTGTTACTGGATGGAGTTGACTCTCCCACATAACGGAGGTATTTGGATCCTTCTCCATTTCTGGTGCTGATCATGTTGACATTCTCTTCTTTATGCTGTGGGAGGGGATTGCCATGTACGTGTGGTTGTTCTGGTTTAGTCACCACAATCTCTCCATTGTCAATTAAGTCTTGGATTTTGTGCTTGAGAGACCAACAGTCTTGAGTGTCATGGCCCGGGGATCCGGATTGGTAAGCACACTTCTTGCTTTGGTCGAAATTTCCGTCCACCAGTGTTGGTTGGTGAAAGGAGTTGTACAATCTTCTTCTGTGCCGTCAATAACTTTAGCCCATTCTCGAGTGAATCCCCTAGAGGGGTGAAACTTCTTCGACGACTGACCTCCATATTTTTCTGAAATGGAGGATTTGAAGGCTGTGTTGGAGCTTGGAAAGGGGTATAGTTCCTCCTTTGAATAGGCGTGCTATTTGATTTGCCTCTTTGATTCTGTCCTTATAATACTAAGGACACTTCTTCATCTTTCTTTTTATGTACCCTCCGGGGATTACTCCCGTAATTTTTGGACTGGATATACTCATCAACAGCTTCGAGGGCGATTAGATCCTTTGTCTTCCCGGATTTGAGCCTCATTTCTGCCATCTCGCCGTGTTTGATCATTTTAGAGAATGGTTTTCCTATGCCTTCTAGGACCCTCTCATAATATGGTGCTTCTTTGATATAGATGAAGGTCATGACTATCTCAGTCTCATTCATAGGTGGAATGACTTGTGCTGCGACTCGTCTCCATTGTTGAGCATACTCTCTAAATGATTCAGTGTTTTGCTTCTTGATTTTGGTTATTTGGTATCTATCTAGAGCCAGTTGAGATTGGAAGCTGTATTGACTGAGGAAATCATGGGCTAACTCCTCCCAACTGTGAATGTTAGAGTTGTCTAGGCGGGCGTACCAGCCTCTAGCCTCTCCGGTCAGACTCTTCTGAAATAATTGCATTCGAAGCTTCTCGTCCTCTGTATAGGATCTGAGTTCTCCATTGAATACTTTCAGGTGAGTATAAGGGTCTCCAAATCCATCGTATTTCTCAAAATTAGGAGTTCTAAATTTTTCGGGATAACGAGCCCCATGGAATATATATACAGAGGTCAGAGTAATTAACATTGCCGAATGCCCCGGTCCCTTTGATAGACCGGATGGTTTCTTCCATCTGTTGTACTTTCTTCATAATGTCACCAGCTTCCTGCTCTTTGTTGAGGATGTGATTTAAGGGGTTTTGATAGTTGGGTCCTGGTTTTGTGTTCCAGGAAAATGAGTTTTGGCTTTTTCGGTCTCTTGACCGCCACCACTACCACCAGGTGTTCTTGGTTCTGTGTGAGCTTGGGCTTGTTTCCCTTTAAGGGCCTTGCTTTGTTCTCTTAGAAAACTGGCCAATTCGACTATCTGATTCTTTAGTCCTTCAAACACTTCCCTAGAGACAGGGGTAGATTCTGGCTGAGCACTAGAAGTCATGTCCGTGGATGGACTTAGTGCTTTCTTAGACTTAGATCTAGTGACAGGACCAATTTTTCACCTACAACAAAACGTAAGCGTGTTAATTTCCTGATGTAAGTGGGGATATGATGCATGCTATGATGTATTTTTGTGGTCTTTTTAATCTTGTCTTGCAAAGCAGAGGTCAGTTATTTTGATGACAGGATAACATGATAGGATGTATATGATAAGGATGTAAATCTTTCATTATGATATTTAAATTATCCTCCTTTACATTTGGAATTTGAAAACTTGACATTAAATTGAAAGAGGAAGGTATGAAGAAGCTTCCCATCGAATTTGGTTAATCAAAGGCTGACCTATCTTAGGCTAGTCTCGCGGCTTTTTGGCATGAAGGTCCCCAGATCATCGCAATCTACTAGAGGGGAAATTAATCCTATCTTTCAACTGGAGCGAATCTGGGTGGTGCATTTTCATGAGCCCCCAGAGACTTAGTCGTCCCCAGAGTCATTACTTATCACCGACGGGTTTTGCCTCTAGAAGGAGGAATCACAACATACATTCACATACATCGCGTCTCAACGTTATGCATATGATGACATCAGTGCAAAGGACTAATATGGGTGCGAAGTTCTAAAAAGCAGAAAAGCATTCATTTACATTCATTCAATGTAAAGATGCAGCATTCATGCATTCATTCAATGTAAAGATGCAGCATTCGCACATATGTAGTTTTGAAAGGGAAATGTTTGAAAAGATTTGAATGCGGCCTAAGCCCTTTACTATCCTCAGCAGAGTCGCCACCTGTCGACGTTGGGAAAAAATCCGCGGGTCGGGTCACAACCCAGATCTTTATCTCTTCCTAAGTTATCTCTACCTTTACTCTTTTTATTTGCAAAAAAAGGTTTTGAAGGGTTTTTTAGGAAAAGGCCAACATGTATCATGTTGATGATTTGAATGTTTTACAGAGTCACCAGTCGGTCGATTAGAAATGGTTGTACCAACTCAACCGAGTTTTGTTTGAAAGAGGCCCAATTTGCTGGACATTTTCGAAACTTGATCTTTGAAAATAAAGTTTTGAGTTCGTAGGCTTGGTTAAGTGTGGAGAAGGTGTTGGGCACCCCACGACTCCCGTGTAAACACGGTACCGCATCTTTTCAATATTTCCCTTACAAACTAAAGTGTGTGTGTGAATGCTGTTTGAAAATTGGGCCTATGTTTGATGAAAAGCATGTATATGCATCGTTGAACCTATATACGAAGGGTTTGATTTGATTTGCAAAAAGTCTTTGATTTATTTTGCAAAAGTGTTTAATTTGATTTTGCAAAAGCTTCTTTTTCGAAAAGATTTAAAATGATGTTTTGAAAGAAGGTTTTCAAACTCTTACGTTAACATAGGAATTGAAGCTTATTGATGCTTTAGTTTTATCTATTCCAGCCTTAAGGCTCAATTTGAATGGTGATTGTCTGGTTGCGAAGCATCCTCGACCACAATATATATACAAATGTCGGTCTCCTCATGGGCATGATAGCCATCGGAGGGACTCTGACACGACAAACTATATTTTCACTATGTTGAGACCTTAAATCCGGATAACCATTTTAAGGTCTTTTGTATGTACATTTTTACAGAAAAATTGGCAGGGTACATCTGTAAAGTGGAATTTATCCATCTTGGGAATCAGATTCTGATCTGTTTGGTCATGAATCCCACGATTCCTAGGCTCACATAGGGAGTCCAATAAACCTGCACAGCTCAAAATTGTACAGAAATATATCCAAACGCTATAATGGCCAAGGATCCATCAGTAAATCCTGGCTAGCGCTAATCCAAAGCGTCTCGTTCCCACTAGATAGCGATCTAAGGGCCGCGAGATTACTTTTATAACTGAAACTAGAAAAATGCTAAATTTAAATAAATCTCAGTCATTCTAGCTTCCCAGTTTCGTCTGTACCGATTTTGAACCGTTTGAAAACTTGAATTGGCGAGATTTAAATAAATCTAGTTCACCCGCAGATGAGTCAGTGTCGATTCATATAAAATGAATATTTAAAATAACAATTTAATAAAAGCGAGTAAAGCAAATATATATACAATTATATATATACAAAAGCTGTAAAGGGCGATGAGTTTTCACACCGGTGCCCGAACTGGAAGTGAAATGTATATATATATATATATATATATATATATATATATATATATATATATATATATATATTTATAAAAGCCACGGAATGATCCAGGCTGGACATAATTGAAATATATATATATATATATATATATATATATATATAAACAGTAAAAAGGGCGATGTGTATTCACGCCTGTGCTCGGATTGAAATATAAATATATACAGAAACGTAGTCAACCAGGACTGGGAAGATAACCCAGTATGGTGAGTGGTGCAAAATCAGCAAAAATGCCACAGAATGATCCAAGCCAAACTGAAATGTAAATGTACAGAAAAGTAGTTAACCAAGACAAGGAAGATAACCTAGTGTGGTGAAGGCTGCTTCTATATGCATATTTATATATAAAAACAGTAAAAAGGCCACAGAATGATCCAGGCCGAACTGAAATATAAATATATATATATAGAGAGACAAAAAAGTAGTCAACCAAGACTTGGAAGATAACCCAGTGGTGGTGAAGGCTGCTTATATATGCATATTTATATATAAAAGTAGTAAACTACCGCGGATTTGACATTCGGGCTTGATAAAATTGAAAAGTTAGTATATATACAGTTAAATATATTCAAAAAAGCCAAACCCAGACTGGGAAGATAACCCAGTCCGGCGAAGTTGCTAGTAACGAATATGCAAGTATGTACAAGCTGCTGGAAGTGACGGATCGTCAATTCGAGTTGTAGAAATGCCAGAAAATACATTTACGTACAAAAATATACCAAAAGTTGACGAAACCGGCCATGGAACAGAGTTCCGGGCATATTTAGAAAACGAAACTTAACGTGCAAGTGTATAAAAGTGCAAAGTAGTAGTATTAACTTACTGATCGTAAAAATACTCACAATGGACTATTACACGGACTTGTTGACAAATCATAGGCTTTATATGTTCGAATCTATCGGTTATTTTCTGATATGTGGTAGTATGTGGGTACATCTACGTGTTAGAGTAAAAAAATTTGGGTTTGGAAGACAAAAAATTGGACAGAAAACCAAACAGGCAGAGGTTCGAAGAATTTTAAAATTTTTAAATGAGAAGGGTGTGCACCTCTATATATAGACCAGGGAGCCTCCACTCTACCTGTTGCTTCTGCAGTTAGAGGTGCGGGTCCCACGTGGCCGGTCCCGTTATCTCAAATTACGTGCACTCCGAGCAACGCCAGGTCTGATTTGAAACTTTCTAACTTTTGATCGAAGCGTCAGTTTGAGGCATGCTATACCTTTTTCGGAAAGCCCTCGTCGAGAGTGTCACAATGGCATGGGATAAAACATTTTCTGATTCCAAGAAGATGGGTTCATAATCAGGTCTTTGATTCCCCACAGTTTGTCCATTGAGCTGTCTTGCGATGTTTGCACTAGGGATCATCGTTATAGTTCGGACTGACCTTGGTGGCTTCAATTCGACTTGGGTTTAACCGAATCGGCTTAGAGTTGGTAAAATGATAGTTTTGCCTCTCCCGAGGTTGCCTTTAGCGTCGGCATAGCCTTCGGTTGACTTCCTGGGGCTGTTTGCAAGATTTGGATCCCATTCGAGTCTGTTTGTCCTCAGTGTTGTCTCTTAGGTTGACTTGGTCGCTCCAGGTTTTCCTATGGAGGGGTTGTGATGCTTTAGGATGGTTTTCGAAGTTGACCTGACCTCCTGGGTTAAGACCAGGGCTGACCTGTACTTCTCAGGTTGAGACCGGGGCCGACCTGTACCTTCTGGGTTGAGACCGGGGATGAACTATACTTCCCGGGTTGAGACTGAGGCTGACCTGTACCTCCCAGGTTGAGATTGGGGCTGACCTGTACCTCACGTGTTGAGACCGGGGCTGACTTGTACCTCCCGAGTTGAGACCGAGGGCTGACCTGTACCTCCCGGGTTGAGACCGGGGCTGACCTGTACCTCTCAGTTTGAGACCAGGGCTGACCTGCACTTCTTGGGTTGAGACCGGGGTTGACCTGTACCTCTTGGGTTGAGACCGGGGCTGACTTGTACCTCCCCGGTTGAGACCGAGGCTGACCTGTACCTCCCGAGTTGAGACCGAGGCTGACCTGTACCTCTTGGGTTGAGATCGGGGATGACCTGTACCACCCGAGTTGAGACTGGGGCTGACCTGTACCTCCTAGGTTAAGATCAGGGCTGACCTATACCACCCGAGTTGAGACCGGGGCTGATCTATACTTCTCAGGTTGAGACCGGGGCTGATCTATACCTCTCGGGTTGAGACCGAGGCTGATCAGTACTTCCTGGGTTGAGACAGGGGCTGACCTGTACCTCCCGGGTTGAGATCGGGGCTGACCTTACCTTCTCAAGTTGAGATCGGGGCTGACCTGTACTTCTCAGGTTGTGACTGAGGCTGACCTATACCACTCGGGTTGAGATCGGGGCTGATCTGTACTTCCCAGATTGAGATCGGGGCTGATCTGTACTTCTCGGGTTAAGATCGGGGTTGATTTGAAGACCCGATATTGATACTGGGGTTGAGTTGACGGCCCGGTATTGAGACCGGGGTTGAGTTGATAACCTGGTATTGAGACCGGGGTTGATTTGAAGGCCTGGCATTGAGACCGGGGTTAATTTGATGGCCCGTTATTGAGACCGGGGTTGAGGTAATGGCCTGGTATTGAGACCGGGGTTGAGTTGACGGCCCAGTATTGAGATCGGGGTTGAGTTGAAGGCCCGGTATTGAGACCGGAGTTGAGTTGATGGCTCGGTATTAAGACCGCGGTTGAGTTGACTATCCAGTATTGAGACCGAGGTTGATTTGATGGCCCAGTATTGAGAACAGGGTGGATTTGATGGCCCAGTATTGAGACCGGGGTTGAGTTGACTGCCCAGTATTGAGACCGGGATTGAGTTGAAGGCCCCGTATTGAGATTGGGGTTGAGTTGACAGCCCGGTATTGACACCGGGGTTGAGTTGAAGGCTCGGTATTGAGACCGGGGTTGATTTGATGGCCCGGTATTGAGACCACGGTTGATTTGATGGGCTAATATTGAGACCGGGGTTGAGTTGATGGCCCGGTATTGAGACCGGGGTTGATTTGATGGCTCAGTATTGAGATCGGGGTTGATTTGATGGCCCGATATTGAGACCGGGGTTGAGTTGATGGCCCGATATTAAGATCGGGGTTGATTTGATGGCCCAATATTGAGACCGGGGTTGAGTTGACGACCCGGTATTGAGACCGAGGTTGAGTTGAAGGCCCGGTATTTAGACCAGGGTTGAGTTGAAGGCCCGATATTGAGATCGAGGTTAAGTTGAAGGCCAGGTATTGAGACCGGGGTTGAGTTAACTACCCGGTATTGAGACCGGGGTTGATTTGATGGCCCAGTATTGAAACCGAGGTTGATTTGATGGCCCGGTATTGAGACCAGGGTTGTTTTTATGGCCCAATATTGAGACTGGGGTTGAGTTGACGGCCCGGTATTGTGACCGGGGTTGAGTTGAAGGCCCGGTATTGAGACCAAGGTTGAGTTAACCGCCCAGTATTGGGACCGGGGTTGAGTTGAAGACTCGATATTGAGACCTTAGTTGAGTTAAAGGCCCGGTATTGAGACCGGGGTTGAGTTAAAGGCCCGGTATTGAGACCGGGGTTGAGTTGACTACCCGATATTGAGACCGGGGTTGAGTTGACAACTCGGTATTGAGACCGGGGTTGAGTTAAAGGCCCGGTACTGAGACCAGGGTTGATTTGAAAGGACAATCTTGCCCTCAATAAGTGTTAGTAATTGCGACAGAAAATTTTGAATGTCTACAGTGTTCATAGATGACATTTTGGTCTATTCCTAAACTAAGGAGGAACACACTGAACATTTGATGCTGACATTGGAATCACTGAGACGGGAGAAGTTATATGCGAAATTCTTGAAATGCGAATTCTGGTTAGAACGTGTGCAATTTCTTGACCACGTTATTGACAAAGATGGGATATCATTAGATCCGTCGAAGGTTGAAGCTGTAATGAATTGGATTCAGCCGAAGACACCGTCAGAAGTGAGGAGTTTCTTGGGTTTGGCAGGTTACTACAGAAGATTTATTTAAGAATTTTCCAAAATCGCAACTCCATTGACGAATTTGACGCAGAAGACGGTGAAGTTCGTTTGGAAGGAAAAGTATGATGAGAGTTTTCAAAAACTGAAGAAGAGGTTGAGTACTGCGCCTGTGTTTTCATTGCCGGATAGTATAGGAAATTTCGTGGTATACAGTGATGCTTCACATAAAGGATTAGGCTGTGTGCTGATGCAGAACGACAAAGTCATTGCTTATGCATCACGTCAGCTGAAGGATTATGAGAAAGGGTATCCTACCCATGACTTGGAATTGGCGGCAGTAGTGTTTGATCTAAAGATATAGAGACACTACCTATATGGAGAAAAGTGTGAGATATACACAGATCATAAGAGTCTGGAGTATATTTTTACACAGAAATATTTGAACATGCGCCAAAAGAGATGGTTAGAGCTTATCAAGGACTACGATTGCGAGATTCTTTACCATTCGGGTAAAGTTAATGTCGTTGCCAATGCCTTAACCAGAAAGGGTCATGAGAAGTTAAAGTTAATAACTGCTCAGGAATAGTTGGTAAATGAGATGACTAAGTTGGAGCTGGAAGTTAAGTATCCGAAGGAGTTGGAAGAGAAATTATTTCAAGTAACTACCGGTTCAACCTTGGTGGACAAGGTGAAAGAGGCACAACTACATGATGAGGAATGTTAGAAGATCCGAAAGAGAGTAACCGATGGTGAAGAGATAAAGTTCAAGATTGATAATGATGGACTGCTACGATTTGAAGGGAGAATTTGGGTAACGCCAGTGCCCGAAGTCAAAGAGGGAATTTTGAGTGAAGCTCACAGTTCAAAATATCCGATTCACCCTGGGAGTACGAAGATGTACCAGGATCTCAGACAACAATTCTGGTGGCCGAATATGAAGAGAGACGTGGTTGAATGTGTTGCAAAGTGCCTAACATGCCAGAAAGTTAAAGTAGAACATCAGAGACCAAGTGGATTGCTACAACTGCTGGAGATTCCGGAGTGCAAATGGGAGCATATCACGATGGATTTCGTAGGTGGTCTTCCAACGACTTAGAAGGGCTATGATGCAGTATGAGTTATCGCGGATCGACTGACAAAGTCAGCGTATTTCTTACCTATCAAGATTAGATTCAACATGGATCAGTTGGCAAAACTGTACATTAAGGAAATTATTTCTAGACACGGTGTTCCGATATCAATTGTATCAGACAGGGATCCGCATTTCACATCAAATTTCTAGAAGCGATTACATGAATGCTTGGGAACACAGTTGCGACTGAGTACGGCATACTTCGTTTTCTTGAAGGTATCTCCTTGGAAGAGGAAGATTCAATTTGGAAAAAAGGGGAAACTAAGTCCCAGATTCATTAGACCTTTTAAGATACTGCAAAAGGTTGGTGAGGTAGCTTACGAGGTTGCGTTACCTCCGGAGCTAAATCATATTCATAACGTATTCCATATTTCCGTGTTGCGATCGTACAAACACGATTACAAGCATGCGATAGAGTATGAGCCGTTACAGTTTGACAAAGACCTAACGTATGAAGAAGTGCATGTTCAGATAGTTGACAGGAAAGAGCAAGTACTTAGAAATAAAGTGATACCTTTTGTGAAGGTACTATGGAGGAACCACAATGCTGAAGAAGCTACGTGGGAAGTAGAAGATGTTATGATGAAAATTTATCCCCAATTATTTGTTTAATTTCTTGTAAATCGATTCTAGGACAGAATCTTTTTAGGGGGGGGGGGGAGAATGTGACGAATGAGTTTTTTTAGTTATGATTTTTGGGACAAAATCCTTTTAAGGAGGGAAGATTGTAACAAACGAGAATTTTGTATTTTAATTTTAAATATTTATTGAATTAAGTAAATATTTTAGTTGAATTATTTATTGAGTTGAATAAATAATTTATGTGATTATGTTGTGGAGTAATTTAATTAAGTGTAATACATTAATTAAATTGATGTTAATATTAAATTGATATTTAAGTAATTTTGTGGTGAAATTCAGATAATTAAATTAGATGAGTTGTTATGTGGTGATTTGTTAAATAATGATTTAATGATTTAGTGAATAATTATAGCAATGCCTAATTTAATTTAAATAATTAAATTAAAAATTTATTAATTTATTACATGGAATTATGATTAATGAGTAAATTATAATTGTGTAGCAAGTTAGTTTATGTGGTAATTTTATTTAATTAATTGATGTTAGCTTTAATTTATTAAATTGGAGTAGTGAGATTTAATTAAATAAAATATGGCATTTAAAACTATATAGTAAAAGAGTTATTAAAATAAAATAAAAGAGTTTTAATTCTGTTTTACCAAACAAGGCCCTTAAATCTATTTTAATGTAGTTTTACTAAATAAGACCTTAGTTCCTAAAAATCTATTTTTAAATTAATGGGTTTTGCCAAACAAACCTTATGACTTTTGAGTTTTAAAAATTTGTAACTGATATATATTATTAATATAGGATATTATGTTTGTTGGTCATATACTATATGTATATTATATCTATATGTTAGTTATATGTATAGTGTTAGTACGTGAATTAGAAAATAAGAATATCAGAGAGTTAGAGAGAAAAGAAGAGAGAAGAAGAAAGGAGAAGGAAGAGAAGTTCTCTGTGAAATCCAAAACAAGAACCATCATCATCTTCTTCTAAGCTAAAGGTAGTAATCTAACATTAGGCTTTCTAATTTTTCATTGTTCTTCATATTTGTATCTCTCTGTGTTTAAAGTTTTTCATAAGAATTTGTGTAATATGATTCATGTATGTTAAATTATATATATAAACTATTATATATGATTTATATGATAGTTTAAGTTGTTTAATTTATGCAAATATGATGAACAAGAAGAAATCATGTTCATAGCAGTTTATAGTGAATTAGTTTGGAAAACGGTTTCTTTAAATATCAAAAATTGGTGTTTGATTATGCTATGATTATGAGAATTGAATTTAGATTATAATAATATGTTAAGAAACAAAATTAACATGATTTGAATTACGTAATTTGGTTTTAAAAATAAAGTCACAATGTTTATTTTCTTCAAGAACACTTAACAATGGTGTTTTCTTCAAAATCATAAAATTAAGGATTTTGATTATGTGTTGTGATGGTTATATATATTAAAACATATTAGAAGCTTAAAGTTATGATTTTATAAAGGTTTATATGCATATGTACTAAATTCTGAGTTTGGTGCGAGGAAATAAGCCAAATTGGCTTTTTCCTGCACAAGTTCGCGAACTGTTATTTCCTTAGTAGGGACACCCGCCACAGCGGGCTATAACCCCGCCCCAGCGGGACCCTTGCGGTCCAAACCCCCGCCCCGGCAGGGGGTACAGAGTGGGAACGATTTGTTTTGTGTGTTTTAAGCCCTAACATGATGAACTAACTGAATGTAATGAACCTGATGACATGTTAAATATATAAAACAATAATATAACATATTGCTGACATGTATAAGATAATTTGAAGTCTCATATTAACAAGTTATGTGTGAATTTGGATATTGTTGTCATAAGGTATGATTATAATGGTTTAAAAGAGTATACACATGTGATATGCATGTTGTGAGTTTAGATTCACGTGATGTGGTTAGTTAACAAGTTAAGATTACGACCCACGTTGTTAAGTTGAACTTCACTGAGAAGTTCAACGGTTAAACATAGTGGTTATGAAACTAATCGATATTGTAAATGTAATGTAATGTGTAGGACGATTGAGAAAGTGAATTGTAATTATAACTGTAGCTTGTGCACGAAGTAAGTATTCTATCCCTAATTTACTATTATTGAGCAAGTGTTCTAAACTCAAACTTTACTTTTATTGAGCAAGTTTTCTTACCCTAACTCGATTATGTTTACTTTTAATTGAGCAAGTTCATAAACTTTTCTTTTATATTGTGAAATTTTTCTAACTATACCTTTATTTGAGCAAGTCCTTTTATTCTGTAATAGACAAGTATCTTATTAAAATAATGTAGCCTTGACTTAATTGTTCAAGCAAGGTCTTATCGTATCTTTCAAATGCTTTAAGTTTAATTCTAAAGTATAAGTTATTTCATAATTCTTTGGGTATTGAATTCTTAATTATTGTAAGTTGATTCAACTACTCCTGAGTTGATAATAGTTGAACTCTAAATTACCCTTTGAGCTTATCAAAACCAAACTTTCTTTCGTGCGGACTCGTTAATTAATATTGAGATGAACAACCCTATTAAATAGGGGATTACCATGCAAAAGCGTAAAGATGTTTGTGCACAATACATGGTAGAAAGGGCTGATCCCCCTAAGTACGAGTTAAGAGTCCATATAGTCTAACTACTGTTAAAGATCTGAGACATAGTTCAAGGTCTTTTGTCCCTCACATGAATTCTAATTTTTATATCCAATTATTGATTATCGAAGATAGGAGTATTATTCAATTCAGTTGAAGTTATTCAGTGATATGTCATCGTTATTGATTGTTATTTCAAGTGAGCTTTTGTTTGCTCACTCTTGCATTTATATAACTGTAGATACTCGAAATTTCGCTTTCTTTGTACTAACCTTGCAAAAGGGCAAAAGCGTAATTTTACTTCGAAGACAACCCCGAGGTAGGGGAAAAGAGCCAGGTCATTTCGGAGACAACCCCGGGAGTGATGCAAAGGACCAATGACTTCCAAACATATCGCGAACCGAACGAGGATCGCCGAGCTGAGACAGTGTTCACCGAAAATCGCCTCAGCAAACCTCGAACGGCATGCCATCGAAGATAAGCCAGCTAACTGATATATGGACCTGGAGGATATATCTCGGTCACGAGTATCGACTTTTCGAACCCTAATTCAGTCAGACTCGATCTTATCTCGCTGCATTCAGCAAAGACTTTCTGAAAAGTCAATCTACGGAGGTTAACTTCTTCTGAATTGGGACCGAAGGAACACATGTTGAGATTGTGGGACCCACCTAGCCCAGCCGCATCCATACATGCGGTTAGTCGTATGTATGTATGCTGCTGGCTCGGCCAGCTTATATCCCCCACACTAGTTCATTTTAAAGAGAGAGATAGAATTTAGAAAGAGAAAGACATTTCTAGAGAGAGAGAGGCTCGTGTTTAGCACATTAACACCAACTAAAACACACACACACAAACACTCACACACACATTTTATGCATAGAAAATCAATAAGATGCGGTACCGTGTTTTCATGGGAGTCGGGGGGTGCCTAACACCTTCCCCTCGCTTAACCTAGCCCTCGAATTCCACGAATCTCGGGTTTCAAGACCAATCTTTTGGAGTCACATATTGGACCATATTGCGAAAACTATTAAAACTCGGATGAGTTGGTACATCTATTTAAACCATACCAACTGGCAACTCCGTCTCATTCGATCCAATCATCAAAATTAAATAAATCTTTTCAAAATCGTCGACACTTATGTCGGTACCTCTTTCCTAAAACCTCGCCCTTCAAAAAATCCATAGACAAAGCAAATGGAAAAGGGTAGATAAGCTCAAGCAAAGGAAAGACGAAAATTAAAACCAAAGAAAAAAGGACCTCTTTTAAAACAAAAAGGAGCAAGATTTTTCCCGGCTTCGACAATGACCATTGCAGCCAAAGTTGAGAAAGTTGACGAACCGTCAACTAGCAAAGGAAAACGCAAGATGAACAAGTGAAGACTTGTTCATTTGAAAAGATTTGTAATAAGACTTCAAATTATGTTATGATGTTTTATTTCTACATTTGATGTTTATTAAGGTTAGGAACCTGGGAACGATTTGATAAGTTGTATTCCTTTTTAAAGGAAGATTTTGTTTGGTTAAGGTTGTAATTTATTTTGCATTCCTTATTTACGGGCAGTATTTATGTTTTATTTAGATAGTGAACACCAAATCTTGTGGAAATGAAGTACCCGAATTTGGGGGTGTCACATTACCGATCTTCTGGTATCATTTTGGGGTTATTTCCTAGAAGCGGCTGCATATCTACTAAATAAGGTCCCCTCAAAATCCGTCCCCGAGACTCCATATGAGATGTGGATAGGGAGGAAACCTGGTTTTAAGCATATTAAGATTTGGGGTTGTCCAGCTTATGTGAAAAAGTTTTAAAATGATAAGTTTGGGATAAGATTTGATAAGTGCATGTTTGTGGGATATCCTAAAGAAAGTTTGGGATACTATTTCTACAATCCTACTGAGCAAAAGGTGTTTGTTGCGAAACACGCTTCCTTCTTGGAAAACGAATTTATTCTTGAAGGGGCTAGTGGGAGGAAAATAGATCTTAAAGAATTTCAAGAACCACAAACCACTACAGATCAAGTGGATGAACCTGTCCAAGTAGAGACACCTTCTGTACAATACCCTGTTCGTAAATCTGAAAGAGTACCAAAGATACCTGATAGGTATGGATTCTTCATAGAGGATGACGATGAGGTACACATCATGAATGATGATGATCCATTGAATTACGAACAGGATATGAGTAATAAAGACTCAGGGAAATGACTTGAAGCCATGAAATCCGAGATGGACTCCATGGATGAAAACCAAGTATGGGCTTTGGTTTCACCATCTGAAGGCATTAAGCCTATTGGGTGTAAATGGGTCTTTAAAAGAAAGACCGGAGCGGACGGCAAGGTAGAGTCCTATAATGCCCGACTGGTTGCAAAAGGTTTCAAACAACGACAAGGATTTGACTATGATGAAACCTTCTCACCAGTATCTATACTTAAGTCCATTCAGATTTTGCTTGCGATTACAGCTTATTATGATTATGAGATCTGGCAGATGGACGTGAAAATGGCCTTCGTCAATGGAAAACTTGAGGATGATGTGTATATGACACTGCAAGAGGGATTTGTTTCAAAGGTTAGAAAAAATCAAGTCTGTAAGCTGCAACGATCCAATTATGGATTGAAGCAAGCTTCTCATAGATGGAACATCCGTTTTGATGAGACAATCAAAGAGTTTGATTTTATCAAAAATAAGGATGAAACATGTGTGTACAAGAAGGTTAGCGGGAGAGCTGTTTCATTCCTTGTATTATATGTTGATGATATATTACTGATAGGGAATGACATTCCTATGCTACAGTCGATTAAAATCTGGTTATCTAAACACTTCTCAATGAAGGACTTGGGAGAAACATCTTATATTTTGAGAATAAAGATCTATAGAGATAAATCTAAAAGGATTCTTGGTTTATCCCAAGGAACGTACTTTGATACCATACTAAAGAGTTTTAGCATGGAAGATTCCAAAAGCGGTCTCATGCCGATGAGCCATAGAATAAATCTTTCTAAGAAACACGCCCCAAAGACACCTGAGGAGAAAGACCGTATGAGTAAGATCCCTTATGCTTCAGCAATAGGATCTATTATGTACGATATGATATGTACTAGACCAGATGTCACTTATGCACTTAGTGTAACAAGCAGATATCAGTCGAATGAAGGAGAAGAGTACTAGAAGACAGTGAAAAATATCCTAAAGCACTTATGAAGGACTAAGGATGTATTTCTTGTCTACAGTGGGACTGAATTAAAACTCAAGGGCTTCACGGACTCAAGTTTTCAAACGAACCATGATGACAGTAAATCTGTTTCGGGGTATGTATTTACCTTGAACTGATGCACAGTGAGTTGAAAGAGTTCCAAGAAGAAAACAGTTACTGATTCAATAACAGAAGCAGAGTATATAGCTGCAAGTGAAGCTGTAAAGAAAGTTGTTTGGATGATGAAGTTCATAACATAACTTTGTGTGGTTCCTAGCATTGGAAGAGCAATCCCCTTATACTGTGACAACACCGGAGCGGTTGCATAGGCTAAAGAACCCGGGTCTCATCAGAAATTCAAACACGTGTTGCGGCAATTTCACTTGATCAGGGAGATCATTGAAAGAAGAGACATTACCTTGGAGCGTGTAGACTCTCAAGACAATATTGCAGATCCATTTACTAAAGCTTTAACACAACAACAGTTTGATCGTCACTTAGAGAAGATGGGTATAAGATACCATGGCGATTGGCTTTAGTGAAAGTGAGAGATTTAAAGTAGTATGCATGCAAGCCAATCATGTATGATGATAAAGCATATACTTTATAAACGATCTTATTTATTTATTAATAAAAATATTCATTTATTAAAAGCATTTAATTATCTACATGATGCTGTTTTTATAATCTGTAAATAACTCATAGTTTTAAGCAATGCTTTTAGAATCATGATGTTGATCATGCTAATGAAATCTTAATTCTTAGAAAGCTTAAAAACTAAAATAGTTCCCAATCATGGGATTACTAAAAAAAGGATTAGTAAATCCAGATAGATTGGTACATATATTGCTTGCTCATTGGATGAGGATGATAGATCTCATGATCATTTGTGTGGAGACACTAAAGCAAGTATGCAGGTGCTTATTGGAGAATAAGTTCACTGAACATGTTATCTCTATGGAATACCTAATGGAGTTTTACTCGCCTGTCACTAAGAAGTCCTAATGTGATATTAGTACAAGTGATCCTTGGACTTGAGATCATCATAGTATCTTGAGTGTAATGAATTATACTTTGACTTATTCCTTAAGACCCTTAGGGTATATCAAAGGGTATGCTTGGGTATAATGAGTTACATATGGAGATAATGAATGATTAATAAAGAATCTACCACTTCTAATAAATGAAGAGATATGTCCTATGTGATTCGTTAAATGACAACCCAGTAGTCCTTGGCCAAGGCAGAATGAAATTAGAAAGAAGTTTCTAATTTGTATTATTTAGAGTTGTGCATTTTCTAATCGAAATACATACAATTAAATAAAATAAGACTTGACATTAATTCCATGTCTTATATTTAATTGGGACATTGTATGGTGGAAGGATTGAATTGTACGGTAACTAAATCACAAGTTCTTTTATGATTAATGTTGAAATCTAAATTATCTGGAAAGTCGTTGATCACTAGGGAAGCTTATTCCTATTGTAGAATAAATATTATTTATTTAAATGAATTATTAGTTTAATTTATTTATTTAAATAAGAATAGAATTGTTCTAATTGATTTATTCACAATCGGTTTAATATGAAGAACCTAAAAGGTCACACCATAAAAGGAAGAATAATTATTTAAGAAGGTAATGGCATAATCATAATAATGCATTAAATATAATTAATTTAATCTATAGTGATAGAATAAATTAAATAGTTTAATATTTATTATTTAATATTTTAGAAATATTAAATATAAATTAATAAGAGGAGTCTTTTTAATATTATTATAATTATTATTATTTTAATTCTAAAGGAGTTTAGGAATTAATTTAATATTAGTACTCTCACTTATTCCTAATGAGATTAGGAGGCAAATTAATTAAATGAGTTTAATTAATTAATCCCAATATGTTGGAAAGCCTAATTAATTAAAAGAGTTTAATTAATTAATTAAATGAAACCCAATTCTAACTAGATTAGTAGGGTTGACCAATATCTATATAAGAGGAGTCTTATATCAGATACCAAAAAAAAAATTACACATAATTCTAAGAGTTGGAGAGTACTTCTTTTTCTATAGAGAATAGAAAACAGGGTTTAGCCAACCACCCATCTTCTTGAGCAATTCATCTTCCTTGGTGGATCACCTCAAGAGGCCAAACACTTGGGTGGCTAACGTTGATCAAAGGAAGGAGCCAATATAGGAGATTCAAGGAGATCACGAAGAACAAGGAGTTGAACTCGTACCTGTGGAAGCTAGTTTCTACAAGGGTATGATTCTGATTTATCCTTACTTTTCTGTTATTGATAATTGAGCACAAAGCATGATAATGGTGAGGGTTTGTATAAAATTTTAAAATCTAATTTATCGAGCTTCCGCCCTTATTGTGTAATTTGATTGCATGTATATATGCGTTAAGTACAAATCCAACATATATGTCAATCGACGACCACCATCAGCGACCGACGTATCAGCGACCGGCTGTAGCAACGGATACGGTCGCTAATTTGAATCAGACTGAGTTAGCCTTTAGCGTGATATGGAGCCACATAGCAGGGACTGGTAGTAGCGACCGCGCGTAGGCGATCACTAATATAAAAAAATTTATTTAGTTCCGATCGCTAAACGGTAATAAAGACGCGTGCAGTTGCTAATACTAAAATTTTAAAAAATGGTTGTTTTGTGAATTTCCAAAAAAAATGTACTTATTTTGTACCTTCTTTAAATCCCAACATACAACAATATTGTGACAACCCGAAAAATCGGATTGTCCAAAAATTAAGATTAAAGAATTAATAATTAATAATTGAATTTTTATGGATTATATTATGTGTTATGTGTTTATTAATCATTCTATACCATAGGATGATTAGAAATGGGGAGGATTCTGGCTACGAGCTAGAATGAACGAGTAAAAATTTTCAAGACGAAAATAAAAGATTTCTGGGAATAAAAATATTTTGGAGAAAAAGACGAAATAGGTATTATTTATGTTGAAACCCTAATAGTTAGGGTTTGACCCTAAGGGTTAAGGGTTAAGGGTTAAGGTTAGGGTTTGAACCATAAGCCTTTCTAGGAGATTGGAATGTCGGAATGGCATTCTGTAGAAAGATTTAACGGTAATATACCGTGAAAATTTAAGTTAGCCGAGAAAAGTTTTCTGGGAAGAAAATCACGAAAATCAGTATTCATCCGTTTCAAATCGGGAATTATTATTGAAATTTTGAGAAACGCGTAATGATAGGATTTTAAGACAAAATGAAATATGTAATAATATTTCATTTATGGCTCGCGAAATTTTTGCTTGCAGACTTAAAACCCTAAGGGTTAGAGAAAGTGGAATAATTAAAGAAGAAAATAGTTACATGTAATAATAACGATTATTATACATAACGAATAAGAGTATAATCGTTATTATACGAGTATAATACAAAGAGGATACGAGAATTAATACGATGTATAAATACGAATTTTATACGAAGTAAATAGATTTAATTTGAATTAAATTAAGGATTAAACCCGTGGGTCGAACCGGTGTGTTAACGGGTGGGTTAAACCCATGTAGCAACCCATGAGCGCATGGGGGATATGGTGGCCATGTGCTAGCCCATGCTAGCACATGGGAAGACATAGGTTGACAAGTGGGGGGAGGTGGTCTTAAGGATGTTTCCCCTAAAGACCATTATGCCCTTGGTAGAGAGCTTAAGGCTCCTTTGTTGGGTTTGAAAAACACCAACAACTCCTATATGGAGAGAGGAGGGAAGAGAAAAGGAAGAGCTCTTGTGATGAGTAACCAAGAAGCAAGAAAAGCTAACTAAGACTTTGTCAAGAACATAAAGTGAAGAGTTCAAGAACACTTATAAGGTATAAGTGTTAACCCTTGGAATTTCATATTCCTTCAATGTTTAAATCAAAAGAGAAGTGAGAATTGAAGAGCATGAATTATAGGATGTGGTAAGATGGATGTTAGTGGTCTTTAAAGTACTAATAACCAAGAACAAGTAAAACCGTAATAAAATGGTTAAGGAACGTAAAAAAGAAAATCATTAAAACTTAGATGTTTAATATGGTTATAATCATAAATGAATGACCAATGGATTGATTTCATTTGGTTTGACGTAAAAATAACGAGAAACAAATATTCGACAAAAGTTACGCGATTAGACGTTAAGCGTCGAATCTTAAAGTTTCCCGAAATATAAGTCAGAAGTCATCGTGTGATTCAAAAATGATGGTTTTCGATTACAACATGTGTAATTAGGTAAATAAAATGTTCGAGAGCAAGAACGATTGAATATGGAGTTAAAACAAAGAATTGAGCACCGAACGTTCACGAACATTTAACGAAAACGTAAAAATGGATGAAACGATCAATTTTATAACAACGATTCAGAAATCAATTTTGACTAGATGGAATCGTAGAACATGTTATATGTGAACTATTTGGCTTTGGAACGAGCCAATTCCAAGTTATAACGATTGCATTATGAGCTCAGGAATTTCAGAATTTGAAAACTTCGAAGAATAAAAATCAATGCAACAAGGCTAGCGCCGCAGCGCCACCCAAGCCTAGGTAGCTGGCGCCGCAGTGCCAGCACACTGTTTTCGGCTTCTGCAGGCCAGCGCCGCAGTGCCAAAAATAAGCCCAAGCTGCAACGCCCTAAATGAATTTTTTTTCGACGCAGATATTTTTTGTCCCAACGTTTTATATGATAAGTATGGGGCAAGTATATGATTAATATTCATGAAGAGAAATCACATAAACAACATGTTTAAGAATAATTTTAAGAATTAAACGTTGAATAAACGTATTTAAATTTTAAAACTCAAAACCCTAAAATGTAAACCGAGGATCGTGATTGAGTTTAATGCGCGCCTCATGGTTACATGATATGTAATAGAGGTGTAGCATACGAGAATGTTAAGAAATGAAGTTAAAACTTATGTAATTTTTATATGGAGTCTGATAACGGGATATCGGTGGAAATGTGTTCGACCTAGCAAATCGATTAGGGTTTTGCTTGTCGTGATGTCTAACTATGATCGACGGGAGTCGGTCTATGGCATATGAATGATGATAAGCCGTAACGAACGGTAATAAGAGAATGAAGAGTAACATATAACGTTGAAAAGTGGAGTTAATGATAATAACTTGAATAAACGTTCCGAGTCGTATGGACCGGACGTGGTAAGAAGTGTAATGAAGATTAACTTAACAAACATTATAGTTATAATGGTTCAAATAAGTTAAGTCTAAAATGGTAATGCAGTCATAGTCTATAATGGTCGAGATATAGTATCTAAGCTAAACGATTCCGTTAGAGAGCGACGGTATATACGAACTAGTAACAGATCTAACTCACTATGGAAGATGGTGTAGACGAGATGGAAAACTAGTTTGTTGGTTGTTTGTGGGAAACCACTCAGTGTACTATATTTGACTACTGTTAGAGACTCGATGAGTACTAAGTGTAATGTATTAAAAGAATAGAAGAATGGAAGTAAAGTTGGTCGCATAAACGTAGTTTACAAGAACGCGAACCATAAGAAGTAAAGTGAATTTAAGCTAATGCTTAAGTCAAGTATATGACTAATGGATATGTGCTTCCCTATATGCTTTATAGGGATTCTGATGAATGATAAGGCGTAGGCAGTACGCAGCGCTAAGGTAAGTTTCCTGACTTCATTTATATTCTGTTATGAATGCTAGTTTCTTAAACTTTCCCTGATGTTGAACTTGGGAAGTTTGACCTATGTATAAGTGTGTGATACTTGTACAAGGTGATAGTATATATGAGGCCTTGTGCCACAATGTTAACACTTAGGTGTTTCAGTGAAATAAATTGTTCTGTGATTGAACTGTTAAGTGTGTAAGAGTTCAGTTTATTCACGAACCGTTCTTGCTAAGTCTGTGCTAATGATTCTAGCCAGACAGAATGTGTATGAACGAGTAGAGATGAAAGTATGACAAAGTATATGCAATGTATGTTTTAAAATGATAGGAATAGGAACGTATTACTATTATTCGAGCTGCTTCATAACCATTGTTCGGTTATTGAAGACTTAAAAGAATTTTGATTCTTGCTTTAGTTGTTATTCAACTGTTATGACTTGCTGAGCAATTGAATGCTCACACTTGCTTGAAATAAAAAAAATCAGTGAACGACGGTAGTATGTATTAAAGGACCCTGTGAAGATCAAAGTGATCGATGTCTTGCTATGGTGAGATGCTATAGTTACGAATACCATTAGCATTACAAGATGAAGTACTGTTCATGTTATGAACAAGCGTGAAGATCAAGCCAAGACTTGTAGAATAGTTAGCTAAAACTATTCTGTAAACATGGTGTCTAGTTAAGTCACACTTGTAACGTGATAAGAATAATGAAATTATCATTATTTTTAATGAATGAAGATTTTAAGGTAATAGAAGCTGGGTAATGGAATGATATATAGTTAATCTTTAGGATTTAATGATGTATGTATGGAATGAGAAGTACTCGTAACGTACGTAATTTGGGTGTGAAGATAGACCGGATTTCGAGGCATCACAGTTGGTATCAGAGCTAATAGGTTATAAACCTTAGGTTTGATTACCTAAGACTATAGCCTGATAGAGAAGGGTAAGAAAATCGTTGAGATAAACGATTAAGAAGGAAGATCACGACGTGGTCATATTAAGTCGTAATAATATATTTTCTGTTAAACGATGGATGAGTTATGGCTAAGGGCTATAATGAAAAGGTAATGTGAATAGTACGAAAAGAAGGACTCCTAAGAGTTGTAAGGTGTACGAATTAAAGAAAATTCGTAGTAAGTCAAGAGAGAGAGTTAGAAGTTGTAAATTCCAATTGAGGACTCATGTGATAGTTGAGTTGTATGAACTTTTGTGTTAGTTCTAGGAGGCACAAAAGTTATCTAAAAAAGGGGTTGAATAGATATTTTAAAAAAATTTCCTTTTCAAAAACAACTTATTAGATTAGTTAATTAATAAGTTAATTAACCACAGCGGGATATATTTTGTTTGTTCCCATTAAAGATAGAATAAATTTATAGTCCGATTAGCAGTTATAGCAGTTATGGCAGATATGGCAGTTAATGAATACACAATGTAAATGAAACAGTTGTTTAAAGTGGTTCATAACACTTAAGACTCCTAATCCACTCTTCTACTCCACGAGTAAGAAATCCACTAAGGATATCTTTACAACTTTAAATCACTGAGATTCCTTCAAGACCAGCAGTCTTGGAACTTCTAGTTCACTAAGAACTCTTCAAGTCCAGCAGACTTGGCACTTCTAGTTCACTGAGAACTCTTCAAGTCCAGCAGACTTGGAATACACTCTAATAAGAGTTTAGTTCTTTGGTTTGCTACTCAGTTCCCGTTAAGCATACGTTCTAAAGAACTGAGTAGCGAAGCAAGCTATCTTTCAGGATCATAGTGTTTGGCTTTGAGTGTTCTTGAGCTTTGTTCGTTCTTGCTTTCTTTTTTCTGAATCTTCAATCTAATTTCCTTATGAAGGCCTTTGAAAACTTCCCGTTAAAAGGCTTCCGTTGGAGCATTTAATGTTCCATACATTTCTGAGCACAGATGTTGACTTTCTGGGAATATGGTGTTCTGCTGTCTGACTCGCCTGACACTGCAGACTACTTTCTCACCTAACACCTGAAAAGGTGCTTTCAGCAGACAGAAAGTAGTCCCCTTAACTTTCTCCATACGTTTCTTCTATTCAAACTAAGGGTAAGTGTTGGAGCATTGGGATTCCCGAAATGTCAACGTTCATAAACCATTCTTCATTTGTTAGACATCCTCTTTCATCAAATAGGCGAATCTTGATTCTCCGATGCTAACTAAAGAAGCACCACGATCGTTGTCATCAAACCACGATCGTTGTGTGTTGGTGTGCTCGTAATTGATTAAGTCTTGATCGTAGAGAACACTACGATTCTTCTTAAGCTTTGATTGACTACGATCTCTACTTTCATCATTTTACAGACTCTACGTTTACGAGAGCTGATTGTGATTCTTGACTTGGCTCAGTAGGCGCTTGGGCTGTCTCCACAATTCTGAATGTGGCTTCCTTGACAAACTACGATTTTATAGTGACTTCCTCGACACTTCACGATTCTACCTTGGCTTCTGTAAACTCTTGGCTAGCTCGACAGACTACGAATCTGTGAAGGCCTAACTATTACATTTTAAGAGAGCAACCTAAAAAGTTTGATATTTCTTCTATACATTCAATTACAGAATGATAAACGTTTAGCTCAGATCAACTTAACAATTTTGATTCTCAATCTAGGTCCTTGTACATATGTTCTCATAAGGACTTTACAATATTGGAAAATACATGCACATTTATTTACTTTTAACATCAAATTTGAATATGCAATTTCCAATATTTTGTTATGGGCGAAGGTTTGTGCTTTGGTGTAACAACCACTCAGTCTATTACAGTGATAATTATTGGAATAGTAATGTCGCGCTATCAATATGTATATGACGAGAAGGTGAATCTTTTCTCATGTATATATTGGATAGTAGACTTTATTAAGTTAGGTGCAAGTTCTTGAAACTCTTACTTATGAAAAGTTTACGACTCATAGTTGTATACTATGTTTCTGAGCCCTTAGCATATGGACAGTCCTTGATTTGTTCTTGGATTACATACTGCGAAGATAAGTTCTTAAACACATGGTTGTGGAAAGTTCTTAAACACATAAAGTGTGGTAAGTTGATGAACTATATTATGATATAGGAATTTGGTAGACTGAAAATGAGCTATTTTCAGTATAGGTAGCACTTAAGGTGCTAGAAGAGGTCAATATTGTCGCAAGTATGACAATGAAGGAAAAAGAAGGAAGTAAAAAATTTCAAGTCTTCTAGCTATGCTAGATTTTGAAATTATTGACATCGTGCGAATATGTATGTCTTTAGATTGAAAATATTGGTTTCAACTTTTGGAAACCAATAGATTTTAAAAAGAACTATTCTTGGTATGTCTATGCTAATCATTTTGGCTAGACATGATTTGATTTAAAATATCAAAATGAATTTTATACCCTCTGTGCATTGGTTGCATAAATGAAAAAAAAGATGGAGTTATAAATGCATTAAACCTAGTGTTGGATGTGATCGTGAGATCATCAACCCACTATGGTAGTATGTAGTATGACGAAGTCCTAAAATGACGAAGTCATCAACGTACTATGGATAGTACGATATCATGATGTCATTAAACAATTTAAAACAATTTAAAAAGAGTAGTCGATGTCAATTGATTTGACTAGACGACTATTTCAAGTGGTGTCCAATTTATTGGTGGTCTAAGCTATTTGATTTGGCTAGACAAATGGTATATCATGTTTAAAAGAAATTAAGATTTCTTTGAGAAGTTGTACCAGGCAAAATTATTTTGGTGCGGATTCAGAGTTAAATGTCGTTAATTCGACGGGCACTGAAAGTGCCGAAAAGCTTAAGCGTGAAAACGTTTAAAGATGGAGTGTTGATCAACGCAGAGTACTACAAGATGATTACCTGGACGTGCTCGTAAGAAAAATTGGGCATACAGCCTTAGCGTCGGGATGTTCCATGGAGTGTTGATCAACATAGAGTACTACAGGCTGATCACCTAGACGTGCTCATAAGATATATCAGGCTTATGGTCTTAGTACCGGGTTGTCCTTTTATGAATGGAAATGTAACTGGATGTTCAGGGTCTAGATCGAACTGAACTGAATGTTCATGGTTTGGGACCGAATTGAATTGGATGTTCATAGCCTTAGTGCCAGAATGTTCCTTTGTGAATAGTTGAGCATACGACCTTAGTTTGTTATGCAATGCTCTTGAATGGGCGGATGATGATGACTTCTGTAATTGGAATTTGAGAAAGGATTATGATAACAATTTTGAGGGCAAAATTTTTAGAAGAAGGGGTGAATGTGATATCTTGAGAAGTTAGAAGTATAGTTGTCATGATGTTCATCATCTGATGATTATAACAAATAATAATCCTTGGGGGAAGGATGTTGAAGAGATAATGAGACGGAATAGTTAGGTAAATACCTAACTAGAAGAAGATGTTGAGATTTTTTTCAACGAAATTGGAAGAAGTATGATTAACTCTTCGTCGAAGGGTTGTAAGGATGAAGCATCCGGGTATGGATTGTCGACGTTGAAAAAAATCCGCGGGTCGGGCCACAACCCAGACTTTCCCTCTTCCTAAAATATGTCTACCATTACTCTTTTTATTTGTGAAAAAGGTTTTGAAGAGTTTTTAGGAAAAGGCCAACATGTATCATGTCGACGATTGAACGTTTTACAGAGTCTGCCAGTTGGTAGATTTGACATGGTTATACCAACTCAACCGATTTTTGTTTAAAAAGAGGCCCAATTGCTGGACACTGTCGAAACTTGATCTTTAAAATCGAAATTTTGAGTTCGGCGGCTTGGTTAAGTGTGGGGAAGGTGTTAGGCACCCCATAACTCCCGTGTAAACACGGTACCGCATCTTTTTAATATTTCCCTTAAAAATCTGAAATGTGTGTGAATAATGGAAGAAAATTGGGCTTATATTTGATTGAAAACATGTCTATGCATCGTTGAACCTATATACGAAGGGTTTAATTTAATTTGCAAAAGTCTTTTATTTGATTTACAAAACTGTTTGATTTGATTTGTAAAAGTTTTTTTTTACAAAAAGATTATTGAAGTGATGTTTTGAAAGAAGGTTTTTCAAACCCTTACGCTAACATAGGAATTGAAGTATATTGATACTTCAGTTTTAACTTTTCAGCCTTAAGGCTCAATTTGAATGGTGATTGTCGGGTTGCGAAGCATCCTCGACCACAATATATATACAAGTGTCGGTCTCCTCATGGGCATGATAGCCATCGGAGGGACTCTGACACGACAAACCATATTTTTTATTATGTTGAGACCTTAAATTCGGATAACCATTTTAAGGTCTTTTGTATGTACATTTTTACAGAAAAACCGGCAGGGCACATTTGTAAAGTAGTGTTTGTCCATCGTGGGAATCAGATTCTGATCAGTTTGATCATGAATCCCATGATTTCTAGGCTCACATAGAGAGGCCAATAAACCTGCACAACTCAAATTTGTACAGAAATAAATCCAAATATCGCCAGAACCAAGGATTCATTAGTAAATCCTGGTTCGCACATGGCCAAAGCATCTTGTTCCCACTAAATAGCGATCTAAGGGCCCCGAGGTAGCTTTTATAACTGAAACTAGAAAAAGGCTAGATTTAAATAAATCTCAGCCATTCTAGATTTTCGGTTCCGTCTGGACCTATTTTGAACCGTTTGAAAGCTAGAGTTGGCGAGATTTAAATAAATCTAGTTCACTTGAACAAATGTCAGTGGCGATTCATATAAAATGAATATTTAAAGCAATAATTTAATAAAAAATGAGTAAAGCAATATATATATATATATATATATAATTATATATATGAATTCTGTAAAGGGCGATGGGTTTTCACACCGGTGCCCGGACAGGAATCAAAATATATATATATATATATATATATATATATATATATATATATATAAGCTGTATAAAAGCCACGGAATGATCCAGGCTGGACAGAATTGAAATATATAAAAAAGACAGTAAAAAGGGCGATAGGTTTTCACGCCTATGCCCGGACTAAAATATAAATATATAAAGAAACGTAGTCAACCAAGACTGGGAAGATAACCCAGTATGGTGAATGATGCAAAAATAGTAAAAAGACCACAAAAATGATCAAGGCCAAACGGATATATATATATATATATATATATATATATATATATATATATATATATATATATATATATATATATATATACAGAAAAGTAGTCAACCAAGATTGGGAAGATAACCAAGTGTGGTTAAGGCTGCTTATATATTGCATATTTATATATAAAATCAGTAAAAAGGCCACAGAATGATCCAGGCCGAACTAATATATATATATATATATATATATATATATATATATATGTAGAAAAGTAGTTAACCAAGACTGGGAAGATAGCCCAGTGTGGTGAAGGCAGCTTATATATGCATATTTATATATATAAAAGCAGTAAACTACTGCGGATTTGACATTCGGGCTTGACAGAATTGAAAAGTTAGTATATATACAGTTAAATATATACAAAAAAAAAGTCAAACCCGGACTGGGAAGATAACTCAGTCCGGCGACATTGCTAGTAACGAAGATGCAAGTACATAAAAGCTACTGGAAGTGACAGATTGTCAATCCGAGTTGTAGAAATGCCAGAAAATACGTTTAATGTATGAAAATATACCAAAAGCTGACAAAAACAGCTACGGAACTGAGTTCTGGCCATATTTAGAAAACGAAACTTGATATGCAAGTGTATAAAAGTGCGAAGAAGTAATAATAACTTTCTGATCGTAAAAATACTCATAATGGACTGCTACACGGTCTTTTTGCCAAATCGTAGGCATTAAACGTCTGAATCTATCGGTTATTTTTTGATATGTAGTAGTTTGTGGGTATATCTACGTGTTAGAGTGAAAAAATTTGGATTTGAAAGACAAGACAATAGCCAGAAAACCAAATAAGCTGGGGTTCGGAGCGTTTTTGAATTCTTAAAATGATAGGGGGGTGCACCTCTATATATAGACCAGGGAGCCTCCACTCTACCTGCTGCTGTCACAGGTAGAGGTGCGTCTCCACGTGGCATGGGAACCATGGCGGGTTTTGTCTTCTCGAAGTACGTGCACTCCGAGCAATGCGAGGTTTGATTCGAAACTTTCTAACTTTTGATCGGAGCATCCGTTTGAGGCGTGCTATACCTTTCTGGAAAGCCCTCTCCGAGAGTGTCACAATGAAATGGGATAAAACATTTTTTGGGGTCAAGAAGATGGATTCATAACCAGGTCTTCGATTCCTCGCAGTTTGTCCGTTGAGCTGTCTTGCACTGTTTGCACTCGGGATCATTGTTATGGTTCGTTCTGACTTTGGTGGAATCAATTCGGCTTGAGTTTGATTGAATCAGATTAGAGTTGGTAAAATGACCATTTTGCCCCTCTCGGGGTTGCCTTCAATGTCGGCATGGTCTTCAGTTGACTTCCTGGGGTCGTTTCGAAGACTTGGATCCCATTCGAGTCTGTTTGTCCTCAGTGTTATCTCTGAGGTTGCCTTGGTCACTCAAGGTTTTCCTCTGGATATGTTGTGATGCTTCAGGATTGGTTCTGAAGTTGACCTGACCTCCCAGGTTGAGACCGGGGATGACCTGCACCTCCCGAGTTGAGACCGGGGATGACCTGCACCTCCCGGGTTGAGATCGGGGCTAACCTATACCTTCTGGGTTGAGATTGAGGCTGACCTGTACTTTTGAGTTAAGACCGGGGCTGACCTGTACTTCCTGGGTTGAGACCAGGGCTGACCTGTACCTTCCGGGTTGAGACCGGGACTGACCTGTACCTCCTGAGTTGAGACCGGGGCTAACCTGTACCTCCCAGGTTGAGACCGGGGCTGATCTGTACCTCCTGGATTAAGACCGGGGCTGACCTGTACCTCCCGGGTGGAGACCGAGGCTGATCTGTACCTCCCGGGTTGAGACCGGGGCTGACCTGTACCTCCTAGGTTGAGACAGGGGCTAATCTATACCTCCCAGGATAAGACCGGAGCTGACTTGTACCTCCCGGGTTGAGATCGGGGCTGACCTGTACCTCCCGGGTTGAGATCGAGGCTGACCTGTACCTCCCGGGTTGAGACTGGGGCTGACCTGTCCTTCTCGCGTTGAGACCGGGGCTGACCTGTACCTCCTGGGTTGAGACTGGGGCTGATCTGTACCTCCCGGGATGAGACCGGGGCTGAGCTGTGCCTCCCGGGTTGAGACCGGGGCTGACCTGTACCTCCCGGGTTGAGACCGGGGCTGACCTGTACCTCCCTAGTTGAGATCGGGGTTAACCTTTACCTCCCGGGTTGAGACCGGAGCTGACCTGTATCTCCCAAATTGAGACCGGGGCTGACCTGTACCTCCCAGGTTGAGATCGGGGCTGACCTGTACCTCCCGGGTTGAGATAGGGGCTGTTCTGTACCTCTCGGGTTGAGACCGGGGCTGACCTGTACTTCTCGGGTTGAGATCGGAGCTGACCTGTACCTCCCGAGTTGAGACCAGGGCTGACCCGTAACTCCCAGGTTGAGACTGAGGCTGATCTGTACCTCCCATGTTGACACCGGGGCTGACCTGTACCTCTCGGGTTGAGACCGGGGCTGATCTTATGGCCCGGTATTGAGATCGAGGTTTATTCAAAAGTTAATTTTGCCCTCCTACAGTGTTAGTAATAGGGAAAGAAAATTTCAGGTGTCTATAGATGCCTTTCTTTATCATGTTCATGCAATCTAGTGGAATGGACAGGATAAAGATTAGTAGACACGAGAAATTTACATGCAAAGGGGAGGCAATGCATGGCATGATAAGCGATGAATGTTAAATACCTTCAAGGGGGTAGGGTTATCACTAATTGATTACGGTAGGTTCTGCTGGGGATGTCAATAATAGGCTACCGTGAATTGCTCTCGTCACTTTCTACTGGGGATGATGTCATTCATGATAACCTATGTGAATTCTTGGTTTGATACCAAGAGCTTTCCCTCATTCGTCGATATTCTTTGTTAGAGCATACTTCCTTTCGGCTGATGCCGTTGTATACTTCTGAAGACCTTCCGTTGAGGATATATCTTTGTTGCAAATTTACCTTAGTGGGCATTTCTGATGTTTATCTAGACAATAATTTATATCGATACTTGGTAAAAGGGTTTAA
Source organism: Panax stipuleanatus (assembly GCA_020205555.1). Lineage (NCBI taxonomy): Eukaryota > Viridiplantae > Streptophyta > Magnoliopsida > Apiales > Araliaceae > Panax > Panax stipuleanatus. The sequence goes on along the minus strand of CM035124.1, from coordinate 122,089,656 downwards.
ATCACTAATCCTTCTTGGTGCTCCCTTTAAGGATGTGTATAACAGATCCCATAATTGGGGATGGATTATTATATTGCTTCCGTCATCGGATCCCTTCCGATGCTTTGTTGGGGTTGAGCCAACGGCTGAACTGTTATCGGTCAATACCCGATGCTTCGCTGGGGTTGTGCCAACGGCTAAACTGCCACCGGTCTGTACCCGACGCTTTGCTGGGGTTGTGCTAACGGCTGAACTGTCCTCGGTCTGTGCCCGATGCTTCGCTAGGGTTGAGCCAACGGTTGAACTGTTATCGGTCAGTACCCGACACTTCGCTGGAGTTGTGCCAATGGTTGAACTGTCATCGATCAATACCTGACGCTTCACTGGGGTTATGCCAATGGCTGAACTGTCATCGGTCAGTACCCGACGCTTCGCTGGGGTTAAGCCAATGGATGAATTGTCATTCGTCAGTACCCGTCGCTTCGCTGGGGTTGAGCCAACGGCTGAACTGTCATCGGGTAGTACCTGACGCTTTGTTGGGGTTGTGCCAACGACTGAACTATCATCGGTCAGTACCCGACGCTTCGCTGCGGTTGAACCCACGACTGAACTGTCATCGATTAGTATTCGATGCTTCGTTGTGGTTGTACTAACGGCTGAACTGTCACCGGTCTATACCCGACGCTTCGCTGGGGTTGAGCCAATGGCTGAACTGTCATCAGTCTGTACCCGATGCTTCGCTGGGGTTGTGCCAATGGCTAAACTGTCCTCAGTCAATACCTGAAGCTTTGCTGGGGTTGAGCCAATAGCTGAACTGTCATCGGTCAGTACTAGACGCTTCGCTGGGGTTGTGCCAACGGCTGAACTGTCATCGGCCTGTACCCAATGCTTTGAAAGTGGCAGCTTTCGGCAGTTTTGCACTGTTTTTTAGCAGTTTATCATCATTCTTCATCATTGATCCTCAGATATGGCTTCGGGATGAAAACCAAAGGTTTTCAAAGAGTTCCCCTTTCTGACAGGACTATGCTGCTTAAACGCAGGATTTCAGGACAAACCGCTCAATCGCGTAGCGATTTTTCTTCAAATTTGACTTGGCAGCTCATATAAACTCCGTTTCAACTCGAACCGAACCAAGCCCAGGGGAGTGGGACCTATCCTGGGGAGCCGCAGGTAGAGGTGTGGCTGCCGCGGGAGGGTTCGCTTCCGCCTGTGGCTTTATATTGGGCAGCGGGAGTTCATTTGAATCAGTTTCATTTTAAGTTTCATTTCAAGTCTACAGAGCTTGGGTAGCCTTTTTCTAATTCCGTCTATTTCTACACGTTCAGCGCCTCGCAGGTAACGTTTTACGTCCTTTTTTCACAAGTTTTGAATGTTAAAAGCCTGTAAACCACGTAGGGGGCTTTTAGACACCATGTATGTAAATGATGCTTATATGACCTGCTAAAAATTTCCTGACTTCATATGTATGCATATCTTACTGTAATGCACATTTTGATGTAAGAAAATTCATATTCTGAGACAGTCATTTTTTGCTCTTTTTGATCAGTTTACTCATCCTTTTTGAGGCCTAGTGAGCTTGGATTTTCAACTAAAAATGTCTATGGTAATTTGGCTACCATGTGAAGTCTACTTTTGATTTTATTTCATAAATTTTAACTGTTCTTTTTTTTGGGAAGGTGTGCTACTGAATGGCCACCTAGACATGCCTATGTGCATACGGACAGTCCATTTTACAAAGAAGGCTCTGGCGAAATTTTTTTCAAAAGTTTAGGCATTTAAAAACATGCAATTTTGACTTTACTGGGGATTTTTTTACTGACCCATGCACATTTTTAGGATTTATCTTTTGAAAAATATGCAGTTTTAACTTTACTGGATATTTTTGACTGACCCATTCATGTTTTAAGACTTAGAAATGCATAGAGTACTGATTTAAAATAATAAGCCATAGGTTTTAGGCTTACCACACCCTTTCTGAGGTGATTTGGAGACTTTATCCAGGTGATGGACCAAGATAGACTCGGCAGTGCTAGCAAGGTAGTTTCAGGCATTAGACGGAGGCCAGCTTCTGATGTTCCTCAGCCACGTCCAGCTCGGCCGCTTCGCAGACTAGCAGAGTCGGTGATTCATCCAGCATAGGACGAGCAGCCAATTGATATTGATTATGAGCAGGTTTCTTTTGCTGCTCCTGCTCAGGCCCCACGTGCAGAGGTTCCGGGCATTATTGTGCCGACCCAGGATTTGCTGGGAGACTTGAGTTGTCATCCATTAAGATTTCTTCATGCCAACGAGGTGACTTGAAGTTTTCTTCTTTCTGGATTCTGTTTCTTTCTTTTGTCATTCTCGGGGTACAGGTTTTTGATATGGTTGGCTTTTGATGCAGGTTCCCGACTTTACGCAGCCTAGAGGGAACTGGTTCAATGTGCACTCCCTGTACCATACTTTGCACCAGAACTATAGGGATATCGTCGATGATTGGGGATTTCAGGCCTTCTTCTTTATTCTTTCCCACCGTTGTCCCTGGGGGTATATGAGGGCTTTGTCTGAGCACTGGTTCCACCAGACTCAGTCCCTTTATTTGTTGAATTGTGAGGTTTTAATGACCGCTATGGACTGGAGGTTCATCACCGGCATCGAGTTCAAGGGTGAGCCAGTGCCTGTACCTACTGCCGTTCGGTCCCTGCTGGGAGTTCTTGCGATGGTGATCAAGGGTCTGACGACCAGATCGGGTCCCTTGAGCATAGATGCCCAGAGTGGGGCTTTACTTGAGCCTCTACCTGATGATCAGAGGGTTAGGGATCGCATCTTAAGGCGATTGTTTTTGGTGATCATCAGGGGTTATTTTATGACAGATAACTCCTCGACTGTGTCCTTCGCCCTAGTCAGTGCTACCCGATATGTAGAGCACCTCATTGACTTTGATTGGGGTTGCTACACCTTTGCCTATTTTCTCCGGGGCATGCGCATGCTTTCGGAGGGTTTGACGGAGGCTTGGTTAGGGTTTTACCCGTTTCTGCTGGTAAGTACATCTTTCTTTTACCTTTTTGATTTCTCAATTACATTTGTCAGTCATGGTCACTGAGGACTTTTGATATTTACATGGCCAGTTCTAGGCATATGAGAGGCTTCCTTGCCTACGGCCCGCTACTACTTTACGTCTGGAGACCTCTCCCCGGGGACGGCGTTGGCATCACTCCACTTTGACGGAGGTCCCTGTTGATGAGGGTTTTACCCATTCCCGCCTGTAGTTGGAGCTTTTGACAGTCGGATCGATCACATAGATCCCATATAACTCCTAGTTTTTAGCTGTCAAATTTGAGGGAGGCTTCCCCTCTAGTTAGGAGTTTGCATTATCGACCCGCAGAGTCCCATTGTTGACAGAGGGATGATGGGAGCTCTAGTTTAGAGAGCATGTGATCAGGAGCATTACGGGGCAGATCCATATTCCCATTGTTCCTCCTACTTGGCATCATTGGCCATTAATCTTGCCACTGATAGATATCCCTATGGAGGGCATAGATGGCTTTACCCTATCAGAGGGCCCTTACAGCCACGAGGGATTCAACAGCTGGTGGAGTCCTCGCACTGTTGGGGCTCAGACTCATGCTACCCAGTTTATGGCAGACATGGTGCCTGGGTCTGTGATGATGACAAACTGGATAGCTTGCCTCAAGGAGCCTACTCATTTGGACCAGATTGCAGGACTGACCCAGGAGTTGGAGAGAGCTCATTTATTCATCAGGCATCTTGGCAGAGACCCATCAGAGGCATATTCTTTTGACCCTTCCAGCTCAGGAGCGGGCCCCTCATTAGGTCCATTTTCTAGCATTTTTACTGGGGTTGATTCTCCATTATACCACTCAGACATGCCTGATGGTCGTGACTTTGTGTCCACGGAATAGATGGAGCAGGTTAACCACCTGAGCGTAGATGTTTTGGATCTTTTTGGATAGCTATTGTAGCTATATCTTTTGGTCAGTCACTATTTTGGCTTTTGGGCGACTGTGCCCCATTTTGATAGGCCACTGTTAGTAGTTGGGTGGTGGTGGTAGACACAGGGATGATGCATGCAGTAGATAGTTTGTTATAGATATGCATGATATTTCCTATCTTATCGCATTATATTTATTACTGTCATTATGCATGTATTATGTTATGTGTATGCATTTAGACAGATGAGTTCAGATTTGACCCCTGGATGGTCTTGTGATACAGTGATACAGATGTCGTCCTCTACCATTAGCCGTATAGAGCATTTACCACCGTCTGAGGTGGCATCGTCGTTGGGATCGTGGTACGACAGCCTGCCCTTCCTATCCAGAGGGACAGTGGATCAAATGATGGGGCATTCGTTGGCCCTCTTAGACTTTCAGGTGCCATACGGATTCATAGATTGCATTTTATCCTGCTGGATACCCGATAGACAGGTCTTTTGCTTTGGGCATCATGAGTTGACTCCGACCCTTGAGGAGTACTAGCGATTTACTAGCTTAGCTTTAGAGTTGCCATGCTCTCGTACGACGATCAGTGATATGAGGAAACCGTTTATACAGATGAGATCATCTTCGGACGTGTGATCTCCATCGACTTTTTGATTGATCGCTTTGGTGAACTTGACAGTTATGATCGACATACTGAGGATTTTATTGTATCGATAGAGGCGTGGTGTTTGGCCATGATAGATGTTTTATTGATGTGCATAGTAGCCTAGGTCTATATGCCGCTAAGTTTGGACCTTTTGGATGTGGGATTGATAGTTGTGGTTCAGGCCCTTAGGCAGAGTAGCACTATTATTCCGATGACATTGGCCGAGACGCTGAGGTCCGCCACCCTGACCCACTGCATTACCCACCTGGAGGGGTTTTTCAGAGGCAGTTCAGTCTTATTGTATATATGGCTCATGTCCCATATTCGATCAATTGGATTTTTCAGACATCAGGGGTATTATTTCTCCCATGATATAGCTATGCCTTACTCCTTCCAGCCTGCAGAGTGCTCAGATGCGGGGTCGTGGTCAATATTTTTATCTGATATTGCGCATCCGTTCTCGATTCTACTTTGATCTGGGCTAGTCTCTCCCTATAGCTTTATCACCCATGCACCTGGTATGGACTACATGCCCCTAGCGGGATTGAGGGGAGTGACTACTTACCATCCTCTCGCTGTTATGAGCCAGTTTGATCAGTTTCAGAGCCTGCATCATTTTGAGGGGGTTGTTGATAAGAGGATGTCAGCCTTGTCTATGTCATCTGCTAATTTGATTAGGGTGTATGAGTGTTGGACTCATAGAGAGAGGGCTGATTTCTCTAGTAGCCATCCAGATCGTTCTCCGGAGTACTCATCATAGTTGGAGGCAGATATTGCATCAGTTGCATTCATCCAGTCAACTCCTATAGTGGATTCAGACGAGGAGGAGCCTATGGAGGATCCTGAGTCTCCTACTGAGGATGAGTTATTTATGGGTTTGACAGCAACAGTAGATAGTGATCCGTCGATTGTTCCTGTCGGGACAGATCCCGCTTTGGCAGACTTACTAGCCCGGATGACCTTTGAGAGGGATCAGGAAAATGCGCTGATGTTGACCGCCTTGTCTGGCAGAGATATAGCCTTAGCGGCGAGAGACGTGGCTCGAGCCGCTCAGGATGCAGGATTGATTGAGTGAGAGGAGATTCGATATGCCAGAGACGCAGCTTTTGTTGATATCGAGGAGACTTTGATTGCTAGGGATGCAATTTTTATGGAGAGGGATGAGGCTATAGCTTCTCGGGATTTCCACATTACGGACAATACTGCTCTTTGATCTTATACTCATGGTCTGGCTACAGAGATGAGTGCATATATTGATGACCATAGTGCCAGACTGCAGATGACTGTGGAGGTTTTGAGCCGTATAGAGGCTAAGGTTATTGCACTTGCAACTGCTCCTCCATCTTTAGAGAGAGATGCCATGTTGGCATTGCTAGCCCGTTTATCCTTGGTTCCATAGACTAGCTTTGTTTTTCCTGTACATACTAGATCAGCCATTTTTATCATATACAGGACACTATGTATATATCAAACAGTGTTATATATCAAAAAAAATATATTTTTGATTCACTTCCCTGTTTGGATATGTATTGTCACTGCTGAGTGATTACCACTTCTTTCATGACTTACTGTTGTTGATGTATCTTGAGCTTCTCCTTGATGGACTGACAGTGAGATGTTAGAGAGTATCACAGATGGGCCTATTGATCAGGGTAGCTTGGTAGGACTTTAGGTTCCATACAGTTTCGGTGTCTTAGAACTGGTTTTTATTGGTTTTTGTTTTTTCTTGAAGGTCAAATCGCACCGTAAATGGATGCCTATGTACTCCCGGGCTGAGGGAGATCAGGTCATTCGTAGTTTAATTTTTTTTGTGAGAGAGGTTTAAAAAGTATTTGTCTTGAGTTTTGAGTTTAGTTTGATGAGTTTTTAAATTTTTTGTTTGGTTTGACCGCACCAGAAATGGCTACCTGCGTACTCCCAGGTGGAGGGAGATCAGGTCATTCCTAGTTCCGTCTTCTAGTGAAAACCGAACCTGATTTGATTTGTAGGACCCGGATGCAGTTATGCATACGTTTCAGACATAGTACCTTTTTACGGTGTCTAAGTAGATGAGTTGGGGAAATTCGCTCCCGTCCATCTCTTGTAGTCTGATAGCTCCTCTTGTCAACACCTCCTTGACAATGAAAGGGCCTTCCCAATTAGGGGCAAACTTTCCTTTGGCTTCGTCTTGATTGGCCAAAACTTTCTTCAGCACCAAGTCATTTTCTTTGAACTGCCGTATTCGGACCTTCTTGTTGTAGAATCAAGCAATCCTTGCTGATATAACTATCTGTGGAAAATGGTTGTAGCCCTCTTTTCATCTATCAGGGACAGTTGGTGATACCAGTCTTGCAACCAATGATCTTCATCCATCTGAGCGTCGATTAACACTCGCAAGGACTCCATCTCTACTTCTATGGGGAGGACTGCTTCCATGCCATAGACTAATGAATAAGGGGTAGCCCCAGTAAAGGTACGCATTGATGTCCTGTATGTTAATAGGGTTAGAGGCAGCAGGTCAGGCCATTCTTTGTGATTGGCGAACATTTTCTGCATGATCTTTTGATGTTCTTGTTGGCCGCTTCAACAGCACCATTCATCTTGGGTCGATAGATGACGGAGTTCAGATGCTTGACGTGGAACTTACTACAAAGTTCTTTCATCATTTGATTATTCAAGTTCTTGGCGTTGTCTGATACGATCACCTCCAGTTGTCCATATCGACAGACGACATTGTTTTTGATGAAACCAATGATTATCTCTTTGGTGATTTTGGGGAATGAGGCAGCTTCACCACTTGGTAAAGTAATCGATTATGGTGAAGATGAATCGATGACCATTGTTGGCTTTGGGTTATACTAGACCGATCACATCCATTCCCTACATGGAGAAAGGCCATGGTGAACTCATGTTGTGTAACTCATTTGGAGGAGCATATATGGCATTTCCATGTACTTGGCATTGAAAGCATCTCTTGACGCGATCATCACAGTCAGCTTTGAGAGAGATCCAACAATGTTCTATCTTTAGTATTTTCTTGGCCAGCAGATGACCGCTTATGTGTGGACCATAGATTCCACCATGGACTTCATCCATTAATCTCTGGGCTTGCTCTTTATCAAGGCATCTTAACAGGCCTATTCCAGCATCCCTTTTATAGTGTGAATCTCCGCTCAGATAGAACTTCATAGCCATCTTGTGAATTCGCTTTCGCTCGGCTTGGCTTGCCTCAGCGGGTGTAGATCCATCTCAGAGATATTCTTTAATTTCTTAATACTAAGGCCGTTTGATAGGAGGTATATCATCTGATATGTCTCCAATGTAATTCCCGTATGTCGGAGACTTCTGACTTATAAACTTGATGCAGGGAATCCCACTCCTATTGGATATGTGGATCAAGGAAGCTAATGTCGCCAATGCATCAGCGAAGTCATTCCTACCCCGAGGAATATGGATGAAGGTTATGTCTTCAAACTCTAGAGAAATGTTAATGACCTGCCGGTGATAGGGTAATAAATGCAGTTCTTTTGTATGATATGCCCTAGTGATTTGTCTAATGACTAACTTAGAGTCTCCAAAGACCAGTAAATGTTTGATACTCATGGATTGGGCTAGTTTTAACCCCATTATGCAGCCTTCATACTTGGCTGTGTTTTTGGTGTTGCCAAATTTAAATTTGGTAGCAACAGGATATTGTTCTCCTGTACCAGAGATAAGGACTGCCCCAGCTCCAGCACCTTCCATGTTTACTGCTCCATCGAAATACATTTTCCATAGTTGGACTATATTCACTTGCTGGAGTTGTAGAATTATCACGATCCCATCATCCGGGAAATAAGTCTCCAGGGGCTCAAACCCTCCTGAAGGTGCTTCATCTAATTGATCTGCAGTGCCTTGACTCTTGATTAACTTTTGAGTCACGTAGACAAAGTTGAACTGTTGTAGGATCAACTGCCATTTGGACAGTCAACAATTCAACATTGGCTTATTAAATACGTACTTCAGGGGATCCATGCGGGATATGAGGTAGGTTGTGTGCCCATGCAAATAGTGTTGCAACCTCATAGCGGCCCATGCTAACGCACAACATGTCTTCTCGATCAGGGTGTACTTCAGTTCATCGCTGCTGAATCTTTTGCTGATGTAGTAGATAGCTCTGTCCTTGCTACTATCATCCTTTTGTCCTAGCATGCAGTCCATTACATTGGAATTGACGGACAGGTACATGAACAAGGGAACTCCATCCGTCGGAGGTACCAAAATAGGTGCTTTAACTAGCTATTTCTTGATGGCAAGGAAGGCTTTCTGACAATCCTCGTTCCATTTGGTGGAGGAATTCTTCCTTCAGAGCTTAAATATGGGTTCACAGGTTGTTGTGAGCTGGGAAATGAACCGGCTTATGAAGTTAATTCTCCCCAAAAACCCACGTATCTCCTTCTCTGTTCGAGGTACTGGCATCTCAGTGATGGCTTTGATCTTGGTAGGGTCTAGCTCGATGCCTCGATTGCTCACCAGGAATCCCAGTAACTTGCCTGATTTGACGCCAAAAGCACATTTGGCGGGATTTAGCTTGAGGTTGTACTTACGTAACCTGTGGAATAGCTTCCTGAGATGGTCAATATGATCATCCTCCCTCTGGGATTTGATGATGATGTCGTCCACATAAACCTCTATCTCTTTGTGCATCATGTCATGAAATAGGGCCATCATGGCTCGCTGATATGTGGCTCCGGCATTGATGAGGCCGAAGGACAGTCACCTATAGTAGAAGGTTCCCCAGGGAGTGATGAAAGATATTTTCTCCCAATCTTCTTCAGCAACCATGATCTGATTATAACCAGCAAAGTAATCCACGAAGGAATACATGCCATACTGCACCGTATTGTCGATCAGGATGTGGATAAATGGCACCGGGAAATTATCCTTGAGGCAGGCTTTGTTCAAATCCCAGTAATCCACACATACTCGTACCTTCCCTCTGGGTTTTGGCACGGGGACTATGTTTGACAGCCACTCCGGGTATGTTGATACCATGATGATGCCAGCTTTGAATGTTGAACGACCTCTTCTTTGACTTTCAGACTCCATTTAGGTTTCAATTGCCTGAGCTTCTGTTTGACTGTCTTGAATCCATCTTTCATGGGCATTCGATGGATGACAATGTCAGTAGATAGGCCAATCATGTCTTCATGCGACTATGTAAACACATCCTGAAACTGCGTTAGGAGCTCGATCAGGTCGGCTTTTTGATCTGGTGTAAGGTCTAAGCCTATCTGGATTTCTTTGATGTTTTTGGAGGTTCTTATGTTGTTCGTGGTGGTTTGGTCGAGGCTTGGTTTGGGTTTGTCTTCGGTCCATTCTTTGATCTCCACTAGAATATCATAGTCATCTTCCTCCTCTTAATCAATATCCATCAAGTCGAAGTTTAGTTCTACATCAAAGTTGTAGTCATTTTGACAGGTTGGCATCTCATCAGCAGAGATAAACACATCCAATGCTTAAGTCCTAAAAACAAAAATGCTTTCATTTTAATATATACAACTGCTTAAATATACAAAGCATTTGGCAAAGCATGACAAAAGTTACTGCTATAGCTGTGCAATCAAAAGTAAGCAGTAAATGAAAGCATGTTTAAAGGGCAGACGGACTCTTTGCCCCTTTACCCTTTTTGACTGAGGCAAGGGATACTGTTCTAGTTATCCAGGGTTAGATCCTCATGAACAGGGAGGATCAATAATTTGTGATCATCTGCCTCGTCTCGGATGATGACTAAGACATCCTTCGAAATAGGGCTGGGGTTTTTCTTTGAATTGCCCCCATTTTCTTACTTGATGCAAAGATTTTGAATCTGATCCTAATCGTCGCTGTCTGGGATCTCATCATTCATACCCTCGTAATTTATGATAACCTGCATGTTAGCAAATGGGTCTCGTCCTTTATACAGGATCTTTTTTTCCATTTTTGCTATCCCTCTTGAATCTGGGAGTTGTTCTCTCACTTGCTGGTATAATGGGAGGAAATAACATGGTTGATACCACAGCTGGGATTTTCCTCATAGGTTTCACCCATCTTACACCCCTAAGGTTTGCCAGCAAAATTATGGAAGCATGAGCTTTAGAGTGCTTATGTGGATTCCGGCTACTCGACCCGGATGAATAACCCAATCCGGCTCTCCCTATCTGGCTCAGAATTTGGACTAGACTTGTGATGCCTTGTTGGTTCTTTCCTAACCTTTTTCCAGGTTGGAAACCTAAAGATACCATTTCCTGGCCCACTGTTATCACCTCGGTGGAGACCTTTGGTTTCAGGGCTGGTGCTCTGATAGGTAAATACTGAGTATCACTCACTTTCAGGGCCTGAAAACTTGCAGGTTCAATCCCTACATCAAGGCTGATCACCGACATGTCTCCTTGTAGGCAGACAAGGTATTCTAGTTTGTCATTGACTGTGATTAGGTTGTCGTTGATAATGTATTTGAGCTATTGATCGAGGGTGGATGGCACTGCCCCTGCCATGTGGATCCATGGCCTACCCATCAACAAGTTGTATCCAGTGGCGATGTTGAGCATCTGAAAAGACACATAGAAAGTGTGCGGGCCAATCTCTAATAGAAGCTTTATTTCTCCCATAGCTTGTCGGCGAGATCCATTCAAAGCCCGGATTACCACATGACTGGTTTTGATCCGGTTTGGGTTAATCTTCATTCTCTCTAAGGTATCGTAGGGAAAGATGTTGAGGGATGATCCTCCATCTATGAGCACACCTCCGATCACATAATCGGAAGACATCACAACTATATGTAGGGACTTACGATGGCCGGTCCCTTCTGCAGGGATATCATTGTCAGTGAAAGATATCACATTGTTGTTGAAAATGTGTTCTACCACGTAACGGAATTTCTAGGCATCCACGGTATGTGGTAGATGGGCTTCTTCCAGTACTTTCACTAGAATGTTACGATGATCCACTAAGGATAAGACCAAGTCTAGGATAGACATTTGCTTAGGTGCATCCTTCAGACTTTGCACTACTTTGACGTCATTATGTTCCATTTTATTGAGGAACTCTTCTTTTTTCTCTTCAGCCACCTTTTCTTTGGCCTTGAGGACTGGTTTGATCACCCACTGAGGCAGGTACAATGGATTATCCTTTGGTACTATGGCAATGTTGTTTGAGGTGGAACCTTCATTATTCCCGTAGTTCCATGGGACCCTCTTCACACTAATAACTGGATACTGAGGTCTGAGGGGCAAGACTAAAGGCTTGAGTGCGGCCACTTTCACAGGGTTTTTTGTTTCTTGGACCCCTTTCCCTGACAGTACTAACGGTATGAGGGATGTATCTTTATCACAGGAAACGACAGCCACTGTATCCTGATTCCACGCAGTGGGAATAAAGAGAGTGTTTTCATTTGGGAGGCCATAATCCCGATTCCCTCTTATCAATTCACCACTTTCAATCATGTTCTGAATCAGGTTACAAAGTGCCCATCAATCTTCAGTATCATGGCCAGGTGCATTGGAGTGATACTGACAAGTTTGGTCAGGCTTGAATTTCCTGGATCGAAGGTTCAATGGTGGTAATAAATCTGCAATCATTCCCTCATTGATTAACATCCGGAGGATTTCCTCCATTGGCTGGTTCAGGTTGGTGAAATTCCTTTGATATAGGAACTTCCCGCCATCTCGGCATCTCTCTCCTTTGACCATTTTGTCGGCTCAAGGTTCATGTTCATGAGACCAGTAGTGATCCCTCCTGAAGATCGTACTGATCTCCGATGGACTGATCTCCGATGTGGGAGGATTTACATCAGATGGGTTAGTCTGGTTTATCCGCTACCTGGTAATTTGATGTTGGTATACAACCAGTTCAGCTAACTGTTCAATTTGTTCCTTGATAGACCTAATCTTCTGCTCTATCAAGAATCGTCTTTCCAAAACTTTCCAACTATCTAGTCTGTTGTTTCTAGATGGAGTTGACTCTCCCACATATCGGAGATACTTGGATCCTCCTCTATTTTCTGTACTAATCATGTTGACACTCTCTTCTTTGTGCTAAGGGAGGGGATTGTCTTGTACGTGTGGTTGTTCAGGTTTGGTCACCACAATCTCTCCATTGTAAATCAAGTCTTGTATTTTGAGCTTGAGAGACCAACAGTCCGGAGTGTCATGGCCCGAGGATCCGGAATGGTAAGCACACTTCTTGCTTGGGTAGAAATTATGTCCACCAGTGTTGGTTGGTGGAAGGAGTTGGACAATCTTCTTCTGTACCGTCAACAGCTTTAGCACATTCTCGAGTGAATCCTCTAGAGGGGTGAAAGTTCTTCGACACCTGACCTCCATATTTTCTTGAAATGGAGGGTTTGAAGGTTGTGCTGGTGCTTGGAAAGCAGTATAGTTCCTCCTTTGAATGGGCATACTGTTTGACCCGCCTCTTTGATTCTGTCCTTGCAATACTAAGGACACTTCTTCATCTTTCTTCTTATATACCCTCCGAAGATTACTCCCGTAATTTTTGGACTGGATATGTTTAGCAACAGCTTCGAGGGAGGTCAAATCTTTTATCTTCCCGGACTTGAGCCCCATTTCTGCCATCTCACCATGTTTGATCATTTCAGAGAATAGTTTTCCTATGCCTGCTAGGACCCTCTCATAATATGGAGCTTCTTAGATGTCGATGAAGGTCATGACTATCTCAGTCTCATTCATAGGTGGAATGACTTGTGCTGCAACTCGTCTCCATCGTTTAGCATAATCTCTGAATGACTCAATACTTTATTTCTTGATTTTTGTTATTTGGTATCTATCTGGAGCCAGCTGAGATTGGAAGCTGTATTGACTGAGAAAGGCATGGGCCAACTCTTCCCAGCTATGAATTTTGGAGTTGTCTAAATGGGCATACCAGGATATGGCCTCTTCGGTCAGACTCTTCTAAAATAACTGCATTCGAAGTTTCTCGTCCTCTATATAGGATCCGAGTTCTCCAATGAATACATTTAAATGAGTATAAGGGTCTCCCAATCCATCATATTTCTCAAAATTAGGAGTTCTAAATTTTTTGGGATAACGAGCCCCAGGGAATATATAGAGGTCTGAATAATTGACACTGCCAAAGGCCCTAGTACATTTGATAGACCGGATAGTTTCTTCCATCTGCTGTACTTTCTTCAGAATGTCACTAGCTTCTTGTTCTTTGCTAAGGATTGTGATTTCAGGGGTTTTGTTGGTTGTGTCCTGGTCTTGTGGTCCAGGAATTTGAGTCTCTATCTTTTCAGTCTCTTAACTGCCACTACTACCACCAGGTTCTCCCGGTTCTGTGTGAGTTTGGGCTTGCTTCCCTTTAAGGGTCTTGCTCTGTTCTCTCAGAAAAATGGCCAATTCGGCTATCTGATTCTTCAGTCCTTCAAATTCTTCCCTAGAGACAGGGGTGGATTCTGGTTGAGCACTGGAAGTCATGTCCGTCGATGGACTTAGTGCCTTTTTAGACTTAGATCTAGTGATAGGATCAATTTTTCACCTACAACAAAACGTAAGCGTGTCAATTTCCTGAGGTAGGTAGGGATAGGATGCATGCCATGATGTGTTTTTGTGGTTTTCTAATCTTATCCTGCAAAATAGAGGTCAGTTATTTTTATGACAGGATAACATGACAGGATGTATATGACAAGGAATGTAAATTTTTATTATGATATTTACATTGTGCTCCTTTACATTGACATTGAATTGAAAGAGGAAGGCATGAAGAAGCTTCTCATCGAATTTGGTTAATCAGAGGCTGACCTATCTTAGGTTACTCTCGCGGCTTTTTGGCATGAAGGTCCCCAGATCATCGCAATCTACTAGAGGGAAAATTAATCCGATCTTTTAACTGGAGCGAATATGGGTGGTGCATTTTCATGAGTCCCCAGAGACTTAGCTGTCCCAGAGTCATTACTTATCACCGACGGGTTTTGCCTCCCGAAGGAGGAATCACATAACATGCATTCACATACATCGTGCCTCACCGTATGTATAAGATTACATTGGTGCGAAGCAGTAATATGGGTGCGAAGCACTAAAAATAGGAAAATAGCATTCACGCATTCATTCAATGTAAAGACGCAGCATTCACCCATTCATTCAATGTAAAGACGCAGCATTCACACATACGTAGTTTTAAAAGGGAAATGTTTGAAAAGATTTGAACGCGGCCTAAGCCCTCTACTGTCCCCAGCAGAGTCGCCACCTGTCGACGTTGAAAAAAATCCGCGGGTCGGGTCAGAACCCGGATCTTTCTCTTTTCCTAAGTTATGGCTACCTTTACTCTTTTTATTTGTGAAAAAGGTTTTGAAGGATTTTTTAGGAAAAGGACAACATGTATCATGTCGACGATTGAACATTTTACAGAGTTGCCAGTTGGTAGATTTGAAATAGTTGTACGAACTCAACTGAGTTTTATTTGAAAAGAGGCCCAATTGCTGGACACTGTCGAAACGTGATCTTTGAAACTGAAGTTTTGAGTTCGGGGGCTTGGTTAAGTGTGAAGAAGGTGTTAGGCACCCCACAACTCCCGTGTAAACACGGTACCGCATCTTTTCAGTATTTTCCTTAAAAATATGAAATGTGTGTGTGAATGCTGGAAGAAAATTGGGCCTATATTTGATTGAAAGCATGTCTATGCATCGTTGAACCTATATACGAAGGGTTTGATTTGATTTGCAAAGTCTTTGATTTGATTTGCAAAAGTGTTTGATTTGATTTGCAAAAGTTTCTTTTTACGAAAAGATTGTTGAAGTGATGTTTTGAAAGAAGGTTTTTCAAACCCTTACGCTAATATAGGAATTAAAGCATATTGATATTTCAGTTTTATCTTTTCAGCCTTAAGGCTCAATTTGAATGGTGATTGTAGGGCTGCGAAGCATCCTCGACCACAATATATATACAAGTGTCGGTCTCCTCATAGGCATGACAGCCATCGGAGGGACTCTGACACGACAAACCATATTTTTTATTATATTGAGGTATTAAATTAGGATAACCATTTTAAGGTCTTTTGTATGTACATTTTTTTAGAAAAATCGGCAAGGTACATTTGTAAAGTGGAGTTTGTCCATCGTGGGAATCAGATTCTGATCTGTTTGATCAGAATCTAGCTTCCCGGTTCCGTCTGGACCTATTTTGAACCGTTTGAAAGCTAGAGTTGGCGAGATTTAAATAAATGTAGTTCACCCGAAGAAATGTCAGTGCCGATTCATATAAAATGAATATTTAAAGCAACAATTGAATAAAAAATGAGTAAAGCAATGTATATATATAATTATATATGCGAAATCTGTAAAGGGCGATGGATTTTCACACCGGTGCTCGGACTAGAATTGAATTATATATATATTTTTAAAAGCTATATAAAAGCCATGGAATGATCCAGGCTGGACAAAATTGAAATATATATAAACAACAGTAAAAAGGGCGATGGGTTTTCACGCATGTGCCCGGACTGAAATATAAATATATACAAAAACGTAGTAAACCAACACTAGGAAGATAACCCAGTATGGTGAATGGTGCAAAAACAGTAAAAAGGCCACAGAATAATCCAGGCCGAACTGAAATATAAATATATAAATATATATATATATATATATATATATATATATTTCTAGACAGAAAAATAGTCAACCAAGACTGGAAAGATAACCCAGTGTGGTGAAGGCTGCTTATATATCCATATTTATATATAAAAGTAGTAAAAAAGCCACAGAATGATCCAGGCCGAACTAAAATATAAATATATATATAGACAGAAAAGTATTCCACCAAGATTGGGAAGATAACCCAGTGTGGTGAAGGCTGCTTATATATGCATATTTATATATATAAAAATAGTAAACTACCGCGGATTTGACATCTGTGCTTGACAAAATTGAAAAGTTAATATCTATACAGTTAAATACATACAAAAAAAAAGTCAAACCCGAACTGATAAGATAACCAAGTCTGGCAAAGTTGCTAGTAACGAAGATGCAAGTATATAAAAGCTGCTGGAAGCGACGAATCGTCAATCCGAGTTGTAGAAATGCCAGAAAATGCGTTTATGTACGAAAATATACCAAAAGTTGACAAAAACGGCCACGAAACAGAGTTCCAGACATATTTATAAAACGAAACTTGATATGCAAGTGTATAAAAGTGCGAAGAAGTAATAATAACTTTCTGATCGTAAAAATACTCACAATGGACTGCTACGCGGGCTTTTTGCCAAATCGTAGGCTTTAAACATCCGAATCTACCGGTTATTTTCTGATATATGGTAGTATATGGTTATATCTACGTGTTAGAGTGAAACATTTTGGGTTTGGAAGACAAGAAAATAGCCAGAAAATCAAACAGGCAAGGGTTCGGAGCGTTTTTGAATTCTTAAAATGAGAGTGGGTGAACCTCTATATATAAACCAGGGAGCCTCCACTCTACCTGCTGCTGCCGCAGATAGAGGTTAGGCTCCACGTGGCATGGGCCCTGTGGCCGGTTCCTTCATCTCGAAGTACGTGCACTCCGAGCAATGCGAGGTCTGATTCAAAACTTTTTAACTTTTAATCGGAGCGTCAGTTTAAGGCATGATATACCTTTTCGAAAAGCCCAAGCCAAGAGTGTCACAATGACATGGGATAAAACATTTTCCGGGTCTAAGAAGATGGGTTCATAACAAGGTCTTAGATTCACCACAGTTTATTCGTTGAGCTGTTTTGCGCTGTTTGCACTCGGGATTATTGTGATGATTCGTTCTGACCTTGGTGGCATCAATTCAGCTTTAGTTTGACTGAATCAGCTTAGAGTTGGTAAAATGACCATTTTTCCCCTCCCGGGGTTGCCTTCAGTGTCGGCATGGTCTTCGGTTGACTTCCTGAGGTTGTTTCCAAGACTTGGATCCCATTTGAGTCTGTTTGTCCTCAGTGTTGTCTCTGAGGTTGACTTGGTCACTCCAGGTTTTCCTCTGGAGATGTTGTGATGCTTCAGGATTGGTTCTGAAGTTGACCTGACCTCCCGGGTTGAGATCGGGGATGACCTGCACTTCCCGGGTTGAGACCGAGGCTAACCTATACCTCCCGGGTTGAGACCGGGGCTGACCTGTACTTCTCGGGCTAAGATTGGGGCTAATATATACCTCCCGGGTTGAGACCGGGGCTTACTTGTACCTCCCGGGTTGAGACTGGGGCTGACATGTACATCATGGGTTGAGATCGGGGCTGACCTGTACCTCCCGGGTTGAGATCGAGGCTGACTATTACCTCCCGAGTTGAGATCGAGGCTGATCTCTACCTCCCGGGTTGAGACCGGGGCTGATCTGTACTTCCCGAGTTGAGACTGGGGCTAACCTACACCTCCCAGGTTGAGACCGGGGCTGAGCTGTACTTCCCGAGTTGAGACCGGGGCTGAGCTGTACCTTCTGGGTAAAGATCGGAGCTGAGATGTACCTCCCAGGTTGAGACTGGGGCTGATCTGTACCTCCCGGGATGAGAGCGGGGCTGACCTGTATCTTCCGGGTTGAGACCGAGGCTGACCTGTAACTCCCGGGTTGAGACCGGGTATGACTTGTACCTCCCAAGTTATGACCGGGGCTGCCTTGTGCCTCACGGGTTTAGACCAAGGATGACCTTTACCTCATGGGTTGAGACCGGGGCTGACCTATACCGTTTGGGTTGAGACCGGGGCTGACCTATACCTCCCGAGTTTAGACCGGGGCTGACCTGTACCTCCCGGGTTGAGACCGGGGCTATCCTGTACCTCCTGGGTTGAGACCATGGCTGATCTGTACTTCTCGGGTTTAGACCGGGGCTGACCTGTACCTCCCGGGTTGAGACCGGGGCTAACCTGTACCTCCCGGGTTGAGACCGGGGCTGACCTGTACTTCCTGGGTTGAGACCGGAGCTGATCTGTACCTCTCGGGTTGAGACCGGGGCTGATCTGTACCTCCCGGGTTGAGACCGGGGCTGACCTATACCTCCCGAGTTTAGACCGGGGCTGACCTGTACCTCCCGGGTTGAGACCGGGGCTATCCTGTACCTCCTGGGTTGAGACCAGGGCTGATCTGTACTTCTCGGGTTCAGACCGGGGCTGACCTGTACCTCCCGGGTTGAGACCGGGGCTAACCTGTACCTCCCGGGTTAAGACCGGGGCTGACTTGTACTTCCTGGGTTGAGACCGGAGCTGATCTGTACCTCTCGGGTTGAGACCGGGGCTGATCTGTACCTCCCGGGTTGAGATCGGGGCTGATCTGTACCTTTCGGGTTGAGACAGAGGCTGACCTGTACCTCCCGGGTTGAGACCGGGGCTGATCTGATGGCCCGGTATTGAGACCGGGGTTTATTCAAAAGACAATTTTGCCCTCCTACAGTGTTAGTAACAGGGAAAGAAAATTTCGAGTGTCTACATGGAAGTGGTTTGAGAAATTCCGAGGACGAAATTTTATAAGGAGGGAAAAATGTGACAACCTGGAAAATCGGATTGTCCAGAAATTAAGATTAAAGAATTAATAAATGAATTTTTATGGATTATATTTTGTGTTATGTGTTTATTAATCATTCTATGACATAGGATAATTAGAAATGGGAAGGAATTTGGCTACTAGCTAGAATGAACGAGTAAGAATTTTCTAGACGAAAATAAAAGATTTTCGAGAATAAAAATATTTCTGATAAAAAGACGAAATAGGCACTATTCATGTTGAAACAATAAGGATTAGGGTTTTAACCCTAAGCCATTTTGGGAGATTGGAATGTCGGAATGATATTCTGTCAAAAGATTTGATAGTAATATACCGAGAAAATTTAAGTTTGCCGAGAAAAGTTTTCTCGGAAGAAAATCGCGAAAATCACTATTCATCTGTTTCTGCTCAGGAATTATTATTGAAATTCCAAGAAACACGTAATGATAGGATTTTAAGAGAAGATGGAATATGTAATAATATTTCATTTATGGCTCGCGAAGTTTTTGCTTGCGAACTTAAAACCCTAAGGGTTAGGGAAAGTGGAATTAAAGAAAAAAGTGGTTACGTTTAAAAATAACGATTATTATAAATAACGAATACGAGTATAATACCAGTTATTATACGAGTATAATACGAAGAGGATACAAGAATTAATATGACGTATAAATACGAATTTTATACGAACTAAATAGATTTAATTTGAATTAAATTAAGAAATAAACCCGTGGGTCGAACCGGTGGGTTAACGGGTGGGTTAAACCCATGGGGCAACTCATGAGCATATGGGGGACATAGTGGCCATGTGCTAGCACATAGGAAGACATAGGTTGGCAAGTGGGGGGAGGTGGTCTTAAGGAGGTTTGCCCTCAAGACCATTATGCCCTTGGTCTTGTTTGCCTAAATAAGAGAGCTTAAGGCTCATTTGTTGGGTTTGAAAAACACCGACAACTCCTATATGGAGAGAGGAGGGAAGAGAAAAGAAGAGGAAGAGCTCTTGTGTTGAGCAACCAAGAAGCAAGAGAAGCTAACTAAGACTTTGTCAAGAACATAAAGTGAAGAGTTCAAGATCACTTATAAGGTATAAATGTTAACCCTTAGAATTTCATATTCCTTCAATGTTTAAATCGAAAGAGAACTGAGAATTGAAGAGCATGAATTGTAGGATGTGGTAAGATGGATGTTAGTGGTTTTTAAAACTCTAATAACCAAGAACAAGTAAAACCGTAATTAAATGGTTAAGGAATGTAAAGAAGAAAACCTTTAAAACTTAGATGTTTAATATGGATAGAATCGTAAATGAATTACTACTGGATTAATTCCATTTGGTTTAACGTAAAAATAACGAGAAATGAAGATTCAGCGAAAGTTACGCGATTAGACGTTAAGCGTCGAATCTTAAATTTTTCCGGAATAGAAATCAAAAGTTGATGTATGATTCGAAAAACGATGGTTTTTTACAACATGTGTAATAAGGTAAATAAAATGTGCGAGAGCAAGAACGAACGAATTCGGAGTTAAAACGAATAATTGAGCGTCGAATGTTCATGAACGTTTAACTAAAACATAAAAATGGATGAAACTGTCAATTTTTCACCAATGGATTCAGAAATGAATTCTGACTGGATGGAATCGTAGAACATGTTATATATGAACTATTGGCTTTGGAAAGAGCCAATTCCGAGTTATAACGATTGCGTTATGAGCTCGGAAATTTCAAAATTTGAAAACTTAGAAGAAAAATTCATGCAACAGGGTTGGCGTCGCGGCGCCGCAGCGCCGCCCAAACCTAGGTAGCTGGCGCTGCAGCGCCAGCACAGTGTTTTTGAGTTCTGCTGACCGGCGCCGCAGCGCCAAGAATAAGCCTTAGTCCGCGCTGCAGCGCCCTTAAGGGAATTTTTTTCCGACGCTAATATTTTATGTCCCAAATTTTTACATGGTAATTATGGGGCAAGTATATGATTAATATTCATGAAGGGAAATCACTTAAACAACATGTTTAAGAATGATTTTAAGAATTAAACGTTGAATAAACCTATTTAAATTTTAAAACTCAAAACCCGAAAATGTGAACCGGGGATCGTGGTCGAGTTAATGCGCGCCTCATGATTACATGATATGTAATAGAGGTGTGGCATTCGAGAATGTTAAGAAATGAAGTTAAAACTTATGTAATGTCTATAGGAAATTCGATAACGGGAATTCGGTGGAAATGTGCTCTACCTAGCGAATCGATTAGGGTTTCGCTTGTCATGATGTCTAACGATGATCGACGAGAGTCGGTTTATGGCATATGAATGATGATAAGCCGTAACGAACGATAATAAGAGAATGAAGAGTAACGTATAACGTTGAAAATCTGATTTAATGGTAATAACTTGAATAAATGTTTCGAGTCGTATGGACCGGACGTGGTAAGAAGTGTAATGAAGATTAATTTAACAAACATTATAGTTATAATGGTTCGAATAAGTTAAGTAAAAAATTGTAATGCAGTCGTAGTCTATAATGGTCGAGATATAGTATCTGGGATAAATGAGTCCGTCAGAGAGTGACGATATATACGAACTAGCAACCGATCTAACTCACTATGGAAGACAGTGTAGACGAGACGGGAAACCAGTTTGTTGGTTGTTTGTGGAAAACTACTCAGTGTACTATATTTGACTACTGTTAGAGACTCGATGAGTACTAAGTGTAATGTATTAAAAGAATAAAAGAATGGAAGTAAAGTTGGTCGCGTAAACGTAGTTTACAAGAACGCTAACCATAAGAAGTAAAGTGAAGTTAATCTAATTCTTAAGTCAAGTATATGACTAATGGATATGTGTTTCCCTATGTGCTTTATAGGGATTGTGATGAATGATAAGGCGTAGGCAGTACGCAGCGCTAATGCAAGTTTCCTGACATCATTCATATTCTGTTATGAATGCTAGTTTCTTAAAATTTCCCAAATGTTGAACTTGGGAAGTTTGACCTATGTACAAGTGTGTGATACTTGTACAAGGTGATATTATATATGAGGACTTGTGCCACAATGTTAACACTTCGGTGTTTCAGTGAAATAAACTGTTCTGTGATTGAACTGTTAAGTGTCTAAGAGTTCGGTTTATTCATGAACAGTTCTTATTAAGTATATGCTAATGATTCTAGCCAGACATAATCTGTATGAACGGATAGAGATTAAAGTATGACAACGTATATGCAATGTATATTTTTAAATGATAGGAATCGGAACGTATTCCTATTATTCGAGATGCTTCATAACCATTGTTCGGTTATTGCAGACTTAAAAGAATTTTGATTCTTGCTTTGGTTGTTATTCAACTGCTATGACTTACTGAGCAATTGAATGCTCACACTTGCTTAAAATACAAATATTTTCAGTGAACCGCGGTAGTATGTATTAAAGGACCTTATGAAGATCAAGGTGATCGATGTCCTGCTATGGTGAGATGTTATGGTTGCGAATACCATTAGCATCACAAGATGAAGTAATGTTCATGTTATGAACATGCGTGAAGATCAAGCCAAGACTTGTAGAATAGTTAGCTAAAACTATTCTGTAAACATGGTGACTAGTTAAGTCACACTTGTAACGTGATAAGAATAATAAAATTATCATTATTTTTAATGAATGAAGATTTTAAGGTAATAGAACCTGGGAAATGGAATGATATATCGTTAATCTTCAGGATTTAATGATGTATGTATGGAATGAGAGATACTCATAACGTACGGAATTCGGGTGTGAAGATAGATCAGATTTTGGGGCGTCACATATATCTATAAATAAACTAACATTCATACAAATCCATCGATATATCCATCTATATATACAAATTAAAAAAACAAACACAATAATATAAACATCCACGCATGTTGTGCTCATATATATAAACAAGTATCGTCCGAGTAAAATTTATTTATAAATGTCATAACGTACAATATAAAAATGCATTCGTACATGCAGTCGGTGAAAAAAAAAATTAATGTAGATTAACAAGAGAAGAGGAAATACAAAATGTTTTCTTGGATTAATATAGTCCAAATGGGGCTGTAACAAAAGAGCAAACATGTATTATTACATGTAAAATTAAATTAAACATGTAAAGCTAAACATAAAGATAAAGTACATAAAGCTAAACAATGACAAGATTAATTACCTGTTCGGGCTCATCCTGGTGTTATGCTGCTCTCGCCACTGTATCTGCTAACTCCTTAGGACTCAAAGACTGCAGATGCCCGCCAAGTGTAAGAACAAGATTTTGATCCTGACATATTGCTCTCATACAGTCAGTAGGACTGTGCGGTGTCGGATAGCATGAGCACTGAGTAGACTGACTAGCAGAGCTGCCTGTGCCACTGATAGTCGATCGTCGTTGTTGTCCTTGGCCTTTGACATATTTCTTCTTCACAACTGACGCCCTCTCCCACAATTCTTGATCAATCGACAGCTACGGGGTGCCTTCTGGATAACACTCGTTTGGTAGACTTTTATAAGTGTCATGTTAGCAGGTTAAAAATTAAATATTTAAAAATAAATATAAAATACATAAGAATGACGTAAAAATTTATAAACATATCAAAGTACCGCTATCTGGATAGCCTTAGGCAAACCATCGCGGGTGACCACGTATACATCCAGCCAATGGATAGGCTGACCCTGAGACTAAGCCTCCTACAAAATATTCTTGTATATTAATATGTAAACATGTGATATACTAAAACTTAAACTTAAACTTTGCAAAATGTGTACTCGTGCAGCAATATGCTACAACTGTGATATATTTTCGCCCCTATATGTGCCTTTTGCCTTATCACCCTCAGGTGCACTTAAGGCTCTGTTAGTGGCGACAGTCTTGCGTCTTTTCACCCTGCTCTCAGCTCGCAACTGCTCACACATCTCAGTAAACTTTAAGCAAGTATTCTAATTTATTTTGTTCTTATGTACTAAATTTGATTGAGCAAGTATCATAAAGTGTTCTATCCCTATGTATTAAACTTTGTTGTGCAAGTTACCTAACTTGTGCAATTCTATTACTATGTTCTAATTCCTTCTATCATGACAAGTTTCTCTAACTCAAACTTGAGTTATTATCTTTCAAGCATGTTAATGGATGATTATTAATGATATTCGCAATTAGTGAAAGTATCTTATCTATAACTTTCTAAATTATGTACAAGTAGGTATCCTGATCTTGTTTATTTTTAAGCAAGTATCCTTCACTTATTTATATTCAAACAAATTCTCGCAATTCATTTGATTCATTCATTGATTATAAGTATCTCAAAATTGTTATCATGTGATTCATTTAATCTAAATTATGGTTCTTAGAATACTAAGTTTGATAATGCAAGTGCCCTCACTTGTATAAATTGTTTCAATTGAATAAATATCCTAAATCTCAAAATTGTTTAATATAGAAAGTTTTGATACATACTCTTAAATCTTGGTATGTATACACAGTTTAAATGCTGTCTATGCTATTTGATCCAGCTAGACATAGTTTTAAATATTTTATTAAATATTATTGAAAATGATAGAGTCGTCCAACTGAATTGCTTTGGTTCGAACTCCAAACTGAGCATGAACATCCATAAATTGGGAAATAATTTTTATGCGCCAAAAGCGATTATGATGAACCCGAATGTCGTTACTGTATGTAGTATTGATCAATACAGGGCATAACGTGCTGATCACCCACCATGCTCGTAAGTATGTCGGTTTACAGATGAATTTTTGTTTAAACCTTTTTTAACTTGAAAATAAAAGTTCATGGTCTAGTGACCGCTTAGCATCTATAGTCAATACGTCGTTACAAAAATATAAATGATTCGATAGGTTGTTCAGAATTATTCAGTTATTTCACAACTATTGATTCGTTGTAGAAGTATATTTATAGAAAAATTTTAATCCTTTTGTACAATATCCATTAACTTTTATTACTTGCTGAGCAATTGAATGCTCATTCTTGCTTTGAAATAAAATATTTTCAGCTAAACGAGATCAAACAGAAGGTTCTGGCAAGGACAAGGATAAGGAGAAGCTGAATGAATAGTTAAAGGGCGTTACTTGTGATAGTTAGAATTTTGTAATGTGATAATATATTATCTATCATGTAATGAAGTACTTAAAGGTTTTTGTATCAGGGAATAGACAACTCTGATGTAATATTTTTAAT
The DNA here is from genome assembly GCA_020205555.1 of Panax stipuleanatus. Classification (NCBI taxonomy): domain Eukaryota; kingdom Viridiplantae; phylum Streptophyta; class Magnoliopsida; order Apiales; family Araliaceae; genus Panax; species Panax stipuleanatus. The sequence goes on along the minus strand of CM035124.1, from coordinate 122,064,466 downwards.
TAATTAATATATTAAGCAATTTGAATGAATGGTATCGTGAAGCACCAAATACGGGTTACAAGTACCCGGATTTGGCGGCGTCACAACTTGGTATTAGAGCTTTAGGTTAGAAACCTTAGGTGGGGATAACTTAGGCTATAACCTTAGGCTAGATAGAAGTGTCGAAAAATGAATAACTCAAAAAGATTTTAAAGGAAATGAATTGAGGAAATTCATTGTAAAACGAAATAAAAACTAACTTAATTGAAACTATTATTTAGTATGTGTATATAATGTGTATTATGTACTAATCAGAAGTAAATTGTGTGTAGATGTCAGGTAAAAAGGAACTAGGACACTCTCATATTGCAAACGAGGAGCAAATTATTCCACCCAAGCCAATATCTAAGAAAATAGCTGAAATAGAGTCTCACATTGAAGATGACCCTAAGGAGGTGATCATTTTGGAAAATAATAATATTGGAACCATTATTGGTAGTACCAACGAACGTAGAGGATTTGAAGGATAAGGTGTTTTTCTGGAAGAATTATGGAAAATTGAGCGACTTTTAAATAGTCACTTACATAAGGCATTAATTGAAATAATAGAAGGGTGAAATAAGTTGAAGGCCCAAAGTGATGAAATAGAAGCCAAATACAATAAACCGGGTGAATCTCCAAATGATGAGGGAGAAAGAAAGATAAACATTAGCGTTCTAGGAAATACTAGAATTAAACCAAGGGAATCTTTAAAAAATAGAGAAAATATGAACTGGAATGGTTATAATTTTCTCATTTTGTAGGTAATAGAGGGATAAGATATGTAAATAGTAGAAGTTATAAGGTTATAAAGCGGAATATATTATAAAAAGCATATTAATATAAATTTTTGTTAAGTATGTTTTGTGATGGGTATGTGTTAGTATGTATAATTGATGAAATATTAATATTAGTAAATATTTTATGAGGTCGACAAAGACCCCAGTAAACCAGAAATAGATTAAAATATAACTCGTTAATAAAAGAATTTTGAAGAAAGAATTTGAGTTCCGTTAGTAACTAGATTACGTTATAACGGGTAATTTTGAGCCATTACAAGTCAAATAAGACTTAAGTTAAGCAAAGAGTTTCTGCTCTTGAATGGGATGGGAAAGAGTAATGAAGTAATAAATAGGTTAGAGTAATTCAATAAAAATTGATTGATTAATAAATAAGGGTCCAGGGATAGACATAATTTGAATGTACGGTAATAGTGATTCCGGGGACGGAATCCTTATAAGGAGGGGAGAATGTAAGGACCGAAAATTTTATATGATTATATATGTGAATTTTTATGGATAATTGTTTTTTGAATTACTTTGAGTATACGATCAGTGAATATGTGTTATGTGCTGTGAATTAAGTAAGTTAATTAATTAATTTAATTTAAATTAACTAAGAAATGTAAAAGAAGCTATGAGGAATAATAACCAATCAAATTGATTGAAGAAAAGTGTAAGGCAAGTTTATGTATAAAGTAACATAGCTTTAATATTGGCCTTGAATGGTAAATGAAAAGATTTATAATCTTTAAATAATTTATTAGTATGACTAATATAAAGTGGATAAATATGTATAATGATTTATTAAGCCAATTAGGGATAATTGAATTAAAGAATTAGTGGAACAAAAAGGAAAGCCAAGGAATAAGAATATTAAATTATTTATCAAGGTATTATATAGAATGAATATGTAATGGAATGAATATAATAATTATTTATCAATTATGGTAAATACTTTGGGGCTTATGTGGAATATGTATGTGATTAAATAAATATTGATAGGTCTCCAAACTAATCAGTTTATTTTGATGATGTTGATGATAACAAACTTAGTAAATAGGATTAATATAAAATAGGTAGAATCCTCTCTATAGGATTATTATATAATTTGATTTTAATTATCCTATTTTATTCCTAACAAAAATATTTTTTCATCCTAAAATTGAATTTATTTTTCTTGACCTTGATAAATTAATTATCAAGTGTTAATTAAATTTATTCAAATATTAACATTTCCTAAGGTAAGGAGATTCCTATTCTTTTCTGAAATGATTTTCTAAAAATTCTTATTGGGCAAAAAGAATTCAAAATTACTTTTATAATATAATATCTATTTATACGGTATATATATAAGGAATATGCATTATATATATATATATGCATTAAATGCATGCATGTGCCGTGTGTGAGTGTGTGAAAACAAGTGCAATGCAAATTATGTGTGTGAGTGCAAGTGATCCGTGTGTGTAAATGTGATGGTGCTGTGCATGGTTTTTGGAAAAAGAAAAGGCTTCCAAGTTTGAAAAACATCTAATATGCAAAACTTTTAAAATAAAAAACCTAGTCATTTGGCAAAATAATTTTCTATGAATGCCCAATCCGTGTGCTCATCTTTCATCTGAACCATTCATTTTACATCCATGCAATCTGAACCATTGGTTCAAAATCAAATTTCAAAAATTACTATTTTTTCCTCAACTTCAAAATCCTATAAATAAAAAGCTTTTCATTCATTCTAAATTTACCAATTCACAAAACAAAAAAAAACTATATCTCCTTGCCTACATACTCTCTACAAAAAGCTTTTTCTTCATCTTCTAATTCAAAGTTCTATTTCTTGAAAGAAGATTAAATTAGGTCAAAATAGTTGAGATAAGTTATTAAATTTCTGCATTTATATTATCTCATATCTACTTATATATATAGATATATTAAAGATAAATTATTATACACATTTATATATATATATATATATATATATATTTAATCTATCAAATATTATAAAAAGTTTGCACTTAGATACCGATATAATTCAGAAGAAATTTCTCTTCTGAGACGGTCTTTAAATCCTAAGTGGCTTTTTATTAATATTGATACATTATATAAGTATTGAAAAATATTTATATAATTATCATATTGTGAAAAAAATAATTTGGCCAGTACTTAGATACCGATATAATTCGAATGTTATTTCTTTGAAATTCTCTGAGACGGTCTTTAAATCCTGAGTGACCAAATTTTCACATCATAGATCAAATATAATATATATATATATATATATATATATATATATACGTGGGTGAAAATTTATCATACTTAATTGTTTTACGCATTTATATATATCTATATTTAATCTATTAAATATTATAAAAAGTCTGTACTTAGATATCGGTATAATTCGGATGTTATCTCTATGAAATTCTCTGAACTGTTCTTTAAATCCTAAGTAACTTTTTATTAATATTGATACATTATATAAGTATTGAAAAATATTTATATAATTATCAGATTGTGAAACACACAATTTGGTTAGTACTTAGATACCGAAATAATTCAGATGTTATTTCTATGAAATTTTTCGAAACGGTCTTTAAATCCTGAGTGGCCAAATTTTCACAATATAGATCAAATATAATATAATATATATACGTGGGTGAAACAAATTTCATCAAGTATTATTTATTTGATAAATCTATTATATTTGATAAACTTTCATAACAAGTATCTTACTCACAAACTTATTTATTCACAAAAATACTTGTTGCACTATAAGTGATTTTATATGGTTTTCTAAACTCAAAGTTATATCTTTTCAAACCATAAAAACACACTCTTTATAAAGAAGAACCTTTTCTAGAATTGTTTAAACCATAGAAACACATTCTTTATTAAAAGAAAAGAAAATCTTTATAAAACTGCATCATAAAACACATATCTGCTTATTTTAAGCATTTCACATAAAAGTCTTGAACTTTTATATTTGATCTTAAAATACATATTTGGTCTGAAGCATTCCACATAAAAGTCTTGAACTTTTATTTGATATTTGATCTTAAAATATATATCTGCTTATCTAAGAAGTATCTACTATAAAAGTCATTTGAACTTTTATAAATCTGTACTAAACTTTATCTGCTTACTTTAAAAGCAAATTCAAAACTATCTTTTTGTAAAAGGAAAAAGGGTAGAGTCAGCTTATTTTATATATCTGTGAGAAAGACAAAAATTCTTTGACCAAGACTAGAGTCTTAGAGAGGTCAGCTGGGAGTTGGGTCTCTAGTGTACTTGTGAGGTGAGGAAGAGATTGTTGTTTCAAGACCAGGTTATAGAATAGTTCTAAGCTCAAAAGAAGATTCAACTAAGCTTGAGGAAGGAGCTGGGAGTTCACTGTCCAAGATAGTTAGTTGTGAAGAGTTGTAAGTTGAGCTATAAAACTTTGTAAATGTTTCTCCACCTAGTGAAGGAGCATTTATTATAGGAGTAATAGGATCTCAAGCCCTGGAGAGGAGCTCGAGACTGGCGTAGCAATATACCCAAGTTGTTTATTGTGAACCAGATAAATCTCTGTGCATTGTGTGATTGAATTTTTCTAATTCTGCATATTAATTTCTGACACTATAAATTAATTTGCTAAAAATTCAAAAAGGCCTAAGACAATTTTTTAACCAGTAATAATCCATTCAACCCCCCTTCTAGATTATTATTGGACTTTTAATTGGTATCAGAGCAGTGCTCTTTAACCTGTTTGTTAAGTAAATACAGGCATATCTAAGAGTAGATCCATCTATGACCTACAATGCTACCGGTTGCGAAGAAGGACTATCAATGTCTAGACCTCCACTGTTTGATGGCACAAACTTTTCAACCTGAAAAAATAGATTCAAAATCTATGCCAAGTCACAAGGAATCAAAGTCTAGATGGCAATAGAACGAGGTGTAAGAATTCCCATAAAAATTGAAGGTGAAAAGATCATTAAAAAAGATGCTAATGAATTCACCACTGAAAATGAGGAGACCATGAATATAGCTGCCAAAGCCGAGCTAGTGCTTACTAGTGCTCTTATAGAAAAAGAATACAAAAGAGTTAGCAACTGCAAAAATGCTAAAGAAATTTGGAAAAAAATTGATTGTAACCTATGAAGGAACCAATCATATTAAAGAAATCAGAAAAGATACTCTAATCCAAAAGTATGAAAGCTTCAAGTTAGAAGAAGGTGAAAAAATCATTGATAAAGAAACACGTTTTTCCAGAATCATTGATGAACTGGAACAACTAGGAAAAGTTTACACAACAAATAGGAAGAATAGAAGAATCCTCAAAGCTCTTCCATCTGTACGGAAAATAAAGGTTACAGACATCAAGGAAATGCAAGATCTAACAGCATATCTTCTTGATAGCCTTATTGGAAATCTTTGTGTTCATGAAGTCGAAATGCTAGTAGAAAAAGCAGGATCAGATACAGATCTCAAAAAGAAAAGGATCACTTTCCAAGCTCTACTAGTTGATCAAGAAAGAGATGATGATGAGTTAAATGAAGAACTCCTAAGTCTAGATAATAACGAAGTTACTTTATTATCAAGACAACTCAGGAGGGTAATCCAAAGTAAAGAAAAAAGATATGGCAAAGGCTTTATGAAAACAAACAACAACTTTAACAACTTCAGAAACAAGCAAGTCGTCAAACCAAAAGCACAAGGAGCAAACTTCAAAGCTAACAACAACAATTTCAAAAATGCTGGCTCCAATGAGAATTCAAATACATGCTTTGAATGTAATCAGCCTGGACACTTCAAGAAGGACTGTCTTAAACTAGCCAACAACAAAGTACTAGTGGCTGAAAAAGGCTGGGATCTAAGTGATGAAGAAGGAGCTGTTGAACAACCCGAGGAAATCGCAAATCTATGGCTAATGGCAGACAATGAATCATCACCAAAATCTGAGGTAAATTCTTAATATTAATTACCTAGTACTTCATTTGTCACACTCAGTTTAGATAATATAAATGAAGAACATCATGAACTACAAGAAGCATACAATTGTTTTTAAGAAGATAATGAAATAATTAAAAAAAAATTATTAAACTAAAAATTTCATCAGAAAAATTAATTAAAACTAATAGAAATCTAGAAATAGAAATTTCAAATCTAATCATAATTAATGAAACTTTCAAAGAAGAAAATGAGAAACTAGAAAATGACTCTTCAAAAAATCCTGTATTAAAAGAAGAACTAGATAAATTAAAAAATAAAAATAAAAATCTCGAAATTGAAAATTCAACACTTATTATTTCTATTGAAAATCTTGAAATTAAAAGTTCAACTATTGCTGTACTTATTGAAGATTCTCAAATACTAAATCAAGAGTTAAGTAAAGAAATTGAAACAGTCAAGAAGGACAGTTCTTCTCAACAAATAAACGAGACAAATGAAGAATCCACCTTAATAAATCAACTTAGAATGTTGACTATAGAACGAGATGATTTAAATTCAACAGTTATAAAATTTACAAAAGTTAAAGAAAATCCTGATGTTATGCTCAGTCAACAAAGATGTGGTTTTAACAAAGAAGGATTAGGATATGTCGAAGAATCTAGTAAGACAAAAGATAAAGGACTCTACCATGTTAAAAGCAAAGAAAAAGAAAGTCATACATCTCCTTTTTCTAAATGTTCTTACTGTAATAGGAATGGTCATTCAATTTACTCATGTAATGCCAAAAACGAAAACTATAAAAGGTAAAATTATTTGGGTACCAAAAGGAACTTACACTACACTCATTGTCATAATAAGAAAATCTCATGAAAGATCATCTAGAAACATTCATCAAAATCCTTCAAATTACAATAATAGAGCAAATTATGCATCTTACAAACCTGCTACTCATAGAACACTAGTGTCTACTAAAACTTATTATCCTGTACCAAATTTTGTAAAGAAAAATACAAATGATCCTTATACAAAATGGAAAAATTACCCCAAAGAACCCTTCTCATTAAAGGGTACCAGTTTGTGAACTTAATATATGTTGCAGGTATGTCTCACAGCTGACTCTAGTAAAAATAAATGGTACCTTGATAGTGGTTGTTCAAGATATATGACAGGCGACAAAACAAAACTGAACAATCTACAAGCTACAGACTGTGGTGAGGTAACTTTTGGAGATAGCAACAAAGGTAAAGTTATTGGAATTGGAAGTGTTGGAAATAAACACATAACCATCTCTAATGTTTAATTAGTCATAGGACTTAGGTATAATCTTTTATCAATTAGTCAATTATGTGATAGTGGTTTTAAAATAACTTTCAGTCCTCATAATTGTTCAATATTTGACCAATCTGGTAAATTAATTCTATTATATCCTAGAAGTCAAAATGTGTACACATATGACCTGGATACATACTCACACCTTGACAATGTGTGTCTTTTATTTGCCAATGACAATCCATAGTTGTGGCATCATAGGTTAGGATACATTAACATGAAATTAATAAATAACATATCTTCTAAGGAACATGTCTGTGGTCTTCCTAAATTAAAATTTCTAAAAGATCATATCTGCAAAGCTTGTGAATTAGGAAAACAAATACATGCATCTCATAAACCTAAGCTTACAGTGTCAACCTCTCGACCATTAGAACTCTTACATATGGATTTGGTTGGTCCTATCCCTAAACACGGCATGGTGGGTGCTGTTTATATTCTAGTCCTAGTTGATGACTATTCAATATTCACATGGGTTGATTTTTTAAAATTCAAAAATGAAGCGATAAACTCCTTCTCAGCATTATGCAAGAAAATCCAAAATAAACAGGGAAACTATATTGTTTATATTCGTTCTGATCATGAAAAAGAATTTGACAATTCTGATTTCATAATGTTCTGTGATGAGCACGGTATAAGCCACAACTTCTCTGCTCCATACACACCACAATCAAATGGTGTGGTAGAAAGGAAAAATCGTACCTTACAAGAAATGGCCAACACTATGCTAAATGAATACCGTCTTCTTAAATACTTTTGGGCTGAAGCAATTTCAACATCATGTTATATCTTAAATTGAGTCTTACTGAGACCATTATTGTTAAAAACACCCTATGAGCTTTATTATAAAAGAACTCCAAAAATAAATTACTTTCGTGTTTTTGGGAGTAAATATTTTATTTTAAACACTAAACAATATTTGGTGAAATTCGATCCCAAATTCGATGAAGGAATATTTCTGGGATATTCACTTAACAGGAAGGCTTATAGAGTATTCAATAGAAGAACTCTAGTTGTTGAGGAGTCGATGAATGTAACTTTTGATGAATCTGAACCTCTTCCTAAATATAAAGAGTTAGTGGATAATGATGTTGTCATTGAAGACATTCTCAGAAATATGGAAGAACTAAGGATAGACAATACATCTACACCTGTCAATGTTAATCCTCTTGAAAATATTAATCCACAGTTAAATAACTTACCCAAGGAAACACTTGTCATTAGAAATCATCCAATAGAAAACATAATTGGTGATATCGATAAAGGGATTCTTACGAGATCACAAGTTCAAAATCTAGCTGGTCATCTATCTTTCTTATCTCAAATTGAGCCTAGAAACATAAAAGATGTGTTGCTTGACGAAGATTGGATTATAGCTATGCTGGATGAACTTGAACAATTCACAAGAAACAAAGTTTGGGAATTAGTTCCAAAACCTAAAGAAACTTCTATTATTAGAACTCGATGGGTCTTTCGTAATAAATTGGATGAAAATAGAACTGTCATACGTAATAAGGTAAGATTAGTTGCACAAGGGTATAATCAACTTGAAGGAATTGATTACGATGAAACTTATGCTCATGTTGCTAGAATTGAATCTATACGAATGCTACTAGCTTTTGCATACCATAAACATTTTAAACTATTTCAATTGGATGTTAAATCTGCCATTTTAAATGGTATTACTGAGGAGGAAATTTATGTTAAACAACCTTCTGGTTTTGAAGATACTTGTAGACACTCAAAGTTTTCTTTCCCTGTTACTAACACTGTAAGAAGGCAAAATTGTCTTTTGAATCAACCCCGATCTCAATACCGGGCAGTCAACACACCCCCGATCTCAATACCGGGTCATTAACTCAACCCCGGTCTCAAAACCGGGACATCAATTCAACCACGATATCAATACCGGGTCATTAACTCAACCCCGGTCTCAATACTGGGCCGTCAATTCAACCCCGGTCTCAATACCGGGTCGTCAACTCAACCCCAGTCTCAATACCGAGCCGTCAACCCCGGTCTCAATACCGGGTCATCAACTCAACCCCGGTCTCAATACCAGGTCATCAACTCAACCCCGGTCTCAATACCAGGTCATCAACTTAACCCAGGTCTCAATATCAGGCTGTCAACTCAACCCTGGTCTCAATACCGGGTCATCAACTCAACCCCAGTCTCAATACTGGGTCATCAACTCAACACCGATCTCAATACTGGGCAGTCAACTAAGCCCCGATCTCAATACTGGGCAGTCAACTCCCCGGTGTCAATACCGGGTCATCAAATCAACCTCGGTTTCAATACCAGGCCATCAACTCAACCCCGGTCTCAATACCGGGTCATCAACTCAACCCTGGTCTCAATACCAGGTCACCAACTCAACCTCGATCTCAATATCGGGCCACCAATTCAACCCCGATCTCAATACTGGGTCATCAAATCAACCCCGATCTCAATACCGGGCCATCAATTCAGCCCCAATCTCAACCCGGGAAGTACAGGTCAGCCCCGGTCTCAACCCGGGAAGTACATGTCAGCCCCGATCTCGACCCGGGAGGTACAAGTTAGCCCCAGTCTCAACCCAAAAAGTACAAATCAGTCCCGGTCTCAACCCGAGAAGTACAGGTTAGCCCCGATCTCAACCCGGGAAGTACAGGTCAGCCGCGGTCTCAACCCGGGAGGTACAGGTCAGCCCTGGTCTCAACCCAGGAAGTATAGGTCAGCCCCGATCTCAATTTTCCAAGTACAGGTCAGTCCCGGTCTCAACTTGGGAGGTACAGGCCAGCCCCGTTCTCAACCTGGGAGGTACGGGTCAGCTCCGGTCTCAACCTGAGAGGTACAGGTCAGCTCCGGTCTCAACCTGGGCGGACAGGTTAACTTCAAAAATAATCTTGAAGTATCACAACATCTCCAGAGGAAAGCCTGGAATGACAAAGTCAACCTCAGATATAACACTGAGGACAAACATACTCGAATGAGATCCAAGCCTTGGAAACAACCCCAGGAAGTCAGCCAAAGGCCATGCCGACACTGAAGGCAACCCTGAAAGGGGAAAATGGTCATTTTACCAACTCTAAGCTGATTGAGTCAAACTCAAGCCGAATTAATACCACCAAAGTCAGAAAAAACCATAACAATGATCCCAAGTGCAAACAGCGCAAGACAGCTCAATGGATAAACTGCGGGAAATCGAAGACCTGGTTATGAACCCGTCTTCTCGGCGAGGGCTTTTCGAAAAGGTACAGCACGGCTCAAATGGACGCTCCGATCAAAAGTTAGAAAGTTTCAAACCCGATATCGCGTTGCTCAGAGTGCACGTACTTCGATGCAACGGGACCTGCAGCGGGCCCCACGCCACGTGGAGTCCCACCTCTACCTGCAGCTGCCATAGGTAGAGTGGAGGCTCCTGGGTATATATATATGAGGTGACCCCCAGCTCATTTCAAGAATTCAGAAACGCTCCAAACCCCTGCCCGTTTGGTTTTCCAACTATATTCTTGTCTTCCAAGCCCAAATTTTTTCACTCTAACGTATAGATATACCCACATACTACCACATATTAGAAAATAATCGGTACATTTAGACGTTTAAAGCCAGCGATTTGGCAAAACGTTCGTGTAGCAGTCCATTGTGAGTATTTTTACGAACAGAAAGTTATTATTACTTCTTCGCACTTTTATACAATTGCATATCAAATTTCGTTTTCTAAATATACCCGGAACTCAATTCCGTGGCCATTTTTGTTAACTTTTGGTACATTTTAGTACCTAAATGCATTTTCTGGCATTTTTACAACTCGAATTGACGATCCGTCGCTTCCAACAGCTTTTATATACTTGCATCTTCTTATTAAGCAACTTCGCCGGACTGGGTTATCTTTCCAGTCCGGGTTTGGCTTTTTTTGTATATATTTAACTATATATATACTAAATTTTCAATTCTGTCAAGCCCGGATGTCAAATCTGCAGTAGTTTACTCCTTTTATATATATATGTCTATATAAGCAACATTCACCACACTGGGTTATCTTTCCAGTCTTGGTTGACTACTTTTCTGTCTATATATATATATACATATATATATATATTTATATTTATATTTCAGTTCGGCCTGGATCATTCTGTGGCCTTTTTACTATTTTTGCACCATTCACTATACTGGGTTATCTTCCCAGTCCTGGTTGACTACGTTTCTGTATCTATTTATATTTCAGTTCGGGCACAGGAGTGAAAACCCATCGCCCTTTTTACTATTTTTATATATATTTCAGTTCTGTCTAGCATGGATCATTTCGTGGCTTTTATACAACTTTTATATATATATATATATATATATATATATTAATTTCAGTCCGGGAACCAGTGTGAAAACCCATCGCCCTTAATAGCTTTCGTATATATAATTATATATATATATATATTGCTTTATTCATTTTTTATTTAATTATTGCTTTAAATATTCATTTTATATGAATCGACACTGACATTTTTGCGGGCGAACTAGATTTATTTAAATCTCGCCGACTCTAGCTTTCAAATGGTTCAAAATAGGTCCAGACAGAACCAAGAGGCTAGAATGGTTGAGATTTATTTAAATCTAGTATTTTTTATAGTTTCAGTTATAAAAGCTACCTTGCAGCCCTTAGATCGCTATCTAGTGGGAACGAGATGCTTCGGTCATGTGCGAGCCAGGATTTACTGATGAATCCTTGGTCCTGGTGATATATTTAGATATATTTTTGTAAAAATTTGAGCTGTGCAGGTTTATCGGCCTCCCTATGTGAGCCTAGGAATCGTGGGATTCATGATTAAACTGATTAGAATATAATTCCCACGATGGAAAAACTCCACCTTACAATGTACCCTGCCAGTTTTTCTGTAAAAATGTACATACAAAAGACCTTAAAACGGTTATCCGAATTTAAGGTCTCAACCTAGTGAAAATATGGTTTGTCGTGTCAGAGTCCCTCCGATGGCTATCATGACCATGAGGAGACTGACACTTGTAGATATGTTGTGGTCAAGGATGCTTCGCAGCCCGACAATCACCATTCAAATTATGCCAAAAGGCCGAAAAGATAAAACTGAAGTATCGATATGCTTCAATTCCTATGTTAGCGTAAGGGTTTGAAAACCTTCTTTCAAAACATCATTTCAATAATCTTTTCGAAAAAAAGAAGCTTTTGCAAATCAAATCAAACACTTTTGCAAATCAAATCAAAGACGTTTTGCAAAATCAAATCAAACCCTTCGTATATAGGTTCAACGATGCATAGACATGCTTTCAATCAAACATAAGCCTAATTTCTTCCAGTATTCACACACACATTGCAGATTTAAAAGGGAAATATTGAAAAGATGCGGTACCGTGTTTACACGGGAGTTATGGGGTACCTAACACCTTTCCCACACTTAACCAAGCCCCTGAACTCAAAACTTTGTTTTCAAAGATCAAGTTTCAATAGTGTTCAGCAATTGGGCCTCTTTTCAAACAAAACTCGGTTGAGTTGGTACAACCATTTCAAATCTACAAACTGGCGACATTGTAAAACGTTCAAATTGTCGACATGATACATGTTGGCCTTTTCCTAAAAACCCCTTCAAAACCTTTTACACAAATAAAAAGAGTAACGGTAGAGATAACTTAGGAATAGAGAAAGATCCGGGTTGTGACCCAACCCGCTAATTTTTTCACAACGTCGACAGGTGGTGACTCTGCTGGGGACAGTAGAGGGCTTAGGCCGCGTTCAAATCTCTTCAAACATTTCCCATTCATATCTGCATATGTGTGATTGCTGTGTCTTTACATTAAATGAATGTGTGAATGCTGCGCCTTTACATTGAATGAATGCGTGAATGTTGCGTCGTTACATTGAATGAATGTGAATGAATGCTTTCCTACTTTTTTAGTGCTTCGCACCCATATTAGTGCTTCGCACTAATGTCATCATATGCATAATGGTGAGATGCGATGTATGTGAATGTATGTTGTGATTCCTCCTCCGGGAGCCAAACAAGTTGGTGATAAGTAATGTCTCTAGGGACGGTTAAGTCTCTGGGGCTCATGAAAATGCACCACCCAGATTCACTCCAGTTGAAAGATCGAATTAATTTCTCCTTTAGTAGATTGCGATAATCTGGGGACCTTCATGCCGAAAAGCCGCGAGAGTAACCTAAGATAGGTCAGCCTCTGATTAACTAAATCCGATGGGAAGCTTCTTCATTCCTTCCTCTTTCAATTTAATGTCAAGTTTTCAATTCCACTGTAAAGAAGCACAATGTAAATATCATAATAAATATTTACATTTCCTGTTATAATACATCTTGTCATCTTGTCATCAAAACAACTGACCACTATTTTGTAGGATAAGATTAAAAAACCACAAAAATATATCATGGGATGCATCCTATCCCTATCTACCACAGGAAATTAACACGCATACGTTTTGTTGTAGGTGAAAAATTGGTCCTGTCACTAGATCTAAGTCTAAGAAAGCACTTAGTCCATCCACGGACATGACTTCTAGTGCTCAGCCAGAATCCACCCCTGTCTCTAGGGAAGAGTTTGAAGGACTAAAGAATCAGATAGCCGAATTGGCCAATTTCCTGAGAGAGCAAAGCAAAGCTCTTAAAGGGAAGCAAGCCCAAGCTCACACAGAACCAGGAACACTTGGTGGTAGTGGTGGCAGTCAAGAAACCGAAAAGGCAGAGACTCAGATTCCTGGACAACAAAACTATGACACAACCAACAAAACCCCTGAAATCACCGTCCTTAGCAAAGAACAGGAAGCTGGTGACATTCTGAATAAAGTGCAGCAGATGGAAGAAACTCTTTGGTCTATCATAGGGACTAGGGCATTTGGCAGTGTCAATTATTCAGACCTCTGTATATTCCCTGAGGCTCGTTATCTCGAAAAATTTAGAACTCCTAATTTTGAGAAATAGGATGGACTGGGAGACCCTTACACTCACATGAAGGTATTCATTGGAGAACTTGGATCCTATGCAGAGGACGAGAAACTCCGAATGCAGTTATTTTAGAAGAGTCTGATCGGAGAGTCTAGAGCCTGGTACGCCCGTCTAGACAACTCTAAAATTCATAGTTGGAAAGAGTTGGCTCATGCCTTCCTTAGTCAATACAGTTTCGAGTCTCAGCTGGCTCCAGACAGATACAAGATAACCAAAATCAAGAAACAAAGTTCTGAGTCATTCAGAGAGTATGCTCAACGATGGAGACGGGTCGCAGCACAAGTCATTCCATCTATGAATGAGACTGAGATAGTCATGACCTTCATCGATATTCAATAAGCTCCATATTACAAGAGGGTCCTAGCAGGCATAGGAAAACCATTCTCTGGGATGATCAAGCACGGTGAAATGGCCGAAATGGGGCTGAAGTCTGGGAAGATAAAGGACCTGACTGCCTTGGAAGCCGTTGCCGAACATATCCAATCCGAAAATTACGGGAGTAATCCCCGAAGAGCATATAAGAAGAAAGATGAAGAAGTGTCCTTAGTATTGCAAGGACATACTCCAAGGGGCGAGTCAAGCAACATGCCCATTCAAAGGAGGAATTATACCCCTTTTCAAGCTCTTGCACAGCCTTCAAACCATCCATTTTAGAGAACTATGGAGGCCAAACGGCGGGGAACCTTCACCCAATTAGGGGATTCACTCGAGAATGTGCTGAAACTATTAACCGCATAGAAAAAGATTGTACAACTCCTTCCACCAACTAATACTGGTGGACAGAATTTTAACCCAAGCAAGAAGTGTGCCTACCATTCTAGATCTCCGGGCCATGACACACAAGACTGTTGGTCTCTCAAGCACAAAATCCAAGACTTGATTGACAATGGAGAGATTGTGGTAACCAAATCGGAGAAACCACAAGTATAAGATAATCCCCTCCCTCAACACAAAGAGGAAAATGTCAACATGATCAACACAGGAAATGGAGAAGGATCCAAGTACCTCCGTTATGTGGGGGAATCAATTCCATCTAGCAACAACAGCCCAGACAGTTGGGAAGTCTCGGAAAGGCAATTCCTGATAGAACATGAGATTAGGTCTATCAAGGAACAAATTGAACAGTTAGCAGAATTGGTTGTATACCAACATCAAATTACCAGGCAGCTGATAAACCAGACCAACCTGTCTGATGCAAGTCCTCCCACACCGGAGATCAGTCCCATTCCCACGAGGGATCACTACCGGTCTCATAAGCATGAACCCTGGGACGACAAGATGGCCAAAGAGGAGAATTCCTAAGCTGGTAGGAAATTCGCCATTCAAAGGAATTTCACTAACCTGAACCAGTCGATGAAGGAAATCCTCCAGATGTTAATCAACGAGGGAATGGTTGTAGATTTATTACCTCCATTAAACCCGCGATCCAGGAAATTTAAGTCTGACCAAACTTGTCAGTACCACTACAATGCACCCGGCCATGATACTGAGGATTGCTGGGCACTTCGTAACCTGATTCAGAACATGATTAAAAGCAATGAATTGATAAAAGGGAATAGGGATTATGGCCTCCCTGATGAAGACACTCTCTTTATTCCCACTGCGTGGAATCAGGATACAGTGGCTGTTGTTTCTTATGATAAGAAGCCAGTCCTCACACCCTTAGTACTGCCAGGGAAAGGGGTTCCAAACACATAAAATCTTGCCCTTCAAACCTCAGTATCCAGTTATTAGTCTGAAGAAGGTCCCATGGAACTACGGGAATGACAAAGGTTCCACCTCAAACAACATTTCCATAGTACCAAAGGATAATCCATTGTACCTGCCTCAGCAAGTGATCAAGCCAGTCATCAAAGCCAAAGAAAAGGTGGCTAAAGAGAAAATCAAAAAATTCCTCAGTAAAATGGGACACAATAAAATCAAAGTGGTGCAAAGCCTGAAAGACGCACCCAAACAACTATCCATCCTAGACTTGGTCTTATCATCAGTGGATCATCACAACATTCTAGTGAAAGTACTGGAAGAATCTCACCTGCCAAAGACAGTGGATGCTGAGAAATTTTGTCATGTGGTAGAACAAATCTTCAACAACAATGTGATATCTTTCACTGACGATGATATCCCTGTAAAAGGGACGGGTGATCGCAAGTTATTACACATAGCAGTGATGTCTTTCGGTTATGTGATCGAAGGTGGGCTCATAGATGGAGGATCATCCCTCAACATCTATCCCTACGATACCTTGGAAAGAATAAAGATTAACCCGAACCGGATCAAAACCAGTCATGTAGTCATCCGGGCTTTTGATGGATCTCGTCGACAAGCTATGGGATAAATAGAACCTCCACTGGAGATTGGTACGCATACTTTCTATGTGTCCTTTCAGGTGCTCAACATCGCCACTGGATATAACTTGTTGCTGGGCAGGCCATGGATCCACATGGTAGGGGAAGTACCATCCACCTTCCATCAGCAACTCAAATACATTATCAATAGCAACCTTCATCACAATTAATGCCAAACCGAAATACCCTGTCTGCATATAGGGAGACATGCCGGTGATCAGCCTGGATGCAGGAATTGAACCTGCAAGTTTTCAAGCCCTAGAGGTGAGTGATACTCAGTATCTACCTATTAGAGAACTAGCTCTGAAGCCAAAGGTCTCCCTTGAAGTAATGACAGCAGGCCAATAGATGGTATCTTTGGGTTTTCAACCTGGAGAAGGATTAGGAAAAAATCAGCAAGGTATCAGAAGTTCAGTCCAAATCCCAAGCCAGACAGGGAGAGCCGGATTGGTTTATTCATCCAGGTCAAGCCGCCAGAATCCACATAAACACCCTAAGGCTCATGCTTCCACCATACTGCTGCTAAATCTCACTGATGCAGGTTTCATAAAGCCAATGAGGAAGATCCCTACTGTGGTATCAGCCGTGTTGTTTCCTCCGATCATACCAATAGGTGAAAGAAAGACCCCAAAGCCCGAGGGGGATAGCAAAAAGGGAAAAAAAGATCCTATGCGAAGGACGAGATCCATTAGCTAACATACGGGTCATCATAAACTACGTGGGTATGAATGATGAGATCCCAGACAGTGACGATGAGGATCAGATTCAAATTCCTCTCATCAAGAAGGGAAAAGGGGGCAGTTCAAAGAAAAACCCCGGCCTTATTGTAAAGGATGTCTCAGTCATTATCCGAGATGAGGTAGACGAGCACAATTCCTCGATTCTCCCTGTTTAGGGAGATCTAACCCTGGATAATTGGATCAGCGTCCCTTGCCTCAGCCAAAAAGGGTAAAGGGGTAGAGAGTCCGTCTTCCTATAATATGCTTTCATTTACTACTTACTTTTGATTACACAGCTATAGCAGTAACTTTTGTCTTGCTTTGCCAAATGTGTTAGGAATATTAATGAGAATGGTATTCCTATTTATATAAGATATGATTATAATATAAATGAATGAATATGCAAGTATGCTTGTATTGATAAAAACGGTAAAGTCCTTTGATAGATAATAGAAATATATGCACAAGGACTTAGACTGAAATGATCAAATATGTTAGGTTGATCCTACATGAGCAAAACAGCTTTGTAAAGTCCTTAAAAAGAAATGATGTACAAGGATTATAAATATAGAAAGATCAAGCTTGTTAGGTTGATCTTATAAAGTGTAATAGATCGGCTTGTCTGATCGTCGAGCACTGCACCAGCATCGTAGTCTACTAGGAGAGACAAGGAAGACTCGAGAACTATCAAGGCGGAATCGTAGTTTGCAAGATAGTAGATCTCAGAGTTCGTAATCTGCCAGGAGAAACGAGGAAGGATCGTAGTGTGTTAAGAAGAACTTTCTCAGAGCCATAGTTTGCTAAGGAAATCATGTTCAGAATCGTAGAGACAGCCTGTCTATGATCCGACCGAGCGTCTGCCAGAGCTAAGTCAAGAATCGTAGATCACACTTGAAGTAGTGGAGTCTACTGATCATATCAGAGGCAGAGATTGTAGTCGAGCAAGATCAGACAAGGACAACAAGCATGAAGGCAGAAATCACAGTCTGTCAAGATCTGATCTCGGTGTCGTAGGGTCTGCAGAATCAAAGCTAAATCGTAGTCTGCAGAACTAAGGCTTCAACCGAGGTGCTCACAACGCCAAGGCAGAATTGTAGTGTCAACACGATTCTCAACAGATGAGTACTCGCAGAATATCCAAAGTATGAAGCCTCTGGTCTGAGCTACAAAGATACAATCTTCCTGAAGGAAACCAGAGAGCACTCAACGAATGGCAGGCAGGCTAACAGAAGATCTAAGCACCAACTCAATCAACATCCAGATTGAATTATAAAGCCATTTAAGATGAAGTCTTCCATAAGCCGATCAGAAGAAGACTTCAGATAAAGTGACTGACTAGAGAAAGTCAGCAAGTGCAGTAGCTGTCAAGATAACAGAAAACAATGATCTTGAGAATTACTCAGGATCGTAGTGTTTGCCAAACGAGCAGGAACTAATGCAGTTTACACAGAGACACTGGCCAGTTTATGAAGAACAAGACAGAAGTGATTAAGCATGGGTCAGACCATTATTGATAGGTGAACGGGAGATAACCAGGAGAAAGAGAGTTGGGTATGCCACAAATCTGATGTGTCTTACTATTTAGAAGGAGGCCAGAACAAGGAGTCAAGCTATCAGTTCTTGAGATCAGTCGAGGCAAGCAAAAGTGTTGAAGCACTGTATAAGTGAAGAAAGAGGTGTTCTACACTGAAGATCTAAAGAACACTTTTTAGAATCGTAGTATTGTCTCAACCAGTCAAAGAGCAACAGTCAATAAGACACACTACGATTAAGGTCCAAAAACATCTGTATCAGAATCGTAGAGTTCGGGCATCTAAATATTGAAGCACTGGCAATGTCTCAATATGGAGACTGACACCCTAACGTTGCTAATTGAGAGCATCGATGCAAAAGGACAACTCCTGAGGATTCAAATCAAGGAATCGAAAAGGAGTAATAAAGGTGACTACCAGCCTGACACGGAACAGTGACATCTCTGAGGCGGTAGGTGAAAAAGCAGACTGTTGTATCAATAAAGTCAAAAAGGAGCTGTCACGTCACATTAGCAGTCTGCACCAAATAACTCGAGATCTACGAAGAAATTCAAATAGCTTTCAACGGCTACTTTCCAACGAGAAGATCATGAAAGGGTATTTAACAGACAAGCTTCAAAGATAAGAGTTGTTGCTGAGTTGTAGAATCATTAAGTTGTTGGAATGCTATATTGTTGGCTCTACGAGTTCCACCAGAGCTGAACAGAACAAGTCTCAGTGGTAGTGAGACTACAAAGGTGGAAGTGAAGCATATTTGAAGAAGGACTTGAATAGACTAAAGCTTCACTCAACAAGGATGAGAATGCCATTAAAGATGGCAGCTAAGCTGAGAGCCGAGAAGGCCAAGAAGATAGCATTCAGGAAAGTGGCTGAGCATAAAGAAGATCAGAAGAGCCACTCTATGGATCACCATGAAGAACCAGAAGCTGAACAAGAAAAGAATGTAGATCAATGTCTGCACATCAATCAAGAAGGGTTCAAGGACTGTTAAGGACCAGAAGAAGGTGACCCACAATGAAAAGCCTTAGCAGTCCTATGTGGTGATGGTGCATAACTGACATCAGAAGAAGATGAGCTGAACAGAATAAAGATCAGCTGCACCTGAGAGGAAGTGGTCCAGACTCTACGCAAAATGCAAAGAGGACCAAGCTAAGCTGCTAAGTACAAAAATGATCAAGCTTCAAGACATCTTAGCAGCAAAGGACAAACAACAACAACTACAACAACGAGTAGCCAGGGGCTGAGGGGTCCTTGTCCGGAGGGACTAAATGAAGTTCCAAGCCTGCTGGGCTTGAAGAGTTCGTAGATAACTGGAGTTCCAAGGCTGCTGGCCTTGAAGAGTTCTTAGTGAACTAGAGGAGTTCCAAGCATGCTGGGCTTGAAGAGTTCTTAATAAACTGAAGTGCCAAGGCTGCTGGCCTTGAAGGAATCTTAGTGATTCAGGGTGCTGCCCTTCCTTAGTGGATTTCCCGCGAGAGTGCAGAAGAGTGGATTAGGAGCTTGAGTCTCTGAACCACTTAAAATCCCTTGTGTCTTTTACATTCAGTTATTTACTTACTGTCATTTACATTATGTACTTAACTGCTATAACTGTTATGGATGTAATAACTACTTACAACTAAACTAACTCTGAAGAAGAATGTATCAATGTTTATCAATATATCAATGAAAGAGATATTTAACTTATTCCGCAGTGCTTGAAATGATTCTTATGTTTGTCATGTGCTAACTTCTGAGCAATACAAAATAAAATGGAAAAGAGTTTAAAAACGTAAAGGATCTATTCACCCCCCTTCTAGATCTATTGTCTGCCTACTGGGAACTAACAATTGGTATCAGAGCAGGTTCTCATGCTATATTCGAAAGCTAATTGCTTTGAGTCTGATCCTAGGCACAAATATTGTTCTAAACTTAGTTTAGTAGTAAGTTACTTGTAAATGCAGATGAGCTCACACGTTGGAAATAATGTGTACAGGTAAATGTTTATATACACCTGAAGTTGCTCAGATTGGTCCAAGTTCTTAAATTGCATAGCATCAAGACCAATCCTTGTCCGTAGTGAATCTTCTAATCCAAAGACCAGAGATGGGAAGTCAAGAGGCATCAACAGCAAAGAATCAAGCATCCTCCATTCTGAAAGATGAAAGGCCATATATGCTAAGAAACGCTTATCCATATGAGAAATAAGAATTTCTCAACTATGTATTTGGCCAACCAATAGTTGGATGTGAACCCTGAGGTTCAAGACTATAAAAGAGTTAAAGCTGTCAAGACTTTCCTAGCTTATATCTCCAAGGCTATGACTGATTAATCAAAGGACAACTGGAGCAACAAGCTGTCAGAAATGAATGTAATAATATGCACATCAATGCCTAACCTCATTATAGCAAGGTAAATGACTGTCAAGAAACTGACAGTGTAAAGGTACGGTTCCTCATTAATATAAATGTGTACATCATGTTGCATCATCTTATGTACTATAATAGTATTCTATCAAGAGACTATACTGTACCTAAAAAGGGGAAGAGAGAAAGTACACTAAGGTTGGAAACTCAATTGCTAACAAATTTTTCTCCACCCAAGTTTTATATTGAAGATAACATCTTGAAAGCAGGCTGAAATATGTCATAAGCATATCAAGAATTAATTAAGTTTAAGTGGAGTAATCTATGCTTAAGGGTTGGTATGTATATACAAACCTATGTTCTAAGTTTTTGATAACACGTAGAGTATGATCAGTTCTAAAGGAGTATCTTGAAGATTCTTAGAAACTGATCATCTTCATGAGTCAACCAGATACAACTAAGTAATAGTGTTGATTCCTACTCTGCGAACACTCAAAATCTGTGAACATAACCAAGCAAAGGGTGAAACCATCAAAGACAAAGAGTGTCTTATTAAAAGGATTAATCTTACACACACTCACCGGCATGCATGATAAATATCACATCTAAATCTGATACATGCATAGATATAATCATTGATGCTAAAGTTGATGTAAATTCTAGTATTTGAGGAATAGGGGTTTTGAGAAACTAACCTAGCAGGACCCATTTAATCATGGGTACCAAAAATAGAAATTTATCTAACCTGCAGATAGTTGGTCTATCTGACCACACTAAGGAATGCTAAAGAAGATGACTTCAATCACGAAGACTTAACCAGCTGGAGGCTCAAGACATTTCAGCAATGTTCTTGTCAAAATCATTATATGCCAAAGCCTGTTCTTGAAGACTTACTGAGCTAACATGAATGAAGCTCACAAGAATGCTGATCTCCATATGGAAGCTGACCATTCATACCTAGATGAAAAAGATCTTCCATGACCCATTCATGCAAGGAATATCTTCAAAGAAGGAAACGAGAAGAAGTTCACATCAAGGGATCATCAAGCAGTGGTTATGAAGAACTCATCAATAGAAGCAGAACTCCACGAGTGCATCCTGTCAAAGAGCTTAAGGAAAATCGTAGTGTTCTCTACGATCAAGACAGAGTCTAGCCTGCGCAAAACAACACACAACGATTATGGTACAATGACGATAATCGTAGTATCTCTTCAGTCAGCATCAAAGATCACATTCTGATGAAGAAACTAAGGAAGGACTACAAGCCTGCTGAAAACACCTGTTCAGGTGTCAGATAAAAAAGACTACGTTCGTAGTTCTGTCGATAGTCGTGGAGTGATCAGTCCTGAAGATATCTCTCTCCATGATCCAAGGAAGCTTATATGATAGAGATGATTCCAGTCAGAAGGAGATATGCAAGGCTTCCTTCTGATGCATATGAAGAAGAAGAATTCATACTTCTTTGAGAAGATAGCATCATCTATGGTGGAGCAGTGATCTACTAAGAGCAGCAGCACTAAAGGTGTCTAAGATGATTGATGAAGCAAATTCTTCAGATCTTCTAACCAGAAAAAGATAGTCACTTGATTGACTCAGAAAGATCAAGTGAGAAGCTGAAGAAGCTGTGAACTTCAGAGGAAGAAGAAAAGCAGTCACAGAACAAAGAAGTTCTCACTCACTACGATTGAAGAAGTGTCACCAATCGTAGAGTCCAGACAAATTATGACTGCAGATGGAGATGGTGAAGCTCAGGGAGCAGAATGAAGAAGTGGAATTCTTGCCAGAAGTTGTGAGAAAAACATAGAAGATAAGTCAATCATGGTTCATGTCTATCTATTACACCACGATTATCAAGACCACTTCTGCCAAGATCATAGAGAACAGTAGCTAACCCAAAACAAAAAGATTCCAGTTACAGAGTCCCAAAATTTTGTGACTGATGAACCAAATGAATATCCATCATAGTCAGTAATAATGTCCCAAAACATGCTACTGATAATTATATCGGCCACCCACCTCAAAATCGTGGAGTGCCTATGATCAAACATCTGATCATAGTATAAGAGCAGAAGGACACCACGATTACAACCTATACAAAAACCAACACCAATGAATATCCAGAGTTGGTAAATGAACTCCCCAGCAGAGAGGTCAGATGTGATGTTAGTACTAACCTTGTCTAAGGCTTTTCATCTGATAAGCGCCTCAGGGACAAACTTGATCCTTAGCATTGAGCAAAGAGGTTGGCCCTTCCTGAGCTACCTTATTTTAGAAGGAATGCTAATATAGAATGCATCACAAGAATCTTTGCTGAAGAAAGCAGCATCTCATTAGAAGATTACAAGCTGCAAATAAGAATTGCCAATCCCTCAGAGGCTAATGGCGAAGTTGTCTATTGAAGCATGACCACAGACTACGATCATCGAAGAAGAAGCAAAGGTTGTAGACCAGTCTGGGAAATCATGGAGTACTGAACCAAGTTACGAATCACTCCACGGATTGAAGAAGTCAACAGTCAACAAAAGAAAAGTCAAATCTGGATAACTGACACGATGGAGGAATTACAGATTGTGACCTATCAACATTTTATAACTGTCCCACTAAGGAACGTGGAAGGAACAGCTACAAAAGGGAAATTCAAATATTTAGCAGTTTCATTTTAGCGGGTTCTTCAAAAGCTGTGAACCTGTTAAATCCATACACTTATCCTCTCAAGCCAAAACCTAAACACCTCCAAACTGTCAAATCTTCTCAAACAGATTTCCTTTCTCAAATCGCTTACTGCTACCTCACAAGATCCTCATAAAGCCATAAACCTTGAAAACCCTAACTCTTCAAATGACGGATTGGTGAGTAATCACTGATATTCAGCTCAAAACTAAGACATTCAAGAAATCTGAGAAGAAGTTCAGAGATATTCTTGAACTTGTAAAGAGGGTTGGATTCTCATAATGCCTTGAGTCAAATACTCCAATTTATACTGACTTGGTTAAAGAGTTCTACTCCAACATGACTACAAACTCTGGAACCCTTTCTACCAAAGTAAAAGGTCAGATTCTGAAGCTGAAATCTTTTGACATAAATAAGTGCTTAGGTTTTCCTGAGCTAGGTCTGAAAAACCTTGATGAAGTCAACACTGAAGAAGCCAAGAAGATTATGAGGTACAGAAGAAACCCTAGTCTGAAGGACATGAAGAAGAAGGAGCTTCCTGAAGAATTTGAGTTCCTTGTAGAGATTGTAGGCAAATGTATACTATGCAAGGACACTGCACATGACACTGTGAGTGATCAACAGCTGAAGATCATGTCTGTAATAGTTCTGAAGAAGCGTATCAACTTTTGATTTATTCTGATCGACCAAATGTCCAAATGGCTGAATATGGCAGAGAAGAAGAGGTTAACAGGGAAACCACTCACGAAGGTTTTCCATGGAAGGCTATTGAGTATTATTCTGAAGAAGAGGCTAAAAAATAAGATTAAGGATGATAAAGGTGAATTCCTAAACAGTCATAAGATAATGACTACACAGCTGTTTGCAAATTGGAAGAATAACCTAATGGAGAACAAAAAGCTGATAATGTATGGCAGCACCAGCAAAAGCACTACGAAGAAAAGAAAGGCGAGTGCTATAAAGGAAGATGAGCTTTCAAACTCTGAGGACTCAATCATTCCAGAGTCAAAGTCTGTGAGGCCACCAAAGAAGAAGGCTAAGGTGGTAAAGAAACCTAAATCAGTTCTCCAAAGAAGTCTATCCACTGATGAGAAAAATGTGGAGTCAGAAGATGAAAAGAGAACTGAAAGCTTCAAGGGTGAATCTTCAAAGAGCAAATTAAATGATGAGAAAGTTGAATCTGAAAAGGAGAAAACAGAACCTGAAGAAGGAAATGCTAGTCTAATGGCTAAACTCCAGAACAGCCAGTCTACTGATAAGGAATGATCTAAATCTGAAGCAGATAGATCTTTCTCGATCAAAGCCCCAAGGAATCCTTCTAATGATTCAAGGGATAAAGGATCTAAAGAAGAAGCTTATGTCACTCCTATTGCTGAACATCTAGGAAGTTTATCTGATGATTCAAAGGCTTCAAATTCTGAAGATGCAGAAGAGTTTGAAACTCCTGAAGCTAAACCCCCAAGAAGAAGGAAGAGCAACAGACTGATTGCTAAAATGGTTTCAAAAAGAGGAGAATGGTTTCCAATGACAATTAAAATAAGTGATGATGAGGCTGAATTCAAGGGATGAGATGCTAAGGGAAAAGAGAAGACAATATCAGAAAGGACTTGCAGTAAAAGATTCAAGACTGCAAAGCTAGAAGAAGCTAGTGATACTAAAAAGGAAAACTCTACTGAAGATGGGGAGAATGACGATCAAATGAATGAACAAACTGATGAGTCAGTTGAAGGAAGTCTACACCAGTCTAATTCAAACTCAGATCAAAGAGAAAGCAATAAAGACTCCAGTCCTGAAGATAACTTACCAGCAAAGTTTTACATCTCTTATCCTATTCATCGCAAGAGAAGAATAGTAGTGGAAGTTGATGAAGAACTACTAGATGCACTGCCAGGCAGATGGGTTAACTATGGTGAGGAAAGGTTAAATGTAGTGATGATGACCTCAGAAGATTTGCTCAATAATCGTGAAGATATGAAGATGGATATTTCAACTTTGTTATACAACCCTGAGATCAAGGACCATGCAATAAGATGGTTCTATTCTCATATGCCATGGGTAAAGGCATCCCTCACCGGAGACAACAGCTATTTCTCATGGTGCTTCTCTCACCTTCCCAATCTAAAGCTGGTGGCACAAAATTTTCTGAGGGTGAAGAAGTTTTCAATAATGCTAATCAAAGACCAATATCATTTCAAGGTCTATCCAAGAGTGAGAATCGTAGAGTCCAATCTGGTGTTCAGGAGGAAGAAAATCAACCTGATGCTCAGAAGGAGGCTGATCAACCAGCTGCTCAGACAGAGGATGAACAACATGATGTCAGATCTCTTTAAGAGCAAGACTTGCTAAAGAACTCTGAAGAACTAATTGAGGAGATCTCTCTTATAGCTGTAGAAGTTAAGGAAATATCAACAGGAGAAGACAATGAGCTATCCAAAAGGCTTCAAGCCAAACTCTCAAACATATCCCTCAAGCTTCAACTAAGGGATAAAGTATTTTTGAAGGCTATAAGTGATCAGAAGGATGAAGCTCTACAAGCTCAGAAGACTAATGAAGAGCAAATTCTATCTCTCTCTGATAAGATTGACAATCTGAATCAGTCTCTCTCCCTTCAACTTGAGCTAAGCCAACAAAAACTCAAAATTGAGGTTGGTAACTAGTCGTACCTAATGGAGCAGCTTATGTCAAACGTGGAGAAGCTTTCACAAGTGATTAATGACAAAAAGGGTGAGAAAAAGAGACATCAAAAGAGACATTCAAAAGGGCACTCAATGAGCATACTGAAGCCTAAGAAGAAGAGAAACAGAGAAACAAAGAAGGCCAAGAGGATAAAGGAAAAGGGGAAGAAGGAAGCAGCAGCAGGAGCAGAATCATCATCTGAGGGGGAGCCAAAAGATGATGACCCTATGAACACAGAGTCTGAGGGGGAGCCAAACAAAGAAGAGCATGCAACTGAACTAGAACCTGATCAGACAAAGAAGTGAAGCATGCATCTGAGGGGGAGTAGATGAAAGAAGAAAAAGAAGAAAGAAAGATGAGCAGCAGCAGAAGCTGATCAACAGACATTCTGGAGACATACATGGAGCAAAAGAGGTACATCTCTATCTAGTTAGGTATGTTCTGGATCCAGAATGTAGAGTGTCATAGTGTATGTAATTTCATAATATCATAAATGACATTCATGATTATCTACTTTAGAAATACAGCTTCTCACTGTATATAAGATTCATTCATCTCATGCATATGCACTAATTATTTTTATCATATTGTTAGGAATATTCATGAGAATGGTATTCCTATTTATATAAGATTTGATTATGATATAAATGAATGAATATGCAAGTATGCTTGCATTGATAAAAGCTGTAAAGTCCTTTGATAGATAATAGGAATATATGTATAAGGACTTAGACTGAATTAATCAAATATGTTAGGTTGATCCTACAAAAGCAAAACAGCTTTGTAAAGTCCTTAAAAAGAAATGATGTGCAAGGACTATAAATATAGAAAGATCAAGCTTGTTAGGTTGATCTTATAAAGTGTAATAGATAGGCTTGTCTGATCGTCGAGCACTGCACCAGTATCGTAGTCTGCCAGGAGAGACAAGGAAGACTCGAGAACTATCAAGGCGGAATCGTGGTCTGCAAGATAGTAGATCTCAGAGTTCGTAGTCTGCCAGGAAAAACGAGGAAGGATCGTAGTGTGTCGAGAAGAACTTTCTCAGAGCCGTAGTCTGCTGAGGAAGTCACGTTCAGAATCGTAGAGACAGCCTGTCTATGAGCCAACCGAGAGTCTGCCAGAGCTAAGTCAAGAATCATAGATCACACTTGAAGTAGTGGAGTCTACTGATCATATCAGAGGCAGAGATCATAGTCGAGCCAGATCAGACAAGGATAGCAAGCATTAAGGCAAAAATTATAGTCTGTCGAGATCTGATCTCGGAGTCGTAGTGTCTGTAGAATCAAAGCTAAATCGTAGTCTGCAGAACTAAGGCTTCAACAGAGGTGCTCATAACGCCAAGGCAAAATTGTATTGTCAACACGATTCTCAACAGATGAGTACTCGCAGAATATCCAAAGTATGAAGCCTCTGGTCTGAGCTGCAAAGATACATTCCACCTGAAGGAAACCAGAGAGCACTTAACGAATGGCAGGCAGGCTAACAGAAGATCTAAGCACCAACTCAATCAACATCCAGATTGAGTTGTAAAGCCATTCAAGATGAAGTCTTCCATAAGCCGATCAGAAGAAGACTTCAGATAAAGTGACTGACTAGAGAAAGTCAGCAAGTGCAGTAGCTGTCAAGAGAACAGAAAACAACGATCTTGAGAATTACTCAGGATCATAGTGTTTGTCAAACGAGCAGGAACTGATGTAGTTTACACAGAGATACTGGCCAGCTTATGAAGAATAAGACAGAAGTGACCATTGTTGATAGGTGAACGGGAGATAACCAGGAGAAAGAGAGTTGGGTATGCCACAAATCTGATGTGTCTTACTATTCAGAAGGAGGCCAGAAAAAGGAGTCAAGCTATCAGTTCCTGAGATCAGTCGAGGCAAGTAAAAGTGTTGAAGCACTACACAAGTGAAGAAAGAGGTGTTATGTGACGAACGAGAATTTTGTAAAGATATTTGAATATTTATTGAAATAAATAAATATTTTTAATGATTTAATTATTGAGTTAAATAATTAATTCATGAATTTGTGGTAGATTAATTTAATTATATGTGTTACATTAATTAAATTAATGTGTAGTGATTTAATAGTCAAAGTATTTAATTAATTAAGTTTATTTGATTAATTGAATTAATTAAATAAGCATATGTTACTTTAATTAATTTAATAATTAATTAAAGAATTAGTGAATTAACATAATTAATAAATAAAAATATTAATTATGTGACAATATAATTTAATGTAAAATTTATTATATTTTATTTAATTGATTTAAATAAAATTGATTGATTAATTAAAGTGTTACAATTAACTATATACTAAACTAGTTAATTAAAATAAATGAAAAAGGAATTAAGGGTGTAGCCAAACAAGGCCTTAAGGGGAGTTAGTCCGTTTGTTATACAACGGATATATTATATATACGTATATTATCCTGTTAAACGGAATTGTTTTCATTTTGTTCAAAGTCAGAGAAAGAAATAAAAAAAGTTAGAAATCTTTAGAGAGAAGAAGAAGAAGAGAGAAAGAGGTTTGAGGAATCCTGAGTATTGTATTAGATTTATCTTCATACTAACAAAAGGTAATCTTCCTTTTTAAGTTTTTAAAAGTTATATTTTTTTCAAAGTCTTCATTTACGTATTTGAGTTTTCTGTGAAAATTGGGTTTCCCAATTGGGTTACGATATGGCTTTATCTATATGGGTATGGAATCATAACGTGTTTTTCTAACATATAATCATATTTTAAAGGATCAATTTTATATAATCTGGCCTTAATTGGGTTTTTCAAATATTTACAGAGTTTTTATACGTCTTTATAAAAACTCTCTGTTAAGAATTATTTTGAAAAATTAAACCAAGATATGTTTATATATGTAATCATATATGTTGGTATTATGTGTTAGATCATGTATCCATGATTTACACTGACCACACCAAATAACTTTGTTAATAAATGGGTTTTATGAAATTACAGAGTATTGAATATGGGTGAATAACCCATATGGGTTAAATTAATGATTAAATCATATGTTTATATTTAAATTGATACATGAATATGATTGTATATGTTAAGACAAAGAAAATGGAATTGAAATAAATGAATTCGGTGTAGTAACGAATCCGTAAGGAGATTTTTTTTTATGTTTTTCATTAAACTCTTGAAAGTTTTGAAGAACAGTGAAAATTAATATATTAATTTGTGTAATTACATGACTTGGAATGTTAAGAACATGTTATAAGTGATATATAATGTTCCTGTGAAGTTTATACTTCATGGGTAACATTATAAATCAGTATAATGATGTGAATTAGGAGAAAATAGGAGAAAATCTGTGTTCGTTCGCGAACTTCAGATTTTGAAATTTTCGCAGCCGCGCGGCCGCGCCGGCTGCAAGGCGAAATGGCGCGCGGCCGCGCCTGTCCGAAAATTTTGAAAAAAATTGCTAAGTGTTGGAAAATTTTGAAATGTGTTTTGAGTCTAATGAACATGAACACATGTTGTATAAATATAATAAAATATTGATATGAGTTTAATAATTTATGTTATGTAATTAATTAATAAATTAATTACGTGACTTAAACTATTATTTGTAAAGGTTAAATAATGTGTTATAAACATTAAGACATTATTTTAAATCTAATTAACATGTAGACATGTTATATATGTAATGAGTTATTAATATAAGTTAATAACTTAAGTTACGTGATTAATTAACAAGTTAATTAATCAACGTAAACCATTATTTGAAAACTTAATAATGAGTTTGAAGAATACTATTGTAAATCAATAATCATATCAAACCTGTGATTAATTAATATTGTAAATGTGTGATAGGTAAGAGTAATTAAAGAAGTGAGTAATAACTGTAGCTTGCGCACGAGGCAAGTTTTCTATCCCTAACTTACTATTATTGTTGGGCAAGTTTCCTAAACTAAACTCTTTAAATTAAGCAATTGCTATGCTTAATTACTATTGTTGAGCAAATTCTTACTCTTGAATATCCAAGTTTAGAATTTCACATGAGATGCCATGATTCTTTTAAAAGTATCATTTAAGTGTACAATACTTATTCGATTGTATACCTTGAGAAGTTAATATTCAATTTGAATATCATTTATTGAGCTATCCAAACCAACTTTATTTGGTGCGGATTCTGATGTCAAACTGAGATGAACAACCCTAATATAGGGAATTAATGAAGATGCTTAAAGCGTTAAGATAGTGTGCACAGTATCAGTACGAAGGGCTGATCTCCCTAAGTACGAGAAGTAAAGTCTATAGTCTTATGACTGTTAAAGGTTGGAAAGGTTAATATACTTGACAACCTAAGACTCGGTTCAAGGTCTTAATGACCCTCAGAAGTAATTTGACTCTTGATTAATATTTTTGATTCAAAAGTTGAGAAGTAATTTGACTCTTGATTAATATTCTTGATTCAAATGTTGAGCTTTCTGTTATTCAGAATTCTTTCACTCGCATGTTATTATTCTGTCATATTTTTATACTTGCGGGCATCCGTGCTCACTTTTACATAATAACATTACAGCTAATAATGAACGAAGTGATGTACCTTCTAGTAGCAAGGGCAAAGGAAAAGCTAACAAGTGATGAAGATTTGTGTTGTCATGAATAATGTTAAAGTTTAAGATTTATGTGTGATGATTTAAGACTTATTTATTTACGTTTCCGCAACAGATATTTATGGTTAAGTATAACCTGGGATTTATGATGTATTTTTATTTCAGATGATGTAAGATGATGATTTATTTATCTAATAAATGAATTTCATTATTTATGGGTAGATAGTTGTATGATATTGGAACAGTGAACACAAAATCCTGTAGAAATTAAGATACCGGATTTGGGGGTGCCACAAGTTGGTATCAAAGCCGTAGGCTATGAACCTTAGGTGTGGGGAAAACCTTAGGATAGTAGCCTTCATGAAGATAGTAATGACAACTTTGATTTGAGTTCTAAGAAAGATAATAAAATTACCTTATGTGCTATGTGCTTATGTGTTCATACTTGTTAGAGTATTGATTAACATCACGTAAAAACTAAGACTTAAAACTTATTTTGTCAGGATGTCAGATACTGGAGGAGCTAGTCAGCCCAGGGATGTTGTACCCCTAGAGACTAGAGATGAGGAGCCCCGGGACATACACACTGTCTGGGAGCAGTTAGTACAGCCAGAGCCATCTCCTGTGATTCCAAATTTTGGTCAGGAGCATGAGCCAGAGATTTACTCAGAGGAGGACCCTGAGGAGGTTGAGATCCCAGCTGAGGCAGCCGAGGAGGAGGAAGAAGAAGACCCTGAAGAAGAAGAGGAGGAGGAAGATCTTGAGGAGTTCCCACCAAACTCTGTCAGTGCTGATATGTATAATTTATTATATGATCGCAACGTAGAGTTACGAGATACAATTCAGGAGTTGAGGGAGCAGTCAGTTGCTCAGGGTGGTGAAATTGAGACACTCCACACCCGTCTTGGCAATGTGGAGTGGGATTTGGTTCATGAGAAGGGCCAAACTGAGCAGAAGACAGAGGAGATAAAAAAGTTAAAGAATGAGTTGAAAGAGAAATCTGAAAGACTCGCCATAGTGGAAGAAGCTTGGGTGAGAAATGCACGACGTGCAGATCTGGCAGAGGATGATGCGCGTGCGAAGAGAGTTAAGGTTGCAGAGACGTGCTACACGTTTCTGAGGGCAATGGATGAGGCCCAGGACCGAGTTATGAGATATCCAATTCAGTTCGAGGGACTGCCTGGGTATATGTTAGATCGCAGGACTATGTCCCGCATTATAGAGGAGGAACGTGGTGAAGCTGTCCGACGCCTTAGTAGGCCGTGATAGGATAATATGATATTGTTAATGTTTAAATAATCGTATATAATATAAATTCCAATGTGATTATAAACAAAGGAATATTGTGATAATGTAAATCCTGTAGAAACTTTATTTCAGGATAGTTGATGTAAATGGCAGAAATGCTATCGTATTGTATTAAAAGCTTTTGGTTTTAATAAAATAATAAAGTTGTTTAAGATGATATGGGTTAAGTGAGCATGCTAAAGTATTTAACATTATGTGATACTCTTTGGACTAGTTAATGTAAATTCCGATGTGATTAAAAAAATATTTTGAGAAACTAAATCCTGAAGATTCTTTATCTTGGGATAGTTGAAGTAAATGGCAGAGATGCTATAGTACTATATTTAAAACTTTTGATTTAAATAAAATATCAAAGGTTATTTGAAAAGAAAAGAGTTAAAGTGGTTATGTTAAATATTTGAGTTAATTCTTAAATATTTAAGTGATTTAATAAAGATCTAATGAGCATATATTCTTAACAGAAATATGCCGCCAAGAAGGAGACAAAATCGTCGACAAGCCCAAGAGGGGTCAACCAATAACAACAATGATGCCAATGCGAACCCCGTTCAGCAGTTGGTAAATCTGTTGGCTGGAGCGATGAACAATCAGCCTCAAGCTCCACCAAACACCTCATTTAAAGACTTTAAGGCAGTGGGACCGCCAGATTTTAAGGGTTCCACGAACCCGATAGAAGCTCAGACTTGGGTTATGGAAATGGAGAAAATTTTTGAGGTCGCCCGTGTTAGGGAGGACCAGAAGACCGCCTACGCGAAATTTATGTTAAAATCAGAAGCCAGCTACTGGTGGCAGGCAAATAAGATCAGGGGAGGAGAAGGTGTAATAACCTGGGAAAGGTTTAAAGAAATGTTTTTCGAGATGTATTTCCCGACCAGCTCCCAGAATCAAATGGAGGTGCAGTTTCTGGAGTTGAAGCAGGGGAATATGTCTGTGCCCGACTACGCGGCAAAGTTTAACGAATTGTCTAGGTTTGCCCAATATCAGGTGCATACTGACGAAAGAAAGGCTAGGCGTTTTGAACAGGGACTGAAACCCTGGTTGTATAGCAAGGTGTCGATGTTTCAATTGAACACTTTTGCTGGAGTTCTGGAGAAGGAAATTCTCGCTGAAGGTGGAAGCGAAGCGGTGTCTAAGTACAATCAGGATCAAAAGAAGAAGAAGAATGATAGTGAAGGAAACAATAAGGCTAGTGGCAATCACACAGGGGGAATTAATAATCATAAACGAAAATGGAATGACAACCCGTCGTCTGTAAGTCAGCAAGGTAGTCAGAAGAAAAAGTTAGAACCATGCCCAACCTGTGGGAAGACTCACTTGGGAGTCTGCATGAAAGGAAAAAGAGTTTGTTACAACTGTGGTCAGGAAGGCCACATAGCACCTAACTGCCCTAACCCTAAGAAGGGCGCCTGCTACACATGTGGGTCAAAGGATCACTTGGCTAGAGACTGTCCAAAGAAGGCATCTGGAGGGGCAGGGTCAGGTGGACATAAGGGAAATAATAGTGGAAATCCTCTTACCATTACCGGACCGACTTCGACAAACCGACCAACTGCAAGGACATTTAACATGACCGTACAAGACGCTGTGCAGTCTCGTGATGTGGTGTCAGGTATCATTCCGATCAATAAAGTCAATGCTTATGTTTTATTTGATTCGGGTGCTACTTGTTCATTTATATCCGATGACTTTGCAAAGAATTTAGAATTGCTTAAAGACGAATTAGAAATCCCTATGAACATAGAGATTGCGAACAAGGAAGTAATTCCTGTTAAGTATATACACAAGAACTGTAGAGTGGATATTAAGGGTAACGTTATGAATGTAGATCTTATCCCGATTAAACTTGGGGAATTTGACGTTATCCTGGGAATGGATTGGCTATTCAATTATGGAGCCGTAATTGATTGCCAGAAGAAATGAATTAACCTTATGACTCCATCAAAGGTTGTGTTTTATGGAAGCAAATCGCCTAGACAAGCGAGTTGTCTGACGATGATGCAGGCCAGGAAGTTATTAAGACAAGGCTGTGTGGGGTATTTAGCCTACATAGTCGATAGTCGTAAAGAGAATTCAAAGTTAGAAGAAATACCAGTCGTAAGAGACTTCGTGGATGTTTTCCCGGATGATCTGCCAGGACTTCCGCCTGACAGGGAAGTAGATTTTGTTATCGATTTGGTGCCAGGAACGGCTCCAATATCGAAAGCACCGTACCGGATGGCTCCGGTAGAAATGAAGAAATTGATGGTACAGCTACAAGAGCTGTTGGACAAGAAATATATTCAACCGAGCGTATCACCGTGGGGAGCGCCGGTATTATTTGTTAAGAAGGATGGAACGATGCGACTCTGCATTGACTATAGAGAATTAAATAAGGTTACCATTAAGAATAGGTATCCGTTGCCAAGGATTGATGATCTGTTTGATCAATTAAAAGGAGCGAGATATTTCTCGAAGATAGACCTGAGAAGTGGTTATCATCAGTTGAAGGTGAGGCCCGAAGATGTCCCAAAGACAGCGTTTAGGACACGATATGGTCACTACGAATTTTTGGTTATGTCATTTGGTCTAACAAATGCGCCTGCAGCATTTATGGGCCTAATGAATGGAGTGTTCAAGCCGTTTCTGGACAAATTCGTAGTGGTTTTTATTGATGATATATTGGTCTATTCTAAGACCAAGGAAGAACATGTTGAGCATTTGAAGTTGACGTTAGAAGTATTAAGAAGAGAGAAGTTGTATGCCAAATTCTCAAAGTGTGAATTCTGGATTGCAAGGGTGCAATTTCTCGGACATGTGATTGATAAGGACGGAATTTCGGTGGATCCTTCCAAAGTCGAAGCGGTGATGAATTGGGATCAGCCGAAAACACCGTCGGAAGTAAGAAGTTTTCTTGGATTAGCTGGTTACTATAGAAGATTTATTCAGGATTTTTCCAAGATCGCCACTCCATTAACGAATTTGACTAGGAAAGTTGTGAAATTCGTTTGGACGGAGAAGTTTGAGGAAAGTTTTCAAGAACTTAAGAGAAGGTTAAGTACAGCACCTGTGTTGTCCCTTCCGGATGACACAGGAAATTTTGTGGTATATAGTGATGCGTCGCATAAAGGGCTAGGCTGTGTGCTTATGCAAAACGGCAGAGTCATTGCGTATGCGTCACGACAACTAAAAGATTACGAGAAGGGATATCCAACCCATGATTTGGAATTGGCTGCGGTGGTATTCGCTTTAAAGATTTGGAGACACTATCTCTATGGGGAAAAGTGTGAAATATATACAGACCATAAGAGTCTGAAGTATATTTTCACACAGAAAGACTTGAATATGCGCCAAAGAAGGTGGATGGAGTTAATAAAAGATTATGATTGTGATATCTTATACCACCCAGGAAAAGTGAATGTTGTAGCCGACGCCTTAAGTAGAAAGGGTCGAGAAAAGTTGATGATGCTGACAGCACAGGAAGAATTGATTTTAGCAATGGAAAAGCTGGAATTGGAAGTAGGATGTCCAATGGAAACTGACGAGAAACTGTTCCAAATGCAAGTTGGTACAACTTTATTGGATAAGATTAAGGAAGCACAAATCCTGGATAAGGAATGTGAGGAAGTAAAGAAAAAGATATCTGAAGGGACTGAACTTAGATTTAAAATGGATAGCGAAGGATTTTTGAGATTTGAAAGTAGAGTTTGGGTACCGCCAATACCAGAAATCAAGGAGGACATTCTGAGAGAGGCTCATAGTTCGAGGTATTCCATTCACCCCGGAAGTACCAAGATGTATCAGGATTTACGACAACACTTTTGGTGGCCAAATTTGAAGAGGGACGTTGCCGATTGTGTTGCCAAGTGTCTGACTTGCCAAAGGGTCAAGGCAGAACACCAAAGACCAAGTGGTTTGTTACAACCTTTAGAAATCCCAGAATGGAAATGGGAACATATTACAATGGATTTTGTTGTTGGCCTTCCGACGACCCAGAAAGGCTATGACGCAGTATGGGTTATCGTCTACCGATTAACGAAATCCGCACACTTTCTTCCGATCAAAATCAGATTTAACCTGGAATAATTGGCGAAGTTATATGTAAAATAGATTGTTTCGAGGCACGGGGTGCCAGTGTCAATTATTTTTGACCGTGATCCGCGCTTCACATCGAATTTCTAGAAGCGACTACAAGAATGCATGGGAACACAGTTGAGGATGAGCACCGCTTATCACCCTCAGACTGACGGGCAAAGTGAAAGAACGATCCAAACATTAGAGGATATGCTTAGAGCATGCATAATGAATTTTAAAGGCAATTGGGATGATCATTTGCCGCTTGTAGCATTTGGTTATAATAATAGTTACCACGCTAGTATTGGTATGCCGCCTTACGAAGCGTTGTACGGTAGAAAGTGCAGAACTCCACTGTATTGGGATGAAGTTGGTGAAAGAAAATTGCTAGGACCAGAGTTAGTCCAACAAACGGCAGAAATAGTTATAGTAATTCGAACAAGATTAGTAGCGGCTCAGGATAGGCAAAAGAAATACGCCGATCCACACCGCAAGAATGTAGAGTTTGAATCGGGTAGTTTTGTATTTTTGAAGGTCTCTCCTTGGAAGGGAAAGATCAGATTTGGTAAGAAGGGAAAATTGAGCCCAAGGCCTTTGAGGTACTCCGAAGAATTGGAGAAGTAGCCTATGAGGTAGCTTTACCTCCGGCACTGGAGCATGTCCACAACGTTTTCCATGTGTCGGTATTACGACGTTATAAACCCGATTACAAACATGTGATAGAATATGAACCCCTACAATTTGAGAAAGATTTATCATACCAAGAAGTTCCTGTTTAGATAGTTGACAGGAAAGAGCAAGTTCTCAGGAACAAAGTAATACCTTCTGTTAAGGTAATTTGGAGGAACCACAACGCTGAAGAAGCTACGTGGGAACTCGAA
This sequence comes from Panax stipuleanatus, assembly GCA_020205555.1. NCBI lineage: Eukaryota > Viridiplantae > Streptophyta > Magnoliopsida > Apiales > Araliaceae > Panax > Panax stipuleanatus. Next base: position 122,027,332 of record CM035124.1, on the reverse strand, counting down.
GAGAATATGATGAATAATTATCCACACTTATTTTCTTGAATAGGTGAACGTGATTCTGAGGACAGAATCCTTTAAAGGGGGGAAAGATGTGACGAACGAGAATTTTGTAAAGATATTTGAATATTTATTAAAAATAAATAAATATTTTTAATGATTTAATTATTGAGTTAAATAATTAATTCATAAATTTGTGGTAGATTAATTTAATTATATGTGTTACATTAATTAAATTAATGTGTAGTGATTTAATAGTTCAAAGTTGTTTGAATATTTATAATGGGACGAAATTATTAAATCGAACCGTGATTCTGAGGACAGAATCCTTTTAAGGGGGGAAAGATGTGACGAACGAGAATTTTGTAAAGATATTTGAATATTTATTGAAATAAATAAATATTTTTAATGATTTAATTATTGAGTTAAATAATTAATTCATGAATTTGTGGTAGATTAATTTAATTATATGTGTTACATTAATTAAATTAATGTGTAGTGATTTAATAGTTCAAAGTATTTAATTAATTAAGTTTATTTGATTAATTGAATTAATTAAATAAGCATATGTTACTTTAATTAATTTAATAATTAATTAAAGAATTAGTGAATTAACATAATTAATAAATAAAAATATTAATTATGTGACAATATAATTTAATGTAAAATTTATTATATTTTATTTAATTGATTTAAATAAAATTGATTGATTAATTAAAGTGTTACAATTAACTATATACTAAACTAGTTAATTAAAATAAATGAAAAAGGAATTAAGGGTGTAGCCAAACAAGGCCTTAAGGGGAGTTTGTCCGTTTGTTATACAACGGATATATTATATATACGTATATTATCCTGTTAAACGGAATTGTTTTTATTTTGTTCAAAGTCAGAGAAAGAAATAAAAAAAGTTAGAAATCTTTAGAGAGAAGAAGAAGAAGAGAGAAAGAGGTTTGAGGAATCCTGAGTATTGTATTAGATTTATCTTCATACTAACAAAAGGTAATCTTCCTTTTTAAGTTTTTAAAAGTTATATTTTTTTCAAAGTCTTCATTTACGTATTTGAGTTTTCTGTGAAAATTGAGTTTCCCAATTGGGTTACGATATGGCTTTATCTATATGGGTATGGAATCATAACGTGTTTTTCTAACATATAATCATATTTTAAAGGATCAATTTTATATAATCTGGCCTTAATTGGGTTTTTCAAATATTTACAGAGTTTTTATACGTCTTTATAAAAACTCTCTGTTAAGAATTATTTTGAAAAATTAAACCAAGATATGTTTATATATGTAATCATATATGTTGGTATTATGTGTTAGATCATGTATCCATGATTTACACTGACCACACCAAATAACTTTGTTAATAAATGGGTTTTATGAAATTACAGAGTATTGAATATGGGTGAATAACCCATATGGGTTAAATTAATGATTAAATCATATGTTTATATTTAAATTAATACATGAATATGATTGTATATGTTAAGACAAAGAAAATGGAATTGAAATAAATGAATTCGGTGTATTAACGAATCCGTAAGGAGATTTTTTTTTATGTTTTTCATTAAACTCTTGAAAGTTTTGAAGAACAGTGAAAATTAATATGTTAATTTGTGTAATTACATGACTTGGAATGTTAAGAACATGTTATAAGTGATATATAATGTTCCTGTAAAGTTTATACTTCAAGGGTAACATTATAAATCAGTATAATGATGTGAATTGGGAGAAAATGGGAGAAAATCTGTGTTCGTTCGCGAACTTCAGATTTTGAAATTTTCGCAGCCGCGCGGCCGCGCCGGCTGCAAGGCAAAATGGCGCGCGGCCGCGCCTGTCCGAAAATTTTGAAAAAAATTGCTAAGTGTTGGAAAATTTTGAAATGTGTTTTGAGTCTAATGAACATGAACACATGTTGTATAAATATAATAAAATATTGATATGAGTTTAATAATTTATGTTATGTAATTAATTAATAAATTAATTACGTGACTTAAACTATTATTTGTAAAGGTTAAATAATGTGTTATAAACATTAAGACATTATTTTAAATCTAATTAACATGTAGACATGTTATATATGTAATGAGTTATTAATACAAGTTAATAACTTAAGTTACGTGATTAATTAACAAGTTAATTAATCAACGTAAACCATTATTTGAAAACTTAATAATGAGTTTGAAGAATACTATTGTAAATCAATAATCATATCGAACCTGTGATTAATTAATATTGTAAATGTGTGATAGGTAAGAGTAATTAAAGAAGTGAGTAATAACTGTAGCTTGCGCACGAGGCAAGTTTTCTATCCCTAACTTACTATTATTGTTAGGCAAGTTTCCTAAACTAAACTCTTTAAATTAAGCAATTGCTATGCTTAATTACTATTGTTGAGCAAATTCTTACTCTTGAATATCCAAGTTTAGAATTTCACATGAGATGTCATGATTCTTTTAAAAGTATCATTTAAGTGTACAATACTTATTCGATTGTATACCTTGAGAAGTTAATATTCAATTTGAATATCATTTATTGAGTTATCCAAACCAACTTTATTTGGTGCGGATTCTGATGTCAAACTGAGATGAACAACCCTAATATAGGGAATTAATGAAGATGCTTAAAGCGTTAAGATAGTGTGCACAGTATCAGTACGAAGGGCTGATCTCCCTAAGTACGAGAAGTAAAGTCTATAGTCTTATGACTGTTAAAGGTTGGAAAGGTTAATATACTTGACAACCTAAGACTCGGTTCAAGGTCTTAATGACCCTCAGAAGTCATTTGACTCTTGATTAATATTCTTGATTCAAAAGTTGAGAAGTAATTTGACTCTTGATTAATATTCTTGATTCAAATGTTGAGCTTTCTGTTATTCAGAATTCTTTCACTCGCATGTTATTATTCTGTCATATTTTTATACTTGCGGGCATCCGTGCTCACTTTTACATAATAACATTACAGCTAATAATGAACGAAGTGATGTACCTTCTAGTAGCAAAGGCAAAGGAAAAGCTAACAAGTGATGAAGATTTGTGTTGTCATGAATAATGTTAAAGTTTAAGATTTATGTGTGATGATTTAAGACTTATTTATTTACGTTTCCGCAACAGATATTTATGGTTAAGTATAACCTGGGATTTATGATGTATTTTTATTTCAGATGATGTAAGATGATGATTTATTTATCTAATAAATGAATTTCATTATTTATGGGTAGATAGTTGTATGATATTGGAACAGTGAACACAAAATCCTGTAGAAATTAAGATACCGGATTTGGGGGTGTCACATGTTATACACTAAAGATCTAAAGAACACTCTTCAAAATCGTAGTGTTGTCTCAACCAGTCAAAGAGCAACATTCAACAAGACACACTACGATCAAGGTCCAAGAACATCTGCATCAGAATCGTAAAGCCCGGGCATCTGAATATTGAAGCACTGGCAAAGTCTCAATATGAAGATTGACATCCAAACATTGCTAATTGAGAGCATCGATGCAAAAGGACAACTCTTGAGGATTCGAATCAAGGAATCAGAAAGGAGTAATAAAGGTGACTGCCAGCCTGACACAGAACAGTGACATCTCTGAGGCAGTAGGTGAAAATGCAGACTGTTGTGTCAGTAAAGTCAAAAAGGAGCTGTCACGTCACATCAGCAGTCTGAACCAAATAACTCGAGATCTTCGAAGCAATTCAAATAGCTTCCAACGGCTACTTTTCAACGGGAAGATCATGAAAGGGTATTTAACAGACAAGCTTCAAAGATAATATTTGTTGTTGAGTTATAGAATCGTTGAGTTATTGGAATGCTATATTGTTGACTCTACGAGTTCCACCAGAGTTGAATAGAACAAGACTCAGTTGCAGTGAGACTACAAAGGTGGAAGTGAAGCAGATTTGAAGAAGGACTTGAACAGACTAAAGCTTCACTCAACAAGGATAAGAATGCCATTGAAGATGGTAGCTAAGCTGAGAGCTGAGAAGGCCAAGAAGATAGCATTCAGGAAAGTGGTTGAGCATAAAGAATATCAGAAGAGCCACTCTATGGATCACCATGAAGAACCAGAAGCTGAACCAAAAAAGATGTAGAACCATGTCTGCATATCAATCAAGAAAGGTTCAAGGACTGTTAAGGACCAGAAGAAGGTGACCCACAATGAAAAGCCTTAGCAGTCCTATGTGGTGATGGTGCACAGCTGACATCAGAAGAAGTTGAGCTGAACAGAATGAAGATCAGCTGCACCTGAGAAGAAGTGGTCCAGACTCTACGCAGAATGCAAAGAGGACCAAGCTAAGCTGCTAAGTACAAAGATGATCAAGCTTCAAGACATCTTAGCAGCAAAGCACAAACAATAACAACTACAACAAGTAGCTAGGGCCTGAGGGGTCCTTGTTCGGAGGGACTAAATGAAGTTCCATGTCTGCTGGGCTTGAAGAGTTCGTAGAGAATTGGAGTTCTAAGGCTGCTGGCCTTAAAGAGTTCTTAGTGAACAAGAGGAGTTCCAAGCTTGCTGGGCTTGAAGAGTTCTTAGTGAACTGAAGTGCCAAGGCTGCTGGCCTTGAAAGAATCTTAGTGATTCAGGGTGCTGCCCTTCCTTAGTGGATTTACTGCGAGAGTGCAGAAGAGTGGATTAGGAGCTTGAGTCTCTGAACCACTTAAAATCCCTTGTGTCTTTTACATTCAGTCATTTACTTACTGTCATTTACATTATGTACTTAACTGCTATAACTGCTATGGATGTAATAACTACTTACAACTAAACTAACTCTGAAGAACAATATATCAATGTTTATCAATATATCAATGAATGGGATATTTAACTTATTCCGTTGTGCTTGAAATGATTCTTATGCTTGCCATGTGCTAACTTCTGAGCAATACAAAATAAAATGAAAAAGAGTTTTAAAACGTAAAGGATCTATTCAACCCCCCCTTCTAGATCTATTGTGTGCCTACTGGGAACTAACAAAATATTTTGTATATTTAAGCAGTTGCATATATTAAAGTGAAAGCATTTTTTTTCAGGACTCTAGAGTTGATTTGTTTATCACTGCTGACGAGATGCCAACCTATCATAGTGACTACAACTTTGATGTAGAACTGAACTTCGACTTGATGGATATTGATCAAGAGGAGGAAGATGACTATAAGGTGCCTAAGGAGATCAAAGAATGGGTCTAAGACAAACCCAAACCGAACCTCGACCAAACCACCACTATCAATATAGGAACTTCAGAAAACCTCAAAGAAATCTAGATAGGCATAGACCTCACCCAAGACAAAAAAACTGACCTGATTGAACTCCTAACGCAGTTTCAGGATGTGTTTGCATGGTCGCATAAAGACATGATCGGCTTGTCTACTGATATTGTCATTCATCGAATGCCCATCACATATGGATTCAAACCAGTCAAACAGAAGCTCAGGCGATTCAAACCTAAATGGAGTCTGAAAGTCAAAGAAGAGGTCGCTAAACAATTCAAAGCCGGTATCAACATACCCAGAGTGGCTGTCAAACATAGTTCCCGTGCCAAAGCCCGGCGGGAAGGTGCGAGTATGCGTGGATTACAGGGACTTGAATAAAGCCTGCCTCAAGGACAATTTCTCGGTCCCTTTCATCCACATCCTGATCAACAACACGGTGTAGTATGGCATGTATTCTTTTGTGGATTACTTTACTGGTTAACATCAAATTATGGTTGCTGAAGAAGACAGGGAGAAAATAGCTTTCAACACTCCTGGGGAACTTTCTGCTATAAACGATTTTCCTTCGGCCTCATCGATACCGGAGCCACGTATCAGCGAGCCATGATGGCCCTGTTTCATGACATGATGCACAAGGAGATAGAGGTCTATGTGGATGATATCATCATCAAATCCCGGAGGGAGGACGATCACATCGACCATCTCAGGAAACTGTTCAACAGGTTGCGTAAGTACAACCGCAAGCTGAATCCAGCCAAATGTGCTTTTGGCGTCAAATCAGGCAAGTTGTTGGGATTCCTGGTGAGTAATCGAGGCATTGAGCTAGACCTTACCAAGATCAAAGCCATCATTGAGATGCCAATACCTCGAACAGAGAAGGAGATACGCGGGTTCTTGGGAAGGATCAATTTCATAAGCCGATTCATTTCCAAACTCACATCAACCTGTGAACCTATATTCAAGCTTCTAAGGAAGAATTCCTCCACAAAATGGAATTAGGATTGTCAGAAAGCCTTCTTTGCCATCAAAAAGCAGCTAATCAAAGCACCTGTATTGGTACTTCCAAGGGATGGAGTTCCCCTGTTCATGTACCTATCAGTCATTGCCAATGCAATGAGTTGTATGTTGGGACAGAAAGATGTTAGTAGCAAGGAGAGATCCATCTCCTACATCATCAAAAGATTCAGCAGTGGTGAACAGAAGTACACCTTGATCGAGAAAACATGTTGTGCATTAGCATGGGCCGCGATGAGGTTACAACATTATCTCCATGGGCACAAAACCTACCTCATACCCTGCATGGATCCACTGAAATATGTATTCAACAAACCAATGTTGAATTGTCAACTGTCCAAATGGGAGTTGATCCTACAACAGTTCGACATTGTCTACATGACTTAGAAGTCCATCAAAGATCAAGGCATTGCAGATCAAATAGCCGAAGCACCAACATGAGGGTTCGAGCCCCTAAAGACTTATTTCCCGGATGATGGGATCATGATAATTCAACAACTTCAACAAGAGAATACAGTCCAACCATGGAAAATATATTTCGATGGAGCGGTAAACATCGAAGGTGCCGGAGCTAGGGCAGTCCTTATCTCTAGTATAGGAGAACAATATTATGTGGCTACCAAACTACTGATAGTAGTGTGCATACAAGCCAATCATGTATGATGACAAAGCACATACTTTGTAAACAATCTTATTTATTTATTAATAAAATATTCATTTAAGGCATATAATTATCTACATGGTGCTGTTTTTATAATATGTAAATAACCCATAGTTTTAAGCAATGCTTTTAGAATCATGATGAGATCCTGATAATGAGATCTAAATTCTTAGAAAGCTTAAAAACTAAAATAGTTCCCAATTGTGGGATTACTAAAATGGAAATTAGTAAATCCGGATAGATTGGTACATATGTTGCTTGCTCATTGGATGAGGATGACTGATCTCATGGTCATTTGTGTGGAGACACTAAAGCAAGTATGTAGGTGCTTATTGGAGAATAAGTTCACTGAACGTGACTCGCTATGGAATACCTAATGGAGTTTTACTCGCCTGTCAATAGGAATTCCTAATGTGATAGTAGTACATGTGATCCTTGGACTTGAGATCATCATAGTATCTTGTATGTAACAAATTATACTTTGACTAATTCCTTAAGGCCTTTTAAGGCATATATAGGGTATGCTTGGGTATAATGAGTTACATATGGAGATAATGAATGATCAATAAAGAATCTACCACCTCTAGTAAAAGAGGAGATATGTCCTATGTGATTCGTTAAATGACAACCCAGGAATCCTTGGCCAAGGTAGAATGAAATTAGAAAGAGGTTTCTAATTTGCATTATTTGGAGTTGTGCATTTTCTAATCGAAATACATATGATTAAATAAATTAAGACTTGACAGTAAATCCATGTCTTATATTTAATTGGGACATTGTATGGTGGAAGGAATGAATTGTACGGTAAATATTAACTCACAGGTTCTTTTATGATTAATGTTGAAATCTATATTATTTGGAAAGTCGTTGATCGCTAGGGAAGCTTATCCCTATTGTAGAATAAATGTTATTTATTTAAATAGATTATTAGTTTAATTTATTTATTTAAATAAGATTAGAATTGTTCTAATTGATTTATTCACAACCGGTTTAATATGGAGAACCTAAAGGGTCACACCATAAAAGGAAGAAGAATTATTTAAGAAGAAAATGGCATGATAGTAATAATGCATTAAGTATAATTAATTTAATCTATGATGATAGAATAAATTAAATAGCTTAATGTTTATTATTTAATATTTTAGAAATATTAAATATAAATTAATAAGAGGAGTCTTATTAATATTATTATTATTATTTTAATTCTAAAGGAGTTTAGGAATTAATATAATATCAGTACTCTCTCTCAATCCTAATAAAGATTAGGATATAAATTAATTAAATAAAACCATATTCTAATTGGATTAGGAGGGTTAACCTAATATCTATATAAGAGAGTCTTATATCAGAAATAAGTAAAACGTGAATTTTTCAAGAGTTGGGAGTACACATATTCTATAGAGATAGAAACAAGGGTTAAGCCAATAACCCATCTTACTGAGTTCTTCATCTTCCTTGGTGGATCATCGTTAGAGGCCAAACATTTGGGTGGCTGACATTGATCGAAGGAAGGAGCCACTACAGAGGAATCAAAGGAATCAAAGGAGTAGAACTTGTACCTGAGGAAGCTTGGATCTTCAAAGGTATAATTCTGTTTTTCTCCTTCTTCATTCACTGATAATTGATGCACAAGAATGATCATGGTAATGGGTTTGTATAAATTTTTGAAACCTAGTTTTTTACGCTTTCGCCCTATTTATGTGATTTGATTGCATGATTGCGTTACGTACAAACTCAGCAATGGTATCAGGGCCAATCTTGTGCTAATTATCAGTCTATGTGATTCCATACATGTATGATATGCGATTGGATCGAGTTTTGGGCAACAAAATTTTTTTCAGATTCTGCGAAGCTGAGCAGCTGCGCCGGTATAAGGCAATATTGCTGCGCCGGGTGCTGTTCCTGTTTTTCATGCTGCGCAGCTGCGCTGGTTCCCTTTACATTCTTAGCGCAGCTGCGCCACTGGACATGTACTGAATTTTTTTTTTGTTTTATTTAATTAAATGAATGGTTTGTTTAATTAATAAAGGTTTAAAATAAAGATGTTTATTTTATATGAAATGAGATTTCGGAATTGCTAAAATTAAAGAGTTTAATTTGGAATTATTTTTGAATGAAATAAAGGAGTTTATTTTTCCAAAAACAAAGTTTAGCAAACTTTTGCCCATTAACTGATATTAATACATATATGGAATGAATTTATTTTCATGAGATGAATAAGTTTTATTGATACGTATGATAATATGTATGGTAATAAAAGGGATTGATTATGGACTATGACCAATGTGATTGGATTTTATTTTGGTTGAATGCTTGAATGAATGGGTTTTATAAAATGGGTCTGCGTACCTCGTCTTCTCTAGTTTTATTCCCGATGTAAATTCTATCTCCTTTCTATGTACTTCCCCTTGACTGCTGATCAAGGTTTCTATTTAATTTTAAATAGTTAATGTAATAGAGATAGTTAGAATTATTTTGAAGAAATTAGAGACCAAGGAGCAAGGAACGCGTGAAGACTCATTTGTATGGAGCCAGGGTTTAAATGTAATAGTTATATTTAAATTTAAATTCTTGCACTCCTAGGTTTGACCTTTTGGTTCACTTGGTGGCTCTAGTGAACCAAACTAGAATAAAAGTCCATAATCAATCCGGGTAGAATATAGTATTCTATATTGCATGCTAAATATTATATATATTATATTTTATACAAACATGCTTCGCATGTTTAATAAAATGACGCGTATTTTATATATATATGTGCATGCGCGCTTAAAAAGATGAGACAAATAATAACAAACCCCTCAAAGAAATATTATTAAGTCTGAAGCGTTCAAATGATATTTGGAATATCGAACGTCGCCTTCTAGCATGATTAGTTAATAGAGTATTAAATATTTAATATGAGTTTGTTGTGCTATCCACAAGGCGAGTATTGAATATTTAAGATGTTAATTAATCACATTTGATGCTTATCAAGAAAATTGAACGATCTAATCTTGTTGTGCTATCCACAAGGACGAAAATTTTTCTTTTTTGAATTTATGGAAGTGCTAGGCTGGACTTAACTTAAATCATTTTAGTTCGGATGTGCACACACATGACCATTATGATTTAAGAGGTAAAATAAAAGGAGTTACATGGTGATGTAATTGACAAAAGTTGTCTACCTATTTATTTGTATATTGCTTGTTGTGCTATCCACAAGGTTATATACATTTAAAATGGGATCCTTAATCTCACTAGCAAGTCTTTAATTAGATGTTGCCGAACTATATGAGTGAGGGTAATATAGTTTGATGAAAATAGTGGGAGATACCAATTTAAAATAAAGACCTAAATTTATTTTGGTATGCAAAGTTAATAAAATGAATGTTTGCTAAAATGTTGTCTTTTCACATGTAGAATTTTAAAAATGCCAAAATCACTAATCTCACTACGAAGCATACTTGATGCAAATAAGCTTACCGGCCCGAATTATGAGGACTGGCTAAGAAATCTGAGAATTGTTCTCACTGCTGAAAAGATTTCTTATGTCCTAAATTCCACTATCCCTGAATCTGTTTCAGAAACAGCCTCTGAGGAAGAGATTGCCACTTTCAATAAGTGGCAAGATGATGCATCTGTGGCTCAATGCATCATGCTCGCATCCATGAATAACGAGCTTCAGCGTCAGCACGAAAAAATGGATGCTCCTGCTATGCTGCTTCACCTCAAGGAGTTGTATGGTGAACAGAGTAGGACTGCTAGATATGAGATATCTAAGGAGCTCTTCCGATCTCGGATGACCGAGGGCACTGCCGTCGAGACTCATGTTCTGAAGGTAATCAATTTGATTGAACGCCTTGGACAGCTTGGGTTCGTCATGGATGGGGAGTTGAGTCAAGACTTGGTCTTGCAGTCACTCCCTGAGACCTTCTCGCAGTTTGTGGTTAATTTTCACATGAATAAGCTAGATGTCAGCTTACCTGAGCTTCTTAACATGCTGAAAACTGCAGAAGGTCACTTCTCATCCAAGAAGAACCATGTCTTGATGGTGGATTCTTCCAATAAAAGGAAGAGGCCCAAGGTGTCTTCTGAAAAGAAGAAATCTAAGAAGGCTAAGGGAAAAGGGAAAGAAAAGGAGCAAAAGAAACCTGAACCAGCTAAAGGAATGTGCTTTCATTGCAATGAGCCGGGACATTGGAAGAGGAACTGCAAGAAGTTTCTAGCAGAGAAGAAGCTTGGAGAAGCTTCGACTTCCAATCAAGGTTTGTTTATGATTGAAATTAATTTTTCTGAAAGTCATAATTCTACTTGGGTATTGGATACCGGCTGTGGTTCTCACATATGTAATACTGTGCAGGGACTGGTCAGAAGTAGAAAGCTGAACAAAGATGAGGTGATCCTACGAGTGGGAAATGGAGCAAAAGTTGCTGCATTAGCTGTAGGAACTTATTGTTTAGCAATGCCTTCGGGCAAATCCATTTATCTTAATAATTGTTATTATGTTCCGAATATTATTAAAAACATTATTTCAATTTCTGTATTGGATATGGAAGGTTTTGACGTTATTATAAAGAACAATGATTGTTCTATTTATAAAGACGATGTTTTATATGGTATTGGAAATTTGCGAAATGGACTTTATACACTTGACTTACAAGAAAATATATTTCAAATTGAACAAATTAAGAAAAGGAAAAGAGATGATATTAATTATACCTATATGTGGCACTGTAGACTCGGTCATATCAATGAAACAAGATTATCCAAGTTGCATAAAGATGGGCTCCTCGAGCTATCTGATTATGAATCATATCCAACTTGTGAATCTTGTCTCGTGGGTAAAATGACTAAATCTCCTTTTAGTGGAAAAGGAGAGAGAGTTACAGAGTTGTTGGCATTGATTCACACAGACGTTTGTGGACCTATGACAACAAGTGCATGGGATGGGTAATCTTATTTTTTTACTTTCACTGATGATCACTCAAGATTTGGATATGTGTATTTAATGAAATACAAATCAGAATCATTTGAAAAGTTCAAAGAGTTCAGAAGTGAAGTAGAGAAACAAACGGGCAAGAGTATTAAGATACTTCGATCAGATCGAGGTGGAGAATACTTAAGCAGTGAGTTTCTCAATTGTCTCAGAGAAAATGGTATAATCTCACAACAGACTCCTCCAGGTACACCACAGTTAAATGGAGTATCTGAAAGGAGAAATCGAACACTGTTGGACATGGTTCGATCCATGATGAGTTTTACCGACCTTCCAATTTCCTTCTGGGGATATGCCCTAGAAACGGCTGCATACCTACTTAACAAGGTACCTACTAAATCCGCCCCAAAGACTCCATATGAGATGTGGAAAGGGAGGAAACCAAATCTTAATCATGTTAAGACTTGGGGTTGTCCAGCTTATGTCAAAAAGTTTGAAAATGATAAGCTACAACCTAAATCCGATAAGTGTAGATTTGTGGGATACCCTAAAAAAATCGTAGGGTATTATTTCTATCATCCAACTGATCAAAAGGTGTTTGTTGCGAAACATGCTACCTTCTTAGAGAAAGAGTTTATCCATGAAGGGGTCAGTGGGAGCAAGATATATCTTGAAGAAGTTCAAGAACCACAAGTTACCATGGACCAAAGTCAGGTACCTAACCAAGTAGAAGAACCTACTGTACCACACCCTGTTCGTAAATCTGGAAGAGTACCGAAGATACCTGAGAGGTATGGATTCGTTATAGAGGATGACGATGAGGTACACATCATGAATGATGATGATCCATTGAATTACGAACAGGCTATGAGTAATAAAGACTCAGGGAAATGGCTTGAAGCCATGAAATCCGAAATGGACTCCATGTATGAAAACAAAGTATGGTCTTTGATTTCACCACCTGAAGGTATTAAACCTATTGGGTGTAAATGGTTTTTTAAGAAAAAGACTGGAGCAGACGAAAGGGTAGAGACCTATAAGGCCTGACTGGTTGCAAAAGGTTTCAAACAAAGACAAGGAGTTGACTATGATGAAACTTTCTCACCAGTAGCCATGCTCAAGTCCATTCGGATTTTGCTTGCGATTGTAGCTTACAACGACTATGAGATCTGGCAGATGGACGTGAAAACGGCCTTCCTCAATGGGAAACTTGAGGAGGATGTGTATATGACACAGCCAGAGGGATTTATTTAAAAAGTTGGAACAAATCAAGTCTGTAAGCTACAACGATCCATTTATGGGTTGAAGCAAATTTCTCGTAGATGGAACATTCATTTTGATGAGACAATCAAAGAGTTTGATTTTATCAAAAACGAGGATGAACCATGTGTATACAAGAAGGTTAGTGGGAGCGCAGTATCATTCCTTGTATTATATGTTGATGATATATTACTGATAGGGAATGACATTCCTATGTTACAATCCATTAAAATCTGGTTATCTAAAAACTTCTTCATGAAGGACTTGGGTGAAGCATCCTATATTTTGGGGATAAAGATCTATAGAGATAGATCTAAAAGGATGCTCGGCTTATCCCAAGGAACGTATATTGATACGATGCTAAAGAGGTTTAGCATGGAAGATTCCAAAAGAGGTCTCATGCGGATGAGCCATGGAATAAATCTCTCCAAGAAACAGGCCCCAAAGACACCTGAGGAGAGAGACCGTATGAGTAAGATCCCTTATGCTTCTGCAATAGGATCTATCATGTACGGTATGATATGTACTAGACCGGATGTCGCTCACGCACTTAGTGTAACAAGCAGATACCAGTCGAATCCAGGAGAAGAGCACTGGAAGGCAGTGAAAAATATCCTAAAGTACTTGAGAAGGACTAAAGATATTTTTCTTGTCTACGGTGGGTCTGAATTAAAACTCGAGGGATTCACGGACTCAAGTTTTCAAACAGACCAAGATGACAGTAAATCTATTTCAGGGTATGTGTTTACCTTGAATGGAGGTGCAGTGAGTTGAAAGAGTTCCAAGCAGCAAACGGTTGCTGATTCTGTGACAGAGGCAAAGTATATAGCTGCAAGTGAAGCTGCAAAGGAAGCTGTTTGGATGAAGAAGTTCATAACTGAACTTGGTGTGGTTCCTAGCATTGGAGAAGCAGTTCCCGTATACTGTGACAACACCGGAGCGGTTGCACAGGCTAAGGAACCCAGGTCTCATCAGAAATCTAAACACATGTTGCGGCGATTTCACTTGATCAGGGAGATCATTGAAAGAGGAGACGTCACCTTGGAGCGTGTAGACTCTCAAGACAACATTGCAGATCCATTTACTAAAGCTTTAACACAACAGCAGTTAGATCGTCACTTAGAGAAGATGGGTATAAGATACCATGGCGATTGGCTTTAGTGCAAGTGGGAGATTGATAGTAGTGTGCATACAAGCCAATCATGTATGATGACAAAGCACATACTTTGTAAACAATCTTATTTATTTATTAATAAAATATTCATTTAAGACATATAATTATCTACATGGTGCTGTTTTTATAATATGTAAATAACCCATAGTTTTAAGCAATGCTTTTAGAATCATGATGAGATCCTGATAATGAGATCTAAATTCTTAGAAAGCTTAAAAACTAAAATAGTTCCCAATTGTGGGATTACTAAAATGGGAATTAGTAAATCCGGATAGATTGGTACATATGTTGCTTGCTCATTGGATGAGGATGACTGATCTCATGGTCATTTGTGTGGAGACACTAAAGCAAGTATGTAGGTGCTTATTGGAGAATAAGTTCACTGAACGTGACTCGCTATGGAATACCTAATGGAGTTTTACTCGCCTGTCAATAGGAATTCCTAATGTGATAGTAGTACATGTGATCCTTGGACTTGAGATCATCATAATATCTTGTATGTAACAAATTATACTTTGACTAATTCCTTAAGTCCTTTTAAGGCATATATAGGGTATGCTTGGGTATAATGAGTTACATATGGAGATAATGAATGATCAATAAAGAATCTACCACCCCTAGTAAAAGAGGAGATATGTCCTATGTGATTCGTTAAATGACAACCCAGGAATCCTTGGCCAAGGTAGAATGAAATTAGAAAGAGGTTTCTAATTTGCATTATTTGGAGTTGTGCATTTTCTAATCGAAATACATATGATTAAATAAATTAAGACTTGACAGTAAATCCATGTCTTATATTTAATTGGGACATTGTATGGTGGAAGGAATGAATTGTACGGTAAATATTAACTCACAGGTTCTTTTATGATTAATGTTGAAATCTATATTATTTGGAAAGTCGTTGATCGCTAGGGAAGCTTATCCCTATTGTAGAATAAATGTTATTTATTTAAATAGATTATTAGTTTAATTTATTTATTTAAATAAGATTAGAATTGTTCTAATTGATTTATTCACAACCGGTTTAATATGGAGAACCTAAAGGGTCACACCATAAAAGGAAGAAGAATTATTTAAGAAGAAAATGGCATGATAGTAATAATGCATTAAGTATAATTAATTTAATCTATGATGATAGAATAAATTAAATAGCTTAATGTTTATTATTTAATATTTTAGAAATATTAAATATAAATTAATAAGAGGAGTCTTATTAATATTATTATTATTATTTTAATTCTAAAGGAGTTTAGGAATTAATATAATATCAGTACTCTCTCTCAATCTTAATAAAGATTAGGATATAAATTAATTAAATAAAACCATATTCTAATTGGATTAGGAGGGTTAACCTAATATATATATAAGAGAGTCTTATATCAGAAATAAGTAAAACGTGAATTTTTCAAGAGTTGGGAGTACACATATTCTATAGAGATAGAAACAAGGGTTAAGCCAATAACCCATCTTACTGAGTTCTTCATCTTCCTTGGTGGATCACCGTTAGAGGCCAAACATTTGGGTGGCTAACATTGATCGAAGGAAGGAGCCACTACAGAGGAATCAAAGGAATCAAAGGAGTAGAACTTGTACCTGAGGAAGCTTGGATCTTCAAAGGTATAATTCTGTTTTTCTCCTTCTTCATTCACTGATAATTGATGCACAAGAATGATCATGGTAATGGGTTTGTATAAATTTTTGAAACCTAGTTTTTTACGCTTTCGCCCTATTTATGTGATTTGATTGCATGATTGCGTTACGTACAAACCCAACAACTACAATTTGGCAACACCAACAACACAGCCGAGTATGAAGGCTGCATAATGGGGTTGAAGTTAGCCCAATCCATAGGTATCAAACATTTACAAGTGTTCGGAGACTCTGAATTGGTTATCAGACAAACCACTGGGCATATCACACCAAAGAACTACATTTATTGCCCTATCACCGGCAGGTCGTTAACATATCTTTGGATTTTTAAGATATAACCTTCATCTATATTCCTCGGGGTAGGAATGACTTTGCTGATGCATTGGCGACGTTGGCTTCCTTGATCCACATATCCGATAGGAGTGGGCTTCCCTGCATCAAATTCATCAGTCAGAAGGCCCTGACATACGGGAATTACATTGGAGACATATCAGATGAAATACCTCATATCAAACAGCCTTGGTATCAAGACATCAAAGAATATCTCCGAGATGGATCTACACCCGCTGGGGAAAGCCAAGCCGAGTGAAAGAAGATTCACAAGATGGCTATGAAGTTCTATCTGAGTGGAGATGCATTGTACAAAAGAGATGCTAGAATAGGCTTGTTAAGATGCCTTGATAAAGTGCAAGCCCAGAGATTGATGAATGAAGTCCACGGTGGAATCTGTGGTCCACACATGAGCGGTAATCTGCTGGCCAAGAAGATATTAAGAACAGGACATTATTGGATCTCGCTCAAAGCTGGCTGTGATGATCATGTCATGAGATGCTTTCAATGCCAAGATGGAAATGCCATACACGCTCCTCCAAATGAGCTACACAACATGAGTTCACCATAGCCTTTCTCCATGTGGGGAATGGATGTGATAGGTCCAGTGGAACCAAAAGTGAGCAATGGTCATCGATTCATCTTCACCATGATCGATTACTTCACCAAATGGGTTGAAGTTGCCTCTTTTCCCAAAGTCACCAAAGAGGTCATCATTGGTTTCATCAAAAATAATGTCGTCCATCGATATGGACAACGAGAGGTGATCGTATCAGACAACGCCAAGAACCTGAACAATCAAATGATGAAGGAACTATATAGCAAGTTCCACATTAAGCATCTCAATTATGTCATCAATCGGCCCAAGATGAATGGTGTTGTTGAAGAAGCCAACAAAAACATCAAGAAGATTATACAGAAAATGTCTGCCAACCACAAAGAATGGCCTGACCTGCTGCCTCTAACCTTGTTAGCATACAGGACGTCAATGCGCACTTCTACTGGGGCCACCTCCTATTCATTGATCTATGGCATGGAAGCAGTCCTTCCTATAGAAGTTGAAATGGAGTCCCTGAGAGTTTTGATAGACCCTCAGATGGATGAAGATCAGTGGTTGCAAGATCAGTACCACCAACTGTCCCTGATAAATGAAAAGAGGGCTACAACCATTTTCCATGGACAGTTATATCAACAAAGGATTGCTCGATCCTAGAACAAGAAAGTCCAAATACGGCAATTCAAAGAAAACGACTTGGTGCTGAAGAAAGTTTTGGCCAATCAAGATGAAGTCAAAGGAAAGTTCCCCCCGAATTGGGAAGGCCCTTTCATTGTCAAGGAAGTGTTGACAGGAGGAGCTATCAGACTACAAGAAATGGATGGGAGCGAATTTCCCCAACTCATTAATTTAGACACCATAAAAAGGTACTATATCTGAAACACATGCATACCAGCATCCTGGTCCTACGAATCAAATCAGGTTCGATTTTCACTAGAAGTCGGAACTACGAATGACCTGATCTCCTTCAACCCGGGAGTACTTAGTCAGCTATTTCTGGTGGGGTCAAACCACATAAAAAAAACTCGTCAAACCAAACTCAAAAGAGACACTTCTCAAACCTCTCTCACACAAAAATTGAACTACGAATGACCTGATCTCCCTCCACCCGGGAGTACGTAGGCAGCCATTTACGACGCAGTTTGACCTTCAAGAAAAAACATAAACCAATAAAAACCAGTTCCAAGACACCAAAATCATATGAAACCTAAAAGACTGTCAAGCCTCCTTGGTCAGCAGGCATATCTGAGATACTCTCTTACATCTCACTGTCAGTCCATCAAGGGGAAGCTCAAGATACATCAATAACAGCAAGTCATGAAAGAAGTGGTAACCACTTAGCAATGACAATACATATCCAAACATGAAAGTGAATCAAAATATATTTCTCTGATATATAATACTATTTGATATATACATAGTGTCCTGTACATGACAAAAATGGCTGATCTAGTAAGTGCAGGAAAAATTAAGCTAGTCTATGGACCCATGGATAAGCGGGACAGCAATGCCAACATGGCATCTCTCTCTGAAGGTGGAGGAGCAGCTCAAGTGCAATACCCTCAGCCTCCATACGGGTCAAAACATCCACAGTCATCTGTAGTGTGGCACTGTGATCATCAATGTATACACTCATCTCGGTAACCAGACCATGAGTATAAGATCGAAGAGTAGTACTGTCGGTAATGTGGAAATCCAGGGAAGCTATAGCCTCATCCCTCTCCACAAAAGCAGCATCCCTGGCAATCAAAACCTCCTCAATCTCCTCAAATGCTGCATCTCTGGCAGATTGAATCTCATCCCTCTCCGTAAAAGCTGCGTCCCTGGCGATCAAAGTCACCTCAATATTTATAAAAGAAGCATCGCGAGAAGATCGAGCCTTGTCTCTCTAAATTAATGTCATATCCTGAACGGCTCGAGCCGTATCCCTCTCAGCAAAAGCTGTGTCCCTGCCAGATAGGGAAGTTAACATCAAGGCTCTAGCCTGATCTCTCTCAAAGGTCATCCTAGCTAGTGAGTCTTCCAAAGCTGGATCTGTCCCTACAGGAATGATCGGCGGGTCACTAACTAGTGCTGCTGTCAGACACATGAACAACTCATCCTTAATAGGAGACTCAGGATCCTCCATAGGCTCCTCCTCATCTGAGTCCACTATCGGAGCTGACTAAATAAATGCAGCTGATGCAATATCTGCCTCCAACCACGCTGAGTACTCTGGAGAACAATCCGGATGGCTACTGGAGAAATTAGCCCTCTCCCTATGAGTCCAACACTCATACACTCGGATCAAATCAGAAGATGACATAGACGAAGTTGACATCCTCTGATCAACAGCCCCCTCAAACTGATGCAGGCACTGAAACTGATCGAACTGACCCATAACAGCCAGAGGATGGTAAGTAGTCACTCCCCTCAATCTCGCTAGGGGCAAATAGTCCATGCCGGATGCATGGGTAATAAAACTATAGGGGGAGACTAGCCCTGAGCATAGAATTGAGAACGGATGCGCAATATCAGACAGAAATGATGACCATGTCTCGGCATCGGTACACTCCGCAGGCTGAAAGGAGAGCGACATGGCTATCTCATGGCTGAAACAATACCCTTGGTGTTTGAAAAATCCAATCGGTCGTAGATGGGACATGAGCCATACGTACAGCAAGACTGAGCTGCCTCTAAAAAACCCCTCCAGGTGGGTACTGCAGTATGTGGCTGCTCTCAACGTCTCAACCAATATCATCGGTATGATGGTGCTACCTTGCCTAAGGGCCTGAACCATAACTATCAATCCCACATCCAAATGGTCCAAACGTAGCGGCATATAGATGTAGGCTACTATGCACATTAACAAAACGTCTATCCTGGTCAAACGCCACGCCTCCGCCGATACAATAAAATCCCCAGCATGACGATCATAACTATCAAGCTCACCGAAGCGATCGATCAAAAAGTTGATGGAGATCACACGTCGAGAGATGATCTGTGACAACCCGAGAATTTATAAGATTAATAAAGTCTTAAATGATTAAATAAAGGTTAAATAATAAGACCTAAACTGGAAATTTAGTATAAATTTAAAATTTTGTGAATGACTTATATGATTTTGTGATTATATGTGTGTACAGTATGTGGTTAAGGGTTAAGTATGAACCAGATAAAGGGTAACATGGGAAAACCCTAATGTTATATTAAGAACTTTAATATTTAGATATGAAACCCTAGTTCAGTTAATGAAAATCCTAACCCTAATTAGGAATAAGGATTTGATAGTTAATACAGTCATTATAATTGTATCTATGATTGTGTGTGTATAGTAAAGGATTAATGATCAAATGCTAATCAGATAAGGTATAACCTTCGTAAACCCTAATGGTAGATTAGAAATCCTAATATGCAGTTAGGAAACCCTAATTTCTTATTCGGAAATCCTAAATCCTAATGTATAAACCTTAATGGTAATTAGCAAACCCAAATATTATTTATCAAACCCTAAGGGTTAAATTTTAAGAAAAACATAGGAAATGACCGAACTACCCTTAAAATTGTGTGGGAAATTATTAAAATACCCTTTTGGAGGCGAAATAACCAAATTACGTTTAAAATTATATGTGATATGACTAAAATACCCTTTAATCCATGTGAACTTAAATCAACCAATCAGAGAAGAGATGATGCAAGCATGACATCATCCTTAAAGAAACACAGATGATGCAAGTATGACATCAGCATTAAAGAAACACAAAAGGTGATGTCATCATGATGTCACCGAGGAATTAAAGTGTAATTAATGGGATACTAAAGTGTAATTAACTAGGTACTAAATTGTAATAAGCCAGGGGCAAACTGTAAAAAGCCGAGCCCCTAACGTGCAATTATTGAAACTATATTTTTCTATAAATAGGAGCCATTTGTTTTCATTTTTTTCAAAATCGAAAATATGGTTAGAGAGAGAGATGAGAATTTTGGTAGAGAGAGAGAGAGAGAGGAAAGTTTTTGGTGAGTTTCAAGATTTCAAAGGATTAGTTAAAGCTTGCAACTCCAAAAGGTATTTACTCTTGTGGTTATTATTTTCATTATTCTTTATATATTTAGTAAAAATTATACTTTTACAAGCAGTTATAATATCTGATTTATTTCTCTTATAAAATAAAAAAATATACTTTTATAAGCAGTTATAATGTCCGATCTATTTCTCTTATAAAGTAGAAAATATACTTTTATAAGCAGTTGCTATGTCCGATTTTCTTCAATTATTTAGTAAGAATACTCATGTTATAAGCAGTTATAATGTTGAAATTATCTCAAATAGAATAGTAAAATATTCATTTTATAAAGCAGTTACAATGCTCGATTTATTTCAAATATAGTACACGAATATTCATTTTTACAAGCATTTATAATGCTCAATTTATTTAAATATTAATGATATTAAATTTATCTAATAATTATATTAAATAAATTACTTAAAAATAATTTTAATATTTTAAAAATCATTTAAAATGATATTAAAGTATTAGAAAATATTTTAAGTTATATTGAAGAACTTTTAATATTTTGGGATAGAATTTCATTAATAAATTAATATTAATGATAATAAATTTATTTAATAATTATATTAAATAAATTATGTAAAAATAGTTTTAATGTTTTAAAAATCATTATTAAATAAAATAAATTATTTAAAAATAATATTGATGAATTAAAAATTATTTTAAATGGTTATTAAATATTTAAAAATAATATTAATAACTTAAAAATCATTTTAAATGATATTAAATCATTTAAAAATTATTCTGATCATTTAAATTTTTTTATAAATAATAACTAAAATATCTAAATAGGATATTAAAACTTTTAAATAAAGTTTATTGAAAAATTAATTCGATAGATATTCAATAAAGCTATAAAATATCGAATGGACTCCAAAATCAACCCAGACACTAATAGTTTAATTAGAAATTAATTGTTGTCATTTCTAATGACTGTTATAACATATATAGGTTGCAAGTATACTTTCAAATAACTTAAGTAGCCGATCGTGATAAAAGGCAAGTTTTTCTAACTTCATTTAATTGTAATGTTAAATGTAAGTCCTGTAAATTGATATACGAAATTGTTATAATCATTATTCGTGATATCTATAATTTGAAAAACGTTATGACTTATTGTTCAAGCATAACCAAGACATATGAATTGTTACTTGCGTAAATTATTTTGATTTGATATCAAAGCATAGACTGTGGTGAAACCAATATTGTTTGGTACAAATATATATACTGATACTATCAATGACTGACAGTTTTACATTGACCGGGTGGTTATCAATGACCGACAGTTTTATATTGATCAGGTGGTTATTAATGACCGGTAGTTTGACACTGACCGGGTGGTTGTATAGGATGATATGCATACTCCTAGATGGTGTGATTGGCCAAATCAACCCGGGTTGTTAAGTCTATATGACTGACAGAAACTCGTAATATGTGGGGTTTGGCAAATCAAACCTCAGTACATATATGTGGAAAATACTCTGAACTTTAAGTTCCTTCAATTCAGATACTGTGTGAGTATAAACTGTAATTCTTTAAAACTTGCTGAGCATTTTAAAGCTCATCCTTGCAAATATTCTTTTCCTTTACAGCTGCATCTAACACCCCAGAAGGTTTAGGAAATCATACTTGTGGTTAGAAGTTAATTTATAAGAACGAATGTCTATTATATTAAGACAAAGATTGTAATTTGGTATCTCTATGATGTAATAGTTGAACAATATGTAACCAGATATTATGATGTTGTTAAGTTATTAGTTGAATGGTTTTACCTTATTCATAGTGAATAGTATCAAGTACAGTATCTATATGAACTATACATCTGAATGAGGGTATTGAATGATCTTGGGAATTCTGTAAGCACTGAGGTCGCTCCTCAGTTCCAAGAATAATCTTATCATTTGTACTGTGAATGTCAGATAGATAGGAACTAATGATATGTAAGAAATATCTGTAAGATTATAAATATATACATCTAAGTGAGGGTATCCAAATATGGTAATTGCTCTGACGAGAACTCTTAACTGATTGGGATACTGTGAATCTTGGAATTATAGAAGTTATTATCTTATAGAATATTTACGTGAGCACCGAATCTGCTACAGGCAATGTAGAGATTTTAGGGGCATCACATTATCTCATCCATATCTACGCTCTGGCGAAGACCTGACATCCGTATGAACGGATTCCTCATATCACTGATCATCGTACGAGCACATAGCACCTCTAAAGCTAAGCCAGTAAACTGCTGGTACTCCTCAAGGGTCGGAGTTGGCTCATGATGCCCAAAGCGAAAGACCTGTCTATCGAGTATCCAAAAGGATAAGATGTCATCCACAAATCTGTATGGCACCCTAAAGTCTACAAGGGCCAATTAATGCCCCAGCATCTGATCCACTGCCCCTCTGGCTGGGAAGGGCAGACTCTCATACCACAATCTCAAGGATGATGCCACCTCAGACGATGGTAAATGCTCGATACGGCTAACGGTAGAGGACGACATCTGTATCACCGTATCACAAGACCATTCAGGGGTCAAATCTGAACTCATATGTCTAAATGCATACACATAACATAATATATACATAATGACAATAATAAACATGATGCAATAGATAGGAAATATAATGCATATCTACAATAAACTATCTACTACAAGCATCATCCCTGTCTGATAAATACAAAGTAAAATAAAAAGTACATGAATATGGGGCACCACCACCCAACTACTAACAGTGGTCTATCAAAATGGGGCACAGCCGCCCAAAAGCCAAAATAGTGGCCGACCAAAAGATATAGCTACAATAGCTATCCAAAAAGATCTAAAACATCTACGCTCAGGTGGTTAACCTGCTCCATCTCCTTCGTGGACATAAAGTTGCGATCATCAGGCATGTCTGGGTGGTGTACAAGGGAGGATTAGCCCTTGCAAAACTACTGGAAAATGGACCTGATGAGGGTTCCGCTCCTGAGCTGGAAGGGTTAAAAGAAGATGCCTCTGACGGGTCTCTACCAAGATGCCTGATGAATAAATGAGCTCTCTCCAACTCCTGGGTCAGTCCTGCAATCTAGTCTAAATGAGTAGGCTCCCTGAGGCAAGGTATCTAGTCTGTCATTATCACAGACCCAGGCACCATGTTTTCTATAAACTGGGTAGCCCGAGTCTGAGCTGCAATCGTGCAAGGACTCCACCAGCTGCTGAATCCCTCCTGGCTGTAAGGACCCTCTAATAGGGCAAATCCGTCTACGCCCTCCATAGGGATATCTGTCAGTGGCTAAACCAATGGCTAATGATGCCAAGTAGGAGGAATAATGGGAATGCAAATTTAACCCGTGATACTCCAGATGGCACGATCTCCTAGATAGAGCTCCCAACCTCCCTCTGTCAACAACGGGACTCTACGGGTCATAATACAAACTCTCGACCAATGGGAAAACCTCCCTCAAATCAAAAAGTCAAAAACTTAGAGGTATATGGGATCCATGAGATTGCGCAGGCTGTCAAAAGCTCTAATTATAGGAGAGAATGAGTAAAACCCTCAGCAACAGTAACCTCCGTCAGAGTGGAGTGATGTCAACGCCATCCCCGAGGATAGGTCTCTATACCTAAAACAGTGGCGGGTCGTAGGCAAGGAAGCCTCTCATACGCCCAGAACTGGCCATATAAATATCAAAAGTCAACAGTGACCAAGACTGACAAATATAAATGCAAAAATCAAAAAGTTACAAGAAAGATGTACTCACCAGCAGAAATGGGTAGAACCCTAACTAAGCCTCTGTCAAACCCTCCGAAAGCATGCACATGCCCTGGAGAAAATAGGCAAAGGTGTAGGAACCCCAATCAAAGTCACTGAGGCGCTCTACATATCGGGTAGCACTAACCAGGGCGAAGGACACAGTTGATGAGTTGTTTGCCACAAAATAACCCCTGATGATCACCAAAAATAATCGCCTCAAGATGCAATCCCTAACCCTCTGATCATCAGGTAGAGGAATAAGAAAAGCCCCACTCTAGGCATCTATACTCAAGGGACCCGATAGGACCATCCGACCCTTGATCGCTGTCACAGGGACTCCCAGCAGGGATCGAACGACAATAGGTGTGATGTCAGCCACGACAGGCATTAGCTCACCCTCAAACTCAATGCCGGTGATGAACCTCTAATGCATAGGGGTCATCATCACCTCACAGTCCAAAAAATGAAGGGACTAAGTCTGGTGGATTCAGTGCTCAGACAAAGCCCTCATATACCCCCAGGGGCAACGGTGGGGAAGAATAGAGAAGAAGTCCTGAAACCCCCAGCCATCGACGAAATCCCTGTAGTCCTGGTACAAAGTATAGTATAGGGAATGTATGTTGAACCAATTCCCTCGAGGCTGCGTAAAGCCGGGAACCTACATCAAAAGCCAACCCATGTCAAAAACCTATGCCCCGAGAATGGCAAAAGAAAGAAAGAGAATCTAGAGAGAAGAAAACTTCAAGTCACCTCGTTGGTGTGGAGAAACCTCGATGGATGATGACTCAAGTCTCCCAGCAACTCCTGGGTCGACAAAATAATGCCAGGAAGCTCCGCACGTGGGGCCTGAGCAAGAGCAAAAGCAGCAAAAGGAGCCTGCTCATCATCAATATCAATCGGCTGCTCGTTCTGGGCTGGACGAATCACCGACTATACTAATCTGCGAGGCGGTCGAGCTGGACGAGGCTAAGGAACATCAGAAGCTCACCTCCGTCTAACGCCTGAAACTGCCCTGCTAGCACTGTCGGGTCTGTCTCGGTCCATCACCTGGACAAAGTCTCCAAATCACCTCAGAAATGGTGTGGTAAGCCTAAAACCTGTGGCTTATTAATTTAAATCAGTACTTTATGCATTTCTAAGTCCTAAAACATGCATGGGTCAGTCAAAAATCCCTCGTATAGTTAAAACTGTATGTTTTTCAAAACCTAAATCCTAAAAATGTGCACGTTTTAGTCAAAAATCTCCAGTAGAGTCAAAATTGCATGTTTATTAAATGCTCGGGCTTTTAAATTTTTTTTGCCAGAGTCTCCTTTGTAAAATGGACTGTCCTGCATGCACACAGACATGTCTAGCTGGCCATTCAGTAGCACACCTTTCCAAAAATAGGAACAGTTCATATTTAATAAATAAAATTAAAAATGAACTTCACATGGTAGCCAAATTACCATGGACATTTTTAGTTAAAAATCCAGGCTCACTAGGCCTCAAAAAGGATGATTAAACTGATCAAAAAAAGCAAAATATGAGTGTCTCATAATCTAAATTTTCTTACATCAAAATGTGCATTACATTAAAATATGAATACATATGAAGTCAGAAAATTTTTAGCAGATCATATAGGCACACATTTTTCTTACATTACGACTAAAAGCAACATACGTGGTTTACATGCTTTTAACGGTCAAAACTTGCGAAAAAAGGCCGTAAAACGTTACCTGCGATGGGAACTGACGGAATTTGAAAAAGACTGCCGAATTCCGTATCTCTGAAAAAGAAAATCGAATTTCGTTTGAAACTCGAAATGAAACTGATTCAAATAAACTCTCGCAGCCGAATATCAAGCCACAGGTAGAAGCGGGCCCACCTGCGGCTGCCACACCTCTACCTGCGACTCCCCAGGGTGGGCCCCACTCCCTCTGGCTTGTTTTGGTTCTAGTTAAAATGGAGTTACTATAAGCCAAAAAGTTAAATCTGAGAAAAAATCGACACGCTATTGAGCGATTTGTCCTGAAATCCTGCGTTTAAGCAGCGTAATCCTGATAGAAAGGGGAACTACCTGAAAACCTTTGGTATTCATCCCGAAGCAATGTCTGGGGATCAATGATGAAGAATGCTGAAAAACTACAGAAAAACTGCGCAAAACTGTCAAAAACTACCACTTTCAAAGCGTCGGGTATAGACCGATGACTGTTCAGCCGTTGGCTCAACCCCAGGGAAGCGTCGGGTATAGACCGATGATAGTTCAGCCATTAGCTCAACCCCAGTAAAGCGTCGGGTACAGACCAATGACAGTTCAGCCGTTGGCTCAACTCTAGTGAAGCGTCGGGTACAGACCGATGACAGTTCAGCCGTTGGCTCAACCCCAGCGAAGCGTCGGGTATAGACTGGTGACAGTTCAGCCATTGGCACAACCCCAGCGAAGCGTCGGGTACTGACCAATGACAATTCAGCCGTTAGCAGAACCCCAACAAAGCGCCAGGTACAGATCGATGATAGTTCAGCCGTTGGCTCAACCCCAGCGAAGCGTCGGGTACTGACTGAGATAGTTCAGTCGTTGGCTCAACCCCAGTGGAGCGTCGGGTACAGACCGAGACAGTTCAGCCATTGGCTTAACCGCAACGAAGCATCAGAAGGGATCCGGTGATGGAAGCAATATAATAATCCATCCTTGATGATGGGATCTGTTATACACATCCTCAGAGGGAGCACCAAGAAGGCTTGGTGATTCCAACCCCTGTTGCCAGCTGCAGGTGTAAATTATCATCAAGATAAACATCAAAAACGCCCACCGAGGTAAATCTGCAACAAAGATATATCCTCAACGGAAGGCCTTCAGAAGTATACGACGACATCAGCCGAAAGGAAGTATGCTCCAACAAAGAATATCGACGGATAAAGGAAAAACCCTTGGTATCAAACCAAGAATTCACCTAGGCTATCAAGAATGACGTCATCCCCAGCAGAAAGTGACAAAAATAGTTCACGGTAGCCTATTAGTGACATCCCCAGCAGAAACTACCATAATCAATCAATGATAACCCTACCCCCTGGAAGGTATATAACATTCATTGCATATCATGCTATGCATTGCCTCCCCTTTGCATGTGAATTTCCCGTGTCTACTAATCTTTATCATGTTCATTCCACTACATTGCATGAACATGACAAAGAGGGGCATCTGTAGACACTCAAAATTTTCTTTCCCTGTTACTAACACTGTAGGAGGGCAAAATTGTCTTTTAAAAAAACCCCGGTCTCAATACCGAGCAGTCAACTCAACCCTGGTCTCAACACCGGGTCATCAACTTAATCTCGATCTCAATATCGGGCTGTTAATTCAACCACGATCTCAATATCGGGTCATCAACTTAACCCTGATCTCAATACTGGGACGTCAATTCAACCCCGGTCTCAATACCGGATCGTCAACTCAACCCCGGTCTCAATACCGAGCCGTCAACTCAACCCCGATCTCAATACCGGGCCGTCAACTTAACCCCAGTCTTAATACAGGGGCATCAACTCAACCCTGGTCTCAATACCAGGTCATCAACTCAACCCCGGTCTCAATACCAGATCATCAACTCAACCCCAGTCTCAATATCGGGCAGTCAACTCAACCCCGGTCTCAATACCGGGCAGTCAACTCAACCCCGGTCTCAATACCAATCAGTCAACTCAACCCTGGTCTCAATACCGGGTCATCAACTCAACCCCAGTCTCAATATCAGGCCGTCAACTCAACCCTGGTCTCAATACCGGGTTATCAACACCGGGTCATCAACTCAACCCCGGTCTCAATACTGTGTCATCAACTCAACCTCGCTCTCAATACTGGGACGTGAATTCAACCCTCGTCTTAATACTGGGCCGTTAAATCAACCCCGGTCTCAATAACGGGCCATCAATTCAGCCCCGATCTCAACCCGGGAAGTACAGGTCAGCCCCGGTCTCAACTCGGGAAGTACAGGTCAGCCCCGATCTCAACCCAGGAAGTACAAGTTAGCCCCGGTCTCAACCAGGGAGGTGCAAGTCAGCCCCGATCTCAACCTGGGAAGTACAGGTTAGCCTCGGTCTCAACCTAGGAAGTACATGTCAGCCCCGGTCTCAACTAGGGAGGTACAGGTCAGCCCCGGTCTCAACCTGGAAAGTACAGGTCAGCCCCGATCTCAACCCGGGAAGTACAGGTTAGCCTCGGTCTAAACCCAGGTGGTACAGGTCAACCCTGGTCTCAACCCGGGAGGTACAGGTCAGCCTCAGTCTCAACACAGGAGGTACAGGTCAGCCCCGGTCATAACACAAGAGGTACAGGTCAACCCCGATCTTAACCAAAGAGGACAGGTTAACTTCAAAAATAATCATGAAGTATCACAACATCTCTAGAAGAAAGTCTGGAATGACCAGGTCAACCTCGGATACAACACTGAGGACAAACAGACTTGAATAGGATCCAAGCCTTAGAAACAACCCCAAGAAGTCAGCCAAAGGCCATGCCGACACTGAAGATAACCCCAGGAGGGGTAAAACGGTCGTTTTACCAACTATAAGTCGAGTCAGTCAAACTCAAGTTGAATTGATGCCACCAAATTCAGAACGAACCATAACAATGATCCCGAGTGCAAACAGCGCAAGACGGCTGAACGAAAAAACTGTGGGGAATTGAATACCTGGTTATGAACCCGTCTTCTTAGACCCAGAAAATGTTTTATCCCATGTCATTATGACACTCTTGGTGATTGCTTTCCAGAAAGGTACAACACGCCTTAAACAGACGCTTCGATCAAAAGTTAAAAGTTTCGAACCTGACATCGCGTTGCTCGGAGTGCACCTACTTCGATGCAACAGGACCCACTACGGGGCCCATGCCACTGGATCCGCAACTCTACCTGTGGCTGCCGCAAATAGAGTGGAGGCTCTTGGGTTTATATATATGAGGTGACCCCAGCTCATTTCAAGAATTCAGAAACGCTCCGAACCCCTGCCCGTTTGGTTTTTCAGCTCTTTTCTTGTCGTCCAAGCCCAAAATTTTTCACCCTAACACGTAGATATACCCACATACTACCACATATCAGAAAATAATTGGTACATACGTTTAAAGCCTACGATTTGGTATAAAGCCCGTGTAGCAGTCCATTATGAGTATTTTTACGATCAGAAAGTTATTATTACTTCTTCACACTTTTATACACTTGCATATCAAATTTTGGTTTTTAAATATGCCCGAAACTCAGTTCCGTGGCTGTTTTTGTTAACTTTTAGTACATTTTAGTACCTAAACGCATTTTTTGGTATTTCTACAACTCGGATTGACGATCCGTCTCTTCCAATAGCTTTTATATACTTACATCTTCTTATTAAGCAACTTCGCCAAACTGGGTTATCTTCCCAGTTTGGGTTTGGCTTTTTTTGTATATATACTAACTTTTTAATTCTGTTAAGCCCTGATTTCAAATCTGTGTTAGTTTACTGCTTTTATATATATATATATATATATATATATATATATATGCATATATAAGCAACATTCACCACACTGGGTTCTCTTTCCAGTCTTGGTTGATGACCTTTCTGTCTATATATATATATTTACATTCATGTTTGGCCTAGATCATTCTGTGGACTTTTTACTATTTTTGCACCATTCACCATAATGGGTTATCTTCCCAGTCCTGGTTGACTTCATTTTTGTATATATTTATATTTCAGTCCAGGCACAGGCATGAAAACTCATCGCCCTTTTTACTGTTTTTATATATATTTTAATTCTGTCCAGCCTGGATCATTCCGTGGCTTTTATACAACTTTTATAAATAAATATATATATATATATATATATATATATATATATTTCAATTTCAGTCCGGGCACCGGTGTGAAAATCCATCGCCCTTTACAACTTTCGTATATATAATTATATATATATATATATATATATATATATATATATATTTACTCATTTTTTATTAAATTGTTGCTTTAAATATTCATTTTATATGAATCGGCACTGACATTTCTGCGGGCGAACTAGATTTATTTAAATCTCGCCAACTCTAGCTTTCAAACTTTTCAAAATAGGTCCAGATAGAACCGAGAGGCTAGAATGACTGAGATTTATTTAAATCTAGCATTTTTTCTAGTTTCAGTTATAAAAGCTACCTCACGGCCCTTAGATTGCTATCTAGTAGGAACGAGATGCTTCGGCCATGTGCGAGCCAGGATTTACTGATGAATCCTTGGTTCTGGCGATATTTGGATATATTTCTGTACAAATTTGAGCTGTGCAGGTTTATCGGCCTCCCTATGTGAGCCTAGGAAGCATGGGATTCATGATCAAACTGATCAGAATCTGATTCCCACGATGGACAAACTCCACCTTACAAATGTACCCTGCCAGTTTTTCTATAAAAATTTACATACAAAAGACCTTAAAACAGTCATCCGGATTTAAGGTCTCAATATAGTGAAAATATAGTTTATCGTGTTAGAGTCCCTCTGATGGCTATTATGCCCATGAGGAGACCGACACTTGTAGATATATTGTGGTCGAGGATGCTTCGCAGCCCGACAATCACCATTCAAATTGAACCAAAAGGCTGGAAAGATAAAACTGAAGTATCGATATGCTTCAATTCCTATGTTAGCGTAAGGGTTTGAAAACCTTCTTTCAAAACATCAATTCAATAATCTTTTCAAAAAATAGAAGCTTTTGCAAATCAAATCAAACACTTTTGCAAATCAAATCAAAGACTTTTTGCAAAATCAAATAAAACCCTTCGTATATAGGTTCAACGATGCATAGACATGCTTTCAATCAAACAAAGGCCTAATTTCTTCCAGCATTCACACACACATTGTATATTTAAAAGGAAAATATTAAAAAAATGTGGTACCGTGTTTACACGGGAGTTGTGGGGTGCCTAACATCTTCCCCACACTTAACCAAGCCCCCAAACTCAAAACATTATTTTTAAAAATCAAGTTTCGACAGTGTCCAGTAATTGGGCCTTTTTTCAAACATAACTCGGTTGAGTTGGTACAACCATTTTAAATCTACCAACTGGCGACTCTGTAAAACGTTCAAATCGTCGACATGATACATGTTGGTCTTTTCCTAACAAACCCTTCAAAACCTGTTTCACAAATAAAAAGAGTAAGGGTAGAGATAACTTAGGAAGAGAGAAAGATCCGGGTTGTGACCCGACCCACGGATTTTTTCCCGACGTCGACAATACTAATTGCCCTGATTATGTGTATAAACTGCATAAAGCTTTATATGGTTTAAAATAGACCCCAAGAGCATGGTATGAACGATTAAGTAAATTCCTGTTAGATGATGGATTTAAAAGGGGTACCGTCGATACTACGTTGTTCACTAAATATAAAAATGATGATATCCTTATTTTACAGATCTATATTGATGATATCATTTTTGGTTCTACTAACATTTCTATGTGCAATGATTTCTCTGAAAGCATGAGTAAGGAATTTGAAATGAGCATGATGGGAGAATTAAATTTCTTCCTAGGATTGCAAATCAAGCAAAGAGAAAAAGGTATTCATATCTATCAATCTAAATATTGCAAAGAAATGATTAAGAAATTTGGATTAGAATCTATAAAACCTCTTAACACTCCTATGTCAACTACTAATAAATTAACTACTGATGAAAATGGAAAAATTATTGACACAAAGAAGTATAGAGGAATGATTGGTAGTCTTCAATATATCACAGCCAGTAGACCTAACATTATGTTCAGTGTCTGTAAATGTGCTAGATTCCAATCAAACCCTAAATAATCACACTTAATTGCAGTAAAAAGAATATTTCGTTACCTCAAAGGAACTACAGATATAGGCTTATGGTATCCTAAAGGTCAACCATTTGATCTTGTTTGCTTCTCAGACTCTGACTATACCGGTCATCATGTTGATCGAAAAAGTACAAATGGCACGTGTCAGTTTCTAGATGGATGCTTAGTTTCTTGGTTCTCTAAGAAACAAAACTCAGTGTCCATCTCAACCACCGAAGTAGAATATATAGCTGATGCACGATGTTGTGCACAGATATTATAGATGAAACAAACCCTAGCTGATTACAATAAAAAGTTTAACTGTGTCTCAATTCTATGTGATAACACTAATGCTATAAATCTGAGTAAAAATATTGTATTACATGCTAGATCAAAACATATAGACGTCAGACATCATTTTTTACGCGATCATGTAAATAGTGGCATTATCAAGTTAGAACATATCGACATAGAATTAAACATTGTAGACATATTTACTAAACCTTTAAATTCTGAAAGATTCTGCAAACTACTTCTGGATTTAGGTATGCTAGATATCTCAACCAAATTATTATTACATTTAAAATATTTTTTTAATTAGTTAATACTTTAATTAAAACTATTATTATTATTCCTACTAATTATAGTATCAATAAACATTTTTTTTGTAATTATAGACTATGTAAATATTTTTATATTTTAGAATTAAAATTATCAAATATGTATAGTTTACATAAGTATCTCTTTGCATTTTTAAAAAAAATTATACTCTTCACTTTTTATAACTAATTATCATATAATATATATTACTTGAAATTTTTTTGATTATTATATTTTTAATTAGTAAATAATTTTGTTAATTTAAAATTTCATTGTATTTTTATTCTCTTTTTTAATTTCTCTTCCTATTTAATAATATATAAATATTTCCATATTTGATAGTTAATATAATTAATATATATATATATATATATATATATATATACACACACACACACACATACCTTGTTAACATTTAAATTTTTTTTAATTAATTTATCTTATACGAATATTTCAATAATCAGTATAATTATATTCTTTTATTTATTTCAAAAAAAACTATATATAATTAATAATTTCTTCAAGATTAATTCTTTATATATTTAATAATCAAATTTTAATTTTAAAATATTTTAAAACTATTTATTCTTACTTAATATATATATATATATATATGTGTGTGTGTGTGTGTGTGTGTGTGTGTATTTATATATAAATTTATCAAGATTCAATCTGGACCGTTGATCCAAGGAAACAATCTAACTGTCAAATCAGTGATCAATCTGAGGCTGCCAATTAGAACCAATCAGAAGTCATCCTCAACAAACACGCAGATCAAGTCAGACAACCATTCGATCAAAAATAGAAAGCACACTCTAATCTCAGCCATTTGATCAAAATCGATCGATCGATTCAAATACTTAAAATCACCGACTTAATCCGGACCGTCCATCAATTTTAAACTTACGCCTCAACCGTTCGATCAGCCAAATTAACCTAAATATAAATACCCAAAAATCTATTTTATTTTCATTTTTCACTCCTCTCTCTTTCTCTCTTCTGCCGACTCTATCACTTTCCCTATCTTTCTCTCTCGACTTCTCACAAACCCTAACTAAGTTCCATCAAAAATGGTTGTTCTCCTGTCAAAATTAGGAGATTCTAAACCAATCAATCGATTCTACACCTTCGATTTGGTCCATCCACCACTTAAAATTCCATTTTTGTTCAAATATTGCCTACTGACAGGCCTCTTTTCTCATTTCTGAACAACATTTCTGAGTTTGAAACACAGATCTTCGAACCCTAGTTCCTCTGGTACGTTTTTCGTCCATCCAATATTATATATATATATATATATATATATATATATATATATAAATATAGATGTTAGAATATATAAATTTAAAATATATATAGAGATATACATTTGAATTTTTTTTACCGATTCCTATGTCCCATTTTTTCATTTAAAAAAAATATAAATATATATTTTCATAATATATATATATATTATATATATTTTCATAAATATATATATATATAATTTTTTTACATATAAATATTTTCATATATATATATATATATATATATATATATAATTTTCATATAAATATTTTCTTTAAAATTACTTTTTTTAAAACAAACCGATTTATCGATTCTTTTTTCTCCTCTCAGTTCGTCATTCTCTTTGATTAAATTTTTTTCTTTGTCTCAGATCTTCATATTTATTTTTGCTCTCCAAAATCAGTGTATGGATGTTACTTTTTGTAATATATATATACATATATATTATTTTGTTTACAAAATCTTATTCGGGTTTAACTCTTTCTCTCAATTTTTTTTTAATTTTGAAAAAATTTTATAGTTGAAAAACCCTACTCTTTTGGAAAAACTCAAATTTCTCCTCTGATATTTTTTTCTTAACCCTAAAACCTTTTAAGAAAAACACAAAAACCTTAATATTTTTCTATTAATGTCTTTTTTTTAAAACACACACCCTAATTTTTCCTAACTGTGAAAAACCCTAACATCTTTTATTAACTACAATCGGTTCGGTTTCAGTTGCATACATCTTTATACTTGTATTTCTGCCTATTCTAATAATATGTTTCAAGTTTATGTGAATTGATGCTGGGCTTGAAAGAAATACGCAGTATCACATTCGTGTTTTGCAAATGAGCTTCCAAGTAATTTCTTGTCTATCTCTATTTATAGCAGTGCACAATATGCACTGTTGAGGGTTTTGACTGAATATTTTTTTGTGCTGATAGGATTTAAGCAATTGTCAAATCATTGCTTAATTTATTTTATATATATCTATACTGAATTGGGATATATGACATGTTTACTGTTATGGGTTAAAACCTCTATGTTTGAACCTCTGTTTTGGGATTGCTATATTTTTCTTCTGATAATATCTATACTATTTTGAGTTGCTGTGATTTTTTGACTGCCCTAGAATATATGACAGGTATCTACATTTTTCAGAAAAATAAGTATCTGACAAATTTGAACTATATTTATTGATTTTTCTCTCTGATAGTATGCTCACCTACTCTCTGTTTTAGCCGAACTTATTTTGACATGAGTTCACCATAACAAATGTTGAGCTGCTTTGACTATTTTTTTGGTGTTGACCATCTGATTTATGAAGTAAAATCATAAATTGATTAGACAGTCTCTTTTTGCTATACTTAATTATGCTCTATCAGGCTTACAACTAGTCCTGTCTATGCTTTATCTTCTCTGAATATCTATGTCTGAGACCTGATCACCTATTACTGTATGCATTTACTTTCACTTATCTACCACTTCTATAAATGGGTAATTCACAGACTCACTTCACATGCTTCTTCACCTCTGTCTGTCCTTATCTATCTGTGTCCTTGTCTGTCTGCATTCTTTACACTATCTGTCTTTCTCAAATGGAAGAAATTTATTCTTCAAAAAGAAAGAAACTGCATCTTCTTTCTGAGTTACACTCTGACATATTTGCACCACAATTGCTCACTATACTTGCACAAGTAAAGTATAGGAACTTAAGACATAACCTTATGCCTGGGATGGCTACCTCTTTTAACAGTTTCTCTGACTTTTTAGAAAAAATTAAAAATGTTTGTTGGGATTGTTTTTTGATTTTTTCAAGTAGATAGATTTACCCTGCTCTCATTGCAGAGTTTTACTCTCACATGACATTTGTTAGAAATTCTTCTGGTCTGCTAACTGGTATCTCTATTTGCATACAAGGTCAGCAATACATCATTGATGAACAACTAATCTTAAATGCCTTGCATCTAAACAATAGTATGCTGGAACTGTCTAAAGTCAATGATTATGTTCATCCAATTAGTATCTCTACAAATAAGTGCATGACATTTAGGCATAATCTGGCTACTGTGATTGATCAGTTGGTATCTTCTCAATTATTTGATAGACTATGCAAAGTAGGGTGTGAGTTTTTCACTCCACAATGTCAGTTTCTTACTCGAATATTTAGATACAATCTCATGCCTGTTAGGGAAAATAAACTGTTTCATCCCTTTAACTTGGAACTGATAAAATGTGTCTTGAATCAACATATGTCTTACAATCTGCCATATTTTCTGCTGAGTTCCTTTGAGTATTGCTATCATCATAACTGTCTGGGTTTGGGTCTTCTCCTCACTCCTATATTTCAACATCTTGGTATAAACATGCTTAACCATCAGACTCAATATGTGAAGAGTAGCAATATTGTCTCTCATTTAAATCTGCCCCCAAAACCTCTTGTGATATTTGATCCAGAAGTGATTGAGTCCCCTGAACCTCACCAAAATTTACTGTCTCAAATTGATGCTTTAAATAGTTTAACTCAACTCTCTCTGAAAAATCAAACTAATATGTTGAGTCAAATGGAGTTTCTTTAATTTTTTATACATCATATTCGAGATATGCTATAAATGTTAATGGAGCTTCAAAAGGTATCTGTCCCATCCTTCCATCTCTCTGCTGGAACCAGTTCAGTTCAGTTCAGGCTGGTCAGCCTGACCAGAATCCGACAGAAGATCACCTTCCCTCTCTAGGACTTCATTTCTCTCATGATCACTTATCCGAGTTCTAACTATTTGGGAGGATTGTAAGACAAATATATATATATATATATATATATATATATATACTCTGACTAACTATTCGGGATAACTGTACTTTAATACTAACACATACTAACTATACATGATATATATTTTATTGATGGTTATATTTACTAACATACCTTCCTGCAGGTTGCTAAAAATACTAACTTTTCTACAGGTTCTGAAAAATACTAATTTTCTGCAGGTTCTGAAAATTTCTTTTCTATTCCCCGCTTTTTATAATGACAAAGGGGGAGAAGAAAAATATATTTATTAACTGCTATATATTATTATTAACTGCTATATCACCTGCTATGTCACTGCTGCACACTGCACTGCAATTTTAATGAGTTAAAATTTTTCTGAAAAACCAAAGATTTTCGTTAAAATTGAAACTCATGAATACACTAAGGGGGAGCAGTTACTAAGGGGGAGCAGTTGTAAATCAGAAATATTTTTAGTTTGTTGTCATCATCAAAAAGGGGGAGATTGATAGATCTCCAAAGTAATCAGTTTATTTTGATAATGTTGATGATAATAAACTTAGTAAATAGGATTAATATAAAATAAGTAGAATCCTCTCTATAGGATTATTATATAATTTGATTTTAATTATCCTATTTTATTCCTATCAAAAATATTTTTTTCATCCTAAAATTGAATTTATTTTTCTTGACCTTGATAAATTAATTATCAAGTGTTAATTAAATTTATTCAAATATTAACATTTCCTGAGGCAAGAAAATTTCTATTCTTTTCTAAAAATTCTTATTGGGCAAAAAGAATTCAAAATTACTTTTATATTATAATATATATTTATACGATATATATATAGAAGGAATATGCATTATATATATATATATATGTGTGTGTGTGTGTGTGTGTGTGTGTGTATTAAATGCATGCATGTGCCGTGTGTGAGTGTGTGAAAACAAGTGCAATGCAAATGATGTGTGTGAATGCAAGTGATCTGTATGTGTAAATGTGATGACGCTATGTATGGTTTTTGGAAAAAGAAAAGGCTTGCAAGTTTGAAAAACATCTAACATGCAAAACTTTAAAATAAAAAACCTAGTCATTTGGCAAAATAATTTTCTATGAATGCCCAATCTGTGTGCTCATCTTTCATCCGAATAATTCATTTTTACATCCATGCAATCTGAACCATTGGTTCAAAATTAGATTTCAAAAATTACTATTTTGCCCTCAACTTCAAAATCCTATAAATAGGAGGCTTTTCATTCATTCTAAATTTATCAATTCACAAATCAAAGAAAAGTTATATCTCCTTGCCTACATACTCTCTGCAAAAAGATTTCTCTTCATCTTCTAATTCAAAGTTCTATTTCTTGAAAGAAAATTAAATTGGTCAAAATAGTTTAGATAAGTCATTAAATTTTTACATTTATATTATCTCATATCTACTTATATATATAGATATATTAAAGATAAATTGTTATACACATTTATATATATCTATATTTAATCTATCAAATATTATAAAAAGTCTACACTTATATAATGATATAATTCAGAAGAAACTTCTCTTCCGAGACGGTCTTTAAATCCTAAGTGGCTTTTTATTAATATTGATACATTATATAAGTATTGAAAAATATTTATATAATTATCAGATTGTGAAATAAATAATTTGGTCAGTACTTAGATACCGATATAATTCGGATGTTATTTCTTTGAAATTCTCTGAGACGGTCTTTAAATCCTAAGTGGCCAAATTTGCACAACATCGATCAAATATAATATAATATATATAAGTGGGTGAAAATTTATCATACCTAATTGTTATATACTTTTATATATATCTATATTTAATCTATTAAATATTATAAAAAGTCTGTACTTAGATACCGGTATAATTCCGATGTTATCTCTATGAAATTCTCCGAAACGGTCTTTAAATCCTAAGTAACTTTTTATTTATATTGATATGTTATATAAGTATTGAAAAATATTTATATAATTATCAGATTGTGAAACACACAATTTGGCCAGTACTGAGATACCGAAATAATTCGGATATTATTTCTATGAAATTCTCCGAAACGATCTTTAAATCCTGAGTGGCCAAATTTTCACAACATAGATCAAATCTAATATAATATATATACGTGGGTGAAATAAATTTCATTAAGTATTATTTATTTGATAAATCTATTATATTTGATAAACTTTCATAACAAGTATCTCACTCACAAACTTATTTATTCATAAAAATACTTGTTGCACTATAAGTGATTTTATATGATTTTCAAAACTCAAAGTTATATCTTTTCAAACCATAGAAACACACTCTTTTTAAAGAAGATTATTTTCTAGAATTGTTTAAACCATAAAAACACATTCTTTATTAAAAGAAAAGAAAATCTTTATAAAATTGCATCATAAAACACATATCTGCTTATTTGAAGCATTTCACATAAAAGTCTTGAACTCTTATATTTGATCTTAAAATACATATTTACTTATCTGAAGCATTCCACATAAAAGTCTTGAACTTTTATTTGATATTTGATCTTAAAAAATATATTTGCTTATCTAAGAAGCATTTACTATAAAAGTCATTTGAACTTTTATAAATCTGTACTAAACTTTATCTGCTTACTTTAAAAGCAAATTCAAAACTATCTTTTTGTAAAAGAAAAAAGGGTAGAGTCGGCTTATTTTATATATCTGTGAGAAAGATAAAAATTCTTTGACCAAGACCAGAGTCTTAGAGAGGTCAGCTGGGAGTTGGGTCTCTAGTGTACTTGTGAGATGAGGAAGATATTGTTGTTTCAAGACCAGGTTATAGAATAGTTCTAAGCTCAAAAGAAGATTCAACTAAGCTTGAGGAAGGAGCTGGGAGTTCACTGTCCAAGATAGTTAGTTGTGAAGAGTTGTAAGTTGAGCTATAAAACTTTGTAAATATTTCTCCACCTAGTGAAGGAGCATTTATTACGAGGAGTGTAAGAACCCGAATTTTCAGAAATTATTAAATAAGGATTTAATAAATAAAATTCTTAAACCGTGAGATGGGTTCGAATAAAAATATATATATGTGATATGAGGTATGTGGTATTATATTACACAGGGTAATATGGACTATGTAATATGCGTTTTTATGATTTATAAATATATTATTAATAAATATTTGTTATTTAGCGTAGAGACGATTCAGTGGAGATAAAGGAAGTGGATAAATTCCTATCGATATTAAATAATTTATAGAATTATTTTATCATAGTAGGTTGGTGACATTAAATATCCTTAATGTATAATCACCATATTCTTGTCTATGTGTATTAATAACTAGTATATTTATAATATAGGTTATTAATAGCACTTAAGCTATCCGTGAATGGGTTTGGATAGTGAAGCATGAGTTAGTTAAGGGAATTAACTAATAAGAATAAATATTAGTTAATTTAAGTTGAGAGTTAGATTATGGAATAATATAATGTGAATATCGAACCTTAATTAACTAAGGTGATATAGTATAGGGTTTAATTTACTTAAGTAAAGGAGTGAATTAGTATGTGTGTTGAATATGTAATTATAGTTGATACTTTTTATATATATTACTTAGAGTGGTAATATGTGAGAAAGTCTAATATACGAATAACGTTAATAAATA
Organism: Panax stipuleanatus; assembly: GCA_020205555.1. Classification (NCBI taxonomy): domain Eukaryota; kingdom Viridiplantae; phylum Streptophyta; class Magnoliopsida; order Apiales; family Araliaceae; genus Panax; species Panax stipuleanatus. The sequence goes on along the minus strand of CM035124.1, from coordinate 121,986,694 downwards.
TATATACGTTATTAAAGGGAGAGAGAAATCCTTATATCTTTAAACGAATATTTAATATTTGAAGAAATTATTTTGGGGACAATTTATAGAAAAGAAAAAGAAATAATAATTTTATATTTCTAATAAAGAATATTGAAATAATTTCTAATAATGAATTATTTTAATAAATGGGAGACTGTTATTCTAAATAATAACATGACCTTATATGTCTTTGTATAAGGTAAAATGTGTGATTAATATGATAAATATAGTGAAACATATTTGCTATATGTAAATAAATTGATAGAAATAAATTATTATAATAGAAAATAAACTTATTACCTCTTTTCTATATATAATGTACATGTGCCGTACACGTGATTATTTCTAATAGATATTATATTAATTATAATATCTTGAGACAATAAGTAAATTATTTTCTAATAATGAATGTGCTTATTTGGAGAAAACATAATATTTTATGATATGGCTAAATACATAAATTTAAATGTATTTTCAAGGGAGTTTAATTAATAAAAGGAAACTAAGTTATTTTAATAACTTGAGTTACTATAGTACCGTAAGTGTTATAAATAATATTTGAATATTCTATTTGTAATATATTTATATGTGGACCTTGAACTTAATAGTTCTAAATTAATTGAACATGTTATAAGTAGTAATGTGGTGAGAGATGAGTAAATGATGAGCATGATGATAAGCTTAAGGTAAGCTTGTGAGATATGCCTAGTATGACAAAGTGATGGAATAAACATTCATTAAATAATTTAATGAATGAATAATTAAAGAAATTAATTATTATTATTATGTGAATAAATTTCTATGTGCAATGATGTGTAATTATAAGTTATGTAGTAGCTACATCTATATAATATGGAATGAAGTGTGACACTTCAAGGTAACTATATAATATAGGAAACTATATGATTAAGTGTAATAATAAAATTTACAATAATGGGGTGTGACACTACTCAATTAAAATATATTCGGTATTGTCAAATGTACATAGATTATATGATGGGGTGTATGTGTGACCCTATCATATCATATGGTAATAGCATTAAGTTATTAGATATAAGCTTGCAAGTTAGTCCATGTGAGAACAATAATGGTCAATCAAGTGGTTAGGATACATGAATAGTGGTAGTTGGTGGGAGTTAGCCACCAACTTCCCTTTTGCCCTTTGGGTAATAACCATAGGAGGATAATAGCTTGATAATGAATAGATGCAATACATTGGTGTGTAGAGTTTGTTAATTCAATTACTACATTGTTGCTAAGAAATCATATAATAAGAAATGTAATTATATCATGAGCATGTTATAAGGTGTAATGATGAGGAAGAACCATGAATAGTAGTAGTCGGTGGAGTTAGCCACCAACTCTTCTTTGACCATTGGGTATTACCCATAGGAGGGTAATAGATTGATTATAATAGAGAACATGTAAATTAGTAATGTAATGGTATTACATTATAAACATATTATAAGATGTAACATTGAATATAATATTATTTTAGGAGATTATATTATTATAAGCTTGTGGACTATTAAGTACTAAGTTCACATAATTATGCATTGTGTGGCATAAATAATGAAGTTAAATCAAGGGGATTTAATTGGAAGTAGTAGAAGAAAATGAATGGTTGATATTAATTATCATTATAATATTTGAGTATATTTATGACAATAATTTTATGGAAAATGGTGGGATGATAGTACCCAACCATATTATATTTAGTCCAATTAGAATATTAACTTAACCTATGTACATGAGGTACATGATTATATGTAGTAGTGTATATTCAAAATATGAGTATACCTAATTAGGTGTGAGTGTACATATTTGTAGGTTTGTATATATGTACCTATAACCTAAGTCATATGGGATGAAATGTATACATAAATTATATAACCTAAGTGTATATATTATATATAGAGGTATGTAACCAAGTGTGGAATTACATTTGCTAATTGCTATTGTTGAGTTAGATTATTTGTCTCACAATGAGTGTTCTCTTCTTTTCCTTCACGTGAGCTCACAAAGCCTATGCTACTTCTACACTTAGCTTCAATGATAGCAAATGATCATGGAGGGAGTGGGATTCATGATGAATCCACCAACTCCTCACCAACTAATTGTTAACCTCCATATAATTCTACAATCTATTGGTTTGATTTGGGAGATTTTGCATTTGTCTGGGTATTGATTTGGCTATAAATATGAACTCTTCTCCTCCATTGTTCATTTGCTGAGATTTCTTAAGTGTGAGATTGAGAGCATATATATATATACATTAGTAATATCATTCTAGTAGTAGGAGATTTCAGTAGCAGCAAGTTCATTTGCACAACAAAGGTATAATCACATCCTCATGTCCTTCATGATTATTCTCTGAGATTTCTTAAAATTCTGGATAATAGTTGGAATTCATAATTTTTATTGGATAATGTTAATTAGTTGTTATATAAGCATGTTTAAACTAGAATGTGGTTGATTAGAACCGAATTCGTGAAGTAATTTGGTGATATGGGCTGGAACCTGCCGAAGCAGAAGACATCTCTATCTCTGGCCGGCCGGCGGCGCAGCTGCGCCGGGCCCTGAAGCTTGAAATTTTTTATGCAGTCTGCTGCAGATTCTATTAAAAGATAGTGGCTAAGATAGCTTAAGCAAGCATACTAATGGATTTAACATGCCTATATGAGTATATTAACATGACATGCACATGTGTTGCTATGTTTACATGCACGACTGATGAAACAACTTGTGGTTTTCAAAATGAATGTTGAGTTTTAAAAAGGGACTTTTGGTATAGAAGTATCATGGTTATATTCTGACTTTTGAGACATGTTAATATGACCTAGGAAAGCATAAAACGCATGTTAATTGATGTATATATGTTTTATGATGGAATGTGAACATGCGAACCCCACTATTAAACATTTCTAATGAAAATGTTAGTTTCAAAGGTGAACCTTGGCACGTAAATGTCATGAATACATTTTTTACGAGCATGTTTAGATGACTTAAAAATGCGTGTCGAACATGTTAACACATGAATCTAGATAGCATGGACGTATTAGACCCTATTAGTGAGATTTACTAGTGAAAGTATACGTTTTGCACGTGAGTCTTGACCTACATATTGAGATTTGAATTCTGATATTTGTAAACATGTTTGATAGTACTCGTAGACTCGATCATGTATCCTACATGTATATATACCATGATTAGGTGTTGTGATTCAAATGAAGCATAAACGGAGCATGTTTTCAAAACAAAACAGTGTTAGTTGCATGAATGTGATATAAATATTCATGAACATGCCCAACATGAGTTACATGAATACTTTAAGTGTTTTTTGAGATGTTCATGACCTCGAGTGTCCTTAAATTGTTGAAATATTGACTTAGGACCTATATCATGAAAGATTGAACTTAGAAAGGTTAGACAATCATAGGAGTGCCTTTTAATAGGTATACATGCTATTTAAGATCATATGGTAATACTTGAATCCGATTTCGACGGTTAATAAAGTATATTTGCTTTGTTATGGTCTTATGTGTTAGTAATGATATATGAGAATGACTAACTCAAAAGATGGACTACACTAGCTATATGTAAATAGATTAGTGGTAGACGGGCGTGTGTATGTGAAGAATGGTAGTAAGTACGTAAGGTTAAAATATACTTATACGTACATAATTATTCTAAGAATACGATAAGAAAGTGAAATAAAGGTTCTAAGAACCAAGATGGAAAACAATATAATACTTATTATTATATTGAGGATATATGGATGTATATAACTGATGAGTGTGATCTCTATGATTAATATAACTGTGTAGGATTACACGAAGTGCAGATATCCTTAAGCAGTTAAGTCGTAGTTGTTAAACTACGCATCAGGCAAGTCTTTCAGTTCCTATTTGATATATGAATTCAATAACTGTTAGTTGAATTATATTATGCTGTGATAATGTGAACTTGTATATGAACTGTATATGAGATATAAATGAGATTGAAAGTTGATCTTTGATGATATACTTGTTATGTGAAAAGTAACAAGCGTAGTAAATATAAATTGTTTATAAATGCATGAACTGAGTATGATGTTGTATGCTATGTGATGCATGAAAACTGTTAGAATTGCTGAGCTGTCGAGCTCACTCTTGCAAATAATCATTTTTGCAGGTTGAGGACTTACGAATAAGACTTCGTGCTTCTTGATTGATAAAGATAGATAGTATCGAAATGGAGAATACTATTTAGATTATCGTTTGACCTCTGTTTAGGTTCTATGAGTGTACTTGATATATGCTTATGATGTTTAATACTTATTGTATTGTAAAAGATGTACTAGCTAATACATAGAGGATATCAAGTCGAGTTGTAAACGTTTATACAGAATTTGTGTAAAGCGAATCATAATATAGTATGATTAAATGTTATGTAATCAATTCAAGATTAAGAAATCAATAAAAGATTTTATTCAAGAGAATTGAAAAAGTTTAAATTATTTCGTATTTTGGTAACATCGAATATGATGTAAAGACGAGATCTTGGATATGAATAGAATTTATATTCTAAATTGTAATAAAGCAAGTTATTCTTTAAGTTATGAATAAAAATGTAATAGTTCGACGATAGTAGTATCGTGACTGCACCAGATCCGAGGAAAGAGAGGAACCCGAATTTGGGGGCATCACAAGGAGTAATAGGATCTCATGCCCTGGAGAGGAGCTTGAGACTGGACGTAGCAATATACCCAAGCTGTTTATTGTGAACCAGATAAATCTCTGTACATTGTGTGATTGAATTTTTCTAATTCTGCATATTAATTTGTGACACTATAAATTAATTTGCTAAAAATTCAAAAATGCCTAAGATAATTTTTTAACCAGTAATAATCCATTCAACCCCCCTTCTAGATTATTATTGGACTTTCAAATATATATATTATAAATATGTATATATTTATTTATTATATAAAGAGAAATAAAAAAACTATATAACCTAATTATATATATTAGGCATGAGAACTAAATAACCTAAGTGTTATATATACGTGATAGTCCAAGTATTTAAATTATATACAAGGGGACTAGCCTAAGGAAATTTATTTTAATATTTCAACCTATATTTTTTTAAACCTAATTAAAGTAAGTCTAATTGGGTTATGTAACTAAATCAATGAGAGCAATTATTTAAAGTTCAAGGTAATGAACTAGAAATCCTAATTAAATAATTAGGGTAAGGTATTTTTAAATTATTGAATATATACTAATTTATGTGACCCAAACAAACTAAATGGGAGCCCAAATAAATAAGGTAATTGGCCCAAACCTTGAGCCCAAATAAAGTTTCTAGATAAATAAATAAGCTAAATAAAGCAAATAAATAACAAAATTAAAATGGACTAAAATTAGGGGAGAGGGGGCGGAAATAATGAAGTAAGATTTGGCACGTGAGAATTGAATTTTTTAATACACAAAATCAAATAAAATCCTAGAGTAAAATATGGAAAGATAGGAGAGAGAAAGAAAAAGATATTGGCAATATATTGGGAGATTTAGGGAGATTATGTATAGATATATATAAACTATAGGTATATATTTTTACTACTATAAATAACCCTCTCTCATTTGCAAATAAAAGTTTTACTTCATTTTTCTTAAGTTCTAAAGAGAGAGAAAGAGAGAGAGAGAGAGAGCAAAATATTTTAGAGAGATAAAAGAGGGAGCGGACTGCCTAGCTTTAAGGAAGAAAAAGAGGGTTTGTTGTTGAAAGTAGTATGCATACAAGTTAATCATATATGATGATAAAGCATATATTTTGAGACAATATTATTTATTTATTAATAAAAGTATTATTTAATTAAAGACATTTAATTTATCTACATGGTGCTTGTAGACACTCGAAATGTTCCTTACCCAATACTAACACTGTAGGAGGTCAAAACCGTCCTTCAACACAAAACCGGCCGCCAATGCCAGTCCTTAAACCTAAATCCGATCCCTAATATCGATACTCCAGCCAAATCTGATCCCCAATATCGGTAATTCAGCCAAATCCGATCACCAATGTCGGTACCCAATCCAGCTCCGATCTCCAATCGGACCGTCTATCTAGTTTTGATCTCCAATCAGACCGTCAAATCCAGCTCTGATCTCAAATCGGACAGTCTATCCAGCTCCGATCTCTAATCGGACCGTCAATCCAGCTCTGATCTCCAATCGGACCGTCTATCCAGCTCCGATCTTTAATAAGACCGTCTATCTAGCTCATATCTTCAATCGGACCATCAATCCAGCTCTGATCTCCAATCGAACCGTCAATCCATCTCAGATCTCCAATCGGACCATTAATCCAGCTTCGATCTCCAATCGGACCGTCAATCCATCTCCGATCTTTAATCGGACCGTTAATCCAGCTCCGATCTCCAATCGGACAGTCTATCCATCTCTGATCTCCAATAGGACCGTCTATCCATCTCCGATCTCCAATCGGACAGTCTATCCCGCTCTGATCTCCAATCGAACTGTCAATCAACCCAGATCTCAATATCGGGCTATCAACTCAAATTCGATCGTCGATCGGGCCTTCAAGACAGCCCCGGTCTCAACCCAAAAAGTAAAGGTCAACCTGGACATCAACCGAGAACGTGTCAAGTCATCCTCGGCATCAATCTGGGAAGTGTAGTTCAGCCCCAGAGACAACCCTGGGAAGCCAGATCCATCAAAGGTCGTGCCAACGCCACAGGCAACCCCAAAAGGAGCAAAATGATTATTTTACCAAATCTCAATCGATTCGATCAAACTCAAGCCGAATTGATGCCATCGAAGTCAGAACAAACCACAACAATGATCCCGAGTGCCAACAACGCAAGACAGCTCAACGGATAAATTGCGGGGAATCGAAGACCTGGTTATGAACCCGTCTTCTCTAACCCAAAAAATGTTTTATCCCATGTCATTGCGACACTCTCGGCGAGGGATTTTTGAAAAGGTATCGCACGCCTCAAACGGATGCTCCGATCAAAAGTTTGAAAGTTCTGACTTTGACTGCACGTTGTCCGGAGTGCACGTACTTTGAGACGACTGAACCCATCATATGGGCCCCACCTAGGGGAGCCTCACCTCTACCTGCGACAGCCGTAGGTAGAGCTAGGGCTCCCTGACCTATAAATAAACGTGCACCCCCCTATATTTTCAAGAATTTAGAAACGCATCGAAGCTCTGCCTGTCTGATTTTTTGACTTTTACACCTCTTTCAAACCCAAATATTTTCACTCCAACACATAGATATACCCATATATTACCACATATCAGAAAATAACCGATAGATTTGGACGTATAGAGCCTACGATTTGGCAAAAAGCCCGTGTTGCAGTCTATTGTAAGTATTTTTACGATCAGAAAGTCAATACTACTACTTTGCACTATTTTCCACTTGCACACTAAGTTTCATCTTCTAAATATGCCCGGAACTTAGTTTCGTGGCCGTTTTCATCAAAATTTAGTACATTTCTATACATAAACGCAGTTTTTTGCATTTCTACAACTCGGATTGATGATCCGTCAACTCCAGCAGCTTTAATGCACTAGCATACACATTCTGGCAACTCCGCCAGACTGGGTTATCTTCCTAGTCCGGGTTTAGCCCCTTTTTGTATATATTTAACTGTTTATATATTAACATTTCAATTCTGTCAAGCCCGAATGTCAAATCCTAGGTAGTTTACCGCTTTTACATATATTTACGCATATGTAAGTGACTTTCACCATCACTGGTACTCATATCAGTCCTGGTTGACTACATTTTTGTCAATCTATATATATATATATATATATATATATATATATATATATATAGTCCGGCCTGGACGACCATTTTACTGCTTTTGCACACTTCGTCATAATGGGTGCTCTCCCCGGTCACTAATTGACTGCTTTTCTTTCAATTTCAATTCCAATACGGGCACCGGCGTGAAAAATCATCGCCGTTATTATTGTTTTTATTTACATATATATATATATATATATTTCATTTCTGTTACAGCCTGGATTATTTTGTGGCTATTTACAGTTATATATATATATATATATATATATATATATATATTTCAATTCCAGTTCGGGCTTGTGAGTGAAAACTCATCGCCCTTTTTATAGCTTTTGTATATATATAATTATATAATTATATATATATATATATATATATATTGCTTTATTCAATTTATTTAACTGCTGCATTTAACATTCATTTGTATATGAATTTGCACTGACGTATCTGCTGGCGGACTAGATTCATCTAAATCTCGCCAATTCTAGCTTTCAACGGTTCAAACAGGTCCTGATAGAACCTGGAAGCTATAATGGCTGAGATTTCTTTAAATCAAGTTATTTTTAAAGTTTCAGCTTTGAAAGCATATTCGTGTCCCTTAGATCGCTATCTAGTGGGAACAAAACGCTTTATCCACTCACAGTCAGGATTTATTGATGAATCCTTGGTTCCATTGCGACGTGATGATGTATATATATCCATTTCTGTGCAAATTTGAACTGTGCAGGTTTATGGGCTACTCATATGTGAGCCTAGGAATCGTGGGATTCACGATCAAATCGATCTAGATCTGATTCCCATGATGGACAAACTCCAATTTACAGATGTACCCTCCAAGTTTTTCTGTAAAATGTACATACACAGACCTTAAAACGATTATCCGGATTTAAGGTCTCATCATAGTGAAATATCAAAATTATCGTGTCAGCGTCCCTTCGATGGTTTTCATACCTATGAGGAGACCGACACTTGTCTATTTCTGTGGTCGAGGATGCTTTGCAGCTCGGCAAATCACCATTCACATGCAGCCTTAAGGCTATAAAGATAAAAAATTAAAATTAGCGATATGCTTCAATTCCTATGACAGCATAAGGGTTTGATAAACCAACTTTCAAAACATCATTTTCAATCAAAAGAAAAGCTTTTGTGAAACAAATTAAATGTTTTTTTAAATCAAATCAAAACTGATTTTCAAATCAAATAAAGCCCTTCGTATATAGGTTCAACAAAGTTTATCAAAGCTTACAATCAATTAAATCAATAGGCCCAATTTTCACACAGCATTCACTCACGCATTCACAGTTTTAAGGGAAATATTGAAAAGATGTGGTACCGTGTTTACACGGGAGTCGTGGGGTGCCTAACACCTTCCCCACACTTAACCAAGCCCCCGAACTCAAAACTCTGATTTCAAAGATCAAGTTTCGACAGTGTCCAGCAATTGGGCCTCTTTTCAAATCAAACTCGGTTGAGTTGGTACAACCATTTTCCAAACTACCAACTGGCGACTCTAAACATTCAAATCGTCGACATAAACACATGTTGGCCTCATTCCTAAAAAACTCTTCAAAACCTTTTTCCTAAATAAAAAGAGTGGGGGTAGAGAGAACTTAGGAAGATCGATTTGAGGAAACTCGGGTTATGAACCGACCCGTGGGATTCTTAAATTTTCCAACATCGACAGGTGGTGACTCTGCTGGGAACAGTAGAGGGCTTAGGCCGCTTTCTAATATTTTTCAAACATTTCCCTTTCAAAACTATTGAATGCGTGAAATCCTCCATCTCCATAGTCAATGGATGAGTAAATGTTGCGTCTTTACATTGAATGAATGCCAATGAATGCTTTCCTGATTTAGTGCGTCGCACCCTTGTTAGTGCTTCGCACCCAACTGTCATTGCATGCATAAACGGTAAGGCACGATGTATGAGAATGTATGTTGTGTGTCCCTCTCACAAGGAGGATAACCCGATCGGTGTTAAGTAATGACTCTGGAGACGATTAAGTCTCTGGGGGTACCTCATGAAAATACACCACTCAGATTCGCTCCAGTTGAACGATCAGATTAACTTCCCTTCTAGTAGATTGCGATGATTTGGGAGCCTTCATGCCGAAACAAAAGCCACGAGAGTAAACCTAGGATAGGTCAGCCTCTGATTAACCAAATCCGAAGGGAAGCTTCTTCATACCTTCCTCTTTCAATTCCATGTCATATCTCCAATTATTGAGGAGCACAATGTAAAAATCAATAATGAAAGATTTACTTTCCCTATCAAATACATGTCATCTTGCCATCAAAATAACTAACCTCGATTTTGTAGGATAAATACCAAAAAACACATCATGCATCCAACCCTTACCTACCTCAAGAAATTGACATGCCTACGTTTTGTTGTAGGTGTAAAAATTGGTACTGTCACCAGATCTAAATTCAAGAAAGTAATCAGTCCATCCGCGGACATGGCTTCAAGTGCTCCACCTGAATCCACCCCTGTCTCCAAGGTAAGAATTCGGAGGACTGAAAAATCATATAACCGAGCTAGCCGATTTTCTATGAGAACAAAGCAAGGCCTTTAAAGAGAAACAATCTCAAGCTCATCCAGAACCAGGAACATCTGGTAGTGGTGCTGGCAGTCAAGATGCAGAAAAGGCCGAAACTCAGATTCCTGGACCACAAAACCAGGACACCACCAACAAAACTCCTGAAATCACCCTCCTCGTCAAAGAGCCAAAAGTTGGTGACATTCTCAAGAAAATGCAACAGATGGAAGAAACCCTCTGGTCTATTAAAAGGACTGGGGCGTTTGGTAGTGTTACTTACTCTGACCTCTGCATATTCCCCGGAGTTCGATATCCCGAAAAATTTTAAGTCCCTGAGTTCGAGAAATATGACAGAACAGGGGATCCTTACACACACCTAAAAGTCTTCATCGGAGAACTCGGATCCTATGCTGAGAATGAGAAGCTTCGAATGCAACTATTCTAGAAAAGTCTAACCGGAGAAGCCAGAGCTTGGTATGCCAGCTTGGACAACTCCAAAATTTATAGTTGGGAAGAGCTGGCCCATGCCTTCCTCAGCCATTTCCAATCACAGCTGGCTCCAGACAAATATCAAATAACCAAAATTAAGAAAAAGAACACTGAATCATTCAGAGAATATGCCCAGCGATGGTGACGGGTTGCAGCACAAGTTACCCCTGCCATGACTGAATCTGAAATAGTCATGACCTTCGTCGATATCCAAGGAGCGCCTTATTATGAGAGGGTCCTATCAGGAATAGGAAAACCATTCTCTGAAATGATCAAGCATGGCGAGATGGCAGAAATGGGGCTCAAATTCGAAAAGATAAAAGATCTAACCGCCCTCGAAGCTGTCGCCGAACATATCTAATCCAAAAATTACAGAAGTAATCCCCGGAAGGTCCATAAAAAGAAAGACGAAGAACTCTCCTTGGTTTTACAAGGACAAAATTTAAGGGGCGAGTCAAATCACATGCCCATTCAAAGGAGAAACTATACCCCTTTCCAAGCTTCAGCACAGCCTGTAAACCCTCAGTTCTAGAAAAACATAGAAGTTAGGCGTCGAAGAAATTTCACCCCACTAGGGGATTCCCTCGAGAATGTGTTCAAACTTCTGACAGCTCAGAAGAAGATTGTTCAAATCCTTCCACCAACCAACACTAACGGAAAGAATTTCGATCCTAACAAGAAATGTGCTTATCATTCTGGATCTCCAGGCCATGATACTCAAGACTGTTGGTCTCTTAAGCACAAAATTCAAGACTTGATTGACAGCGGGGAAATTGTGGTAACAAAGCCTAACCAACCCCATGTCCAAGACAATCCTCTTCCACAACACAAAGAGGAAAATGTCAACATGATCAGCACCTCAAATGGAGAAGGATCTAAGTACCTCCGCTACGTTGGGGAAACAAGTCAATCCAATCTCAGCAGCCCAGAGAGTTAGGAAACTTTTGAGAAGCGTTTCCTGATGGAGCAAGATATCAAGTCTCTCAAGGAACAAATTGAGCAGTTGGCTGAACTGGTCGTCTACCAACATCAGCTCACCAGGAAGATGTTGAAGCAAATTTATCAATCCATTGGAAGTCATTCTCCTCCGGTGGAAATCAATTCCATCCCCAATAGGGATCATTGCTAGTTGCACGAACAACCAATGGTGAAAAATGAGTATACCCAAGAAGGTAGAAAATTCCTATTTCAAAGGAGCTTCACCAATCTGAATCAGTAAATGGAAGAAATCCTCCAAATGATGATCAGCGAAGTGATGGTTGCAAATCTATTACCCCCATTAAACCCTCAATCTAGAAAATTCAAACCTGACCAAATATGTCAGTACCATTCCAACTCTCCCGGCCATGATACAGAAGAATGTTGGGCACTTTGTAATCTAATTCAAGACCTGATTGAGAAAGATGACCTAATCAGAGGAGATCAAATCCTCAACATTTTAGACAAAAATAGCCTCTGGATCCCCAATGCATGGTACCAGGACACAGTGGCTGTCGTATCATGCGATAAGGAATCAATCCTCACACCCCTGGTACTGACAGGGAAAGGGGTCCAAGAAGTTCAAAATCCTGTGAAGGTGGCTGCACCTCAGCCTCTAATCTTGCCCTTTAGACCTCAGTATCCAATCATCAGTCTGAAGAAGGTCCCATGGAACTATGGGGACATTGAAATCTCTACTTCAAACAACATTTCCATCCTATCAAAGGATAATCCATTATACCTACCTCAGCGGGTAATTAAACCAGTTACCAAAGCAAAAGAAAAGGTGGCTGAAGACAAGATCAAAGAGTTCCTCAATAAAATGGGACACAAAGAAATCAAGGTAGTGCAAAGCTTGAAAGACGCACCCAAGAAAGTGTCTATCTTCGATCTGGTCTTATCATTAGAAGACCATCACAACATTCTAGTGAAGGTACTAGAGGAAGCCCATCTGCCACACACGGTAGACACAGAGAAATTTCTGATAGTAGTGTGCATACAAGCCAATCATGTATGATGATAAAGCACATACTTTGTAAACAATCTTATTTATTTATTAATAAAATATTTATTTATTAAAGGCATTTAATTATCTACATGGTGCTGTTTTTATAATATGTAAATAACCCATAGTTTTAAGCAATGCTTTTAGAATCATGATGTTGATCATGCTAATGAGATCTAAATTCTTAGAAAGCTTTAAAACTAAAATAGTTCCCAATCGTGGGATTACTAAAAAGGGGATTAGTAAATCCGGATAGATTGGTACATATGTTGCTTGCTCATTGGATGAGAATGACTGATCTCATGGTCATTTGTGTGGAGACACTAAAGCAAGTATGTAGGTGCTTATTGGAGAATAAGTTCACTGAACGTGACTCGCTATGGAATACCTAATGGAGTTTTACTCGCCTGTCAATAGGAATTCCTAATGTGATAGTAGTACATGTGATCCTTGGACTTGAGATCATCATAGTATCTTGTATGTAACAAATTATACTTTGACTAATTCCTTAAGGCCTTTTAAGGCATATATAGGGTATGCTTGGGTGTAATGAGTTACATATGGAGATAATGAATGATCAATAAAGAATCTACCACCTCTAGTAAAAGAGGAGATATGTCCTATGTGATTCGTTAAATGACAACCCAGGAATCCTTGGCCAAGGTAGAATGTAATTAGAAAGAGGTTTCTAATTTGCATTATTTGGAGTTGTGCATTTTCTAATCGAAATACATATGATTAAATAAATTAAGACTTGACAGTAAATCCATGTCCTATATTTAATTGGGACATTGTATGGTGGAAGGATTGAATTGTACGGTAACTATTAACTCACAGGTTCTTTTATGATTAATGTTGAAATCTATATTATCTGAAAAGTCGTTGATCGCTAGGGAGGCTTATCCCTATTGTAGAATAAATGTTATTTATTTAAATAGATTATTAGTTTAATTTGTTTATTTAAATAAGATTAGAATTGTTCTAATTGATTTATTCACAACCGGTTTAATATGGAGAACCTAAAGGGTCACACCATAAAAGGAAGAAGAATTATTTAAGAAGAAAATGGCATGATAGTAATAATGCATTAAGTATAATTAATTTAATCTATGATGATAGAATAAATTAAATAGCTTAATGTTTATTATTTAATATTTTAGAAATATTAAATATAAATTAATAAGAGGAGTCTTATTAATATTATTATTATTATTATTATTTTAATTCTAAAGGAGTTTAGGAATTAATATAATATCAGTACTCTCTCTCAATCCTAATAAAGATTAGGATATAAATTAATTAAAAGTATTTAATTAATTAATTAATTAAAACCCTATTCTAATTGGATTAGGAGGGTTAACCTAATATCTATATAAGAGAGTCTTATATCAGAAATAAGGGATGTGAAATTTTCCAAGAGTTGGGAGTACACATATTCTATAGAGATAGAAACAAGGGTTAAGCCAATAACCCATCTTCTTGAGTTCTTCATCTTCCTTGGTGGATCACCGTTAGAGGCCAAACATTTGGGTGGCTGACATTATTCAAGGGAAGGAGCCACTATCAGAGGAATCAAAGGAATCAAAGGAGTAGAACTTGTACCTGAGGAAGCTTAGATCTTCAAAGGTATAATTCCATGTTCTCTCTTTTCTGTTATTGATAACAAGCACAAAGCATGATCATGGTTATGGGTTTGTATAAATTTTGAAAACCTAGTTTTTTACGCTTCCGCCCTATTTATGTGATTTGATTGCATGATTGCGTTACATACAAACCCAACAATTTCGTCATGTGATAGAACACATTTTTAACAATAATGTGATATCCTTCACAGATGATGATATCCCGGCTGAGGGAAGGGGCCATCACAAATCCCTGCATATACCTGTAGTGTCCTCCGGATATATGATCGGATGAGTACTTATTGTCGGAGGATCTTCCCTCAATATTTGTCCATAGGACACGTTGGAAAGAGTGAAGATCAATCCGAACAGAATCAAAATAAGTCATATGGTCATCCAGGCTTTCGATGGATCTCGCCGCCAGGCTATGGGGGAAATCGAGCTTCCCCTAGAAATTGGTCCACACACCTTCTACGTATCCTTCCAAGTGCTCAATATTGCCACTAGGTACAATTTGTTGTTGGGCAGACCATGGATCCACATGGCAGGAGTAGTGCCATCCACCCTCCATCAGCAACTCAAGTACATCATTAACGGCAGCCTCATTACGGTCAATACCGAGCTAGAATACCCTACCTACATACATGGGGACATGTCAGTGATTAGCCTGGACGCGGGGATTGAACCTACAAGTTTTCAAGCATTTGAGGTAAGCGATATTCAGTATCTCCCTATCGGGGCACCAGCCCTAAAACCTAAAGTGTCCACTAAAGTAATGACTGTAGGCCAAGAGATGATATCTTCAAGTTTCCAACCTGGAGAAGGGTTGGGAAAAGACAAGCAAGGTATTAAGATGCCAATCCAAATCCCAAGTCAAGTAGGAAGAGCAGGATTGGGATATTCATCCCGGTCAAGCCACCGGAATCCACACAAACATCCCAAGGCTCATGCCTCTACAATTCTGCTCCCAAACCTTATAAATGCCAGCTGGGTGAAACCTGCGAGGAAGATCCCTACTGCGGTATCAGCCATACTATTTCCTCCAATCATACCTGTCCATGAAAGAAAAGCCCTCAAGCCTGAGGCAGACAATGAAAAGGGAAAAGAAAAGATCTTGTACGAAGGACGAGACCCATTCGCTAACATGAGAGGCATTCTCAACTACGAGAGTATGAATGACGAACTCCCTGACAGTGACGACGACTATGTCCAAATTCTACACATCAAGAAGAGGAACAATCCACAGAAAGCCTTGGCCTTATTCTCAAGGATGTCTCAGTCATCATCCAGGATGAGGTGGACGAGCATAATTCCTCGATTCTCCCAATTCATGAGAATCTAACCCTGAACAACTGGAGCAGTGTCCCTTGCCTAAGTCGAAAAGGGTAAAGGAGCAGAGAGTACATCTGCCCTTAATCATGCTTTCATTTACTGCTTATTTTTTATTGCACAGCTGAAGCAGTAACTTTTGTCATGCTTTGCAAATGCCGTGTGTTTAAGCAGTTGTATATATTAATGAAAGCATTTTTGTTTTCAGGACCCAAGCATTGGATGTGTGTGTCTCTGCTGATGAGATGCCAACCTGTCAAGATGACTCCGACTTGGATGTAGAATTGAACTTTGACTTAATGGATATTGATCAAGAGGAGGAAGATGACTATGAGGTGCCAGAGGAGATCAAGGAATGGGTCGAAGACAAACCCAAACCAAACCTCGACCAAACCTCCACCATTAACATAGGAACCTCCGAAAATATTAAAGAAATCAAAATAGGTTCAGACCTTACACCAAATCAAAACGTCGACCTGATCGAACTCCTAACATAGTACCAGGATGTGTTTGCATAGTCACATAAAGACATGATCGATCTATCCACAGACATTATCATCCATCGAATGCCCATCAAAGAAGGGTTTAAACCAGTCAAACAAAAACTTAGGAGATTAAAACCTGAGTGGAGTCTCAAAGTTAAAGAAGAAGTCGTTAAGCAATTCAAAGCCAGGATCATTATGGTATCAACCTACCCCGAATGGCTATCAAACATAGTACCCGTACCTAAACCAGGAGGGAAGGTATGAGTATACGTGGATTATAGAGATTTAAACAAAGCCTGCCTCAAGAACAATTTCCCGGTACCTTTCATCCACATTCTGATAGATAATACTGTGCAGTATGACATGTATTCATTCGTGGATTGCTTTGTTGGTTATCATCAAATCATGGTTGCTGAAGAAAACTGGGAGAAAAACAGCCTTTATTACTCCCTGGGGAACTTTCTGCTACCGACGACTATCCTTCGGTCTCATCAATGCCGGAGCAACGTATCAGCGAACCATGATGGCCCTCTTTCATGATATAATGCACAAAGAAATAGAAGTCTATGTTGATGACA
Source organism: Panax stipuleanatus (assembly GCA_020205555.1). Taxonomy (NCBI): domain Eukaryota; kingdom Viridiplantae; phylum Streptophyta; class Magnoliopsida; order Apiales; family Araliaceae; genus Panax; species Panax stipuleanatus. The sequence continues at coordinate 121,969,823 of CM035124.1, read as the reverse complement.
TCATCATCAAATCACAGAGGGAGGATGATCACATACACCATCTCAGGAAACTGTTCAACAGGTTATGCAAGTTCAACCTCAAGCTAAATCCCGCTAAATGTGCTTTTGGCGTCAAAGCAGGCAAACTGTTAGGATTCCTGGTGAGCAATCGGGGCATCGAACTCGACCCCGCCAAAATCAAAGCCATTACTAAAATGATCGTACCTCGTACAGAGAAGGAGATATGTGGATTCCTGGGAAGGATCAACTTCATAAGAATATTCATTTCACATCTCACAGCAACCTGTGAGCCCATCTTCAAGCTGTTAAGGAAGAATTCCTCCACCACGTGGAATAAGGATTGTCAACAAGCCTTCCTTGCCATCAAGAAAGAGCTGATTGCAGCTCTTGTTCTGATACCCCCAAGGGAGGGAGTCCCTTTGTTCATGTACCTGCCCGTCAATGCCAATGCAATGGGCTGCATGTTAGGACAGAAGGATGATAGTAGCAAGGAAAGAGCCATCTACTACATCAGTAAAAGATTCAGTAGTGGGGAACAGAAATACACCCTGATCGAAAAGACATGTTGTGCATTAGCATGGGCCGCCATGAGGTTGCAACACTATTTGCATGGGCACACGACCTACCTCATATCCCGTATAGATCCGCTCAAATATGTATTCAATAAACCAATGCTGAATTACAGACTGTCCAAATGGCAGTTGATCCTACAGCAATTCGACATTGTCTACGTGACTCAGAAGTCAATCAAGGGTCAAGGCATTGCAGATCAATTAGCAGAAGCACCTTCAAGAGGGTTCGAGCCCCTGGAGACATATTTCCCGGATGATGGGATCATGACAATTCAACAACTCCAGTCTTAGAATACAGTCCAACCATAGAAAATGTATTTCAACGGAGTAGTAAACATAGAAGGTGCTGGAGCTGGGGCAGTCCTCATCTCTGGTACAGGTGATCAATATCCTGTGGCTACCAAACTTCAATTTGGCAACACCAACAACACGACCAAGTATGAAGGTTGTATCATGGGGTTGAAACTAGCCCAATCCATGTCTATCAAACACTTACTCGTCTTTGGAGATTTTGAGCTGGTCATCAGACAGACTACCGGCGTGTATCTCACCAAAGAACTGCATTTGTTGCCCTACCATCGGTAAGTCCTCAAAATATCTCGGGAATTCGAAGTAATAACCTTCGTTCACATTCCTTGGGGTTAGAATGACTTCGCTGATGCATTAGCAACGTTGGCTTCATTAATTCGCATATCTGATAAGAATGGATTTACCAACATTCAGTTCATGATTCAGAAAGCCCCGACATATGGGAATTATGTGGGAGAAGTATCAGATGAAATACCTCCCGTCAAGCAGCCTTGGTTTCAAGATATCAAGGAATATCTCCGTGATGGATCCACACCCGCTGGTGCATGCCAATCAGAGCGAAAATGGATTCTTAGAATGGCCATGAAGTTCTATCTGAGCGAAGATGCACTTTATAAAAGGGATGCTGGAATAGGCCTGTTAAGATGCCTCGACAATGAGCAAGCCCAAAGACTAATGGATGAAGTCCATGGCAAAGTCTGTGGTCTACACATAAGCGGCCATCTGCTAGCCAAAAAGATAATCAGAACAGGACATTACTGGATCTCGCTTAAAACTGATTGCAATGATTGATAAGTGGTATTTATATCGCGAATCAGATTCTCTAAAGCTCAAGACGCTTCTTGTTTTCTGTTATTTGTTGTGCATTTGTATATATTTTGTTGTTGTTATGCTTTTCCTGTATAATGCAGGGCTGTTTTGGTCATTTCCAGCTTGTAGGGGCAAAGTTGTCATTTTCTACATTCTGGCGCCGCAGCGCCAGAGCCTATTCTAAAGCCCACGCCGCAGCGCCAACTCATGGTCCTGGCTAAATTCATCTGGCGCTGCAGCGGCCCGGTCCTTCTTATTCTCGCGCTGCAGCGTTAGTGGTGCCGCAGCGCCGCCAAGCAGTTATAGGCTCCGCGCCGCAGCGTCACCTCCGGTGCCTAGCTAGTGGTTCGCATTTAATGACCTAAAAAGAAGAAAAAGAACAGGGAGAGAACGACGGAAGGATATCGGAGATAGAGAGAAAATACAGAGAATATTTTTGGGGATTCTAGAACAGAAAGAAGCTGTGTTTTAGGGGAGAATAGTTATTGCATCATATACAGCTCAGGAGTTACACGGAGAAGAGAAGATCGTGGAGACAGAAAACCTTAGCTCAGGAGTTTTCTTATTCTAAATCTCTCGGTTGTTTGTGTATTACTGATCAATGTTGAATGTGATAGAAATGTGTATTAGCACCATGGTTATGAACTAATTCCTTTTTAGGATTGCAATGTAACCTAGTGTTTAGCCTAATTAACTTTCTCTCCTATTTATACTAATGAATCATTTTGGGAATGGGTTGTTGTGTTTCTTGCTTATTGACTAAATGCTTGACAGAGTTTTTGGCAGTGATATTAATGGATATTGACTATTGGACATTATTATCTAGCTTTTAAAATACAATAACACTTGTTATGCCCTTGCCTAAAGGAATGTGTGCATAAACTGCTTAATAGGATAGACATATCTCTATTTGCCTTGTGTAGCCTTGAGACTGAGCTTAATGACCCTAGCCTAGTTATTTTCATCGATAGATATATTGTGATTCATCTAGCTAGAGATGTGCATTTGGCCTTCGACAGAAGCATATGCATAGTTCTATTCTCGGCTGACCATTCCTTGATTTGTTTGTATTGTGGAGAGTTAGGAGATTAGGCGACGCGTTAGGGGAATTGCAATCCTAGCTTGTCTCCCTATTACATCTATTTCTCCCGCTTCCTTTAGTTGTAATCGCATAGTTTAAAATACCACCTCCAATCAATTGTTTAGATAAGACAGTAAAGAACTTACATTAGTATTTGATTTACATTTAAGACTTCGTCCTCGTGGGTATGACATCCTACTTATCTTATAATACTTGTTGACCGCGTATACTTGCGCGTTAATTGTCGTTACATAAATCGGACAAAAAGTTTTTGGCGCCGTTGCCGGGGACTTAGTATTATTTGTTATCAATATTAAAGCTAAGTCATTACGATCTTAATTTAGACTAACTTTATCTGTTTAATTTTCTTTTCAGGTGATCTCAACGGCGTATGCCACCTCGAAGGGGTCGGAATATAATACCTCTCGATCCCGAGGTTGATAGAACGTACAGACGCCTGCAGAGAGAAAAAGCGCGGGACATACATACTCCTATTACAATGGCTGAGGAACTTCAGAAATCTTTAAGGGAGCATGCTATGCCTCACATCGCAGATTTGCAAGCGAGCATTCTTAGGCCAGCAATCCAAGCAAACACTTTTGAGATCAAGCCGGGCACCTTCCAAATGTGCTCCAATATTCAGTTTGGGGGATTACCAAATGATGACCCCAACGATCACTTGATGAACTTCTTGGAAATCTGCGATACGTTTAAGTGCAACGGAGTGTCTGACAATGCCATCAGACTCCGATTGTTTCCCTTCACTTTGAAGGACAAAGCCAAGAGCTGGCTACATTCACTTCCGTCAGGCTCCATAACCACATGGGATGACTTGGCTCAAAAGTTCGTTGCAAAGTTCTTCCCACCAGCTAAAACCGCCAGGCTCAGGCACGAAATTACCTCTTTTAATCAGTTTGAGTCAGAATCTTTGTACGACTCATGGGAGCGATTCAAGGATCTTCTGAGAAAATGCCCCCACCATGGACTGCCAGAATGGCTTCCCATCCAGACATTCTATAATGGGTTATCCGGAGCTACTCGATCGAGTATTGATGCCGCTTCTGGAGGAGCGTTCATGTCTAAGCATCATACAGCGGGGTATGAATTGGTGGAAACAATGGCGGCCAATAATTATCAATGGCCAAATGATAGGCAGGCCCCTAGAAGAGCAGCAGGAATATATGAGGTAGATCCAATCACACAATTAGCGGCTCAGGTTGCAGCGCTAACCAAAAGACTTGACACCATGGGAGTGCAAGCTGTGCAGAATGTTCAGAGTGTCGCATTGTTGTGTGAATTGTGTCAAGGGAGCCACACAACTGAGCAGTGTGCCATAAGCCCCGAGTCAGTTCAATTTGTTTCCAACTATGGGCGGCAGCAAAACGCAAGTCTCCCTACTCATTATCATCCGGGCTTGAGGAATCATCCAAACTTTTCTTGGGGCAACACAAATAGCAATCAAGCACAACCTCCGACCACCAGGCCTAATTTCTCAAACCCTCCCGGTTTTCAAGCTCAAAATCAGTACAACCAACAACCACAGAGTTCTCATAATCAGTTCCACTATCCACCATCTCAACAGGAAAGAAAACCTAGTTTGGAAGATCTCCTGTCACGATATATTGCCCAAAATGAGACAAGGAGCAGTAATCAAGAAGCTTCCATCCAGAACCTTGAAGTCCAAATGGGACAGTTGGCCTCTGCTTTGAATAGTCGACCGCAAGGCACATTGCCGAGTGACACTGATGTCAACCCGAAACGGGATGGGAAGGAACACTGCAAAGCAGTTACACTCCGGAGTGGGAGAACTATAAATGAGAAGGGTGGAGAGAGTCCTGTAGTGCAAGAAGAAGTGACTATAGAGGAACCTATTGTGGAGCAGAGTGATGATAAGTCTGGGGGTGAGGTAAATGCTCAAGAAAGCCCTTCATCACCAACCCCTACAGTGAACACAGCTAGTCCTCCTATCCCATAGTTGCCATTCCCCCAGTGCATGCAGAAACAAAAGCTTGATAAGCAATTTTCTAAGTTTTTAGAAGTGTTCAAGAAACTTCACATAAATATCCCGTTTGCAGAGGCGTTGGAGCAAATGCCGAGCTATGTTAAATTCATGAAAGACATATTGTCGAAAAAGAGGAAAATGGGAGATTATGAAACAGTGGCTCTGACTGAGGAATGCAGTGCTATTCTACAGAACAAGCTCCCGCCAAAACTGAAAGATCCTGGAAGTTTCACGATTCCATGCACTATCGGGGACCAATTCATTGTCAAGGCCTTATGTGATTTGGGGGCGAGTATAAATTTGATGCCTCTGTCAATATATAAAAAGCTTGGACTGAATGAAGCCAAACCCACAAGTGTTACTTTACAATTGGCGGATAGATCTCTCACGTACCCGAAGGGGATAGTAGAGGATGTGCTTGTTAAGGTGGACAAGTTAATCTTCCCAGCGGACTTTATTGTCCTGGACTTTGAGGAAGACAGGGAGGTCCCGATAATACTGGGAAGACCATTCTTAGCAACGGGGAGAACCCTTATAGATGTGCAGAAAGGGGAGCTAACTATGAGAGTACAGGATCAGGAAGTAACTTTCAACGTGTTTAGGGCAATGAAATATCCGAACACCCCTGAAGACTGTTTTCAGATTAAAGAGATGGATGATGCAGTCAGGGAAGTATTCTCAGAAACATGCATGACAAACCCTTTAGAAGCTCCATTAAGAGGTACCAGTACTAAGGAAGAGGCCACCCATGTTGAATGTGCTAACTGGCTGGATGCACCCCAGCGATCTACACAGTTCCAAAGACAGTTTGAGTCGCTGAATGATCCAGAAGCATCTACTTCCAAGGCCCAACCATCTGTTGTAGAACCTCCTGTCCTCGAGTTAAAGCCCCTGCCCAATCATCTGAGGTATGCATACTTGGGAAATTCATCCACTTTACCTGTTATAATATCTGCATCTTTAGATGAAGGCTAGGAAGAGAAGCTACTGCTAGTGCTCAAACAGTATAAAACGGCACTGGGGTGGTCAATTTCAGACATTAAAGGGGTCAGTCCATCCCTTTGTATGCACAAAATCCTACTGGAGGAAGGATCCAAGCCGACCATTGAACATCAGAGGCGATTGAATCCAATAATGAAAGAGGTGGTCCGGAAGGAAATCATTAAGCTGCTAGATGCGGGCATTATATACCCTATCTCGGACAGTCCTTGGGTCAGTCCAATTCAATGCGTGCCAAAAAAAGGGCGGTATGACAGTAGTAGCCAATGAGAATAACGAGTTGATTCCAACCAGAACGGTGACTGGATGGAGGGTATGTATGGACTACAGAAAGTTGAACAAGTCCACCTGTAAGGATCACTTCCCTCTGCCATTTATTGATCAGATGTTCGATAGACTTGCTGGGCACGCCTTCTATTGTTTGCTAGATGGTTATTCTGGCTATAATCAAATTTCTATTGCTCCCGAAGATCAGGAGAAAACAACGTTCACATGTCCGTATGGGACCTTTGCCTTTCGGAAAATGTCCTTTGGGTTGTGTAACGCTCCTGCAACATTCCAACGTTGCATGATGTCCATCTTCTCTGACATGGTCGAAAGGACCCTCGAGGTTTTCATGGACGATTTTTCTGTATTCGGGAGTTCATTTGATAACTGTCTGGTCAATTTGACTGTCGTTCTCCAAAGATGCGTTGAAACTAATCTTGTATTGAATTGGGAGAAGTGCCACTTCATGGTAAAAGAGGGCATTATTCTGGGCCACAGAGTATCAGATGGTGGTATTGAAGTAGACAAGGCTAAAATTGATGTCATCAATAGTCTACCACCGCCTACATCAGTGAAAGGGGTTAGGAGTTTTCTTGGGCATGCAGGTTTCTATAGGCGGTTTATCAAGGACTTCTCAAGGATAACAAAACCACTATGTTCACTATTAGAAAAGGATATGCCTTTTCAGTTTGATGAAGCCTGCCTCAGAGCATTTGAATTATTGAAGGAAAAACTCATTTCGACTCCTATTGTGGTAGCTCCTGATTGGACTTTCCCATTTGAGCTCATGTGTGACGCCAGCGATTTTGCAATTGGGGCAGTGTTGGGACAGAGAAGGGACAAAGTGTTCCACACGATCTATTATGCCAGCAAAACATTAACTGATGCTCAGTTAAATTACACCACAACCGAGAAAGAACTGCTGGCAGTGGTCTATGCTTTCGACAAATTCCATTCCTACCTCATTGGAACAAATGTGACCGTGTACACAGACCATTCGGCCATTAAATATCTGATAGAAAAAAGAGATGCAAAGCCTAGGCTAATAAGGTGGGTCCTTCTTCTACAGGAGTTCGATCTAGAGATCCGCGACAAGAAGGGGACAGAAAACCAGGTAGCAGATCACTTGTCGAGGTTGGAAAATCCTCCTCATTCGGGAGACGCAATCAAAGACATCAATGATTTCTTCCCGGATGAACAACTGTTTGGCGTCCAAAGTAAAGCCCCGTGGTATGCGGACTTTGCAAATTTCGTCGCTTGTCAAGTGCTTCCTCCCATCTTCAGCTATCAGCAGAGGAAGAAATTCCTAAATGATGCAAAACAATACTTTTGGGACGAGCCCTTTTTATTCAAACAGTGTTCAGACCAGATTCTACGAAGATGTTTGCCAGAGGAGGAAATCGAAGGTGTGCTCCATCATTGTCATTCCTCTAATTATGGAGGACATTTTGGGGGCCAAAGAACTGCTGCTAAAGTACTCCAATCTGGGTTTTACTGGCCTACCCTGTTCAAAGATGCACACCTATATGTGTTGCACTGCGATAGATGCCAAAGGGTAGGAACCATTTCAAAAAGGCACGAATTGCCTCTGCAGAATATCCTTGAAGTAGAGCTGTTTGATGTATGGGGTATTGACTTCATGGGGCCATTCCCGTCGTCCTTCAACAATCTCTATATTCTGGTTGCGGTTGATTATGTCTCCAAATGGGTAGAAGCAGTCGCCTTGCCTTCTAATGATGCTAAGGTGGTGCTTAATTTCTTAAGGAAAAATATTTTCACTCGCTTCGGCACTCCTCGGGCAATAATCAGTGATGAAGGGTCACATTTTTGCAACAAATATTTCGAAGCCCTTCTTGCTAAGTATGGGGTGACCCATAAAATAGCCACAGGTTATCATCCGCAGACAAGTGGCCAAGCAGAGATCTCTAATCGAGAGGTTAAGCGTATCCTGGAGAAGATCGTTAATCCTAATCGGAAGGACTGGTCAAAGAAGCTTGATGATGCCTTGTGGGCATACCGCACCGCTTATAAAACGCCTATCGGAATGTCTCCGTATAGGCTTGTTTATGGCAAGGCTTGTCATCTTCCTGTGGAGCTAGAGCACAATGCATATTGGGCTATCCAAAAGCTCAATTTCGATATGGATGCAGCAGGTGAACGAAGACTATTACAACTCAATGAATCAGACGAGTTTTGTCTGCACGCGTATGAAAACGCTAAGTTGTATAAGGAAAAGACAAAGCGGTGGCATGACAAGAAAATTGTCGAAAGGAACTTCGAAAAAGGCCAGAAGGTGCTTCTTTTTAACTCCCGGCTGAAATTATTCCCGGGGAAGTTGAAGTCCCGATGGTCGGGGCCGTTCACCATTGCTAAAGTGTATCCTCATGGGGCTATTGAGGTCGAAGACCCTCATTCAGACAAAACATTCAAAGTCAATGGACAACGTTTGAAACACTATTGGGGCGGCGAGGTCGAGCGGCAAAACACCTCCATCACCTTGGGAGACCCGGTGTAAGGCGGGGCGAAAGTCAAGCCGACGACTCTAAATCAAGCGCTTGATGGGGAGGCAACCCCCATCTTAGTATCAAAAATTTCCTTATGGTTTTATTTAGTCTTATTTTCCTTAGTTATCATTAGTGCAATTGGTTTTGCTTAGAATTAGTGTAGATGATAATTTAGTATGTTAGGATGTAGTTTAATGGTTAATATAATTGTTAGTATGATTGTTATGTCTAGTAGTTCAAATTTGCATTGATTCAGATTTTGGGTGTTGGCTGCAGGAATGCAGTGCTCGCGCCGCAGCGCCAAGAGCTAGTCTGAGTTTCGCGCCGCAGCTCCAAGAACCACGCCGCAGCGCCATCCCCTTTACAAATTTTCGCGCCGCGGCGCCGGCATATGCTGGAAGCTACTGGAGAGTTGCGCTGCAGCGTCGAGGTCTTCCTAATTACTCACGCCGCAGCGCCAAGATTTCACGCCGCAGCTCCGATAATGACGCCGCAGCGCCAGGATTAACCTTTCCAGCGCCGCAGCGCCATGCACCACGCTGCAGCGCCAGTGCCGAGTTTTTAAGTTTAATTGAGGCTTTTGGGTTCAGTTTGCAGTGTCCCTCGTTTCTCTCTCACACATCTCCCTTACTCCCAACGATTGCGGCAAATCAACCGTCACCCATTCGGCTTCTGAGCGTTTGGGGCCTTCAACCGTCGTGCAGTTATTCTTCTTCATTGTATTTATAAGCAACCAGAGGTAAAGGATTTCTTCAGAGCAGAGTTTGGTTGGTCGTTTTTTAATTATCTTTTTGTTGTTCTTGGAGTTTTGTTGGCTATGGGCTCAAAGCGTCCTCGCACTAGTATAGGTCCTCCTCCGTCTTCCAGAGCCCCTCCTCTTTGGGATGCTGTAAAATTTCCGAGTGAGGAAGCCTGGAAGCGATATGCCCAAAATTTTTCAAAAAGGAGTTTGGTGCCTGAGAGAGGGCTAAGGCCAGATGACAAGATGGACGGCCATATGAATTCAATGATTGTGACTATGAAATGGATTCACTTCACCAAGCCGCCCGAATCTGCAGTTATTTCAGTGGTAAAGGAATTCTATGCAAATGCTAATGCCGATGGTCCTGCTTCGGTGCCAGTTCGGGGTAAGTTGATAAAATTTGACACTCGAACCATCAATGCTGTATATAGGACTCCAAACTACGATGGTAAGGATTATCTGGAGCCTGGGATGCGGAGTTACAATACTGATGAGATTATAGCAAAGCTCTGCAAGCCTGGTACCGTGTGGAAAACCAATGAATTCCATGGTGAAAAGACCTCTTTCCCCCATCAAGCCTTAAGTCGTTATGGTAAGGCGTGGTACTCCTTTATTTGTGCAAATATTATGCCAACACGCCACCTGAGCGATGTAACAAGAGAGAGGGCAGTACTGCTTTATGCAATTGTCATGGGGCTGAAGGTTGATGTGGGGGTTCTTATTCAGGATTCAATTAAAAAGGCCATTAGGAGCAACGTCAATTCCGGACTCCCTCACCCGTCTCTGATCACACGCCTATGCAAAAGGACGGGTGTGGTATGGGAGAAAGACGACATCACTCAGCCGCCTATGGCAGTCATTGATCATCACGTTATAGCCCGTTATGGAGTTTGGGATGGGGGACCTCCGTCACACCCAAAGGGTCAGGGATATTTACCGGGGCCTCTGCCGCCTCCCTCATCGGAAGCTGGTACCTCCGCTCAAGCGCCTGAGCCCCCATCTTCTAAGGCTATGCCACCCGGGGCCTTGGTAGAGATTTTAAGCAGTCTTAATTTTCTCCACAGCAAGGTTGATACAGTGGCTCAATGGCAGAGCCAATTCAATCACTATCATGCGGAGTTCGCAAATACGGTCTCCAGTATCTATTATGCTCAGGGAGGAGACGACGCAGAGTCCACGCCCTTTCAATTTCCAGAGCCTCCAGTCTTTGCGCCTTATCCTCCACCATTTCCAGCCTCAGGAGAGGATCGCGAGGAGGAGCCAGCGGATGCGGATGCTGAAGACGAGGATGATGGCGGAGGTGATATTGCTCCAGAGGGTGAAGGCCAGTGAGGTCATTGGCAGATTTCAAGCTTGGGGGAGATTTCCTGTTTAAGTTTTATTATATATGAATTGCTGTCATGTTTCTTTTGGGCGGTTTAGCCCCAGACTATCTATTTTTTTTCTTTTTTTTTATGCTATGTTTGTGAATGTTTTCGGTTTATTTTTTGGGATGCATGTTATGATGCATTGGTGTGTTGGTTTTATTAGGTTTATTAATGAATGTTTTGGTTTATAATATTTAAATGCTTGTGCTTTATTTTGGTTGTTATGTTTTTAGCCATATTTTTGGGGTTTGTGCAGATAATTGGTTTTCTTAATGCTATGTGTAATGGCTTCTCCTTATTCCCCCTTTCGCCTAGTTCTGTAACTGTAAATATGCTGGGTGAGGGTTAATTTTTGGTCGTGGCTAATGACAGGCGCCAAGTAGTTATGGCTGTCTCTTAGAGTCGTGTCAGGCATGTATGTGTTAGGGGTTGTGAATCGAAAAGTCGAGACTGTTTTTGATCCGTCCTTAGCAAGCACCGATCAACTGTTTTAGCTAATTATTTTTCGATGTTACTTCGCGCGTTGATTGCTTTGAAAGTATGTTCATTCTTATAATCTTTCATTTCTGCAAGGTAATAAAAGGGCTTGGGTGCTTTTACAGTTTTGGATCTTGGACTCTGGCATGTTGTATTTAAATAAAATAAAAATAAAATGAATTAAAAAGGAGATTGATTATCGAAAGTCTTGCGGTGGGTCGAGATGGAGCGTAAAACGCACTCGCCCATAAACGCAGGACCGATGTTGAGATGGAGCATAAAATGCACTCGTCAAATAATCTTCAGATTTCGTAAAGTCTAGTTTGGCTTATATTGATTACGTGGCCTTTGCTGCTCGAGTTATTAGATTCATAGGGGTGTTCCACGCCTAGTGCCCTAAAGCCGTCTGGTTTGGGAGTCACTGATCAAAAGCTTATTTATGGGTAGCTTTGTTTAGCCTAAGGTAATTAAGGACTGTCCGAATCAGATTTTACTGTCTTCATGCTAGAGCCTTTTGATTTTTTCCTGTGCTTGCATCCTAGCCTTAATGCTTGTTGAATGTTTAAGTTGCGTAGTGTGCATATTGTTTTTAGCATTCAGCTGTGCAAGTTTTTTTTGAGCTATGTTTAGTTAGGATGGTTGGTCTTCGCGCACATAGAATGGATCAAGTACAGTCTCATGCTTGCAAATTCAATTTTAAGCCCCTTTTCATGTCTGTGTTTGTCCTATTCTCGGAGAGGCACTTTTTGTACGCTTTGAAGCCGTGGTATTATTATATAGTAGTAGTTTCCTTTCGCGTCTTCCAGTAATGTAAGTGTGGATGTTAGATTGTTTGCTTGAGGGCAAGCAAAAGCTTAAGTTTGGGGGTATATGATAAGTGGTATTTATATCGCGAATCAGATTCTCTAAAGCTCAAGACGCTGCTTGTTTTCTGTTATTTGTTGTGCATTTGTATATATTTTGTTGTTGTTATGCTTTTCCTGTATGATGCAGGGCTGTTTTGGTCATTTCCAGCTTGCAGGGGCAAAGTTGTCATTTTCTACATTCTGGCGCCGCAGCGCCAGAGCCTATTCTAAAGCCCACGCCGCAGCGCCAACTCATGGTCCTGGCTAAATTCATCTGGCGCTGCAGCGGCCCGGTCCTTCTTATTCTCGCGCTGCAGCGTTAGTGGCGCCGCAGCGCCGCCAAGCAGTTATAGGCTCCGCGCCGCAACGTCACCTCCGGTGCCTAGCTAGTGGTTCGCATTTAATGACCTAAAAAGAAGAAAAAGAACAGGGAGAGAACGACGGAAGGATATCGGAGATAGAGAGAAAATACAGAGAATATTTTTGGGGATTCTAGAACAGAAAGAAGCTGTGTTTTAGGGGAGAATAGTTATTGCATCATATACAGCTCAGGAGTTACACGGAGAAGAGAAGATCGTGGAGACAGAAAACCTTAGCTCAGGAGTTTTCTTATTCTAAATCTCTCGGTTGTTTGTGTATTACTGATCAATGTTGAATGTGATAGAAATGTGTATTAGCACCATGGTTATGAACTAATTCCTTTTTAGGATTGCAATGTAACCTAGTGTTTAGCCTAATTAACTTTCTCTCCTATTTATACTAATGAATCATTTTGGGAATGGGTTGTTGTGTTTCTTGCTTATTGACTAAATGCTTGACAGAGTTTTTGGCAGTGATATTAATGGATATTGACTATTGGACATTATTATCTAGCTTTTAAAATACAATAACACTTGTTATGCCCTTGCCTAAAGGAATGTGTGCATAAACTGCTTAATAGGATAGACATATCTCTATTTGCCTTGTGTAGCCTTGAGACTGAGCTTAATGACCCTAACCTAGTTATTTTCATCGATAGATATATTGTGATTCATCTAGCTAGAGATGTGCATTTGGCCTTCGACAGAAGCATATGCATAGTTCTATTCTCGGCTGACCATTCCTTGATTTGTTTGTATTGTGGAGAGTTAGGAGATTAGGCGACGCGTTAGGGGAATTGCAATCCTAGCTTGTCTCCCTATTACATCTATTTCTCCCGCTTCCTTTAGTTGTAATCGCATAGTTTAAAATACCACCTCCAATCAATTGTTTAGATAAGACAGTAAAGAACTTACATTAGTATTTGATTTGCATTTAAGACTTCGTCCTCGTGGGTACGACATCCTACTTATCTTATATTACTTGTTGACCGCGTATACTTGCGCGTTAATTGTCGTTACATAAATCGGACAACAATGATCACGTCAAGAGATGCTTTCAATGCCAAATACATGGAAATACCATTCACACTCCTCCAAATGAGCTGCATAACATGAGTTCACCATGGCCTTTCTCTATGTAGGGAATTGACGTAATAGGTCCAGTGGAACCCAAAGCCAGCAATGGTCATCGATTCATCTTCACTATGATAGATTACTTCACCAAATGGGTCGAAACAGCCTCTTTTCCCGAACTCACAAAAGAGAGGTCATCATCAGTTTCATTAGAAACAATGTCGTCTATCGATATAGACAACCGGAGGTGATCATATCAGACAACGCCAAAAATTTGAACAATCAAATGATGGTGGATCTGTGCAGTAAGTTCCACATCAAGCATCTCAATTTCGTCATCTATCGTCCTAAGATGAACGACGCTGTCGAAGCGGTCAACAAAAATATCAAGAAGATCATGCAAAAAATATTCGCCAATCACAAGGACTGGCCTGACCTGCTGTCTCTAACTCTGTTAGCATACAGAACGTCAATGTGCACCTCTACTGGGGCTACCCCCTACTCGTTGGTCTATGGCATGGAAGCAGTCCTTCTAATAGAAGTAGAGATGGAATCTTTGCGAGTGTTGATCGACGCTCAAATAGATGAAGATCAATGGTTGCAAGATCGGTATCATCAGCTGTCTCTGATAGATGAAAAGAGAGCTACGGCCATTTTCCACAGACAGTTATACCAGCAAAGGATCGTCAGATCCTATAGCAAAAAGGTCTGATTTTGGCAATTCAGAGAAAATGACTTGGTGCTAAAGAAAATCCTGGCCAATCAGGATGAAGCCAAAGGAAAATTTGCCCCAAATTGGGAAGGCCCTTTCATTATCAAAGAAGTATTGACTGGGGGCGCTATCAAACTGCAAGAGATGGATGGGACCGAGTTTCCCCAAATCATCAATTCAGACACCGTGAAAAGGTATTACGTCTGAAGCACATATATACCCGCATCCGGGTCCTACAAATCAAATTAGGTTCAGTTTTTCACTAAAAAGCCAGAACTACGAATGACCTGATCTCCCTCAACCCGGGAGTACGTAGGTAGCCATTTCTAGTGCGGTCAAACCAAATAAAAACTCAAAAACTCATCAAACCAGACTCAAAATCCAAGATAAACTCTTTTCAAACCTCTCGAACCAAACTAGCCGGAACTACGAATGACCTGATCTCCCTCAACCCGAGAGTAAGTAGGCAGCCATCTACGGTGCGATTTAACCTTCAAGGAAAAAAATAATAAAAGACCAGTTCCAAAACACCAAAGACAAATAGAAGCTAAATTCTCTCAAACTACCCTGGTCAACAGGCCCATCTGAGATAATGCTTGACATCTCAACTATCAGTCCATCAAGGAGAAGCTCAAGATACATCAACAACTGCGAGTCATGAAAGGAGTGGTAATCACTCAGTAATGACAATACATCTCCAGTCAGGGAAGTGCATCAAAAATATATTTCTCTGATATATAAAACTGCTTTATATACATAATGCCATGTATATGACAAAATGGTTGATTTAGGCTGTGCAGGAAAAATAAAGATAGTCTATGGACCTAGGGATAAGCGGGTCAGTAATGCCAGCATGGCATCTCTCTCTGAAGATGGTGGAGCAGACGTAAGTGCAGTCCACTCAGCCTCCATACGGCCCAAAACATCCACAGTCATCTGCAAGGTGGCACTGTGGTCATCAATATAAGTACTCATCTCGGTGATCAAACCATGAGTGTAAGATCAAAGAGCAGTACTATTAGCAATGTGGAAATCACGGGAAGCTATAGCCTCATCCCTCTCGCAAAAGCTGCGTCTCGAGCAATCAAAGTCTCCTCGATCTCAATATATGCTGCATCCCTGGTCGAGCGAATCTCATCTTTCTCTACAACTGCAGTATCCAGAGCGGAGAGGAGCTCATCCTGTTTAATCAATCCAGCATCAAAAACGGCCCTGAGACCATCCCTCTCAGCTAAAGCTAAATCTCTGCCGAAAAAGGCAGCCAACATCTGTGCTCTAGACGAGTCTTGCTCAAAAGTTATCCTGAATAGTGAGTCTGCTAAAGTCGGATCTGTCCCCACAGGAATGGTCTGGGAATCACTAACCAGAGTAGTGGTCAAACCCGTGAACAGCTCATCCTTGGTAGGAGAATCTGGATCCTCCATGGGCTCTTCCTCGTCTGAGTCCACACTAGGAGATGAAGAAGCCTCTGCTACTCTTCCTATCTCTGCCTCCAACTATGCAGAATACTCTGGAGAACCCGGATGGCTATTGGAGAAATCAGTCCTCTCCCGATGAGTACAACACTCATATACTCTGACCAAGTCGACGGATGACATGGAAGAAGCCGACATCCTCTGATCAGCAGACCCCCCAAAATGGTGCAAACTCTGCAGCTGATCAAACTGACACATGATTGCCAAAGGATGATAGGTAGTCACTCCTCTCAAACCTGCTAGGGGTCCAGGCCAGATGCATGAGTGGTAAAGCTATATGGGGTGCTAGCCCTGAGCATAGCAAGATCACAAATGGATGCTCAATATCTGACAAAAATGCCGACCAAGGGTCTATCACGATCCATCTACAACAACAAGTCTCCAAATCACCTCAGAAAGGGTTCGGTAAGCCTAAAACCTGCGGCTTATCATTTTCATTCAGTCCAGCATATATCTCTAGGTCCTAAGACATGAATGGGTCAGTCAAAAATACCCAGTAAAGTCAAAACTGCATGTTTTCAAAACCTAGCAACTTAAAACCTGCATGGGTCAGTAAAAAATTTCCCCACAGAGTCAAAAATGCATGTTTTTACAAAGCCTAAGATTTTGGAAAAATTTCGCCAGAGTCTCCTTTGTAAAATGGACTGTCACATGCACACAAGCATGCCTAGGTAGCCATTCAGTAGCACACCTATCCAAAAATAAAAACAGTTCATATTTATGAAAAAAAATCAAAAATCAACCTCACATAGTAGCCAAATTACCATGGACATTTCTAGTTGAAAATCCAGACTCACTAGGCCTCAAAATGGATGATTAAACTGATCAAAAAGTACAAAAATTGACTGTCTCAGAACCTAAATTTTCTTACATTCAAACGTGCATTACAGTAAGATATGCATACATATGTAGTCAAAAAAAAATTTGCAGGTCATATAGGCATACATTTTTCATATATTGCGTCTAAAAGCACCCTAGGCAAGCATGCCTTTAACGGTCAAAAACTATGAAAAAAGCATGTAAAATGTTACCTGGGCTGCGCTGAACGCGTAAGAACTGATGAATTTAGAAAATAGCTATCCAAGCTCCGTAGATCTGAAAAAGAAGATCGGAATCCTTTCGAAACTCAAAACGGGAAACTTGCAAAATGAAAATCCCGCAGCACATTAAATAGGCCAGGTAGCCACACCTCCACCTGCGGCAGCCCAAGTAGGTCCCACTTCCCCCGGGCTTGGTTCAGTTCGAGTCAAAACGGATTTTAAACGGGCTGCCAAGTTAAATTTGAAGATAATTTGCTACGCGATTGAGCGGTTTGGCCAAAAATCCTGCGTTTAAGCAGCGTAATCTTGACAAAAAGGGAAATTCCATGAAGACCCTTGGTATTCATTCTGGAGCCTTATCCGGGGAATAGCAAGTTAAACTACGAAAAAACTGCGCAAGAATTGCGCAAAATTACCGAAAACTGTCATTTTTCAAAGTTCGGGTACTGACCGAAGCAGTTTCAACCATTGGCTCAGCCCCAGCGAAGTTCGGGTATTGACCGATGTAGTTTTCATTCGTTGGCTCAGCCCCAACGAAGTTCGGGTACTGACCAAAGCAGTTTCAGCCGTTGGCTTAGCCCCAACGAAGTTCGGGTACTGACCGAAGTAGTTTCAGTCGTTGGCTCAGCCCCAGCAAAGTTTGGGTACTGACTGAAGCAGTTTCAGCCGTTGGCTCAGCCCCAGCAAAGTTCAGGTACTGACCAAACTAGTTTTAGTCGTTGGCTCAGCCCCAGCAAAGTTCGAGTACTGACCGAAGCTGTTTCAGCCGTTGGCTCAGCCCTAGTGAAGTTCGGGTACTAACCGAAGCAGTTTCAGCCGTTGGCTCAGCCCCAGCGAAGTTCGGGTACTGACCAAAGAAGTTTCAGCCGTTGGCTCAGCCCCAGCAAAGTTCGGGTACTGACCGAAGCTATTTTAGACGTTGGCTCATCCCCAATGAAGTTTGGGTACTGACCGAAGCAGTTTCAGCCGTTGGCTCACCCCAGCGAAGTTCGGGTACGGATCAAAATACAGTCCAACCATTGGCTCAACCCCAATGATGTTTCAACTGTCGGCTCAACCCCAGCGAAAGCAACAGAAGGGATCCGACGATGGAAGCAATTATAATAATCCATCACAAATGATGGAATCTGTTATACACATCCTCAAAGGGATTATTGAGGTAGTATCAATTAGATCAACCTTAATCAGAATCTACAAAGCTATCGCAGAGTCATCCCCAGCAGATCCAGACGTGGACAATCTGTGATATCTCATCTTCGACAATCTCATCCCCATCAGAATCAAATAAGTTATCGTGAATGATGTCATCCCCAGTAGGAAATGACAAAATTATTCGCGGTAACTTCCCAACAACATCAATGGCTATACATGACAACGTTATCCCTAGTAAAGTGATAACGTAGGCAACTAACAGAAGCCCCATTCCACTCCAAAATGGCCAGCCTGCGAAGCGGCTCTGGCACTTGTTATTTCCAGTGTCTACTAATCCTTATCCTATCCATTCCATTACATTGCATGGACATGATAAAGAGGGGCATCTGTAGACACTAGAAATTTTCCTTGCCCAATACTAACACTGTAGGAGGGAAAAAACCGTCCTTCAACTCAAAACCGGCCGCCAATGCCGGTCCTTAAACCTAAATCTGATCCCCAATATCGGTATTCCAGCCAAATTTGATCCCCAATATCGGTAATTCAGCCAAATCCGATCACCAATGTCGGTACTCAATCCAGCTCCGATCTCCAATCGGACCGTCTATCCATCTCCAATCTCCAATCGGACCTTCAAATACAACTCTGATCTCTAATCGGACTGTCAATCCATCTTCAATCTCCAATCAAACTGTCAATCCAGCTTCGATCTCCAATCGGACCGTTAATCCATCTCCGATCCCCAATCGGACCATCAATCCAGCTCCGATCTCTAATCCGACCGTCAATCCAGCTCTGATCTCCAATCGGACCGTCAATCCAGCTCCAATCTCCAATTGGACCGTCTATCCATCTTCAATCTCCAATCAGACCATCTATCCATCTCTGATCTCCAATCAGACTATCTATCCAGCTCCGATCTCCAATCGGACCGTCAATCAACCCCAGTCTCAATATCTGGCCATTAACTCAAATTCAATCGTCGATCAGGCCTTCAAGACAGCCCCGATCTCAATCCGGGAAGTACAGGTTAACCTGGACATCAACCTAGGATGTGTCAAGTCATCCCCGGCATCAATCCGGGAAGTGCAGTTCAGCCCCAGAGATAACCCTGGGAAGCCAGATCCATCAAAGGTCGTACCGACACCACAGGCAACCCCGAGAGGGGAAAAACGGTCATTTTACCAACTCTCAACCGATTTGGTCAAACTCAAGCCGAATTGATGCCATCGAAGTCAGAACGAACCACAACAAAGATCCCGAGTGCCAACAATGCAAGACAGCTCAACGGACAAACTGCAGGGAATCGAAGACCTGGTTACGAACCCGTCTTCTCGGACCTGAAAAATGTTTTATCCCATATCATTGTGACACTCTTGGCGAGGGCTTTCCAAAAAGGTATCTCACGCCTCAAACGGACGCTCCGATCAAAAGTTTGAAAGTTCCGACTTTGACTGTGCGTTGTCTAGAGTGCACGTACTTTGAGATGATAGAACCCAGCACGCGGGCCCCACCTAGGGGAGGCGCACCTCTACCTGTGGCATCCGCAGATAGAGCTAGGGCTCCTTGGCCTATAAATAAACGTGCACCCCCCTTTATTTTCAAGAATTCAGAAATGAAGCTCTGCCCATTTGATTTTTTGACTTTTATACCTCTTCCAAACCCAAATATTTTTACTCCAACACGTAGATATACCCATATACTACCACATATCAGAAAATAATCGGTAGATTTGGACGTATAGAGCCTACGATTTGGCAAAAATCCCGTGTTGTAGTCCATTGAAAGTATTTTTACGATCAGAAAGTCAATACTACTACTTTGCACTGTTTTCCACTTGCTCACGAAGTTTCTCTAAATATGCCCGGAACATAGTTCTGTAGCCGTTTTCGTCAAAATTTGGTACATTTCTGTACATAAACGCAGTTTTTTGCATTTTTACAACTCGGATTGACGATCCGTCAGCTCCAGCAGCTTCAATGCACTAGCATACACATTCTGGCAACTCCGCCTGACTGGGTTATCTTTCCAGTTCGAGTTTGGCCCCTTTTTGTATATATTTAACTATTTATGTACTAACATTTCAATTTTGTCAAGCCCGGATGCCAAATCCGAGGTAGTTTACCACTTTTACATATATTTACGCATATGTAACCGACTTTCACCATCACTGGTACTCATATCAGTCCTGGTTGACTACATTTCTGTCAATATATATATATATATATATATATATATATATATATATTTAGTTCGGCCTGGATTACTTCGTGGCCATTTTACTGCTTTTGCACACTTCGCCATACTGGGTGCTCTCCCCAGTCACTGGTTGACTACTTTTCTGTCAATTTCAATTCCAGTACGGGCACTGACGTGAAAACCCATCGCCCTTATTATTGTTTATATATATATATATATATATATATATATATATATATTTCATTTCTGTCACAGCCTGGATTATTTCGTGGCTATTTACAGTTTTATATATATATATATATACATATATATTTCGAATCCAGTTCGGGCTTGTGAGTGAAAATCCATCGCCCTTTTTATAGCTTTTGTATATATAATTATATATATATATATATATATATATATTGCTTTATTCAATTTATTCAATTGCTGCATTTAACATTCATTTGTATATGAATTTGCACTGACGTATCTGCGGGCGGACTAGATTCATCCAAATCTCGCCAATTCTATCTTGCAACGGTTCAAACAGGTTCCGATAGAACTTAAAAGCTATAATGGCTAAGATTTCTTTAAATCTAGTTATTTTTATAGTTTCATCTTTGAAAGCATATTCGTGCCCCTTAGATCGCTATCTAGTGGGAACGAAACGCTTTATCCACTCGCAGCCAGGATTTATTGATGAATCCTTGGTTCCATTGCGACGTGATGATGTATATATATCCATTTATGTGCAAATTTGAACTGTGCAAGTTTATAGGCTACTCATATATGAGCCTAGGAATCGTGGGATTCACAATCAAATCGATCGAGATCTGATTCCCATGATGGACAAACTCTAATTTACAGATGTACCCTGTCAATTTTTCTGTAAAATGTACATACACAGACCTTAAAATGGTTATCCGAATTTAAGGTCTCATCATAGTGAAATATCAAAATTATCATGTCAGCGTCCCTCCGATGGTTTTCATACCCATGAGGAGACCGACACATGTCTATTTCTGTGATCGAGGATGCTTCGCAGCCCGACAAATCACCATTCACATGTAGCCTTAAGGCTATAAAGATAAAAAATTAAAAATAGCTATACGCTTCAATTCCTATGGCAGCGTAACGGTTTGATGAATCAGCTTTCAAAACATCATTTTCAATCAAAAGAAAAGTTTTTGTGAATCAAATTAAATGCTTTTGCAAATCAAATCAAAACTGATTTTCAAATCAAATCAAGCCCTTCGTATATAGGCTCAACGAAGTCTGTCAAAGCTTTCAATCAATCAAATCAATAAGCCCAATTTTCTAACAGCATTCACTCACGCATTAATAGTTTTAAGGGAAATATTTAAAAGATGTGCTACCCTGTTTACACGGGAGTCGTGGGGTGCCTAACACCTTCCCCACACTTAACCAAGCCCCCGAACTCAAAACTCCAATTTCAAAGATCAAGTTTCGACAATGTCCAGCAATTGGGCCTCTTTTTAAATCAAACTCGGTTAAGTTGGTACAACCATTTTTCAATCTACCAACTGGCGACTCTAAACGTTCAAATCGTCGACATAAACACATGTTGGCCTCTTTCCTAAAAAACCCTTCAAAACCTTTTTCCTAAATAAAAAGAGTGGAGATAGAGAGAACTTAGGAAGATCGATTTGAGGGAACCCGGGTTATGAACTGACCCGTGGGATTCTTAAATTTTCCAACGTCGTCAGTGCTATGTTTTATAATATGTGATATACCCATAGTTTTAAGCAATGCTTTTGGAATCATAATGATAATCATGCTAATGAGATCTAAATTCTTAGATAGCTTAAAACTAAAAAATTTCTCAATCGTTGGATTACTAAAATAGGGATTAGTAAATCCAGATAGATTGGTACATACGTTGACTTGCTCATTAGATGAGGATGATTGATCTCATAATCATTTGTGTGGAGATACTAAAGCAAGTATATAGGTGCTTATTGGAGAATAAGTTCACTAAACGTGGCTCGCTAAGGAATACGTAATGGAGTTTTACTTGCCTATCAATAGGAATTCATTAAGTGATAGTAATACAAATAATCCTTAAGCTTGAGATCATCATAATATCTTATGTATGATGAGTTATACTTTGACATGTCCCTTAAGACCCTAAGGGTATATCAAAGGCTATGATTGGGTATAATAATTTATGCATGGAGATAATGAATGATCAATAAAGGATCTACCACTTCTAGTAAAAGAAGAGAATGTCATATGTGATTCGATAAATGACAACCCAGTAGTCCTTAGCCAAGGCAGAATAAAATTAGAAAGTAGTTTCTAATTTGCATTATTTGGTGTTGTGCAGTTTAGAATCGAAATATATATAATTAAATAAAATAAGACTTGATAGTAAATCCATGTCTTATATTTAATTGGGACATTATATGGTGGAAGGAATGAATTGTACGGTAACTATTAACTCACAGGTTCTTTTATGATTAATGTTGAAATCTATATTATCTGGAAAGTCGTTGATCGTTAAGGGGGCTTACGCTTATTGTAGAATAAATGTTGTCGACGTCGGGAAAAAATCCGCAGGTCGGGTCACAACCCGAATCTTTCTCACTTCATAAGTTATCTCTACCCATACTCTTTTTATTTGCGAAAAAGGTTTTGAAGGGTTTTTTAGAAAAAGGCCAACATGTATCATGTCGACGATTTGAACGTTTTACAGAGTCGCCAGTTGGTAGATTTGAAATGGTTGTACCAACTCAACCGAGTTTTATTTTGAAAAGAGGCTCAATTGCTGGACACTGTCGAAACTTGATCTTTGAAACTGAAGTTTTGAGTTCGGGGGCTTGGTTAAGTGTGGGGAAGGTGTTAGGCACCCCACAACTCCCGTGTAAACACGGTACCGCATCTTTTCAATATTTCCCTTTAAATTTGTAATGTGTGTGTGAATGCTGGAAGAAATTGGGCCTATGTTTGATTAAAAGCATGTCTATTCATCGTTGAACCTATATACGAAGGGTTTGATTTGATTTTGCAAAAAATCTTTGATTTGATTTGCAAAAGTGTTTGATTTGATTTGCAAAAGCTTCTTTTTTTCGAAAAGATTATTGAAATGATGTTTTGAAAAAAGGTTTTCAAACCCTTACGCTAACATAGGAATTGAAGCATATCGATACTTCAGTTTTATCTTTTCAGCCTTTTGACTCAATTTGAATGGTGATTGTCGGGTTGCGAAGCATCCTTAACCACAATATATCTGTAAATGTCGGTCTCCTCATGGGCGTGATAGCCATCGGAGGGACTCTGACATGACAAACCATATTTTCACTATGATGAGACCTTAAATCAGGATAACCGTTTTAAGGTCTTTTGTATGTACATTTTTACAAAAAAATGGTAGGGTACATTTGTAAAGTGGAGTTTATCCATCGTGGGAATCAGATTCTGATCAGTTGATCATGAATTCCACAATTCCTAGGCTCACATAGGGAGGCCAATAAACCTGCACAGCTCAAATTTATACAAAAATATATTCAAATATCGCCAAAACAAAGGATTCATCAGTAAATCCTGGCTCGCACATGGCCGAAGCATCTCGTTCCCACTAAATAGCGATCTAAGGGCCGCGAGGTAGCTTTAATAACTGAAACTAGAAAAAATGCTAAATTTAAATAAATCTCAGCCATTCTAGCCTCCCGGTTCTGTTTGGACCTATTTTGAACCATTTGAAAGCTAGAGTTGGCGAGATTTAAATAAATGTAGTTCGCCCGCAGAAATGTCAATGCCGATTCATAAAAAAGGAATATTTAAAACAACAATTTAATAAAAAAAATGAGTAAAACAATATATATATATATAATTATAAATACGAAAGTTGTAAAGGGCGATGTGTTTTCACACCAGTGCACGGACTGAAATTAATATATATATATATATATATATATATATATATATTTATAAAAGCTGTATAAAAGCCACGGAATGATCCAGGCTGGACAGAATTAAAATATATAGAAAAATAGTAAAAAGGGCGATGGGTTTTCACTCTTGTGCCCGGACTGAAATATAAATATATACATAAATGTAGTCAACCAAGACTGGAAAGATAACCCAGTATGGTGAATGGTGCAAAAATAGTAAAAAGGCCACAGAATGATCCAAACCAAAATGGAATGTAAATATATATATATATATATATATATATATAGAAAAATAGTTAACCAAGACTGGAAAGAGAACCCAGTGTGGTGAGTGTTGCTTCTATATGTATATATATATATATATATATAAAGCAGTAAAAAGGCCACAAAATGATCCAGGCCGCACTGGAATATAATTATATATATATATATAGACAGAAAAGTAGTCAACCAAGACTGAAAAGATAACCAGTGTGGTGAATGTTTCTTATATATGCATATATATATATATATATATATATATAAAAGCAGTAAACTACTGCAAATTTGACATACGGGCTTGACAGAATTAAAAATTTAGTATATATACAAAAAAAAAAGCCAAACCCGGACTGGGAAAAAAGATAATCCAATCCGGAGAAGTTGCTCAATACGAAGATGCAAGTATAGAAAAGCTGCTGAAAGCGACGGATCGTCAATCCAAGTTGTAGAAATGCCAGAAAATGCATTTAGGTACTAAAATGTACCAAAAGTTAACAAAAACGGCCACGAAACTGAGTTCCGGGCATATTTAGAAAATGAAACTTGATATGCAAATGTATACAAGTGCAAAGAAATAATAATAACTTTCTAATCAAATAGACTGTTACACGGGCTCTTTGCCAAATCGTAGGCTTTAAACGTCCGAATCTACCAGTTATTTTCTGATATGTGGTAGTATGTGGGTATATCTACCTGTGAGAGTGAAAAAATTTGGGCTTGGAAAACAAGAAAATGGCTAAAAAACCAAACGGGCAGGGGTTCAGAGCATTTTTTAAATTAAAAATGAGCTGGGGGTGCACTCCTCTATATAGACCAGGTGGAAGCAGCTCTATCTGCGGCTGCCTCAACTCTACCTGCGGCTCCACATGGCAGGTAGAGGTGGTGGGCCCTGTTGCATCTAAATGCGTGCACCAAAAGTAATGTGATGTCAGATTCAAAATTTTCTAACTTTTGATCAGAGCGTCTGTTTGAGGCGTGCTATATCTTTCTGGAAAGCCCTCGCCGAGAGTGTTGTAATGACATGGGATAAAAATGTTTCCGATTCCAAAAAGACAGGTTCATAACCAGGTCTTTGTTTTCTCGCAGTTTGTCCGTTGAGCTGTCTTGCGCTGTTTCCACTTTAGTATCAATGTTATGGTTCTTTCTAACCTTCGTGGCATCAATTTGGCTTGAGTTTGATCGAATCGGCTTTAATTTGGTAAAATGATAATTTTTCCCCTCCTGGGGTTGCTTCCTGTGTTGGCATGGTCTTCGGCTGATTTCCCGGGGTTGTTTCTGAGGTTTGGATCCCAGCCAATTCTGTTTGTCCTCCTGGTCGTCTTTGAGGCTGACTTGGTCCTCCCAAGGTTGACTCCGGGGATGATGTGATTCTTTGTGTTTATCTCTAAAGGATGAATTGGCTTCCCAAGGTTATCTCTGGGCTAAACTGGATCTCCCAGTTGTGACCGGGGCTAAACTGGATCTTCCAGTTGTGACCGGGGCTTAACTGTACCTCTCGGGTTATGCCCAGGGCTGAATTGATATCCCGGTATTAAGATCGGGGTTGCCCTAATATCCTGGTATTGAGAACGGGGTTGACCTGACGGCCTGGTATTGAGACCAGGGATGACCTAACGGTCCGATATTGAGATCGGGGTTGAACTGATGTCCCGGTATTGAGACCGGGGTTGAATTGATGGCCCAATATTAAGACCGGGGTTGAACTGACAGGCCGGTATTTAGATCGGGGTTGAACTAATGGCCCGGTATTGAGACCGGAGTTGAACTAATGGCCCGATATTGAGACCGGGGTTGAATTGATGGTCCGGTATTGAGACTGGGGTTGAACTAATGGCCTGGTATTGAGACCGGGGTTGAACTAATGGCCCAATATTAAGACCGAGGTTGAACTGATGTCCCAGTATTGAGACCGGGGATGTGGTTGTCCCGATATTGGTGACCGGGGTTGAGTTAACGGTTTTGCCCTCTTGTAGGGTTAGTACCAGGAATGCAAAAATTTTGAGTGTCTACAAATGTTATTTATTTAAATGAATTATTAGTATAATTTATTTATTTAAATAAGATTAGAATTGTTCTGAAGATAAGTCACTTGTTCCAACAAAATCGGGGGGAATGCCTCTTACTAACATTCGGAGACATTAACCAAGTCCAAGCAATGCTTGAAATTGTCCACGATCACAGTCTTTGTCAACATATCAGCTGCATTTTCATAGGTGTGCACCTTTTCCAATATCATATCACCCATAACAATCAACTCTCTCACCTTGTGAAACCTTACATTAATATGTTTAGTCCTTGCATGATATATCTGATGCTTTGCCAAGTAAATGGCACTCTGAATATCATAATACAACTTTACTCCACCTTGATCTATGCTCAACTCTTTCACAAAACCCTTTAACCATAATGCTTCTTTCCCAGACTCAGCCAAAGCCATATACTCAGATTCAGTAGTCGATAGAGCTACTAGAGATTGTACCATAGATCTCCAACAAATCGGTCCACCTGCTAATGTGAACATATACCCTGTTGTAGACCTCAAATCATCTAACCTTCAAGCGTAATTCGCATCTACATACCCCACCACTGATATCTGATCTTTTTGCCTTGCAAACATAATCCCATGATCTGCAGTACCTTTCAGATATCTGAATATCCACTTTACCTCTTTCCAATGCTCTCTACCTAGATTTCCCATGAACTTACTCACTGTGATGACTACATGTGCTAAATCGGGCCTTGTACATACCATCGCATACATCAAACAACCAACTGCACTCGCATAGGGCATTTTTGACATATCCTGAATCTCTTTAGCCTTTTCCTGACACTGTGCTGTACACAACCTGAAAAAGGACTAGTCAATGAAGTGCTAACTTGTTTAGCATTAGCCATACTAAACCTCTCCAACACTTTCTTCACATAATTCTTTTGGGACAACCACAGCTTACCCGCTGACCTATCCCTGTGAATCTCCATTCCAAGTATTTTCTTAGCAGCACCCAAAACCTTCATGTTAAACTCCTTTCCCAACAAGGTCTTCAACCTGTTGACTTCAACCATACTCTTTGCAGCCATAAGAATATAATCCACATAAAGTAACAGAAAAATATGGGAATCATCCTCAAGACCCTTAACATAAACGTAATAATCATACTCACGTCATGTGAACCCAATCCGGATCATAAATGAATCAAACTTCTTATACCATTGTCTTGGAGACTACTTCAGCCCATATAGTGATTGCTTCAACCTGTAAAACATGTGCTCAGTCTCCGGCTGCTTGAACCCCTAAGGCTGCTCCATGAATATAACCTCCTCCAAATCACCATGGAGAAAAGCTGTCTTCACATCGAGCTGCTCTAACTCTAGATCATAGCTAGCCACCAATGCCAATATAATCCTGATTGAAGTATGCCTCACTACCGGAGAAAACACTTCATCGTAGTCAATACCCTTCCTCTGTGAATATCCCTTTGCAACTAACCGAGCCTTGAACCTTTCCTTTTCCTTTTCTGATACAACTTCCTTTTTCTTGTATACCCACTTGCACCTCACTGGTTTCATTCCCTCAAGCAATTCTAACAATTCCCAAGTCTTGTTTTTATTCAAAGATTCCATCTCCTCCACCATGGCTTTCACCCATCTGTCCCTTTCAGGACTAGTAATAGCTTCCTAAAAAGTTGACGGATCCCCACTAGTGGTAGAGAGTGCATATGCAACCATATCATCAAACCTGTACCTCTCCGGTGGTTTGATAGTGTGTCTGGGTCTCCTAGCGGCTATATTTTTTTGCCGTTGCTGATCAACCTATTCTACTAGCGGTGGATTGCTAGTGTCACAACTTTCCAACTCAACCTGTATATCCTACTGTTGTCTACTGTTGTCTTCCCCGGCTTCATTTTTCTGAGCTTCCTGATGTTCCTTGATCATAGAAGCTTCATCAAAAACCACATCCCTACTGATCACAACCTTCTTTGCTTTCGGATCCCAAAGCTTGTACCCCTTCACACCTTTCTTATACCCAAGAAAGATACACTGTTTGGACTTTGCATCAAGCTTTGACCTCCTCACTGGGAACATGTACATAGGTTGGACACCCAAAAATCTTCATACCTAAGTAATCTACCTCTTTGTCTGTCCACACCTCCTGTGCTACCTTACTATCCAGAGCAGTACTCGGCGACCTGTTTATAATGTAAATTGCCATACTTACTGCTTCTGCCCAGAAATCCTTTGAAAATCCTGAATTTAACCTGATGCATTGTGCCCTCTCTACTATAGTTCTCTTCATTCTTTCTGCTACCTCATTCTGCTGTGGTGTCTTTCTAACAGTCCAATGTCGCTGAATTCCATGCTCCTCACAAAACTTCACAAACGACTCATACTTGTACTTTGTTCCATTATCTTGTCAGAGACACTTTAATCGCTTCCCTGTTTGATTTTCTACTTCAGCTTTCCACACTTTGAATTCTCTCAAAAACTCCAGACTTGTGTCGCTGAAGTATACCCAAACCTTCCTCGAAAAATCATTGATAAAAGTCACGAAATACAGTAATCCTGCTTTTGAAGCTACCTTCACTGGTCCCCAAACATCAGAATGTACATAGTTAAGTATTCCCTTAGTTTTGTTCACTGCACGCCTAAACTGCACCTTACACTGTTTACCCAAAACACAAAACTTGCAGAAATCAAGCTTGCATGATTTCACCCCTTTCAACAGATTTCTTTTATGTAATTCCATCATCCCACGTTCCCCCATATGCCTCAACCGCATATGCCACAACGAAGTATCATCAGTATCATTAGCTATAGTGGCAGTAGCTCCACCTACAACTGTGCTCCCTATCAAACGATAGATATTTCCATTAACCTTAGAACCTTTCATGATCACTAGCGCACCCTTTGTCACTCTCATGGCTCCACCACCTATTTTATACTCACAACCATTAGAGTCTAAGGTTCCCAATGAAATTAGATTCTTCCGTAAACCTGGAGTGTGTCTCACCTTAGCCAGAGTTCTCACAACACCATCAAACATCTTGATCTTCACTGTGCCTATTCCAATGATATTGCACGAAGCATCGTTACCCATCAAAACGGTACCACAATTCACAGACTTGTATGTGTCAAACCACTCCCTGTTATGTGACATATGAAATGAACATGCTGAATCCAGAATCCATAAGTTCTCCACGTCTGTGTTTGTTGAAACTGACAACTTATCCCCATCATCCGATGACTCTTCCACAACGTTTGCAGATTTTTTTGATTCTGTTTTCTTCCCTGCTTTCGTTTCATCATTCTTGTTCTTATACGAACAGTCTCTCTTGAAGTAACCTGTCTCGTGACACCTAAAACATTTATACTCCCTAGGCTTAGGAGTCTTTCCCCTTGACTTTGATTTCCCACGCGCTCCTGATTTTCCCCTTTCCGATTTTCTGCCATGTTGCTCTCCCCCTTTTACCACCAGCCCCTCACCCGAACCACCATCGGTCTGTTGCCTTCGCTGGTTAAACATCAGTAGAGCAGAAGTGACTGCTTCCAATTGCAAAGTCTCTTTTCCCCATAGTAGAGTTGTAACAAGATTCTCTATGGAACCCGGTAAGGAACACAATAACATCAGCGCTTGGTCTTCCTCTTCAACTTTCACTTCAATCCTTATTAAATCGCTAATAATTTAATTGAACGTATGAATATGTTGAATAAGTTCTGAACCCTCAATCATCTTTAACCCAAAACAACTTCTGCTTTAGAAATAGCTTGTTTGTTAGCGACTTTGACATATACCTGGATTCCAGTTTACTCCATACACCCGATGACGATTCATCACCGATCACGTGATACATAACCTCGTCTGCAAGACACAAACAAATTGTACTCACCGCCTTCGCTTCGAGTTCCTCCCAGTTTTCTGATATCATAGTCTCTGGTTTCTTCTTCAACGCCTTCACCAATCTCTGCTGCACCAACAGATCCTTTGCCCTCTGTTGCCATAATCCAAAATTCCCTGTTCCATCAAACTTCATCACGTCAAACTTTGAAACGGACAAACTTGATGCCATCGTTCTTCGTGTGTTCAATCTAACCTAGCTCTAATACCAATTTGTTAGAATAAGATCACATACACACATGACAATAAAGAATTCACACAGAGATTTTACGTAGTTCACTTATATGGGTACGTCCACGGTAGCGGCGTTCCTTTTCTTATTATGAATGATTGAGTTACATTGGGCTTTACAATAGATAGTATTTATACCTACTAATCCTATTCCAACCCTAATACACATTATAGCCTTCATATCCCATAATGTCCTTTTTTTATTTAGAACAGGAAACAGCTGCTCGCCGACTGGCATGCCCCGCGCCGCTTTAAGGCTTCTTCTGGCGCTCCCCGCGCTACCCATACAAATCTTGCCCATCAGCATGGCGCGCCTCGCGCCACTCCTAACCTTGCACTGGCGCGGCTTACACTGGTGATGCAGAAACTCCGTACCGTACCGCAGGGGCCGGAGCCCCCACGCACCCCCCAACCTTTGGTTCAACCTTGATGGGCTAGTGCGTTGCTTCGCTCCGCACTAGCCTTTTTCAGTAGTCTCTAATTTATGAGTCACAAGTCCCAACAACACTTTTTCTGCATAATTTGTTTCCCTAACATTAAATATCTAATCATAAATAAAAGTGTAATAACAATGTGCATTCCTTTGTTTAATATAGCAAGTTAGTAATATCTTTGTATTTTAATTATAATGTCTCAGAAAATTAACAGTTTATTGCATATATATTTTCAAATAAAAATATTACACAAAAACATTAATGGCTCACAATTTATTTGGAACTCTATAATTGGGTTAGAAAAATAAATTCATTTAAAATACAATTTATTTCGAAAATTCACCACAGAGGCAGAAATTTTTTATATTTTGATTGAAAGTATACTCGCCAGAGAGTATAATTATCCTGCATATGGATGATGATATTGTGCTTTATATTTTGTTGATAACATTGATATGATTTTATAATCTTTTAAGACATCAATAAATCATATATTCAACTTGTTAAGATTTAAAAACTTTTGTAGAAAGTCACATAAAAAATAAATAAATTAATAATAAAAAATAAATAATTTAGGTGCACAAATACAAGTATAATAAAAATTTTAGAGAAAGGAAGAAGGTATAAAACATTAGAGATATATAGAATTTGAAGGAATATAAAAATTAAATATCATAAATAATTTATTTAATTGGAACATAATAATAGTAAACTTGAAATTTGAAATATGGGTTGACCTATATTTGACTCAGAACTCTATAGTTTCAACTCACACAATCCATATTAAAAATAAGTAATGTGGTTTTAGTTATTAAATAAAACCATAATCAAATTTTGTAAACCAAAACCAATTCATAATCATATTTTGTCAGATCTATTTACAAGCAATCCATATATAATTGATTCTTTATTAAATACTCCCTCCGTCCCAAATTAATTGCTCAGTTTTGATTTTTTTTAGTCAAATTGATTATTATTAAAATTAATAATTAAGTATAAATATATTTTTAACATTATAAAAATTGGTATTAGTAATAAATTGTATATACTTTTTTTGTTATAACCTCTTCATCTATATTTTAGCAAAAATAGTACACAAAATAGTTTTAGAAAATAGTCAATTTGATTAAAAAAAGTCAAAACTGAACAATTAATTTGGGATGGAGGGAGTAATATATAAACGTAGTGGGACAAAAAAAATATCAAAGAAAGGGGAAAAAAAGCTAGTAGGGCTTTTGTTTGTGGGGATCAAATAGTTTATGCTTTTGGTTTTTTTTTTTAGGGTTGGGGGACGTGGGAGCGCGAGGGGGGGGGGGGGGGGGGGCGGGGGGGCAGGGGTGTTAAAAGTTATATACTGTTTATTCGCTATATACATTTTATTTGTCGCTTGTTTCCCAATCTAAACTGTACATTTTATTTGTCATTTTCTCAATGGGATTTTGTTGGCCACTCCACTACTACTTTGGTACATGTCATTGATCTCATGGGATGTGATCTCATGATCCAAAGTTTACACACACACGCATTATAGAGAGAGGATAATTCATAGTAAGTATTTGATATGATACAATGGATACGGTCAAATAAATATCAAATCGTCTATAACAAAAAGGTGTGGTTCAGATTTTAAAAGGTAATTAAGTGTCATCCATTATGTTAGTAGTATCGGATGGATTCAAAATTGTGAATACGAACACTCCATCTCTTTTAGATGGTCAAAGATGTGTTTATTTGAATAATATCATTATATGTAATTTTGTGTAAAAAAACAATTGTATGAAACCCTAAAATGAAAAACAAAACCATAAATGAAAAGTTGCATCATTATTAAGTATGTTAACTAAGTTTGGCTAACACAAGCCTTATATTCTATTTCTCATATGTGTGTATGTATGCGTGTTTGTGTGTTTCTTTTTTCTTCATTTCAAATGGAGGCAAGGACGAACCTAGAATTTAGACCCAGTTGGGCCTGACTTTGGCACAATATATTTAGTAAACAAATATAAATAATTAATATAAATTTAACCATTATATATAAGATTATTTTTTTAAAATTATTTTTACCATGAATTCATTAAACACCAAAGAGAAACATCTTTATCATAGTTTATATGAAATGAGTAAATTCATTCTCATAAGGATAAAGGTCAATGGAATATGAAATAGAGAATAAATTCTATAAGAATTCAAGAATTGTCTGTAAACTAGTTTCGAACTTTATATTTTGAGAGAAAATGAATGAGTTTTGATTGTGTTAAAATAATTAAATAAATTTTATCGTGGTAAATAATATTGCATAATATGTTAAAAAAAAATTAAAACTATATGATTTTCTCTAAAAGTACAAGGTTGTCAGAGTATAACTGATTCTTTATTAAATAATATATAAAATTATAAAAACGTAGTGGGGTCTAATAAGAACAAAAATATACATGTATCAAAGATAGGGAAAAAAGCTAGTGGGGCGGAGGCCCCCACTTGACCTACCTAGTTCCGTCTGAAGGCAAACAAAAAAAAAATTATCAAAAAATGTGCCCTTATAATTAAATAAAAAATAAATAAATTACTCGATAACAAAAAAGTCTCATTTGTAACATATGAAAATATTAATGATATTTTTTTTGCATCTTTTATATTTATAATTAAATTTAATGAGTTGTTAGTTAACAATAATAATGACATATAATAAAATTATGATGATAATTTATGGAATTTGCCATTTTATATTACTATCATCAATTATATATATAAAATACGACTCTATCTTTTTATTAAATAAAAATAATAATAAATAAGACTCTCCTTGTGACAAAAGAAACAGTAAAATTCGCGAAACATTCAAAAGAGTAGATAAAGAATCACTACAAAATTATTGTTTAGTATTTTATTGTTGAAGTCTCCAATTGTTTATAAAAGGGGTCACTATCGATACTAGCTGACAAAGACTTACAAAGTCAAGGATGGAGAAAAGCCCCCCTTGCCCTATTGTGCATCCATCATTATACACTGTACATTTTATTTGTCATTTTGTCAATGGGATTCAAGGGTTTAGTGGGGATCAAATAGCTTTTGCTTTTGTTTGGTTTTGGGGGGTATACTGCTTATGCCACCAAATAATGAAAGTGCGCTATATAATGAAAGCTATATACTTTGACCCTAAATTTGATTTTGCATCTTAAATTTTATTTTAAATTAAATACATCGTAAATTTTAAATTTCAAAACAATTTACACCCTTTGCACCTTTTACATCAAAATAATTTACACCATATACTTTAATACGAAATATGCGACTTGTATTGAAACTCTAAATTTAGAATGCATTAAATTTAAAATAAAGTTTATGGTGTATATTAATTTTAAGGTCAAAATTTAGTGATATATTGAAATTTAGTCTTTGAATTAAATAGCTAATTACCCTTCTGGAAACAAAATAAAAAGTTTGTAATCACTATTCTCTCAAGTACTACTCCCTTTGTGAGGGTCTAAGGTACAAACTTTTTTTTATCGTGGAAAGAATGACAATAGATTCATAAAGTATGGTAAATATTGTTAGATTTTGAGCAAAAATTTGAAATGAATTTCATTAATTGTTTGAAATGAATTCACATATCAATATGTTTTATTTTATGAGTAGATTAAAATTAAGTTTTTAGAAACTCAAATTCATGGACTAATGAATGAGAAATTAACTTCAAAGATCATCCTTGAAAATGATAATAAATATTTGTGAGAAGCCAAGTCCCACATCGGTTAAAAACTAAATACTAAATGAGTTTATATACAAAAAAGTTGTCCATGGGTTTGGGCCCTAAGGGACATCCCACTTTTGTTGAAGGGAGACGACCTAATTGTAACGACCGAGAAAATCGTACTAGAATGTAAATAAGTTTTATTTGATTATATTGAATAAAATAAGATTATGTGGAATTTATTCTATGTTATGTGTTTAAAGGTCGATTCGATGACCTAGAATGTATTTGAATGTTAGGGTTTATGAATCTGAGAATGTTAAGGAAAATAAAAAAATTTCGAGAAAAAGACGTAAAAATACTATTCATCCGAAATCGAATTTTGGGTATTTTCTATTTTCTGAAGAACACATAAATGTTAGAATGATGAAGAAAGACGGAATGTCAAATAAAATTTGAAAACGAAAAATGCAGTTTTTAGACTGTGTACTCAAACTCAATTTCCAAGGTTAGGGAAAGTGAAAAAAAAATGATTAAGTATAATAAGAATTATTATTATACGAGAAACATACGAGTATAATACGAAGAATAATACGACGTATAATACAAAAATTATACGATCTGAATACGTAAATAATACGAGAATTATAAGGTAAGAATACGGAAAGTCAAAGTCTTGGTCAACTATTTAGCTATTGGGCTTAGATTTTGGGAACTCCAATAGAAATGGTTAGGAGGCCCAATGATAATTTATTCAAGGCCCAATCAAATGTTAATTCAAGCCCAAAATTTGGCCCAAATTGAATTCAAAACAAACTCAAACCAAGATCCAAGACTCATGGGTCAACCAAGGGACAAATGAGTGGGTAATGGAGCAAGGGGCAACCCATGTGGGACCCCCAAGGGGGTAGTACTCGGCCACTCCTCCAAAGGAGGATTGGTTGGGCTAAAAAATCTATAAAGTAAGTGAAAGTAGTATGCATACAAGCCAATCATGTATGATGATAAAGCATATACTTTGGAGACAATCTTATTTATTTATTAATAAAAATATTCATTTATTAAAGGCATTTAATTATCTACATGGTGCTGTTTTTATAATATGTAAATAACCCATAGTTTTAAGCAATGCTTTTAGAATCATGATGATGATCATGCCAATGAGATCTAAATTCTTAGAAAGCTCTAAAACTAAAATAGTTCCTAATCATGGGATTACTAAAAAGGGAATTAGTAAATCCGGATAGATTAGTACATATGTTGCTTGCTCATTAGATGAGGATGATTGATCTCATAATCATTTGTGTGGAGACACTAAAGCAAGTATGTAGGTGCTTATTGGAGAATAAGTTCACTGAACGTGACTCGCTATGGAATACCTAATGGAGTTTTACTCGCCTGTCAATAGGAATTCCTAATGTGATAGTAGTACAAGTGATCCTTGGACTTGAGATCATCATAGTATCTTGTATGTAATGAATTATACTTTGACTTATTCCTTAAAGCTCTTTAGGGTATATAAAAGGGTATGCTTGGGTATAATGAGTTACATATGGAGACAATGAATGCTCAATAAAGAATCTACCACCTCTAGTAAAGGAGGAGATATGTCCTATGTGATTCGTTAAATGACAACCCAGGAATCCTTGGCCAAGGTAAAATGAAATTAGAAAGGAGTTTCTAATTTACATTATTTGGAGTTGTGCATTTTCTAATCGAAATACATATAATTAAATAAAATAAGACTTGACCGTAAATTCATGTCTTATATTTAATTGGGACATTGTATGGTGGAAGGATTGAATTGTATGGTAACTATTTACTCACAGGTTCTTTTATGATTAATGTTGAAATCTATATTATCTGGAAAGTCGTTGATCGCTAGGGAGGCTTATCCCTATTGTAGAATAAATATTATTTATTTAAATAGATTATTAGTTTAATTTATTTATTTAAATAAGATTAGAATTGATCTAATTGATTTATTCACAACCGGTTTAATATGGAGAACCTAAAGGGTCACACCATAAAAGAAAGAATAATTATTTAAGAAGGTAATGGCATATTCGTAATAATTCATTAAGTGAAATTAATTTAATCTATGGTGATAGAATAAATTAAATAGCTTAATATTTATTATTTAATATTTTGGAAATATTAAATATAAATTAATAAGAGGAGTCTTATTAATATTATTATAATTATTATTATTTTAATTTCTAAAGGAGTTTAGTAATTAATTTAATATTAGTACTCTCATTTATTCCTAATAAGATTAGGAGACAAATTAATTAAATGAATTTAATTAATTATTTCTCATGTGGTGGGAAGCCTAAATTAATTAAAGGAGTTTAATTAATTAAAAGAAATCCCATGTCTAATAGGATTAGAAGGGTTGACCAATATCTATATAAGAGGATTCTTATAATAGATATTACTTGATGCAATTCCAATTGTTGGAGAGTACTCCTTTTCTATAGAAGATAGAAAACTAATGTTTAATCAAACACCCTCCTTCTTGATAATTCATCTTCCTTGGTGGATCACCTCTAGAGGCCAAACACTTGGGTGGATAACGTTGATCAAAGGAAGGAATCTAATCCGGAAATTCAAGGAGATCACGAAGAACAAGGAGTTGAACTAGTACCTGTGGAAGCTTCGTTCTACAAGGGTATGATTCCATAACTTCTTATTTATCGTTTTAAATTAATAATTTGCATAAAGGATGATCCGGGTAATGGTTTTGTAAAAAAAATTTTAAACTCTGATATACCATGCTTCCGCTAATTTTTGCAATTTGATTGCGTCACGATTTCGTACAAACCCAACAGTGGCATCAGAGCCAAACTTTTATGCAATTATTAATTTATTTTTGATTTCATATACATATGGGTATATATTTAAAATAATTTATTGGGCATAATTTTATTGTATAAAATTATTATTTTTTTAAGAAAAAAAAATGACGTTTTTTTTTTTAGGACGAATCACAATTTTTTTTTTTGGGGTGCTAATCTTGAATTCTGCAAAAAAAATGTGTTGTCTCTTTCTTACTCTAAAAAGAATGTGACCCATCAGGAAAGGACTCTTTTAATAAACCTGCAGGACTCTTTTAATAAAAGAAGGTGACTTCTTTTTTAAAAAATAAATATGATATATTTATATATTATATTCTAAATAATTTTATAATTAAAATAAAGAGTTTATTTTAATCTTGAAATTGGATTTCATGCAATTTAAAATTGCCCATTAAATGATACTCATATATATATGGAATGTTTTAATTCATGAGATGAATATTTATTTATTGATATATATGGTGATATGTATGATAATAAATGGGGATTGATTATGGACTATTTGACCAATGTGATTGGATTTTATTTTAGTTGAATGCTTGAATGAATGGGTTTTATTAAATGGGGTCTGTGTACCTCGTCTTCTCTATAAAAAAAAATTCGTGATGTAAAATTCTATCTCCCTCCTATGTACTTCCCCTTGACTGCTGATCAAGGTTTCTATTTAAATTAAATAGTTTAATGTAATAGAAATAGTTAGAATTATCTTGAAAAAATTGGAGACCAAGGAGCAAGGAGCGCGTGAAGACCCGTTTGTATGGAGCCCGGGTTTAAATGTAATAGTTATATTTAAATTTAAATTCTTGCACTCCTAGGTTTGACCTTTTGGTTCACTTGGTGGCTCTAGTGAGCCAAACTAGAATAAAAGTCCATAATCAATCTGGGTAGAATATAGTATTCTATATTGCATGCTAAATATTATATATATTATATTTTATGCAAACATGCTTCGCATGTTTAATAAAATGACGCGTATTTTATATATATATGTGCATGCACGCTAAACAAGATGAGACAAATAATAACAAATCCCTCAAAGAAATAATATTAAGTCCGAAGCGTTCAAATGATATTTGGAATATCGAACGTCGCCTTCTAGCATGATAAATTAATAGAGTATTAAATATTTAATATGAGCTTGTTGTGCTATCCATAAGGCGAGTATTGCATATTTAAGATGTTAATTAATCACATTTGATGCTTATCAAGAAAATTGAACGATCTAGTCTTGTTGTGCTATCCACAAGGACGAACATTTTTCTTTTTTGAATTTATAGAAGTGCTAGGCTGGACTTAACTTAAATCGTTTTAGTTCGGATGTGCACACACTTGACCATTATGATTTAAGAGGCAAAATAAAAGGAGTTATATAGTGATGTAATTGACAAGAGTTGTCTACCTATTTATTTGTATATCGCTTGTTGTGCTATCCACAAGGTTATATACATTTGAAATGAGATCCTTATTCTCACT
Source organism: Panax stipuleanatus (assembly GCA_020205555.1). Taxonomy (NCBI): domain Eukaryota; kingdom Viridiplantae; phylum Streptophyta; class Magnoliopsida; order Apiales; family Araliaceae; genus Panax; species Panax stipuleanatus. The sequence goes on along the minus strand of CM035124.1, from coordinate 121,931,100 downwards.
AGCAAATCTGTAATTAGATGTTGCCGAACTATATAAGTGAGGGTAATATAGTTTGATAAAAATAGTGGGAGATACCAATTTAAAATAAAGACCTAAATTTATTTTGGTATGCAAAATTAATAAAATGAATGTTTGCTAAAATGTTATTTTTCACATGCAAAATTTTAAAAATATCAAAATTACTAATTTCACTGCGAAGCATACTTGATGCTAATAAGCTTACCGGGCCAAATTATGAGGACTGGCTAAGAAATCTGAGAATAGTTCTCACTGCTGAAAAGATTTCTTATGACCTAAATTCACCTGTCCCTGGAACTGTTCCAGAAACAGCCTCTGGGGAAGAGATTGCCACCATTGTAAAGTGACAAGATGATGCATCTGTGGCTCAATGCATCATGCTCGCATCCATGAATAACGAGCTTCAGCGTCAGCACGAAAACATGGATGCTCCTACTATGTTGATTCACCTCAAGGAGTTGTATGGTGAACAAAGTAGGACTGCTAGATATGAGATATCTAAGGAGCTCTTCCGATCTCGGATGACCAAGGGCAAAGTGAACATAAAGGAACAAAAGAAATCTGATCCAGCTAGCAAAGGAATGTGCTTCCATTGCAACGAGCCGGGTCGTTGGAAGAGGAACTGCAAGAAGTTTCTGGCAAAGAAGAAGCTTGGAGAAGCTTCGACTTTCAATCAAGGTTTGTTCATGATTGAAATTAATTTTTCAGAAAGTCAAAATTCTACTTGGGTATTGGATACCGGCTGTGGTTCTCACATATGTAATAATGTGAAGGGACTGGTCAGAAGTAGAAAGCTGAACAATGATGAGGTGATCCTACGAGTGGGGAATGGAGCAAAGGTTGCTGCATTAGCTGTAGGAACTTATTATTTAGCAATGCCTTCGGGCAAGTCCATTTATCTTAATAATTGTTATTATGTTCCGAATATTATTAAAAATATTATTTTAATTTCTGTATTGGATATGGAAGGATTTAACGTTGTTATAAAGAACAATAGTTGTTCTATTTATAAAGACGATATTTTATATGGTGTTGGAAATTTGCGAAATGGACTTTATACACTTGACTTACAAGAAAATATTTTTCAAATTGAACAATCTAAGAAAAGGAAAAGAGATGATATTAATTATACCTACATGTGGCACTGTAGACTCGGTCATATCAATGAAACAAGATTATCCAAGTTGCATAAAGATGGGCTCTTTGAGTTATCTGATTATGAATCATATCCAACTTGTGAATCTTGTCTCATGGGTAAAATGACTAAATCTCCTTTTAGTGGAAAAGGAGAAAGAGTTACAGAGTTGTTGGCATTGATTCACACAGACGTTTGTGGACCTATACAACAAGTGCATGGGGTGGGTATTCTTATTTTATTACTTTCACTGATGATCACTCAAGATTTGGATATGTGTATTTAATGAAATACAAGTCAGAATCATTTGAAAAGTTCAAAGAGTTCAGAAGTGAACTAGAGAAACAAACGGACAAGAGTATAAAGATACTTCGATCAGATTGAGGTGGAGAATACTTAAGCGGTGAGTTTCTCAATTATCTCAAAGAAAATGGTATAATCTCACAATGGACTCCTCTAGGTACACCACAGTTAAATGGAGTATCTGAAAGGAGAAATCGAACACTGTTGGACATGGTTCGATCTATGATGAGTTTTACCGACCTTCCAATTTCCTTATGAGGATATGCCCCAGAAACGGCTGCATACCTACTTAACAAGGTACCTACCAAATCCGCCCCAAAGACTCCATATGAGATATGGAAGAGGAGGAAACCAAATCTTAAGCATGTTAAGACTTGGGGTTGTCCAGCTTATGTCAAAAAGTTTGAAAAAGATAAGCTACAGACTAAATTCGATAAGTGTAGATTTGTGGGATACCCTAAAGAAACTTTAGGGTATTATTTCTATCATCCAACTGATCAAAAGGTGTTTGTTGCGAAACATACTGCCTTCTTGGAAAAGAATTTTATCCATGAAGGGGTCAGTGGGAGTAAGATATATCTTGAAGAAGTTCAAGACCCACAAATTACCACGGATCAAAATCAGGTACCTGACAAAGTAGAAGAACCTACTATACCACACCCTGTTCGTAAATCTGGAAGAGTACCGAAGATACCTGAGAGATATAGATTCGTTATAGAGGATGACGATGAGGTACACATCATGAATGATGATGATCCATTGAATTACGAACAGGCTATGAGTAATAAAGACTCAGGGAAATGGCTTGAAGCTATGAAATTCGAAATGGACTCCATGTATGAAAACAAAGTATGGACTTTGATTTCACCACCTGAAGGCATTAAGCCTATTGGGTGTAAATGGGTCTTTAAAAGAAAGACTGGAGCGGACGGCAAGGTAGAGACCTATAAGGCCCGACTGGTTGCAAAAGGTTTCAAACAAAGACAAGGAGTTGACTATGATGAAACCTTCTCACCAGTAGCTATGCTCAAGTCCATTCGGATTTTGCTTGCGATTGCAGCTTATAACGACTATGAGATCTGGCAGATGGACGTGAAAACGGCCTTCCTCAATGGAAAACTTGAGGAGGATGTGTATATGACACAGCCAGAGGGATTTGTTTCAAAGGTTGGAACAAATCAAGTCTGTAAGCTGTAACGATCCATTTATGGATTGAAGCAAGCTTCTCGTAGATGGAACATTCGTTTTGATGAGACAATCAAAGAGTTTGATTTTGTCAAAAACGACGATGAACCATGTGTGAACAAGAAGGTTAGTGGGAGCGCAGTTTCATTCCTTGTATTATATGTTGATGATATATTACTGATAGGGAATGACATTCCTATGCTACAATCGATTAAAATCTGGTTATCTAAACACTTCTCCATGAAGGACTTGGGAGAAGCATCCTATATTTTGGGGATAAAGATCTATAGAGATAGATCTAAAAGGATGCTTGGTTTATCCCAAGGAACGTACATTGATGCAATGCTAAAGAGGTTTAGCATGGAAGATTCCAAAAGAGGTCTCATGCCGATGAGCCATGGAATACATCTCTCCAAGAAACAGGCCCCAAAGACACCTGAGGAGAGAGACCGTATGAGTAAGATCCCTTATGCTTCTGCAATAGGATCTATCATGTACGGTATGATATGTACTAGACCGGATGTTGCTCATGCACTTAGTGTAATGAGCAGATACCAGTCAAACCCTGGAGAAGAGCACTGGAAGGCAGTGAAGAATATCCTAAAGTACTTGAGAAGGACTAAAGATATTTTTCTTGTCTACGGTGGGTCTGAATTAAAACTCAAGGGATTCACAGACTTAAGTTTTCAAACAGACCAAGATGACAGTAAATCTATTTCAGGGTATGTGTTTACCTTGAAAGATGGTGCAGTGAATTGAAAAGGTTCCAAACAACAAAAGGTTGTTGGTTTAGTGACAAAGACAAAGTATATAACTGTAAGTGAAGCTGCAAGTTGATGTTTTAGATGAAAAGTTCATTACAGAACTAGGAATAGGTCCTAAGTCTCATCTTGAATCTAAACATGTGTTGCGGCACTTTGATTAAAGAAATCATTGAAAGAGGAGAGTGTAGACTCTCAAGACAACATTGCAGATCCATTAACTAAAGCTTTAACACAACATCAGTTTGATCGTCACTTAGAGAAGTTGGGTATGAGATACCATGGCGATTGGCTTTAGTGCAAGTGGGAGATTGAAAGTAGTATGCATACAAGCCAATCATGTATGATGATAAAGCATATACTTTGGAGGCAATCTTATTTATTTATTAATAAAAATATTCATTTATTAAAGGCATTTAATTATCTACATGGTGCTGTTTTTATAATATGTAAATAACCCATAGTTTTAAGCAATGCTTTTAGAATCATGATGATGATCATGCCAATGAGATCTAAATTCTTAGAAAGCTCTAAAACTAAAATAGTTCCTAATCATGGGATTACTAAAAAGGGAATTAGTAAATCCGGATAGATTAGTACATATGTTGCTTGCTCATTAGATGAGGATGATTGATCTCATAATCATTTGTGTGGAGACACTAAAGTAAGTATGTAGGTGCTTATTGGAGAATAAGTTCACTGAACGTGACTCGCTATGGAATACCTAATGGAGTTTTACTCGCCTGTCAATAGGAATTCCTAATGTGATAGTAGTACAAGTGATCCTTGGACTTGAGATCATCATAGTATCTTGTATGTAATGAATTATACTTTGACTTATTCCTTAAAGCTCTTTAGGGTATATAAAAGGGTATGCTTGGGTATAATGAGTTACATATGGAGACAATGAATGATCAATAAAGAATCTACCACCTCTAGTAAAGGAGGAGATATGTCCTATGTGATTCGTTAAATGACAACCCAGGAATCCTTGGCCAAGGTAAAATGAAATTAGAAAGGAGTTTCTAATTTACATTATTTGGAGTTGTGCATTTTCTAATCGAAATACATATAATTAAATAAAATAAGACTTGACAGTAAATTCATATCTTATATTTAATTGGGACATTGTATGGTGGAAGGATTGAATTGTATGGTAACTATTTACTCACAGGTTCTTTTATGATTAATGTTGAAATCTATATTATCTGAAAAGTCGTTGATCGCTAGGGAGGCTTATCCCTATTGTAGAATAAATATTATTTATTTAAATAGATTATTAGTTTAATTTATTTATTTAAATAAGATTAGAATTGTTCTAATTGATTTATTCACAACCGGTTTAATATGGAGAACCTAAAGGGTCACACCATAAAAGAAAGAATAATTATTTAAGAAGGTAATGGCATAATCGTAATAATGCATTAAGTGAAATTAATTTAATCTATGGTGATAGAATAAATTAAATAGCTTAATATTTATTATTTAATATTTTGGAAATATTAAATATAAATTAATAAGAGGAGTCTTATTAATATTATTATAATTATTATTATTTTAATTTCTAAAGGAGTTTAGTAATTAATTTAATATTAGTACTCTCATTTATTCCTAATAAGATTAGGAGACAAATTAATTAAATGAATTTAATTAATTATTTCCCATGTGGTGGGAAGCCTAAATTAATTAAAGGAGTTTAATTAATTAAAAGAAATCCCATGTCTAATAGGATTAGAAGGGTTGACCAATATCTATATAAGAGGATTCTTATAATAGATATTACTTGATGCAATTCCAATTGTTGGAGAGTACTCCTTTTCTATAGAAGATAGAAAACTAATGTTTAACCAAACACCCTCCTTCTTGATAATTCATCTTCCTTGGTGGATCACCTCTAGAGGCCAAACACTTGGGTGGCTAACGTTGATCAAAGGAAGGAATCTAATCCGGAAATTCAAGGAGATCACGAAGAACAAGGAGTTGAACTAGTACCTGTGGAAGCTTCGTTCTACAAGGGTATGATTCCATAACTTCTTATTTATCGTTTTAAATTAATAATTTGCATAAAGGATGATCCGGGTAATGGTTTTGTAGAAATTTTTTTAAACTCTGATATACCATGCTTCCGCTAATTTTTGCAATTTGATTGCATCACGATTTCGTACAAACCCAACAGTAAGGAGGTGGTAATTGATGTTTGCCACAAAAGTCTTGGGTGGGTTAGCTTTAACTTAACCATGGTTAAATGTTGTTGGTTGATGAGTAGGTGATTAGTAAGGTTGGGAAACCTAAGGGTATTGACCATGCAAGACCTTAAGTTAAGTGACCAATTTGTAAGGATTGTAAAGTTGTCTTAATGACCTAAATGCCCTAAGCCTTTGTTTTTCTATAAAAGCCAAGCTATTTGTTTTCAAAGTGTTAGTTTATTCAACCAACACTTAGAACATATATTGAGAGAGAGAGGGAGAAGTAAAAGCAAGAAGATTAATCAAGGAGGATTAGCAAGCCAATCAAGTAATCATCAAGAACATCAAGAGGTAATAAACTAAAACCATAAATCTTCATCTTTTAAAGTTTTAGATTGTTAGAGAAGTGTTATTGGTGATTGTTGTATGGTTCATTAGAATCATTGTATGATCTGGTGGAATAAGGAGGATATTAGTGGACTTAAAACACTAATAATTGTATGCTAAGTGAAATCATAATCGTGAATAATGAATTAAACGAAGAACGCATGAAAAACATAGAGTTTGTTGTTGATAAATAAGTTTAAAACTATCGCGTATAAGTTAGTTGCTATATGCTTGGTTAGGAGATGTTAGAGTGGGTGAATTGTGAAAATGTTCCAATTGGGACGGAGTAAAAATATGCTATAACGAAGTTATAACGAAAATTTCAGTAAAAGATGTTAACCGTTGAAATCATAGTTAACTATGATTTCCAAATGAATATTGAATATGGATAATGAACCTGTAAAATTAGGGTTTCATAGGTATGTTAAAGACACTAGTAGAAAAAAGTAAATATATAACGCCTAAAAAACGTTGTAATTGGGCCCCCAGAAACGTCGTGGTTAGCTGTGTCATCTAATAGACACATTTACACAATTTTTTTAAAACGTTGTAGTTTGACACATCACACAACATTTTTTTTCTAAAAAAACGTTGTAGATTTGTTTTCCATAAGGTGTTAGATGCGTGAAAACGTTGTAGATAGTATCATTCCACAACGTTTCTGACTTAAAAATATTGTAATACATGCATATATATAACGTTTTTGGATCTCTACCTTAGCAAGCAACAACATTTATTTTGTTAAAAATGTTTAGTTGTGATGCATATACAACGTGTTTTTAGAAAAAAAGTTATGGTTTTTGTAAATGTTGACAACGTTTATAAATTCTTCCTATATTTGAAAATACATACACATTGGTTTAGAAGTACCTACAATGTTGTGTATGTGCTACAAGGACTGATAATGCCATGATATAGCTAAAAAAAGCTCTAAATTCTCATTTAAAGCCAAAATATATCAAACATTCTCAGTTTCAAAATACATCCCAATAATACCATACGTTTACAGTTTTAAATTTATTTTTCAATATAATTACTGCTGTATTGAACTATGAATTTGACTACATCCACAAAATATACCAAACTATCCATAAAATTAAGCTGTGGTACACTACCTAGTCATGTGCAAAACAGCCTTTTCCCAAAATACACTGTACATCCACCGTTAACTCGAGGCTCTATAGTACCTGCTCACATAAGCTACCTACTCACCCCGTACTTCGTCAATTTGTTCTTGTGTGTACGTTAATTCATTTTCTTATCCCACTAAAATAAAATAATAAAAAATTTAGTCTCCCACTGTAGACTAATTGGCCAAGTCTATTAGTTAAGATTTGACAATAAATTATGCAAAAAATAAAGCTTTAAAAAAATAACTAACCTTGGCTATAAAGTCCAAACCACCATCCTTAACTATCTCCTTCATAAAGTGCATCACAAAATACCCGCACTCCTTGTTTGTTGGCTGTACAGGAGTTCCCTAAACACAATTAGTAATTATGTCATGATAAATCAACAAAATACGACCAAGATTAAATACATATAAATATAAGCTAAAATACCACCAAGATTCTCCATTGTGGCGATTTTCGTATTTGCTTACTGTTTTGCACATTCTAAGCTTTAATTGCACTTCATGAGGAAGAGGGTGACAAATACAACATCACGCACATAAAATCAGAGACACGATTTAATAGAAGAAATTTTATTGTAAAACTTTCCAATTGAACTACATTAAAAATAAAGTGATTTGGAATAACATACGTGCTCACAACTTGTTTCCACTCCTCATCGATCAGGCCTTGCTTGAGGGAATCCATGAAGTACACATTTTCATTGTCCAGATTGACAATGGTCAACACCCAATGACCTCTATACATTAATCAGACCCAAACACATTTTTATAGTCAAACCAAAAGTTTTTTTATAATCAGGAGTTTTAATAAAAAAAAGGTAAAGAACTTTACCATTCTAGATCGAACTAAATATAATAAGTGAATAGTTATGAAGTTTTCTAACAAAATATCATATTTAATGAGTCCTCAAGTTTTGCACTAAGAACATATATATCCACTACTAATCCAGAGTTGTACGGTATTAGGAAAATTTTGCCAAGATGTGCTCTTGAGAACTGAGATGCTATGTAACGTGTTTTTTTAGAAAAACTTCCACAACCTTTAGCACCAACTCGAGCAGGGTCAACAAAAGTAATCATCCTTAACATTTTTGTCTTCTTCAACACATCATATAAGTACCTAATAATTGAGGATTGTTAAATCAGTTTTCTTTCACAGTACCAAATAAGGTTTATTTAATTATACCTCATATACATCACTGTAATATCCGTGAAATTTTATGAATAATATAAATAATTAAATTAATAAAAGTTGAATATTTATTTGAATGTAAATATATATTGTTGTGATATGAGATGTGATAATTCAATAAAATTGAGTTAAATATGTGATGAGTAAGTAAAGTGGTAGAATTGATGAAAAACTTAATTTAAGCTTATATGATATGCCGAGCGTGACATAGTGATGGACTAAGTAGCTGTTTAATCTAATTAATAAAGAAATGAATAAGTGATGTGGTGGACTAATTATTATTTTATTTCTATTGGTATTAACATTATTGATTAACTAATTGTTATGTGCAACTATATGTGATATGTGAGTGATAGTGTAATAAAGTTGCTCATGTATAAAATATAATGTGGGATATTAAGAATAATAAAATGATAAGAATAATTAATGTATAAGACCATATAGTAAAAGTAAGTTTGAATTGTATAATTTACTAAGTTAGATAAAGGAGTTTGTGTGACATTATGATGTATAGTGGGAAAATTAAATATGTATTTTAAATATATGGGAGAAAATAAATCTAAATAAATAAATATTTAATATTAAATATTTATTTCAATATTTATGTATAATTGAAATAATAAAGTTTTATGGAAAACAATGGGTTGTTAGTACCCAACTGAATTATATTCTAACCTAATTTAAATATTATTTGAACTAACCCAATGCACATGGATAATATGATTACGTGTATATTTATCCCCAACTTGTCTCAAGGTAATAAGATTAGCTCATTTAAAATTTCATTTGTGAGTCCAAAGGGAATTAACCTTGGTGTAACTAGTAGCCAATTTAACTAATGTAGTAGAATAAAGCCTTGTCCCATTTTCTGTGACCCCAAAACTCATCGGCCGTGAATGGTAAAAAGGCTATACCTCGACCTTGCACAAACTCAGTGAAATCAAATGATGAAGGGGGAGTGGCTTGAATAGTAGCAGTGAATCACTTTCCAACAACTTTTTCTTAACCAATGGCTCTTCCTAATTCACGTTGGTTTCAATCCTTGGGCAAAAACCAGAATGGGATAAAATCTCTGCTATAAATTGAACCTTCATCTTCACAATTAGAGTTGCTAAACAATTTTGCTAAGTATAATGGAGAGAGGGAGGTAGTGTGAGTTGAGAGTAAGAAGAATTTCAAAAGGAATCTCTTGCATTTTGGTATTACAGTGGGAAAGAAGAGTACTCTATTAATTAAGGAAAATCATCAAAGGTACTTAATTATAACTCCTCTACCGTCCTGCAAACTTAAATCAGTAATGAAATTGCAATGGCCTGATGACTATGCGGTCATAATGTAAGAACTTATAATTTTGAAGATTTGATAAACTCCTAGAAATTGCATGAATTTTCTGTGAATTGATTGGTGAAGTGGTGTAAAAATGTTATTTGAGTTCTTATGCATGTTTAAGAAGTAATATGGTTGTTTGAATTCCAAATTAGAATGTGTATATGTTGTATTGTTGGAGTTCTGCAGAAGTAGAGCCGTTCCTGGAACTGTCTAGGAAGGGCGCTGCAGCGCTTCTTCTGCAGTTCAAATCGGCGCAGCTGCGCCATACACCAGAACAAAATATCACTTTTTACTATAATGTGACACTTCTAGCATGTTACTTTGGCTTAGTTATACATGAAAATGGGCATAACTTGTAGTTTTAAGTTCCTTTGCATAGTATGAGTACTCTAGCTTGCTTTAGTATGCGTTTTCTAAAGAAAACTTAGAGTTGTGAAAACAAACTTTGATGAAACATTCACTACAAGAAATAAGCCTAATTTCGACAGAATATTCCCTCAAAAATAAGCCTATTCCGTCGGAACTAGCTTATTTCCGAGGGAATATTCTGTCGAATTTACCGTCGTAACTAACCCCGTCAGAGATAAATTTCGTCATACATTCCGTCGAGCTTTTATATCTTCGACGTAATTATCTCCGACGGCCATTCCGTCGGACATAAGGTATCTTCGACGAAGTTAGTTCCGACGCATTAATTCCGTCGGATATAACTTTTTTATGGCCGATCGAAAACTTCACTCGAAAATACGTTAAATTCGATGAAAATTTTAAAATAAAAAAAAATTAAAAAAGATTATAAATATACTATATTCGACGGAATGTTCCCTCATAAATAACCTAATTTCGACAGAAAAAAAAATAAAAAAATAAGGAATTAGCCTGGCCTATATTTCCGACGAAAATTCAGTCGGAATTACCTTATTCCGTCGAAATTAAGGAGTTTTTTTTAAGAATAATTTTTTTGAAAATGCAAAATGCAGGTATTTAAACCCATATTGTACATGTAACCTGTTTTATCCCAATACAGCCAGACACCAATATATTTCACATTCAACAACAAATGTAATTCTAAAAACCTGTACCAATTCGCAACAACAAACGTAATTCTAAAAATTGGTACCAATTCACAACAACCAACGTAATTCTAAAAACCTAAACATGTACCAATTCTCAACAACAAGCGTAATCGACTAACTGAAAACAAATAAACTTCAACAACGATAAAGAATATTCTACAAATGAATGAATACAACGTAATCTCATTATACAGACGCAACTATAAAAACTACGTACAATATGTACAAATGTTCTACAAATGAATAACATAAATACGTACTAATAAACTAGAATGAATAACATAAAATGAACTATAATCTAGTAGTATCATCATCGGACGGAAGGTGGACGGCGCCTGTCTGGTGTATGAAAATCTCTGTCGTCCACCTCGTCGTCATTGTCAAACCGCTCGTCATCGCCGCCAGCCTGCTCGCCATCGTCACTCTGTTGAAAAAATTATAAATAAAAATCATTAGTCCGTATATATGTGAGAATTAACAAGCTAGATTTAAATGAAAATAATATAAACAATAAGAATACCTGAGTAGGCGGGGGAGGACGAAAAGCCTCCTCCAAGAGGGTAATCACCATCCGGAGCATCTCGCTGCTGAAAGCGTCGAACTGCTCTCGCTATAATCCCGTATTCTCTGCGGAGGCCCCTGCTATAACCTCTTGAGCAACTTGGTGAAGACGAGAACTAGAAGGCAACTACTGACGGTGAAAGGCAGGATCGGTACGGAATCGATCCGACACGGCCCCTATCAGCCTCTGGAAGATCTCGTCATCCAAGTCAGCACCTGTATGAGATGGTCCGACATGTGCTCTGGGACGCTGGCGCTGGCTGGAGCCTACAAAAAGAGACGAATTCGATTACTAATAATAATTTATATAATGTGATAAATTTTGATAAATTCGTGAAACATAAAAAATATTATTACCTCCAGGGAGTGTATATGCGGGTATCCTCGGCAGACCCAACACTCGATATCTGCCGGTACTGCTAGTAGGGGGATCCTGAGACACGACCCATAGTCTCAGCTCCTCATCCCGATCTAATACAATATCGGGAAGGGGAGTGGCGGAGTCTGACGGCTCAGAACCCCTCCTAATAGCATCTAGCTCAGCTATACGATCGTCCCGAAGCCTCTAAAATCGGTCCTGTAATTTATTTTTTATAAGTGTGTTAATTATATCATTTTATTTACAATTGAATATTACTAAAAGCTAAATAGTAAGATGAGTTTTACCCGTATAGCCACAGCTGCCTGAGACAAAACACGTTCGTCCTTGGGCGTGTGGGCCCTATCCCAAAACTCTAGAATAGTGGGATCTCGGCCCAAGGACCTACTCAAGGCCTAATAAAAATATTCATAAAATATGTATCAAGTATTTGTGTAAGAACTTGATAACTAAAGAACAAAATACAGCGCACTTACCGTCTTCGCCTCCTCGAACGACTGAGAACCTGAGGTGTGTACTATACGGAGCTGACCACGATTCTTCTTCGCCTGCTCAGACTTCTTCTTGAAGTTATCAGCATCCCAGTGCACGCACATAGCCTCCCAGGCTAAATCAGAGACTATGCGAGGCTGATGAGATCTGATGGTGGTCCCGGGCTGGTCCTCAACTGCCCGGGCTGCCCTATGTCGCATCTCATACAGCCAGCCAGAGTAATTCTTAGCGACATGTGATATAATCACATCGTCGCCAGCTGTCTGAGAGATACTCGGGTCAAATCTATAATAAACCTATAACAAAAGTTTAAAAATTAGAAACAATTGATTTCGTCATCCTAATACAACTATGTACTAATTAATATAATATGTTTAACTTACGTGAAACTCGCGCAAGACAGTCTGCATAAAAATGGAATCGAACCGCGCATACTGGCTGAACTGCATGCACCTAGTCGGGAGGTGCGTCAAACAGATGGCGTGTAGGGTGTGCTTAGCCACCAGATCTAGTATACTACATAAAAAATTATACTTTGCAATAATATGTGTTATGTGAATTGTGTTTTGCAATAACTGACAGAAATATTAACAATATATTAACACTTACTGTCCAAAAGCAACATCCACCGGTACAATATGTGGAACTGCTGGCGGAAGACCTAAGAGCCCGAGGTTCGTCCCTCGGTGTCGTCGACGAGGTACATCTGTAATAATTGTATTTAACTGAGTCAATAAACATAAACTAATGCAGTTTGAGATATATTTAAATCCTAGTTAAGATAACTTACTACCTCCTGAAGACGAGCCGTCAGCATGGCTACCGTCTCCTGTACCGGATCGCCCACCACCTCGGCGACCTCCACCGCTATGTCTAGCCATGAATATCCTACCGCAATATCCAAAGTAGTAAATTATGAATATGTAAGGTTTAACAATGTGATATTTACTAATATGAATGCTAATTTTCAATTACTTAAGCCATCAAACCCATCAGAATCAACATGTATATCAGTCACGGATTCAGTATCTTCCTCATCCTCAGTTTTGAGATCAGTTTCGTCATCATTATCATCATCGACGACTACATAATCACTCACGACGACGTTTTCTTCGACATCCTCATCGTCAGGTACGTCAATGACATCAGTATCCATCACATCTTCAACATTGAACACTACGGCCAAAGGGTTGCTAACATCTTCTTGCAACGCCTCATCTATACCAAACATGTTCTCAGCATCAAATGAACGTGTTTTAGTTTTAACTACTGTGTACCAGGGGCTTCAAGTATTTACGACATTAAGAGCGTAATACACTTGAGTCGCTTGACTTGCTAACACGAACACGTCATCAGACTTTAACACCGACTTGATAGCTATAGTTGTGATTCTATTACGATCAACTTTAACCCCTTTTTCAGTATCAAACCAACTACACTTAAATGTAACTACCTTTTTACCCCTGTGATAATTGAGCACAACCACATCCTATAAACGTCCATAGTAATTTGACTCAGAATCTTGGTAGCAACTTCCCAATACCACAACCTCAAAATTGACTGATGTGAGTTCATTCGAGTCATCGACCCTAAATCTGAACCCATTCACGATGCATCCGGGAAAAGAACTAACAACTTTGTACGGTCCTCGGATGACATCTATAAAACGCTCAGAATTGTTCTCTTCTTCAACCCGTTGCTTAAACCACTGTTGGAAATTAACATTAGTGAATGTTTCCAACTCTGCTGTAGTAAAAGCTGGGTTAGAAGCATACGCTTCCTCTTCGAATGAACTGCGTAAATAGTAAAATGTCTTTAACATATAGATGACTACACTTATAAATTGCACTAAATATCGCAAATAATTATTCATACCTGATGTATCTAGATACTTCGGGCATATTTAGAAGCACGTATGTAGATACAATCTTCAACTCTTTGTCGCTTAAGAAAGTCTGCGTCTCATGGCCAAAAGGCTTAGCCGGATATGTGAATACAGATAACTCATCATCAGTATGAGACAATGGACCAACGACCTCATTCTACTTAAACGATTGTGCTTCGTTGAGACAACATCGTCAAAATATAATGAACAGAAGTTGACAAGTTCTTCCTCCGTATAGCGTTCAGCAATAGAACCCTCTACACAATCTTTGTTCTTCACCTTTTATTTTAATCGGCGCATATACCTAAGACAAATACGTATGAGTATTATTAATATGATGAGCAACATAAAGTAATTTGTAATTTATATTACCTCTCAAAAGGATACATCCACCGATATTGCACCGGTCCTCCAAGTTTGAGTTCATACGGTAGATGAATAGGCAGATGTTCCATCGAGTCAAAGAATCCTGGAGGAAAGATCATTTCGAGCTTGCAAATGGTACTAACAATATTTTTCTCCATCTGCTCCACATCAGTGTACTTAATTACAGTTGAGCAAAGATCTCGAAAGAAATTTAAAAGTTCGGTCAATGCATCCAAAGCTTTTCTGGGTAACATCTCACGAAATGCAATTGGGATCAACTTCTGCATGAATACATGACAATCGTGACTCTTGAATCCAGAAATTTTCAATTGCTCGACCTTACAACAACGTGTTATGTTCGACGTGTATCCATCTGGAAGCTTCAACCCACTAACCCAGTTACACACGTCTTCAACTTGTTGCTTAGTAAGACAATATGGAGCTTTAGGTTTCGTATTGTTAGGGCGAAGCCACAATTCTGGCCTAATGTTCAATGCCTCCAAATCTTTTCAAGCGTTGTCATTGTCTTTGGTTTTACCACTCGCATCTAGCACAGTGTAAAATAAGTTCTCGAAAACATTCTTTTCAGTATGCATGACATCTATATAATGACAAACTGAAAGTGTACCCCAATACGGTAACTCAAACCATATGGGTGAGTGTGTCCAATTATGAGTCTTTGCGTACCCAGCTGCTCTCAATTTACTGTGCTCTTTCCCCAGCAAAGGAAAATCAAGCTGGTTCAACCATTCCAAGACCTTACTGCCCGACAGTCGACCAACAACCCCCTTCTTCTCTGTCTTTCTGTTGAACTGTGCAGACATCTTTCTATAATTGTGATCAAGAGGCAAGAATCTACAAGCAGTTCCAAAGAAAGTACATTTTCGCCCATGCTGCAACTGATTACCTTGCACATCCCCCATACACACTGGACATGACAGCTTCCCGTAGGTTGACCAACCACTAACCATCCCAAGAGCCAGAAAGTCAGTGATAGTCCATTACAGGGCTGCCTTCATCACAAAATTCTCGTTTTTTAATTTATCATAAGTCTGGACCCCCGTCTCCCACAACATCTTTAGTTCATCTACTAATGGTCGAAGGTACACGTTAATGTCTTTTGTAGGACTTTTATCCCCTGGTATGAGTAAAGTTAAGAACAAGTACGGATCCCTCATGCACATCGACGGTGGAAGATTATAAGCGACCATAATCACTGGCCAAACTGAGTACGGCTGACTAAAATTATTAAAAGGGCAAAAGCCATCAGTAGCCATGCCAAGCCTAACATTTCTAACTTCTTTCGCAAACTCAGGATAATTTGCATCAAATCTCTTCCATTCATCTCCATCCGCTGGGTGAGTCAGCTGACCAGACACGACATCCCTTGTTCGATGCCAACTTATTTGTTGAGCCGTATGAGAAGACATGAACAGCCGCTGAAGCCTCGGCGCAAGAGGAAAGTACAGTAAGATCTTCCTGGGAACATATTTCTCCTTCCCCCCACGTTTTGTCACCTTATTGCGCGGAAAGCTGCATATATCACACTGTCCCTTATCTCTGTCCTCCCCATAGTATAACATGCAATCCTGCTCACAAGCATCAATTTTCTGATTCCCCATATTTAACCCTTTGACCATCTTCTTCACTTCATAATAATTTGCAGGAAGAGTATGATCCTTGGGTAAGAACTTTCCAACAATGGCAAGCAAATCGTTGAAACCTCTCTCACTACAGTCGTGCTCATTCTTGTCGTGTAAAAGCATCGTCACTACAGAAAGCTTGGTGTTCGTATCATTTCCCGGATACAACGAGACCCCAGATTCAGATAGCAACTTGTAAAAGGCAGCAACTGTATCATTTGGCACTTGCTTAGCACTGCTTGAAGAAGGCTCATTTTCAGCCCAGTCAATATTAGTAGGGCCATAAGCATCGACCAACATCTCCACCAGATCATAGTTTTCGGCGTATGAATCCCGTAGGATATCTATCCGCTCAGCTGATTCCCCGTGATGAGTCCATACAAAGTACCCATCCACAAATGCACGGGAAAATAAGTCAAATTTAATCTCGTCAACTTTTTCCAGATCAGATTTTTACACTTGACCCACGGGCAGCGCATCTTTCCGTTCAAATTATCAACATGATCTATTTCTTTATTCAAGAAATCTGACACCCCATCACGATAAGCTGATACTAATCCCCTCCCATCACTGCGTATCCTACGGTACATCCAACTCCGGTCGGCTGACATTTTTAACTGCACAGACCACGGATTCAGTACAGGGATGTTCATGCATGTGGTCCATGCATGAATGTCAAGCGGGTTTCATTACAGGGATGTTCATGCATGTGGTCCATGTATGAATTAAAGTATTTTCCTATTACGACAGCTCTATAGGAAAGGGGTAATTCAGGCTTCTATCCCGTTCCTGGATGCGTCTCTTCACTAATGCCAACACGTTATGCACGTTTCTTTTGTTTTAAGAAAATTTCGACAGCACCTCCCCATGGTCTCCAAGTACACGAAATAGATTAATCTAAGTATGTACTCGAAGAACATGTAGAGATAACAACCGAAAAAGTCCTCAAAACAACAAAACGTGTCGTTTCGTATTGGCACCGGCCTAAGTGAAAGACACAACATCTAGTAACAGTCCCAAACTGGGGACTATTCGACTTTCACTCCTACTGAGTGAATGTCAAATGGGTTTCTATGTTGACACCTCCAAAAGCATGTATGATATCGAAAAGACTCAAGATTTTATCCTTTATAAACTAAGTATAGCATTTGCTTAGTTTGAACGATATGATCTGGTTCCCATATTATTATGGGAACCAGATCATATCATTCAAACCAAGCAAATGCTACTTAGTTTATTTTGCCAATGAAAAACTAAGTGCTACTTAGTTTATTGAATATTGCATCCCAACTAAGAAAATGCTACTTAGTTTATTTTGTCAATGAAAAACTATGTAAGTACTACTTATTTATTATTTATTTATTTATTATTATTTATTAATTATTATTATTATTATTATTATTATTATTATTATTATTAGTTATTATTTATATATTTAGTATTTAGTATTTAGTATTTAGTATTTAGTATTTAGTAGTAAGAAACTAAGTAAATACTACTTAGTTTATTATTTATTTATTTATATTATTTATTATTTATTATTTATTAATTTATATTATTTATTATTTATTATTTAGTATTTATTATTTAGTATTTAGTAGTAAGAAACTAAGTAAATACTACTTAATTTATTATTTATTTATTTATTTATTATTTATTATTATTATTTATTTAATTATTATTTATTTATTATTTATTATTTATTATTTATCTTATTTATTATTTAGTAGTAAGAAACTAAGTAAATACTACTTAGTTTATTATTTATTTTTTATTATTTATTTATCTTATTTATTTTTTATTATTTAGTATTTAGTATTTAATAGTAAGAAACTAAGTAAATACTACTTTGTTTATTATTTATTATTTATTATTTATCTTATTTATAATTTATTTATTTATTATTATTTAGCTTATTTATTATGATTTAGTATTTAGTATTTATTATTTAATAATATACTTGTAGGGCCCACAAATTTTGCAATTGCACAATTCTGACAGAAATTCCGTTGGGAATTCCGTCGGAAATATCAAATATCACATTTCAAACAACCACATTCACAATATGCCCAATTTTAATTTACAGTATGCCCTATTAATTAACAGTATGCCCAATTCATTAACAGTGTGCGAAATTCATTCACAATATGCTCAATTCAAAATTTCAGAATAATGATCATATGTACTCCAAACAAATTCCTTATCCAAATCACCAAACATTATAGTAACCCTAGATAAAACACAAGTTTCAGCATATAATATCCAAATTTCAGCATACAATATACAAATTTCAATATAGTAACATATATATAACCCTAAATTAAACACAAATTTCATTAAATTAAACTAATTATACAAAAATAAAATAAACCCTAAATAGAACCTGGACAGCATAATAGGAGGTGGCTGGCGGCAGAAGGTGGGGAAGGACCCGCTGGTGGAGGAAGGGGGTGGTGACTGCTGGTGGAGGAAGGTCGTGGCGGCAGAAGGTGATGGCTGCTGGCGGCAGGAGGAGGTTCCGACAAGAGGCGGCGGCAGGAGGTGGCGGTGAGGGAGAGAGAGAGAGACCGAGCAAGTGAGAGAGAGATAGTGAGAGAGAGAGAGAGGTAAGTGTGAAATGAAGGAGGCGGCTGGAGAAGAAAATGGCAAATTAGGTTTTAAGTATTAATTATTTCTGACCGAATGTCCGTCGAAAGTAATTCCCTCGGACTTAACTTATCTTCGACGGTTTAGTCCCTCGAACCTACCCTTATTCTGTCGAAATTAACTTTCGCGCTGGCGGGAAAACTGGCGCTAGTGGGAGTCACCTATCTTCGACGGATTTCCGTCGTACTTAACAGTAATTTCGAGGGACATATCTTTGACGGGTTATTCCGTCGAACATACCTTAATTTCGACAGAAGTAATTCCGTCGAACCTAATTACGTCGGAGATAGCTGGTTTTCTTGTAGTGATTATGGTATCTAAGTCCTGACCTTGTAGCATGTGTACATTGTTGGGAATTGCATATTCATAATTGATATTAAAAGTAAATATAAATGCTTAAGTGTAAAGTCCTTCAAAGATCATATGTACAAGGACTTAGATAATTGATCAAAATGTTAGGTTGATCTGAGTTTTAATGTTTATCATTTATGTAAATAAATGTATAGAAGAAAAGATCAAAACTGTTAGGTTGATCTATTTGAGTTGTAAAAGTTAAAGCCTTGACAGAATCGTAGTCTGTCAAAGGTAGCATACAGAAGACAAGGCAGAATCGTGGAGCTTAAATGAAGATGTCCAGAATCGTAGTCTTCCAAAAGAACCAAGTCTGTAGAGGCCAAGGCAAGATTTGTGGAGCTTAAGTGAAAGTATTAGAATCGTAGTCTGCCCTTGGAAGCTACTCTGAGAATCGTTGAAAAGATCCGAGCGCCTGCCGAGCTAAGTCAAGAAATGCAGTGAGCTCTCAGAAACGTGGAGTCTGCAAGACAAGCAAGAAGAAATCGTAGTATGCCGAAGAGCTTAAGAGAAATCGTAGTGTTCTCTACGATCAAGTCTAAGTCAAGCCTGTGCAAGCCAACACACAGCGATTATTGTACAATGACCATAATCGTAGTGTTCCTCCAGTCAGCATCAAAGTTCGTAGTTCTGAGGAAGGGAGGAAGAGCAAGAAATGAAGAAAGGCTTATAGCCGTTGACAAATTGATGGTCCCAACGATTCTATAATTTATCCTTAGTACAAATCGAAGAAGCGTATTGAAGAAGCTAAGGAAATGACTAAACCACCTGCTGAAAACATCTTTTCAGGTGTTAGGTGAGATTGCAGTATGCTGTGTCAGTGGGCCAGTCGGCTGTGCAACAGAAAAGTATGATGTCAACATCAACTGCATAGAAACGTCTGAAGCATTTAATGCTGCAACGGGAGCATTCAAACGGAAACATTTTGAATGACTCTTTTATAAGGAAATCAGACAAGGATTCAGACTAAGCAAGCAAGATACAAAAAAGAAAGAATATCAAGAGAAAAGCTCAAGAACACTCAACGATCAACTCTACGAATCCTGAAAGAAGAAAGCTTGCTTTGCTACTCAGTTCTTTAGAACTAATGCTTAATTACAATTGAGTAGCACACACTAGAATATAACTCTCAATCCAAGGTGTTCTAAGTCAGAAGGACTTGAAGAGTTCTAGGTGAACTGAGAAGAGTACCAAGGCTGCTGGCCTTGAAGAGTTCTAAGTGAACTGAGAAGAGTACCAAGGCTGCTGGCTTTGAAGAGTTCTAAGTGAACTAAGAGAAGTTCCAAGGCTGCTGGCCTTGAAGGAATCTAAGTGATTCAAGTTGTAAAAAGACATCCTTAGTGGATTTATTACTCATGGAGTAGAAGAGTGGATTAGGAGCCTTGTGTTCTCTGAACCACTTAAAACCCTTGTGTCTCATTGTCTCTCATTAACTGCTATAACTGTTATGTAAGACCCTAACTTTTATGAATAAAGATTTAATTTTCTTTATATATTATTTCAAAATAGTAAGGTGTTGATTTGATAAATGTGAAAAGTAATGGGTGAAATGTGCAAATATTTTAAAATGAGCAAGTGGTTATAGAATATTCATTTGGTCGTGGAATATTCTTGTTGTCGGGGAATATTCGTACGACGGCGCAGCTATTTGTGGGCCCCACAACGGAATAACTGTCGGATATAGAAAGTGACAGAAATAACCTTTTTATAAATAACGGTAAAGCTGCTACGGTTAAACTGTTGAAATATCCGGTCATAAAAATACAGTAATACGTGTTGTGCACAGTAGCACACGGTATTGCACAGTATTTTGAATTATTGGTTCTTACGTAAAAAGTCACTTATTAAATAATTGTTACAGTAATTACTGTTCAATATTTTATATTATTGATTCAATAATTGCATGATATTTTATTGGTTAAATAATTGCTACGTTGATATTTTATATCAATAATTGCTACGTTGCTATTTTATATGATTGATTCAATAATTGCTACAGTTGATATTTTGTATTATTGATTCAATAATTGTCACTGCACAGTATTTCACATTATCAACTCAATAATTCATATTATTTGAATAATATTATTAGATAACATTATTGACAATGTCTAAGGAAGTTCTGTCTAGGAGGGGTTATTTAATTGCGCGCCAGTAAAGGCCCCCCCTTTCCTGGGAACGACCTGGTTGTCAATATTGTAGTTCTGTAATATTATTTGTGAATAATTAATTAATGATTTATATGATAAAGAAATATTTATTTTGTGGATATAAAAGAAGGAATTAGTGCTACGGTATTTTTATCAGTATTTTGTTGTGGAAAAACACTCGTTTGTGAATTTCGGCCATTTTCGATTGGGAATTTGGAAAAATTTCCTTCTACAAAGTTGTAGAGAATTAAATTTTCTATGAAAAGGACATAAAATTTGTATTTTTCTAACAAAAGAGCTATTTATTATGAATTATTGAAGTTGCAAGAATAAATGTTTTTTAAAATGGTGGGCCCCACTTAAGTCACTTGTTGGTTGAATGTTGATTTTTTTTTTTCTCACGAGGTGTGCTGGAGAAGCCGCCGCCTCAAAAGTCTACTTTGGCATCCTAAGCTTTTCCTAAAAATAGGGTGCTTAGGTTAAAATTGAAAATCACACCAGAATCAGAAGTTTTCTCTCTCTATAATATCGAGCGTATTTTTGTGAGTATTTAGATACTTTGAGTGTTACTATTCAGTGCAAGTTTCCTTCGATATTATATCCGATATTCCAGTCAGAAGTACTATTCTTTTGAGGTAAGGGATGTTATTTTCTTTCGTGAACGATGTTATTCTTTTCAATATCATTATACCAAAATATTGTCATGGATTTTATTATGAAATTCTTACTTTTTTCGTCGAGGTTACTATTCACGTATACGGCACTATTCACAAAAAAATTAAATTTTCTTCTATTTGTCCAAGTTGTTTGTTAAGGTTCATATCTTTGATTGGATCCAAGTTTTGATCTTTATTCTTGAATTTTGCTCCACAAAGTATTATTATGATTATTTTTGAACTTGGATAAACTAAATTACGAATCCCTAATCTTTGTCCTTTATCTCATTGGATTCGTTATTTATATTATTTTTCATCATCTTCAGTCCTAAAAGGTGATATAATTGAATATCTTTGGCCTGTAGAGCAAAGATGAATGATTACTTAATGAATATCTTTGGCCGTAGTGCAAAGATGGACAAATGTTGAGATGAACATGACCACTGGTGATACAAATGAATATCTTTGGCCCGTAGTGCAAAGATGAATATTTGATTTGAGATGTATATTGATGTATGTTACAATGATAAAATATTGATGATGGACTTTTAAATCATAGAAGATAGTAGACTTCATTCTCTACTTAACTCTTCTAATGAATGGTTATTTCCGCTGCGAAAATTGATCTAAAACTTGTTGTCAATAATATTTTATCTGAACTGTTGAAGACTAACGATAATTTATTTTCCATTATCTTAGTCATAATATTCTTTACTGGGCTAGTTGAGCTCACCCTTTTCATCTATTGCCCTCTTCAGGAAATGAGAATGTTGCAGGAACTAGTCGGGGGACAGAGTGATGGTCCGAGTTAGAGCAGTAGTAGTCCTCACTATTTTTAATAAATAGTGTGATAATAATTGTAATGAGGACTTAGTTTGAATGTTAATATTTTTTACATATTTGTATTGACACTTACAGTTGTGTGGTTGTATTTTGCACGATCGTGTGATATAATAGATTGTATTTGGATTCTGTACCATGTATTTGGCGACTCAGAATGGGTTGGGTTGACTGGACCTATTCTGGGGGCGTCACAGTTGGTATCAGAGCTTAGGGATATCATCTCTGGCGGAGATCTGGGAATAGAACTAGGAGGGGAGAGACAAGTAAATCATTCGCTAGTGTGTCCTACCTAAGCTTATGTGGTATTTAATTGGCCAGTCGGAGCATAGGGTTATTATGTGATATGTTAATTTGTTTAATTAACCCTTGTTTTATGGCAGTATTTGAGAATGGCAGTTGAGAATGTTAACAACGAAGTGAATGAGACCGTGGAGACACCTTTAATCACCAACCAGGAGAACGTGCAACAGGAAAGCAATGTTCATCCTGAAAACAACGCTGATCAAACGATAAACAATGAGATGTTTAGAAGTTTTTTGCAGTTCATGCAAAACCAGACGAGGGAAACTCGTGTGCAAAATACAGGTGGAGATAATAACAACTCACGGCTTGTTACTGCCAAGCATTTCAAAGAGTTTGGACCACCAGAATTTCAGGGAAAGCTGGATTCGATCAAGGCGGAGACGTGGGTTAAGCAAATTACCAAGATATTTGATGTCTTGGGATGCACGGAGGAACAGAAGGTTCCATTCACCACGTTTATGTTCCGTGGAGAGGCAGATTACTGGTGGGAATCCGTGAAGCGTACCCAGCCTGCCGCACTCAAGATGTCTTGGGAAGCGTTCCAGAAACTGTTCAATGACAAGTACTTTCCCGAAAGTATTCGTCATTTAAAGGAGGTAGAGTTTATCAGACTAGAACAAAACAACATGACGGTGTCCAAGTACGAGGCTAAGTTCGCGGAGTTGTCCAGGTTTGCACCTCATTTGGTGGAGAATGAGAAACGTATGATGCGGATGTTTCTGAGAGGTTTGAAACCCGAAATACGTCAATACCTCATTTCTCACAAATTTTCTCTATATTCGGATGTAGTGAACAGGGCCCAGTTGTTAGAACGAGATAGTGATTATATTCAACCAAGGGACAACAACCAAGGTCGTACCGGTGGCAGCAGTCATAGGAGCAATGACAACCAGCGGGGAGGAAAGTATGACAGAAGCGGTAACCACTCCGGTGGTAATCGTGGCCATGATAGTAGAAAAAGCGAATCGGGGGGAGATTTCAAGAAGAGAAGGTATAACAATGAGAACGTGAAGACGTCAACATCAGCACCAGCATCAACTGTTTCTAGGGGAGGAGAACGACCACCGGTCGTATGCTATAAATGCTGGAAAGAGGGACACATCAGCCCAAACTGCCCACAACAATTCAAAGCATGCTATAACTGTGGAAAAGAAGGACATATAGCTCGAGATTGTCCTATAGCGAAACCAAGTCCAGCGGGGGTGGTGATTCCAAAGGCAGTTTCGGACAAGTCAAAGTCTGTGATTCCTAGAAGGGCGTTTGTCGTGATAGCCCAAAACGCGAGGAATCCACACGAGGTGATTACGGGTAAGCTAATCATAAACTCTTGCGAAGTTTACACCTTGTTAGACACCGGTGCTTCCCATTCTTTTGTTTCACCTGCTTGTGCTCAACGTTTGAACTTGACTTCTAATAAATTAGACTTTGACTTATCTGTTAAAACTTTGTTGGGAGAAACCTTTGTTACATCCATAGTTTATAAATCTTGCTTAATTCAGATTGGTACCCTTACCTTACTTGTTGATCTTATATCTTTGAAAATACTTGCATTTGACGTGATTTTAGGAATTGACTGGTTAACCACTTACCATGCCAAAATTGATTGTTTTCGTAAGGTTGTTAGTTTTCATATTTCTAATCAACCTGTTGTCCGAATCCAAACCACTAAAATCAGTCAATATCATTTCAAGTCACAAAGCTATTCGTTTATTGAAAAATGGATGTCAAGCTTTCTTAGTTCATGTCACAGATCTAAACCAGAATACGTTAGGTTTGAATGATATTTTCGTTGTTAATGAGTTTCCTGATGTATTTCCCGAAGAACTTCCCGGTCTACCCCCAGAACGTGAAGTTGAATTCTTTATTGACCTTAAACCCGGTACAAAACCCATTTCTAAAATTCCATATCGAATGGCTCCTATTGAACTTCAGGAGTTAAAGGTCCAATTACAGGAATTGTTAGACATCGATTTTATTCGTCCTAGTACGTCTCCTTGGGGTGCTCTTGTTTTATTCATAAAGAAAAAAGACCGGAGTATGCGACTTTGTATTGACTATCGGGAGTTGAACCATGTCACCATCAAGAATAGGTATCCGTTACCTAGTATTGATGACCTGTTTGACCAGTTGCAAGGAGCACAATTCTTTTCAAAGATCGATCTTCGTTTTGGATATCATCAGCTGAAGATTAAAACTGAGGATATTCTGAAGACTGCCTTCAGATCTCGGTACGGGCATTATGAGTTCTTAGTCATGTCTTTTGGATTGACTAATGCTCCTGTTGCTTTTATGGATATGATGAACCGTGTATTCAAGGAATATTTGGATCAATTAGTTGTTGTCTTTATTGATGACATCCTCATCTATTCTAAAAGCCGTGAAGATCATGAGCACCACTTGAAGTTGGTACTTCAAAAGCTTCGTGAGAACAAGCTATATGCCAAGCTGAAGAAATGTGAGTTCTGGCTTGAGGAAGTAGCATTCCTTGGGCATCTGGTATCGAAACGTGGAGTATCTGTTGACCCAACGAAGATTGAAGATTGAAGCAATACAAAGCTGGGAGCAACCTAAGTCAGTGACCGAAGTACGAAGCTTTCTGGGCTTAGCTGGTTATTATCGGAGGTTCGTAAAGGGATTTTCTCGAATCGCTACTCCATTAACTCAGTTGACCCGAAAAGATACAAAATTTGTTTGGAGCGAGGAATGCGAGAAGAGCTTCCAAGAGCTCAAGAGAAGACTTATCTCGGCACATGTTCTGACAATACCATCTGGTTCGGATGGATTTGTTATCTACAGCGATGCTTCGGGCAAAGGGTTAGGATGTGTTCTCATGCAACATGGGAAAGTCATAGCATATGCCTCGCGATAACTCAAAGAATATGAGAGGAATTATCCTACTCATGATCTAGAGTTGGCAGCTATTATTTTCGCGTTGAAGATCTGGAGACAATACCTGTACGGGGAGAAAGTGGAGATTTATATGGATCATAAGAGCCTTAAATATTTATGCACTCAAAAGGAACTCAAAATGCGGCAAAGACGTTGGCTTGAGCTGTTGAAAGATTACGATCATACCATCCAATACCATCCTGGAAAAAGCGAACGTGGTAGCTGACGCGTTGAGTAGAAGATCATATGCGGGAACGAGTGCGATGATGTCAAGTATACGCGTAGAACCAGCTTTGATTGATAAAGTTAAAGCTGCTCAAGCTACGGATCCGGAGCTGATGAAGATGAAGAAGAAGGTGCAAGAAGGTGCCATTCCAGAAGCAAGAATCGATGAAGAGGGAATACTTTGAGTCAACTCCAGACTTTGTGTTCCTAACGATTCTGACTTGAAGTATAGAATCATGATGGAGGCACACAGCACACTGTTTGCAATCCATCCTGGGAGTACCAAAATGTATCGTGATCTTCGACATACATTTTGGTGGAGCAATATGAAAAGAGAGATCGCGGAGTTTATTTCGAGATGTTTAATGTGTCAACGTGTAAAGGCGGAGCATCAAGTGCCGAAGGGTCCATTGCAACCACTGGAGATTCCAAAATGAAAGTGGGAACACATTACGATGGATTTCGTTAAGGGTCTTCCCAAGGTTTCTCAAGGCATAGATGCGATTTGGGTTATTGTTGATAGATTAACCAAGTCTGCTCATTTCTTGCCAATACGAGAGACTTATTCCCTTGAACGTCTTGCTCGTATGTACATGAATGAGATTGTGAGATTGCATGGCATGCCAGTATCCATAGTTTCGGATCGTGACCCCAGATTTACTTCACCATTTTGGATCAGTTTGCAGAAATCTATGGGTACGGACTTACGATTCAGTTCGACTTAAAATCCTCAAACAGACGGACAATCAGAGAGGACTATTCAAACTCTTGAAGATTTATTGAGACTCTGTGTTCTAGATTTCAAAGGGAGTTGGGATAAGTACTTACCATTGGTGGAATTCTCATACAACAACAGTTATCAGGCAAGTATAGGCGTAGCTCCATTCGAAGCGTTGTATGGACGGAAGTGTCCCTCTTCAGTATGCTGGGATGAGGTGGGTGAAGCAACATTGTTGGGACCGGAGTTGGTACGTATGACTACAAAAAAGATTCAAATAATCCGACAATGGATACAAATAGCACAAGATCGACAAAAGAGTTATGCGGATCTTCATCGAAAGGATGTGGAATTTAATGTTGGGGACCATGTGTTATTACGTGTTGCTCCGTGGAAGGGAGTTACGAGATTCGGGAAGAGAGGAAAGCTTAATCCATGATTCATTGGTCCATTTGAGATCCTTGACCGAGTAGGAAATGTGGCCTATAGACTTGCATTACCTCCAAGCATGTCTCGTGTTCATAATGTTTTTCACATATCCGTGCTGCGTAAATATGTGAAAGATCCAAACCACATTATTCAGTTAGAACCAGACGAGATAGCTGAAGATTTAACGTATGAGGAGGTACCTGTCAAGATCTTGGATAGGAAGGAGCATGTTCTACGCTCGAAAATTATACCTCAAGTTAAAGTTTTGTGGAGAAACCATGCTATTAAGGAAATGACCTGGGAGTTGGAATCAGAAATGAAAGCGAGGTATCCTCACCTTTTCGACATACCAGGTACGTACGTCAATTTTGAGGATGAAATTTCATAAGGAGGGGAGGTTGTAAGACCCCAACTTTTATGAATAAAGATTTAATTTTTTTTATATATTATTTCGAAATAGTAAGGTGTTGATTTGATAAATGTGAAAAGTTATGGGTGAAATGTGCAAATATTTTAAAATGAGCAAGTGGTTATAAAATATTCATTGTTGTCGGGAATATTCATTTTGTCGTGGAATATTCTTGTTGTCGGGGAATATTCGTACGACTGCGCAGCTATTTGTGGGCCCCACAACGGAATAACTGTCGAATATAGAAAGCGACAGAAATAACCTTTTTATAAATAACGGTAAAACTATTACGGTTAAACTGTTGAAATACCCGGTGATAAAAATACAGTAATACGCGTTGTGCACAGTAGCACACGGTATTGCACAGTATTTTGAATTATTAGTTCTTACGTAAGAAGTCACTTACTCAATAATTGTTACAGTAATTACTGTTCAATATTTTATATTATTGATTCAATAATTGCATGATATTTTATTGGTTCAATAATTGTTACGTTGATATTTTATATCAATAATTGCTACGTTGTTATTTTATATGATTGATTCAATAATTGCTACCGTTGATATTTTGTATTATTGATTTAATAATTGTCACTGCACAGTATTTCACATTATCAACTCAATAATTCATATTATTGGAATAATATTATTAGATAGCATTATTGACAATGTCTAAGGAAGTTCTGTCTAGGAGGGATTATTTAATTGCGCGCCAGTAAGGAGAAATCCTTATCGGAAGGCCCCTTCTTTCCTGGGAACGACTTGGTTGTTAATATTATAGTTCTATAATATTATTTGTGAATAATTAATTATTGATTTATATGATAAAAAAATATTTATTTTGTGAATATAAAAGAAGGAATTAGTGCTAAGGTGTTTTTATCAGTGTTTTATTGTGGAAAAACACCCGTTTGTGGATTTCGACCATTTTCGGTTGGAAATTTGGAAAAACTTCCTTCTACAAAGTTGTAGAGAATTAAATTTCTTATGGAAAGCATATAGAATTTGTATTTTTCTGACAAAATGGCTATTTATTATGAATTATTGAAGTTGTAAAAATAAATGTTTTTTAAAATGGTGGGCCCCACTTTTGTCACTTGTTGGTTGAATGTTGATCTTTTTTTCTCACGAGGTGTGCTAGAGAAGTCGCCGGTGCAAAAGTCTACTTTGGCATCCTAAGCTTTTCCTATAAATAGGGTGCTTAGGTTAAAATTGAAAATCACACCAGAATCAGAAGTTTTCTCTCTATATAATATCGAGCGTATTTTTGTGAGTATTTAGATACTTTGAGTGTTACTATTCAGTGCAAGTTTCTTTCAGTATTATATCTGATATTCCAGTCAGAAGTACTATTCTTTTGAGGTAAGGGATGTTATTTTCTTTCGTAAACGATGTTATTCTTTTCAATATCATTATACCAAAATATTGTCATGGATTTTATTATGAAATTCTTACTTTTTCCGTCGGGGTTACTATTCACGTATACGGCACTATTCACGTATACGGTACTATTCACAGAAAAATTAAATTTTCTTCTATTTGTCCAAGTTGTTTGTTAAGGTTCCTATCTTTGATTGGATCCAAGTTTTGATCTTTATTCTTGAATTTTGCTCCACAAAGTATTATTATGAATATTTTTGAACTTGGATAAACTAAATTACGAATCCCTAATCTTTGTCCTTTATCTCATTGGATTCGTTATTTATATTATTTTTCATCATCTTCAATCCTAAAAGGTGATATAATTGAATATCTTTGGCCTGTAGAGGAAAGATGAATGATTACCTGATGAATATCTTTGGCCGTAGTGCAAAGATGGACAGGTGTTGAGATGAACATGACCACTGGTGATACAAATGAATATCTTTGGCCCGTAGTGCAAAGATGAATATTTGATTTGAGATGTATATTGATTGATGTTACAGGGATAAAATATTGATGATGGACTTTTAAATCATAGAAGATAGTAAACTTCATTCTCTACTTAACTCTTCTAATGAATGGTTATTTTCGCTGCGAATATTGATCTCAAACTTGTTGTCAATAATATTTTATCTGAACTATTGAAGACTAACGATAATTTATTTTTCATTATCTTAGTCATAATATTCTTTACTGGGCTAGTTGAGCTCACCCTTTTTATCTATTGTCCTCTTTAGGAAATGAGAATGTTGCAGGAACTAGTCGGGGGACAGAGTGATGGTCCGAGTTAGAGCAGTAGTAGTCCTCACTATTTTTAATAAATAGTGTGATAATAATTGTAATGAGGACTTAGTTTGAATGTTAATATTTTCTACATATTTGTATTGACACTCACAGTTGTGTGGTCGTATTGTGCACGGCCGTGTGATATAAAAGATTGTATTTGGATTCTGTACCATGTATTTGGCGACTCAGAATGGGTTGGGTTGACTGGACCTATTCTGGCGGCATCACATGTTATATCTGTTATAACTGCTATAACTTCTTATCAAACTATAACTGCAATATCTTAAAGGGGTAACAATCATATATTCCACTGCTGTCAGTATATTCAATACTGACAAAGTATTTTAAACAAAGAAATTTTAAAATATCTATTCAACCCCCTTCTAGATAACTAACGTGCCTTTGGGAACTAACAATTGGTAATAGAGCAGGTTCTCTCAACTAAGCATACAAGCTTGAGTAGATCCAATGGCACAACTGATAAGCGAGACCAAGACAGGTGGAGGAAGCAAGCCACCAATGTGCAACAAAGACAAATTTGCCAACTGGAAAGTTCAGATGCAGGCTTACATGGATTCAATAGATGATGATCTATTTGAAACTGTTCTGAATGGGCCCTATCTTCCAACAAGGCTTGCACCAACTCCAGAAGAACCAAACAGAGTTGTGATTAAGGTTAAATCTGAATGGACTGACAACGAGAAGAAAGATGTACAGCTGGACAAAAAGGCTAAGAACATCTTGTTCCAATCCTTAGAAGACAATCTGTTTGAGAATGTAGTCAACTGCAAAACTACTAAGGAAGTTTGGGAAGCATTGCTCATCATGCATGAAGGAACAGAAGAAGTCAGAGAAAACAAACAGTCTCTACTAACTCAACAATATGAGATGTTTGCTCATGTTCCTGGAGAAAATGTCACTTCCACTTATGAAAGATTCACACTGCTGCTCAACTCTCTCAGAGCTTATGGAAAGACCTACCCAAACAAAAATCTAGTCATCAAGTTCATGAGGTCCTTACCAAGCAGGTGGGATGCCAAGACCACTACAATCAGAGAGTCAAAGAATCTGCATGAGATGACAGTTCAACAACTCTACGGAAACCTTCTTACCTACGAGCTAGAACTGACTCAACGAGCAGAAACTCTATCAGAAGGAAGAAAGAAGGATAAAGGAGTTGCTCTCAAAGCAATAAAAGAGACCTCCAAAGCTCATGTTGAAGATGAATATGACTTTGAGGAAGATGATGATGATAATGATGATGATGATGAAGCTGTAATGCTGGCCAGAAGATTCAGAAGGCTCATGCTCAAAGGGAGAAGCAGCAAACCTAAAAAATTCAACAAAAATAGCAGTCAGGAGCAGATCAGTGACCTATGCTACAACTGCAAGAAGCCTGATCATTTCATTGCCAACTACAACAAGCCTATCAGCGAAGAGCTGAAAAGAAAGTCAAATCCAAAGAAGGAGCTCAAAGGCTACAAAAAGAATAAGAAGAAAGACAAAGGGCTTGTAGCTGGAAGCACTTGGAGCGATTCAGACAACGACACCAATGTTGAGTCTGAAGATGATGAAGCACCCCAAAAAGCCAACATATACCTGATGGCCAAAGATGCACTCAGCAGGAAAAGTGCTGAAGCAGTCATAAACGAGGTATTTGATTTTAACTCTCTTGATATAGATATTGATGATTTAAGAACTGGCATTCGTGACATGTCAACTGATCTATATCAAAATATGAGATGGTTAAGAGTTCTATCTAAAGATTATTTTGATCTTCAAAAGGAGAAAGAGAAAGTTCAGAAAGAGCTAGAAGCAACTTTACTAAGTTCTGACTCTCTCTCTAAGTTTGATGCTGAGAATAAAATCTTGAGAGAGACCAATGAACTGAGCATACAAAGAGAGTTAAAGCTAACCTCTAAGATTGAGGAGTTAGAAAAGACTATCTCTACATGGAATAGGTCTTCTTCATTTATGGACTCCCTGATCTCCAGTCAGAAGAATGTTTCTGACATAACAGGTTTAGGGTTTGGGGAATCCACCCCAGAATCACGTGTGGAAAAGGCAAAGGAAACTAACATGAGTGATACTTCTAATTTCAATAGAAGTATTACATTTGTGAAGTCCACACAAAAGGATGAACCAATGTAATCTTGTTCCTCTGATCCAAGCTATGTCCCTGGACACAACGGATTTCATGCTGGCCTAGGATTCAGAAAGCAAAAGAGTAACTCAGTTACCACTGCCCAACCTCGAAGAATCGTAGAGTCACAAAAAACTGACTCCACGAATCAACTTGGAAGGAATCGTGATGTTAAGGTTCACTCAGCACAAAACATGAATCCCAAGGCTGCATGGAACAAGAAGATGCAATATAAGGGTAAGGCTACCAAACATCCACACAAGTCCCAATGGAGAAAGAATCCACACACACACACAAACATGAATTATATTAGATGCTTTGTATGTGGAAGATTTGGTCATAAAGTTGCACTATGCTTTCGTAATATTGTGCATGGGAGACCCAAAGTCAAGCAAATTTGGGTTCCAAAGGGTACTAACATTGCAGGACCCATGCTAGTCTGGGTACCAACATGAAAGCTAAATTTGTCTGCAGGAAATGAGCACCACGATTACAACATGATATCTGGACAGTGGTTGCTCAAGGCATATGACCGGGAACAAAGCTCTTCTGTCTAATTTCGTAGAGAAGGAGGGACCAACTGTTATCTTTGGAGATAACAGCTCTGGCAAGATGAAAGGATATGGTTTAGCTGGGAATGGTGTTGTGTCCTTCAGCAAAGTGGCGTACGTAGACGGACTAAAGCATAATCTTCTGGGTATCAGCCAACTCTGCGATAAAGGCCATCAAGTCACCTTTCTCAACAACTAATGTCAAGTCAGAGATCTGAAGACATCGTCTATCAAGATAACCGGAACCAGAGAAGGAAATGTTTACACTGTCAATCTTGCTCAACTCAGTTCTGATGAGACAGTATGCTTTCTTGCTAAAGCATCTGAAGAAATAAGTTGGCTTTGGCATAGAAGGTTATCTCATCTCAACTTTAAGAGTCTGTCTAAGCTGGCCTCCAAAGATCTGGTAGCAGGTTTACCCAAGTTCAGCTTCATCAAAGAAAGACCATGTAATGCATGCCAGCTCGAAAAGCAAACAAGGAGCTCATGCAAAGGCAAAGCAGTCAACTTAATTGACAGGCCCCTACAGTTACTACATATGGATCTCTTTGGGCCAATTCCAACTGTGAGCCTAGGAGGAAAGAGATACTCACTAGTCGTAGTGGATGACTACGCCAGATACACATGGGTGTTCTTTCTTAACTCCAAAGATGAGACAAGCTCCCAACTGATAAAGATGTTCAAGCTGGTGATGAATGAAAAATGAGAGACAATAAGGGCAATAAGGAGTGATCATGGCAGAGAGTCCGACTTCCCAGAAATGGATCAGTTCTGTGCAGACAATGGCATCAGCCATAACTTCTTAGCACCACGAACTCCTCGGCAAAATGGAGTAGCTGAAAGAAAGAACAAAACACTTATAGAAGCTGGAAGAACTCTACTAGCAGCAGCTCATCTGCCTGAATACTTCTGGGCAGAATCCATCAACACTGTGTGCTACACATAGAATAGATCTCTTGCACACTCTACGTTGAAGAAGACTCCCTACGAGCTGTGAAAAGGAAGAAGGCCAAATGTCAGTTACTTCCATGTGTTTGGCTATTTATGCTACATTCTCAACATTGGGAAGCAATATCTGACTAAGTTCCAACCCAAGTCAGATGAAGAAATCTTCCTTGGATATGCCACAGACAGCAAAGCTTATAGAGTGTTTAACAAGAAGACACTAAGTGTTGAAGTCTCGATCCACATCATCTTTGATGAAACAGACTCAGACAAGTCTGCACCACAAGACACTACGATTGACGATACCGACACTACGAATGAAGTGGTCGAGCCCAACACTACGACCATAGTTCCTGAAGGAGGAATCGTAGTGTCCGAAGAAGAAATCATAGAGAGAGATGCACCAGACGACGATTCTGATCAACAAGAACCAGAAGTTAATCTTGAAGAGTTCAGACAAGAAGGCACCAGAACTAATGTTCCAACAAGGAACAGATGGGCAAGAGATCACACTCAAGACCTAATCATTGGTGATCCAACTGCCAAAATCAGAACAAGATCTGTAACACGGAATGAATGTTTCTATTTGAGTTTTTTTCTCAAATAGAACCCAAGAAGATTGAAGATGCAATGCTAGATGCAAGATGGATTGAAGCCATGCAAGAGGAACTGAATCAATTCGAAAGAAGCCAAGTCTGGAGATTAGTTCAAAGACCAAAGAATCACCCAGTCATTGGCACCAAATGGGTCTACATAAATAAGATGGATGAAGATGGGGTGATCACAAGGAACAAAGCAAGACTAGTGGCCAAAGGTTATTCTCAAGAAGAAGGCATAGACTACGATGAGACCTTTGCACCAGTTGCCAGACTTGAAGCAATCAGAATATTCCTTGCATTTGCTGCCCACATGAAGTTTAAAGTATTCCAGATGGACGCCAAGAGTGCATTCCTAAATGGTGAACTTCAAGAAGAAGTATATATGGAACAACCCCCAGGTTTTGTAAATCCAACCCTCTCTAATTATGTCTATAGATTAGACAAAGCCTTATATGGACTTAAACAAGCACCTAGAGCATGGTATGAGACACTAACTAACTTTCTTATTGAAAAAGGATTCACTAGAGGTAGAGTAGACACTACACTATTTCTTAAGAAACACAAAGATAAAGTTTTACTAGTGCAAATGTAGATGATATAATCTTTGGTTCTACTGATGAAAATCTGTGCAAGAGATTTGCTAAGCTTATGCAGAGCAAGTTCAAAATGAGCATGATGGGTGAGCTAAATTTCCTCCTTGGACTGCAAGTGAAGCAAACTGATGAAGGTATATTCATAAGCCAAGCCAAGTACATCAAAGACTTACTTAAAAAGTACGGCATGGAATCAGCCTCTCCCATGAAAACACCAATTGCTCCAGTAACTAAGCTTGACAAAGATGAGAAAGGTAAAAGTATTGACATCACTCAATACAGATGTATGATAGGCTCCCTTCTCTACTTAACTGCCAGTAGACCTAATATAATGTTTGTAACATGTATATGTGCTAGATTTCAAGCTAATCCTAAGGAATCTCACTTAACTACTGTAATAAGGATTTTCAGGTATCTTAAAGGTACACCCTACTTAGGTTTATGGTATCACAAGGAGTCCTCATTTGAACTGACAGGATATTCAGATGCTGACTTTGCAGGATGCAAAATAGATAAAAAGAGTACTAGTGACACTTTTCAGCTGCTAGGAAATAGACTAGTGTCCTGGTTCAGCAAGAAGCAAAACTCAGTATCAACTTCAACATTAGAAGCTGAATATATTGCTGCAGGCAGCTACCGTGCTCAAATCCTATGGATGAAGAACCAGCTAGCAGATTATGGGTTTGATTTCAAATCTATACCCATACACTATGATAACATAAGTGCCATAGCAATAATAAATAATCCTGTCATGCATTCTAGGACCAAGCATATAGAAATAGGATATCATTTTATTAGGGATCATGTTCAAAATGGAACAATATCTTTGCAATACATCCTTACTGAAAATTAACTTGCTGATGTGTTTACAAAACCTTTAGATGAATCCAGATTTAATAAGCTGTTAAGTGAGTTAGGTATGTTAAATCTGCAACCATGAAATTCTATGCTCTAGATTGGTGTTAACCATGCAGATATAAAGGCTAAGTAAAAATCGTAGAGATGATTAAGAGAGACTATGATCATGGAGTGATCCAGACAAGGGAGGAAAGCTCACTATGATGACAGCACTACAAAGACCAAGTAACCCTTCTGATAAGTGCCTCAGGGACAAACCTGACCCTTAGCATATGTCTAAGAGGTTGGCCCTTCCTGAGCTACCTTAACTAAGATAGGATGATATCTCAGATTTCTTTGGAAATCGTAGAGTCATCATTTATAGAGCAGATCCAGCTAACGAACTCCACAGTTGTGGAGTGGTTCTCGGCATTCGTAGTCTTCTCTCAAGGACACACTATCTCAAGGGGAGCTAAGGACAAAATAGTGTTTCCATATGATTAAAACCGTGGAGTCCTGTAAAACTCGACACGTGTCCCACGATGCAGAACATATGGAGGGTAGTTAAATTCATTTTGAACTGCTTTTTGTCAGTTTACCTTTGAATTTCAAAAGACTATCTTTCTTTCTTTATCTTTCAAACAAAACCCTAAGTTTCAAAAAGCTAAGCCAAATTCGTCATTACAGGAAAATCAATTTACATCAATGGCTGCTTCCAAAGTTGTCTTGGGTTACCAGCTATGCTTTGACGGGTTTGGAGATGCTAGCCTAGAAATTCACAAAGTTCTTTCACTACTGAAGAAAGCTGGACTCGAAGAAGCTCTGAACACCATCACCCTGATCTATTCGAAGCTGGTAAAAGAATTCTATCACAATGGAGTCGTTGATGGAGATTCCATCCTCACCAAAGTCAAGGGCGTGCAGATTCGATTCAACTCCGTAAGCATAAACCTAGCCCTAGGTTTCATCAATGAAGGTCTTTCGTCATTAGAGAGAATCGACTTCCATGAAGGTCTGAAAAAGTTACACTACTCAAAGACTGAAGGAGAGAGTGGCGACAAGAAGAAAAAGTTTCCCCAAGAATATGAGTTCCTTGCTGATATTGTTGGAAAATGTATATGTTGCAAGGGCCTGGCCACGATTCTGTCAATGAGAATCAACTGAAGCTCATGACAACCATACGGTACAAAGTTCAACTCAACTATGGAGCTCTACTGATGGAATGGTTTGGGAAATGGATGGAAAGCCCCAAAAAGACCAAAGCACTGCAAAGATGCCCTATGGAAGGTTTATCAGCATCATTCTAGAGGCTACTCTGGGGGACGGGATTGAAGACAAAGAAGGTGTTTCTATCATTCCCAACAGAAAAATGACCCAGCAATTGTTCCAAAACTGGAAGAGAAACCCAGAAGAAAATGTAAAGATGATGTCTACAACTTCATCTGCTGTGAGGGAAGCCAAGGAAGAAGAAGAAGAAGTCAACCAAGAAAAGGCTGTGGCTCTGGTCAGAAAGAGCAAAGGGAAGAAGAAAGTGAATGAAGGAGCGCAAGTTGCTGAGGAGCCCCAAGGCTCAACCACTGATACACCTCAAGGAGGTATAAATACTGAGATTGAGTTTCAATGCCCTACCACTGAAAGAATTATTACTCTTAAAGCAACTCAATCACCAGAGGAGATTCAGAACGAGAAGAAGAAGAAGAGGGAGATGAGTGAGGATAGGGTTGAAGGTAGTTCTGAGCCTCAGAAAAGGAAGAAACGCAGCCACAAAACAAGGAAGTCTACACTAACTACGATTGTGGAGTCTTCACAAATCGTATAGTATAGGCTAGTCACCTCTATAGAAGGAGTTGCTGCAATAGCCTCTCAGCCTGAACAACCTATAAGGGCTAAAGCTGAAGAAGGTTCTAAGGTTGTGACTAGACCAAAGAGGAAGAAGACTCTGATAAAGAATTATATCCTTGAAAATGAAGAAATTTTAAAGGAAGATGAAAGAAGAAGGGCTGCTGAGAAAGCTGAATAAACAACTGAGCCGCAAGCATCTGGTCTAAATCAAGAAGAGGATCAGACAACAATCAGTCAAGCAGAAACCACTGTTGCTCCTGATCAAGTCATAATCAATGCTGAAGAGGAGCTATCTAAAGAAGTTGGTCATTCTGAAGAGGTTCTGATGGAAGAAGAAATAACTCGGTCTGAGGTAGAAGTGCCAGAAGCACTTAAGCTAAGCCAAGACGAAGTTCTGAAAGATACTTCGGAAGCTCAGGTTCAAAAAGGTGCTACAGCTGAGGGGGAGCTGTTAGAAGCACTAGAGCCAGAGAATACAAAAATTGAGGGGGAGCTACCTAAAGAAAATCTTGAAGTCCCCCCAATTCATGAAGAATTCGTAGAGTCTGCTGCTGCAGAAATGTTGAATATTACTGATGATGATGTGATGAATGATGTGGTGGAAGTTCATGATGCAGAGAGTGATGAAGAAGAGGATGATGATCTTGAGATCCTGTATATGGGACAAGATGGTGAAAGAATAGCAAACTACAATCAGCTGTTCAATTACTTGCCCATGATGCCATATCATAAAGATATGATTCTCAACTCCTGGAATCACATATTCTGGACATTCAAGGCATATCCAGCAATTTCAGTGCTCGCCTATGGATTCCCAAGAGAAAGGAGGTTTGCCCAGAAGCTGATCAAAAATGAGTTAACTTCAGAAGCTGAGCCAGAGGTATACATCACTCCTCTCTCTTTCATTAAGTACCACTCTCCATCATCTCATTTCAACCAATTCTACGAATTGCCCAAATGGTTGGAAGTGGTTCTGCAGCCACTCAATCAGTTTCCAGTTACAGAGTCCCAAAACTCTGTAGCTGATGAACTAAATAACCAACTTGTTCTCGTAGAGCCAACTGTTAATAATCCAATAGTGATTGAGCATATTACAAGAGTAGTCGAAGAAATGATTGCAAGCTCAACCATTGAGACACCAATTCTGGACGACACACTATGATTCATGCATATTGATCAATCTGATGTAGAAATCGTAGAGTCTCCAGAACAGCTCAACGAAATAGAAACATAGACACCTAAGCCAAACACTACGCCTATACAGCAAACACAAACACATGCCCCTCTAACCAAAGTAGACATTCCCTCATCCTCCAACAATGAATATTTTGACATGACACTTGCTCTAGCAAACATGTCAAGGAGAGATAAACACACTACGGTTCCTCCTCCTCCTGAGACATAACGAATTCTCGATTAATTGTCTCTAATGCCTACAAAGGATGAGTTAACTGCAACATTGAACCAAATGGGTTCAGAGTCTGGAGAGATTCTTGAAGCACACTCCCTAGCACTTCACATGAGAATCGATAATATTATCGACTCTGTCAAGACTCTGCCAGGAAATTTGGCAACTAAACTGTCCAAGAGGCTAAAGGAGGTTGTCAGTGAAATGGCTGATATCCTGAGTAAAAGGGATGTCATTCACTTTGCTGCAACAAAGAAGCACAAGGAGGCTATGGAGATCATGCAGAAGAATCAACAATCTCAAAATGAGCTGATGACCAAACAGATTTCAGAACTACGTGTCTCACTACAACAATTTCAAGCCTGCAGTGTAGCTCAAATTAATCAAAATAATATAGCAATGGAGCGGCTTCAACAACAAAGAAGACAAACTGAGGCTCTAGTCGAGAAAATCATAGTGACATTGCACTCAACCGATCTCAGATGCATGAGCTGGTAGAGGAAGTCAAGCGTCTCTCTGGCGATATTCGAACCCTTGATGCTGACATAAAGGTGGAGAATAATGAGCAAGGAGAAAGAGACAGAGGTAGCAGAGGTGGACGGCAAAGGCAAACACACATTCAACCACCTTAGCAGGGAAGGCAAAGGCAAACTCACATTAGTCAATCGTCGGGTGGCAACTCCAGGAGTCCAAGTTCTCAGCCTTCACAATCTGATCAACATCTGCAGCGTCCTCTCATGGCTATACCTCTTCAAAGGAGTCAAGGTCAAGCTTCTGGCTCATAAGGCATGACTTCTACTGATCAGCAGTCTCGAGAAGAGCTAGACGACATTACCTGGAGAGATGAGCAAACCAGAAGAATGAGAGCTGCAGAATATGCCAACCCTCCTAGAAATAAGAGGCAAAGAAGATAGAGATAAGTCTAAGCTTAACTGTATATTGATGTTTCTATGCTAGATTTTAATATCTTTTCAAACATCAATAAATTCATGCTTATTCTCTAGAAATTTCAGTTGCTCACTGAAACACTAAGCCATATTTACTTTCTAGCATTCTGCATTTAGAATCTGATGATATGATGCAAATCTCCTTGATTATATCAACATCAAATAGGGGGAGATTGTTGGGAATTGCATATTAATATTTGATATTGAAAGTAAATATAAATGCTTAAGTGTAAAGTCCTTCAAAGATCATATGTACAAGGACTTAGATAATAGATCAAAATGTTAGGTTGATCTGAGCTTTAATGTTTATCATTTATGTAAATAAATGTATAAAAGAAAAGATCAAAACTGTTAGGTTGATCTATCTGAGTTGTAAAAGTTAAAGCCTTGACAGAATCGTAGTCTGTCAAAGGTAGCATACAGAAGACAAGGCAGAATCGTGCAGCTTAACTGAAGATGTCCAGAATTGTAGTC
Organism: Panax stipuleanatus; assembly: GCA_020205555.1. Taxonomy (NCBI): domain Eukaryota; kingdom Viridiplantae; phylum Streptophyta; class Magnoliopsida; order Apiales; family Araliaceae; genus Panax; species Panax stipuleanatus. The sequence goes on along the minus strand of CM035124.1, from coordinate 121,890,901 downwards.
TGCCAAGAGAACCAAGTCTGTAGAGTCCAAGGCAAGATTTGTGGAGCTTAAGTGAAAGTATCAGAATCGTAGTCTGCATTTGGAAGCCACACTAAAAATCATGGAAAAGATCCGAGTGCCTGCCAAGCTAAGTCAAGAAACGCAGTGTGCTCTCAAAAACGTGGAGTCTGCAAGACAAGTAAGAAGGAATCGTAGTATGCCAAAGAGCTTAAGAAAAATCATAGTGTTCTTTACGATCAAGTCTGAGTAAAGCCTAGTGCAAGCCAACACATAGTGATTATGGTACAATGACCATAATCGTAGTGTTCCTCCACTTAGCATCCAAGTTCGTAGTTCTGATGAAGGGAAGAAGAGCAACAAATGAGGAAAGACTTATAGCCATTGACAAATTGATGGTCCCAATGATTCTATAATTCATCCTTAGTACAAATCGAAGAAGTGTATTGAAGAAGCTGTAATACCTGAGAATTTCCATATATTATTAAATAAATATATTAATGGAAATGAGAATTTATTTGAATATAAATGATTTTGTGTTATGAGATGAATTAATTCAATTATATATAATTGAATAATTATAATAATTGAGAAATTGGTGGAGTTTGTGATAAACTCGTTGATTGCCTTGTGTGGCACAGTGACGTAATATAAGAATGATTATATTAATTTAAGCGAATTGTTAATCGAAGAATATTAATTAACTGTTATAAAATACTAATGAGGATTGATTAATAATATGTGATTATTATTATTGCAAGAAACATAATAATAATGAGCAACGTGTTTATAAATATAATAAGATTTATATCAAAGTGATAGTTAATCATATAAAGGTTAATTAAATTGTTATGGAGGTTAACAATTATATTGATTGATGTAGGATATGTGTATATTATTAATTAATATTCAATTTATAAGATGAGAAATTATATGTGCAAGCATGCGAATTAAATGTATAGTAACTATATGTTATGATATGTGTAGGTGACAAATGATGTGTGGATATACATTAAAATAATGTATCATGGATCTATTATAAATAATTATTGAGTAATACAATTTAATAATATATGATATAATGTAATGTGGTAGTATCCGATTGTATTATATCGGTAAGATAAAATGTACATAGATTATATGTATTCAAATTGCATTTATTACATTATGGGGAGAACATTGTAATTATAACCTAAGAGTACATATAATATATAACATAAGTGTAGCATATAGTCCATTTGTAAGAATGCTGAGATTTGCTTGGCTTGTCCCAATATAATAGTCACTCTCCTTTCCCTCATTCACGTGCACAGCCATTATGGCCTAAGCCTATTGCTTCTCCTTAAACTCAGTAAATTTCCATAGCCTTGTAGCAATGATGAGCAAGGGAGTGGTTTTAATGATGGATTCTAACAACTAAATACCTACCATTCTATAACCTTCATGCAATTTGTCAATCCGTTAGTTTGATTTTGGAGTTAGAAGCTTGGACTGTGTATTCATTCTTCTATATACAGGAACTCCCTGCACCTTCATTTCATTGCTGAAATATTTCTAAGAGAAGAGAGTATACTGTGATTGTCTATTTAGTTCAGAAGGAATTTCTATAGTAGCATCAGCAAGCTTACTCCATAACAGAGGTATAAATCCTCTTCGTGTCTTCATTTTCATTTTCTGTCAAAAGAACTCCATTGTTGTTCTCTGAGTTTTGTTGAAATTCTTGATTAAGCCAAATTGGTTCATGATTGGTTTGTAGAACCCTTATATTGTTGTTATATGAACATACACACATGATGGAACCACTGAATAGTCTTTCATTTCCATTGTTCCTCTTCAATTTCTATAAATACATGAAATTCGTAAATTAGTTAGAGTTCATGAAATTGGGAATTGATAATTGCTATTGACTGTTATATAAGCATATATGTATGTGTTAGTAAGTTAAACAAGTCGAATATTTGGGTATGTTGAAATCGATGAAATGGGAGGTTTTGGGTCGATTTTCGCTGCAGTCTGAACCGCAGAAAACTGCCTCGACGCCGCAGCGCCGCAGCCCGCGTCGCAGCCCGCGCCGCAGCCCGCGCCGCAGCCCCACACGCGCCGCAGCCCGCGCCGCAGCGCCGCACGCAGCGCCACTCGCGCCGCAGTGCCAGTATTAAGCTACTGTTGCCGCGCCGCAGCGCCAGCCTCTGTGTTCAGTTTTCTGCATTCTGCAACAAAACTGTTATGTACCAATTGTTTGATTTTTGTTTAAACAAGCATGGGAGCATGATTAATACATATATATAAACCTAATGAGGCAATGTAAGCATGTTTTAGTATATTAGCATGCATGGTTAACCAAACGACACATAGTTTGGAAACGAATTTAAAGTTTCATAAACACGTTAACATATATGAAGCATGTATACATTCTGACTTTTCGAGCATGTTTATAGGGCCTTGAAATACATGAAAAGCATGTTAACTTACATATATAGGTTTCATAAGGAAGCATGAACATGATAGACCTTATTAATGAACTATACTAACAAAGTATAAGCTTTGAACGTGAACGTTGGTATGTTATGACGAGAATTAGAATTTGACATTTATGGACACATGTGATAGTACTCTTAGACTCATTCATGTGTCATGCATGTATATATACCATGATTAGTTGCCGTGATTAAAGTTTAGCATGAACAAAGCATGTTTTCAAGATAATAACAATGCTAGCTACATATATGCAATACGAGTACTCATGAGCATGACTAATACAAGTTATATGAATATCTTATGTGTTTAAAAGAAATCATGTTAGACCATATGAGTTCGTGTCCTTGAATGGCTTTAAGTATTAACTTAAGAACCTATACCATGTACGATTGGATTTGGAAAAGTTATACAAGCATGAAAGTATCCTTTAAATATGAATACATGCTACGCGATATTATATGATGTTACTTGAACCCGATTTTGACGGTTAACTTAAGGAGATGCCGTAACTTGCTAAAATGAAATATATTTAGTATTGATTGTGGTCTTATGTGATATTAATAATATGCAAGCATGTTTGCTAATTGTTGAGATCTTATATAATATGAGAATGCGTTTAAACTCTAAAGAAGGAACGTTAAGGATAGAAATTATATTCTATATAACTGTGTAGCTAGGTAAAACTTAGCTTATGTGTTGATCGTATATTCAAAGAGAAAATGTGAAGTTAAATTATATGACTAATGAATATCATATATATACGTAACTGTATTACGATAGGAATTCGAAAGTGTTGATTGCTTTTCGTGGATAAACTACGCTAAAGGCAAGCTCTCTTACTTACACTCTTTTAAAGTGCAAGTATCCTAACCGACGCATTTACTTTATGCAAGAAAATCTATGATTGTGAAAGTTTCCTAACTTATACTCTTTTACTATGCAAGTATCCTATCTTGTGTATTGCGAACTAGTTTCCTATTTAATCGGTTGAATCGAATTAGCATACTTGAACTCTTATTTCATTAAAGCCATTATTCATGTTGAACTTAGTATTGTTCTTGAATATTGTGAAAGTGTCTATGCCATTTGATTCGGCTGGAGTTATGTTATTGAAAAGCAACCCAAACTAATTGATTGGTGCGGGATCTTATATTTGATTGAGAAGAACAACCTTCTTTGAAGGGACTATATAATTGTCGTAGAACCGACGTGCACACTTGAGTATGGTTGATTGTTATGCATAACAAGGGTACTTTAGGCTGATCACCTGTTGTACCTGTTTTTGTTGGATTTTCAGTTTATTACTGTCAATTCTAGTAGAAGTTCATAGTCCGTAGTGACTACTCAGTATTCAATTATTTGAAATCTTGAATTGACTTATTATTGAATCATATTGATATTATCTTGTCCTTAGCGACTGATATTGAGAACTGTTGATATTCTTGTTATTCTTGAACTATCAAATCTTGTTATACCCTTTCGAGAATTGAGAATCTTATTACTCACCCTTATTGTATATTACTTGCTGGGCAATTTGTGCTCATTCTTGCTTTCCCTAAAACATTTCAGTTAAGGCAGAGCATGGTGAACCTTCGGGCGTTGATAAGGGCAAGGGCAAAGCTACCAACTAGCTTATGTCTGTTATGTTTTAAATATATTAATATTGTATGAAGATGATGTAGTAAGACTGGATTTGATTATGTTTAAGCTTAAGTTAGATTATGTAATAAGTCGTTAACTGATATTATTATGTAATCTATTAAGTACTGTAGGTTGCGAGACTTGGGCGAATAATTATAATAAATCATTGTAAATTATTCTAGAATAGATTTTCCGCTGTGATCGTATGATATTTAATTATTATTATTGTGATGAATTACCATGAGCACGTGATGAACCGAATTCGAGAGACCAAGTGGCGGTCCTGGAATTTGGGGGCGTCACAGAAGCTAAGGAAAGGACTAAATCACCTGCTGAAAACATCTTTTCAGGTGTTAGGTGAGATTGCAGTCTGTTGTGTCATTGGGCCAGTCGGCTATGCAGCAGGAAAGCAGGATGTCAACATCAACTGCACAGAAATGTCTGAAGCATTTAATGCTGCAATGTGAGCATTCAAACGAAAACATTTTTGAATGACTCTTTTATAAGGAAATCAGACAAGGATTCAGACTAAGCAAGCAAGATACAAAAAGAAAGAATATCAAGAGAAAAGCTCAAGAACACTCAACGATCAACTCTACGAATCCTGAAAGAGGAAAGCTTGCTTCGCTACTCAGTTCTTCAGAACTAATGCTTAATTGCATCTGAGTAGCACATATCAGAATACAACTCTCAATCCAAGGTGTTCCAAGTCAAAAGGACTTGAAGAGTTCTAAGTGAACTAAGAAGAGTACCAAGGCTACTGACCTTGAAGAGTTCTAAGTGAACTAAGAAGAGTACTAAGGCTGCTGGCCTTGAAGAGTTCTAAGTGAACTAAGAGAAGTTCCTAGGCTGTTGGCCTTGAAGGAATCTAAGTTATTCAAGTTGTAAGAAGACATCCTTAGTGAATTTCCTACTCGTGGAGTAGAAGAGTGGATTAGGAGCCTTGGCTGCTCTGAACCACTTAAAACCCCTGTGTCTCATTGTCTCTCATTAACTGCTATAACTGTTATATCTGTTATAACTGCTATAACTACTTATCAAACCATAACTACAATATCTTAAAAGGGGAACAAACATATATTCCGCTGCTGTCAGTATATTCAATACTAACAAAGTATTTTAAACAAAGAAATTTTAAAATATCTATTCAACCCCCCTTCTAGATAACTAACGTGCATTTGGGAACTAACATACATGACCTAACTATGCATGAAATGCGAATCAAAATTGTCATGCTTGTACTAAGTTGCGTTAGCTTAGTTTAGAACAATTTTTAAAGAAAACTTGAAGGTTTTAAAATAAATTTGATAAAACTTATGTACCTTGAGTTCTTTCCATGATATCATATGTTTACAGCTTAGTTATGTATGCAAATGAGTATGAGATATGATTCAAAGTTGCATTGCATATTTAGTTTGCTTTGACATGAATTTTCAAAAGAAAGCTTGGAAATTTTGAAACTAAGATTGAGGAATATTGAGTTACTTATGTTCTAGCCTTATGTGCAAGCATGATAGAACTTTTTATGTCCCTAAACACGACCTATATGTTTGCATATCTAATTATACACAAAGTAAGTTATTCAAGAATGTGTTTAGACAAGTTTTTAAGTGGCAAACGGTACTAACTATATGTAAATGGATTGAATACATGTGAGCATGCATATTACAAGTTGTATAACATCATTGCATGGTTAGATGATTAATATGGTTAACCTTTTTATTTCGTAAACTTAGTTGGCCTTAATTCCATTGAAACTCCAATTAGTATCATAATGTGTAAATATGAACTTGGAATGACACTAGGGGAGGCTAAGACCTCTTAAGGTGTGTATATGTTATGCGATAGTACCCATTCATGCTAGAATAGAAACAAAAAACCAGAAAAATCAAAGCCAAGTCTGGTCTGGCCAAGGAGCTGCGCAGCTGCGCCCTCACCAGGCCATACAGCAGCGCAGCTTCGCCATCCTACAGTTTGGTCTGACAGTTTTATTAATAATATGAAACTTGATGCATATGTGTATGAAAGTCTTAAGCTATAATACATGACCATAATGAAGTTTTAAGTACTTAAGTACGTAGTGACAATATGGAATCAAGGATATAAAAGGCTTTCACAAGTTTTTCTAAATAAGCTTTCAAAAAGAAAGTTAATGATAATTACGAAGCAACATGGTTAAATAATGCGCTATATGAGGGTTGATGATATAACTAGGATAGGACTTAATGTATGTGCCTAGCTTACAAATTTGAGTATGCGTAAGGTTGTTGGTTTATGTATAAAGCTTGAATAACTAATGAATATATGTATATACATAACTATGATACAATAGGACTTCAAGTTGTTGTTAAGCTATAGATTGTTAAACTACGCTTAAGGCAAGTTCTCTAACTTCATTCTTATATTTACTGCAAGTATCTAAACTTTATCTCATGTTGTGCAAATTTCAAATTGTTGTTATATCAACTATATCTATGTTGAGCAAATATCTATATTCGTCTAAATCATTATTCATATTCAGAAATTGATTATATATCTTGATTCATGTTGCGAGCATTAAACTTATTGTTCCTAAATGTATTGTAAAAGTTGTCTAATCTATTTGATTCGGCTAGACTAATATCATGTGTTAGAAAGCGATCCAAACCAATTGTTTGGTACAGAATCTTATAAATCTACTGAGATGAACAACCCTCATTGAAGGGGAAATTATATAACTGTCGGGGAACTGACGTGCGCACAAACAACATGTTTAAATGTTATGCATAATTTAGGGTACTTTAGGCTGATCACCTGTTGTACTTGTTTATATTAGATTTTTAGTAAAATACTGTTAATTCTAGCAGGAGTTCTTGGTCCTTAGTGACTACTTAGTGTTCAGTCTTTTTAGAACTTTAAAATGATTAATCCTTTGAATTCTGTTGATATCTTTCAATCCATGGTGATTCTTATTTCAATTCAAAGAATATATTTAGAACAATTGATATTTCTTGTTATTCCAAAATTATCATTTACTGTTATATCCTTGAAATCTCGACACTTATACCTGTACACCCTTATTTTTATATACTTATTGAGCAAATTTTCTGCTCACCCTTGCTTTCTTTAAACCTTCTAGTAAAAGCAGAACGTGGTGAAACATCAGGAAATAATAAGGGCAAGGGCAAGGCTATGGAGTAGCTTTGTTCCTTTAAGTTAGAAGTTTAATATTATCCAGTTGTAATAAGACTTATTTAATATTATGTACTAAGTTATGTTTGAACTTAAATTACGTAATATGCGAGTAATGGTTGCGAAACCTTGGAACGAGAATAATTATATTAAATCAATGTAAATTGTTCTATCATTCCGCTGTATGAGTTATTAGTGTATTATTAGAATTAGATCGTGAATCACCGAATTTGAGATATTAGTGTCTGAATTGGGGGGGGGGGGGTCACAGGTTGGTATCAAAGCCTTAGGTTATAAACCTTAGGAGCAAGAATCTGTAACACCCCCAAATCCGGGTACTTCGATTCCACGAGATTTGGTGCTAACTATCTAAATAAAACATACATCTTCCCAATAATAAGGAATGCAAAATAAATTACAACCTCATCATTACATAAAATCTTCCTTATAAAAAGGATTACAACCTTAATCCAAAAATATCCCAGGTTTGCTAACCTTAACATAACAAATAAGTGCGGAAATAAATTCCATAAACGAAGTCTTATTAAAATCAAAATTAAAGACAATAAGTCTTCACTTGTTCATCCTGCCTTTCCCTTTACTTGTTGATGTAACAACCCCAAAATTCATACAATACAACTCTCGACATCGGTCGTTAACAATACATCGAACTTCTAACTTTACATCATTATCTGGAACTTTAAACATGGTCCAAAATAATAACAATTCAGCCAAAGTATATAAATCTTCATGCATTACATCTGATTCATTTCTTGCAAGTAGCACATAGCGTTACCTTGAATCCTTAACTTGCAAAAGTGATTATTCGCAAAATTGAGCTCGACAGCTCAGTAAGATCTAATAGTTTTCATGCATCACATAGCAAATAGCAACATGCTCAACATACATCTCATAAATATTTGACTAACACAACATACATGCTGCAGTTCATATAACAAGTATAAAGATTGAGTTCTTTACTCAATCAGCATTCATTACTCAATCAACATAGTCATAAATTGACTTTAACATTTCATACTTTCAACATATATATAACACATCATGATCTTTGAAATAACGATTTAAAATTTTTAATCATCAAGTTCACATAGCAAATAGAAACTGTAAGACTTGCCTTGATCGTTGTTTACCAATAACAGTTTAACAGCTTACAGCTATCTGCACTTCACGTGCCCTACACAATTATATAATCATACACATCAACTATTAGTCATATAGCAACGCATAGTAGTTGTAATGTAAACTTTACTCTACATCCCATAACCCTTCTTATTAATCAATACATAATGTTCAATTTGATTGTGTTAAATTTTGGCTTATATCTCACTATATTTCTTCTTAGGTCATACCCGAAGTTCGTTCAAGTGTTTAAGTCTTGCTAGGACTACTTATTGGTTTTATATTAACCTCCTTTCATATCTTATAATATTCATTTCATTTGAATTGAAATATTTTTTTACGTTCATTAACACTTGTCAAGGCGTTTCGACGTTCATTCGTCACACGCCTGATTCGTCTCTCTTGTGTATGCTTAGTATGCTTATAAAACTTATTTAATACATTATTTATTAATGTTATGCATCATTATATTTACTAATATTCTCGTTTTATAACTAAGAACAACATCTTTTATTGTTAGAAGCACTACACTTGCATACGTGCATGCCCGACGCCCTCCGATTGCCTCCGAATACACATCAGTCCCAAAAATGACCATTTTAACCCCTACTAATGACCTCAAATTGAAAAACTTAAAGAACAAAAGTTGTAGGTATATTCTTCCTTGTTCCGAATCATCTTAAATCTCCTCAACTGGAGTTCGTATGAAAAAGTTATGGTCGTTCTACTACAGAAGGTCAAAACAGTCACACCTGACACACCTAGAGCGTAGCTGCGCCCAATTATGCCTTCAAAACAGAGCAGCTGCAGCTACGCCCCAATAGACTTTTGGCACAACGCAGCTGCGCCCGTTAGCAGAGCCAGAATTTGCAGTTTACTGTTCTCGTGATTTTTGAACTTTTTCTCCTTCTAAGCTTCATAACTTGAGTTACACACATCCAATTGAGTCTGTTTTTGACTCTAAGGATTCGTAATTCATAGAACTACAACATACCAAAGAATCAACAATTTATAGAACCATTAACTAACATAAATCTTGACCCAAAACTCATATTCATACTAAATTTTCATGTTTTAACATGTTTAGCGAATTGATTCACTGTGAATTCGTTTCTTAACCAAATTGATTCATTCAACTTGCTTTCTTTTCATTTTTTTTCAACGTATTAACAACACCTACTATCAATTTAAGGTTATATCCATGAATTAACCATCAATTTTGACTCCAACGTAAGCTAAAATGTACATATTCTACTAAAACTAAAATTCTTCATCTTTAACATGTTTTCATGGATTTGATTACTGAAATTCATTTACAGCATACATATAATGGATTATAAACATCCAATAATTCATATAACACTTATCTAACCAAATCATCAACTACAATATCCAATTATTATGAAAACTCAAGAACACACGAAAACTAAGAACAAAGAGTTGAATTATTACCTTAATCCTTGATTAAGTTTTGATAGATGATGAGAATGGCTCTGATAATCTCTTCTTGATTCATTTCTTCTCAATCTTTCTCTTTCAAACTTACAGAGTGTATTTTCTCTTTTTCTTTCTCTACTCTCTCTTTCTTTGTTCTTATTTTTCTAAGTTAACGTATATGTAAAACTATTATACGTAATAATAAGTATAACTAATATATAACATTACTGACAAATACATAATGACTATATTAAATATATAGCAATTATAATTTATTTTGAATTTTAAAAGTCATAGGGCTAGTTTGGCAAAACAGTTTATTTTTGAAAAAAACATATTTTTAATAGATAAGGCTCCGTTTGGCAAAACAGAATTAAAACATGGGCAAGGGCCTTGTTTGGTAAAACTAATTTAAAAATCCCTTTTTAAATTCTTTTAATAAATCCTTTAATACATATTTTTAATGTTATACTTTAATTAATTAAATCTTAATATTCTAATTTAATTAATTAAAAGTTAACATCAATTAATCACATAAAAACTATAATTACTCGCTAATTATAATTTCATGTAACAATTACTACACAACTTCATCTAATTTAACTATCCCAATTAAATTAGAACTATAACATAAAATTATTACATATTAATTAAATTAAATATTAAATATTTATTTAATTAATATATTGTACTTAATTAAATTACTTCACAACAATCACATAAATTATTTATTTTACTCAATAAATAAATCAATTAAAATATTTATTTAATTCAATAAATATCAAAATTTTTATATAAAATTCTCTTCACACCAAATCACATATTTCACAATATATAGCACATATACACATACTCAAACTCGAAACATCTCATAATAAAAAATTTATTTATTAAATTCTCATTTATTAATTCTTGAAAATCCAAGTTGTCACATCCTTCCCTCCTTATAAGTATTTCGTCCTCGAAATCAACGAAACCTCTCTTACTCGGTTTTCATTAAATTCTCTTCCAAAATTTATCGTTGAATAACTTCAAAACATTACCTTATCAAAAGTTTATATATATATATATATATATATATATATATATATATATATATATATATATATATATATATATACTACTCCATTCATTTCTTCAACAAATTTTAGGTTTTATTTTATAACCTTCAATTAAACTCAATTATGTTTCAACTATTATCTATCCTTTAACCCGTTCATTTCCTTTCTAAGGATCATTACCATATACTCTACTCGTCGAATTCATATACTTCATAATTCACTATCTTGTAAGTATTCGGGTTATCACATTCACCCCTTCTTCTAAGAATTTTGTCCTCAAAATTTTTAATCATTAATCTTTATATATCAATCTATCAAAATAGATTTTTACGTTAATCTTTATTCACTGGATTATTGCGTTCTACAACTACTTCTTTCTAAGGAATATCTTTCTTGCCACATTCACCTTCAGAATAATAAGAATCTTCCACAATTGCTCAATAATTGGGAAGTAGTAATAATAACTAAGGAATTTAAAATATTCCAAATCATGCTGAGGGGTCACAAGACCTTGAACTTATATTTAGGTTTAATAGTGCTTCATCCCCGGTACTTCACACTATACATCCTACATCGGTGCTCTAGGTGATCAGTCTATTGCACCACTACGTCGTGCACAAATGTAGTACATCGTAACGACTATATGCGTAACACTCGGAACTATTGTCTCCGATAACATGTCCCCTTTTATAGGGTTGTTCACCTCAGCTTCTTAACATCTGAATCCGCACCAAAACAATTTGGTTTGGCATCATTTGACAAAGAACGCTCGAATTTCATAAACATCTTTCAATATTTGTCTAGCTGAATCAAGTAGCATAGACTTTTAACAACAATTCAGACATCAATAAATATATATATATATATATATATATATATATATTTAACCAACTCAATAAATATAATTTTTTTTATATAGTTTTCTAAAACTAAAAATAAATAATTTTTTTATAATATCATGATACCGTACCGTCGTAATGGTACGTTGAGGACTCCGTCATTATATGACGTCGTCATACTACATACCATAGTGGGCTGACGATCCTACGATCACATCCAACACTAGGTTTAACTGCATTGATGACTTCCTCGATTATTATTTTTACACCATATCAAATGATGCATATAAATATATAAAATAAATTTTGAAAATTTTAAATCATTTTTTGTCTAGCTGAAGCAATTAGCATAAACATGTGAATAATAGCACTGTTTTAAAAATCCATTGGTTCAATCATTTGATCCAATATTTTTTAAAAGACTCAGAAGTGCAAACATCAGCACGAAGTCAATAAATTTCTAAAATCTAGCATAGATAGATGATTTAGAATATTCAATTTTCCTCCGTCAATATTAATTTTTACTCCACCAGTTTCATTACTTACTCATTCTATCAATCTTCAGCACCATCAATGCTTTCTATACCATAACCTGTCATACCCAGTATAGTTCATCAAACTTACCACACTTTGGAAGTTCAGGAACTTGCCACAATAATTTGAGTTTAAGAACTTGTCCTAGCAATACGTAGTCCAAGAATTGATCAGGGACTGTCTATACGCTTAGAGGTTCAAAAACATACATACGATTATGAGTCACGAACTTACCATGAACATGAGTTTTAAGAACCGCACCTAATCTTAATATCATCTAATCTAATCTTAATTGTCTCTAACTATTAAATATAAACATGGGACAAGAATCACCTTCTCACCATATATATATCGATAGCGCGACACCAATATTCCAATGATTATCCATGTGATAAACCAAGTGTAAGCACAAAACCCCTGCCCTTACAAAGATTTGTACAACTCAGCTACCATGAGTCCTCAGTTGAAATCTCACTTAACTCTATCTTGCTCATAACTTGCTCTTTGGTCGATACGAATTTTCTATATCTCATTGTTTATAACTCCTCGTGAGTTTATCTCGTATTATATCATAGTACATTCTCTTTATAGCATCAAACTATAACTATTCAATCATTACATACCATCTGTCTTTTACAACTTTAAAAGATCACGCTGTGATCTTATTCTATAATCATCTCCCCCATGATTCTTTTCTTATCTCATGATCGTTTTGTTTTACAATCTTCTTATCTTTATCTTTCATCATGTCATATTATGAATTCATTTATGCTTTTAATCTTATAGACTTTGTCTATTCATCATTATTCGTCATCTTTATTATTGGAGTTAGGTAACTCCTGATTCTTTTTTTTATGTCTCTTTAAGATTCTTCTTTGAATCTTCTTGTTTATTTATCAATTCTTCCTTTAAGAATTTCTAACTTCATTCATATTGCTCAATATTTTATTAGAGTTTACTCCTCGTCATTCTCATCTTCTTCTTATAATATTTCTAAGACTTAACTCATCCTAAACATCTACGTATGTGAAAAGAATCACTTTTTCAACATACGTAACTTAAACTTAACTTCTTATAACCTAAGGTCATAGCCTAAGGTACTGTTACCTAAGGTGTATAACCTATCAGCTTTGATACCAACTGTAACGATCCCAAAATTCATACAATACAACTCTCGACATCGGTCGTTAATAATACATCGAACTTCTAACTTTACTTCATTAATCGGTATTAAACTTAATATAATGCGGAATAATTAAAACTTTTATATTTTTCTTTCTTCATTACCCTGAATTTCAACCTTTATCATTACATATCTTTGATTCAAATTTATTTCATGAATCATTACATCAAAGTTGCTATACAAAATCTTACATTACAAGTCAATGTCTATTAACCATCATACATTATCAAATACATTATCTGGAACCTTAAACATGGTCTAAAATAATAACAATTCAGCCAAAGTATATAAATTTTCATGCATTACATCTGATTCATTTCTTGCAAGTAGCACAGAGCGTTACCTTGAATCCTTAACTTGTAAAAGTGATTATTCTCAAGATTGAGCTCGACAGCTCAGCAAGATCTAACAGTTTTCATGCATCACATAGCGCATAACAACATGCTCAACATACATCTCATAAACATTGGACTAAGATAACATACATGCTGCAGTTCATATAACAAGTATAAAGATTGAGTTCTTTACTCAATCAGCATTCATTACTCAATCAACATAGTTATAAATTGACTTTAACGTTTCATACTTTCAACATATATATAACACATCATGCTCTTTGAAATAACAATTTAAAATTTTTTATCATCAAGTTCACATAGCAAATAGGAACTGAAAAGACTTGCCTTGATCGTTGTTTACCAATAACAGTTTAACAGCTTACAGCTATCTGCACTTCATGTGCCCTACACAATTATATAATCATGCACATAAACTATTAGTCATATAGCAACGTATAGTAGTTGTAATGTAAACTTTACTCTACCCTTCTTATTAATCAATACATAATGTTCAATTTGATTGTGTTAACTTTCGACTTATATCTGACTATATTTCTTCTTAGGTCATACCTGAAGTTCGTTCAAGTGTTTAAGTCTTGCTACGACTACTTATTGGTTTTATATTAACCCCCTTTCATATCTTATAATATTCATTTCATTTGAATTGAATTGAAACATTTTTTTTACGTTCATTAACACTTGTCACGACGTTTCGACGTTCATTCGTCACACGTCCGATTCGTCTATCTTGTATATCATTGTATGCTTATACAACTTATCTAATACATCATTTATTAATGTTATGCATCATTATATTTACTAATATTCATGTTTTATAACTTAAAACAACATTTTTTAATTTCGGATGCACTACACTTGCATACGTGCATGCCCGACGCCCTCCGATTGCCTCCGAATACACATCAGTCCCAAAGATGACCATTTTGACCGCTACTAATGACCTCAAATTGAAAAACTTAAAGAACGAAAGTTGTAGGTCTATTCTTTCTCATTCCGAATCATCTTGAATCTCCTCAATCATAGTTTGTATGAAAACGTTATGGTCGTTCTACTACAGAAGGTCAAAACAGTCACACCAGACACAGCTAGAGCGCAGCTGTGCCCAATTAAGCCTTGGAAACAGAGCATCTGCACCCAAGATGGTAGCTGCGCCCCAATAGACTTAGGGCACAGTGCAGCAGCGCCCGTTAGCAGAGCCAGAATTTGCAGTTTACTGTTCTCGCAATTTTTGAACTTTTTCTCCTTCTAATTTTCATAACTTGAGTTATACACATCCAATTGAGTCCGTTTTTGACTCTATGGATTCGTAATTCATAGAACTACAACATACCAAAGAATCAACAGTTTACAGAACCATTAACTAACCTAAATCTTGACCCAAAACTCATATTCATACTAAATTTTTATGTTTTAACATGTTTAGCGAATTCATTCACTACGAATTCATTTCTTAACCAAATTGATTCATTCAACTTGTGTTCTTTTCGTTTTTTTCAACGTATTAACAACATCTACTATCAATTTAAGTTTATATCCATGAATTAACCATCAATTTTGACTCCAACATAATCCAAAATGTACATATTCAACTAAAACTTAAAATCTTCATCTTTAACATGTTTTCATGGATTTGATTACTGAAATTCCTTTATAGCATACATATAATGGATTATAAACATCCACTAATTCATGTAACACTTATCTAACCAAATCATCAACTATAATTTCCAATTATTATTAAAACTCAAGAGCACAAGAAAACTAAGAACAAAGAGTTGAATTATTACCTTAATCCTTGATTAAGTTTTGATAGATGATGAGAATGGCTCTGATAATCTCTTCTTGATTCTCAGAATCACCAATTTCTTCTCAATCTTCCTCTTTCAAACTTACAGAGTGTATTTTCTCTGTTTTCTTTCTCTACTCTCTCTTTCTCTGTTCTTATTTTTCTAAGTTAACGTTTATGTAAAACTGATATACATAATAATAAGTATAATTAACATTTAACATAACTAACAAATACATAATGACTATATTAAATATATAGCAAGTATAATTTATTTTGAATTTTAAAAGCCATAGGGCTTGTTTGGCAAAACAATTTATTTTTTAAAAAAACATATTTTTAATAGTTAAGGCCCCGTTTGACAAAACGAAATTAAAACAGGTGCAAGGGCCTTCTTTGGTAAAACTAATTTAAAAACCCCTTTTTAAATTATTTTAATAAATTCTTTAACACATATTTTTAATATTATACTTTAATTAATTAAATCTTAACATTCTAATTTAATTAATTAAAAGTTAACATCAATTAATCACATAAAAATTGCTACATAACAATTATAATTACTCGATAATTATAATTTCATGTAACAAGTACTACATAACTTCATCTAATTTAATTATCCCAATTAAATTAGAACTATAACATAAAATCATTACATATTAATTAAATTAATTATTAAATATTTATTTAATTAATATATTACACTTAATTAAATTACTTCACAACAATCACATAAATTATTTATTTTACTCAATAAATAAATTAATTAAAATATTTATTTAATTCAATAAATATCAAAATTAATATATAAAAAAAATTTCACACCAAATCACATATTTCACAATATATAACACGTACACACATACTCAAACTCGAAACATCTCATAATAAGAATTTTATTTATTAAATTCTCATTTATTAATTCTTGAAAATCCGGATTGTCACAGTTGACGGTACATCAAAGTTCTCGGCTTTAACTATAAGAGATTATTAAATATGCACGAGTGAGCAAACAAAAGCTCACTTGGAATACAACAATAATATGACATAACTAAATAACTTCAAAAAATTTGAATAACTTTATTTTCATCAACAATAAAGAATTGAATAATAATTCTTTTATCAATATTTAGAATTTCGAATATTGAAATCATCTGAGGGTCATAAGACCTTGAACTATGTCCTAGGTTATAAACATTTTCGTTTAAAATCTTTTAACAGTCATTTAGACTATGGACTCTCAACTCGTACTTAGGGGGAATCAGCCCTTCGTGCCATGTATTGTGCACAAACATTTAACGCTTTCGTATAGTAACCTCCCCTAATAAATAGGGTTGTTCATCTCAGTAATTGATACAATTCCGCAGCAAAGAAAGTTTGGTTTGGATAGCTAAAAGGAAATTTAGAGTTTTCAACTATCATCAACTAAGGAGTAGTTGAATCGACTAACAATAACTTAACAGTTCGATAATATAAGAATTATAAACCAAATATAAGTCATAACAATAGACTTCATAATAACTAGGCATGCTTTAGAAATAACTTAAAGCATTTAAAAGATTGAGTAGATCTTGTTTGAACAAATAAGTCAAGATCGCATTACTTCAATAATAACTTCCATACTTGTTCATTATGAACATTTGAGTACAAAATAACATGTATAAGAATTAACAAGTTAAGAATCGGAAACAAACTTGTATAATATAAAGAGTAAGGGTTAGAGAACTTGCACAATATAAATAACAAGTTTTTAGGGATAGGAAACTTGCCTCAAGCGCAAGCTACACTTTACAATATACAATCACTTCCCTAATTACCCTACATAGTATATTACGTTCATAATACAAATTAGTTCCTAACTATGATGTTTAACCATAGAACTACTTACTCAAGTTCAACTTAGCAACATGGTTTACAACTTAAGTCACTAATTATACACATACGTGAGTCTAAACTCACAATCATGAACCTCATACACGTATAGCACTTTAAACTATTATATCGTACTCTATGATAATAATTTTCAAGTACACATATAATATATCAATATGAGATTTCAAATTATCTTAAACATATTAAAAATATGTTATCTCATTGTCTAATACACTTAACATGTCATCACTTTATGTTAGCTAAACAAACACTGCACAAAAACTACACGAAGCATAAAAAAGTTTCCCCAACAGCCACTACCCTTGCTTGGGCGGGGTTCCCTAGGCATAATCCCCGCTGGGGCGGGGGGCCCCTACTGATGGGTTCCCCCCAGGTCGCGATCGTACAGAGAAATAAGCCAATTTGGCTTATTTCTTAGCACCAAAGTCTGATTTTTACCAACATAATACACATGAAACTTTATAAAAATAAAATTTTAGACTCCTAACATGATTTTAACATACATAAACTCTACAACACAATCAAAACACAAATTTTTATATTTTGAAAAAAACACCATTATTAAGCGTTCTTGATGAAAATTGATACTGTGAGTTTGTTTTTAAACCAAATCACGTAATTCAAATTGTATTAACTCTATTTCTTAACATATTATCATAATCCATGATCAATTTAAACAACAATTAACAATCAAACATCAATTTTGATAATTTAAAAGACTATATATATTTTCAAAATACTTCACTATAACTTTTGATGAACATGAATTCTTCATGTTCATCATGTTTACATGAATTAAACTATTTAGTTATGCATACAAACCATATATGAGCATATATATAGCATCTATAACATATAGAAATCACAATTACACAATTTTATGAAAACATGTTTTACAAAGAACTATGGTACGAAGAACACGAGAACAAAACTTCTAAAACTATAGTTTAGAATTATACCCTTTGGCTTAGTGATAAGAAGAAGATGAAGTTGATTGTTGCTTTGATTTCTCAAGCTTTCCCTTTCTTTCTCTTCTTCTTCTCTCTTTTCTTTCTCTGTTTTGTTCTTCTTATTCTAACAGACTAACTCTTGTTTTTTTCCCCTAAACTAACGTATATACATATAACTTACATATATTATATGTATAAGACATAAATATAAAATATATAACTTATAAAACATATTGACCTTATAATAATTATAATAATTGCAATTAATTCATAGGTTACAACATTTGAAATTTAAAATGCCCTAAGGCTTGTTTGACCAAAACAACTTTATTTTAAAAACAAGTTTTAGTAACTAAGGCACTGTTTGGCAAAACGAGATTAAAACAGGTGCAAGGGCCTCGTTTTGCAAAATAAATTTAAAAATAGTTTTATTCTTTAATAAATCTATTAGCACATATTTTTAGTGTTATACTTTGATTAATTAAATCTTAACATTCTAATTTAATTAAATAAAAGTTAACATCAATTAACCACATAACAATTATAATTACTCGCTAATTATAATTTCATGTAACAACAATCACATAAACTTCATCTAATTTAATTATCTCAATCAAATTAGAACTATACCATAAAATCATCACACATCAATAAAATAAATAATAAATATTTATTTAATTAATATATTATACTTAATTAAATTACTCCACACAATCACATAATTTATTTATTTAACTTAATAAATAAATTAATTAAAATATTTATTTAATTCCATAAATATTAAAATTTAATATATAAAATTCTCATTCGTTACAATCTTCCCTCCTTAAAAGGATTCTGTCCCCAAAATCACAAAAAAAAAAAAAAAAAAATCTCATCTGTTACACTCTTCCCCCCCCCCCTTAAAAAGATTCTGTCCCCATAATCGGTATACAAGAAATTACACAAATAGATGGGGATAAGTTTTCTTCATAACATCTTCGAGTTTCCACGTAGCTTTTCGGCATTGTGGTTCCTCCATATTACCTTAACATAAGGTATCACTTTATTTCTAAGTACTTGTTCCTTTCTATCAACTATTTGAACAGATACTTCTTCATATGTTATGTCTTTATCAAACTGTAAAGGCTCGTATTTTATTACATGTTTGTAGTCGTGTTTGTAAGGTCGTAACATGAAAATATAAAAAACGTTGTGTATATTGTCTAGCTCCG
Organism: Panax stipuleanatus; assembly: GCA_020205555.1. Lineage (NCBI taxonomy): Eukaryota > Viridiplantae > Streptophyta > Magnoliopsida > Apiales > Araliaceae > Panax > Panax stipuleanatus. The sequence goes on along the minus strand of CM035124.1, from coordinate 121,871,218 downwards.
GAGGTAACGCAACCTCGTAAGCCACTTCGCCAACCTTCCGCAATATCTCGAAAGGTCCAATAAATCGGGGACTCAACTTTCCCTTTTTGCCAAATCGAATCTTCCCCTTCCAGGGAGATACCTTCAGGAAAACGAAGCTTCCTGATAAAAATTCTCGATTCTAGCGATGTTGATCGACATACTTCTTTTGTTTGTCTTGAGCAGCAACCAATCTCATTCTGATCCGCTTCACAATTTCAGCAGTGATACCAACCTGTGAAACTCCCAAATTCGGGTACTTCGATTCCACGAGATTTAGTGCTCACTATCTAAATAAAACATACATCTATCCAATAATAAGGAATGCAAAATAAATTACATCCTCATCATTAAATAAAATCTTCCTTATAAAAAGAATTACAACCTTAATTCAAAAATATCACAGGTTTGCTAACCTTAACATAACAAATAAGTGCGGAAATAATATATTATAAACGAAGTCTTATTACAATCAAAATCAAAGACAACAAGTCTTCACTTGTTTATCTTGCCTTTCCCTTTACTTGTTGACGGTACGTCAACATTCTCGGCTTTAACTGCAAGGGATTATTAAATATGCAAGAGTAAGCAAACAAAAGCTCACTTGGAATACAACAATAATATGACATAACTGAATAACTTCAAAAGTTTTGAATAACTTTACTTTCATCAAAAATAAAGAATTGAATAATAATTCTTTTATCAATATTTATAATTTCAAATTTTCAAATCATCTGAGGGTCCTAATACCTTGAACTATATCCTAGGTTATTGTGACAACCAGAATTTTCAAAAATTTATTATTATAAGAATTTAATAAATAAAATTCTTATTACGAGATGTTTTGAGTTTGGATATGAGTATATGATGTGGTGAAGTATATGATGTGGTGTGAATATAGAAGATATATATATATATATATATATATATATATATATTCATAGGTTGGAGAAATGAGGTTTAGTAGTTAATTTATTTTAACTATTAAAGAAGGAAAACGAAATTGTTTGAAAAGGGAATTAAGTTAATTAAGTTGGAAGTTATAATATTGAATAATATAATTTGATTATTATGCATTGTTGGCACTATAATTGTTATGAATTAAATTTCATAAATAATGAGAGTAAGTCACTTAATTAAAATAGTGAATTAATGTAAATATATTTATTTTAATAAAATGAGAGGGTAATGTGTTACATATAAATGTAATATGTTAATGTAATTTGATTGAGAATTTCGTAAATAGTTAAGATATTTATCGAGTAAAATAAATATTTTAGTTGAGATATTTATTAAATAAAGTAAATATTTGATGGAAATTATTATGGAATAATTTATTCATATATGATGATATTAAGTAAATTGATGATGAACAATTTTATAATCGGTGCGTATTTTATTACGCTAATGGAATGACAATGCTCTAATTTAATTAAATAATTAAATTAGAGGATGAATGATTTATTAAATAAATTTATTATGTTGATAAGGAGTGATTTAATAAATTAAGTGATTAATAAATCCAATGTAACTTAATATGAAATTATAAGATTGGTTTGGTTATGTGTGACAAATGTAACACATAATAGAGGAATATTAAAAAAAATTAAAAAGGGATTTTGAGTTCTAGCCAAACATGGCCTAGAGACCCTTTGTATTTTCTAACTGCTGAGACTCTTGGTTTGTGTAACTGAGGGCTAAGTGAATATACGTAATTTATTTTTCTAAGGTTAAGAACACAGAAGAGATGAATAGAGAAATTGAGAGAATTCTCTGTAAATTGAGAAGAAAATTTTGAGAATCAAAGAAGAGGAAGAAGATTAATCAAGCTTCTCTAATCATCTAGCTAATCAAAGGTAAACAATCCAGTTTAAATTTTGAGTTCTTAGTTTTGTTTTCTAAATTCTCTGTAATTGAAGTTCTATGGTTAATTTGTTGAGAAATTAGTTTTATGTGTATTGGGATTACATAATCTATTATATGTTGTCTATAGATGATTTTTGAAGTATCAAATTCATGAAAGCATGTTTGAAAGTGAAGAATTGGAGTTTTAGTTTTTATATAAATTACATGGTCTGTTTTGGAGTTAAAATTGGTTTTAAATTCATACTATAAACTATAAATTGATGATGGATGTTGTTAATACGTTGAAATACAATAACAACGGAAGTTAAACGGATCGATTTGGTTGAATAACGAATCCGTGGTGAATGAATTCGCTAAATATGTGTAAAACATGAAAAAGTAGCATGGACACTAAATTGGAACGCGTATAAGGAATTGTTAATGTTTTTGAAGTGTTATAATTATCATATAGACGGGTAGTTCAGTGTTTCACGAATCCATAGAGTCGAAAACGGACTCAATCGGATGTGTATAGCTTGATTTATGAAGATGGGAAGGAGGAAAGGGTTAGAAAATTCGCCAGAATCACAAACTGGAAAGAAAAATCACGTAACAGGCTGCCAGGGGCGCAGCTGCGCTTCCCCCAAGGCTATTTGGGGCGCAGCTGCGCCGGGAGGAAAATTCAGTCCAGGACTATTTTGACCTCCTGTGGTAAAATGGCCATAACCTTTTCATACGGACTCGGATTGAGGGGATTTAAGATGAACCGGAACGAGCACGAGTAGACCTACAACTTTCGTTCTTTAATTGTTTCAATTTGAGGTCGTTAGCTAGGGTCAATATGGTCATTTTTGGGACTGATGTATTTTTAGAGGCAATCGGGGGGCGTCGGGCATGCACGTATGCACATGTAATGCTCCCGACCATGTAAAATGATGTTCTAACTTCCATAACATGACTATTAGGTATTATAATGATACTTTGCATTAACCCTTAAGTATTAGACAATTCGGTTGGGCGTGCTAAGCGTGCGCAAATGCGTGTCGTTTGGGCATTCAAATAGGCAAGTTTGGCGTACGGACGTACAAGCGTCTCAATGCCGTAACAAGTGTGTATGACCTTATTTAATATTATATTTTTAATAATAATAAAACATTATAGAGTAATGTAACCCAATATAGGAGCATGCAAAACACATGTAAAAGAGGCGAGTTAGGCGTGTGACATATAAACGTCGAAACGCCGTGTAACGTAGTAATACACTTAAATAGTGTCTCAATTCTAATGAAACGAACATTATTATATATGAAATGTGGTTAATATAAAACCAATAGGTAGTCCTAGCAGGACTTAAACACTTGAATGAATTGCAATCAAATTGAACATTGTGTATAGATAATAGGAAGGTTTATGAGATGTAGAGTAAAGTTTACATTACAACTAATATGATTTGCTATGTGACTAATAGTTGATGTGCATGATTATATAATTGTGTAGGGCACGTGAAGTGCAGATATCTGTAAGCTATTAAACTGTTATTGGTAAACAACGATCAAGGCAAGTCTTTCAGTTCTTATTTTCTACATGAACTTGATGATGAACTGTTTTTAAATTGTTTTGCAAAGAGCATGATATGTTGTAAGCATGAAATATTAAACTCAATTTATGACTACATTGATTGATTAAAGAATGTTGATTGAGTAAGGAACTCAATCTTTATATTTGTTATGTGAAGTAAAGTATATATGCCATGTTACTTTAATTATTATGAGATGTATGTTGAGCATGTATTTATGTGCTATGTGATGCATGAAAGCTGTTAGATCTTGCTGAGCTGTCGAGCTCATTCTTGCAAATAATCACTTTTGCAGGTTAAGGATTCAAGGTAACGCTATGTGCTACTTGAAAGAAATGAATCAGATGTAATGCATGAAGATTTATAAACTTTGGCTGAATTGTTATTATTTTGGACCCTGTTTAAGGTTTCAGATAATGTATTTGATAATGTATGATGGTTAACAAATGTTGAGTTGTAAAGTTTAAATTTTACCCGATGTATAAGGGTTATTGAACGTGGTTGTAAGTTTTAGTTTATAATAACTCTGTCGAAGCGATTCATGAAATAAGGTTGAATCAAAGTTATGTAATGATAAAGGTTGAGATTCAGGGATAATAAAGAAGGAATAATATAAAAGTTTTAAATATTCCGTATTTTTAGTGATTGTATCATTGATTTATGATGTAAAGTCTGAATAAGGATGTATTGTTAACGACCGATGTCGAGAGTTGTATTGTATGAATTTTGGGGTCGTTACAGTTGGTATCAGAGCTGATAGGTTATACACCTTAAGTAAGAGTACCTTAGGCTATGACCTTAGAGAATGAGCAATTAAGTTACGCATAACGAAAAGGTGATTCCTTTCACAAACGTAGATGTATAGGATGAGTTAAGTCCTAAAAATATTATAAGAAGAAGGTAAGAATAACGAGGAATAAAACTCGAATAAAAGGTTGAACTTTATAAACGAAGTTAGAAATTCTTAAAAGAAGAGTTAATAAATAAACAAGAAGCTTCAAAGAAGAATCTTGAAGAGATATGAAGATGAGAATCAGGAGTTACCTAACTCTAATAATAAAAATGACGAATAACGATGAATAGACGAAGTCTATAAGATTAATCATAATGAAGTCATGACATGATGATAGGTAAAGATAAGAAGTTTTAAAACAAAACGATAATGAGATAAGAAAGAATCATAAGGGAGATGGTTATAGAATAAGGTCACGACGTGATCTTTTAAAGTTGAAAGACAGATGGTCAGTAATGATTGAATAGTTATAGTTTGATGCTATAACGAGAATGTACTATGATATAGTACGAGGTTAACTCACGAGGAGTTATAAATGATGAGATACAAGGAAACTGTATCGAGTATAGAGCAAGTTATGAGCAAGATAGAGTTAGGTGGGATTTCAATTAAATAATCATGTGATGGCTGAGTTGTACAAACCTTTGTATGGGCGAGGGTTTGGTGTTTGCACTTTGTTTATCACATTGATAATCATTGGAATGTAGGTGTCGCACTATCAATGTATATGTGGTGAAAAGGTGATTCTTTTCTCATGTGTATATTTGATAGTTAGAGACTATTAAGATTAGTAAGATGTTATTAGGATTAAGTGCGAGTTCTTAAAACTCATGCTTATGGTAAGTTCATGACTCATAATCATATGGTATGTTTGGAACTCCTCAGCGAATGGACGCCTATAGTCTGACTAGGAAGTTCTTAAACTCATATTATTGTGGAAAGTTCCTGACTTCCAAAGTGTGGAAAGTTTGATGAACTATACTGGGAATAGAAAGGTTATGGTGTAGGAAGCATTGATGTTGTTTAAGGTTGATAGAATGATTAAGTAATGATGGAGTAAATATTTAATTGATGGAGAAAGTTTTATATTCTAAATCTCCTAGCTTTGCTAGATTTTCAAAATTTATTGACTTCGTGCTGATGTTGCACTTCTGTTTTCTTAAAAAAAAAATATTGGATCAAATGATGGAACCAATGATTTTTTTAAAAAAATAGTGCTATTATTCACATGTCTATGCTAATTGCTTCAGCTAGACAAAAATAATTTTAAATTTTCAAAATGTATTTTATGTGTTCTATGCATCATTTGATATGGTGTAAAGACAATAATCGAGGAAGTTATTAATGCAGTTAAACCTAGTGTTGGTTGTGATCGTATGATCATCAGCCCACTATGGTATGATGTAGTATAACGACGTCATGTAATGACGAAATCCTCAACGTACCATTATTACGGTATGGTATCAGGATATTATGAAAAGATTCATTTATTTTTAGTTTCCTTAAACTATAAAAAGAACAAGGGATTTATTTACTTTTAGTTTCTTTAAATAAAAATATATATATATTTTGAGTTGGTTAAAGATATATATATTTATATATCCCGATTGATGTCCGAGTTATTGCTAGAAGTCTATGCTACTCTATTCAGCTAGACGAATATTAAAAGATGTTCATGAAATTCAAGCGTTCTTTGTCAAACTATGCCAAACCAAATTGTTTTGGTGAGGATTCAAATGTTAAGAAGCTGAGGTGAACAACCCTGTAAAAGGGTACATGTTATCGGAGACAATGGTTCCGAGAGTAACGCATATAGCCGTTACGATGTTAAGATGTAATACGTTGTGCACGACGTAGGGGTACGATAGGCTGATCACCTAGAGTACTTGCAGTGAGTGTTTTCAGTTTGTGTGATTGCTAAACATTCTGTTAAAGATGGTTTACAGTGGTGATGCACTATTAAACCTGGAGAAGAGTTCAAGGTCTTATGACCCCCTCAGCATGAATTGGAATCTTTTAAATTCCTGTTATTCATATCGCTTCCCAATTATTGAACAATTGTGGAAGATTCTTATTATTCTGAAGGTGAAGGTGGCAAGAATTATATTCCCTAGAAAGAAATAGTTGTGGAACACAACAAGTTAGTGAATAAAATTAATGTAAAATCTACTTTGATAAATTGAATGAAGGAAGATTAATAAAAATTTCAAGGACGAAATACTTAGAAGAAGGAGTGAATGTGACAACCCGAATACTTATAAGATAGTGAATTATGAAGTATATGTCTTCGACGAGTAAAGTATATGGTAATGATCCTTAGAAAGGAAATGAACGAGTTAGAGAATATATAATATTTGAAACATAATTGTGTTTAAATGAAGGTTATGAAATAAAACCTAGAATTCGTTGAAGAACTGCATGTAGTTGAATATATATATAAAACCTATATTAAGGTAATGCGTTGAAGTTACTCAACGATAAATGTTTTTAAGAGATTTAATGAAAACCTAAGTAAGGTAGGGTTTCGATGATTCCGAGGACGGAATCCTTATAAGGAGGGAAGGATGTGACAACCCGAATTTTTGAAAATTTATTATTATAAGAATTTAATAAATAAAATTTTTATTACGAGATATTTTGAGTTTGGATATGAGTATATGATGTGGTGAAGTATATGATGTGGTGTGAATATAGAAGATATATATATATATATATATATATATTCATAGGTTGGAGAAATGAGGTTTAGTAGTTAATTTATTTTAACTATTAAAGAAGGGAAACAAAATTGTTTGAAAAGGGAATTAAGTTAATTAAGTTGGAAGTTATATTATTGAATAATATAATTTGATTATTATGCCTTGTTGGCACTATAATTGCTATGAATTAAATTTCATAAATAATGAGAGTAAGTCACTTAATTAAAATAGTGAATTAATGTAAATATATTTATTTTAATAAAATAAGAGGATAATGTGTTACATATAAATGTAATATGTTAATGTAATTTGATTGAGAATTTCGTAAATAGTTAAGATAATTATCGAGTAAAATAAATATTTTAGTTGAGATATTTATTAAATAAAGTAAATATTTGATGGAAATTATTATGGAATAATTTATTCATATATGATGATATTAAGTAAATTGATGATGAACAATTTTATAATCGGTGCGTATTTTATTACGCTAATGGAATGACAATGCTCTAATTTAATTAAATAATTAAATTAGAGGATGAATGATTTATTAAATAAATTTATTATGTTGATAAGGAGTGATTTAATAAATTAAGTGATTAATAAATCCAATGTAACTTAATATGAAATTATAAGATTGGTTTGGTTATGTGTGACAAATGTAACACATAATAGAGGAATATTAAAAAAAATTAAAAAGGGATTTTGAGTTCTAGCCAAACATGGCCTAGAGACCCTTTGTATTTTCTAACTGCTGAGACTCTTGGTTTGTGTAACTGAGGGCTAAGTGAATATACGTAATTTATTTTTCTAAGGTTAAGAACACAGAAGAGATGAATAGAGAAATTGAGAGAATTCTCTGTAAATTGAGAAGAAAATTTTGAGAATCAAAGAAGAGGAAGAAGATTAATCAAGCTTCTCTAATCATCTAGCTAATCAAAAGTAAACAATCTAGTTTAAATTTTGAGTTCTTAGTTTTGTTTTCTAAATTCTCTGTAATTGAAGTTCTATGGTTAATTTGTTGAGAAATTAGTTTTATGTGTATTGAGATTACATAATCTATTATATGTTGTCTATAGATGATTTTTGAAGTATCAAATTCATGAAAGCATGTTTGAAAGTGAAGAATTGGAGTTTTAGTTTTTATATATATTACATGGTCTGTTTTGGAGTCAAAATTGGTTTTAAATTCATACTATAAACTGTAAATTGATGATGGATGTTGTTAATACGTTGAAATACAAAAACAACAGAAGTTAAACAGATCGATTTGGTTGAATAACGAATCCGTGGTGAATGAATTCGCTAAATATGTGTAAAACATGAAAAAGTAGCATGAACACTAAATTGGAACGCGTATAAGGAATTGTTAATGTTTTTGAAGTGTTATAATTATCATATAGATGGGTAGTTCAGTGTTTCACGAATCCATAGAGTCGAAAACAGACTCAATCAGATGTGTATAGCTTGATTTATGAAGATGGGAAGGAGGAAAGGGTTAGAAAATTCGCCAGAATCACAAACTGGAAAGAAAAATCACGTAACAGGCTGCCAGGGGCGCAGCTGCGCTGTCCCCAAGGCAATTTGGGGTGCAGCTGCGCCGGGAGGAAAATTCAGTCCGGGACTATTTTGACCTCCTGTGGTAAAATGGCCATAACTTTTTCATACGGACTCGAAATGAGGGGATTTAAGATGATCCGGAACGAGCACGAGTAGACCTACAACTTTCGTTCTTTAAGTGTTTCAATTTGAGGTCGTTAGGGTCAAAATGGTCATTTTTGGGACTGATGTATTTTTAGAGGCAATCGGGGGGCGTTGGGCATGCACGTATGCACATGTAATGCTCCCGACCATGTAAAATGATGTTCTAACTTCCATAACATGACTATTAGGTATTATAATGATACTTTGCATTAACTCTTAAGTATTAGACAATTCGGTTGGGCGTGCTAAGCGTGCGCAAATGCGTGTCGTTTGGGCATTCAAATAGGCAAGTTTGGCGTACGGACGTACAAGCGTCTCAATGCCGTAACAAGTGTGTATGACCTTATTTAATATTATATTTTTAATAATAATAAAACATTATAGAGTAATGTAACCCAATATAGGAGCATGCAAAACACATGTAAAAGAGGCGAGTTAGGCGTGTGACATATAAACGTCGAAACGCCGTGTAACGTAGTAATACACTTAAATAGTGTCTCAATTCTAATGAAACGAACATTATTATATATGAAATGTGGTTAATATAAAACCAATAGGTAGTCCTAGCAGGACTTAAACACTTGAATGAATTGCAATCAAATTGAACATTGTGTATAGATAATAGGAAGGTTTATGAGATGTAGAGTAAAGTTTACATTACAACTAATATGATTTGCTATGTGACTAATAGTTGATGTGCATGATTATATAATTGTGTAGGGCACGTGAAGTGCAGATATCTGTAAGCTATTAAACTGTTATTGGTAAACAACGATCAAGGCAAGTCTTTCAGTTCTTATTTTCTACATGAACTTGATGATGAACTGTTTTTAAATTGTTTTGCAAAGAGCATGATATGTTGTAAGCATGAAATATTAAACTCAATTTATGACTACATTGATTGATTAAAGAATGTTGATTGAGTAAGGAACTCAATCTTTATATTTGTTATGTGAAGTAAAGCATATATGCCATGTTACTTTAATTATTATGAGATGTATGTTGATCATGTATTTATGTGCTATGTGGCGCATGAAAGCTGTTAGATCTTGCTGAGCTGTCGAGCTCATTCTTGCAAATAATCACTTTTGCAGGTTAAGGATTCAAGGTAACGCTATGTGCTACTTGAAAGAAATGAATCAGATGTAATGCATGAAGATTTATAAACTTTGGCTGAATTGTTATTATTTTGGACCTTGTTTAAGGTTTCAGATAATGTATTTGATAATGTATGATGGTTAACAGATGTTGAGTTGTAAAGTTTAAATTTTACCCGATGTATAAGGGTTATTGAACGTGGTTGTAAGTTTTAGTTTATAATAACTCTGACGAAGAGATTCATGAAATAAGGTTGAATCAAAGTTATGTAATGATAAAGGTTGAGATTCAGGGATAATAAAGAAGGAATAATATAAAAGTTTTAAATATTCCGTATTTTTAGTGATTGTATCATTGATTTATGATGTAAAGTCTGAATAAGGATGTATTATTAACGACCGATGTCGAGAGTTGTATTGTATGAGTTTTGGGGTCGTTACAGTTGGTATCAGAGCTGATAGGTTATACACCTTAAGTAAGAGTACCTTAGGCTATGACCTTAGAGAATGAGCAGTTAAGTTACGTATAACGAAAAGGTGATTCCTTTCACAAACGTAGATGTATAGGATGAGTTAAGTCCTAAAAATATTATAAGAAGAAGGTAAGAATAACGAGGAATAAAACTCGAATAAAAGGTTGAACTTTATAAACGAAGTTAGAAATTCTTAAAAGAAGAGTTAATAAATAAACAAGAAGATTCAAAGAAGAATCTTGAAGAGATATGAAGATGAGAATCAGGAGTTACCTAACTCCAATAATAAAGATGACGAATAACGATGAATAGACGAAGTCTATAAGATTAATCATAATGAAGTCATGACATGATGATAGGTAAAGATAAGAAGTTTTAAAACAAAACGATAATGAGATAAGAAAGAATCATAAGGGAGATGGTTATAGAATAAGGTCACGACGTGATCTTTTAAAGTTGAAAGACAGATGGTCAGTAATGATTGAATAGTTATAGTTTGATGCTATAACGAGAATGTACTATGATATAGTACGAGGTTAACTCACGAGGACTTATAAATGATGAGATACAAGGAAACTGTATCGAGTATAGAGCAAGTTATGAGCAAGATAGAGTTAGGTGGGATTTCAATTAAATAATCATGTGATGGCTGAGTTGTACAAACCTTTGTATGGGCGAGGGTTTGGTGCTTGCACTTTGTTTATCACATTGATAATCATTGGAATGTAGGTGTCGCGCTATCAATGTATATGTGGTGAAAAGGTGATTCTTTTCTCATGTGTATATTTGATAGTTAGAGACTATTAAGATTAGTAAGATGTTATTAGGATTAAGTGCGAGTTCTTAAAACTCATGCTTATGGTAAGTTCATGACTCATAATCATATGGTATGTTTGGAACTCCTCAGCGAATGGACGCCTATAGTCTGACTAGGAAGTTCTTAAACTCATATTATTGTGGAAAGTTCCTGACTTCCAAAGTGTGGAAAGTTTGATGAACTATACTGGGAATAGAAAGGTTATGGTGTAGGAAGCATTGATGTTGTTTAAGGTTGATAGAATGATTAAGTAATGATGGAGTAAATATTTAATTGATGGAGAAAGTTTTATATTCTAAATCTCCTAGCTTTGCTAGATTTTCAAAATTTATTGACTTCGTGCTGATGTTGCACTTCTATTTTCTTAAAAAAAAAATATTGGATCAAATGATGGAACCAATGATTTTTTTAAAAAAATAGTGCTATTATTCACATGTCTATGCTAATTGCTTCAGCTAGACAAAAATAATTTTAAATTTTCAAAATGTATTTTATGTGTTCTATGCATCATTTGATATGGTGTAAAGACAATAATCGAGGAAGTTATTAATGCAGTTAAACCTAGTGTTGGTTGTGATCGTATGATCATCAGCCCACTATGGTATGATGTAGTATAACGACGTCATGTAATGACGAAATCCTCAACGTACCATTATTACGGTATGGTATCAGGATATTATGAAAAGATTCATTTATTTTTAGTTTCCTTAAACTATAAAAAGAACAAGGGATTTATTTACTTTTAGTTTCTTTAAATAAAAATATATATATATTTTGAGTTGGTTAAAGATATATATATTTATATATCCCGATTGATGTCCGAGTTATTGCTAGAAGTCTATGCTACTCTATTCAGCTAGACGAATATTAAAAGATGTTCATGAAATTCAAGCGTTCTTTGTCAAACTATGCCAAACCAAATTGTTTTGGTGAGGATTCAAATGTTAAGAAGCTGAGGTGAACAACCCTGTAAAAGGGTACATGTTATCGGAGACAATGGTTCCGAGAGTAACGCATATAGCCGTTACGATGTTAAGATGTAATACGTTGTGCACGACGTAGGGGTACGATAGGCTGATCACCTAGAGTACTTGCAGTGAGTGTTTTCAGTTTGTGTGATTGCTAAACATTCTGTTAAAGATGGTTTACAGTGGTGATGCACTATTAAACCTGGAGAAGAGTTCAAGGTCTTATGACCCCCTCAGCATGAATTGGAATCTTTTAAATTCCTGTTATTCATATCGCTTCCCAATTATTGAACAATTGTGGAAGATTCTTATTATTCTGAAGGTGAAGGTGGCAAGAATTATATTCCCTAGAAAGAAATAGTTGTGGAACACAACAAGTTAGTGAATAAAATTAATGTAAAATCTACTTTGATAAATTGAATGAAGGAAGATTAATAAAAATTTCGAGGACGAAATACTTAGAAGAAGGAGTGAATGTGATAACCCGAATACTTATAAGATAGTGAATTATGAAGTATATGTCTTCGACGAGTAAAGTATATGGTAATGATCCTTAGAAAGGAAATGAACGAGTTAGAGAATATATAATATTTGAAACATAATTGTGTTTAAATGAAGGTTATGAAATAAAACCTAGAATTCGTTGAAGAACTGCATGTAGTTGAATATATATATAAAACCTATATTAAGGTAATGCGTTGAAGTTACTCAACGATAAATGTTTTTAAGAGATTTAATGAAAACCTAAGTAAGGTAGGGTTTCGATGATTCCGAGGACGGAATCCTTATAAGGAGGGAAGGATGTGACAACCCGAATTTTTGAAAATTTATTATTATAAGAATTTAATAAATAAAATTTTTATTACGAGATATTTTGAGTTTGGATATGGGTATATGATGTGGTGAAGTATATGATGTGGTGTGAATATAGAAGATATATATATATATTCATAGGTTGGAGAAATGAGGTTTAGTAGTTAATTTATTTTAACTATTAAAGAAGGGAAACAAAATTGTTTGAAAAGGGAATTAAGTTAATTAAGTTGGAAGTTATATTATTGAATAATATAATTTGATTATTATGCCTTGTTGGCACTATAATTGTTATGAATTAAATTTCATAAATAATGAGAGTAAGTCACTTAATTAAAATAGTGAATTAATGTAAATATATTTATTTTAATAAAATAAGAGGGTAATGTGTTACATATAAATGTAATATGTTAATGTAATTTGATTGAGAATTTCGTAAATAGTTAAGATAATTATCGAGTAAAATAAATATTTTAGTTGAGATATTTATTAAATAAAGTAAATATTTGATGGAAATTATTATGGAATAATTTATTCATATATGATGATATTAAGTAAATTGATGATGAATAATTTTATAATCGGTGCGTATTTTATTACGCTAATAGAATGACAATACTCTAATTTAATTAAATAATTAAATTAGAGGATGAATGATTTATTAAATAAATTTATTATGTTGATAAGGAGTGATTTAATAAATTAAGTGATTAATAAACCCAATGTAACTTAATATGAAATTATAAGATTGGTTTGGTTATGTGTGACAAATGTACCATATAATAGAGGAATATTAAAAAAAATTAAAAAGGGATTTTGAGTTCTAGCCAAACATGGCCTAAAGACCCTTCGTATTTTCTAACTGCTGAGACTCTTGGTTTGTGTAACTGAGGGCTAAGTGAATATACGTAATTTATTTTTCTAAGGTTAAGAACATAGAAGAGATGAATAGAGAAATTGAGAGAATTCTCTGTAAATTGAGAAGAAAATTTTGAGAATCAAAGAAGAGGAAGAAGATTAATCAAGCTTCTCTAATCATCTAGCTAATCAAAAGTAAACAATCTAGTTTAAATTTTGAGTTCTTAGTTTTGTTTTCTAAATTCTCTGTAATTGAAGTTCTATGGTTAATTTGTTGAGAAATTAGTTTTATGTGTATTGGGATTACATAATCTATTATATGTTGTCTATAGATGATTTTTGAAGTATCAAATTCATGAAAGCATGTTTGAAAGTGAAGAATTGGAGTTTTAGTTTTTATATATATTACATGGTCTGTTTTGGAGTCAAAATTGGTTTTAAATTCATACTATAAACTGTAAATTGATGATGGATGTTGTTAATACGTTGAAATACAAAAACAACGGAAGTTAAACGGATCGATTTGGTTGAATAACGAATCCGTGGTGAATGAATTTGCTAAATATGTGTAAAACATGAAAAAGTAGCATGAACACTAAATTGGAACGCGTATAAGGATTTGTTAATGTTTTTGAAGTGTTATAATTATCATATAGACGGGTAGTTCAGTGTTTCACGAATCCATAGAGTCGAAAACGGACTCAATCGGATGTGTATAGCTTGATTTATGAAGATGGGAAGGAGGAAAGGGTTAGAAAATTAGCCAGAACCACAAACTGAAAAGAAAAATCACGTAACAGGCTGCCAGGGGCGCAGCTGCGCTGCCCCCAAGGCTATTTGGGGCGCAGCTACGCCGGGAGGAAAATTCAGTCCGGGACTATTTTGACCTCCTGTGGTAAAATGGCCATAACGTTTTCATACGGACTCGGATTGAGGGGATTTAAGATGATCCGGAACGAGCACGAGTAGACCTACAACTTTCGTTCTTTAAGTGTTTCAATTTGAGGTCGTTAGCTAGGGTCAAAATGGTCATTTTTGGGACTGATGTATTTTTAGAGGCAATCGGGGGGCGTCGGGCATGCACGTATGCACATGTAATGCTCCCGATCATGTAAAATGATGTTCTAACTTCCATAACATGACTATTAGGTATGATAATGATACTTAGCATTAACCCTTAAGTATTAGACAATTCCGTTGGGCGTGCTAAGCGTGCGCAAATGCGTGTCGTTTGGGCGTTCAAATAGGCAAGTTTGGCGTACGGACGTACAAGCGTCTCAATGCCGTAACGAGTGTGTATGACCTTATTTAATATTATATTTTTAATAATAATAAAACATTATAGAGTAATGTAACCCAATATAGGAGCATGCAAAACACATATAAAAGAGGCGAGTTAGGCGTGTGACATATAAACGTCGAAACGTCGTGTAACGTAGTAATACACTTAAATAGTGTCTCAATTCTAATGAAACGAACATTATTATATATGAAATTTGGTTAATATAAAACCAATAGGTAGTCCTAGCAGGACTTAAACACTTGAATGAATTGCAATCAAATTGAACATTGTGTATAGATAATAGGAAGGTTTATGAGATGTAGAGTAAAGTTTACATTACAACTAATATGATTTGCTATGTGACTAATAGTTGATGTGCATGATTATATAATTGTGTAGGGCACGTGAAGTGCAGATATCTGTAAGCTATTAAACTGTTATTGGTAAACAACGATCAAGGCAAGTCTTTCTGTTCTTATTTTCTACATGAACTTGATGATGAACTGTTTTTAAATTATTTTGTAAAGAGCATGATATGTTGTAAGCATGAAATATTAAACTCAATTTATGACTACATTGATTGATTAAAGAATGTTGATTGAGTAAGGAACTCAATCTTTATATTTGTTATGTGAAGTAAAGCATATATGCCATGTTACTTTAATTATTATGAGATGTATGTTGAGCATGTATTTATGTGCTATGTGACGCATGAAAGCTGTTAGATCTTGCTGAGCTGTCGAGCTCATTCTTGCAAATAATCACTTTTGTAGGTTAAGGATTCAAGGTAACGCTATGTGCTACTTGAAAGAAATGAATCAGATGTAATGCATGAAGATTTATAAACTTTGGCTGAATTGTTATTATTTTGGACCCTGTTTAAGGTTTCAGATAATGTATTTGATAATGTATGATGGTTAACAGATGTTGAGTTGTAAAGTTTAAATTTTACCCGATGTATAAGGGTTATTGAACGTGGTTGTAAGTTTTAGTTTATAATAACTCTGACGAAGAGATTCATGAAATAAGGTTGAATCAAAGTTATGTAATGATAAAGGTTGAGATTCAGGGATAATAAAGAAGGAATAATATAAAAGTTTTAAATATTCCGTATTTTTAGTGATTGTATCATTGATTTATGATGTAAAGTCTGAATAAGGATGTATTGTTAACGACCGATGTCGAGAGTTGTATTGTATGAGTTTTGGGGTCGTTACAGTTGGTATCAGAGCTGATAGGTTATACACCTTAAGTAAGAGTACCTTAGGCTATGACCTTAGAGAATGAGCAGTTAAGTTACGTATAACGAAAAGGTGATTCCTTTCACAAACGTAGATGTATAGGATGAGTTAAGTCCTAAAAATATTATAAGAAGAAGGTAAGAATAACGAGGAATAAAACTCGAATAAAAGGTTGAACTTTATAAACGAAGTTAGAAATTCTTAAAAGAAGAGTTAATAAATAAACAAGAAGATTCAAAGAAGAATCTTGAAGAGATATGAAGATGAGAATCAGGAGTTACCTAACTCCAATAATAAAGATGACGAATAACGATGAATAGACGAAGTCTATAAGATTAATCATAATGAAGTCATGACATGATGATAGGTAAAGATAAGAAGTTTTAAAACAAAACGATAATGAGATAAGAAAGAATCATAAGGGAGATGGTTATAGAATAAGGTCACGACGTGATCTTTTAAAGTTGAAAGACAGATGGTCAGTAATGATTGAATAGTTATAGTTTGATGCTATAAAGAGAATGTACTATGATATAGTACGAGGTTAACTCACGAGGAGTTATAAATGATGAGATACAAGGAAACTGTATCGAGTATAGAGCAAGTTATGAGCAAGATAAAGTTAGGTGGGATTTCAATTAAATAATCATGTGATGGCTGAGTTGTACAAACCTTTGTATGGGCGAGGGTTTGGTGCTTGCACTTTATTTATCACATTGATAATCATTGGAATGTAGGTGTCGCGCTATCAATGTATATGTGGTGAAAAGGTGATTCTTTTCTCATGTGTATATTTGATAGTTAGAGACTATTAAGATTAGTAAGATGTTATTAGGATTAAGTGCGAGTTCTTAAAACTCATGCTTATGGTAAGTTCATGACTCATAATCATATGGTATATTTGGAACTCCTCAGCGAATGGACGCCTATAGTCTGACTAGGAAGTTCTTAAACTCATATTATTGTGGAAAGTTCCTGACTTCCAAAGTGTGGAAAGTTTGATGAACTATACTGGGAATAAAAAGGTTATGGTGTAGGAAGCATTGATGTTGTTTAAGGTTGATAGAATGATTAAGTAATGATGGAGTAAATATTTAATTGATGGAGAAAGTTTTATATTCTAAATCTCCTAGCTTTGCTAGATTTTCAAAATTTATTGACTTCGTGCTGATGTTGCACTTCTGTTTTCTTAAAAAAAAAATATTGGATCAAATGATGGAACCAATGATTTTTTTAAAAAAATAGTGCTATCATTTACATGTCTATGCTAATTGCTTCAGCTAGACAAAAATAATTTTAAATTTTCAAAATGTATTTTATGTGTTCTATGCATCATTTGATATGGTGTAAAGACAATAATCGAGGAAGTTATTAATGCAGTTAAACCTAGTGTTGGTTGTGATCGTATGATCATCAGCCCACTATGGTATGATGTAGTATAACGACGTCATGTAATGACGAAATCCTCAACGTACCATTATTACGGTATGGTATCAGGATATTATGAAAAGATTCATTTATTTTTAGTTTCCTTAAACTATAAAAAGAACAAGGGATTTATTTACTTTTAGTTTCTTTAAATAAAAATATATATATATTTTGAGTTGGTTAAAGATATATATATTTATATATCCCGATTGATGTCCGAGTTATTGCTAGAAGTCTATGCTACTCTATTCAGCTAGACGAATATTAAAAGATGTTCATGAAATTCAAGCGTTCTTTGTCAAACTATGCCAAACCAAATTGTTTTGGTGAGGATTCAAATGTTAAGAAGCTGAGGTGAACAACCCTGTAAAAGGGTACATGTTATCGGAGACAATGGTTCCGAGAGTAACGCATATAGCCGTTACGATGTTAAGATGTAATACGTTGTGCACGACGTAGGGGTACGATAGGCTGATCACCTAGAGTACTTGCAGTGAGTGTTTTCAGTTTGTGTGATTGCTAAACATTCTGTTAAAGATGGTTTACAGTGGTGATGCACTATTAAACCTGGAGAAGAGTTCAAGGTCTTATGACCCCCTCAGCATGAATTGGAATCTTTTAAATTCCTGTTATTCATATCGCTTCCCAATTATTGAACAATTGTGGAAGATTCTTATTATTCTGAAGGTGAAGGTGGCAAGAATTATATTCCCTAGAAAGAAATAGTTGTGGAACACAACAAGTTAGTGAATAAAATTAATGTAAAATCTACTTTGATAAATTGAATGAAGGAAGATTAATAAAAATTTCGAGGACGAAATACTTAGAAGAAGGAGTGAATGTGATAACCCGAATACTTATAAGATAGTGAATTATGAAGTATATGTCTTCGACGAGTAAAGTATATGGTAATGATCCTTAGAAAGGAAATGAACGAGTTAGAGAATATATAATATTTGAAACATAATTGTGTTTAAATGAAGGTTATGAAATAAAACCTAGAATTCGTTGAAGAACTGCATGTAGTTGAATATATATATAAAACATATATTAAGGTAATGCGTTGAAGTTACTCAACGATAAATGTTTTTAAGAGATTTGATGAAAACCTAAGTAAGGTAGGGTTTCGATGATTCCGAGGACGGAATCCTTATAAGGAGGGAAGGATGTGACAACCCGAATTTTCGAAATTTTATTATTATAAGAATTTAATAAATAAAATTTTTATTACGAGATATTTTGAGTTTGGATATGAGTAAATGATGTGGTGAAGTATATGATGTGGTGTGAATATAGAAGATATATATATATATATATATATATTCATAGGTTGGAGAAATGAGGTTTAGTAGTTAATTTATTTTAACTATTAAAGAAGGGAAGCAAAATTGTTTGAAAAGGGAATTAAGTTAATTAAGTTGGAAGTTATATTATTGAATAATATAATTTGATTATTATGCCTTGTTGGCACTATAATTGTTATGAATTAAATTTCATAAATAATGAAAGTAAGTCACTTAATTAAAATAGTGAATTAATGTAAATATATTTATTTTAATAAAATAAGAGGGTAATGTGTTACATATAAATGTAATATGTTAATGTAATTTGATTGAGAATTTCGTAAATAGTTAAGATAATTATCGAGTAAAATAAATATTTTAGTTGAGATATTTATTAAATAAAGTAAATTTTTGATGAAAATTATTATTGAATAATTTATTCATATATGATGATATTAAGTAAATTGATGATGAACAATTTTATAATCGGTGCGTATTTTATTACGCTAATGGAATGACAATGCTCTAATTTAATTAAATAATTAAATTAGAGGATGAATGATTTATTAAATAAATTTATTATGTTGATAAGGAGTGATTTAATAAATTAAGTGATTAATAAACCCAATGTAACTTAATATGAAATTATAAGATTGGTTTGGTTATGTGTGACAAATGTACCACATAATAGAGGAATATTAAAAAAAATTAAAAAGGGATTTTGAGTTCTAGCCAAACATGGCCTAGAGACCCTTTGTATTTTCTAACTGCTGAGACTCTTGGTTTGTGTAACTGAGGGCTAAGTGAATATACGTAATTTATTTTTCTAAGGTTAAGAACACAGAAGAGATGAATAGAGAAATTGAGAGAATTCTCTGTAAATTGAGAAGAAAATTTTGAGAATCAAAGAAGAGGAAGAAGATTAATCAAGCTTCTCTAATCATCTAGCTAATCAAAGGTAAACAATCCAGTTTAAATTTTGAGTTCTTAGTTTTGTTTTCTAAATTCTCTGTAATTGAAGTTCTATGGTTAATTTGTTGAGAAATTAGTTTTATGTGTATTGGGATTACATAATCTATTATATGTTGTCTATAGATGATTTTTGAAGTATCAAATTCATGAAAGCATGTTTGAAAGTGAAGAATTGGAGTTTTAGTTTTTATATAAATTACATGGTCTGTTTTGGAGTTAAAATTGGTTTTAAATTCATACTATAAACTATAAATTGATGATGGATGTTGTTAATACGTTGAAATACAAAAACAACGGAAGTTAAACGGATCGATTTGGTTGAATAACGAATCCGTGGTGAATGAATTCGCTAAATATGTGTAAAACATGAAAAAGTAGCATGGACACTAAATTGGAATGCGTATAAGGAATTGTTAATGTTTTTGAAGTGTTATAATTATCATATAGACGGGTAGTTCAGTGTTTCACGAATCCATAGAGTCGAAAACGGACTCAATCGGATGTGTATAGCTTGATTTATGAAGATGGGAAGGAGGAAAGGGTTAGAAAATTCGCCAGAATCACAAACTGGAAAGAAAAATCACGTAACAGGCTGCCAGGGGCGCAGCTGCGCTTCCCCCAAGGCTATTTGGGGCGCAGCTGCGCCGGGAGGAAAATTCAGTCCGGGACTATTTTGACCTCCTGTGGTAAAATGGCCATAACGTTTTCATACGGACTCGGATTGAGGGGATTTAAGATGAACCGGAACGAGCACGAGTAGACCTACAACTTTCATTCTTTAATTATTTCAATTTGAGGTCGTTAGCTAGGGTCAATATGGTCATTTTTGGGACTGATGTATTTTTAGAAGCAATCGGGGGGCGTCGGGCATGCACGTATGCACATGTAATGCTCCCGACCATGTAAAATGATGTTCTAACTTCCATAACATGACTATTAGGTATTATAATGATACTTAGCATTAACCCTTAAGTATTAGACAATTCGGTTGGGCGTGCTAAGCGTGCGCAAATGCGTGTCGTTTGGGCATTCAAATAGGCAAGTTTGGCGTACGGACGTACAAGCGTCTCAATGCCGTAACGAGTGTGTATGACCTTATTTAATATTATATTTTTAATAATAACAAAACATTATAGAGTAATGTAACCCAATATAGGAGCATGCAAAACACATGTAAAAGAGGCGAGTTAGGCGTGTGACATATAAACGTCGAAACGCCGTGTAACGTAGTAATACACTTAAATAGTGTCTCAATTCTAATGAAACGAACATTATTATATATGAAATGTGGTTAATATAAAACCAATAGGTAGTCCTAGCAAGACTTAAACACTTGAATGAATTGCAATCAAATTGAACATTGTGTATATATAATAGGAATGTTTATGAGATGTAGAGTAAAGTTTACATTACAACTAATATGCTTTGCTATGTGACTAATAGTTGATGTGCATTATGTAGAGTAAAGTTTACATTACAATAGACTTCACAATAACTAGGCATGTTTTAGAAATAACTTAAAGCATTTGAAAGATTAAGTAGATCTTGCTTGAACAAATAAGTTAAGATCGCATTACTTCAATAATAACTTCCATACTTGTTCATTATGAACATTTGAGTACAAAATAACTTGTACAAGAATTAACAAGTTAAAAATCAGAAACAAACTTGCATAATATAAAGAGTAAGGGTTAGACAACTTTCACAATATAAATAACAAGTTTTTAGAGATAGAAAACTTGCCTCAAGCGCAAACTACACATTACAATATACAATCACTTTCACAATTACCCTATATAGTACATTACGTTCATAATACCAATTAGTTCCTAACTATGACGTTTAACCGTTGAACTACTTACTCAAGTTCAACTTAGCAACATGGTTTACAACTTAAGTCGCTAATTATACACATACGTGAGTCTAAACTCACAATCATGCACCACATACACGTATAGCACTTTAAACTATTATATCGTACTCTATGATAATAATATTCAAGTACACATATAATATATCAATGTGAGACTACAAATTATCTAAAATATATTAAAAATATGTTATCTCATTGTCCAATACACTTAACATGTCATCACTTTAAGTTAGCTAAACAAACACTGCACAAAAACTACACGAAGCATAAAAAATTTTCCCGGACAGCCACTACCCCCGCTGGGGCGGGGTTCCCTAGGCATAATCCCCGTTGGGGCGGGCCTCCCTTGCTGATGGGTTCCCCCCAGCTCGCGATCGTGTAGAGAAATAAGATAATTTAGCTTATTTCTTCGAACCAAAGTCCGATTTTTACCGATATAATGCACATGAAACTTTATGAAAACAAAATCTTAGATTCCTAAAATGATTTTAACATACATAAACTCTACAACACATAATCAAAACATAAATTTTCATGATTTTGAAGAAAACACCATTGTTAAGCGTTCTTGACGAAAATTGATACTGTGAGTTTGTTTTTAAACTAAATCACGTAATTCAAATTGTATTAACTCTATTTCTTGACATATTATCATAATCCATGATCAATTTAAATAATAATTAACAATCAAACATCAATTTTGATAATTTAAAAGACTATATATATTTTCAAAATACTTCACTATAACTTTTGATGGACATGAATTCTTCATGTTCATCATGTTTACATGAATTAAACTATTTAGTTATGCATACAAACCATATATAAGCATATATATAGAATCTATAACATATAAAAATCACAATTACACAATTTTATGAAAACATGTTTTACAGAGAACTATGGTACGAAGAACACGAGAACAAAACTTCTAAAACTATAGTTTTGAATTATACCCTTTCACTTAGTCACAGGAAAAAGATGAAGTTGATTGTTGCTTTGATTTCTCAAGCTTTCCCTTTCTTTCTCTTTTTCTTCTCTCTTTTCTCTCTTTTCTTTTTCTGTTTTGTTCTTCTTGTTCTAATTGACTAACTCTTAATTTTTTTTCTCTAAACTAACGTATATACATATAACATACATATATTATATGTATAAGACATAAATATAAAATATATAACTTATAAAACATAATGACCCTATAATAATTATAATAATTGCAATTAATTCATAGGTTACAACATTTGAAATTTAAAAAGCCCTAAGGCTTGTTTAGCCAAAACAGCTTTATTTTAAAAACATGTTTAGTAACTAAGGCCCTATTTGGCAAAACAAGATTAAAACAGGTGCAAGGACTTCGTTTGGCAAAACGGATTTAAAAACAGTTTTATTCTTTTAATAAATCCTTTAGCACATATTTTTAATGTTACACTTTAATTAATTAAATCTTAACATTCTAATTTAATTAAATAAAAGCTAACATCAATTAACCACATAAAAATTATCACATAACAATTAAATTACTTGCTAAAAATAATTTAATGTAACAATTATCATATAAACTTCATCTAATTTAATTATCTCAATCATCACACATCAATTAAATAAAATATTAAATATTTATTTAATTAATATATTACACTCAATTAAATTACTCCACAATAATCACATAATTTATTTATTTAACTCAATAAATAAATAAATTAAAATATTTACTTAATTCCATAAATATTAAAATTTAATATATAAAATTTTCATTCATTACAATCTTCCCTCTTTAAAAGAATTCTATCCCCAGAAGCACACAAAAAAGAAAAAGAAAAAGGGTTATTATGTTTTAATCTCGTTTTGCCAAACAGAGCTTTAGTTACTAAAACCTGTTTTAAAAATAAAGTAGTTTTGGCTAAACAAGCCTTAGGGCTTTTTAAATTTCAAATGTTGTAACCTATTAATTAATTGCAATTATTATAATTATTATAGGGTTATTATGTTTTATAAGTTATATATTTTATATTTATGTCTTATACATATAATATATGTAAGTTATATGTATATACGTTAGTTTAGATAAAAAAACAAGAGTTAGTCAGTTAAAAACAAGAAGAACAAAACAAAGAAAGAAAAGAGAGAAAAGAGAGAAGAAGAAGAGAGAAGAAGAAGAGAAAGAAAGGGAAAGCTTGAGAAATCAAAGCAACAATCAACTTCATCTTCTTCCTATCACTAAGCCAAATGGTATAATTCTAAACTATAGTTTTAGAAGTTTTGTTCTTGTGTTCTTCGTACCGTAGTTCTCTGTAAAACATGTTTTCATGAAATTGTGTAATTGTGATTTCTATATGTTGTAGATGCTATATATATGCTCATATATGGTTTGTATGCATAACTAAATAGTTTAATTCATGTAAACATGATATACATGAAGAATTCATATTCATCAAAAGTTATAGTGAAGTATTTTGAAAATATATAGTCTTTTAAATTATCAAAATTGATGCTTGATTGTTTATTATTGTTTAAATTGATCAAAGATTATGATAATATGTTAAGAAATAGAGTTAATATAATTTGAATTACGTGATTTGGTTTAAAAACAAACTCACAGTATCAATTTTCGTCAAGAACGCTTAACAATGGTGTTTTCTTGAAAATCATGAAAATTGTGTTTTGATTATGTTTTGTAGAGTTTATGTATGTTAAAATCATGTTAGGAGTATAAGATTTTGTTTTCATAAAGTTTCATGTGCATTATGTTGGTAAAAATAGGACTTTGGTACGAAGAAATAAGTCAAATTGGCTTATTTCTCTGCACGATCACGAGCTGGGAGGAACCCATCAGCAGGGGGGCCCCGCCCCAGTGGGGATTATGCCTAGGGAACCCCTCCCCAGCGAGAGTAGTGGTTGTCCGGGAAATTTTTTTATGCTTCGTGTAGTTTTTGTGCAGTGTTTGTTTAGCAAACTTAAAGTGATGACATGTTAAGTGTATTGGGCAATGAGATAACATATTTTTAATATGTTTAAGATAATTTGAAATCTCATATTGATATATTATATGTGTACTTGAAAATTATTATCATAGAGTACGATATAATAGTTTAAAGTGCTATACTTGTATGAGGTGCATGATTGTGAGTTTAGACTCACGTATGTGTATAATTAGTTACTTAAGTTGTAAACCATTTTGCTAAGTTGAACTTGAGTAAGTAGTTCAATGGTTAAACGTCATAGTTAGGAACTAATTGGTATTATGAACGTAATATACTATGTAGGGTAATTGTGGAAGTGATTGTATATTGTAAAGTGTAGCTTGCGCTTGAGGCAAGTTTCTTATCCCTAAAAACTTGTTATTTATATTGTGTAAGTTCTCTAACCCTTACTCTTTATATTATGCAAGTTTGTTTACTATTCTTAACTTGTTAATTCTTGTACAAGTTATTTTGTATTCAAATGTTCATAATGAACAAGTATGGAAGTTATTATTGAAGTAATGCGATGCTGACTTATTTGTTCAAGCAAGATCTACTTAATCTTTCAAATGCTTTAATTTATTTCTAAAGCATGCCTAGTTATTGTGAAGTCTATTGTTATGACTTATATTTGGTTCATAATTCTTATATTATCGAACTGTTAAGTTATTGTGAGTCGATTCAACTACTCCTTAGTTGATGATAGTTAAAAATCCAAATTTTCTTTTAGCTATCCAAACCAAACTTTCTTTGGTGCGGACTTGTATCAAATACTGAGATGAACATCCCTATTTATTAGGGGAGGTTACTATGCGAAAGCGTTAAATATTTGTGCACAATACATGGTATGAAAGGCTGATCCCCCTAAGTACGAGTTGATAGTCCATAGTCTAAATGACCTAGGACATAGTTCAAGGTCTTATGACCCTCAGATGATTTCAATATTCAAAATTCTAAATATTGATGAAAGAATTATTATTCAATTCTTTATTGTTGATGAAAGTAAAGTTATTCATAACTTTTGAAGTTATCCAGTTATGCCATATTATTATTATATTCCAAGTGAGCTTTTGTTTGCTCACTCTTACATATTTAATAATCCCTTGCAGTTAAAGTCGATAACGTTGATGTATCGTCAACAAGTAAAGGGAAAGGCAAGATGAACAAGTGAAGACTATGGACTCTCAACTTTTACTTATGGGGATCAGCCCTTCGTACCATGTATTGTGCACAAATATTTGACGCTTTCGCATAATAACCTCCCTTAATAAATAGGGTTGTTCATCTCAGTATTTGATACAAGTTCGCACCAAAGAAAATTTGGTTTAGATAACTAAAAGAAAATTTGAAGTTTCAACTATCATCAACTAAGGAGTAGTTGAATCGACTCACAATAATCAAGAACAATTCAATAATAACGAATTACGAAATATCTTATGCTTTAGAATTTGAACTTAAAGCATACGAAAGATAAGATAGACCTTATTTGAACAATTAAGTCAATGTCACTTTAATTAAATCATGAATTTAAATAAATACTTGTACATTGCAGAAATAAAAGAACAATCTCAAATACAATAATTTTTTGAACTTAAAACTCTTGTATATAATTAACAAGTTTAAGGATAGAAGACTAGCCTCAAGCGCAAGCTTCACTTTACAATATACAATCACTTCCACAATTATCCTACATAGTACATTACGTTCATAATACCAATTAGTTCCTAACTATGACGTTTAACCGTTGAACTACTTACTCAAGTTCAACTTAGCACCATGGTTTACAACTTAAGTCGCTAATTATACACATATGTGAGTCTAAACTCACAATCATGCACCTCATACACGTATAGCACTTTAAACTATTATATCGTACTCTATGATAATAATTTTCAAGTACACATATAATATATCAATATGAGATTTCAAATTATCTTAAACATATTAAAAAAATGTTATCTCATTGTCCAATACACTTAACATGTCATCACTTTAAGTTAGCTAAACAAACACTGCACAAAAACTACACGAAGCATAAAAAATTTTCTTGGATAGCCAATACCTCTGCTGGGGCGGGGTTCCCTAGGCATAATCCTTGCTTGGGCGGGGCCCCCTGTTGATGGGTTCCCCCAACTTGCGATCGTGCAGAGAAATAAGCCAATTTGGCTTATTTCTTCGCACAAAAGTTTGGATTTTACCAACATAATGCACATGAAACTTTATGAAAATAAAATCTTAGACTCCTAACATGATTTTAACATACATAAACTCTACGACAAATAATCAAAACACAAATTTTTATGATTTTGAAGAAAACACCATTGTTAAGCGTTCTTGACAAAAATTGATACTGTGAGTTTGTTTTTAAACCAAATCACGTAATTCAAATTGTATTAACTCTATTTCTTAAATATTATCATAATCTATGATCAATTTAAACAACAATTAACAATCAAACATCAATTTTGATAATTTAAAAGACTATATATATTTTTAAAATACTTCACTATAACTTTTGATGAACATAAATTCTTCATGTTCATCATGTTTATATGAATTAAACTATTTAGTTATTCATACAAACCATATATGAGCACATATATATAGCATCTATAACATCTAAAAATCACAATTACACAATTTCATGAAAACATATTTTACAGAGAACTATGGTACGAAGAACACGAGAACAAAACTTCTAAAACTATAGTTTAGAATTATACCCTTTGGCTTAGTGATAAGAAGAAGATGAAGTTGATTGTTGCTTTGATTTCTCAAGCTTTCCCTTTTTTTTCTCTTCTTCTTCTCTCTTCTCTCTTTTCGTTCTCTGTTTTGTTCTTTTTGTTCTAACTGACTAACTCTTATTTTTTTTTCTAAACTAACGTATATACATATAACTTACATATATTATATGTATACGATATAAATATAAAATATATAACTTATAAAATATAATGACCATATAATAATTATAATAATTGCAATTAATTCATATGTTACAACATTTGAAATTTAAAAAGCCCTAAGGCTTGTTTGGCCAAAACAGTTTTATTTTAGAAACAGGTTTTAGTAACTAAGGCCATGTTTGGCAAAACGAGATTAAAACAGGTGCAAGGACTTCGTTTGGCAACACGGATTTAAAAACAGTTTTATTCTTTTAATAAATCCTTTAGCACATATTTTTAATGTTACACTTTAATTAATTAAATCTTAACATTCTAATTTAATTAAATAAAAGCTAACATCAATTAACCACATAAAAATTATCACATAACAATTATAATTATTCGCTAAATATAATTTAATGTAACAATTATCATATAAACTTCATCTAATTTAATTATCTCGATCAAATTAGAACTATACCATAAAATCATCACACATCAATTAAATAAACTATTAAATATTCATTTAATTAATATATTACACTTTATTAAATCATTCCACAACAATCACATAATTTATTTATTTAACTTAATAAATAAATAAATTAAAATATTTACTTAATTCTATAAATATTAAAATTTAATATATAAAATTCTTATTCGTTACAATCTTCCCTTCTTAAAAGGATTCTATCCCCAGAATCACACAAAAAAAGGGCCATTATATTTTAATCTCTTTTTGCCAAACAGGGCCTTAGTTACTAAAACCTGTTTTTAAAATAAAGCAGTTTTGGCCAAACAAGCCTTAGGGCTTTTTAAATTTCAAATGTTGTAACCTATGAATTAATTGCAATTATTATAATTATTTATGTTTTATAAGTTAAATATTTTATATTTATGTCTTATACATATAATATATGTAAGTTGTATGTATATACGTTAGTTTAAAATATACGTTAGTTTAAAAAAAAAATAAGAGTTAGTCAGTTAGAACAAGAAGAACAAAACAGAGAAAGAAAAGAGAGAAAAGAGAGAAGAAGAAGAGAAAGAAAGGGAAAGCTTGAGAAATCAAAGCAACAATCAACTTCATCTTTTTCCTATCACTAAGCCAAATGGTATAATTCTAAACTATAGTTTTAGAAGTTTTGTTCTCGTGTTCTTCGTACCATAGTTCTATGTAAAATATGTTTTCATGAAATTATGTAATTGTGATTTCTATATATTATAGATACTATATATATATATGCTCATATATGGTTTGTATGCATAACTAAATAGTTTAATTCATGTAAACATGATGAACATGAAAAATTCATGTTCATCAAAAGTTACAGTGAAGAATTTTTAAAATATATATAGTCTTTTAAATTATCAAAATTGATGTTCGATTGTTAATTATTTTTTAAATTGAGCATGGATTATGATAATATGTTAAGAAATAGAGTTAATACAATTTGAATTACGTGATTTGGTTTAAAAACAAACTCACAGTATCAATTTTTGTCAAGAACGCTTAACAATGGTGTTTTCTTCAAAATCATGAAAATTTGTGTTTTGATTATGTGTTGCAGAGTTGATCTATGTTAAAATCATGTTAGGAGTCTAAGATTTTATTTTCATAAAGTTTCATGTGCATTATGTTGGCAAAAATCGGACTTTGGTGCTTATTTCTCTACACGATCGTGAGCTGGGGGGAACCCAACAGCAGGGGGGCCAGCCCCAGCAGGGATTATGCCTAGGGAACCCCTCCCTAGCGGGGGTAGTGGCTGTCCGGGAAAATTTTTTAAGCTTCGTATAGTTTTTGTGCAGTGTTTGTTTAACCAATTTAAAGTGATGACATATTAAGTGTATTGGGCAATGAGATAACATATTTTTAATATGTTTAAGATAATTTGAAATCTCATATTGATATATTATATGTGTACTTGAAAATTATTATCATAGAGTACGATATAATAGTTTAAAGTGCTATACGTGTATGAGGTGCATGATTGTGAGTTTAGACTCACGTATGTGTATAATT
Organism: Panax stipuleanatus; assembly: GCA_020205555.1. NCBI lineage: Eukaryota > Viridiplantae > Streptophyta > Magnoliopsida > Apiales > Araliaceae > Panax > Panax stipuleanatus. The sequence goes on along the minus strand of CM035124.1, from coordinate 121,841,610 downwards.
AGCAACTTAAGTTGTAAACCATGTTGCTAAGTTGAACTTGAGTAAGTAGTTCAACGGTTAAACGTCATAGTTAGGAACTAATTGGTATTATGAACATAATGTACTATGTAGGATAATTGTGGAAGTGATTGTATATTGTAAAGTGTAACTTGCGCTTGAGGCAAATTTCCTATCCCTAAAAACTTGTTATTTATATTGTGCAAGTTCTCTAACCCTTACTCTTCATATTATGCAAGTTTGTTTATGATTCTTAACTTATTAATTCTTGTACAAGTTATTTTGTATTCAAATGTTCATAATGAACAAGTATGGAAGTTATTATTAAAGTAATACGATCTTGACTTATTTGTTCAAGCAAGATCTACTTAATCTTTCAAATACTTTAAGTTATTTCTAAAGCATGCCTAGTTATTGTGAAGTCTATTGTTATGACTTATATTTGGTTCATAATTCTTATATTATCGAACTGTTAAGTTATTGTGAGTCGATTCAACTACTCCTTAGTTGATGATAGTAGAAACTCCAAATTTCCTTTTAGCTATCCAAACCAAACTTTATTTGGTGCGGACTTGTATCAAATACTGAGATGAACAACCCTATTTATTAGGGGAGGTTACTATGCGAAAGCGTTAAATATTTGTGCACAATACATGGTACGAAAGGCTGATCCCTCTAAGTACGAGTTGATAGTCCATAATGTAAATGACTGTTAAAGGTTTTAAACGAAAACCTTTATAACCTAGGATATAGTTCAAGGTCTTATGACCCTCAGATGATTTCAATATTCGAAATTCTTAATATTGATGAAAGAATTATTATTCAATTATTTATTGTTGATGAAAGTAAAGTTATTCAAAACTTTTGAAGTTATTTAGTTATGTCATATTATTGTTGTATTCCAAGTGAGCTTTTGTTTGCTCACTGTTGCATATTTAATAATCCCTTGCAGTTAAAGCCGAGAACGTTGACGTACAGTCAACAAGTAAAGGGAAAGGCAAGATGAACAAGTGAAGACTATGGACTCTCAACTTTTACTTATGGGGATCAGCCCTTCGTACCATGTATTGTGCACAAATAACGCTTTTGTATAGTAACCTCCCTTAATAAATAGGGTTGTTCATCTCAGTATTTGATACAAGTCCGCACCAAAGAAAGTTTGGTTTGGATAACTTAAAGAAAATTTAAAGTTTTAATTATCATCAACTAAGGAGTAGTTGAATCGACTCACAATAATCAAGAATAATTTAATAATAACGAATTATGAAATATCTTATGCTTTAGAATTTGAACTTAAAGCATACGAAAGATAAGATAGACCTTATTTGAACAATTAAGTCAAGGTCACTTTAATTAAATCATGACTTTAAATAAGTACTTGTCCATTGCAGAAATAAAAGAACAATCTCAAATACAATAATTATTTGAATTTAAAACACTTCTATATAATTAACAAGTTTAGGGATAGAAGACTAGCCTCAAGCGCAAGCTACACTTTATAATATACAATCACTTCCACAATTAACCTACATAGTACATTATGTTCATAATACCAATTAGTTCTTAACTATGATCGTTGAACTATTTACTCAAGTTCAACTTAGCAACATGGTTTACAAATTAAGTCGCTAATTATACGCATACGTGAGTCTAAACTCACAATCATGCACCTCATACACGTATAGCACTTTAAACTATTATATCGTACTCTATGATAATAATTTTCAAGTACATATATAATATATCAAAATGATATTTCAAATTATCTTAAACATATTAAAAATATGTTATCTCATTGTCCAATACACTTAACATGTCATCACTTTAAGTTAGCTAAACAAACACTGCACAAAAACTACACGAAGCATAATTTTTTTTCTCGAACAGCCACTACCCCCGCTGGGGGGGGGGGTTCCCTAGGAATAATCCCAGTTGGGGCGGGCACCCCTGTTGATGGGTTCCCCCTAGCTCGCGATCGTGCAGAGAAATAAACCAATTTGACTTATTTCTTCGCACCAAAGTTCGATTTTTACGAACATAATGCACATGAAACTTTATGAAAACAAAATCTTAGAGTCCTAACATGATTTTAACATACATAAACTCTACAACACATAATCAAAACACAAATTTTTATATTTTGAAGAAAACGCTATGAAGCGTTCTTGACGAAAATTAATACTGTGAGTTTGTTTTTAAACCAAATCACGTAATTCAAATTGTATTAACTCTATTTCTTAACATATTATCATAATCCATGATCAACTTAAACAACAATTAACAATCAAACATCAATTTTGATAATTTAAAAGACTATATATTTTCAAAATGCTTCACGGTAACTTTTGATGAACATGAATTTTTCATGTTCATTATGTTTACATGAATTAAACTATTTAGTTATGCATACAAACCATATATGAGCATATATATAGCATCTATAACATATAGAAATCACAATTACACAATTTCATGAAAACATGTTTTATAGAGAACTATGGTACGAAGAACACGTGAACAAAACTTCTAAAACTATAGTTTAGAATTATACCATTTGGCTTAGTGATAGGAAGAAGATGAAATTGATTGTTGCTTTGATTTCTCAAGCTTTCCCTTTCTTTCTCTTCTTCTTCTTTCTTTTCTCTTTTTTCTTTCTTTGTTTTGTTTTTCTTGTTCTAATTGACTAACTCTTATTTTATTTTTTCTAAACTAACATATATACATATAACTTACATATATTATATGTATAAGACATAAATATAAAATATATAACTTATAAAATATAATGACCCTATAATAATTATAATAATTGCAAATAATTCATAGGTTACAACATTTGAAATTTAAAAAGTCCTAAAGCTTGTTTGGCCAAAACAGCTTTATTTTAAAAACAAGTTTTAGTAACTAAGGCCCTGTTTGGCAAAACGAGATTAAAATAGGTGCAAGGGCCTCGTTTGGCAAAACGAATTTAAAAATAATTTTATTCTTTTAATAAATCTTTTAGTATATATTTTTAATGTTACACTTTAATTAATTAAATCTTAATATTCTAATTTAATTAAATAAAAGCTAACATCAATTAACCACATAAAAATTATCACATAACAATTATAATTACTCGCTAATTATAATTTCATGTAACAATTATCACATAAACTTCATCTAATTTAATTATCTCAATCAAATTAGAACTATACCATAAAATCATCACACATCAATTAAATAAAATATTAAATATTTATTTAATTAATATATTATACTTAATTAAATTACTCCATAACAGTTGTAACGATTGAGATTTTATATATTAAATTTTAATATTTATTGAGTGAATAAATATTTTTATGATTTATTTATTGATTTAAATAAATAAATTATGTGATTATGTGTATTTATTTAATTAAAAATAATTAAATTAGATGATTATGTGTTGAGTGTGACATGAATTATAATTAGCAAGTAATTATAATTATGTGGCAAAATTGTGATGTGATTAATTGATGTTAGATTTTAATTGATTAAATTAGATGTTAAAAATTTTAATTAATTGAAGTGTAACATTAAAGTATGTGTTAAAAGAATTTATTAAAATAAAGAAAAAGAACTTTTAAATTTTTGTATCCAAACAAGGCCCTTACTTTTATTTTAAAAGGATTTTGCCAAACAGGGTCCTTGCATTGTTTTAAACCTATTCTAACCAAACAATGCCTTAATACTAAAATCTATTTTAAAAAATAATCTTCTTTTGCCAAACAAGCCCTAGTGGCTTTTTAAATTTTGTAACTGCTAATTGAATAATATATTAAGTACGTATATTATTATATATCAGTTATATAGTTAAGTAGTTTATTCTAGCCTAAGTCTAAAACAAAGAGAAAGAAAGAAACAAGAGAAGAAGAGAGAATACAGAGTAGAAGAAGAGAGAAGATCATCATCTTCATCATCTTTTCTCCTAATTTAACCTAGAAAGGTATCATACTAACCCTTACACTTAATTAAGATATTTTGTATTTAGTCGTTGTTAAATTAGGTTTTCATGATTATGTATATATGGTGTTCATATGTTTTCATATGTAATTGTATGCCATGAAAGGGTTTTCAAAATACAATTGTTGTAAAAACAAATTTTAAAAGCACGTTCTTCTATATTTTCATAGTTTTATGATTTTTATGTAAAAATCTTTTGGTGAAACTTCATAATTTTGTTATGTGAATGGGATGTGTATGTATATATATATATATATATATATATATATATATATATGCTTATATGAGATTTATATAGTTGTTAAGTGTTTCAATTTACAAGGACATGATGAATATGATGAAACCATGTTCATAACGTTTGATTATGAAGCATGAAGTTATGAGTAGTATGTGATATAGCATGAGTATATATGAGTTATATGGTTGCTCTAGCAATTCAATCCATGTAATTTTGATAAACAAGAGGAATTATGATTATAGTGATTTTTTTTGAATTAATTTCTAAAAAATGGCTTTTGAAACTATCAAATTGATGTTTGATTATGGGTTATTGTTAAAATTGACCATGTATTATGTTAGTATGTTAAGAATATGAGTTATTGCAATTGAAATTACTTGAATTGGGTTAAAAACGAATTCGTAGTAACAATTTCCGTCAAGAACGCTTAATATTGTGTTTTTCTTTGAAAATCATGAAATCTTGATTTTTATTATGTGTTATATGAATTTTATATGTTATGATCATGTTAAAGAGTTTAAAATATTATTTTTTTTATCAAGTTTCATGTTTATTATGTTGGGAAAAATCAATTTCGGTGTGAGGGAATAAGCCAAATTGGCTTATTTCTCCACAAGTTCGCTAACCAGCTCCTTCACCAGGGGGTGACCCACCCCAGTGGGGCTTCTAGGCCTATAGGACCCGCCCCAGCGGGTTAGGTTGCTGTCCAGAAAAGTTAGTTTTTAGTTTTTGAGTTTTCATGCCCCGTTTGTTTAGCTAACTTATTTCTATGACTTGGAAAGTGAAATAGGTAATAAGATAACATGTTTTTGATGTGTTTAAGATGGATTGAAGTTGTATATGAATGTGTTACATGTGTGTGGGTGTGTTACTTTCTTAAGGTACACAACACAATTCATTGCGTTACAAGCTTATGAATTTATGTCGTGAATGTAGACTCACGTATTTGACTAGTTAGCAACCAATGTGGTAAATTACTTTGTGAGTTGGACTTGGATATGAAGTAAGATGGTTTAAACGTTATAGTTGGAAACTAATAGACGCTTTAAACGTAATACAATGTGTAGGGTAATTGTGGAAGTGGTTATAGTTATTAAAGTGTAGCTTGCGCTTGAGGCAAGTTTCCTATCTCTAAACTTATTGTTGTGCAAGTTTTCTTATTCTTATTCTCTTACGTTAAGCTAGTTTCCATTTCGAAACTTGTTACTTACTTTGTACAAGCCTTGTTGTATCCTAATGTTTCTAATACTCAAATATTGAAGTATTATTGAGGTATTGTTATCTTGACTTAGTTGTTCAAGCAAGATCTACGTATTCTTTCAATTGCTTTGAGTTACTTCTAAAGCATGCCTATCTATTATGAAGTTTATTGTTATATCTTATAATTGATTCATGATTCTTATATTATTGAACTATTAAAGTATTGTGAGTCAATTCAACTACTCCTAGTTGATCATAGTTGAAACTCTAAAGTTCCCTTATCTATCCAAACCAAACTTTATTTGGTGCTGACTTGTATTCAATTACTGAGAATGAACAACCCTATTTATTAGGGGATATTTATGCGAAAGCGTTAAGATGGTTGTGCACAATTCATGGTACAAAGGGTTAATCCCCCTGAGTATGAGTTAAAGGTCCATAGTCTTATTGACTGTTAAAGGTTTAAATAAAAATATTTATAACCTAGGACATAGTTCAAGGTCTTATGACCCTCAGATGATTCTATATTCGAATTTACATATTGATGAAAGAATTATAATTCAATTCTTTATATTGATGAAAGTAAAGTTATTCAAACTCTTTTGAAACTATTCATTTATGTCACATCACTGTTGTATTTCCAAGTGAGCTTTTGTTTGCTCACTCTTGCATGTTTTACCACCACTTGCAGTTGAAACCAAGAATGTTGACATACCGTCAACGAGTAAAGAAAAAGGAAATATGAATAAGTGAAGGCTTGTTGTTTCAAGTTTTGGTTGTAATAAGACTTAGTTGGTTATGTTTTATTTTTGCATTTATTTGATTAATGTTAAGGTTTAGATAACCCTGGGATTTTATTCGGACAAGTTGTAATCCTTTATCAAGGAAGATTTTATTTAAGTATTACGAAGGTTGTAATTTACTTTGTAATTCTTTATTATTGGGTAGATGTATATTTTAGTTAGAAAGTGAACACTAAATCATGTGGAAACGAAGTACCCGGATTTTGGGGTGTCACAACAATCACATAATTTATTTATTTAACTCAATAAATAAATCAATTAAAATATTTATTTAATTCAATAAATATTAAAATTTAATATATAAAATTCTCATTCGTTACAATCTTCCCTCCTTAAAAGGATTCTGTCCCCAGAATCACACATAAAAAAAAATCTCATCTGTTATATTTTTCCCCCCTTAAAAAGATTTTGTACCCAGAATCGGTATACAAGAAATCACACAAATAGATGGGGATAAGTTTTCTTCATAACATCTTCGAGTTCCCACGTAGCTTCTTCGGCACTGTGGTTTCTCTAAATTACCTTAACAGAATATATCACTTTATTTCTAAGTACTTGTTCCTTTTTATCAACTATTTGAACATGCACTTCTTCATATGTTAAGTCTTTATCAAACTGTAAAGGGTCGTATACTATTACATGTTTGTAGTCATTTTTGTAAGGTCGTAACACGAAAATGTGGAAAACGTTGTGTATATTGTCTAGCTCCGGAGGTAACGCAACCTCGTAAGCCACTTTGCCAACCTTCCGTAATATCTTGAAAGGTCCAATAAATCGGGGACTCAGCTTCCCTTTCTTGCCAAATCGTATCTTCCCCTTCCAGGGAGATACCTTCTTGAAAATGAAGCTTCCTGGTAAAAATTCTCGATTCTGGCGATGTTGATCGGCATACTTCTTTTGTCTGTCTTGAGCAGCAACCAATCTCGTTCTGATCAGCTTCACGATTTTAGCATTTTGTTGTACCAGTTCCGATCCCAACAGTTGTCTTTCACCAACCTCATCCCAGCATAAAGGAGTTCTGCACTTACTGTCGTATATTGCTACATAAGGTGGCACGCCTATACTCACATGATAACTATTAGGTGTAGGCGAACTCCACCAACGGTAGATGATCATCCCAGCTTCCTTTGAAGTCCATAACGTAAGCTCTCAGCATGTCCTCTAGCGTCTGGATCGTTCTCTCGCTCTGGCCATCGGTCTGAGGATGGTATGCCGTACTCATTCATAATTGTGTCCCCAAGCACTCTTGTAAACGCTTCCAAAAATTCGATGTAAAACGCGGATCTCTGTCGGACACAATCGACACTCGAACACCGTGTCGAGATATAATCTCCTTAACGTACAGCTTCGCTAACTGATCCAAGTTGTACTTAATCTTGATCGGTAGGAAATGTGCTGACTTCGTCAGTCGATCCACTATTACCCATACCGCATCAAAACCCTTCTGAGTTGCTGGAAGACCAACCACGAAATCCATCGTGATATGCTCCCACTTCCATTCCGGAATCTCCAACAGTTGTAGCAATCCACTTGGTCTCTGGTGTTCTGCTTTAACTTTGCGGCACGTTAAGCATTTCGCAATGCATTTAGCAACGTCCCTCTTCATGTTCGGCCACCAAAAATGATGTCTGAGATCCTGGTACATCTTCGTATTCCCAGGGTGAATCGAATACCTTAAACTGTGAGCTTCATTCAAAACCTCCTCTTTAACGTCTGGTACTGGGGGTACCCAGATTTTTCCTTCAAATTGTAACAGTCCTTCGTTATCGATCTTGAACTTTATTTCTTCAAAATCGGCTATTCTCTTCCAGATCGTCTCGCATTCCTCATCGTGAAGTTGTGCCTCTTTCACTTTGTCTACCAGAGTAGAACCAGTAGTTACTTGAAATAGCTTCTCATCTGATTCTTTCGGATACTTCACTTCCGGCTCTAACTTAGCCATCTCTGCTATCAACTGATCCTGATCAGTTAACATATTCAACTTATCCTGACCCTTCTTGCTTAAAGCGTCGGCGACGACGTTAGCTTTACCCGGATGGTAAAGTATCTCGCAGTCATAGTCCTTGATCAGTTCCAACAATCTCCATTGGCCAAGAAATTACACACGTTCGAGAATTTTGCGTAAAGCTTCTCTCATCTCAGCGATTCTAAGGTTAGCCTTAAGTGTTCAGTGTGTTCCTCCTCGGTTTTGGAATAAACCAGGATGTCATCTATGAACACCATTACAAACTTATCCAGGAATGGCTTAAACACCCTATTCATTAAGTTCATAAATGCAGCTGGGGCATTCGTTAGACCAAACGACATCACTAAGAACTCGTAATGACCATACCGAGTCCTGAAAGCCGTCTTCGGTATATCTTCTCTCCATACCTACAACTGATGATACCCACTTCTCAAATAGATTTTCGAGAAATATCTAGCACCTTTCAGTTGATCGAACAAGTCATCGATCCTAGGGAAAGGATACCTATTCTTGATCGTAACTTTGTTCAACTCCCTATAATCAATGCAAGACTTAGTGAGATCCTGGTACATCTTCGTACTCCTAGGACCTCGAACTGTGAGCTTCGTTCAAAACCTCCTCTTTGACGTCTGGTACTAGGGGTACCCAGATTTTTCCTTCAAATCGTAACAGTCCTTCGTTATCGATCTTGAACTTTATTTCTTCACAATCGGCTATTCTCTTCCGGATCGTCTTGCATTCCTCATCGTGAAGTTGTGCGTCTTTCACTTTGTCTACCAGAGTAGAACCAGTAGTTACTTGAAATAGCTTCTCATCTGATTCCTTCGGATACTTCACTTCCAGCTCTAAATTAGCCATCTCTACTATCAACTGATCCTGATTAGTTAACATATTCAACTTCTCCCGAACCTTCCTGCTTAAAGCGTCGACGACGACGTTAGCTTTACCCGGATGGTAAAGAATCTCGCAGTCATAGTCCTTAATCAATTCCAACAATCTCCTTTGGCATATGTTCAAATCCTTTTGTGTAAAGATATACTTAATACTCTTATGATCCGTGTATATCTCACACTTTTCTCCATATAAGTAGTGTCTCCAAATCCTCAGAGCAAACACTACTGCCGCTAATTCTAAGTCATGGGTCGGATACCCTTTTTCATAATCCTTCAGCTGACGCGATGCATAGGCAATGACTTTCCCATTCTGCATCAACACGCAGTCTAATCCCTTATGTGAGGCATAGCTATATACTACAAAATTTCCTGTACTAAACGAATATGCAAGCATACGTTTCATGCTTGTTTGAGTAATAGCAATGAGATTAGGTGCAGTACTTAACCTTTTCTTCAGTTCCTGGAAACTTTCCTCACACTTTTCCGTCCAAACAAACTTAACTATTTTACAAGTCAAATTCGTCAATGGAGTTGCGATTTTGGAAAAGTCTTGGATAAATCTTCGGTAATAACCTGCCAATCCCAAGAAACTCCTCACTTTAGACGACTTCTTCGGCTGATCCCAATTCATCACAGCTTCAACCTTCGATGGATCTATCGAAATCCCATCTTTGTCAATCACGTGGCCAAGAAATTACACACGTTCTAACTAGAATTCGCATTTCGAGAATTTCGCGTAAAGCTTCTTTCGTCTCTGCGCTTCTAAGGTCAGCCTTAAGTGTTCAGTGTGTTCCTCCTCGGTCTTGGAATAAACCAGGATGTCATCTATGAACACTACTACGAACTTATCCAAGAATGGCTTAAACACCCTATTCATTTAGTCCATAAATGCAGCTGGGGCATTCGTTAGACCAAATAACATCACTAAGAACTCGTAATGACCATTCCGAGTCCTAAAAGCCGTCTTCGGAATATCTTCCTTCCATACCTTCAACTAATGATACTCACTTCTCAAATCGATTTTCGAGAAATATCTAGCACCCTTCAGTTGATCGAACAAGTCATCGATCCTAGGTAAAGGCATACTTATTCTTGATCATAACTTTGTTCAACTCCCTATAATCAATGCAAGACTTAGTGAGATCCTGGTACATCTTCGTACTCCCAGGGTGAATCGAATACCTCAAACTGTGAGCTTCGTTCAAAACCTCCTCTTTAACGTCTGGTACTGGGGGTACCCAGATTTTTCCTTCAAATCGTAACAGTCCTTCGTTATCGATCTTGAACTTTATTTCTTCAAAATCGACTATTCTCTTCCAGATCGTCTCGCATTCCTCATCGTGAAGTTGTGCCTCTTTCACTTTGTCTACCAGAGTAGAACCGGTAGTTACTTGAAATAGCTTCTCATTTGATTCTTTCGGATACTTCACTTCCGGCTCTAACTTAGCCATCTCTGCTATCAACTTATCCTGATCAGTTAACATATTCAACTTCTCTCGACCCTTCCTGCTTTAAGCGTCGGCGACGATGTTAGCTTTACCCGGATGGTAAAGAATCTCGCAGTCATAGTCCTTGATTAGTTCCAACCATCTCCTTTGGCATATGTTTAAATCCTTTTGTGTAAAGATATACTTAAGACTCTTATGATCCGTGTATATCTCAAACTTTTCTCCATATAAGTAGTGTCTCCAAATCTTCAGAGCAAACACTACTGCCGCCAATTCCAAGTCATGGGTCGGATACCCTTTTTCATAATCCTTCTGCTGACGCGATGTATAGGCAATGACTTTGCCATTCTGCATCAGCACGCAGCCTAATCCCTTATGTGAGACATCGCTATGTACTACAAAATTCCCTGAACTATCTGGTAAAGACAACACAGGTGCAGTACTTAACCTCTTCTTCAGTTCCTGGAAACTTTCCTCACAATTTGTCGTCCAAACAAACTTAACTGTTTTATGAGTCAAATTCGTCAACGGAGTTGTAATTTTGGAAAAGTCTTGGATAAATCTTCAGTAATAACCTGCTAATCCCAAGAAACTCCTCACTTCAGACGGCGTCTTCGGCTGATCCTAATTCATCACAGCTTCAACCTTCGACGGATCTATCGAAATCCCATCTTTGTCAATCACGTGGCAAAGAAATTATACACGTTCTAACCAAAATCTGCATTTCGAGAATTTCGCGTAAAGCTTCTCTCGTCTCTGCAATTCTAAGGTCAACATTAAGTGTTCAGTGTGTTCCTCCTTGGTCTTGGAATAAACCAGGATGTCATCTATGAACAATACTATGAACTTATCCAGGAATGGCTAAACACCCTATTCATTAAGTCCATAAATGCATTTGGGCATTCGTTAGACCAAATGACATCACTAAGAACTTGTAATGACCATACCGAGTCCTAAAAGCCGTCTTCGGTCTATCTTCTCTCCTTACCTTCAACTGATGATACCCACTTCTCATATCAATTTTTGAGAAATATCTAGTACCCTTCAGTTGATCAAACAAGTCATCGATCCTAGGTAAAGGATACATATTCTTGATCGTAACTTTGTTCAACTCCATATAATCAATGCAAAGCCGCATCGATCCATCCTTCTTTTTCATGAATAAAACTGGCGCTCCCCACAGTGAAACGCTCAGCTGAATATACTTCTTGGCCAGCAATTCTTGTAGTTGAACCATCAACTCCTTCATCTCGACTGGAGCCATTATGTACGGAGCTTTCGAAATTGGAGCAGTTCCTGGCACTAAGTTGATTACGAATTCTATCTCTCTATCTGGCGGAAGTCCTGGCAAATCGTTCAGAAATACGTCCACAAACTCCATAACCACGGATATCTCTTTTATCTTTGTACTCTCCTTACGAGTATCTACTATGTAGGCTACATATCATACACAGCCTTGCATCAAAAGTTTCTTGGCTTGTATAACCGTCAGACAACTCGTTTGTCGATGAGATTTGCTACCATAGAACACTAACTTTGACGGAGTTGTAAGGTTTACCTACTTCTTCTGATAGTCGATTACCGCCCTATGGTTGAACAACCAATCTACTACCCAGTATCACATCGAATTCCCCAAGTTTAATCAGAATCAAATCTACCCCCAATTCATTACCCTTAATGGTCTAATCTACAGTTCTTGTATACAAACCTAACAGGAATAACCTCCCTATTTGCAATCTCTATGTTCAAGGGATAAACTAATTCCTCTTTAGGTAAGTCTAAGGTCTTAGCAAAATTATCAGATATGAATGAACAAGTAGCACCCGAATCAAATAATACATATGCATTTATACTATTGACCGAAATAATTCCTGACACCACATCTTTTGACTGCACAGCATCCTGCACCGTATCCTACACCGCATCCTACACCGTCATGTTGAATGTGCGGGCAATGTGTCGAACGGCCTGAAGTGGTCTAGCGATAGTCAGATTGTTGTCGCTGCCATTTCCTCCATTCCCTTTTGACCCTCCTGCTGGCTTCTTCGGACAACTTCTAGCCATGTGATCCTCGGATCCACATGTGTAGCAAGCCCCCTTCTTCGGGTTCGGGCAATTCGGTGCAATGTGGCATTCTTGACCACAGTTGAAGCACACCCGTCTCCCTTTTATGCACACTCCAGTGTGATTCTTCCCGCATGTCACACATGCTTCGATCTTCTTCTTTTGCTGGTTTCCTTGTTGACTTCCAGCATAGGTATTATCGTTCCACTTCCTTTTCTGGTTGATAGCCCCGCTACCACCAGCCTTGTTCTCCGTCTCGTTCTTCTTCTTCTTGTCCTGATTAAACTTGGTCATCGCGTCGCTTTCCCCTTCAGCGAGAATGGCCTTTTACAGAACAGTTGCAAACTTATTTAGGTGAAATATGGAGACCTTATTGTAGATCCAGGGCATCAGTCCCCACTCAAACCTTCTCGCTTTCCTTGCGTCAGTACTGACCTGGGATGTAGTGAACCTTGCCAGCTCATTAAACTTTGCGGCGTATTCCGACACCGTCCTCCCTCCCTTCTTAAGCTCTAGAAACTAGACCTCCAACTGGTCCTGCGAGCTAACGGGGAAGTAAATTTCAAAGAACATCTCTTTAAAATGGTCCCACGCTATAACACCTTCTCCTTCTCGGGTCTTATTGGCCTGCCACCAGAAACTAGCATCCGACTTCAACATGAAAGTCGTGAAAGCCTGTCTTCTGGTCCTCGCCAACTCTAGCTACTTCGAAGACCTTCTCCATCTTCATTACCCACATCTGGGCATCTATTGGGTTTACCGATCCTTGGAATTCTGGCAGTCATACTGCCTTAAATTCCTTAAACTTAGTACCTTGCACCTGCGGCTTATTTACAAGTGCTCCCGTCAGCAGGTTCACCAACTGCTGAACCGAATTGAGATTCGTCCCATCGTTATTGTTGTTGTTATTGTTCGTCGAACCCTCGGGGTTTTGACGTGTAGGTCTTCTTCTAGGAGGCATTTTCTGTTAAGAAATATTCTTATTAGATCCTTTAATCAATTCTTAAGTGTTCAAGTTCATACTTAAACATTTAAATAATTCCATTCACATGGAACACATAGCACGTCAATAAACTTCTTTATTCATTCGTAGTTTTAAAAACATATAATAGATAGCATCTCTACTATTACATCATCTTTCCTGAACTGGAACAAGTTGCATGATTATATCATTATCTTATCCCATTATTAACTGTAACGACCCCAAAATTCATATAATACAACTTTTGACATCGGTCGTTAATAACACATTGAACTTCTAACTTTACATCATTAATCGGTATTAAATTTAATAAAATGTGGAATAATTAAAACTTTTATTATTTTCTTTCTATATTTCCCTGAATCACAACTTTTATCATTACATATCTTTTATTCAAATTTATTTCATGAATCGCTTCATCAAAGGTATAAACAAAATATTACATTACAAATCAATATCCATTATACATCAGACAACTCAACTTACAACTCAACAATTATAATACATTTAAACCATCAAATATATTTCTCAGCTAAAACAAAATAATCTTCTTGGATTGATATAGATCTTTAGCATTCAGTTAGCACATATAATTACCCTAAATCCTTGACCTGTAAAATGATTATTTTGCAAGAATGAGCTCGACAGCTCAGCAAATCTAACAGTTTTCATGCATCACATAGCACACAATAACATTCTCAGTTCATTCATAATAATCGTTATACTAAACATATCATACATGCTGTATTTCACATCTCAATTAAAGATCGAGTTCCATAACCCAATCAGTTTAGTCATAAATTGACTTTCATAGTGTAAAGCATCATTTATAATTGCATATACATTCAACAGTCTAAATTACAACAATCAGTTACCAAATTCATAAAGCAAATAGAAACTGAAAGGCTTGTCTGATTTGTAGATTACCAATTACAGAAAACAGCTTACAGTTATCTGCACTTCATGAATTCTACATAATTATATAATCATGCACATCATTTATTAGTCACATAGCAATGCTTAGTAGTAATCGTTTAAGTAACTCTACTTTACGATCTACTATCATCTTCTTTAGGTTTGACACACAAAATGTTCAATTTATGTGGTTAAGTCCTGTTAGGGCTCCTCATTGTCCATTTGATTTATTCACATTAAACTTCCTTTTACTTCTCATCACATTCCATTCTAATACTCTTAACATTTATTTAAGTCTTAAACCTCGTCTTTACATCACATTAGATGTATAATGTTTGTTAACATTAATTAAGTTAACCTTCGTTTCAAATTTCTTTATACTTCTTTTTTAATCAACACTTAACTTTTAGTTAAGTCGATATAGTTGTCATTACATCATTGATTAATGTTAAACATCGTTATATTTTATAATATTCATGTTGTATAACTTAGAACAACATCTTTTATCTTTGACAGCACTATACTTGCGTACATGCATGTCCGACGTCTTCCGATTGCCTTCGAATACGCATCAGTCACAAAGATGGCCATTTATATTCCTTCTAACGACTTCAAATTGAAAAAATTAAATAACAAAAGTTGTAGGTCTACTCGTTATCTTTCCAAATCATCCTAATTTGCCTTAATCGGAGTTCGTATAAAGAAGTTATGCTTGTTTTACTACAAGAGGTCAAAACAGTTTTGCATTACACTATTTAAACTATTCCGAACAGCATGTACCCCCGCTGGGGCGGGGGTTTCTAGGCCAAAAGGCTGCTGGGGCGGGGCCCCCTGCTGGTGGGTTCCCGGGCTCGCGAACTGTGCCTAGAAAAAGCTAATTTGGCTTATTTCTTCTCACCAAAGTCCGATTTTAACTAACACAATGCACATGAAACTTGAAAAAAATAAAATCTTAAACTTCTAACATGTTTTTAACATATAATAACACTACAATACATAATCAAAATACTTAATTTCACGATTTTGAAGAAAACACCATTGTTAAGTTTTCTTGAAGAAAATTAACATTGTGAGTTCGTTTTTAAACCAAATCAAACAATTCAAAGCATGTTAATTTTGTTTCTTGATATATCATCATAATCTATAATCAATTTATATAATATATCATAATCAAACATGAATTTAGCTTTTAAAAGAGCTATTTATAAAAACCAATTTACTGTAACTTTTGATGAACATGATTTCTTCATGTTCATCATGTTTTCATGGATTAAATCACTTAAATCATTATACTAATCACATATAAGCATGTTATAACATATATTGCATATAAATTTCATGTTTTCATTAATTTCATACTAAATTCATATATATAGAGAATTAAAACTTGAAGAACATATAAACAAAATTCTAAAAACTACAAGATAGGATTATACCCTTAAGCTTAGTGAGGAAGAAGAAGATGATGATGCTTGTTGGTATAGTAAGGATTCTCTTAAATCTTTTTCCTTTTTCTCTTCTTCTTCTTTCTTCTTTTCGCTCTAACCTTCTCTGTACTTCTCTTTCTAACACTGATAAAATTCTAACTTTATTTTGTTCTTCTAAACTAACGTATATACATATAATATAACTATTATAATATTTATTACATATAATTATATATAATAACTAACAATTAATATATCAGTTATAATATTTTAAATTTTAAAAGTCATAAGGCTTGTTTGGCAAACAGCTTATTTAAAAAAAATAGATTTTTAGTAGTTAAGGCCCTATTTGGCAAAACGAAATTTAAACAGGTGCAAGGGTCTTGTTTGACAAATCCCTTTAAAACCCTTTTTAATTATTTTAACACATAACTTTCAATGTTACACTTTATTTAAATAAATCTCAACATTCTAATTTAATTAAATTAAAGCTAACATCCCTTAATTAACTAAAATTGCCACATAGCTCAAATTGCTACACAATTATAATTACTCATTAATCATAATTCCATGTAACAATTAGTAAATCTCTACTAACAAATACCACAAAATTAGTTAAACATCAATTTAATTAATGAATTGCACTTAATTAAGTTACTCCAACACATGAATATAATTCTATTCATACCAAATCGCACATTTCAGAATGTAACACATATACACATACTCGTACTCGAAACATCTTAAAATAAGAATTTTATTTATTAAATTCTCATTTATTAATTCTTGAAAACCTGGGTTGTCACATCCTTCCCTCCTTATAAGGATTCCGTCCTAGGGATCAACGAAACCTCCCTTACTCGGTTTTACTAAATCTCTTTCATAATTTTATCGTTGAATAACTTCAACAAATTACCTTAACAAAAGTTTTATATATATATCATACTCCATTCATTTCTTCAACAAATTTTAGGTTTTATTTCATAACCTTCAATTAACTCAATTATGTTTCAAATATTATATATTCTTTTACCCGTTCATTACCTTTCTAAGGATCATTACCATATACTCTACTCGTCGACTTCATATACTTCATAATTCTCCCCTTCCAGGGAGATACTTTTAGGAAAACAAAGCTTCTTGGTAAAAATTCTCGATTCTGGCGATGTTGATCGGCATACTTCTTTTGTCTGTCTTGAGTAGCAACCAATCTCGTTCTGATCAGCTTCACGATTTCAACAGTTTGTTGTACCAATTCAGGTCCCAATAGTTTTCTTTCACCAACCTCATCCCAGCATAAGGGAGTTCTGCACTTTCTGCCGTATAACGCTTTGTAAGGTGGCATGCCGATACTCGCATGATAACTATTGTTGTAGGCGAACTGCACCAATGGTAGATGATCATCCCAGCTTCCTTTGAAGTTCATAACGCAAGCTCTCAGCATATCCTTTAACGTCAGCAATTTCATAATGCTTCGACGTAAAACGCAGACCTCTGTCGGACACAATCGACACTAGAACACCGTATCAAGATATAATCTCCTTAACGTTCAGCTTCGCTAACTGATCCAAGTTGTTCTTAATCTTGATCGATAGGAAATGTGCTGACTTCTTCAGTCGATCCACTATTACCCATACCGCATCAAAACCCTTCTGAGTTGCTGGAAGACTAACCACGAAATCCATCGTGATATGCTCTCACTTCCATTTTAGAATCTCCAACGGTTGTAGCAATCCACTTGGTCTTTGGTGTTCTGCTTTAACTTTATGGCACGTTAAGCATTTCGTAACGCATTCAGCAACGTCCCTCTTCATGTTCGGCCACCAAAAATGATGTATGAGATCCTAGTACATCTTCGTACTCCAGGGTGAATCGAATACCTCGAACTGTTAGCTTCGTTCAAAACCTCCTCTTTGACGTCTGGTACTGGCGGTACCCAGATTCTTCCTTCAAATCGTAACAGTCCTTCGTTATCGATCTTGAACTTGATTTCCTCACCATCGACTATTCTCTTCCGGATCTTCTCGCATTCCTCATTGTGAAGTAGTGCCTCTTTCACTTTGTCTACCAGAGTAGAACTAGTAGTTACTTGAAACAACTTCTCATCCGATTCCTTCGGATACTTCACTTCCAGCTCTAACTTAGCAATCTCTGTTATCAACTGATCCTGATCAGTTAACATATTCAACTTATCCCGACCCTTCTTGCTTAAAGCGTCGGCGACGACGTTAGCTTTACCCGGATGGTAAAGTATCTCGCAGTCATAGTCCTTGATCAGTTCCAACAATCTCCATTGCGCATATTTAAATCTTTTTGTGTAAAGATATACTTAAGACACTTATGATCTGTGTACATCTCACACTTTTCCCCATATAAGTAGTGTCTCCAAATCTTTAGAGCAAACACTACTGCCGCTAATTCTAAGTCATGAGTCGGATACCCTTTTTCATAATCACTCAGCTGACACGACGCATAGGCAATGACATTGCCATTCTGCATCAGCACACAGCCTAATCCCTTATGTGAGGCATCACTATATACTACAAAATTCCCTTCACTATCTGGTAAAGACAACACAGGTGCAGTACTTAACCTCTTCTTCAGTTCCTGGAAACTTTCCTCACACTTTTTCGTCCAATCAAACTTAACTGTTTTACGAGTCAAATTCGTCAATAGAGTTGCGATTTTGGAAAAGTTTTGGCTAAATCTTTGGTAATATCCTGCTAATCCCAAGAAACTCCTCACTTCAGACGGCGTCTTCGGCTGATCCCAATTTATCACAGCTTCAACCTTCGACGGATATACCGAAATCCCATCTTTGTCAATCACGTGGCCAAGAAATTACACACGTTCTAACCAGAATTTGCATTTTGAGAATTTCGTGTAAAGCTTCTCTCATCTCAGCGATTCTAAGGTCAGCCTTAAGTGTTCAGTGTGTTCCTCCTCGGTCTTGGAATACACCAGGATGTCATCTATGAACACTACTACGAACTTATCCAGGAATGGCTTAAACACCCTATTTATTAAGTCCATAAATGCAGCTGGGGCATTTGTTAGACCAAATGACATCACTAAGAACTCGTAATGACCATACCGAGTCCTAAAAGTCGTCTTCGGTATATCTTCTCTCCTTACCTTCAAGTGATGATACCCACTTCTCAAATCAGATTTTGAGAAATATCTATCACCCTTCAGTTGATCGAACAAGTCATCGATCCTAGGTAAAGGATACCTATTCTTGATCGTAACTTTGTTCAACTCCCTATAATCAATGCAAAGCCGCATCGATCCATCCTTCTTCTTCATGAATAAAACTGGCGCTCCCCACGGTGAAAGGCTCGGCTGAATATACTTCTTGTCCAGTAATTCTTGTAGTTGAACCATCAACTCCTTCATCTCGACTGGAGCCATTCTGTACGGAGCTTTCGAAATCGGAGCAGTTCCTAGCACTAAGTCGATTACGAACTCTATCTCTCTATCTGGCGGAAGTCCTGGTAAATCTGTTGTTCGATTTATATAATAACAATTAACGCGCAAGTATACGCGGTCAACAAGTAATAAAGATTAAGTACAGATATCGTTCCCACGAGGAATTAACGGATAAAAGGTCGCCAATCCACTAGCACGTAATCATTTCGGTCTTATTTAAACGGGTGGTAAAGAGATGAAATGAAAACTAAATTAAACTAGGCCAGTAATTGAAGTAAAACTAATTAATCCTGGAGTAAAATTAAATAATAAAGGTAAGAGATTCCAATTTCCCCTAATGATCTATCTAAGCCGATTCACTCCCAATTAGGTCAAAGTAATCATTACAGTTGTTAGCCGAGAACACGAAGGTAAGAGAAGGCCATCTTTCGATGCACCTAACCCATATCACGTGCAATCCACAGGTGATAGACGTACGTGAACACCCACATTATCTAAACCCCTATATGTCTATGGTGTTTACAAATAAATAGGGTTTAAGGTCAAGTCCTCTACTGACTACGAGCGACGCTTCGGTATATGTCTATCCTAAACACAAATCATAAGTCCAATGCCATGTGAACGTACAATCACCAGCTACTACGATTAGATCTAAACCCACACTTCGTCTTTTAATTCCATGTGGGTTATCACAGTAATTGGTCATGACTCAATTAAGCAATGAAAGCATATATCGCAGTATACAATCACATAACAATATATAAGAATCAATATGGAAGAGAAATTGACATGGACTACTTATTAAGTTCCATTGGAACCTCAAAATAGGCATAAGTTGTCATAATTAAGCACAACTACCATCCACAAGTTGAATACACATCATGAGATTACACAATTAGAAAGCAAAGAGAGTTTAAGGGTAAGAAATGCAAATCTGAGTCTCCAAGCATCCAATATTGAATCTTCAATACATTCACTTGTTTCAACCATCAAGTCTAAGAAAACCATAGAAAACTAACTACTAAAACTAGCACTAATCTACTCCTAAGCTTAACCTTAATCTACTCCTAAGCTAGCTAAACAAGAAATTAAAAGAAGAGAAGAGAGCTAGGGCTAGGCTTAAGGCCAAATGTATGGTCCCATTCTGCTAAAATCGAGCCCCCCTTATATACCTTGCTTCCTCTCCCGTCTGTCCAATCAAAAAGTCAAAGCTGGCTGAGAAATAGACTGGCGCAACCGCGCGCCAAAATGCCTTAGAGAGGGCACTGCCGCGCGGCCCTGCAGACTTTGTTGCTGGCTTGCTTCTGCTGCTGCACTTGGCTGCCATCTTCGTGCTTGCCTTCTTGCTTTCTTGCAGCACTATAGCATCACATTTCCTTGCTCCTTTGCATTGCCATCATGCCTTCCTTCAGCTTTAAGCCACTTCAAGCGCTTAGCTCTATTAGGCCATCTTTTATCCTTTAACGCTCAATAAACGCCAAGAAAGTTCCTAAACCTGAAAAAACACAAAACAAAGGAAGAAACACATTAAACGCACATGATTACTTGAGTTTAAGTAACAGAATGAGTTAGAAAGGATATAAATAAGTGGTCATAAAGGCCACTTATCAATACCCCCAAACTTAAACGTTGCTTGCCCTCAAGCAACACAAACAAAACTAAACAAAAGATGCAATGCAATATATACAATGTATGCAACCTACGCTATCATGAATGCAAATCTAGGTTCCAGTCAGTATTGGACTTCAACGCAATGCCTCAGAAAAACCACCAGATAACCAAATAGATAAGATACCCAAGACAAGACTATAAGCATATTCTTGCAAATACAAAACTGTCAGCACTGATGTACCGTGCGTTGTGTTCCTGGTAACCATTAAATATACTTTGAACAAATATATCACATACTATGCTTCTTAGGGAAAAACCAGTTTTAACTCAAGGAAAGCAGTAAATCATATAAGTTCTAACCAAGACCATGTATTACTAGAGTTAAGAGTCAACAATGGGTTTTCATTAAGCTCTTATTACTTAAGAGGGCGTATTCGCACTTTCCCATGTACACATTCGACTGTTCAATGCCTAGTCCTCTTAGGCTTTTCAATGATACCCGTGTAGCGAGCTTTCGACCAACGATTCGTAGACCAGACGGCCTTAGGGCGCTGGGTGTAGAAACACCCCGAGGGCTTACTTGCTCGAATATCAAAGGCCACAGAACTCGACGTAGCCGAAGTGTTTATTCTATTTTTTTCTTCCTTTTTCAAAGCATTTTCTTTTCTTTTCTTTTTTTTTTCTTAGGGGAGTGCATCTTACGCTCCATCTCCACACATAGCATACATACCCCCTGATTCCCCCAAACTTAAGCTGTTTACAGTCTAGTTATTATCATATGAGAACTGAAATTCTTTTATTAAAATATAGATTTCCCCAGAAGATAAGTATGTAAACATTTAAACTAAGCATGTTATAATGGTTACTCTATCGTGCTCATTGATTACACAGTATCTGACAGATAAGGATTTACATATATGACATAATCAAGCTCAAGTCAGTTCAAAAATCAAGTAATTTAAGTTTCCTCATAGGCCAAATACATGGCAAACCAACCTCAACTGGATTCATGCAAAATGCTCTAACATAAATGACTCAAACAAAAACAAAAATTTTAAAATTTTCACAAATTTTAACAAAAACAACCTACATGAACTAAATGTAACTAACACAACATGAAATGAACTAACTACATGCAAAACAAAACAAAATAAAACCAATACCCCCAAACTTAAACTGTTCAATGTCCTCATTGAAGGTAAAGGTAAAAAAAACTCCCCTACTCGGCTTCGTCGTCGTCGTCATCCTCATCGTTCTCCTCAGCTGGTGGTGTGTCTGGAGGTGGATAAGCAGCGGCGGACCCATAGGTCGGGAACTGCACTTGAACTCCCATCTGGCCAAACGCATGGGACAATGCCCCGTAGAAATCAGTAGTGAATGCCTGGAAGTTTGTGCTCATGGCATCCATCCTACACTACAGTTACCTCCATCCTGTCTATATGCTCCTAAACTGAGTGAGAGGACTCGGACTGTGGTGGTGGCATCCTCTCTGAAGTCTCCTCAGCCTCTCTCTGATCTGGTAGAATAAACTCTGCTCCCAAAAAATGAGATCTGCCCCCTTTCCAAACCTTAAATGGCTCGATGGCAGGGGGGTCAAGGGTGTTCATGGGCATCTACATCGGCTCTGCATCCGACCACATCACTCAATTCGCAATGCATAGTTTGGTGATCACTGATGCGTGTGGGATACTAGCTGAGTTACCGCTTCTCAAAAATCTACAGATTGAACTAATAATCACATACCCCAAGTTGATTCTTTTGCCCTTGATAATCCCATATAACAACACAGCTCGGTCCTTAGTGACCTCATTCTTATGCTGTGTCGGCATCAAATTCGCATAGATAAAGCTGTACCACGATTTCCCATACCTACTCAAGGCGGACTGAGGGAAATGCAGCTTCAGATCAGTCCCCTGTTTCAGCTTCCAAACAGTGCTTGGCTTGCATAGATAATCACATATAGAATCAAGCTCTGATCCCCACTCCCTAGCATTAAGTGAGTTAGGTGTGTCCAGTGCAATGTTCGATAGATCAAATAACTCATTGATGTGCTCCTTTGCATAAAACACTTCACAGGCCCACACAAAGACCTTATTGGACATTGTGTATTTCTCATTGGCATAAAATTCCTGGACCACAGAGATTGGGGATGCTAAAGGCTCATCACAGAATAGGTTCCAGCCCCTCGCCCTGATCATCGATGCCATACGCCCGTCCAAGTTCTCGTCTAGTGATAACCCTCGCTCCGACACAAAAGTCTTGCCTACCAGAGCGTCATAGAAGAATTTCTACGCCTTCAGACTTATGAATTTGTGGTCATCATAGTCGATGCCACCTCCTAATTGCTCAGAATCGCTGCCCCTGGATGTTGACTCCCTCCTACTCCTCTTGGATGCCATAAGAATTGAGAATTGAAGACCAAAAATCAAACACTATTCTCTGCAATGCAACCCAACTCAATAATATTGCTTAGCTTTAGAATTCATAATCCTTGTCTCAATTGATCAGGTTGAGAGGGGGAGATGATTTGATGGGTGGATTGGTGTTTGACTGAGGATGCAATAGTTTCAAAATTAGGGTTTGGGAAGAGGGGATTTGTGTATGAAGCTAGGGTTGAATGAAGGGGATGAAAGATTGGAAGATTTCTTGAAGGGATTCTAGGGTTTGGGATGAAGGATTATAGCTGATGTATTGCAGAGGTTGAAGGATGATGAAATTTCAAAATTGAGAGAGAGATGGGTTAAAACTCGTCTGACTTGGAATGAGATGAAGTGACTAAAATTCTGTCACAAATTGTTTAAGTATGGCCTTTTCTGCCCGTCGCACGGCCTCGCGTGTATGCAGGCTTAAATGGGCGCGGCCGCGCCCTCTGCCAGTTTTAAATTCTGCAGCTTTTTGTTAGGCACTGAGGTCGTGGCAATTGAACGTGGCTTTATGCAGCATGGATTAAACTTGAGAAGAGCATATAAACTTTATTAAGCCCTCTTCACACTACCAAAACTAAATACTTACTATCAGCTATTTACAACTAAGAACAATAAACATAGGATGATATAAGTATGAATGAATTCCCAAAAACTCCTATAAGTGCGTAGATGCAATGCTCGTGAAAACGTATGTTCAATAACTTTCGTAGTCTCAAAAATGCATGCATCAATGCCTAAACCCAAAAATGTGCTCAATAAACTTTTTAATCCCAAAAATTATACGCATTCATGCCTAAAACCAAAAATATACGCATTGAACCTTGTAAAACCAAAATGTGGGGATATTTACAACTAAGAACTATACAACTGAGAATTAAACAAGGGGAAGGAAATAAAGATAGACAAGTAAATAGAATTAAATAAGGAGGGAGAGAGAGAAACGATGGGGTGCCTCCCATCGAGCGCTTGATTTATAGTCCTCTAGCTGGACTGTGTCTAAGACGACTATCCGACCCCCCGACCTCCATCCATTAGAATTGCAATATACTTTTGGAGGCTTCCCATCATGAGAGGACTCAGAATTAAACTACCTAGCATTGGATAAGTAAAAGAATTCCCCGTCCTGAAGGTTGGGGAGCTAGGCAATGGTTCCGTTGTACTTGTGACATGATATGGGTATTGAGGTTCACACAGCACAACGGATTCTTCTTCTATTATCTTTTTTTATGACCACCATGGTGTCAAGACTGCGGACTCTCTCATATCCTCGAGGTTCGTATCTGTGATATGGCTACCAAGGGGGCAAGGGTGTGCAAACTTCACTGGTGTTTCCCACTTAGGCTGAGAAGGCTCTTGGGGGATCGTCACTGTCGGTTCACTTTCATTTTCTAGTTCCCCAATCGTCTCCTCAATATCCATTGCCTTAAGCTCAACCAGTTGCAAGTGCACTTCCGGCTCTTCATCAGTGTCTGCATCCATATCATAGCACCAATCTTTCTGAGGGTCATAACTCACGGCTTTAGTTATTGGAGGCGCAAAATCTTGCATTGTCGTCTCTTGTTCAAATACCTCCTCATTCCTTAATGTCGTGCTAATCTGCTCCACCCAAATTTTAAGATCCTCAATCGATTGCTCTTGCTCAATCAAGGTCTCCTCTGTGATGCTATGGAATTCCCCCATATAATTTCCAATCCTTCCTTTTCTGTTTCAGCTATGGGCTCCCTGTATTGAGGCTCATTTATTGGAGGATTGTTGATTAGGGCCATCTGGTCCAGAAATTTTTGGTTCGATTCTTTTTGGCCCCTAATCATATTCTTTTGGTTCGCTAAGCTCATATACATGAAGTCCATTGTTGACTGTTCTCCTTGCAAACATGGGGATTGATAAGTGGGTTCGGGTGCAAAATTTGGACTTGGTTCGCATTGTTCTTGATAAATCATAGTATTTGTCAGAATCCCTTCTTCTTTCCTCAAGGCCATGCTAATTTGCTCTGCCCACATCTGAATATTCTTGACTGACTTCTGTTGCTCAATCAAGATGTCTTTCAGTGATGCTATGCTACCTCCTTCCTCCACTATTGTCATTTCCGTGTCACCCTCAAAAATGTATTGAGGTTCATAAGTTGGAGTCTGGAATGTGCATTCTGGGGTGCATGCGGGATTTGGATCCCAGTATTGGTCTTGATAATAGTTTGCTGAAGGGTCTGGGTGATACCCCCAATCTTGATGATAATTGGTGTAAGGCACATTGTGGAAGTACTCAACCCCACACTGCTCCTGTCCATAACTGATAGGTTCCTGATGGCTCGTGTAGCTTCCAGCACCATAGTCATACGAAATAACTGGCTCTCGACTCTGTTGGGCAGAAATAGTATCCAACTTCCTCGAGAGAACCTCTAGTTGTGCTGAAAGTGTTGCAATTGGGTCGACGCCATCATTGTATGCTTCCCTTGGTTGCTCTTGCCTTTGGTTCCATGGATAGAAATTTAAGTCCATTGTACCTGAAAAGAGAATATAGGAAGAGAATTAAATAAAAATAAAAATGTTTAAGTTAAGACTAATTTGATTGAAACTAATGCTGGCAAACAGTTATCCAATTAAGTCCCCGGCAACGGCGCCAAAATCTTGTTGTCATATCGTTCCCATGAGGAATTAACGGATAAAAGGTCGCCAAACCACTAGCACATAATCATTTCAGTCTTATTTAAATGGGTGGTAAAGAGATGGAATGAAAACTAAATTAAACTAGGCAAGTAATTGAAGTTAAACTAATTAATCTTAGAGTAAAATTAGATAATGAAGGTAAGAGATCCCAATTTCCCATAATGATCTATCTAAGCCGATTCACTCCTAATTAGGTTAAAGTAATCATTACAGTTGTTAGCCGAGAACACGAAGGAAAGAGAAGGCCATCTTTCGATGCACCTAACCCATATCACGTGCAATCCACAGGTGATAGACGCATGTGAACACCCACATTATCTAAACCCCTATATGTCTATGGTGTTTACAAATAAATAGGGTTTAAGGTCAAGTCCTCTACTGACTACAAGCGGAGCTTTGGTATATGTCTATCCTAAGCTCAAATCATACGTCCAACGCCATGTGAACGTACAATCGCCCGCTACTAAGATTAGATCTAAACCCACACTTCATCTTTCAATCCCATGTGGGTTATCACAGTAATTGGTCATGACTTAATTAAGCAATGAAAGCATATATCGCAGTAGACAATCACATAACAATACATAAGAATCAACATGGAAGAGAAATTGACATGGACTACTCATTAGGTTCCATTGGAACCTCAAAATAGGCTTAAGATGTCATAATTAAGAACAACTACCATCCACAAGTTGAATACACATCATGAGATTACACAATTAGAAAGCAAAGAGAGATTAAGGGTAAGAAATGCAAATCTGAGTCTCCAAGCATCCAATATTGAATCTTCAATACATTCACTTGTTTCAACCATCAAGTCTAAGAAAACCCTAGAAAACTAACTACTAAAACTAGCACTAATCTACTCTTAAGCTTAACCTTAATCTACTCCTAAGCTAGCTAAACAAGAAATTAAAAGAAGAGAAGAGAGCAAGGGCTAGGCTTAAGGCCAAATGTATGATCCCATTCTGATAAAACTGAGCCCCTCTTATATGCCTTGCTTCCTCTTCCGTCTGTCGAAGCAAAAAGTCAAAGCTGGCTGAGAAATAGACTGGCGCGGCCGCGCGCCAAAATGCCTTGGAGAGGGCGCGGCCGCGCCGCCCTGCAGACTTTGTCGCTGCCGTGTTTCTGCTGCTGCACTTGGCTGCCATCTTCGTGCTTGCCTTCTTGCTTTCTTGCAACACTATAGCATCACATTTCCTTGCTCCTTTGCCATGCCATCATGCCTTCCTTCAGCTTTAAGCCACTTCCAGCGCTTAGCTCTATTAGGCCATCTTTCATCCTTTAACGCTCAATAAACGCCAAAGTGAGTTCCAAAACCTAAAAAACACAAAACAAAGGAAAAAACACATTAAACGCACATGATTACTTGAATTTAAGTAACAGAATGAGTTAGAAAGGATATAAATAAGTGGTCATAATGGCCACTTATCAAAATCATTTGGAAATACATCCACAAACTCCATAACCACTGATATCTTTTTTATCTTCGGGCTTTCCTTACGAGTATCTACTATGTAGGCTAGATATCCTACACAGCCTTGCGTCAAAAGTTTCTTGGCTTGTATAACCGTCCGACAACTTGTTTATCTAGGCAATTTGCTACCATAGAACACTAACTTTAACGGAGTCGTAAGGTTTACCGACTTCTTCTGACAGTCGATTACCGCCCAATGGTTGAACAACTAATCTATACCCAGTATCACATCGAATTCCCCATGTTTAATCGGAATCAAATCTACCCTCAATTCATGACCCTTAATGTCCAATCTACAGTTCTTGTACACAAACCTAACAGGAATAACCTCCCTATTCGCAATATCTATGTTCAAGGGATAAACTAATTCTTCTTTAGGTAAGTTTAGGGTCTTAGCAAAATCATCAGATATGAATGAACAAGTAGCATCCGAATCAAATAATACATATGCATTTATACTATTGACCGGAATAATACCTGACACCACATCTTTTGACTACACAGTATCCTGCACCGTCATGTTGAATGTGCGGGCAGTGGGTCGAACGACCTACAGTGGTCCAGCGATAGTCAGAGTGCTACCGCTGCCATTTCCTCCATTCCTTGTTGACCCTCCTGCTGGCTTCTTCGGACAACTTCTAGCCATGTGATCCTTGGATCCATATGTGTAGCAAGCCCCCTTCTTCGGGTTTGGGCAATTCGGCGCAATGTGGCCTTCCTGACCACAGTTGAAGCACACCCGTCTCCCCTTCATACACACTCTATTGTGATTCTTCCCGCATGTCACACATGTTTCGATCTTCTTCTTTTGCTGGTTTCCCTGTTGACTTCTAGCAGAGGTATTATCGTTCCACATCCTTTTTTGGTTGATAGCCCCGCTACCACCAGTCTTGTTCTCCGTCTCATTCTTCTTCTTCATGTCCTAATTGAACTTGGTCACCGCCTCCATTCCCCCTTCAGCGAGGATGGCCTTTTCTAGAACAGCTACAAACGTATTCAGCTAAAACATGGAGACCTTGCTGTAAAGCCAGGGTTTTAATCCCTGCTCAAACCTTCTCGCCTTCCTTGCGTCAGTACTAACCTGGTATGTAGCGAACATGGCCAGCTCATTAAACTTTGCGGCGTATTCCGACACCATCCTCCCTCCCTGCTTAAGCTCTAGACACTGGACCTCCATCTGGTTCTGCTAGCTAACGGGGAAGTCCATTTCAAAGAACATCTCTTTGAAACGGTCCCACGCTATAACACCTTCTCCTTCTTTGGTCTTATTGGCCTGCCACCAGAAATTAGCATCCGACTTCAACATGAAAGTCGCGATAGCCGTCTTCTGGTCCTCGCCAGCTCTAGCTACTTCGAAGACCTTCTCCATCTTCATTACCCACATCTGGGCATCTATTGGGTTTACCGATCCTTGGAATTCTGGCAGTCCTACTGCCTAAATTCCTTAAACGTGGTACCTTGCACCTGCGGCTGATTCACAAGTGCTCCCGTCAGCAGGTTCACCAACTGCTGAACCGAATTGGGATTCGTCTGTTATTGTTGTTGTTATTGTTCGTCGAACCCTCGGGGTTTTGACGTGTAGGTCTTATTCTAGGAGGCATTTTCTGTTAAGAAATATTCTTATTAGATCCTTTACTCAATTCTTAAGTATTGAAGTTCATACTTAAACATTAAAATAATTCCATTCACATGGAACACATAGCACGTCAATAAACTTCTTTATTCATTCGTAGTTTTAAAAACATAGAATAGATAGCATCTCTACTATTACATCATCTTTCCTGAACAGGAACAAGTTGCAGGATTACATCATTATCTTATCCCATTATTAACTGTAACGACCCCAAAATTCATACAATACAACTCTCGACATCGGTCGTTAACAACACATCGAACTTCTAACTTTACATCATTAATCGGTATTAAACTTAAAAAAAATGCGGAATGATTAAAACTTTTATATTTTTCTTTCCATATTTCCCTGAATCACAACCTTTATCATTACATATCTTTTATTCAAATTTATTTCATGAATCGCTTCATCAAAGGTATAAACAAAATATTACATTACAAATCAATACCCATTATACATCAGATAACTCAACAATTATAATACATTTAAACCATTAAATATATTTCTCAGCTAAAAGAAAATAATCTTCTTGGATTGATATAGATCTTTAACATTCAGTTAGCACATATAATTACCTTGAATCCTTGACCTGCAAAATGGTTATTTTACAAGAATGAGCTCGACAGCTCAGCAAATCTAACAGTTTTCATGCATCACATAGCACACAATAACATTCTCAGTTCATTCATAATAATCGTTTAACTAAACATATCATACATGCTGTATTTCACATCTCAATTAAAGATCGAGTTTCATAACCCAATCAATTTAGTCATAAATTGACTTTCATAGAGTAAAGCATCATTTATAATTGCATATACATTCAACAGTCTAAATTACAACAATCAGTTACCAAATTCATAAAGCAAATAGAAACTGAAAGGCTTGTCTGATTTGTAGATTACCAATTACAGAAAACAGCTTACAGTTATCTGTACTTCATGAATTCTACATAATTATATAATCATGCACATCATTTATTAGTCACATAGCAACGCTTAGTAATCATTTAAGTAACTCTACTTTATGATCTACTATCATCTTCTTTAGGTTTGACACACAAAATGTTCAATTTATGTGGTTAAGTCCTGTTAGGGCTCCTCATTGTCCATTCGATTTATTCACATTAAGCATCCTTTTACTTCTCATCACGTTCCATTCTAATACACTTAACATTTATTGAAGTCTTAAACCTCGTCTTTACATCACATTAGATGTATAATGTTTGTTAACATTAATTAAGTTAACCTTCGTTTCAAATTTCTTTATACTTCTTTTTTAATTGACACTTAACTTTTAGTTAAGTCGATAGAGTTGTCATTACATCATTGATTAATATTAAACATCGTTATATTTCATAATATTCATGTTGTATAACTTAGAACAACATCTTTTATCGTCGACAGCACTATACTTGCGTATGTGCATGTCCGACGTCCTCCGATTGCCTCCGAATACGCATCAGTCACAAAGATGGCCATTTTTACCCCTTCTAACGACTTCAAATAAAAAAACTTAAAGAACAAAAGTTGTAGGTCTACTCGTTATCTTTCCGAATCATTCTAAATTGCCTTAATCGGATTTCGTATGAAGAAGTTATCCCTGTTTTACTACAGGAGGTCAAAATAATTTTGCATTACACTACTTAAACTATTCCGGAAAGCATGTACCCCTGCTGGGGTGGGGGTTTCTGGGCCCAAAGCCCGAGCTGGGATGGGGCCCCTTGCTGGTGGGATCCCCGGCTCGCGAACTGTGCATAGAAAAAGTCAATTTGGCTTATTTCTTCTCACCAAAGTCCGATTTTAACTAACACAATGCACATAAAACTTTATAAAAACAAAATCTTAAACTTCTAACATGTTTTTAACATAAAACAATACTAGAACACATAATCAAAACACTTAATTTCACGATTTTGAAAAAAACACCATTGTTAAGTTTTCTTGAAGAAAATTAACACCGTGAGTTCATTTTTAAACCAAATCAAACAATTCAAAGCATGTTAATTTTGTTTCTTGATATATTATCATAATCTATAATCAATTTATATAATATATCACAATCAAACATGAATTTAGATTTTAAAAGAGCTATTTATCAAAACCAATTTACTGTAACTTTTGATGAACATGATTTCTTCATGTTCATCATGTTTTCATGGATTAAATCACTTAAATCATTATACTAACCACATATAAGTATGTTATAACATATATTACATATATATTTCATATTTACATATTTTCATTAATTTCATACTAAATTCATATATATAGAGAATTAAAACTTGAAGAACATATAAACAAAATTCTAAAAACTACAAGATAAGATTATACCCTTAAGCTTAGTGAGGAAGAAGAAGATGATGATGCTTGTTCGTATAGTAAGGATTCTCTCAAACCTTTTCCCTTTTTCTCTTCTTCTTCTCTCTTCTTTTCTCTCTAACCTTCTCTGTACTTCTCTTTCTAACACTGATAAAATTCTAACTTTGTTTTGTTCTTCTAAACTAATGTATATACATATAATATAACTATTATAATATTTATTACATATAATTATATATAATAACTAACAATTAATATATCAGTTATAATATTTTAAATTTTAAAAGTCATAAGGCTTGTTTGGCAAACAGCTTATTTAAAAAAATAGATTTTTAATAGTTAAGGCCCTATTTGGCAAAACGAAATTTAAACAGGTGCAAGGGTCTGGTTTGACAAATCCCTTTAAATCCCTTTTTAATTCTTTTAACAAATAACTTTCAATGTTACACTTTATTTAAATAAATCTCAACATTCTAATTTAATTAAATTAAAGCTAACATCCCTTAATTAACTAAAATTGCCACATAGCTCAATTTGCTTCTTTTTTATAATTACTCATTAATCATAATTTCATGTAACAAAACATCAATTTAATATTAAAAATCAATTTAATTAATGTATTGCACTTAATTAAATTACTCCAACATATGAATATAATTCTTTTCATACCAAATCGCACATTTCAGAATGTAACACATATACACATACCGTACTCGAAACATCTTAAAACAAGAATTTTTTTTTATTAAATTCTCATTTATTAATTCTTGAAAATCCGGGTTGTCACATCCTTCCCTCCTTATAAGGATTCCTTCCTAGGAATCAACAAAACCTCTCTTACTCGATTTTTACTAAATCTCTTTCATAATTTTATCGTTGAATAACTTTAACACATTACCATAACAAAAGTTATATATATATCCCGCTCCATTCATTTCTTCAACAAGTTTTAAGTTTTATTTCATTACCTTCAATTAACTCAATTATGTTTCAAATATTATATATTCTTTAACCCGTTCATTACCTTTCTAAGAATCATTACCATATACTCTACTCATCGACTTCATATACTTCATAATTCTCCCCTTCTAAGGAGATACTTTTAGGAAAACAAAGCTTCCTGGTAAAAATTCTCGATTTTGGTGATGTTGATCGGCATACTTCTTTTGTCTGTCTTGAGCAGCAACCAATCTCATTCTGATCAGCTTCACGATTTCAACAATTTGTTGTACCAGTTTCGGTCCCAACAGTTGTCTTTCACCAACCTCATCCCAGCATAAGGGAGTTCTGCACTTCCTGTCGTATAACGCTTCGCAAGGTGGCATGCCGATACTCGCAGGATAACTATTGTTGTAGGCGAACTCCATCAATGGTAGATGATCATCCCAGCTTCCTTTGAAGTTCATAACGCAAGCTCTCAGCATGTCCTCTATCGTCAGCAAGTTCATAATGCTTCGACGTAAAACGCGGACCTCTGTCGGGCACAATCAACACTGGAACACCGTGTTGAGATATAATCTCCTTAACGTACAGCTTCGCTAACTGATCCAAGTTGTACTTAATCTAAATCGGTAGAAAATGTGCTGACTTCGTCAGTCGATCCACTATTACCCATACCGTTCTGAGTTGCTGGAAGACCAACCAAGAAATCCATCGTGATATGCTCCCACTTCCAATCTGGAATCTCCAACGGTTGTAGCAATCCACTTAGTCTCTGGTGTTCTGCTTTAACTTTCAGGCACGTTAAGCATTTTGCAACGCATTCAGCAACGTCCCTCTTCATGTTCGGCCACCAAAAATGATGTCTGAGATCCTAGTACGTCTTCGTACTCCCAGGGTGAATCGAATACCTCGAACTGTGAGCTTCGTTCAAAACCTCCTCTTTGACGTCTGGTACTGGCGGTACCCAAATTCTTCCTTTAAATCGTAATAGTCCTTCGTTATCGATCTTGAACTTGATTTCTTCACCATCGGCTATCCTCTTCCAGATCTTATCGCATTCCTCATCGTGAAGTTGTGCCTTTTTCACTTTGTCTACTAGAGTAGAACCAGTAGTTACTTGAAATAGCTTCTCATCAGATTCCATCGGATACTTCACTTCCAGCTCTAACTTAGCCATCTCTGCTATCAACTGATCCTGATCAGTTAACATATTCAACTTCACCCGACCCTTCCTGTTTATAGCGTCAGCGATGACGTTAGCTTTACCTGGATTGTAAAGTATCTCGCAGTCATAGTCCTTGATTAGTTCCAACCATCTCCTTTGGCTCATGTTTAAATTCTTTTGTGTAAAGATATACTTAAGACTCTTATGATCCGTGTACATCTCCCACTTTTCTCCATATAAGTAGTGTCTCCAAATCTTCAGAGCAAACACTACTGCCACCAATTCTAAGTCATGGGTCGGATACCCTTTTTCATAATCCTTCAGTTGACGCGATGCATAGGCAATGACTTTGCCATTCTGCATCAGCACACAGCCTAATCCCTTATCTGAGGCATCGCTATATACTACAAAATTCCATGTACTATCTGGTAAAGATAACATAGGTGCATTACTTAACCTCTTCTTCAGTTCCTGGAAACTTTTCTCACACTTTTCTGTCCAAACAAACTTAACTATTTTACGAGTTAAATTCGTCAATGGAGTTGCGATTTTGGAAAAGTTTTGGATAAATCTTCTCTAATATCCTGCTAATCCCAAGAAACTCCTCACTTTAGACGACGTCTTCGGCTGATGCCAATTCATTACAGCTTTAACCTTCGATGGATCTACCGAAATCCCATCTTTGTCAATCACGTGGCCAAGAAATTACACACGTTCTAACCAGAATTTGCATTTCGAGAATTTCACGTAAAGCTTCTCTTGTCTCAGCGATTCTAAGGTCAGCCTTAAGTTTAATGTGTTCCTCCTCGGTCTTGGAATAAACCAGGATGTCATCTATGAACACTACTACGAACTTATCCAGGAATGGCTTAAACACCCTATTCATTAAGTCCATGAATGCAGCTAGGGCATTCGTTAGACCAAATGACATAACTAAGAACTCGTAATGAGCATACCGAGTGCCTAAAAGCCGTCTTCGGTATAACTTCTCTCCTTACCTTCAACTGATGATACCCACTTCTTAAATCAATTTTTGAGAAATATCTAGCTCCCTTCAGTTGATCGAACAAGTCATTGATCCTAGGTAAAGGATACCTATTCTTGATCGTATTTTTTTTCAACTCCCTATAATCAATGCAAAGCTGCATTGATCCATCCTTCTTCTTCATGAATAAAACTGGCACTCCTCACGGTGAAACGCTCGGCTGAATATACTTCTTGTCCAGCAATTCTTGCAGTTGAAAAATTAACTCCTTCATCTCGACTCGAGCCATTCTGTACGGAGCTTTCGAAATCAGAGCAGTTCCTGGCGCTAAGTCGATTACGAACTCTATCTCTCTATCTGGCAGAAGTCCTGGCAAATCATTTGAAAATACGTCCACAAACTCCCTAACCACTGATATCTCTTCTATCTTTGGACTCTCCTTACGAGTATCTACTATATAGGCTAGATATCCTACACAGCCTTGCCTTAAAAGTTTTTTGGCTTGTATAACCGTCAGACAACTCGTTTGTCTAGGCGATTTGCTACTATAGAACACTAACTTTGATGGAGTCGTAAGGTTTGCCGACTTCTTCTGACAGTCGATTACCGCCCCATGGTTGAACAACCAATCTATACCCAGTATCACATCGAATTCCCCAAGTTTAATCAGAATCAAATCAACCCTCAATTCATGACCCTTAATGTCAAATCTATAGTTCTTGTATACAAACTTAACAGGAATAACCTCTCTATTCGCAATCTCTATGTTCAAGGGATAAACTAATTCCTCTTTAGGTAAGTCTAGGGTCTTAGCAAAATCATCAGAAATGAATTCACAAGTAGCACCCGAATCAAATAATATATATGCATTTATACTATTGACCGGAATAATACCTGACACCACATCTTTTGATTGCACAACATCTTGCACCGTCATATTGAATGTGTGGGCAGTGGGTCGAACGACCTGCAGTGGTCCAGCGATAGTCAGAGTGCTGTCGCTGCCATTTCCTCCATTCCCTGTTGACCCTCCTACTGGCTTATTCAGACAACTTCTAGCCATGTGATCCTTGGATCCACATGTGTAGCAAGCCCCCTTCTTCGGGTTCGGGCAATTCGGCGCAATGTGGCCTTCCTGACCACAGTTGAAGCACACCCGTCTCCTCTTCATGCACACTCCAGTGTGATTCTTCCTGCATGTCACACATGCTTCAATCTTCTTTTTCTGCTGGTTTCTCTATTGACTCCCAGCAGACGTGTTGTCACTCCACTTCTTTTTCTAGTTGATAGCCCCGCTACCACCAGCCTTGTTCTTCGTCTCATTCTTCTTCTTCTTGTCCTGATTGAACTTAGGTCACCGCCTCGCTTCCACCTTCAGCGAGGATGGCCTTTTCTAGTACAGCTGCAAATGTATTTAGCTGAAACATGGAGACCTTACTGTAGAGCCAGGGCTTCAGTCCTCGCTCAAACCTTCTCGCCTTCCTTGCGTCAGTACTGACCTGGTATGTAGCGAACCTGGCCAGCTCATTAAACTTCGAGGCGTATTCCGACACCGTCATCCCTCCCTACTTAAGCTCTAGAAACAAGACCTCCATCTGGTTCTGCGAGCTAACGGGGAAGTACATTTCAAAGAACATCTCTTTGAAACACCTTCTCCTTCTCTAGTCTTATTGGCATGCCACCAGAAACTAGCATCCGACTTTAACATGAAAGTCGCGAAAGCCGTCTTCTGGTCCTCGCCAACTCTAGCTACTTCGAAGACCTTCTCCATCTCCATTACCCATGTCTGGGCATCTATTGGGTTTACCGATCCTTGGAATTTTGGCGTTCCTACTGCCTTAAATTCTTTAAACATGGTACCTTGCACCTGCGGCTGATTCACAAGTGCTCCCGTCAGCAGGTTCACCAACTGTTGAATTGAATTGGGATTTGTCCCATCGTTATTGTTGTTGTTATTGTTCGTCAAACCCTTAGGGTTTTGATTTATAGATCTTCTTTTAGGAGGCATTTTTTGTTAAGAAATATTCTTATTAGATCCTTTACTCAATTCTTAAGTATTCAAGTTCATACTTAAACATTTAAATAATTCAATTCACATGGAACACATAGCACGTCAATAAACTTCTTTATTCATTCATAGTTTTAAAAACATAGAATAAATAGCATCTCTGCTATTACATTATCTTTCTGAACTAGAACAAGTTGTAGGATTACATCATTATCTTATCCCATTATTATCTCAAATATTGGGATTTACACTTATTAATAACATTAAGAAACACATAATAAAAGACTCTACTATTTAGGCATATTAAGACGTCGCATAGCCTCGCTGCGTTCTTCCTCCATCACCCAAAACACCGTTCTTCGGTCCACCATATACCATGGTAAACCTTGGAACTGAGCTGGGTAATAGAAGACACGATCCTGGGCCCTATCTATAGCCGTATGGAAATCGTATTTCGTCTCCCTCAGCTTGGCCTTCTTTACCTGAGCCTCGTCTTTAGCTCGATCGGCACGTTGAGTAGCCCTCAAGCTTGTTTCCTCCGCTCTGGCACGCTTCGCTGACTCCTCCTTGATATCTTTCTTCAGCTTCGCTAGCTCGGTCAATGCAGCATCTCCATCACTCTCCGCGTGGATTAGATCCCACTTTGCGTTTCCTAGCTCAATATCCAACTCCTCGATAGTCTCGTCCCGCTGCTGTATGGTAGTCTGACTCTCGTCCACTAGTTCCTGAAGCTCCACGTTACAGTCGTAGATCGCCTTGTACATCTCAGCACTAGTAGAGTGAGGTGGGAATTCCTCCTCGGGATCCTCCTCCTCCACTTCCTCCTCTTCTAACTCATCCTCGTCCCCCTCCTCTCGGTCAGATGTCGGTTCATGCTCCTGACCAACTATGGTGATCAATGGAGATGGCTATCTCCTAACCAACTGCTCCCAAACAACATGGATGTCTCGGGGCTCCTCGTCCCTCGGCATCTGAGGTAACTCCTCTCTAGCTTGACTGGACTCTCCAACATTCGTCATCCTAGCAAGAAAATTTTAAAGTTTAATTATTACGTGATATCGATTGACACTCTTCGGATACTAAAACGTAAACACATAGCACATAAGGTAGTTTATTATCTTTAGCTATCACCACTATCTTTTCGATCTTCCTATAAGGATACTACCTAAGGTTTTCCCCCCACCTAAGGTTCATAACCTACGGCTCTGAAACCAACTTGATACACCCCAAAATTCGGGTACTTCGATTCCACGAGATTTGGTGCTCACTATCTAAATAAAACATACATCTACCCAATAATAAGGAATGCAAAATAAATTACAACCACATCATTAAATAAAATCTTTCTTATAAAAAAGATTACAACT
Source organism: Panax stipuleanatus (assembly GCA_020205555.1). Taxonomy (NCBI): domain Eukaryota; kingdom Viridiplantae; phylum Streptophyta; class Magnoliopsida; order Apiales; family Araliaceae; genus Panax; species Panax stipuleanatus. The sequence continues at coordinate 121,803,660 of CM035124.1, read as the reverse complement.
TTAATCAAAAAATATCTCAGGTTTGCTAACCTTAACATAACAAATAAGTGCGGAAATAAAATATCATAAACGAAGTCTTACTATAATCAAAATCAAAGACAACAAGTCTTCACTTGTTCATCTTGTTCATCTTGCCTTTTCCTTTACTTGTTGATGGTACGTCAACGTTCTCGACTTTAACTGCAAGGGATTATTAAATATGCAAGAGTGAGCAAACAAAAGCTCACTTGGAATACAACAATAATATGACATAACTGAATAACTTCAAAAGATTTGAATAATTTTACTTTCATCAACAATAAAGAATTGAATAATAATTCTTTCATCAATATTTAGAATTTCGAACATTGAAATCATCTGAGGGTCATAAAACCTTGAACTATGTCCTAGGTTATAAATATTTTCGTTTAAAACCTTTAACAGTCATTTAGACTATGGACTCTCAACTCGTACTTAGGGGGATCAGCCCTTCGTACCATGTATTGTGCACAAACATTTAACGCTTTCGCATAGTAACCTCCCCTAATAAATAGGGTTGTTCATCTCAGTATTTAATACAAGTCCGCACCAAAGAAAGTTTGATTTGGATAGCTAAAAGGAAATTTGGAGTTTTCAACTATCATCAACTAAGGAGTAGTTGAATCGACTCACAATAATTTAACAGTTCGATAATATAAGAATTATGAACTAAATATAAGTCATAACAATAGACTTCACAATAACTAGGCATGTTTTAGAAATAACTTAAAGCATTTAAAAGATTAAGTAAATCTTGCTTGAACAAAAAAGTCAAGATCGCATTACTTCAATAATAACTTTCATACTTGTTCATTATGAACATTTGAGTACAAAATAACTTGTACAAGAATTAACAAGTTAAGAATCGGAACAAACTTGCATAATATAAAGAGTAAGGGTTAGAGAACTTGCACAATACAAATAACAAGTTTTTAGGGATAGAAAACTTGCCTCAAGCGCAAGATACACTTTACAATATACAATCACTTCCACAATTACCTTACATAGTACATTACTTTTAGAATACCAATTAATTCCTAACTATGACGTTTAACCGTTGAACTACTTACTCAAGTTCAACTTAGCAACATGGTTTATAACTTAAGTCGCTAATTATACACATACGTGAGTCTAAACTCACAATCATGCACCTCATACACGTATAGAACTTTAAACTATTATATCGTACTATATGATAATAATTTTCAAGTACACATATAATATATCAATATGAGATTTCAAATTATCTTAAACATATTAAAAATATGTTATCTCATTGTCCAATACACTTAACATGTCACCACTTTAAGTTAGCTAAACAAACATTGCACAAAAACTACACGAAGCATAAAAAATTTTCCTGGACAGCCACTACCCCCGTTGGGGCGGGGTTCCCTAGGCATAATCCCCGCTGGGGTGGGACCCCCTGCTGATGGGTTCGCCCCAGCTCGCGATCGTGCAGAGAAATAAGCCAATTTGGCTTATTTCTTCGCACCAAAGTCCGATTTTTACCAACATAATGCACATGAAACTTTATGAAAACAAAATCTTAGACTCCTAACATGATTTTAACATACATAAACTCTACAACACATAATCAAAACAAAAATTTTCATGATTTTGAAGAAAACACCATTGTTAAGCGTTCTTGACGAAAATTGATACTGTGACTTTGTTTTTAAACCAAATCACGTAATTCAAATTGTATTAACTCTATTTCTTAACATATTATCATAATCCATGATCAATTTAAATAACAATTAACAATCAAACATCAATTTTGATAATTTAAAAGACTATATATTTTCAAAATACTTTACTATAACTTTGATGAACATGAATTCTTTATGTTCATCACGTTTACATGAATTAAACTATTTAGTTATGCATACAAACCATATATGAGCATATATATAGCATCTATAACATACAGAAATCACAATTACACAATTTCATGAAAACATGTTTTACAGAGAACTATGGTACGAAGAACACGAGAACAAAACTTCTAAAACTATAGTTTAGAATTATACCCTTTGGCTTAATGATAGGAAGAAGATGAAGTTGATTGTTGCTTTGATTTCTCAAGCTTTCCCTTTCTTTCTCTTCTTCTTCTCTCTTCTTCTTCTCTCTTTTATCTATTTTCTTTCTCTGTTTTGTTCTTCTTGTTCTAACTGACTAACTCTTGTTTTTTTTTTCTTTCTAAACTAACGTATATACATATAACCTACATATATTATATGTATAAGACATAAATATAAAATATATAACTTATAAAACATAATGACCCTATAATAATTATAATAATTGCAATTAATTCATAGGTTACAGCAATTAAAATTTAAAAATCCCTAAGGCTTGTTTGACCAAAATAACTTTATTTTAAAAATAGGTTTTAGTAACTAAGGCCCTGTTTAGCAAAATGAGATTATAACAGGTGCAAGAGCCTCATTTGGCAAAACGAATTTAAAAATAGTTTTATTCTTTTAATAAATCCCTTAACACATATTTTTATTGTTACACTTTGATTAATTAAATCTTAACATTCTAATTTAATTAAATAAAAGCTAACATCAATTAACCACATAACAATTATAATCACTCCTTAATTATAATTTCATGTAACAATTATCACATAAACTTCATCTAATTTAATTATCTCAATTAAATTAGAACTATACCATAAAATCATCACACATCAATTAAATAAAATATTTAGTATTCATTTAATTAATATATTACACTTAATTAAATTATTCCGCACAATCACATAATTTATTTATTTAACTCAATAAATAAATCAATTAAAATATTTATTTAATTTCATAAATATTAAAATTTAATATATAAAATTCTCATTTGTTACAATCTTCCCTTCTTAAAAGGATTCTGTCCCCAGAATCAAAAAAATTAAAAAACAATCCCATCTGTTACAGAATCCCTTGACTATAACCTTAGAAGAAATTAGAGAATAGAAGGAGATAAGACTCATGTAGAGTTTTCTTAAAAAGTTAGTGGTGTTATGAAATATATTTTCATTCTATACAATGAATTTATATTTTATTTAACATTCTAATGGAGTTTGTTGTTGGTTGTCTTGTGTTTGTGTTTGTGGTTGTGGTTGTAGTATGTCGGATTTGGGAGGCCCTAGTAGGATCGTAGAGGAAGAGCCACGTGATATACACGTGGTGTATGAGGCACCTTTGATAACGAAGCCCATTTCGGCATTGGCCCCTGTCGATGATGAGGATGACTAGGAGATGGAGCCAGATCCGGTAGACTCGGATCCCGAAGAGGAACCCATGGAGGATGAGCCCGTGGGAGATTCTGACGAGACCACGTTCGAGGACCAGATGTTGGGAGAATATGAGGAGCGAATTTTGTAGTTGGAATGTAGAGTCGAGGAGTTAGAGGCCAAGGCTCAGGAGAGACAGACGGAGATGCAGAAACTGAAGGATGAGGACCATACAAGAAAATTTAAGGTGCAAGAGATGGAGGTAGAAATTGCCTATCGTAAGGAAGCAGGAGTGCAGATGGGAACCCTTTTTTACCGTTTACTAGACAAAAATGTGGGACTGGTGGGTAAGCTAGAGGAGTCCGAACAGAGGGAGTTGAGTGAGAAAGTCGAGAAGGAGGCTCTTCACGCTCAACTTGAGCTAGAGGTTATAGAGAGGATCCACTTCGAGGAGAACTGGGAAGAAGCTAATGATAGGGCCGAAGACTTGAAAGATGAGGTGAAGTGTAAGAAAAGGAAAATGAACAAGATGGGCCATAATTTTTGCACTGCTATAGAGAGATTGATAGATATTGTATACCATTACCCGGCGGAGCAAGGACATACCCGACATACTATGAGTAGGGATTTGGTAGCACCCATTGGGCAGGTTGAGTACAAGAGCGCAGTGGAGCGCGAGATTTTGGGATAACTTATTCAGTTAGATGTCCAGTAGTATAGATATGTTGTGTATATATTTTTGTGAAATCCCAATCTTTTATGTGAGATATGGGATAGTTATGTAAGCCCCAAGTAGGTTCATGTTAGAGGGGTAGTGTGTCAGTGTTCCCCATCTTTTGTGATATTAGGGGATAAATGTTGACATTTATTGAAGTATGCTAGGAAATGATCATATCGTTGTAATGATTTGGCATATGAATATAAATATTTTTATTTCAGAAATGTCTTATAAATTTTTCTTTTGTATTAAAGAAGTATTCAAGTGATATAATTAGATAATAAGAATGAAACTTTGTGATGTCGAAGATGCCGTCCAGACGTAGACTAACGACACCGGAGGAATAGGTCAATAACGAGAGAGAGCAAGTAGAACCTATTCAATGATTAGTCGACTTGTTAGGAGAGGCCCTTCGAGGGAGAAATAATGAACCGGTACGCAACAACCTGTAAACGATTTCGGTAACCAACTTTAAAGACTTTAGGAGTGTAGGACCTCCAGAATTCAGGGGTACTACCGATCCTATAGAGGCGCAGACTTAGATCAAAGAGATGGAGAAAGCATTCACCATTGCTCATGTGGGAGAAGATCAGAAGACTGTGTTCGCTACGTACATAATGAAGGGTGTAGCAAACTATTGGTGGGGCAAAGAGCGGGAGAAGGAGTCATAACATAGGAAAAGTTCAAGGCACTGTTCTTTGAGAATTATTTCCCGAAGAGCATGAAGAATCTGATGGAGGTGAAGTTTCTAGAACTGAAACAAGGGGATATGACAGTAGCACAGTACGCTACTAAGTTCAACGAGCTTGCTAGATTTGCCACGCATCAAGTGGACACTGAAGAGAGAAAAGTTAGATGCTTCGAACTAGGATTGAAACCTTAGTTGTTCAACAAGGTGTTAGTTCTCCAAATTGACTCGTTCACCACGCTATTGGAGAAGGCCATCATTGCGGAAGGAGGTAGTGAGGCTTTGAGTCAGTATAACAAGGAGAAGAAGAGTAAGAACAATGGAGGAGAGAGCCGTGGAGGAAGCAGTAGTGGAGCAAGCAACCTAGGGAAGAGGAAGTGGGATAACAATAACAACAGAAATAACCATCAAGCAAGAAGTCATCAAGGAGGTTTTAAGAAGAGAGCTAAGGTATGCTCGAAGTATGGGAAGAACTACCAAGGGGGGTGCTGGAAGGGATGCAATGTTTGTTACAACTGCGGCCAGGAGGGGCACATTTCACCAAACTGGCCAAAACCAAAAAAGATCAAGGGATGTTTTGCTTATGGCTCAACCGAGCATCAAATCAAGGACTGCCCAAAGAAAGGAAGCGACGAAGGAAGCGACAATCAGGGAGGAGGAAGTAAGCTGATGATTGGTGAACCTGCACAATCCAACCGACCAACTGCTAGAACCTTTAACATAACTGTCCAAGACGCATTGGCTGCAAAGGACGTGGTGTCAGGTATTATCCCAATTAATAATATAAATGCGTATGTATTATTTGATTCGGGTGCTACCTATTCCTTTGTGTCTGAAGATTTTGCTAGTCGATTAAATTTACCCCATGAACGATTAGGAAATCATTTGAACATAGAATTTGAGAATAAGAAAGTAATCCCCATAGAGTTCGTTTACCAAAATTATTGTGCAAAAATTAGGGGACATAAACTAAGTGTAGATTTGATTCCAATAAGATTGGGAGAGTTTGATGTGATATTAGGAAAGGATTGGTTATATAACCATGCTGCGATAATTGACTGTTAGAAGAAAAGTGTAAACCTTCAGACTCCGGACTGGTCTAAGGTGGTTTTTATGGTAGTTCATCTCTTAGGCAATCATGTTACCTTACGATGATGCATGCCAAGAAATTGTTAAGAAAAGGATGTGTAGGTTATTTAGCCTATATAGTAGACACTCAGAAAAAGGGAGTAGAAATGAAGAATATATCTGTAGTGAGAGAATTTCAATACATATTTCTTGACAATCTGTCTGGCCTTCCGCGGGACAAAGAAATCGAATTCGTAATAGACTTAGCACCGGGAACTGCATCGATTTTGAAAGCTCCATATCTTATGGCGCTGGTGAAAATGAAGGAATTGATGATACAATTGCAAGAATTTCTAGATAAGGGTTATATTCAGCCGAGTGTGTCTCCTTGGGGAGCACCAATGTTGTTTGTTAAGAAGGATGGATAGATGAGGCTCTATATCGATTATCAAGAATTGAACAGAGTGACGATCAAGAATAGATATCCGTTACCAAGGATAGACGACCTTTTTGATCAGTTGAAGGGAGCAAAGTATTTTTCAAAGATAGATTTGTGAACGGGTTATCATCAGTTGAAGGTACAAAAAGAGGACATACCGAAGACAACATTCCAAACTCGATATGAATATTACGAGTTTTTGGTGATGTCATTTGGATTGACTAATGCTCTGGCAGCATTCATGGATTCGATGAGCCGAGTGTTCAAGCTATACTTGGATAAGTTCGTGGAACTTTTCATTGACGACATCTTGATTTACTCGAAGATAAAGGAAGAAAACGCCGAACATCTGCAGATGGTATTAGAAACACTAAGAAGGGAGAAGATGTACCCGAAGTTTTCAAAGTGTGAATTTTGGATGGAGAAAGTCCAGTTTTTAGGACACGTGATAGACAAGGACGAGATTTCAGTGGACCCTGTGAAGGTGGAGGCAGTGAGTAATCGAAAACAACCGAAGACACCAATAGAAGTAAGAAGTTTCTTAGGGTTAATCGGGTACTATCTGTAATACCCGAGAAATTTCAAATATTATTAAATGAATATATTAATGAAAATGAATATTTATTTGAATATAAATATCTATGCGTTATGAGATGAGTTAATTCAAATGAATTCGAATTGAATATATAATAATTGTGAAAGACGTGGAGTTTATGATAAGCTCGTTGAATGCCTTGTGTGGCACTGGAATAGAAACGTTGATGAGTTAATTAATGAAGGAATTATTACGTGAAAAATTAATCAATATTAATTGTTAATTAATTGATATTATAAGAAATAGAATATTAATGGTGATTAATTAATAGTATGTTGATTATTATCATTGCAAGTAATAGAATAATAATAAGTAACTTGTCTATAAATATAATAAGATTTATATTTATTTAATGAGATAATTAATCATATAAATGTTAATTCATTATTATGGAGATTAATAAAACATAAACGGGTAGGTTATTAATATGATTATAATTGCTCGAGTAATTGTTATGTGTAACGATTGAGATTTTATATAATAATTTTAAATATTTATTGAGTTAAATAAATATTTTGTGTGATTTATTTATTGAGTTGAATAAATAAATTATGTGATTTTGTGGAGTGATTTAATTAAGTGTTATATATTATTAATTAAATGAATATTTAATATTTAATTTAATTGATGTATATTAATTTTTAGTACAGTTCTAATTTAATTGAGATAATTAAATTAGATGAATTGTGTGATGAAGTGTTACATGAATTATAATTAGCGAGTAATTATAATTATATGGCAAATTTTTATGTGATTAATTGATGTTAGATTCTAATTGATTAAATTAGATGAGTAATATTTAATTAATTAAAGTGTAACATTAAAGTATGTGTTAAAATGATTTATTAAAATAAAGAAAAGAGATTTTAATGATTTTAACCAAACAAGGCTCTTACTTGTGTTTTAAAAGGCTTTTGTCAAACAGGGCCCTTGCATTGTTTTAAACATATTCTACCAAACAATGTCTTAGCACTAATAATCTGTTTTTTTAAAAAAAAATAACCTTGTTTTACCAAACAAGCCCTAGTGGCTTTTGATTTTTGAAATTCTATAACTGATGAAATTTAATAGGTAAATTAATTTTTAGTTATATATTATATTTATATCCTATATCTATTAGTATATGTATATAGTTTTGTGTTAGTTTTATATCAGTGTTAGAAGAATATCACTATTAGAGAAGAGAGAAAAGAATACAGAAAAAAAGATAGAGAGTTAGAGAGAAGAAGAGAAAAGAAGAAGGAGAAAGAAACCTTATTAACCAAAACAATCATCATCATCTTCATACTCTTCTCCTAATCAACAAATATATAATCCTAACTTGTAGTTTTAAAAAAATTATGTGTTTATGTTCTTCGTAGTGATAGTTCTCTATAAATATGAATTTTATGAAAACTTTATAAATACGAATTATATGTGTTTATAGCATGCTTATATATGAATTTTATGCTTAATTAATTGTTTAATTCATATACATGTGATGAATATGAGGAGTTCATGATCATCACTGAGTTATAGTAAAAGTATTTTGAAAATTTTATATATATATATATATATATATATATATATATATATATATATATAGTTTTCTCTTTAAATCAATGGAATTCATGTTTGATTGTTCATCTTGGGTTAAATTAAGTATAGATGATGATAGCATGTTTAGAAATTGAATTACTATGCTTGAAATTGGGTGAATTGATTTAAAAATAAAAATGTAGTGTTCAATTTCATGAAGAACACTGAACAATGGTTTTTCTTCAAAAAAAATCATGAAATTGGTTGTTTGATGATGTGTAAAAATGTTTATGTATGCTAGAATCATGTTAGAAGCTTTAAGTTTGTGTTTTCTATTAATTGATATGAATTGCATGAACTGAAATTAGAATTTGGTGTGGAAAAATAAGCCAAATTGGCTTTTTCTCTGCACAGTTCGTGAACTTGTCTGCGTTCGCTGGAAGGGGCCCGCCCCGGCGGGCCTATCAAGAAGGAAACCCCCGCCCCGGCGTGGGGGGGGGGGGGGGTGGCAGGGAAAAAAGAAATTTGTTTTCTTTTGTATTTTGTAAAGCTAATTTTATGTAGTAACTTTTATAGCATGATTAAACATATATTAAAATGCTAAATGAATATTAATAAATTATATTAATAAAATATAATTTGTGATTATAATTTTGAATAATTATAATTAGAGTAAAGGTTTAATTTAAATTATAATTTTTGTTAAATTATAATGATTATAGTTGATTAATTTTAATCAAGTGAATGATAATTTTTAAATTATAATTTATGTAATTATAATAAATGCATGATCAATTATAGATTATAATCTTATGTATTATAATTCAATATTTGCATGATTAATTATAAATTATAATTTGTGTAATTATAATTTAGTAAATGCATGATGTAGTTAATTAATTATAAATTATAATTTGTTTATAATTTAATTAAATAAGATGTGATTATAATTTGAGTAATTATAGTTAGATTAAATGTTTAAATTATAATTTATTTAATTATAATTAATATAAAATACATAATTATTAATTGCATTAATTATGTGAGCATGCCTATGTGATGTAATTAAATTATGTGATTATTAATTATTAATTTAATAATTAAATAAGAATGAGTTAACCTAGAAAGGTTAACCAATTATGTGAGTTAGTTACGTGTTAACTAATTTAAATTGTTGTGATTAAACATATATGTGTAGGAAGTGCTAAAGAACGTGAATTATATTAGTAGCTTGCGCTTGAGGCAAGTTTTCTAAACCCTAAACTCATTTATTTGTTTCAATTCAATTATTCATTGTTTAAGATTTGTTCTTTTATTGGACAAGTAATTATTGAAAGTTCATGATATAATTAAAGTAACATTGGCTTATTGTTCAAACAAGGTTTGAATAATCTTTTAAGATGCTTTAAATTTATTTCTAAAGCATATGATAGTTCGTAGTTCTTTCACTTACGAATTATTCCAAGTTATTGAAAGTCAATTCAACTAATCCTTAGTTGATGAACGTGAATTCTAAATTACCCTTGTAAGCTTATCCAAATCAAACTTTCTTTGGTGCGGACTTTAATTCAAATTACTGAGTTGAACAACCCTATTATTAGGGGAGGTTACTACGCGTAAGCGTTAAGATGTTTGTGCACAATACATGGTACGAAGGGCATATCCCCCTAAGTACGAGTTAAGGTCCATAGTCTTATTGACTATTAAAGGTTTAAATGGAAATGTTTATAACCTAGGACAAAAGTTCAAAGGTCTTATGACCCTCAAATAAATTTTATATTCGAATTTTAATGTTGATAGATAATTATTATTCAATTTTTTATTGCTGAAGTAAGCTAAGTTATTCAAATTCTTTTTAAAGATTTCCTTTCATGTTTTTATTATTGTTAAACTCCAGTGAGCTGTTGTTTGCTCACTCTTGCATTATATAACAATTGCAGCTAAGGTTGATAATGTTGACGCCCCGTCTACGAGTAAAGGCAAGGGAAAGCAAAATAAGTGAAGACTTGTTTTTATTATTTGAAATGACTGTAATAAACTTTAATGTTATGTTTTTATTTCTGCATATTATTATTATGTCAAGGTTAGAGTAACCCTGGGATTGATTTTTAAGAAGGTTGTAATCCTTGTTTTAAGGGAGATTTTATTATTTTGAATAAAGGTTGTATTTTATTTTGAAGTTATATTGGGTAGATGTATATTATATTAGAAAGTGAACACCAAATCATGTGGAAACGAAGTACCCGGATTTGGGGGTGTCACAGGTTGGTATCAAAGCCAAGTTTATGAAACCTTAGGTGGGGAAAAACCTTAGGTAGTAGCCTTATGGTAAGATCGAAAAGATAGATGTGATAGGTAAAGATAATAAACTACCTTATGTGTTATGTGTTTACATTTTTGTATTCGATGAGTGACGATTCGATATCACGTAATAATAAACTTTAAAATTCTTTTGTCAGGATGTCGAACGTTGGAGAACCTAGTCAGGCTAGAGAGGATGTACCTCAGGTGCCTAGAGAGGAGGAGCCCCGAGACATCCATGTTGTCTGGGAGCAGCTGGTTAGGAGAGAGCCATCTTTAGTGATAATCATAGCTAGTCGGGAGCGTGAGCTGACACCTATTCCAGAGGATAAAGATGAAGACGAGTCTAAAGAGGAGGAAGAGGATCCTGAAGAGGAAATTTCACCTCACTCTACTAGTACTGAGATATACGAGGCAGTCTACGACAGTAACTTGGAGCTACATGGTCGAGTCGGAGAGCTCGAAGAAACCATCTAGTAGCGGGACGAGACTATCGAAGAGATGGATAGTGAGCTAGGAGAAGCGCAGTGGAAGATAATCCACGTAGAGAATGATAGAGACGCGGCTCGAGCCGAGATAACAAAGCTGAAGCAAGATATCCAGGAGGAGTCGAGGAAGCGTGCCAGAGCTGAGGAGATAAGCTTAAGGGCTACTCAACGAGCCGATCGAGCTGAAGACGAGGCTGAAGCCAAGAGGGCAAAGCTGTGGGAGACAGAGTATGCTTTCCACACGGCTATAGATAGGGCCCAGGATCGTGTTTTCTTTTACCCAGCTCAGTTCCAAGGTTTGCCATGGTATGTGGTGGACCGAAGGACGATGTTTCAGGTGATGGAAGAGGAACGTAGAGAGGCTGTGCGATGCCTTAATATGCCTAGGCAGTAGTAGAGCTTTTGTTTATGTGTTAATTTTTGTATTAAATAATGTAAATCCCATAATTGAGATAAGAATGGGATGAGTTAATAATGTAATCCTGTAACTTTTTCGGTTCAGGAAGGAAGATGTAAATAGCAGAAATGCTATCTGATTGATGTTTTTTTTAAACTACGAGTAATGAATAAAAGAAGTTTATTGATGTGGTATGTGTTCTATGTGAACTGAGTTATTCGAACGTTTAAGTATGAACTTGAATATTTAAAAATTGAATAAAGGATCTAATTTCTTAACAGAAAATGCCTCCTAAAAGAAGACCAACGCGTCAAAACCCCGAGGGTTCGACGAAAAACAACAACAATGATGGGACGAATCCCAACTCGGTTCAGCAGTTGGTGAACCTGTTAATAGGAGCTCTTGCGAATCAACCGCAAGTGCAGGGTACTACGTTCAAGGAATTTAAGGCAGTAGGACCGCCTGAGTTCAAGGGATCGACAAACCCTATCGAGGCCCAGACATGGGTGATGGAAATGGAGAAGGTCTTTGACGTCAGAGTAGGTGAAGACCAGAAGAGAGCGTTCGCGGCTTTTATGTTAAAGTCGGATGCTAGCTTTTGGTGGCAGGCTAATAAGACCCGAGAGGGAGAAGGAGTCATAACGTGGGAACGTTTCAAGGAAATGTTCTACGAAATGTACTTTCCAGTGAGTTCGTAGGACCAGATGGAGGTCCAGTTCTTAGAGGTTAAGTAGGGAGGGATGACGGTATCCGAATACGCCGCGAAGTTCAACGAGCTGGCCAAGTTCGCCACTTACCAGGTCAGTACTGACGCTAGGAAGGCAAGGAGGTTTGATCAGGGACTGAAACCCTGGCTCTACAGTAAGGTTTCCATGTTCCATTTGAACACATTTGCAGCTGTGCTGGAGAAGGCTATACTCGCTGATGGAGGAAGCGACGCGGTGACAAAGTTCAACCAAGACAAGAAGAAGAAGAATGAGATAAAAACCAAGGCTGGTGGGAGCAGCACAGTAAACCAGAAGAGGAAATGGAATGACAACACCTCTGCTGGGAGTCAGCAAGGAAGCCAGCAGAAGAGGAAGTTTGAAGTATGTGCTACATGCGTTAAGAATCACACTGGAGTGTGCATGAGGGGGAAGCGAGTGTGCTTCAACTATGGTCAGGAAGGCCACATTGTGCCTAATTGCCCAAACCCGAAGAAGGGAGCTTGCTACACATGTGGTTCCAAGGATCACATGGCTCGCAGTTGCCCTAAGAAGCCGGCGACAGGGTCAACAGGGAGCGGAGGAAATAGAAGCGGCAGTACCGTTACTATCGTTGCACCATTGCAAGCTGTTCGACCCACTGCACGTACATTCAATATGACTGTGTAAGATGCTGTGCAATCAAAAGACGTGGTGGCAGGTATTATTTTGGTCAATAGTATAAATGCATATGTATTATTTGATTCGGGTGCTACTTGTTCATTCATATCTGCTGATTTTGCTAAAACCCTAAACTTACCTGTAGAAGAGTTAGTTTACCCCTTGAACATATAGATTGCGAATAGGAAGGTTTTTCCTGTTAGGTTTGTAGGGTTTTCGGCACATAAACGCAGCGAAAATTAAAAATTTTCGAAACCCTAAAACAGGATCCATGCGAAAACATATTAATTCAGAGGTTAAGATATGTTTTACCGATTATTCAAGCCTGAAAGGAGACGATGGAGATTCTGGAACTGCTTCGAATCCTCAACGCAATCCAACGGAACTGCGCCTCTACGGTATCCACACGAACGTCCCACGAATCGTCACACGATCTGCAGCAAGGAAAGCTGCGGTACTAGCTGCCAAGGATCTGGACTTTTCGAAATTTTTCTCTCTAGTCTCTCTCTAAGAGCGGCTAGGGTTTTGATATCGATGATACCCTAAACGGCTGATATAGCATATATATAGCAGTTAAAGGAATTAACCAAAACCTAATCCAATTAGAAATATAAAATTCAAATATATATATATATATATATATATAAATTATCCTATTAATTTAAATTCATAATTTAAATACTATCAATCATATTGATATATTTAAATCCATACAATTTAAATTAATTCCCTTTTAATTACGTTCTAAGTGTGTGACCCTATAGGTTAGTATTATGTTGGCAATAATTTTAAAATCATATTATAAAATTATAAACAGCGAGCGACATCTAGTAATGCATCACTGCTACCCAAATAATAATAAGATCGGTGATTCGATACAACCTTTTCGTGACCAATGTTTCAATGTAATTTAATCCTTTTAACCTTGACATCCTAGATTAAACTCGAGGCATGGAATGTGTCATCCTCTTCATAATTTAATCTGAGTTTTCTTGATCGATGAGTAGACTATATGAAACAAATCACTATTTGAGCATGGCCATGCATTTCATAGTCCTACTCAATCAAGAGGCCTATGGATATCACCCCTAATATATAGGAGGGTTAAATTCCATCTAGATCACTCATATTCCTCACACGATTCATGATATACCCAATAATCACCTTTATCGTCCACCTATTAAAGGTGGCCTTTGATGATATCAAAGTACATAAATTCTCGTGTAGTAATATAGTGATTTTAGGTCGGAGGATCATTACATCATTGTCACTATGAGAATTGCTTATGACACTTTGCATAATGCTCCACGTAGAATTCTCATAGTGGGTCTACCCAGTACATTGTTCTCTAACATGTACCTATGCATTGACTCAATATCTCATATATTTATGACCAATGAGATTTGGCCATCAGTCAATCCATATACTAGTCTCAATGTATCATTGTTGTCCCATTAACAATGACACTCGACTAGGGACATTTAAGAGTAATGATACTAATTGTAACTATATGATCTCATGTTCAAGTCACATACTTGAAGCCATATAATTTGTATCACTATTCTAAGGACTTTTATTATGTTAACATTTATATAACGCAGTAAATAAAACCATAATAAAATAATTCATTTATTCAATCAAATATAATATCAAAAAATGTTTAAACAATTACATCAAAGAATTAGCCTCTAGGGCATAAACTCTAACAAGGTTCGTTTATAAGAACTGTAGATTGGACATTAAGGGTCAGGAGCTGAGAGTAGATTTGATTCCAATAAACTTGGGGAATTCGATGTCATACTGGGTATGGATTGGTTGTTCAACCATGGGGCGGTAATCTACTATCAGAAGAAGTCGGTAAACCATACGACTCCGTTGAAGTTAGTGTTCTATGGTAATAAATCGCCTAGACAAGCGAGTTGTCTGATGGTTATGCAGGCCAAGAAACTTTTGACGCAAGGCTGTGTAGGATATCTAGCCTACATAGTAGATACGCGTAACTAAAGCCCGAAGGTGGAAGAGATATCGGTAGTTAAGAAGTTTGTGGACGTATTTCCGAGCGACTTGCCAAGACTTCCGCCAGATAGGGAGACAGAGTTTGTGATCGATTTAGCACCGGGAATTGCTCCAATTTTGAAGGCTCCGTATCGAATGGCTCCAGTTGAGATGAAGGAACTGATAGTTCAACTACAAGAATTGCAGGACAAGAAGTATATTCAACCGAGCGTTTTGCCGTGGGGAGCGCCAGTTTTGTTTGTGAAGAAGAAGGATGGATCGATGCGTCTTTGCATTGATTATAGAGAGTTGAATAAAGTTAAGATCAAGAATAGGTATTCTTTACCTAGGATCGATGACTTGTTTGATCAACTGAAGGGTGAGAAGTACTTCTCGAAAATTTACTTAAAAAGCGGATATCATCAATTAAAGGTGAGGAAGGAAGATATACCGAAAATGGCTTTTAGGACTCGATATGGTTATTACGAGTTCTTGGTGATTTCATTTGGTCTCACGAATGCCCCAGCTCTATTTATAGACCTAATGAACAGGGTGTTCAAGCCATTTCTAGACAAGTTCGTAGTGGTGTTCATAGATGACATCCTGGTTTATTCCAAGACCGAGGAGGAACACGCTGAACTTTTAAGGCTAACCTTAGAATCGCTGAGACGAGAGAAGCTTTATACAAAGTTCTCGAAGTGTGAATTCTGGTTGGAACGTGTGCAATTTCTTGGCCACGTGATCGACAAGGATGGTATCTCGGTAGATCCATCGAAGGTTGAAGTGGTAATGAATTGGGATCAGCCTAAAACGCCATCTGAAGTAAGGAGTTTCTTGGGATTGGCAGGTTATGACCGAAGATTTATCCAAGACTTTTCTAGAATCACAACTCCGTTGACGAATTTGACTCGTAAAATAGTTAAATTTGTTTGGACAGAAAAGTGTGAGGAAAGTTTTCAGGAGCTGAGGAAGAGGTTGAGTACTGTGCCTGTATTATCTTTACTGGATAGTACGGGGAATTTTGTGGTATATAGCGATGCATCACATAAAGGATTAGGCTGTGTTGATGCAGAGCGGCAAAGTCATTGCCTATGCGTCACGTCAGCTGAAGGATTATGAGAAGGGGTATCCGACCCATGATTTAGAATTGGCGGCAGTGGTGTTTGCCCTAAAGATATGGAGACACTACTTATACCGAGCAAAGTGTGAGATATACACAGATCACAAGAGTCTGAAATATATTTTCACCCAGAAGGATTTGAACATGTGCCAAATAAGATGGTTGGAACTGATCAAGGACTACGACAGCGAGATACTTTACCATCCGGGTAAAGCTAACGTCGTCGCAGACGCTTTGAGCAGAAAAGGTCGGGAGAAGTTGAATATGTTAACTGATCAGGATCAGTTGATAAAACAGATGGCCAGATTAGAGCTGGAAGTGAAGTTTCAGAAGGAATCGGATGAGAAGTTGTTTCAAGTAACTACTGGTTCTACTCTGGTAGACAAAGTGAAAGAAGCACAACTTCACTATGAGGAATGCGAAAAGATTCAGAAGAGAATATCGGATGGCGAAGAGTTCAAGTTCAAGATCGATAATGAAGGACTGTTACGGTTTGAAAGGAGAATCTAGGTACCGCCAGTAACAGAAGTCAAAGAATAAATTTTAAGTGAATCTCACAGTTCTAGATATTATATTCACCTTGGGAGTACCAAGATGTACCAAGATCTCAGGCAGCATTTCTGGTGGTCGAATATAAAGAGGGACGTTGCTGAATACGTTGCAAAATGTCTAACGTGCCAGAAAGTTAAGGCAGAACACCAGAGACCAAGTGGGTTGCTACAACCTTTAGAAATTCCAGAGTGGAAGTGGGAGCACATCACGATGGATTTCGTGGTAGGTCTTTCAGCGACTCAGAAGGGATTTGATGCGATATGGGTTATAGTGGATCTACTGACGAAGTCATCCCACTTTCTGTCGATCAGGGTTAAGTACAACTTGGATCAGCTAGCGAAGCTATATGTGAAGGAAATCATTTCTCGACAAGGCGTGCCGATGTCGATTGTGTCTGACAGAGATCCACGTTTTACGTCGAATTTTTGGAAACGTTTGCAAGAGTGTCTGGGAACGCAATTGCGAATGAGTACAGCATACCATCCTCAAACTGATGGCCAGAGCGAAAGAACGATTCAGACGCTGGAGGATATGCTGAGAGCTTGCGTAATGGACTTCAAGGGAAGTTGGGATGATCATCTGCTGTTGGTGGAGTTCGCCTACAACAATAGTTATCACGTGAGTATCAGCATGCCTCCTTACGAAGCGTTATATGGCAGAAAATGCAGAACTCCCTTGTGCTGGGATGAAGTCGGTGAACGTCAACTGTTGGGACCAGAATTGGTACAATAAACCGCCGAAATTGTGAAGCTGATCAGAACGAGATTAGTTGCTGCTAAGGACAGACAAAACAAGTATGCCGATTTACATCGACAGAACCGAGAATTCTTACCAGGAAGTTTTGTGTTCCTAAAAGTATCTCCCTGGACGAGGAAGATTCGATTTGGTAAGAAGGGAAAGCTGAGTCCCCGATTTATTGGACCTTTCGAGGTACTACGAAAGGTGCGCGAGGTAGTTATAAGATTGCATTACTTCCGGAGCTCGAGAATATACATAACGTCTTTCATATTTCTGTGTTAAGACCTTACAAGCACGATTATAAACATGTAATAGAATATGAGCCTTTGCAATTTGATAAGGACTTAACTTATGAAGAAGTGCATGTTCAAATAGTTGATAGAAAGGAACAAGTACTTAGGAATAA
The DNA here is from genome assembly GCA_020205555.1 of Panax stipuleanatus. Lineage (NCBI taxonomy): Eukaryota > Viridiplantae > Streptophyta > Magnoliopsida > Apiales > Araliaceae > Panax > Panax stipuleanatus. The sequence goes on along the minus strand of CM035124.1, from coordinate 121,786,020 downwards.
AGTGATACCTTCTGTTAAGGTAATCTGGAAGAACCACAGTGCTGAAGAAGCTACGTGGGAACTCGAAGATATTATGATGAAATCTTACCCACAGTTATTTGCTTAAACTTTCTGTGTGTAACCCCTTATATACTAATTCTGGGACAGAATCCTTTTAAGGGGGAAGAATGTAATAGATGAGAATTTTTTTTATGTGTGATTTTGTGGACAGAATCCTTTTAGGGAGGGAAGATTGTACCGATTGAGATTTTATATAATAGTTTTAAATATTTATTGAGTTAAATAAATATTTTGTGTGATTTATTTATTGAGTTGAATAAATAAATTATGCGATTTTGTGGAGTGATTTAATTAAGTGTTATATATTAATTAAATGAATATTTAATATTTAATTTAATTGATGTATATTAATTTTTAGTACAGTTCTAATTTAATTGAGATAATTAAATTAGATGAATTGTGTGATGAAGTGTTACATGAATTATAATTAGCGAGTAATTATAATTATGTAGCAAATTTTTATGTGATTAATTGATGTTGGATTTTAATTGATTAAATTAGATGAGTAATATTTAATTAATTAAAGTGTAACATTAAAGTATGTGTTAAAAAAATTTATTAAAGTAAAGAAAAGAGATTTAAATGATTTTAACCAAACAAGGCCCTTACTTGTGTTTTAAAAGGCTTTTGCCAAACAGGGCCCTTGCATTGTTTTAAACATATTCTACCAAACAATGTCTTAGCACTAATAATCTATTTTTTTTATAAAAAAAAACCTTGTTTTGCCAAACAAGCCCTAGTGGCTTTTGATTTTTGAAATTCTATAACTGATGAAATTTAATAGGTAAATTAATATTCAGTTATATATTATATTTATATCCTATATCTATTAGTATACGTATATAGTTTTATGTTAGTTTTATATCAGTGTTAGAAGAATATCACTATTAGAGAAGAGAGAAAAGAATATAGAGAAAAAGATAGAGAGCTAGAGAGAAGAAAAGAAAAGAAGAAGAAGGAGGAAGAAACCTTATTAACCAAAACAATCATCACCATCTTCATACTATTCTCCTAATCAACAAAGGTATAATCCTAACTTGTAGTTTTAAAAAAATTATGTGTTTATGTTCTTCGTAGTGATAGTTCTCTGTAAATATGAATTTTATGAAAACTTTATAAATACGAATTATATGTGTTTATAGCATGCTTAGATATGAATTCTATGCTTAATTAATTGTTTGCTTCATATACATGTGATGAATATGAGGAGTTCATGATCATCACTGAGTTACAGTAAAAGTATTTTGAAAATTATATATATATATATATATATATATAGTTTTCTCTTTAAATCAATGGAATTCATGTTTGATTGTTCATCTTGGGTTAAATTAAGTATAGATGATGATAGCATGTTTAGAAATTGAATTACTATGCTTTAAATTGGGTGAATTGATTTAAAAACAAAAATGCAGTGTTCAATTTCATGAAGAACACTAAACAATGGTTTTTCTTCAAAAAAATCATGAAATTGGTTGTTTGATGATGTGTTATAATGTTTATGTATGTTAGAAGCTTTAAGTTTGTATTTTCTATTAATTGATATGAATTGCATGAACTGAAATTAGAATTTGGTGTGGACAAATAAGTCAAATTATCTTTTTCTCTGCACAGTTTGCGAACTTGTTTACGTTCGCTGGAAGGGGCCCGCCCTGGCGGGCCTATCAAGAAGGAAACCCTCGCCCCGGCGGGGGGGGGGGGGGGGGGTGGCAGGAAAAAAGAAAATTTGTTTTCTTTTGTATTTTGTAAAGCTAATTTTATGTAGTAACTTTTATAGCATGATTAAACATATATTAAAATGCTAAATGAATATTAATAAAATATAATTTGTGATTATAATTTTGAATAATTATAATTAGAGTAAAGGTTTAATTTAAATTCTAATTTTTGTTAAATTATAATGATTATAGTTGATTAATTTTAATCAAGTGAATGATAATTTTTAAATTATAATTTATGTAATTATAATAAATGCATGATCAATTATAGATTATAATCTTGTGTATTATAATTCAATATTTGCATGATTAATTATAAATTATAATTTGTGTAATTATAATTTAGTAAATGCATGATGTAGTTAATTAATTATAAATTATAATTTGTTTATAATTTAATTAAATAAGATGTGATTATAATTTGAGTAATTATAATTAGATTAAATGTTTAAATTATAATTCATTTAATTATAATTAATATAAAATACATAATTATTAATTGCATTAATTATGTGAGCATGCCTATGTGATGTAATTAAATTATGTGATTATTAATTATTAATTTAATAATTAAATAAGAATGAGTTAACCTAGAAAGGTTAACCAATTATATGAGTTAGTTACGTGTTAACTAATTTAAATTGTTGTGATTAAACATATGTGTAGGAAGTGTTAAAGAACGTGAATTATATTAGTAGCTTGTGCTTGAGGCAAGTCTTCTAAACCCTAAACTCGTTTATTTGTTTCAATTCAATTATTCATTGTTTGAGATTTGTTCTTTTATTGGACAATTAATTATTGAAAGTTCATAATATAATTAAAGTAACCTTGGCTTATTGTTCAAGCAAGGTTTGAATATTCTTTTAAGATGCTTTAAATTTATTTCTAAAGCATATGATAGTTCGTAGTTCTTTCACTTACAAATTATTCCAAGTTATTGAAAGTCGATTCAACTAATCCTTAGTTGATGAACGTGAATTCTAAATTACCCTTGTAAGCTTATCCAAACCAAACTTTCTTTGGTGCAGACTTTAATTCAAATTACTGAGTTGAACAACCCTATTATTAGGGGAGGTTACTACGCGTAAGCGTTAAGATATTTGTGCACAATACATGGTACGAAGGGCTGATCCCCCTAAATACGAGTTAAGGTCCATAGTCTTATTGACTATTAAAGGTTGAAATGGAAATGTTTATAACCTAGGACAAAAGTTCAAAGGTCTTATGACCCTCAGATAAATTTTACTATTCGAATTTTAATGTTGATAGAGAATTATTATTCAATTCTTTATTGCTGAAGTAAGCTAAGTTATTCAAATTCTTTTTAAGGATATCCTTTCATGTTTTTATTATTGTTAAACTCCAGTGAGCTGTTGTTTGCTCACTCTTGCATTATATAACAATTGCAGCTAAGGTTGATAATGTTGACGCCCCGTCTACGAGTAAAGGCAAGGGAAAGCAAAACAAGTGAAGACTTGTTTTTATTATTTGAAATGATTGTAATAGACTTTATTGTTATGTTTTTATTTCCGCACATTATTATTATGTCAAGGTTAGAGTAACCCTGGGATTGATTTTTAAGAAGGTTGTAACCCTTATTTTAAGGGAGATTTTATTATTTTGAATAAAGGTTGTATTTTATTTTGAAGTAATTGGGTAGATATATGTTATATTAGAAAGTGAATACCAAATCATGCGGAAATGAAGTACTCGAATTTGGGGGTGTCATATTATGTGTAAGTATGAAATGTTAATCATATAGAGTATAAAAGCTACAACTATATTATATAGTGCAATGTGATGCATTAATGTGACTATACTACATATAGAAACTATATGATATGACTAATTAAATAAGTATATGGATATATCATGAGTCTATGTGACAATGTGAGTGTGTGAACATTAATTGAGTACCGCTTGATTATATTATAAATAATTGCTAGTTGGTAATATTTCAATATATAATATAATTGAATAATAGATGAGATAATGTAATGTGATAATATCCGATTAAATTATATCGGTATGATAAAATGTACATAGATTATATATGTGCAAATTACATTTACTACATTGAAGTATTATTTATGTGAATTACATTATGATATTAAGTTATAACCTATTTATATGTGATATGTAAATATACATAGCCTATGTATTACTATTCTTCATTGCCCAAATGCTGAGATATATTATATTGTCCCATATTAAGAGTCACATTTCCCACACACGTGAACACTCAAGGCTATCTTATTCCTTATAATCTCAAATTCAGCAAACTCTAACTATCATGATCAATGGGGGAGTGGGGATAATGCTGAAGATCACCAACTACTCACCCACTTCTCCATAACCACCATGCAATTCTTATTCACGTTGGTTTAAATTGAAGAACAATGACAATGTCTGTGTATTTGAAATTCTATAAATATAGCCTCTTCTCCTTCAAATTCATTTGCTGAGATTTTGCTTAAGTGTTGAGTGAGAGAAATATACATATATTAGTAGAGGGAGAGGTTTGATTTAGCAGCAAACTTAATTGCAGAGGTATATCACATTTCCTGTTCTTCATTCTTGTTCTTCATTTTTGTTTTCTGTCAAAGTTCCAATTCTTGATCATGTTGAATTAGATGATAATTGGATTTGTAGAATACTTGTTAAGTGTTATATGAAGCCTACAACTATGTTTAAGCTACAATATGGCTGATGGGGATCGAAATGGTTGAGAAATTTAGAATTTGGCCTAGCTTTTGCCGAAGTAGAAGCATACCAGTTCGGACCAGGTAACGGCGCAGCTGCGTCGGTTTTGTACTGAGGCGCAGCTTCTCTGAAACCAGATTCTGACTTCTGTTAATGCTGTTAATGCTGGTTAGTTAATGTACTACTTAAACAAGCATGCTAGCTTGAGTAACCTGTATATATGGGTATGTAGACTTAAAGTGAGCATGTTCTATTATGTTTGTATGCATGATTATCGAAAAGCTATAATTTCAGAAATGAACGTAAAGTTTTGTAAACGAACTAGACATATGCGAACCATGTTGACATTCTGACTTTGTAAGCATGTTAGTATGACTTAGAAATGAATGAAAGGCATGTTGACTTATGTATATAGGTTTCATAATGTAACATGAGCATGTGGACCTCAATAGTGAATGATACTAACAAAAATATAAGTAATGAAAGCAAACTTTGACATGTATGTATCATACTAACGTTCTGACTTTGCAAGTATGATTATATGGTTTGCTAAAGCATGAAAAGATTGTTTAAAGTGTTGTGATTTCACTAGCATACATGGTTTGAGTTTAAAGTGATTTCAAAAGCTAAAATTGGAAGTTTTGGAAACTAAGGATGTATGAACCAAAGTCATAATGTTCCGATATCTTGGACATGCTTGGGATTGCTTTTAACATGACTAGTATATCATACACATGTACCCACTTGCTAGATTCAATGAAAGTCAATCACGTAAGAGTTTAAGCATGTTTTCAAACAAATGACGACACTAGTTAAGCATTTATGATATAGAAACATGTGAGCATGCTTATTAATAGATTATATGACCATTTCACATGTTTACACGGCGAACACGATAGCTTATGTGATATCATGACATAAAATGGCCGTAATTTATTTAAGAGTTAAACTTAGAATCATTTCATGAAAGGTTGAATTTAGAAAGATTATGAAAGCATGAAATGACCCTTTAACATGTATATATGCTATGTAATATCGTATATTGATGCTTGAATCTGATCTTGACAGTTAACTTATAACAATGCTATAACTTACTAAATAGAATATGTTTGGTATTGGTTGTGGTCTTATGTGTCGATGATGATATATGAAGAAATTTAACTTATAAAAGGAACTTTAGAGATAGTAGTGACATAACCAACTTAGTGTTATGAATTGTTATAATGACATACGTATATGACTATATGATTGAGTTAGAACAGTATGTGTATATCTAACTTTCATATCAAGCTTGAATACCGAATGTGCTTAGCTAATGAATATCACATATACGTAACTATATTACGATAGGAATTCAAAGTGTTGATTAGCTTTTCGTGGATAAACTACGCATAAGGCAAGTATCATATCCTTGTGTTTACTTTATTCAAGGAACATTGTAAGCAAGTTCCTAACCCTACTCTCTATTGAGCGTTCATTAAGCTTGTGGTATTATTATCGTATAAGTAAACTTTTGAAATTGCAAGTCATGTATTATAACTGTATACTTCATGGATAAGATAAAAGTTGATTTATATTCTTCGAGCTTTAAATCTTGAGTTTGAACTTATAATTGTTCTTATATACCTTGAAAGAGTGGTCTACGCCATTTGATTCGGCTAGACTTATATCATGATTAGAAAGCTGTCCAAACCAATTGAATGGTGCGAAATTCTTGTGTTAACTGAGATGAACAACCTTCTTTGAAGGGAAAATATATTTGTCGAGAGACCGACGTGCGCACTTGAGTACGATTAAATGTTATGCATAATATATGGTACTTTAGGCTGATCACCTGTTATATTTATTTTTGTTAGATTATCAGTATATTACTGTTAATTCTAGTAGAAGTTCATAGTCCATAGTGACTACTCAGTATTCAATTATCATGAAATCTTGCATTGATTTAGCATTGAATCATATTGATCTTATTCAGTCCTTAGCGACTGTTATTGAGAATTGTTGATATTCTTATTATCCTTGAACTATCATATCTTGCTATACCCTTTTGGATTCAAGAACTAAAGTACTCACCCTTATTGCTATATTACTTGCTGAGCAAACTTGTTGCAATGGAAAGGCTACTGAGTAGCTTAATCTTATGTAGACCTTATGATTGTAATAAGAACTTATGCTGTTATGTATTAGTTAGGTTTATATATGCTTAAGGTATGTTTAAGCTATGTAATCGATGTTTAAGTTACGAGACCTTGGGACGTGAATAAATTATATTATTTAAATATAATTTATTCGGTAGTAGTGATGTGCATTATTTCGCTGTACGATGCGACATTTAGTCGTCATATTATTATCATGGTGTTAGATTGTAGAACGTGACGAACCGAATTCGGGAGACCAGTGGCGGTCCGAATTTGGGGGCGTCACAGGTTGGTATCAGAGTTGTAGTTATAAACCTTAGGAGCGAGTGTCCTTAGACTATAATTTAGGGGAACTTAGAAGTTAGAAAGGGATAGAACTTACAAAGAGTTTTCCCTAGAGAGAGACTTAGTATGTTATGAAATGTAAGTTCATTCTATACAATGAACTTATGTTTTATTTAACATTCTAATGGGGTTGCTATTTGTTTGTCTTGTGTTTGTCTTGTGTTTATGTTTGTAGGATGGCAGACACAGGAGTACCTAGTAGAGTGGCCGAGGAGGAGCCCAGAGATATACACATAGTATACGAGGCACCTCTAGAGGTTGTGCCTGTGCAGGCAGTTGCACCATCCGAGTCTGACGACAAGGATGAGATCGAGGTGGAGTTTGACCCCGAGGAGGAGCCTATGTAGGAGGAGCCTGTTGAGGACGAGCCTATAGAGGAGGAACCCATGGAGGACTTTTACGAGCCTAACCTGAAGGAGCATATGCTGGGAGAGTACGAGGAGCGTATTCTAGAGTTGGACTGCAGAGTGCAGGAGCTAAAGGCTGAGGCCCAGGAGAGAGAGTCCGAGTTCTAGAAGCTAAGGGATGAGGACCATCAGAGAAAGGTAGCGATGCAGGAGCTAGAGGTGGAGATTGCATACCGCAGGGAGGCAGGGATCCAGATGGGAACCTTATTCCACAGGTCGGTGGTGAGGAACGTAGATCTGGCAGGAAAGCTGGAAGAAGTAGAGCAAAGGGAACTGAGCGAGAAGAAAGAGAAGGAAGCACTCCGTCCTCAGCTAGAGTTGGAGGTTATGGATAGGATATACTTCGAGGAGAAGTGGGAAGCGGCTAACGAGAGAGTTGACGACCTAGAGGATGAGGTCAGATGCAAGAAGAGGAAGATGAACAAAATGGGGTATATGTTCCGTTCAGCTTTTGAGAGAGTGATTGATGGTGTGTACCACTACCCAGCGGAGCAGGGACAGACCTTACATACTATGAGCCGAAAGTTGGTGGCGTACATAGCATAGGTAGAGTACAAGAGCACTGTAGAGCGTGAGATGATGGGATGAGACCCTTAGCTAGACTAGCAGTAGCTTTAGTGGTTTTCTTTTGTGATGTACATGTTGTCTTGAAATCCCAACTTTTTGTGTAAAGTGTGGGATAGTTATGTAAACCCCGAGTAAGCTTTTGTTAGAGGGTTAGTATGATAGTATGTTAGTGTTCCCCGTCTTTTGTGATATTAGGGGATATATGTGATAACATTTATAGAAATATGCTAGGGATGATCATGTAATGAAACGATTTGGCATATGAAATAAATGAAGCCTATTTCAGAAAACGTGTTATAAATTTATTCTTTTTAGTATTAAAAGAAATACTTAAGTAATATAACTGAATAATAATAAAATGAAAATTTGTGATGCAGATAATGGCACCAAAACGTAGATTGACTGCACCTGAGGAGTCAGTGAACAATGAGAGGGAACAAGTAGATCCCATTCAGAAGTTAGTAGACTTGTTAGGAGAAGCTCTAAGTGGAAGGAACAACGAACCCGTTCGCCCTAACCCTCAAGTAGACCAGTAACAAACTTCAAAGATTTTAGGAGTGTAGGACCCCCAGAGTTCGAGGGTACTACCGATCCAATCATCGCGTAAACCTGGATCAAGGAGATCGAGAAGGCTTTCACTATAACTCGTGTGGGCGAAGACCAGAAGACGATGTTTGCTACGTACATGATGAGAGGAAAAGCGAACTACTGGTGGGAGGCTAATCAGCAGAGGGCTGGAGAAGGGATGATAACATAGGATAGGTTTAAGACGCTGTTCTTTGAGAATTATTTCCCAAAGAGCATGAAGAACCGAATGGAGGTGAAGTTTTTGGAACTTAAGCAAGGTGATATGACGGTGGCGCAGTACGCGGCTAAGTTCAATGAACTAGCGTAATTTGCAGAACACCAAGTTGGAGATGATGAAAGGAAGGCGAGACGTTTCGAGCAAGGACTAAAGCCTTGGCTGTTTAACAAGGTATCAGTTCTTCAAATTGATTCCTTTGCGACGTTGCTAGAAAAGGTAATCATTGCAGAAGGTGGTAGTGAGGCCTTAAGTCTGTATCATAAGGAGAAGAAAAACAAGAACACTGGTAGCAGCGGGGGAAGTAATTTGGGAAAAAGGAAGTGGGAGAATAACAACAACAACAACAACAACTAAAACAAAAAAAACAACAATCAGTCGGGAAATGTTCGTGGAGGGTTTAAGAAGAGGGCAGAGGGATGCCCGAAATATGGGAAAAATCGCCAGGGACGAGTGCTGGAAGGGACGCGTCACTTGCTACAACTGCGATCAGGAGGGGCACATTTCGCCCAACTGCCCGAAACCGAAAAAGATACAAGGATGTTTTGCATGTGGCTTGACGGAGCACTAGATTAAGGACTGCCCAAAGAAGGGAAGTGGCGGAGGTGGCAGCCAACAAGGGGGAAACAAGCTTATGATCAGCGGACCCAAACAATCCAATCGTCTAACCGCTAGGACCTTTAACATGACCGTCCAGGACGCAGTGGCTGCAAAGGACGTGGTGTCAGGTATAAACCCAATTAATAATATAAATGATTATGTATTATTTAATTCGGGTGCCACCTGTTCTTTTGTATCTGAAGAATTTGCTAGTAGACTTAACACACCCCGAGAACGATTAGAAGATCCCTTGAACATAGAAGTTGCGAATAAGGAAGTAATCTCTGTAGAATACGTTTATCGAAATTATCGCGCAAACATTGGAGAATATGAACTGAGCGTAGACTTGATTCCTATTAGATTGGGAGAATTTAACGTAATACTAGGAATGGATTGGTTGTATAACCATGCTGCGATAATTGACTGTCAGAACAAATGTGTGAACCTTCAAACTCCGAGTAAGTCTAAGGTAGTGTTTTATGGTAGCTCATCGCTTAAGCAATCGTGTTGCGTTATGATGATGCAAGCCAAGAAATTGTTGAGGAAAGGATGTGTAGGTTATTTAGCTTACATTGTAGATACTCAGAAAAAGGGAGTAGAAATTAAAGATATATCCGTAGTGAATGAATTCCAAGATGTATTTTCGGACGATCTGCCTGGTCTTCCGCCAGATAGAAAAATCAAATTCGTAATAGACTTAGCACCGGGAACTGCACCGATTTTAAAAGCCCCATACCGTATGGAGCCGGTAGAAATGAAGGAATTGATGATACAACTGCAAGAGTTATTGGATAAAGGTTACATATGACCGAGTGTGTCTCCTTGGGGAGCACCAGTGTTGTTCGTTAAGAAAAAGAACGGATCGATGAGGCTCTGTATCGATTATCGAGAATTGAACAGAGTAACGATCAAGAACAGATTATCCGCTACCAAGGATAGACAACCTATTTGATCAACTGAAGGGAGCGAAGTGTTTCTCGAAGATAGACCTACGGACAGGTTATCACCAACTGAAAGTACAGGAAGAAGACATACCAAAGACTGCGTTTCAAACCCGTTATGGACATTACGAGTTTTTGATAATGTCATTCAGATTGACTAGTGCTCCGGCAGCATTCATGGACTTGATGAACTGAGTCTTCAAGCCATACTTGGATAAGTTCGTGGTAGTTTTCATCAACGACATCTTGATCTACCCGAAGACAGAAGAAGAGCACGTCGAACATCTGAAGATAGTTTTGGAAGCGCTAAGAAGAGAGAAGATGTATGCGAAATTTTCTAAGTGTGAATTTTGGATGGAGAAGGTTCAATTCTTAGGACACGTGGTGGATAAGAATGGAATCTCAGTAGACCCTGCAAAGGTCAAAGTAGTGAGCAATTGGGAGCAACCGAGAACACAAATGGAGGTGAGAAGTTTCTTAGGGTTAGCTGGGTACTATCGAAGATTCATCCAGGATCTTTCTAAGATAGCAACCCCGTTGACAAATCTGATAAGGAAGATGGTGAAATTTGTATGGACCGACAAATGCAAAGAGAGTTTTCAAGAACTAAAGAGGAGATTAAGCTAAGCGCCTGTGTTATCACTACCAGATGATGCGAGAAATTTTGTGGTGTATAGTGACGCATCGCACAAGGGACTTGGTTGTGTGCTAATGCAAGACGACAAAGTCATTGCGTATGCATCACGACAATTGAAGGATTACGAAAAACGATACCCTACTCACGACTTAGAGTTAGCGGCAGTAGTTTTTGTGTTGAAGATTTGGAGACATTATTTGTATAGAGAGAAATGTGAGATATACACGGATCAGAAAAGTCTGAAATATATCTTCACATAGAAGGAGTTGAATATGCGTCAGAGAAGGTGGTTAGAATTGATCAAAGATTATGATTGTGATATTCTTTATCACCCGGGTAAGGCAAACGTAGTTACCGACGCTCTGAGCAGGAAGGGAAGGGAGAAATTATTTCATTTGACGACTCAAGAGGAGTTGATTAGAGAGATGGAGAAATTGGAAATAGAGGTAAAGGGACCAGAAAGGTCATAAGAAAAATTATTTGTCATGGAAGCTCGTCCAACTTTGTTGGATAGAGTGAAGGAATCACAAGAGAAGGATGAAGAGTGCGAGAAAAATAAAAAAAGAATAGCAGAAAATGAAGAAGAGAAATTCAGAATGGATAAAGATGGTATCTTAAGATTCGAAGGAAGAGTGTGGGTACCAGTGGTAACCGAGTTGAGGGAAGAGATTTTGTACGAGACACACAATACGACATATTCCGTTCATCCGGGAGGCACGAAAATGTACCGGGATCTGAGGCAACATTTTTGGTGGCCCAATTTAAAACGAGAAGTCATAGAGTGCGTTAGTAGATTTCTAACTTGCCAACACGTTAAAGCAGAGCATCAGCGGCCGAGTGGTTTACTACAACCGTTGGAAATACCGGAGTGGAAATGGGAGCACATTACAATGGACTTCGTGGTGGGACTTCCGATCACACAAAAGGGTTATGATGTCATTTGGGTTATCGTGGATCGACTAACAAAGACAGCTCATTTTCTACCAATTAAGATCCGATTCAATCTAAATCAGTTAGAAAATTTGTATGTAAAGGAAATCTTTTCGCGACATGGAGTGACGGTGTCAATTGTCTCCGATCGAGATCCGCACTTTACGTCAAACTTTTGGAAGAGTATGCAAGAGAGGATGGGAACCCAGTTAAGATTGAGTATTGCTTATCATCCTCAGACAGACAAACAGGCTGAGCGAACAATACAAATGCTAGAGGATATGCTTAGAGCTTGCGTGATAGACTTCAAGGGAAATTGGGACGATCACTTACCCTTAGTAGAATTCGTGTATAATAATAGCTATCATGGAAGTATCGGTATGCCACCATATGAAGCTCTCTATGACAGAAAGTGAAGAACACCATTGTGTTGGGATGAAGTCGGAGAACGAAGAATTTTGGGGCCGAAATTAGTTCAACAAACAGCTAATGTAGTGACAACAATAAGAGCCAAATTAGTAGCAGCTCAAGATCGCCAGAAGAAGTACGCAGATTTGCATCGTTAGAACAGAGACTTTGAAGTAGGCAGTTTCGGATTTTTGAAATGTCTCCTTGGAATGGGAAGTTAATATTCGGCAAGAAAGGGAAATTGAGTCCGAGGTTTATAGGACTGTTCGAAGTTTTGAAGAGAGTAGGAGAAGTGGCGTACAAGGAAGCTTTACCACCTGAAATGGAACACATCCACAACGTGTTTCATATTTTTGTGTTACGTCCATACAAGACCGACTATAAGCACGTGATATCCTATGAGCCCATTCAAATAGAGAAGAATCTAACATACGAAGAAATTCCTATCCAAATAGTAGATAGGAAAGAATAAAATTTGAGAAATTAAACTATATCTTCGATAAAGTTAATTTGGCGAAACCACAACGCCGAGGAGGCTATGTGGGAGTTGGAGGATAAGATGAGGATGGACTATCCCCATCTATTTGTGTAACCTTGTACAAATTTAGAGGACGAAATTTTTATATGGGGGGAGGGGGGGAGGATGTAATATCCGTGAAATTTTATGAATAATATTAATAATTAAATTAATAAATGTTGAATATTTATTTGAATGTAAATATATATTGTTGTGACATGGGATGTGATAATTCAATTAAATTGAGTTAAATATGTGATGAGTAAGTAAAGTGGTAGAAATGATGAAAAGCTTAATTAAAGCTTATATGATATGCCTAGTGTGGCATAGTGATTGACTAAGTAACTGTTTAATCTAATTAATAAAGAAATGAATAAGTGATGTGGTGGACTAATTATCATTTTATTTCTATTGGTATTAACATTATTGATTAACTAATTGTTATGTGCAACTATATGTGATATGTGAGTGGTAGTGTAATAAAGTTGCTCATGTATAAAATATAATGTGGGATATCAAGAATAATAAAATGATAAGAATAATTAATGTATAAGACCATATGATAAAAGTAAGTTTGAATTGTATAATTTACTAAGTTAGATAAAGGAGTTTGTGTGACATTATGATGTATGGTGGGGCAATTAAATATGTATTTTAAATATATGGGAGAAAATAGATCTAAATAAATAAATATTAAATATTAAATATTTATTTCAATATTTATGTATAATTGAAATAATAAAATTTTATGGAAAACAATGGGTTGTTAGTACCCAACTGAATTATATTCTAACCTAATTTAAATATTATTTGAATTAACCCAATGTACATGGATTATATGATTACGTGTATATTTATCCCTAACTTGTCTCAAGGTAATAAGATTATCTCATTTAAAATTTCATTTGTGAGTCCAAAGGGAATTAACCTTGGTGTAACTAGTGGCCAATTTAACTAATGCAGTAGAATAAAGCCTTGTTCCATTTTTTGTGACCCCCAAACTGATTAGCCGTGAATGGAAAAAAGGCTATACCTCTACCTTGCACAAACTCAATGAAATCAAATGATGAAGGTAGAGTGGCTTGAATAGTAGCAGTGAATCACTTTCCAACAACTTCTTCTTAACCAATGGCTCTTTCTAATTCATGTTGATTTCAATCCTTGGGCAAGAACCAGAATGGGATAAAAGCTCTACTATAAATTGAACCTTCTTCTTCACAAACCAGAGTTGCTAAACAATTTTGCTAAGTATAATAGAGAGAAGGAGGTAGTGTGAGTTGAGAGTAAGAAGAATTTCAAAAGGAATCTCTTGAATTTTGGTATTAGAGTGGGAAGGATGTGACGCCCCCAAAATAGGTTCAATACTCAACCCATTCTAAGTCGTCAAATACATGGTACAGAATCCAAATACAATCTTTTATAACACAAACTGTGAGTTTCAATACAAATCGTATATAATACAAAATATAAACACTCAAATTCAGTCCTCATTAATTACAATTATTATCACCATATTCTGTAAAATAGTGAGGACTGTTATTGCTCTAACTCTGACCATCACCCCGATCCCCGACTAGTTCCAGCGACATTCTCATTTCCTGAAGAGAACAATGGAAAAAAACGGTGAGCTCAACTAGCCCAGTAAAGAATATTATGACTAAGATAATGAAGAATAAATTATCGTTACTCTTCAACAAATCTGATAAAATATTATGGACAACAAGTTTTAGATCAACAACTGCAGCGAAAATAACAATTCATTAGAAGAATTAAGTAGAGAATGAAGTCTACTATCTTCTATGATTTAAAAGTCCATCATTAATATTTTATCCCTATAACATCAATCAATATATATCTCGAATCAAATATTCATATTTGCACTACGGACCAAAGATATTCATTTGTATCACTAGTTGGTCATGTTCATCTCAACACCTGTCCATCTTTGCACTACAGGCCAAAAAGATTAATCAGGTAATCATTCATCTTTGCACTACTGGTCAAAGATATTCATCTTTGCACTACAGGCCAAAGATATTCAGTTATATCACCATTTAGGACTGAGGATGATGAAAAACAATACGAATAACAAATCTAGTGAGATAAAGGACAAAGATTAGGGATTCGTAAATTAGTTTATCCAAGTTCAAGAATACTCCCTAATAATCAATCGTGGAGCAAAATTCAAGAATGAAGTTCAAAATTTGGATACAATCAAAAGATAATTTGGATAAAAAAAATATTTTTTTTTACCGTGAATTGTAACTCGTGAATAGTAACTCGTAAATAGTAACTCGTCATGAAATGATGAAAACTTCATAAGAAGTTTAGACCTATATTCCAGTGAAATGATATTAGATGAAGCACAAAACTCAAAGAATTTCTGATCATTTCAGGAATTATAGAAGTAATATTTACCGTAGTACGTTTAAATTTAGAAATATGAAATGAAATATTATCACTTTCATAATATGGAATACGAAAGAAAATAATATTCATTATGAATATTGAAAGAAAATAACATCATTTACGAGAAAAATAACAACCTTTACCTTAGTAAAATACTACATCTGACTAGAATATTGGATATAATGCTGAGAAAAATCTTGCACCGTAATCCACACTCAAACTATCCTTATACTCACAAGAAATACGCTCGATATTATAGAGAGAAAATTTGTTGATTCTGGTGTAATTTTCAATTCTAACTTAAGCACCCTACCTATAGGAAAATGCCAGAACACCAATATAGACTTTTTCACCAACGGATGAATTTTTTCAAGCTTATATTTTTGACAATCCTCATCACATCACATTTGAACAAAAATCAGCCACCAATAATGAATCCCATATGTTTATATAATGTATATATATATATATATATATATTAAAATATTTATTTCCGAAACTTCAATAATTCATAATAAATAGCCCTTCTATCAGAAAAATACGAACCTTATGTCCATTCCATATGAAATTTGATTCTCTACAACTTTGTACAAGAAAGTTTTTCCAAATTTCGAACAAAAAAATGACTCAAATTTACATACGGATGACTCAGCAGCATGCTACTTTTGAAAAACAAGCTTCAGCATATAACTTTTGAAAATTTCAAGCCTCCATTCATATTCCCACTAACCACTTAAAATTATTATATTATCACATTATAATTTTATAATATAATATTATAATAATATATTTGAATAAATTATTTTATCGGAGAAGATAAAATGCCAACTTTCAACAAATGTCACATGCTAAAAATTCTTCCCTTTTATATCAAAATTGAAATAAATATTTCCTTGTCATGTATATCCACAATTAATTATTCACAAATAATATTACAGAACTACAATATTGACAACCAGGTCGTTCCCAAGAAAGAGGGGGCTTTTCGATAAGGATTTATCCTCATTGGCGCGCAATTATATAATCTAACCACTTTCCTAGACAGAACTTCCTAGACATTGCCAATAATGTTGTCTAATAATATTTTTCAAATAAAATGAATTATTGATTTGATAATGTGAAATACTGTGCAGTGACAATTATTGAATTAATAATATAAAATGTCAACGTAGCAATTATTGATATAAAATATCAACGTAGCAATTATTGAACCAATAAAATATTATGCAATTATTGAATCAAAAATATAAAATATTGAACAGTAATTACTGTAACAATAATTGAGCAAGTGCCTTCTTACGTAATAATCAATAATTTGAAATACTGTGCAATACCGTGTGCTACTGTGCAACAACGCGTATTACTGTATTTTTATCACCGGGTATTTTAACAGTTTAACGGTAACAGTTTTATCGTTATTTTATAAAAAGGTTATTTATGTCGTTTTCTATATTCGAAAGTTATTCCATTATGCGGCCCACAAATGGCTGCGCCGTCGTACGAATATTTTCCGACAACAAGAATATTCCACGACCAAACGAATATTCTCCGACAACAATGAATATTTTATAACCACTTGCTTATTTTGAAATATTTGCACATTCTACCCATAACTCACCACATTTATCAAATCAACACCTTATTATTTCAAAATAATATATATAAAGAAAATTAAATCTTTATTCATAAAAGTTGGGGTCTTACAACCTCCCCTCCTTATAAAATTTCGTCCTTGAAATTAGCGTACGTACCTGGTATGTCGAAGAGGTGAGGATACCTCGCTTTTATTTTTGATTCTAACTCCCAGGTCATTTTCTCAATTTCATGGTTTCTCCATAAAACTTTGACTTAAGGTATAACCTTTGAGCGTAGAACATGTTTCTTCTTATCCAAGATCTTGACAGGTATCTCCTCATACGTTAAATCTTCTGCTATCTTGTCTGGTTCTAATTCAATAATGTGGTTTGGGTCCTTCACATATTTACGAAGCACGGATATGTGAAAAACGTTATGAACACGAGACATGCTTGGAGGTAAAGCGAGTCTATAGGCCACCTTTTCTACTCGGTCAAGGATCTCAAATGGACCAATGAATAGTGGATTGAGCTTTCCTCTCTTCCCGAATCTTTTAACTCTATTCCATGGAGCAACACGTAACAATACATGGTCCCCAACATTAAATTCCACGTCCTTTCTATGAAGGTCCACATAACTCTTTTGTCGATCTTGTGTTGTTTGTATAGGTTGTCGGATTATTTGAATCTTTTCCATAGTCCTATGTACTAACTTCGGTCCCAACAATATTGCTTCACCCACCTCGTCCCAGTATACTGGAGAATGACACTTTCGTCCATACAATGCCTCAAATGGAGCCATGCCTATACTTGCCTGATAACTGTTATTGTAGGAGAATTCTACCAATGGTAAGTACTTATCCCAACTCCCTTTAAAGTCTAGAACACAGAGTCTCAATAGATCTTCAAGAGTTTGAATAGTCCTTTCCAATTGCCCGTCCGTTTGAGGATGATATGCCGAACTGAATCTTAAATCGGTGCCCATAGCTTTCTGCAAACTGACCCAAAATCGTGAAGTGAATCTTGGGTCACGATCCGAAACTATGGATACTGACATGCCATGAAATCTCATAATCTCATTTATATACATACGAGCAAGACGTTCAAGTGAATAAGTCTCTCGTATAGGCAAGAAATGAGCAGACTTGGTTAATCTATCAACAATAACCCAAATCGCATCTATGCCTTAAGAAACCTTGGGAAGACCCGTAACGAAATCTATGGTAATGTGTTCCCACTTCCATTTCAGAATCTCAAGTGGTTGCAATGGACCCTTTGGCACTTGATGCTCTGCCTTGACACGTTGACAAGTTAAACACTTCGAGATAAACTTCGCGATCTCTCTCTTTATATTGTTCCACCAAAATATATGTCGAAGATCACGATACATTTTGGTACTCCCAGGATGGATTGCAAACGATGTGTTGTGTGCCTCCATCATGATTCTATACTTCAAATCAGAATTATTAGGAACACAAATTCTGGAGTTGACTCAAAGTATTCCTTCTTCATCGATTCTTGCTTCTTGAATAGCACCTTCTTGCACTTTCTTCTTCATCTTCATCAGCTCCGGGTCTGTAGCTTGAGCAGCTTTAACTTTATCAATCAAAGTTGATTTTACGTGTATACTTAACATCATTACGTGGGTCCCCGGAGTCTTGAACTCTATCTCCATCCTTTGTAAGTCATAAAAAATGGGCCTTTGTGTTGACAACATCGCACTCATTCCCTCATATGATCTTCTACTTAACGCGTCTGCTACCACGTTCGCTTTTCCAGGATGGTATTGGGTGGTATGGTCATAATCTTTCAATAGCTCAAGCTAACATCGTTGCTGCATGTTGATTTCCTTCTGGGTGAAGAAATATTTAAGGCTCTTATGATCCATATAGATCTCTGCTTTCTCCCCATACAGGTAGTGTCTCCAGATCTTCAACTCAAAAACGACAGCTGCCAACTCTAGATCATGAGTAGGATAATTCCTCTCATATTCTTTGAGTTGTTCGCGAGGCATAGGCTATGACTTTCTCATGTTGCATGAGAACACATCCTAACCCTTTGCCCGAAGCATCGCTGTAGATAACAAATCCATCCGAACCAGATGGTATTGTTAGAACAGGTGCCGAGATGAGTCTCCTCTTGAGCTCTTGAAAGCTCTTCTTGCATTCCTCGTTCCATACGAATTTTGTATCTTTCTGAGTCAGCTGAGTTAATGGAGTAGCGATTCGAGAAAATTCTTCCACAAATCTTCGATAATAACCAGCTAAGCCCAGAAAGCTACGTACTTCGGTCACCGACTTAGGTTGCTCCCAACTTTGTATTGCTTCAATCTTCGCCGGGTCAACAGATACTCCATGTTTTGATACCACGTGCCCAAGGAATGCTACTTCCTCAAGCCAGAACTCATATTTCTTCAACTTGGCATAAAGCTTGTTAACACGAAGCCTTTGGAGTACCAGCTTCAGGTGGTTCTCATGATCTTCACGGCTTTTGGAATAGATGAGGATGTCATCAATAAAGACAATCATGAACTGATCCAAATATTCCTTGAATACACGGTTCATCATATCCATGAAAGCAGCAGGAGCATTAGTCAATCCAAAAGACATGACTAAAAATTCATAATGCCCGTATCAAGTTCTGAAAGTAGTCTTTGGAATATACTCAGTTTTAATCTTTAACTGATGATATCCAGAACGAAGATCGATCTTTGAAAAGAATTGTGCACCTTGCAACTGGCCGAATAGTTCATCAATGCGAGGTAGCGGATACCTATTCTTGATTGTGACATGGTTCAACTCCCGATAGTTAATACAAAGTCGCATACTCCCGTCTTTCTTCTTTACAAATAAAACAGGAGCACCCCAAGGAGATGTACTAGGACGTATAAAATTGATGTCTAACAACTCCTATAGTTGGACCTTTAACTCCTGAAGTTCAATAGGACCCATTTGATATGGGGTTTTAGAGATGGGTTTTGTACCGGGTTCAAGATCAATAAAGAATTCAACTTCACGTTCTGGGGGTAGACCGGGAAGTTCTTCGGAAAATACATCAGGAAACTCATTAACAACAGAAATATCATTCAAACCTAACGTATTCTGGTTTAGATCAGTGACATGGGCTAAGAAAGCTTGACATCCATTTTTCAATAAACGAATAGCTTTATGACTTGAAATGACATTGACTGATTTCAGTGGTTTGGTTGTTTGAATTCGCACAACAGGTTGGTTAGGAATATGAAAACTAACAACCTTATGAAAACAATCAATTTTGACATGATAAGTGGTTAACCAGTCAATTCCTAAAATCACATCAAATGCAAGTATTTTCAAAGATATAAGATCAACAGGTAGGGTGAAGGTACCAATTTGAATCAAGCAAGATTTGTAAACTATAGATGTAACGAAGGTTTCTCCTAATGGAGTTTCAACAGATAAGTTAAAGTCTAATTTCTCAGAAGTCAAGTTCAAACGTTGAGCACAAGCAGGTGAAATAAAAGAATGGGTAGCACCGGTATCTAATAAGGTATAGAATTCGCAAGAGTTTATGATTAGCTTACCCGTAATAACCTCATTCGGGTTCCTCGATTATTGGGCAGTTACGACAAAAGTTCTTCCAAGAGACACTGACTTTAACTTGTCAGGGACAGCCTTTGGAATCACCACCCCCGCTAGACTTGGTTTTGCTACAGGACACACTCGAGCTATATGTCCTTCCTTTCCACAGTTATAACATACCTTAGATTATTGTGTGCAGTTGGGACTGATGTGTCCCTCTTGCCTGCATTTATAGCATACGACCGGCGGTCGTTCTCCTCCCCTAGAAACAGTTGATGCTGGGTCTGATGTCGACGTTTTCACGTTCTTATTGTTGTACCTTCTCTTCTTAAAATCCCCCCCGACTCACTTCTTCTATTATCATGGACACGATTACCACCAGAGTGATTACCACTTCTGTCATGATACTTTCCTCCCTGCTGGTTATCATTGATCTGATGACTGCTGCCACCGGTACGACTTTGGTTGTTGTCCCTTGGTTGAACATAATCATTATCCCGTTCTAATAATTGGGCCCTGTTCACCACATCTGAATATAAAGAATGTTTGTGAGAAATGAGGTACTGACGAATTTTGGGTTTCAAACTTCTTAGAAACATCCGCGTCATACGTTCCTCATTATCAACCAAATGAGATGCGAACCGGGATAACTCCGCGAACTTAGCCTCATAGGGGACACAGTCATGTTGTTTTGTTCCAGTTTGATAAACTCTACCTCCTTCATATGACGAATATTTTCTGAAAAGTACTTGTCATTGAACAGTTTCTGGAACTCCTGCCAAGATATCTTGAGTGCGGCAGGCTGGGTACGCTTCACATATTCCCACCAGTAATCTGCCTCTCCACGGAACATAAACGTGGCGAATGGAACCTTTTGCTCCTCCGTGCATCCCAAGACATCAAATATCTTGGTAATTTGCTTAACCCACGTTTTTGCCTTGATAGGATCTGGCTTTCCCAAAAACTCTGGTGGTCCCAACTCTTTGAACTGCTTGGCAGTAACAAGCCTCGAATTATTATTATTTCCACCTATATTCTGAACACGAGTCTCCCTCGTCTGGTTTTACATGAACTGCAAAATGCTTCTAAACATCCCGTCATTCATTGTCTGATCGGTGGTGTTGTTTACAAGAGGAATATAGCCTTCCTGTTGTACGTTCTCCTGGTTGGTGATTAAAGGTGTCTCAACGGTCTCATTCACTCCATTGTTTAGATTTTCAGCTGTCATTCTCAAATACTGCCACAAAACAAAGGTTAATCAAAAAAATTAACATATCACATATTAACCGTATGTTCCAACCGACCAATTAAATACAAATTAAGTTTATGTAGGACACACTAACGAATGTTTTACTCGTCTCTCCCCTCCTAGTTCTATTCCCAGATCTCCGCCAGAGATCATATCCTTAAGCTCTGATACCAACTGTAACGCCCCCAAAATAGGTTCAATACTCAACCCATTCTGAGTCGTCAAATACATGGTACAGAATCTAAATACAATCTTTTATAACACAAACTGTGAGTTTCAATACAAATCGTATATAATACGAAATATAAACACTCAAATTCAGTCCTCATTAATTACAATTATTATCACCCTATTCTGTAAAATAGTGAGGACTGTTATTGCTCTAACTCTGACCATCACCCCGATTCCCGACTAGTCCCAGCGACATTCTCATTTCCTGAAGAGAACAAATGGAAGAAAAGGGTGAGCTCAACTAGCCCAGTAAAGAATATTATGACTAAGATAGTGAAGAATAAATTATCGTTACTCTTCAACAAATCGGATAAAATATTATGGACAACAAGTTTTAGATCAACAACTGTAGCGAAAATAACAATTCATTAGAAGAATTAAGTAGAGAATGAAGTCTACTATCTTCTATGATTTAAAAGTCCATCATCAATATTTTATCCCTATAACATCAATCAATATATATCTCGAATCAAATATTCATATTTGCACTACAGACCAAAGATATTCATTTGTATTATTAGTTGGTCATGTTCATCTCAACACCTGTCCATCTTTGCACTACAGGCCAAAAATATTAATCAGGTAATCATTCATCTTTGCACTACAGGCCAAAGATATTCATCAAGTAATCATTCATCTTTGCACTACAGGCTAAAGATATTCAGTTATATCACCATTTAGGACTGAGGATGATGAAAAATAATACGAATAACGAATCTAGTGAGATAAAGGACAAAGATTAGGTATTCGTAAATTAGTTTATCCAAGGTCAAGAATACTCCCTAATAATCAATCGTGGAGTAAAATTCAAGAATAAAGTTCAAAACTTAGATACAATCAAAGATAATTTGGATAAAAAAATATTTGTTTACCGTGAATAGTAACTCATCATGAAAAGATGAAAACTTCATAAAAAGTTCAGACCAATATTTCAGTGAAATGATATTAGATGAAGCGCAAAACTCAAAGAATATATGATCATTTCAGGAATTATAGAAGCAATATTTACCGTAGTAAGTTTAAATTTAGAAATATGAAATGAAATATTATCACTTTCATAATATGGAATATGAAAGAAAATAATATTCATTATGATTATTTAAAGGAAATAACATCATTTATGAGAAAAATAACATCCTTTACCTTAGTAAAATACTAGATCTGACTTGAATATTGGATATAATGCTGAGAAAAATCTTGCACCGTAATCCACACTCAAACTATCCTTATACTCACAAAAAATACACTCGATATTATAGAGAGAAAATTTGCTGATTCTGGTGTGATTTTTAATTCTAACTTTAGCACTCTATTTATAGAAAAATGCCAAAATACCAATATAGACTTTTTCACCAACGGATGAATTTTTCCAAGCCTTATATTTTTGACAATCCTCCAGCACATCACATTTGAACAAAAATGCCACCAATAATGAATCCCACATGTTTATATATATAATATATATATATATATATATATATATATATATATATTAAAATATTTATTTCCGAAACTTCAATAATTCATAATAACTAGCCCTTCTATCAGAAAAATACGAACCTTATGTCCATTCCATATGAAATTTGATTCTCTACAACTTTATAGAAGAAAGTTTTTTCAAATTCCGAACGAAAAAATGACTCAAATTTACATACGGATGACTCAGCAGCATGCTACTTTTGAAAAACTAGCTTCAGCATACAACTTTTAAAAATTTCAAGCCTCCATCCATATTCCCTCTAACCACATAAAATTATTATATTATCACATTATAATTTATAATATAATATTATAATAATATATTTGAATGAATTATTTTATCGGAGAAGATAAAATGCCAACTTTCAATAAATGTCACATTCTAAAAATTCTTCCCTTTTATATCAAAATTGAAATAAATATTTTCTTGTCATGTATATCAACAATTAATTATTCACAAATAATATTACAGAACTATAATATTGACAACCAGGTCGTTCCCAAGAAAGAGGGGGCTTTCCGAGAAGGATTTCTTCTCATTGGCGCGCAATTATATAACCTAACCCTTTTTCTAGACAAAACTTCCTAGACATTGCCAATACTGTTGTCTAATAATATTTTTCAAATAAAATGAATTATTGTTTTTATAGTGTGAAATACTGTGCAGTGACAATTATTGAATTAATAATATAAAATGTCAACGTAGCAATTATTGATATAAAATATCAACGTAGCAATTATTGAACCAATAAAATATTATGCAATTATTGAATCAAAAATATAAAATATTGAACA
The DNA here is from genome assembly GCA_020205555.1 of Panax stipuleanatus. Taxonomy (NCBI): domain Eukaryota; kingdom Viridiplantae; phylum Streptophyta; class Magnoliopsida; order Apiales; family Araliaceae; genus Panax; species Panax stipuleanatus. Next base: position 121,761,950 of record CM035124.1, on the reverse strand, counting down.
GTAATTACTGTAACAATAATTGAGTAAGTGCCTTCTTACGTAAGGATCAATAATTCAAAATACTGTGCAATACCGTATGCTACTGTGCAATAACGCGTATTACTATATTTTTATCACCGGGTATTTCAACAGTTTAACGGTAACAGTTTTACCGTTATTTTATAAAAAAGTTATTTTTGTCAGTTTCTATATCCGACAGTTATTCCGTTGTGGGACCCATAAATGGCTGCGCCGTCATACGAATATTCCCCGACAACAAGAATATTCCACGACCAAACGAATATTCCCCGACAACAATGAATATTTTATAATCACTTGCTTATTTTAAAATATTTGCACATTCCACCCATAACTCACCACATTTATCAAATCAACGCCTTATTATTTAAAAATAATATATATAAAGAAAATTAAATCTTTATTCATAAAAGTTGGGGCCTTACAAAGGAGGAGTACTCTATTAATTAAGGAAAATCATCAAAGGTACTTAATTATAACTCCTCTACCTTCCTGCAAACTTAAATCAGTAATGAAATTGCAATGGCCTGATGACTATGTGATCATAATGTAAGAACTTATAATTTTGAAGATTTGATAAACTCCTAGAAATTGCATGAATTTTCTGTTAATTGATTGGTGAAGTGGTGTCAACATGTTATCTAAGTTCTTATGCATGTTTAAGAATCAATATGGTTGTTTGAATTGCAAATTAGAATGTGTATATGTTGTATTATTGGAGTTTTGTAGAAGCAGAGCCATTTTTAGAACTGTCCAGGAAGGGCGCAGCTGCGCCTCTTCTGTAGTTCAAACCGGCGCAGCTGCGCCGTGTACCAGAACAAAATATCACTTTTTTCTATAATGTTACACTTGTAGCATGTTTCTTTGGCGTAGTTATACATGAAAATGGGCTTGACTTGTAGTCTTAGGTTCCTTTACATAGTATGAGTACTCTAGCTTGCTTTAGTATGCGTTTTCTAAAGAAAACTTACAGTTGTGAAAACAAACTTAAACGAAACATTATGGTATCTAAGTCCTGACCTTGTAGTAAGTGTACATGACCTAACTATGCATGAAATGCGAATCGAAATTGTCATGCTTATACTAAGTTGCGTTAGTTAGTTTAGAACAATTTTTAAAGAAAACTTGAAGCGTTTAAAACGAATTTGATAAAACTTTTGTACCTTGAGTTCTTTCCGTGATAGCACATGTTTACAGCTTAGTTATGTATGCAAATGAGTATGAGATATGATTCAAAGTTGCGCTGCATATTTAGTTTGCTTTGACATGGATTTTCAAAAGAAAGCTTGGAAATTTTGAAACTAAGATTGAGGAATATTGAGTTACTTATGTTCTGGCCTTCTGTGCAAGCATGATAGAACATTTTATGTCCCTAAACATGACCTATATGTTTACATATCGAATTATACACAAAGTAGGTTATTCAAGCGTGAGTTTAAACAAGTTTTCAATTGGCAAACGGTGGTAACTATGTGTAAATGTATTGAATACATGTGAGCAAGCATATTACAGGTTGTATAACATCCTTGCATGGTTAGATGATTAAAGTGGTTAACCTTTTTATTTCGTAAACTTAGTTGGCCTTAATTCCATTAAAACTTCAATTAGTATCATAATGTGTAAATAAGAACTTGGAATGTCCCTAGGGGAGGCTAAGACCTCTTAAGGTGTGTATATGTTATGTGATAGTACCTATGCATGCTAGAAATGAAACAAAAAACGTAAAAAATCAAAAGCCAAGTCTGGTCGGGCCAGAGAGCTGCGCAACTGCGCCCTCCCCAGGCCATACAGCAGCGCAGTTGCGCCGTCCTGCAGTTTGGTCTGACAGTTTTATTAATAATCTGAAACTTGATGCATATCTGTATGAAAGTCTTAAGCTATAATACATGATCATAATGAGGTTTTAAGTACTTAAGTACGTAGTGACTATATGGAATCAAGGATCTAAAAGGCTTTCACAAGTTTTTCCAAATAAGCTTTCAAAAACAAATGATAATTGCGAAGCAATGTGGTTAAGTAATGCGCTATATGTGGGCTGATGATATAACTAGGATAAGACTTAATGTATGTGCCTAGCTTACAAATTTAAGTATACGTAAGGTTGTTGGTTTATGTATAGAGCTTGAATAACTAATGAATATATGTATATACATAACTATGATACAATAGGACTTCAAGGTGTTGTTAAGCTATAGATTGGTAAACTACGCTTAAGGCAAGTTCTCTAACTTCATTCTTATATTGAATACAAGTATCTAAACTTTATCTCATATTGTGCAAATTTTGAATTATTATTATATCAACTATATCTATGTTGAGCAAATATCTATATTCCTATGAATCATTATTCATATTCAAAAATTGATTATATATCTTGATTCATGTTATGAGCATTAAACTTATTGTTCCTAAATGTATTGTAAAAGTTGTCTAAGCTATTTGATTCGGCTAGACTAATATCATGTGTTAGAAAGCGAGGTAAGGAATCTTATAAATCTACTAAGATGAACAACCCTCATTGAAGGGAAAATTATATAACTGTCGGGGAACCGACGTGCGCACAAACAACATGTTTATATGTTATGCATAATATAGGGTACTTTAGGCTGATCATATGTTGTACTTGTTTATATTGGATTTTCTGTAAAATATTGTTAATTCTAGCAGGAGTTCTTGGTCTTTATGACTACTCAGTGTTCAATCTTCTTTGATCTTTAAAATGATTAATCCTTTGAATTCTGTTGATATCTTTCAATCCATGGTGATTCTTATTTCAATTCAAAGGACATATTTAGAACAATTGATACTTCTTGTTATTCTGAAATTATCATTTACTATTATATCCTTGAAATCTTGACACTTATACCTGTACACCGTTATTGTTATATACTTGCTAAGAAAATTTGTTGCTCACTCTTGCTTTCTTTAAACCTTTCAATAAAGGCAGAACGTGGTGAAACATCAGGCACTGATAAGGGCAAGGGCAAGGCTATGGAGTAGCTTTGTTCCTTTAAGTTAGAAGTTTAATATTATCCAGTTGTAATAAGACTTATTTAATATTATGTACTAAGTTATGTTTGAACTTAAGTTATGTAATATGCGAGTAATGGTTGCGAAACCTTGGGACGAGAATAATTATATTACATCAATGTAAATTATTCTATCATTCCCCTGTATGAGTTATTAGTGTATTATTATAATTAGACCGTGAAGCACCGAATTCGAGCTATTAGTGTCTAAATTTGGGGGCATCACAATCACTATGTAAGTGCCTGATATTTCTGACATGACACCAAATTGTAGAATGTCTTCGTATAAAATATGGGTTGGACGAGGCAACCCAAAAACTTCCTCCTCCATCACAAAGTTTATGGTGTCTCCCTTCAACTGGAGGTTATTTTTTGCATATCCACACAACACCTTTAATGAACTTGGCATTGGGTGCATGTTATGCGATTCATTACTTGTCTTCTCGAACTTTAAGCATTTTCCATGTTTCTAGATACAAACATAAGAATATATATTAATGAAATCAAGACTATGTAAAACTCCAATTACAATTCCATGCATGACATATACCTTCAATAGTGGCATATTTTTGTTATCATTGTCTTTGTTCTCACCATTGTAAACATCCTCCTTCTCATCATCTGGTTTATCGGTGTTTTTTTACGGCGGAACAACTAGCTTTGTTTGAAACATGTGCACCGTTAAGGGTGGGGGGAGTCAAGTGACTTGGGGGAATTGTTTCACCTATAGCCGTACACTTTCCATCAATTTTTTCCTCTATTTGCATAATCTTCTGCACCCAAAAATCTCGCTCTTCCGTTACAAGTTTTGCTGCCAAGCTTTCCCCTTATCTCGTGTAACGATTGAGATTTTATATAATAATTTTAAATATTTATTGAGTTAAATAATTATTTATGTATTTATTTATTGAGTTGAATAAATAAATTATGTGATTTTGTGGAGTGATTTAATTAAATGTTATATATTAATTAAATAAAATATTTAATATTTAATTTAATTGATGGATATTAATTTTTAGTACAGTTCTAATTTAATTGAGATAATTAAATTAGATGAATTGTGTGATGAAGTGTTACATGAATTATAATTAGCGAGTAATTATAATTATGTAACAAATTTTTATGTGATTAATTGATATGAGATTTTAATTGATTAAATTAGATGCTAAAAGATTTAATTAATTAAAGTGTAACATTAAAGTATGTGTTAAAAGGATTTATTAAAATAAAGAAAAGAGATTTAAATGATTTTAACCAAACAAGGCCCTTACTTGTGTTTTAAAAGGCTTTTGCCAAACAGGGCCCTTGCATTGTTTTAAACATATTCTACCAAACAATGCCTTAGCACTAATAATCTGTTTTTTTTAAAAAAAATAACCTTGTTTTGCCAAACAAGCCCTAGTGGCTTTTGATTTTTGAAATTCTATAACTGATAAAATTTAATAGGTAAATTAATTTTCAGTTATATATTATATTTATATCCTATATCTATTGTTTTCTTTTGTATTTTGTAAAGCTAATTTTATGTAGTAACTTTTATAGCATGATTAAATATATATTAAAATGCTAAATGAATATTAATAAATTATATTAATAAAATATAATTTGTGATTATAATTTTAAATAATTATAATTAGAGTAAAGGTTTAATTTAAATTATAATTGTTTTAAATTATAATGACTATAAATTGAGTTATTGTAATCAAGTGAATGTAAATTTAAATTATAATATGTAATTATAATTTAATGCATGATTAATTATAGATTATAAATTGTGTAATTATAATGTAATATTTGCATGATTAGTTATAAATTATAATTTGTGCAATTATAATTTAGTAAATGCATGATGTAGTTAATTAATTATATATTATAATTTGTTTATAATTTAATTAAATAAGATGTGATTATTATTTGAGTAATTATAATTAATATAAAATACATAATTATTAATTGAGTTAATTATGTGAGCATGCATGTGTGATGTAATTAAATTATGTGATTATTAATTATTAATTTAATAATTAAATAAAAATGAGTTAACCTAGAAAGGTTAACCAATTATGTGAGTTAGTTACGTGTTAACTAATTTAGATTGTTGTGATTAAACATGTGTAGGAAGTGTTAAAGAACGTGAATTATATTAGTAGCTTGCGCTTGAGGCAAGTCTTCTAAACCCTAAACTCGTTTATTTGTTTCAATTCAATTATTCATTGTTTGAGATTTGTTCTTTTATTGGACAAGTAATTATTGAAAGTTTATGATATAATTAAAGTAACCTTGGCTTATTGTTCAAGCAAGGTTTGAATATTCTTTTGAGATGCTTTAAATTTATTTCTAAAGCATATGTTAGTTCGTAGTTCTTTCACTTACGAATTATTCCAAGTTATTGAAAGTCGATTCAACTAATCCTTAGTTGATGAACGTGAATTCTAAATTACCCTTGTAAGATTATCCAAACCAAACTTTCTTTAGTGCGGACTTGAATTCAAATTACTGAGTTGAACAACCCTATTATTAGGGGAGGTTACTACGCGTAAGAGTTAAGAAGTTTGTGCACAATACATGGTACGAAGGACTGATCTCCCTAAGTACGAGTTAAGGTCCATAGTCTTATTGACTGTTAAAGGTTTAAATGAAAATGTTTATAACCTAGGACAAAAGTTCAAAGGTCTTATGACCCTCAGATAAATTCTATATTCGAATTTTAATATTGATAGAGAATTATTATTTAATTCTTTATTGCTGAAGTAAGCTAAGTTATTCAAATTCTTTTTAAAGATATCCTTTCATATATTTATTATTGTTAAACTCCAGTGAGCTGTTGTTTGCTCACTCTTGCATTATATAACAATTGTAGCTAAGGTTGATAATGTTGACGCCCCGTCTACGAGTAAAGGCAAGGGAAAGCAAAACAAGTGAAGACTTGTTTTTATTATTTGAAATGATTATAATAGACTTTAATGTTATGTTTTTATTTCCGCACATTATTATTATGTCAAGGTTAGAGTATCCCTGGGATTGATTTTTAAGAAGGTTGTAACCCTTGTTTTAAGGGAGATTTTATTATTTTGAATAAAGGTTGTATTTTATTTTGAAGTTATATTGGGTAGATGTATGTTATATTAGAAAGTGAACACCAAATCATGTGGAAAAGAAGTACCCGGATTTGGGGGTGTCATAGGTTGGTATCAAAGCCAGGTTTATGAAACCTTAGGTGGGGAAAAACCTTAGGTAGTAGCCTTATGGTAAGATTGAAAAGATAGATGTGATATGTAAAGATAATAAACTACCTTATGTGTTATGTGTTTACATTTTTGTATTCGATAAGTGACGATTCGATATCATGTAATAATAAACTTTAAAATTCTTTTGTCAGGATGTCGAACGTTGGAGAACCTAGTCAGGCTAGAGAGGATGTACCTCAGGTGCCTAGAGAGGAGGAGCCCCGAGACATCCATGTTGTCTGGGAGCAGCTGGTTAGGAGAGAGCCATCTCTAGTGATCACCATAGCTGGTCGGGAGCGTGAGCTGACACCTATTCCAGAGGATGAGGATGAGGACGAGTCTGAAGAGGAGGAAGAGGAGGAAGAAGATCCTGAAGAGGAATTCCCACCTCACTCTACTAGTGCTGAGATGTACGAGGCAGTCTACGACAGTAACATGGAGCTACATGGTCGAGTCGGAGAGCTCGAAAAAACCATCCATCAGCGGGACGAGACTATCGAAGAGATGGATAGTGAGCTAGGAGAAACGCAGTGGAAGTTAATCCACGTAGAGAATGATAGAGACGCGGCTCGAGCCGAGATAGCGAAGCTAAAGCAAAATATCCAGGAGGATGATAGTAGTGTGCATACAAGCCAATCATGTATGATGATAAAGCACATACTTTGTAAACAATCTTATTTATTTATTAATAAAATATTCATTTAAGGCATTTAATTATCTACATGGTGCTGTTTTTAATAATATGCAAATAACCCATAATTTTAAGCAATGATTTTAGAATCACGATAAGATCATGCTAATGAGATCTAAATTCTTAGAAAGCTTAAAAACAATAATAGTTCCCAATTATGGGATTACTAAAATGGGGATTAGTAAATCCGGATAGATTGGTATATATGTTGCTTGCTCATTGGATGAGGATGACTGATCTCATGGTCATTTGTGTGGAAACACTAAAGCAAGTATGTAGGTGCTTATTGGAGAATAAGTTCACTGAACGTGACTCGCTATGGAATACCTAATTGAGTTTTACTCGCCTGTCAATAGGAATTCCTAATGTGATAGTAGTACAAGTGATCCTTGGACTTGAGATCATCATAGTATCTTGTATGTAACAAATTATACTTTGACTTATTCCTTAAGGCCTTTTAAGGCATATATAGGGTATGCTTGGGTATAATGAGTTGCATATGGAGATAATGTATAATCAATAAAGAATCTACCACATTTAGTAAAAGAGGAGATATGTCTTATGTGATTCGTTAAATGACAACCCATGAATCCTTGGCCAAGGTAGAATGAAATTAGAAAGAGGTTTCTAATTTGCATTATTTGGAGTTGTGCGTTTTCTAATCGAAATACATATGATTAAATAAATTAAGACTTGACAGTAAATCCATGTCTTATATTTAATTGAGACATTGTATAGTGGAAGGATTGAATTGTACGGTAACTATTAACTCACAAGTTCTTTTATGATTAATGTTGAAATATATATTATCTGGAAAGTCGTTGATCGCTAAGAAGGCTTATCCCTATTTTAGAATAAATGTTATTTATTTAAATAGATTATTAGTTTAATTTATTTATTTAAATAAGATTAGAATTGTTCTAATTGATTTATTCACAACTGGTTTAATATAGAGAAACCTAAAGGGTCACACCATAAAAGGAAGAAGAATTATTTAAGAAGAAAATGGCATAATAGTAATAATGCATAAAATGTAATTAATCTAATCTATGGTGATAAAATAAATTAAATAGCTTAATGTTTATTATTTAATATTTTAGAAATATTAAATATAAATTAATAAGAAGAGTCTTATTAATATTAATATTAATATTATTATTTTAATTCTAAAGGAGTTTAAGAATTAATATAATATCAGTACTCTCTCTCAATCCTAATAAGATTAGGATATAAATTAATTAAAAGTGTTTAATTAATTAAATAAATAAAAACCTATTCTAATTGGATTAGGAGGGTTAACCTAATATCTATATAAAAGAGTCTTATATCAGAAATAAGGTACGAGAATTTTTTCAAAGGTTGGGAGTACACATATTCTATAGAGATAGAAACAAGGGTTAAGCCAATAGCCCATCTTCCTGAGTTCTTCATCTTCCTTGGTGGATCACCGTTAGAGGCCAAACATTTGTGTGGCTAACATTGATCAAGGGAAGGAGCCACTATAGAGGAATCAAAGAAATCAAAGGAGTAGAACTTGTAGCTGAGGAAGCTTGGATCTTCAAAGGTATAATTCCATCCTCTCCTTCTATGTATTGATTCATAATTGATGCACAAGAAAGATCATGGTTAAGGGTTTGTAAAAAAATTTAAAATCTGATTTTTAATCCTTTTCGCTGCGTTTATGTAATTTGATTGCATGCTTATGTTTCTAGCAAACCCAACAGTGGTATCCGAGCCAATCTTGTGCTAATTATCAGTTTATGTTATTCCATACATGTATGATATGCGATTGGATCGAGTTCTTGGGCAAAATTTTTTTTTCAGATTCTGCGAAGCTACGCCGGTGCAAGGCATTCTTGCTGCGCAGCTGCGCCGGTATCTTTTCCTGGTTTTCATGCTGCGCAGCTGCGCCGGTTCCCTTTAAATTCCTGGCGCAGCTGCGCCACTGGACAGGAACTGGAAAATTTTTCTTTTGTTTTGATTAATTAAATAAATATTTTATTTAATTAATAAAGGTTTACAATAAAGATGTTTAATTTATATGAAATATGATTTCAGAATTGCTAAAATTAAAGAGTTTAATTTGGAATTATTTTTGAATGAAATAAAGGAGTTTATTTTTTCAAAAATAAAGTTTAGCAAACTTTTGCCCATTAACTGATATTAATACATATATCAAATGAATTTACTTTCATGAGATGAATAAGTCTTATTGATACGTATGATGATATGTATGTTAATAAAAGGGATTGATTATGGACTATGACCAATGTGATTGGATTTTATTTTGGATAAATGCTTGAATGTATGGGTTTTATAAAATGGGGTCTGCGTACCTCGTCTTTTTTGGGTTTTTTTATTATAAATTCTATCTCTCTCCTATGTACTTTCCCTTGACTGTTGATCAAGGTTTCTATTTAAATGAAATAGTTTATGTAGTAGGATTAGTTAAAAAAATTTAAGAACTGGAGATCAAGGAGCAAGGAGCGCTTGAAGACCCATTTGTATGGAGCCCGGGTTTAAATGTAATCGTTACGTTTAAATTTAAATTCTTGCACTCCTAGGTTTGACCTTTTTGGTTCACTTGGTGGCTCTAGTGAACCAAACTAGAATAAAAGTCCATAATCAATCCGGGTAGAATATAGTATTCTATATTGCATGCTAAATATTATATATATTATATTTTATGCAAACATGCTTCGCATGTTAAATAATATGTGCATGCGCGCTAAACAAAATGGGACAAATAATAACAAACCCCTCAAAGAAATAATATTAAGTTCGAAGCGTTCAAATGATATTTAGAATATCGAACGTCGCCTTCTAGCATGATTAATTAATAGAGTATTAAATATTTAATATGAGTTTGTTGTGCTATCCACAAGGCGAGTATTAAGTATTTAAGATGTTAATTAATCACATTTGATGCTTATCAAGAAAATTGAACAATCTAGTCTTGTTGTGCTATCCACAAGGACGACTATTTTTTTTTTGAATTTATAGAACTGCTAGGCTGGACTTAACTTAAATCATTTTAGTTCGGATGTGCACACACATGACCATTATGATTTAAGAGAAAAAATAAAAGGAGTTACATGGTGATGTAATTGACAAGAGTTGTCTACCTATTTATTTGTATATCGCTTGTTGTGATATCCACAAGGTTATATACATTTGAAATTGGATCCTTAATCTCACTAGCAAATCTTTAATTAGATGTTGCCGAACTATATAAGTGAGGGTAATATAGTTTGATGAAAATAGTGGGAGATACCAATTTAAAATAAAGACCTAAATTTATTTTGATATGCAAAGTTAATAAAATGAATGTTTGCTAAAAATGTTGTCTTTTCACATGCAAAATTTTAAAAATGTCAAAATCACTAATCTCACTATGAAGCATACTTGATGCAAATAAGCTTACCGGGCCGAATTATGAGGACTGGCTAAGAAATCTGAGAATTGTTCTCACTGCTGAAAAGATTTCTTATGACCTAAATTCAACTATCCCTGAATCTGTTTCAAAAATAGCCTCTGAGGAAGAGATTGCCACTTTCAATAAATGGCAAGATGATGCATCTGTGGCTCAATGCATCATGCCCGCATCCATGAATAACGAGCTTCAGCGTCAGCACGTAAATATGGATGCTCCTGCTATGGTGCTTCACCTCAAGGAGTTGTATAGTGAACAGAGTAGGACTGCTAGATATGAGATATTTAAGGAGCTCTTCCGATCTCGGATGACCGAGGGCACTGCTGTCGAGACTCATGTTCTGAAGGTAATCAATTTGATTGAACACCTTGGTAAGCTTGGGTTCGCCATGGATGGGGAGTTGAGTCAAGACTTGGTCTTGCAGTCACTCCCTGAGACTTTCTCACAGTTTGTGGTTAATTTCCACATGAATAAGCTAGATGTCAACATGCCTGAGCTGCTTAAAATGCTGAAAACTGCAGAAGGTCACTTCTCATCCAAGAAGAACCATGTCTTGATGGTGGATTCTTCCAATAAAAGGAAGAGGCCCAAGGTGTCTTTTGAAAAGAAGAAATCCAAGAAGGCTAAGGGAAAGGGGAAAGAAAAAGAACAAAATAAACTTGAACCAGCTAAAAGAATGTGCTTTCATTGCAACGAGCCGGGACATTGGAAGAGAAACTGCAAGAAGTTTCTAGCAGAGAAGAAGCTTGGAGAAGCTTCGACTTCCAATCAAGGTTTGTTTATGATTGAAATTAATTTTTCTGAAAGTCATAATTCTACTTGGGTATTGGATACCGGCTGTGGGTCTCACATATGTAACACTGTGCAGGGACTGGTCAGAAGTAGAAAGCTGAACAATGAAGAGGTGATCCTACGAGTGGGGAATGGAGCAAAGGTTGCTGCATTAGCTGTAGGAACTTATTGTTTAGCAATGCCTTCGGGCAAGTCCATTTATCTTAATAACTGTTATTATGTTCCGAATATTATTAAAAACATTATTTCAATTTCTGTATTGGATATGGAAGGTTTTGACGTTATTATAAAGAACAATTGTTGTTCTATTTATAAAGATGATGTTTTATATGGTATTGGAAATTTTCGAAATAGGCTTTATATACTTGACTTGCAAGAAAATATATTTCAAATTGAACAAACTAAGAAAAGGAAAAGAGATGATATTAATTATACCTACATGTGGCACTGTAAACTCGGTCATATCAATGAAACAAGATTATCCAAGTTACATAAGGATAGGCTCCTAGAGCTATCCGATTATGAATCATATCCAACTTGTGAATCTTGTCTCATGGGTAAAATGACTAAATCTTCTTTTAGTGGAAAAGGAGAAAGAGTTACAGAGTTGTTGGCATTGATTCACACAGACGTTTGTGGACCTATGACAACAAGTGCACGGGGTGGGTATTCTTATTTTATTACTTTCACTGATGATCACTCAAGATTTGGATATGTGTATTTAATGAAATACAAATCAGAATCATTTGAAAAGTTCAAAGAGTTCAGAAGTGAAGTAGAGAAACAAACGGGCAAGAGTATTAAGATACTTCGATCAGATCGAGGTGGAGAATACTTAAGCGGTGAGTTTCTCAATTGTCTCAAAGAAAATGGTATAATCTCACAATGGACTCCTACAGGTACACCACAGTTAAATGGAGTATCTGAAAGGAGAAATCGAACACTGTTGGACATGGTTCGATCCATGATGAGTTTTACCGACCTTCCAATTTCCTTCTGGGGATATGCCCTAGAAACGGCTGCATACCTACTTAACAAGGTACCTACCAAATCCGCCCCAAAGACTCCATATGAGATGTGGAAAGGGAGGAAACCAAATCTTAAGCATGTTAAGACTTGGGGTTGTCCAGCTTATGTCAAAAAGTTTGAAAATGATAAGCTACAGACTAAATCCGATAAGTGTAGATTTGTGGGATACCCTAAAGAAACCGTAGGGTATTATTTCTATCATCCAACTGATCAAAAGGTGTTTGTTACGAAATATGCTACCTTCTTGGAGAAAGAGTTTATCCATAAAGGGGTCAGTGGAGTAAGATATATCTTGAAGAAGTTCAAGAACCACAAGTTACCACGGACCAAAGTCAAGTACCTAACCAAGTAGAAGAACCTACTGTACCACACCCTGTTCGTAAATCTGGAAGAGTACCACAGATACCTGAGAGGTATGTATTTGTTATAGAGGATGACGATGAGGTACACATCATGAATGATGATCCATTGAATTACGAACAGGCTATGAGTAATAAAGACTCAGGAAAATGGCTTGAAGCCATGAAATCCGAAATGGACTCCATGTATGAAAACAAAGTATGGACTTTGGTTTCACCACCTGAAAGTATTAAACCTATTGGGTGTAAATGGGTTTTTAAGAAAAAGACTGGAGCAGACGGAAAGGTCTACCTATAAGGCCCGACTGGTTGCAAAAGGTTTCAAACAAAGACAAGGAGTTGACTATGATGAAACCTTCTCACCAGTAGCCATGCTCAAGTCCATTCGGATTTTTCTTGCGATTGCAGCTTACAACGACTATGAGATCTGGCAGATGGACGTGAAAACGACCTTCCTCAATGGGAAACTTGAGGAGGATGTGTATATGACACAGCCAGAGGGATTTATCTCAAAAGTTGGAAAAAATCAAGTCTGTAAGCTACAACGATCCATTTATGGGTTGAAGCAAGCTTCTCGTAGATGGAACATTCGTTTTGATGAGACAATCAAAGAGTTTGATTTTATCAAAAATGAGGATGAACCATGTGTATACAAGAAGGTTAGTGGGAGCGCAATATCATGCCTTGTATTATATGTTGATGATATATTACTGATAGGAAATGACATTCCTATGTTACAATCAATTAAAATCTAGTTATCTAAAAACTTCTCCATGAAGGACTTGGGTGAAGCATCCTATATTTTGGGGATAAAGATCTATAGAGATAGATCTAAAAGGATGCTCGGCTTATCCCAAGGAACGTACATTGATACGATGCTAAAGAGGTTTAGCATGGAAGATTTCAAAAGAAGTCTCATGCCGATGAGACATGGAATACATCTCCCCAAGAAAAAGTCCCAAAAGACACCTGAGGAGAGAGACCGTATGAGTAAGATCCCTTATGATTATGCAATAGGATCTATCATGTACGGCATGATATGTACTAGACCGGATGTTGCTCACGCACTTAGTGTAACGAGTAGATACCAGTCGAATCCAGGAGAAGAGCACTGGAAGGCAGTGAAGAATATCCTAAAGTACTTGAGAAGGACTAAAGATATTTTTCTTGTCTACGGTGGGTCTGAATTAAAACTCGAGGGATTCACGGACTCAAGTTTTCAAACAGACCAATATGACAGTAAATCTGTTTCAGGGTATGTGTTTACCTTGAACGGAGGTGCAGTGAGTTGGAAGAGTTCCAAACAGCAAACAGTTGCTGATGCAGTGGCAGGGGCAGAGTATATAGCTGCAAAGGAAGCTGTTTGGATGAAGAAGTTCATAACTAAACTTGGTGTGGTTTCTAGCATTGGAGAAACAGTTCCCGTATATTGTGAAAACACCGGAGCGATTGCACCGGCTAAGAAACCCAGATATCATTAGAAATCCAAACACGTGTTGCGGCGATTTCACTTGATCAGGGAGATCATTGAAAGAGGAGATGTCACCTTGGAGCGTGTGGACTCTCAAGACAACATTGCAGATTCATTTACTAAAGCTCTAACACAACAACAGTTTGATCGTTACTTAGAGAAGATGGGTATGAGATACCATGGCGATTAGCTTTAGTGCAAGTGGGAGATTGATAGTAGTGTGCATACAAGCCAATCATATATGATGATAAAGCACGTATTTTGTAAATAATCTTATTTATTTATTAATAAAATATTCATTTAAGGCATTTAATTATCTACATGGTGCTGTTTTTAATAATATGTAAATAACCCATAGTTTTAATCAATGATTTTAGAATTATGATGAGATCATGCTAATGACATCTAAATTCTTAGAAAGCTTAAAAATTAAAATAGTTCCCAATTGTGGGATTACTAAAATGGGAATTATTAATCCGGATAGATTGGTACATATGTTGCTTGGTCATTGGATGAGGATGACTGATCTCATGGTCATTTGTGTGGAGACACTAAAGCAAGTATGTAGGTGCTTATTGGAGAATAAGTTCACTGAACGTGACTCACTATGGAATACCTAATGGAGTTTTACTCGTCTGTCAATAGAAATTCCTAATGTGATAGTAGTACAAGGGATCCTTGGACTTGAGATCTTCATAGTATCTTGTATGTAACAAATTATACTTTGACTTATTCCTTAAGGCCTTTTAAGGAATATGTAGGGTATGCTTGGGTATAATGAGTTGCATATGGAGATAATGTATGATCAATAAAGAATCTACCATCCCCTAGTAAAAGATGAGATATGTTCTATGTGATTCGTTAAATGACAACCAAGGAATCCTTGGCCATGGTAGAATGAAATTAGAAAGAGGTTTCTAATTTGCATTATTTGGAGTTTTGCGTTTTCTAATCGAAATACATATGATTAAATAAATTAAGACTTGACAGTAAATCCATGTCTTATATTTAATTGGGACATTGTATGGTGGAAGGATTGAATTGTACGGTAACTATTAACTCACAGGTTCTTTTATGATTAATGTTGAAATCTATATTATCTGGAAAGTCGTTGATCACTAGGGAGGCTTATCCCTATTGTAGAATAAATGTTATTTATTTAAATAGATTATTAGTTTAATTTATTTATTTAAATAAGATTAGAATTATTCTAATTAATTTATTCACAACCGGTTTAATATGGAGAACCTAAAGGGTCACACTATAAAAGGAAGAAGAATTATTTAAGAAAAAAATGGCATGATAGTAATAATGCATTAAGTGTAATTAATTTAATCTATGGTGATAGAATAAATTAAATAGCTTAATGTTTATTATTTAATATTTTAGAAATATTAAATGTAAATTAATAAGAGGAGTCTTATTAATATTATTATTATTATTATTATTATTATTTTAATTCTAAAAGAGTTTAGAAATTAATATAATATCAGTACTCTCTCTCAATCCTAATAAGATTAGGATATAAATTAATTAAAAGTGTTTAATTAATTAATTAAATAAAAACCTATTCTAATTGGATTAGGAGGGTTAACCTAATATCTATATAAGAGAGTCTCATATCAGAAATAAAGTACGTGAATTTTTCCAAAGGTTGGGAGTACACATATTCTATAGAGGTAGAAACAAGGGTTAAGCCAATAACGCATCTTCCTGAGTTCTTCATCTTCCTTGGTGGATCACCGTTAGGGGCCAAACATTTGGGTGGCTGACATTGATCAAGGGAAGGAGCCACTACAGAGGAATTAAAGAAATCAAAGGAGTAAAACTTGTACCTGAGGAAGCTTGGATCTTCAAAGGTATAACTCCATCCTCTCCTTCTATGTATTGACTGATAATTGATGCACAAGAAAGATCATGGCTAAGGGTTTGTAAGAAAATTTTAAAATCTGATTTTTCATCCCTTCGCCTGCATTTATGAAATTTGATTGCATGCTTATGTTTCTAGCAAACCCAACAGAGGAGTCGAGGAAGCGTGCCAGAGCTGAGGAGATAAGCTTAAGGGCTACTCAACGAGCCGCTCGAGCTGAAGACGAGGCTGAAGCCAAGAGGGCAAAGCTGAGAGAGACAGAGTATGCTTTCCACAAGGCTATAGATAGGGCCCAGGATCGTATTTTCTATTACCCAGCTCAATTCCAAGGTTTGTCATGGTATGTGGTTGACCGAAGGACGGTGTTTCGGGTGATGGAAGAGGAACACAGAGAGGCTGTGCGACGCCTTAATATGCCTAGGCAGTATTAGAGCTTTTGTTTATGTGTTGCTTTTTGTATTAAATAATGTAAATCCCATAATTGAGATAAGAATGGGATGAGTTAATAATGTAATCCTGCAACTTTTTCGGTTCAGGAAGGAAAATATAAATAGCAGAAATGCTATCTGATTGATGTTTTTTTTAAACTACGAGTAATGAATAAAAGAAGTTTATTGATGTGCTATGTGTTCTATGTGAACTGAGTTATTCGAACGTTTAAGTATGAACTTGAATATTTAAAAATTGAATAAAGGATCTAATAATAATAGTTTCTTAACAGAAAATGCCTCCTAGAAGAAGACCAACGCGTCAAAACCCCGAGGGTTCGACAAACAACAACAATAATGATGGGACGAATCCCAACTCAGTTCAGCAGTTGGTGAACCTGTTAACAGGAGCTCTTGCAAATCAGCCGCAAGTGCAGGGTACTACGTTCAAGGAATTTAAGGCAGTAGGACCGCCTGAGTTCAAGGGATCGACATACCCTATCGAGGCCCAGACATGGGTGATGGACATGGATAAGGTCTTTGAAGTAGCCAGAGTAGGTGAAGACCAGAAGACAGCGTTCGTGGCTTTCATGTTAAAGTCGGATGCTAGCTTCTGGTGGCAAGCTAATAAGACCCGAATGGGAGAAGGAGTCATAACGTGGGAACGTTTCAAGGAAATGTTCTACGAAATGTACTTTCCAGTGAGTTCGCAGGACCAGATGGAGGTCCAGTTCCTAGAGCTTAAGCAGGGAGGGATTACGGTATCCGAATACATCGCGAAGTTCAACGAACTGGCCAGGTTCGCTACTTACCAGGTTAGTACTGACGCTAGGAAGGCAAGGAGGTTTAAGCGGGGACTAAAACCCTGGCTCTACAGTAAGGTTTCCATGTTCTAGTTGAACACATTTGCAGCTGTGCTAGAGAAGGCTATACTCACTGAGGGAGGAAGCAACGCGGTGACGAAGTTCAACCAAGATAAAAAGAAGAAGAATGAGATAGAAACCAAGGCTGGTGGGAGCATCATAGTAAACCAGAAGAGAAAATAGAATGACAACACCTCTGCTGGGAGTCAGCAAGGAAGCCAGCAGAAGAGGAAGTTTGAAGCATGTGCTACATGCGAGAAGAATCACACTGGCATGTTCATGAAGGGGAAGCGGGTGTGCTTCAACTATGGTCAGAAAGGCCACATTGCGCCTAATTGCCCAAACCCGAAGAAGGGAGCTTGCTACACATGTGGTTCCAAGGATCACATGGCTCGTAGTTGCCCTAAGAAGCCGACTATAGGGTCAACAGGGAGCGGAGAAAATAGAAGCGGCAGTATCGTTACTATAGCTGCACTTTTGCAAGCTGTTCGACCCACTGCACATACATTCAATATGACGGTGCAAGATGCTGTGCAATTAAAAGATGTTGTGGCAGGTATTATTTCGGTCAGTCGTATAAATGCATATGTATTATTTGATTCGGGTGCTACTTGTTCATTCATATCTGTTGATTTTGCTAAAACCCTAGACTTTCCTGTAGAAGAGTTAGTTTACCCCTTGAACATAGAGATTGCGAATAGGGAGGTTATTCCTGTTAGGTTCGTTTATAAGAACTGTAGATTGGACATTAAGGGTCAGGAGCTGTGAGTAGATTTGATTCCAATAAAACTTGGGAAATTCGATGTCATACTGGATATGGATTGGTTGTTCAACCATGGGGTGGTAATCGACTGTCAGAAGAAGTCGGTAAACCTTACGACTCCATCAAAGTTAGTGTTCTATGGTAGCAAATAGCCTAGACAAGCGAGTTATCTGACGGTTATGCAAGCCAAGAAACTTTTGACGCAAGGCTGTGTGGGATATCTAGCCTACATAGTAGATACGCGTAAGGAAAGCCCGAAGGTGGAAGAGATATCGGTAGTTAAGGAGTTTGTGGACATTTTTCTGACTGACTTGCCAGGACTTTCGCCGGATAGGAAGACAGAGTTTGTGATCGATTTAGCACCGGGAACTGCTCCAATTTCAAAGGCTCCATATCGAATGGCTCCAGTTGAGATAAAGGAACTGATGGTTCAACTATAAGAATTACTGGACAAGAAGTATATTCAACCGAGCGTTTCGCCGTGTGGAGCGCCAGTTTTATTTGTTAAGAAGATGGATGGATCGATGCGTCTTTGCAATGATTATAGGGAGTTGAACAAAGTTACGATCAAGAATAGGTATCCTTTACCTAGGATCGATGACTTATTCGATCAACAAAAGGGTGCGAAGTACTTCTCAAAAATCGATTTGAGAAACGGGTATCATCAGTTGAAGGTGAGAAGAGAAGATATACCAAAAATCGCTTTTAGGACTCGATATGGTCATTACGAGTTCTTGGTGATGTCATTCGGTCTCACGAATGCCCCAGCTGCATTTATGGACCTAATGAAAAGGGTGTTCAAGCCATTTCTAGACAAGTTCGTAGTGGTGTTCATAGATGACATCCTGGTTTATTCCAAGACTGAGGAGAAACACGCTGAACATTTAAGGCTAACCTTAGAATCGCTAAGACGAGAGAAGCTTTATGCAAAGTTCTCGAAGTGCGAATTCTGGTTAGAATGTGTGCAATTTCTTGGCCACGTAATCGACAAGGATGGTATTTTGGTAGATTCGTCGAAGGTTGAAGCGATAATGAATTGGGATCAGCCGAAAACGCCTTCTGAAGTGAGGAGTTTCTTGGGATTGGCAGGTTATTATCGAAGATTTATCCAAGACTTTTCTAGAATCGCAACTCCGTTGACGAATTTGACTCGTAAAATAGTTAAATTTGTTTGGACGGAAAAGTGTGAGGAAAGTTTTCAGGAGCTAAAGAAGAGGTTGAGTACTGCGCCTGTGTTGTCTTTACTGGATAGTACGGGGAATTTTGTGGTATATAGCGATGCATCACATAAAGGATTAGGCTGTGTGTTGATGCAGAGCGGCAAAGTCATTGCCTATGCGTCACGTCAGCTGAAGGATTATGAGAAGGGGTATCCGACCCATGATTTAGAATTGGCGGCAGTGGTGTTTGCCCTAAAGATATGGAGACACTACTTATATGGAGAAAAGTGTGAGATGTACACAGATCACAAGAGTCTGAAATATATTTTCACCCAGAAGGATTTGAATATGCTCTAAAGAAGATGGTTGGAACTGATCAAGGACTACGACTGCGAGATACTTTACCATCCGGGTAAAGCTAACGTCGTCGCCGATGCTTTGAGCAGAAAAGGTCGGGAGAAGTTGAATATGTTAACTGATCAGGATCAGTTGATAAAACAGATGGCTAGATTAGAGCTGGAAGTGAAGTTTCTAAAGGAATCAGATGAGAAGTTGTTTCAAGTAACTACTGGTTCTACTCTGGTAGACAAAGTGAAAGAAGCACAACTTCACTATGAGGAATGCGAAAAGATTCGGAAGAGAATAGCGGATGGCGAAGAGTTCAAGTTCAAGATTGATAACGAATGACTGTTACGGTTTGAAGGGAGAATCTGGGTACCGCCAGTAACAGAAGTCAAAGAAGACATTTTGAGTGAATCTCACAGTTCTAGATATTCTATTCACCCTGGGAGTACCAAGATGTACCAAGATCTCAGGCAGCATTTCTGGTGGCCAAATATGAAGAGGGACGTTGCTGAATGCGTTGCGAAATGTCTAACATGCCAGAAAGTTAAGGCAGAATACCAGAGACCAAGTGGGTTGCTACAAGCATTAGAAATTCTAGAATGGAAGTGGGAGCACATCACGATGGATTTCGTGTTAGGTCTTTCAGCGACTCAGAAAGGATTTGATGCGATATGGGTTATAGTGGATCGACTGACGAAGTCAGCCCACTTTCTACCGATCAGAGTTAAGTACAACTTGGATCAGCTAGCGAAGCTATATGTGAAGAAAATTATTTCTTGACACGACATTCCGGTGTCGATTGTGTCTGACAGAGATCCACGTTTTACGTTGAATTTTTGGAAACGTTTGCAAGAGTGTCTGGGAACGCAATTGCGAATGTGTACAGCATACCATCCCCAAACTGATGGCCAGAACGAAAGAACGATTCAAACGCTAGAGGATATGCTGAGAGCTTGCGTAATGGACTTCAAGGGAAGCTGTGATGATCATCTACCGTTGGTGGAGTTCGCCTACAATAATAGTTATCACGCGAGTATCGGCATGCCGCCTTACGAAGCGTTATATGGCAGAAAATTCAAAACTCCCTTGTGCTGGGATGAAGTCGGTGAACGTCAACTGTTGGGACCGAAACTAATACAACAAACCGCCGAAATTGTGAAGCTGATCAGAACGAGATTAGTTGCTGCTCAGGACAGACAGAAAAAGTATGCTGATCTACATCGACAGAACCGAGAATTCTTACCAGGAAGTTTTATGTTCCTAAAAGTATCTCACTAGAAGGGGAAGATTCGGTTTGGTAAGAAGGGAAAGCTGAGTCCTCGATTTATTAGACCTTTCAAGGTACTACGAAAGGTGGGCGAGGTAGCTTACGAGATTGCATTACCTCCGGAGCTCGAGAATATACATAACGCCTTTCATATTTCTGTGTTAAAACCTTACAAGCACGATTATAAACATGTAATAGAATATGAGCCTTTGCAATTTGATAAGGACTTAACTTATGAAGAAGTGCATGTTCAAATAGTTGATAGAAAGGAACAAGTACTTAGAAATAAAGTGATACCTTCTGTTAAGGTAATCTGGAAGAACCACAGTGCTGAAGAAGCTACGTGGGAACTCGAAGATGTTATGATGAAATCTTAGCCACAGTTATTTGCTTAAACTTTCTGTGTGTAACCCCTTATGTACTGATTCTGGGGACAGAATCCTTTTAAGGGGGGGAAGAATGTAATAGACGAGATTTTTTTTTTTATGTGTGATTCTGGGGACAGAATCCTTTTAAGAAGGGAAGATTGTAACGATTGAGATTTTATATAATAATTTTAAATATTTATTGATTTAAATAAATATTTTTTTTGATTTATTTATTGAGTTGAATAAATAAATTATGTGATTTTGTGGAGTGATTTAATTAAGTGTTATATATTAATTAAATAAATATTTAATATTAAATTTAATTGATGTATATTAATTTTTAGTACAGTTCTAATTTAATTGAGATAATTAAATTAGATGAATTGTGTGATGAAGTGTAACATAAATTATAATTAGCGAGTAATTATAATTATGTGGCAAATTTTTATGTGATTAATTGATGTTAAATTTTAATTGATTAAATTAGATGTTAAAAGATTTAATTAATTAAAGTGTAACATTAAAGTATGTGTTAAAAGGATTTATTAAATTAAAGAAAAGAGATTTAAATGATTTTAACCAAACAAGGCCCTTACTTATGTTTTAAAAGGCTTTTGCCAAACAGGGTCCTTGCATTATTTTAAACATATTCTACCAAACAATGCCTTAGCACTAATAATCTTTTTTTTTTAAAAAAATAACCTTGTTTTACCAAACAAGCCCTAGTGGCTTTTGATTTTTGAAATTCTATAACTGATGAAATTTAATAGGTAAATTAATTTTCAGTTATATATTATATTTATATCCTATATCTATTAGTATACGTAAATAGTTTTATGTTATTTTTATATCAGTGTTAGAAGAATATCACTATTAGAGAAGAGAGAAAAGAATATAGAGAAAAAGATAGAGAGTTAGAGAGAAGAAGAGAAAAGAAGGAGGAAGAAACCTTATTAACCAAAACAATCATCACCATCTTCATACTATTCTCCTAATCAACAAAGGTATAATCCTAACTTGTAGTTTTAAAAAAATTATGTGTTTATGCTCTTCGTAGTGATAGTTCTCTATAAATATGAATTTTATGAAAACTTTATAAATACGAATTATATGTGTTTATAGCATGCTTAGATATGAATTCTATGCTTAATTAATTGTTTACTTCATATACATGTGATGAATATGAGGAGTTTATGATCATCACAGAATTACAGTAAAAGTATTTTGAAAATTATATATATATATATATATATATATAGTTTTCTCTTTAAATCAATGGAATTCATGTTTGATTGTTCATCTTGGGTTAAATTAAGTATAGATGATGATAGCATGTTTAGAAATTGAATTACTATGCTTGAAATTGGGTGAATTGATTTAAAAATTAAAATGCAGTGTTCAATTTCATGAAGAACACTTAACAATGGTTTTTCTTTAAAAAAAATCATGAAATTGGTTGTTTGATGATGTGTTATAATATTTATGTATGTTAGAAGCTTTAAGTTTGTGTTTTCTATTAATTGATATGAATTGCATGAACTAAAATTAGAATTTGGTGTGGAGAAATAAGTTAAATTGGCTTTTTCTCTGCACAGTTCACGAACTTGTCTACGTTCGCTGGAAAGGGCCCGCCCCGGTGGGCCTATCAAGAAGGAAACCCCCGCCCCGGCGTGGGGGTGGCATGAAAAAAAGAAATTTGTTTTCTTTTGTATTTTGTAAAGCTAATTTTATGTAGTAACTTTTATAGCATGATTAAATATATATTAAAATGCTAAATGAATATTAATAAATGGTATTAATAAAATATAATTTGTGATTATAATTTTGAATAATTATAATTAGAGTAAAGGTTTAATTTAAATTATAATTGTTTTAAATTATAATGACTACAAATTGAGTTATTGTAATCAAGTGAATGTAAATTTAAATTATAATATGTAATTATAATTTAATGCATGATTAATTATAGATTATAAATTGTGTAATTATAATGTAATATTTGCATGATTAATTATAAATTATAATTTGTGTAATTATAATTTAGTAAATGCATGATGTAGTTAATTAATTATAAATTATAATTTGTTTATAATTTAATTAAATAAGATGTGATTATAATTTGAGTAATTATAATTTGATTAAATGTTTAAATTATAATTCATTTAATTATAATTAATATGAAATACATAATTATTAATTGAGTTAATTATGTGAGCATGCCTATGTGATGTAATTAAATTATGTGATTATTAATTATTAATTTAATAATTAAATAAGAATGAGTTAACCTAGAAAGGTTAACCAATTATGTGAGTTAGTTACGTGTTAACTAATTTAGATTGTTGTGATTAAACATATATGTGTAGGAAGTGTTAAAGAACGTGAATTATATTAGTAGCTTGCGCTTGAGGCAAGTCTTCTAAACCCTAAATTCGTTTATTTATTTTAATTCAATTATTCTTTGTTTGAGATTTGTTCTTGTATTGGACAAGTAATTATTAAAAGTTCATGATATAATTAAAGTAACCTTGTCTTATTGTTCAAGCAAGGTTTGAATATTCTTTTGAGATGCTTTAAATTTATTTCTAAAGCATATGTTAGTTCGTAGTTCTTTCACTTATGAATTATTTCAAGTTATTGAAAGTTGATTCAACTAATCCGTAGTTGATGAACGTGAATTCTAAATTACCCTTGTAAGCTTATCCAAACCAAACTTTTTTTGGTGCGGACTTGAATTCAAATTACTGAGTTGAAGAACCCTATTATTAGGGGAGGTTACTACGCGTAAGCGTTAAGATGTTTGTGCACAATACATGGTACGAAGGGTTGATCCCCCTAAGTACGAGTTAAGGTCCATAGTTTTATTGAATGTGATAGGTTTAAATGGAAATGTTTATAACCTAGGACAAAAGTTCAAATGTCTTATGGCCCTCAGATAAATTTTATATTCGAATTTTAATGTTCATAGAGAATTATTATTCAATTCTTTATTGCTGGAGTAAGCTAAGTTATTCAAATTCTTTTTAAAGATATCCTTTCATGTATTTATTATTGTTAAACTCCAGTGAGCTGTTGTTTGCTCACTCTTGCATTATATAACAATTGCAGCTAAGGTTGATAATGTTGACGCCCCGTCTACGAGTAAAGGCAAGGGAAAGCAAAACAAGTGAAGAATTATTTTTATTATTTGAAATGATTGTAATAGACTTTAATGTTATATTTTTATTTCCGCACATTATTATTATATCAAGGTTAGAGTAACCCTGGGATTGATTTTTAAGAATGTTGTAACCCTTGTTTTAAGGGAGATTTTATTATTTTGAATAAAGGTTTTATTTTATTTTGAAGTTATATTGGATAGATGTATGTTATATTAGAAAGTGAACACCAAATCATGTGAAAACGAAGTACCCGGATTTGGGGGTGTCACATCTCGCTCTTCTTCAAGAAGTTTTTTGATAGTTTCTTTAAGGCTCTCTCTCACATACTCTATATGGCATCTTGGTTGGTTAAAGTAGGAACTTGGAGTCACATAGTCTCCCACACCTCTAACTCGTCCAGCACGCTCTGAAGTCCCCAATGCCATTGTGAGAATATCATTACTGCCGATTACGTTCAACGAACCTTCATATACTTTTTTCTTCACTTCATCCTAATGCATTAACAAAAAAATCACAGTAACAATAAAAAAAATATACTGCCACAAAGAAATAATTCAGAACATCAATTAAATAGATGAGTTGAAAAGAAAATTATAACCAATTTCATATTTAATTCAACTTGATTATATATTTAATTGAGTCAACTATATGGTAATAAAGTCTCTGCCTTCTTCATAAAAAAGAACCATTTTAGTTTAAGAAATATTTAGTGCACACTTGTAGTTTCAAAAAATGAGACATTAAATTTTTAGTTTAGACACTTCAATTTTCTTACTATTTCCTTTGCTTTCTCAGCTGTCTTCTCATCTGGAATATTCCCATACATATCTTCGTGGCCTTTCCTCCACAATGTTGCTCGATCTATGTCATCTTCTGCCTTTTTTTTAGCTATTTCATATAAAGAAACAATAATCTAAGAAGCTCATTTAACATGGACAAATAATTAAGTCTATTAAAAAATTTGTACTAACCAGTTCATCCTAAAATCCAACATATCCTTTGCGTGACAAAAGATGATTATACTGATTTTGTGCACATCTTTCTTGTTGTTTCTTATGTAATTCCTGCAAAATATGAAGAGAAATGTTGTTATGTTCTTTGAAAAGCAATGATTTCTTTGCAATAAAAATGGAGAAAAATGTAACCTAAACTCTTCAGTAAACCTATGGGCTACAAAAGCTCTCCAAGCATCAGGATCAATGAAAGGATATTCTTCAGGGGGGTCACATAAGAGTTCTTCTCCATCTTCGAAAGGATAAATATAGGTATTGGTTAGTCTAGACTTGAACTCTCGCCATTTACGTGCTGTTGATGATAAAACCATTTTCCTGCTTTAAGGAGCTATCACAAACGCCATATATGTACAAGCAGATCACACATATTAAAAATCTTTTTAGGTTCAACCTCTTTTGCTTGAAATTTGAAATTCATTTTCACTCAAAAATATCAATACATGTGACAATGAAGAAAAATAAAACTATATAGGGAATTTTATCATTTCACATATCTCTATAGCTTCCCAGATCTTCTTTTTGTATCTAGCTCCATAGCTTTCCATTTTTTAATGTCAATTTGGACCTTCGTGCGTACTAAGACCCCAATGTAAGATTGCATTTCCTTTACTGTTATCTCACGAGGTTGCCCCTTTTTATTATACTCCACAACCTTTCTCATGCCTTGTACTTTTTGCTTCACTATTCGCTGCATTGTATTAATACCTCGTTTTCTTTTTGAGGTACTGGAGCTTGTCTCAATATTCTCTGCTTTATTAGATTGAATTTTCTTAGAATGGGAGGACTTGGATGGATTCTTTTTTTGGGCATGTATCAGCTTTCGAATTTTGATTTTATGAAGCACTGTGATTGTTTTGAGCCTCTGAAGTAGCTTGCTTCTTTTGAGTAACCGTGGCAGGTTGGTTCTTTGCATCTTTTGAACTAGCTTTCTTCTTTTGAGGGGATGAAATAGCTTTCTTCTTTTGAGGGGATGAAATAGCTTTCTTCTTTTGAGGGGATGAAATAGCTTTCTTCTTTTGAGAACCCATAACCTGCTATAATATTAAAAACACAAGCTCAAATGTTAATATGACAATCATAAATAAAAAGTGGCATGGCCAAATATTATCATTCTAAGGCATATATGATATTCATATATTAAAATAACAGCACCCAAATATAACAAATAATACAATGTCATTAAAACAACATAACTCCAAAAATAATAAAATAAGTAATACAATATCACTCCAAATATAATAATTAAAATAGAATGTCATATAAGGCATAAACAAAAAAAATAATAGATACAATTAGACTTGGTCAACCTCCATGAACTATTAATTGCCATATAAGTTCCTATTCCTTATAAATCCAAATATCCTCACAGTCAGCTCTCATGTGTTATGACCAGTCCTCGTTCAATACATCATCAAATGTCTCAATAGGTGGCATACCCCTTATAAAGGTTCGTGGTCAATTATAATGTCCCCTAGCTCATCATCATTAGCATAATCATTATAATCCCTATTTGGGGTTGATAATACAACTGACCACCTAGAATCTAAAGGATTTTCAACATAAAAGACTTGTTTGACTAGGTTAGCCATAATAAATTGATCATTTTTAAAACCTATCCTACCAAGATTGGCTAAAGTAAATCCAAGTTCATCTACTTTAATGCCATTATTGTTCTCAACCCAATCGCACTTAAAGATAAGTGCTCTAAACTTATGAAAATCTAGCTCCCATATTTCCTAAATGACCCCATAGAAACTCATGTCTCCCACAACAGGATTTTTATTCTTTGTACTAGAAAGTTGCATTGTCTTTGCCACTAGGTGTACTCCATTATTTTGAACAGCTCGCACATCATCACGTGACTTAGTGTTAAAGTGCACCCCATTAACAATTAGCTTTTATACTTTAGTACTTTCATACACGGTTCATCCGAAAGCTACCGTAAAGTCTCCGTTACGTCATTGGATGCTTGGGTAAGTTCATGTGCAACCTGAATCCAAAATATTATAAATCAAGAAACAAACAAGAGCAACAAGCAAACATTTACAAAGATAAACACAATTTTACCCTTCTACGAAACCAACCAATGAATGTGCGGTTGGGCTTATCTTGTAGCCACTTTGTTCTTTTTTTGAATCTCGGATAAGTATTTCTCAAATGTATCATATGTTCACTACATGAAATAGAAGACAATCAGATTTTAGTGGTTGAGTTATAAGACAAAATCCTTCTCTCTTATATAGAAAAAAGTTTAAATTACCTGATATATGGTTCAACTTCATCCGTGTTATCTAATACACAATGATGTGTTTGGTCTTACATGTCACGCTCCATAGATTCTATGGTAGCACCAGATAAGGGTTGTGTACGACCCATATTTTGCCTCGATGGGATTCCAATAGTACTAACATCTGATAAATATTCCTCGCAAAAATTTGAAGTTTCTTCACAAGTACAACATTCAACCATACAACCTTCAGGCCGATTATGATTACGTACATACCCTTTTAATACTTTCATAAATCTTTCAAATGGGTATCCATCTAAAGTAAACTGGCCCATATAATCGAACTTCTCTAACAAGATGCACCACGACATGAATCATGATATTAAAGAATGATGGTGGAAAATACTTCTCAAGTAAACACAAGGTTACCACTACATCAGCTTACATTTTATCTAGTTTTTAAATGTCGATGACTTTGTCGCATATCTTATTAAAGAAAAAACACAATCTGATTATTGTATACCTCACCGGTTTTTCCATCACCGAATGTAGGGCAATAGGGAGCAATTGTTGCATTAAGGTATGACATTCATGAGACTTAAGACCATAGAGTTTTAGGTCTTGAAATGATACAAGACTTTTGACATTGGAAGAGTAACCTTCTGGGACTTTCATGCCATATAAAGAATTGCATACAACTCTTTTCTCTACCATCGATAGATTCCAAGTACTTGGAGGTAAACAAATCCTTTTTTCCCCAAAATCTAGTCGCAAATAAGTTTTAACCCCATTTCTAAGAGGTCTAACCGAGCTACAACCCCATATTTGTTTTTCCCCGGAATCTCCAATAATGTTATCACATATATTTTTATCAATATGCATAACATCATGACAATGTCTAATATGAAGAAACTTCCAATACTCTATTTCAAAGAAGATTGATTTCTTCTTCCAACAAGGTTTGTTATCCTTATCATCAACACCATGAGTCAAATGTTCAACCTTTCTAAATACTTCCTCACCCGTTAGTGGCACAGGAGGTGGTCTAAATTCTTGTTCTCCATTAAATGTTACTCGTTGCTTCTGAAATGAATGATCTTGAGGCAAGAATCTTTGGTAGCCAATGTAACAAACTTTGTTACCATGTGTTAACCTATGGCTAGGTGTATCCTCGCCACAAATAGGACATGCTTTATAACCTTTTACAACACATCCAGATAAGTTCCCATAGGCAGGAAAGTCATTGATAGTCCACATTAATTATGCTTTGAGCATGAAGTGTTCTCCTTTAAATGTATCATACACCCCTGGAACCCCCTCCCGTAAAAACTTCAAATCATTAATCAATGGTTCCAAGTAGACATTTATATTATTATCGGCTTGTTTAGGACCCGAGATCAACAAAGTCAACATCATGAACTTTTTTTTCATACATAACCAAGGCGGAAGATTATAAATAATCATTATAACATGCCAACAACTGTATCTATTACTAACAGAACCATAAGGATTGATCCCATTGATGAGTTGGTTTTATACCTACGAATTAGTATCCGTTATAGCTTGATTCTTGCTTACTTCAAGCAGTTTAAGTGTCATTTTGCTTTGTTTGTGAGTTATTGATTTCAAGAAGTGAATTGATTGAAACCAGGGCTAAAAGGCAAATTTTCAGCTTCCTATGGAAAGTGGATGCCTGCTAAGGCGGGTGTCACAAGGCCAATTTACCCGCTGGGGAGGGGGTGCGAAAATCAGCAAGCAACAAAGTGGCTTGCCAACGGGGCGGGCGCACTAAGAGCAAAACCCCTACCGGGGCGGGGGTACGGTAGCAATTATGACAGTTTCTGTTTTCAGATAGGATTCTGCAGTTTTTGAGAGATTGATTTGTTGCGACTGGGAGAGTATAGTAGCATAACAAAGAGGCTATTATACACGGACTGAGAAAGATTTACAATCCCTAATTCAAAACTTGAACTAGCAAGGAGAATTGAAGCATCAATTGAACACAAAGAACGCAAGATCGGAAAGGAGAGCGGTGATACAATTCTAGAGTTTATCTTCTCTCTTTCTCTATATCTTGTAATCAGAATGTTTTCTATTATGTGGATATTGGATTTTGATTCATCTATGATGAACTAACTTTCTATTTAAGCCTATGACGGATCTTGTTATTTAATAAATGATTAAATAGCTTTTAATTCAGTTTATGAATATTATTTCCAGATTATTTTATATGAGTTGTGCTTAATCTATAAAATTTCTTGATCACCAATTATCCGTTATCCCATATGAATTCGAGAGATGACATATAGGATTGGAACTAGCCATAGTGACATATGTTTATGATTTCTGCATAGTTGGGATTCATAATTCATGTATAGGATAGAGATATCTATGCATCATATGTAATCTGTTAAGAACTTGATATTAAACCTCAATTAATTGTAATTCACATAAAAATATTTAAGGTGTCTTGCTTAATTCTATCATATGTGGATTTGAGTGAATATGGGTATAATGCATCGAGAGATGGTTTTATCTGCTTTAGTGTTTTTGATTAATAATCAGGAGTAATTGATATAAACTGAAGAAAAGGATATTATCTGAAGTGAAATAATAAGTGAAGTTGTAGGCTTAATTCTCTAAAACTTGTTAAAATCCTGAGTTAGTGTTAAAATTGGTTCAAGTAGCAATTTAGTTAGAAAATCATCTTTTAATCATTAGTTTGATAAAGCTGAAATAATATAAAAGTGGTAATTATTTGATTAAATAGGAATTATTGTCTCTTTGGGTACGATATATGAACTTATCAATAAATTACTTATTGACCACGTACACTTGCGTGTAGCGCGTATAGATTTTACCCAACAAGTTTTTGGAGCCGTTGTCGGGGACAGTAATTGCGTTATTACTTACAATATCAGTTTAATTAGATCAATTTTAGTTAAACATATATATATATATATATATATATAGCCTTAATTTTTTTCCTTATTTGTTTGGGTATTTCAGGTACATTCGAGTAGTGCATGCAAACTCGATCGAAGAAGCCAGATTTGTTGCTGTTCGAGGACGACATCGATAAATAGTTTCAGAAGTTAACTAAGTGGATTGCAAAGACTCGAGAAGAACTTGAAGCACCCAGAGAAAACATGGCTGAACAAAAGATAAACCACTGAGGGATTATGCTACACCAAAGATTTCAAAAATTCAATCGAGTATCTCCAGGCTGGCGATCAATTCAAATAATTTTGAAATAAAGCCTGGGACAATACAGATGGTGTAGAATAATTGCCAGTTTGGGGGTCTTTCAAATGACGACCCGAACGAACACATCTTTAGTTTCATAGAAATCTACGACACCTTCAAGTGCAACGGGGTGTCAGACAATGCAATTAGATTGAGGTTATTTCCGTTCACACTCAGAGACAAGGCGAAGGGTTAGCTCCATTCTCTACCACCGGGGTCAATCACTACATGGAATGATCTGGCGCAGAAATTCCTAGCTAAGTTCTTCCCGCCGGTAAAGACACATAAATTGAGAACAGAGATATCTTCATTTGCACAGCTACAAGAGGAGCCACTTTATGAAGCATGGGAAAGGTACAAAGAGCTGTTGAGAAAGTGCCCACATCACTGATTCCCACAGTGGATGCAGCTAAGTAACTTTTACAATGGGGTAGAGAGTCATATACGGACTAACATCGATGCAGCCTCAGGTGGAGCTTTTCTGGCAAACAAATTTGAGGAGGCATGGGCATTGATAGACATAATGGCTTCAAACGGCTATCAGTGGCCGACTGAGAGATTGACTCAACACACAACAGCAGGTATTTTGGAAGTGGACTCTATGACAGCTATATCTGCACAACTAGCAGCGTTATCAAAGAAGATGGATGCCATGTCTATTGGAAATGCGCAAGAGGTAGCGTTTATATGTGAACTTTGTGCAGGTGAGCATCTGACAGAACAGTGTGCGATCAACCCAGCTACAGTTCAGTATGTGGGTAACTATAACAGGCCACCCAACACATATCAGAATGCATACAATCAGGGGGCAAGGAACCATCCAAACTTTTCTTGGAGCAATAACTAGAATCAAAATCAGCAGCAGGCTCAACGACAAGCATACCCTCCTGGTTTTCAGAATCAAAATCAACCGGTAGCTCCACAGCAAGAGAAGAAAGTAGATTTGGAAGAGGTATTGGCAAAATAAATAATAAGAAATGAAGCGGCGATGAAAACTCATTTAGCTGTGATTAAAAATCTAGAAACTCAGATTGGACAGATTGCGAGTGCACTAAATAATCGACCCCAAGGAGCCTTGCCAAATGACACAAAAAAGAACCCGAGGGGAGGGCATAAGCAACGTCAAGCTGTTACACTTCGGAGTGGGAAACACATAGCTGAGCACGATTAGAGAAGCTAACAACCAATGAGCAAGTGGAGACACGTGTGGAATAGACAGTGGAAGGGAGCGCATGAGAAAAATTTATGAAAAAAGAACAAGTGGTTACACCGATAGTCTACCCTCCACCGCCATTTCAACAAAGGATCCGAAAGCAAAAATTAGAGCAACAGTTCACTAAGTTCCTAGAAGTGTTCAAGAAGCTACACATAAACATTCCTTTCGTAGAGGCATTAGAGCAGATGCCTAGTTATGCCAAGTTCATGAAGGACATTTTATCGAAGAAAAAGAAATTAGAGGACTTTGAAACTGTGGCACTAATAGAGGAATGTAGTGCGATTCTGCAAAAGAAGCTTCCACCAAAGTTGAAGGATCCAGGTAGTTTCACCATTCCATGCAAGATAGGGAGTTTGGCCTTCAATAAATGTCTATGTGATTTAGGTGCCAGTATAAACCTCATGTCATTGTCAGTTTATACTCAGTTAGGATTACCATCACCTAAACCGACTACCATCTCCCAACAGCTAGTAGATAGATCACTAACTTATCCACGAGGAATTGTTGAGGATGTTTTGGTAAAAGTGGATAGATTCATTTTCCCAGCGGACTTCATCATTCTCGACTATGAAGAAGATAAGGATAGTCCAATAATCCTTGGGAGACCATTTTTGGCTACTAGCAGGACTCTCATTGATGTTCAAAAAGGAGAGTTGACAATGAGGGTGCAAGATCAAGAGGTCACCTTCAACGTGTTTAAGGCCATGAATTTCCCCAAGGAGGATGAGGAGTGTTTTCGGATGGATATTATTGACACAGTGGTGGGGGATGAACAACAGCGGATACTGAGTACCGACCCGCTAGAATCAACTTTGATGGGTGATGAAGAGGATTCTGAGATAAAGGAGTACCTGAAACTGTTAGAAGCCCATTCGAGAGTGAACAGGTTTAAATTACCCTTTGAGCCATTGGAAGTAGCAGGAACTTCATCAGTAAAGATGAAACCATCTCTTGAGGAACCACCTAAACTTGAACTCAAGTCCTTACCCAATCACCTCAGGTATGCTTATTTGGGTAATTCATCTACTTTACCTGTTATTATTGCATTTGCACTTAATGAACTGCAGGAAAGTAAGCTTGTAAGAGTTCTAAGGGAATACAAATCTACGATTGGATGGACTATCGCCGACATCAAAGGAATCAGCCCGTCATTCTGTCTGCACAACATTTTGATGGAGGAGGATAGCAAGCCAACAGTGGAACAACAGAGGCGGCCCAACCCCATAATGAAAGAGGTAGTGAAGAAAGAGATCTTGAAATGGCTGGATGCTGGAATTATTTACCCAATTTCAGACAGTGCTTGGGTGAGCCCAGTTCAATGTGTCCCAAAGAAAGATGGAATGACAGTAGTGAAGAACGAGAACAATGAACTGATACCGACAAGGACAGTGACCGACTGGAGGTTCTACATGGACTATAGAAAGCTGAATAAGGCAACTAGAAAGGATCATTTCCCCTTACCTTTTATTGAATAGATGTTGGACAGACTAGCTGGACACGAGTACTACTGCTTGTTAGATGGATATTCTGGGTACAACCAGATCATCATTGCACCGGAGGATCAAGAGAAAACAACGTTCACATGCCCCTATGGCACCTTTGCCTTTTGAAGGATGCCATTCAGACTATGTAACGTACTGGTGACTTTTCAGCGTTGCGTGATGGCAATCTTTTTAGATATGGTGGAGCACAGCGTGGAGGTGTTTATGGATGATTTTTCTGTATTTGGGGAGTCATTTGATAGATACCTCGAAAATCTGGTCCTAGTGCTGAAGAGATGTGTCGAGACAAATCTGGTGCTCAACTGGAAGAAATGCCACTTTATGGTCCAAGAAGAGATAATACTTGGACATAAAGTTTCTGGAAAAGGTTTGGAAGTTGAACGAGCTAAACTAGAAACAATTGAAAATCTGCCACCGCCAACATTAGTAAAGGGTATTCGGAGTTTCCTCGGGCACGCTGGATTCTATCGACGGTTTATCAAGGACTTCTCAAAAATCACAAAACCACTCTGCAGTCTATTGGAGAAAGATGTCCCGTTCAAGTTTGATGAAGACTATCGAGTGGCGTTTGAGCAATTAAAGAAGAAACTAACCACTGTCCCAGTGATCATAGCATCGGATTGGACCAAACCATTCGAACTCATATGTGATGCCAGTGACTATACAGTAGGAGCAGTGCTTGGACAACGCCGGGAGAAGATCTTTCACGCCATATATTATGCGAGCAAGACACTGACAGATGCACAGTTGAAAGACACAACCACTGAAAAGGAATTACTTGCAGTTGTGTACGCATTTGACAAGTTTCGCTTGTACTTGGTGGGGATAAAGGTGGTGGTTTACACAGATCATTCAGTCATCCGGTATCTAGTGGAGAAGAAGGACACAAAGCCGAAACTTATTCGATGGGTTTTGCTCCTTCAAGAATTTAACTTAGAGATTAAGGATAAAAAGGGGACAGAAAATCAGGTGGCTGACCATCTTTCGCGGCTAGAGAATCTGAAGCAGGACGAGACAGACAAGGTAGAAATCAATGAGCCTTTTCCAAATGAGCAGTTATTTTTGATCCACGGCGAGTTTCTGTGGTACGCGGATTTCGCTAATTATTTGGTAAGCAACATCCTCCCACCAGATTTGATTCGCCAGCAAAAGAAGAAATTTCTACATAATGTGAAGTGGTATATGTGGGATGAACCGTATTTATTCTCACACCTCATTATATGGGGGACACTATGAAAGAGAAAGAACGGCCGCTAAAGTACTTTAGGCAGGTTACTTCTGGTCCACATTATTCAAAGACGCACATCAGTGCGTGAAAAACTGCGACAGATGTCAAAGAGTGGAAAATATTTCAAAACAAAATGAGATGCCTTTAAACATGATCTTGGAAGTCGAGGTGTTTGATGTATAGGGAATCGACTTCATAGGACCATTTTCATCTTCATTCAGTAATCTGTACATCCTATTAGCAATGGACTATGTATGGAAAAGGGTGGAAGCAGTTGCGCTACCGATGAATGATGCGAAAGTGGTACTCAAATTCTTACAAAAGAATATATTCACCAGTTTCGGCACC
The DNA here is from genome assembly GCA_020205555.1 of Panax stipuleanatus. Taxonomy (NCBI): domain Eukaryota; kingdom Viridiplantae; phylum Streptophyta; class Magnoliopsida; order Apiales; family Araliaceae; genus Panax; species Panax stipuleanatus. The sequence continues at coordinate 121,726,896 of CM035124.1, read as the reverse complement.
CCAAGGGCAATAATCAATGATGAAGGGAGCCATTTCTACAACAAATACTTCACCGCTCTCTTGATGAAGTATGGGGTCAAACACCGAATTACCACAGCCTATCACCCTCAGACGAGTGGATAAGTAGAAGTGTCTAATCAGGAGGTAAAGCGAATCCTGGAAAAATTCTTCAATCCGAATTGGAAAGATTGGTCGTTGAAATTGGACGACGCTCTATGGGCATACCGGACCGCGTATAAGACCCCGATAGGCATGTCCCCATATCAGTTAGTCTACAAAAAGGCGTGTCACCTTCCGGTAGAACTCGTGCATAAGGTGTATTGGGATATCAAGAAACTGAACTTTGATTTATCAGCAACAAAGGAGAAAAGAATGTTACAAATCAACGAGTTAGATGAATTCCGCCTACAGGCATACGAGAATTTGAAGTTGTACAAGGAGAAGGTCAAGAAGTGACACGATCAGAAGATAATGGACAGATAGTTTGAACCAGGCCAATCAGTATTGCTATTCAACTCTTGGTTGAAATTGTTTCCCGAAAAACTAAAATCCAAGTAGTCGGGACCTTTTACCATCAAGACAGTGTTTCCACACGGCGCCGTTGAACTCTATGGTCGGGATCCAACAGAAACATTCAAAGTGAACGGTCAATGCCTCAAGAACTATTGGGGCAGAGACATCGATCGCCAGACAACCGTGGTCGACCTTTCTAAACCAAACTGATACAGGAAATAGTCAGGCTGAAAGACTAAAAATCAAGCACTCGATGGGAGGCAACCCATTATTTATGTTTATTTGTATTATATCTATATATATTAGTTATAGTCATTCTTATTTAGTATAAATCGAGTTTTAATAATGCATGTTCTGACAATTCTTAGGTTGCTCGTGCAGGTATAGGCTAAGTGCAAGAAAAATTAAAGCCAATCATCCATATGGAAATCATTAAGGACACAAGGGCAGGCTACTCAAGCAGTTCAGCAGAAGAAAAAAATGAAGAAAATTTCACATTCTGAAGTTCTTCATGGTACCCGCCCCCGCAGGCATTTCAAAGCTTAATGAACCCGCCCCTGCGGGCTCTCCAGGCAAACTCCCTGCATAGGAGCCGCCCCGATGGGCATTTTAGTCAAATTCATGCCGCCCCCGCGGGCTCTCCAGGCAAACTCCCTGTATAGGAGCTGCCCCGACGGGTATTCTAGGCAAATTCATGCCTCCCCGGTGGGCTTCCTAGTCAGACTCCCTATATAGGGCCCGACCCCACTGGCTTTCTAGGCCAAAGGGACCAGCCCCAGCAAGCTGTCGGCAGGTCAATTTTTAAAACCTTTATTCATCAATCGGTAAGACCATTCTAACATAAATCTTAAACCCTTGGTTGCCGAAACATAACCTCCACTACATTTTGATCATTGTTAAAGCCTCAACTAGGAAGAATTCAACCAAACAAACAAATTAATCACCTTGGAATTGCAAACAACGTCCTTAAAACTTCATCTAACAACAACAATTCAAGGTATACAAGTTCAATAATTCTTTTGGGTCAAAGTTGGGGGTTTCAATTTGAGTATTGGATTTGGGCTTCTGAAATTGTTAGTCAAGAATGGTGATTACTAGATATATATATTACTTGTGATTGGTTGTGTGGCACCAAATTGGAGGAAACTAACAAAACAACAAACCCTAACATCAAGCTACATTATGCGTGCACCCCACCTGTTCTACAGAAAACCTCAACCACAACCCATCATTATAAAACTTGATTTTGAGCATATAAACATCATGCCACCAAGAGCTCCTAAGAGTCAAAAGGGTGAGAATTCTTCCGCACTAACTAGGGCATATAATAAACAAAAATTCAGAAGTGAGACCACCTCCGACCGATTCGACTACTTGGCAATAAAAAACTCACCCCCGAGCGTGGCCTCAGGCCCAATGCAATGGACGGGGAGATGGCACAACAGATCGAACTGCAAGGCTGGGATACTTTTACGGACTAGCTCGACGCAGCAGTGGTGGCAGTCATGAAAGAATTCTATGTAAATGCCGAGGAATTATCTTTGTTTAAATCATTCGTCAGGGGAAAATTAGTGGACTTCAGCCCCGCGGCAATCAGTGATTACTACAATGTGCAACGACCAAATATGTGTCAATACTTGGAGTTAATAGATAGGGGGCCTTATTATGATGCGATTCTAGCAGAGATATGCAAGCCGGGCACAGCATGGTTTAGAGGCAAGAAAGGGGGAATATTGATTATGAGCTCCAGCTTAAACCGCTATGGAAAAGTCTGGTATTCGTTCTTGTGTGCTAAACTCCTTCCCTCAACGCATACAAGCGAGATAACCAAAGAGAAAATCTCTCTCTTGTATGTTATCCTCAAGGACTACGACATCGACATCGGGCTAATCATCAATTTCTCGATCCGTCGGTGTTTGAGAGGATTGATATCGAGCGGACTGCCACATCCGTCTCTGATTACTGGATTGTGCCGCCGTGCGGGTGTGCAATGGACAGACACTGAGTTAACTCAGCATCCTCTCTAGCTGCATGATAAGAGGATGATCGCCAAATTCGATAAATGGCTAGTGTCACCACCACATCCCCGTGGACTAGGCTTTATTTTTCCATCCGTCACGGAGGCATAGAGAGTAGCGGCCATGGCTAGGGATGAATCGACTGAGGAAGCTGCAGAGGGAGATCCATAAATTTTGAACAAGGGCAACGTTAGTTCCCAGATTCGAACTCTGTAGCAACAACTGGATGAGCATCGCCGATTGGATGACAGGTTGGTGGCGCGGCAGAGCTACATGTTCGACACACAGAACCAATTCAATGTCGCGCTTAGTGAGGCGTTTGTGAGATTGAATACGTCGATCGAGCCTTTCTAGTTTCTGACTCCACAGCCACTGCCTGGTTATCCACCGACATATTCTGATATGGAGGAGGATAGTTGATGCCTAAGGGAAGTCCTTTAAGCTTTACTTGCTTTATTTTTAACCAATGAGGACATTGCTCTGATTAAGTTTGGGGGTGTGTACATTATTCTTCATAATATTGTAGAACTTGAATTTAGTTAGTATTGCATGATAATAGTAGTAGTTAATTGATAATAGTAGTAGTGAATTGCATCAGTAGTTTAGTTAAGAGTTTTTTTTATGCTTATAAAAAAATATGAAAAATCAAAAAATATTAAAAAAGAGTTGTTTATTGGGATTTCATGAGTCAGTATGTTAGTAGTATGAAGTGACCTTAGCCAGTGATGAGACTAGACTTACATAAGAACTTGAACAGTAATGATAACTAGAACATTTATGTACGTTCAGACCTTTACCTGGGTCATTGCCTATTTGACCCTTTTGCACTGGTTAAGCACGATAGGACAACAATTTAGTCAACTTGGGTCAAATAGTCACATAATTGTCGTCTTGAACAAAATTGTGTTTTAACGATAGGAATTTAGTGAACTAGTAGTAATGATTAAGATTAAACTAAAGCTTAAGTTTGGGGAAAGATATGGGGGCTATCTAAAAAGAAATGAAAATAAATTTTTTTTGGAATATAGGAAAAAGAAAAAAAAAGAGAAATTTGTGAATAAACATCGTGACTAGTTTAGTTTCGTGGCCTTTGATACTCGAGTAAGTACGCCCTAGGGGATGTCTTTACACCCAGCGCCCTAAAGCCATGCTGTTTGGGAGTCGTTGGTCGAAAGCTCGCTACATGGGTATCATTAAAGAGCCTAAGGGAACTAAACATTGCACTGTCATGAGTAAAATAGAGATACGGGAAAACGAACAAAATTCCCCCGTGAATGAATAAAGATAGAAAATCTCCCATATTAACTTCCGACTTGGTTGACGTCGAGTCGAGTTCACTTTACCTTGTTTATGCGATTCCTTGAGATAAACCTGTATTTTCTTCCTAAGACGTGTATTATGTGATATATTTGAACTGTGGTTGAGTATATTATTGTTGAGCACACACACACTGCAGAGGTGTTAACAGGTATTAGTTCATAGACTGGTTTGAATTACGGATATATATCTGGTTAGATTTATTACTTATATCTATTATAAATTCTCTGAGGCGTTATTGGTTATCTTTGTATTATCTGGCAGTTACATTAGTAGGCATTGTATTTATCTGTATATGCATGGTTTTGCTTGAGGACAAGCAAAGTTTCAAGTTTGGGGGTATTTGATGAGTCAATTTTATACCTACGAATTGGTATCCGCTATAGCTTGATTCTTGCTTACTTCAAGAAGTTTAAGTGTCATTTTACTTTGTTTGTGAGTTATTGATTTCAGGAAGTGAATTGATGGAAACCAGGGCTAAAAGGAAAATTTTCAGCTTCCTATGGAAAGTGGATGCCCGCTAGGGCAGGTGGGAGCTGTCGTTTACACTCCTAAATTAACCTCATTTTCACTTTACAAATTCAAATAATTAGCACAGTAGTAAGCAAGGATCGATCCCACAGAGAGTGATTTATTTTATATTTATCCTATGATTTCTAATTAAAGGGGATTTTGAATTGATTAACTAAATTAACAAGAATAAAATAATAAGAATTAACAATGAATAAAAAGCTTCAGGTCTTCAGTTCAGTATCACATTTTCACAATTATAGAGTAATCAAGTTTTACAGTATCTACCCTTCAATAAAACTATTAGCCCTAGATAGCAACAAGCTCTGCTACCCGAAATTTTCCTTAGATCGTCACTGTATGAAACAAGCTCTTCACCAGATTCTAACTGTAATACAACCTAGAACAAGCTCTCTAGATTTAATATGACAGAAGCATTAAGAAATAGAAAAATAGGCTAATCCAAGAAACAAACACATAAGATCGATTTGTTTAACTTGTTTCCTGATAACCTTAGCAATACACAAAAGCTTGTCCACAATTAGTATCACTAATTTGCTACTTATGATGAAGACAGATATCAATTACACGTAATACCAATCTTAATCTAGCAGATTATATCAATTCACTAATTTAATCCTGCAGAAACTAAATTAGTAGATTGAATAATATACAAGAAGTTAAAGTAGATTATCAGAATAAATCTCATGCAAGAAAGAATAAATAAAGTAAACTTGATCAAACCGTTAATTATGAATAAAGTTCAACATCCCTTCAGAACTGAATTGAAAGTATTAGCCCATGTCTTCAATGTTGTAGATGATAGAATATAGAATATGATTGAATGATAGAATGAATAATACCCTGACTATTACATCTATTTATAGTGCTAGACAAAGTTTTAAATCCTATAAGAACTAGAAATCCAAATCCTAAAATAAATTACAAATCATAATTAGTTTTCATAAAACAATATAATCTAAAAAGGAAATAAAACCTCAGTCCAAAGCAATCCTAATTCTAATAGCAATATCAATCCAAATCCATGCAGAAAGATGCCAAAATCTGCTTTTAGAAACATTCCAAAAATCCAAGATTTCCAAATTTTCTTTTTCTCTTTAATTCAGCTCCAAATCAACTCTTTTCCATCCTTTTAGCTTTAATTCACTTGAAAATAATACAAAACTTATTAAGCTCATATACACATGAAACATGCAATAAAACCAAACGTAGAGGAATAAAAAATCATGAATATTGTGTACTTATCAGCGGGTTTCACAAGGCCAACTTACCCTGCCATGGCGGGGCTGCGAAAATCAGCATGCAGCAAAGTGGCTTACAGCTGGGGCGGGAGTACCAAGAGCAAAACCCCCGCCGGGGCAGGGGTACGGCAGCAACTATGACAGTTTCCATTTTTAAATAGGATTCTGCAGTTTTTAAGAGATTGATTTGTTGCGGTTGGGAGAGTATATTAGCATAACATAGAGGCTATTATACACGGACTAAGATAAATTTACAAGCCCTAATTCAAGACTTGAACTAGCAATGAGAATTGAAGCATCAATTGAGCACAAAGAACGCAAGATGGAAACGGAGAGCGGTGATACAATTCTAGAGTTTATCTTCTCTCTTTCTCTATATCTTGTAATCAGAATGTTTTCTATTATGTGGATATTGGATTTTGATTCATCTATGATGATCTAACTTTCTATTTAAGCCTATGACGGATCATGTTATGTAATGGATGATTAAATAGCTTTTAATTCAGTTTATGAATATTATTTCCAGAATATTTGCTATGAGTTGTGCTTAATCTATATAATTGCTTGATCACCAATTATCCGTTATCCTATATGAATTCGAGAGATGACATATGAGATTGGAACTAGCCATAGTGACATATGTTTGTGATTTCTGCGTAGTTGGGATTCATAATTCATATATAGGATAGAGATATATATGCATCATATGTAATCTGTTAAGAACTTTATATTAAACCTCAATTAATTGTAATTCACATAGAGATATAGTGAATTAGTTATTTAAGGTGTCTTGCTTAATTCTATCATCTATGGATTTGAGTGAGTATGGGTATAATGCATCGAGAGATGGTTTTATCTGCTTTAGTGTTTTTGATTAATAATCTGGAGTAATTGATATAAACTGAAGAAAAGGATATTATCTGAAGTGAAATAACAAGTGAGGTTGTAGGTTTAATTCTCTAAAACTTGTTAAAATCCTGAGTTAGTGTTAAAATTGGTTTAAGTAGCAAGTTAGTTAGAAAATTATCTTTTAATCATTAATTTGATAAAGCTGAAATAATATAAAAGTGGTAATTGTTTGATTAAATAGGAATTATTGTCTCTGTGGGTACGATATCTAAACTTATCAGTATATTACTTGTTGACCATGTACACTTGCGTGTAGCGCGTATAGATTTTACCCAACACCCATCAGCTGAAAGAGCAAGTCTAAGGCGTCTAGGGTCTTTACCAAACTCCAGCCACTTATCATACACTAGCTTCCAAGATGGTGAATTTGATGGATGACGCATATGACCATCACTCATTTTATTATTAGCATGCCAAGTCAACTCTTAAATGTCTTGCTAGGATAGGTGGAAAGTACCACAACACCTTCGCAGACACCCCTTCTCTTACATGCTCATTCTTATCTATCTTCCACCTTGAGAGACAATATTTTGGGCAATTAGTTTCCTGGTCAAATTCCTTTCTATACAAGTTGCAGTGATTAGGGCAAGCATATATTTTCTCATAATCCATTCCTAAGGCATGTAAAGTCTTCTTTGCCTCGTACAAGGAGCAAGATAATTGAATACCTTCTAGAAGAAGTTTAGTCAAAAAAATCAAGTGATCTGTGAAACCAACATCACTCAACCTATGCTTCGCTTTCAAATTATAGAGTCTAACAAGTGCAGCTAACTTACTAAATTTACAACCAGGGTACAAGGGCTCATCTCCATCCCCAATCACATTAAGAAACTCACACGGATTATTTGAGAAATCCCCAAAAGCATATTATCCATATCTATTATTCCAGAGACAACCTTGTTTAGTAGTGCCTACAAAAGGTTCATTTGCATCTGCATCTGACATATTAGGTTCTCCAAGCCATATCCAAGCTTGATAACTAGTATCAACACCATTAAAATACAAGTGATCCCTTATAATTCCAACACCGAATTGTAAAATGTTTCCACATTTCACGGAAGGGCAATGAATAAGATTCATATTTCTCACGTTATCTACCGCAAACCTCAAGAATTCATCAACGCCTAGTTCATACTCTCGTGACCTTCTATCAGCAGACATCCATGACTTATCCATCTTAAAAAAATAAAACATGTCATATAGAGTCCAACACTAAATATAAAACAAAACACATCAAAGCCTATATAAAGCATATAATAACAGTCAATACAAAATAGGTTGCAGTTTTATATATGATTATGTCAAAAATTTGATTAATAGTACATAATCGAGAGTCCCAAAATAGCATTATACTATGTTAACCAGCTTATACTCAAGGTGTAGACACTCAAAATTTTGCATTTTTGTTACTAACCATGCAGGAGGGAAAAAATATCTTTTATATTTTGAAAACAACCCTAGAAATCTATAATCACAATCAAACCCCCGAAAAAAGTCTTGAAAAACATCAAATCAACCTCAGAGAAAACCCTAAGGGAAGACAGCTACAGCTGCATCAAGTCTGGAGACAACCCCAGAAGGGCAAAAGGGTAATTTTTCCAACTCAACATTAATACTGATCAAACCACTATAAATAAGGTCGTACAGAGCCATTACAGTAATCCCGAGTGCCAACTGCGGCAACCAGCTCAACAGACTAACTACGAAGATGTGAAGATCTGGTCATGGACATATCTTCCCAGATTCAGAAAAGGTCAAGCCCCATGTCATTGTGTATCTCTCGGAAAGAGCTTTTCGGAAAGGTATGGCACGCCTCCATCGGATTCCCGTATTGCAAGTTATGAAGGTTCACGTAGACTGCACAATGATCGAGGTGCAAGTACTTTGAGGCAGCAGAGCCCACCAGGCCAAGTCGCAGATCTACATACAGCTGCCGTAGGTACACTCATTGCAGGTCGAGCCTATAAATACCCCCTCCCTCTTAGCTTCTAAGAGAATATTTGTGACACCCCCAAATTCGGATCGCCACTTGGTCACTCAAATTCGGTTTGTCACGTTCTAAGATCTGACACCACAATAAATATTACAACTAAATATCGCATCGCAAAGCGGAATAATACACAACTAATACCGAATAGATTACATTTAATTAATATAATTTATTCACGTCCCAAGGTCTCGTAACTTAAACATCGATTACACAGCTTAAACATACCTTAAGCATATATAAACCTAACTAATACATAATAACATAAGTTCTTGTTACATCATAAATCCTACATAAATAAAGCTACTCAGTAGCCTTTCCCTTGCCCTTTTCTGTGCTCGAGGGTCCGCACTGCTCTGCCTTAACTTAAATATTTTAGGGAAAGCAAGAATAAGCACAAATTGCCCAGCAAGTAATATACAATATGGGTGAGTAATATAGTTTTAGAATCCCAAAAGAGTATAACAAGATGTGATAGTTTCAAAAAAAAATAAGAAATATCAACAGTTCTCAATAATAGTCGCTAAGGACAGAAAGATATCAATAAGCTTCAATGCTAAATCAATTCAAGATTTTAAAATAATCGGACACTGAGCAGTCACTAAGAACTATGAACTCTTACTAGAATTAACAGTAATATACTGAAAATCCAATAAAACAAGTACAACAGGAGATCAGCCTAAAGTACCCTACGGTATGCATATCGTTCAATCGTACTAAATTGTGCGCACATCGGTCTCCCGACAAATATATTTTTCCTTCAAAGAAGGTTGTTCATCTCAGTCAAACACATGATCCCGCACCAATCAATTGGTTTGGGTCACTTTTCAATAATATAAGTCTAGCCGAATCAAATGGCATAGATCACAACAATTATAAGTTCAATCTCAAGATTTAAAGTTCGAAGAATATAAATCGACTTTTATCTTATCCATGAAGTATATAATTCATAATATCTGGATTTCAATCTCAAAAGCTTACTTGTATGTCAATAATATCGCAAGCTAAATGAATGTTCAATAAAGAGTAGAGTTAGGAACTTGTTTATAACGTTCCTCGAATAACGTAAACCCAAAGATAGGATATTTGCCTTATGCATAGTTTATCCATGAAAAGTAAATCAACACTTTTGAATCTCTATCGTAATATAGTTACGTATATATATGATATCCATTAGTCATATATTATAGCTTCATATCTTATCTTGGACATACAATCCACATATAAGTTAAGTCTTTAACCTTACTATACAGTCATACCATATATAGTATCATATTTAATTCACAAGTCTCGACTAATATACTTTTATCCTTAACGTTCCTCTTTTTTAGTTAAACACACTCTCATATCATTATTATCACATAAGACCATAATCAATACTAAATATATGTTATTTCAGTGAGTTATGGTATTTCAATAAGTTAGACGTCAAAAATCAAATTCAAGTTTCAACATATGATATCTCATAACATATATGCATATTAAAGGATGCCTTTATGCTCCTCAAGTCCATCTAAGTTCTCTTTTTTCATGATATGGCTCTAAGTTAACACTTTTGACAACTTACGGTCATTCAAGGTCATGAAAATCACAAAGTCTAACATGCTTACTTTTTAAACATGGAAGGTATTCGTATATCTTGTATTAGGCATACTCATGAATATTCATATTGCATACACGTAACTATCATTGTTATTAGTTTGAAAGCATACTTCATTTAAGCTAAACTTAGTTTCACGACACCTAATAATGGCATATATACACGTATGACGTTAATGAGGTTAAGAGTGCAATCAAACACGTCCATATATTTCAGAATTTAAACCTCAATGTAACATGTTAATGCTCATGTGCAAAGCTTATACTTTCGTTAGTAGAGTCTAACATGTTCATGCTATATTATAAAATCCATATACATAAGTCAACGTGTCTTAAAAGCATCTTCAAACATGCTAAAAATATCAGAATTTAGAATCTTAATATAACACGTCAAAGTCCCCGTTTAAAGCTTACATTCTTGTTAGTAACGTTCACTAATGAGTCCATCATGTGCATGTTATACCATAAAACATATGCGTATAAGTTAACGGGTTATCCATGCATCTCTAAACCATACTACTATGCTCACAAGATCAGAATATCCTCATGGTTATAGCATGTCAAAGTTTGTTTTCAAAACTTCCATTTTCGTTAGGAATGTGTACTAGTGAGGTTCACATGTTCATATTACCTTACGGAACCTATGTACATAAGTTAATATGTCTCTTATGCATTTCTAAACTATACTAACATGTATCAAAAGTCAGAACATCAATATAAGGCTAACATATCAAAGTTCCTCTTTTCATAACTTTAAGTTCCTTTTGAATTACTCAAGCTTTGGTAAGTGTTTTCATGAATGGCCACATAAACTAACAAGTCAGGGACTAAAATAGGCCTAAATACGTTACATTAGCATGCTTTATAATTCAGATAGCCTAACCAAGCCATCAACAAAATCTGCAGAGGGGCGCGGCCGCGCCCCATTTATACTAAAGAGACGCGCCGCCGCGCGGCTCTGTTTCCAGACCAGGAAATGTTCTGCTATTGCAGAGCTTCCAGCAACATTCAGTTCCTTTATACCATCATGCTTGTAAACAACCACATTACTTCTATATCATGCATACTAACTTAACTAACATGCCAGCATCCTTTCACATACTCAACTACAACTAACTCAAGCTAATTCCTATAAATTGAATTTCAAGTGGGTTTAAGCATTATACCTTTCTAGCTTCAAATTGCACAAGGCTTGCTCAATTTTCAGAGTATACACTCACAACACCCTCTCTATATCACTTAACAATTAATCTAGCAAAATGAAATAAGAAGAGGAGTGCTCAATTTATAGGAAGTTCACTAACCATGTAAAGCCATTGTCCAAGAATTGAAACCAAGAGATATAAGAAGAGTTCATGGGATATTCAAGAGTTGGTTCAATAGTGTTCTAACCACCACCTCAACCCATTCCCTTGGTCATCATCACCATCATTGCTAGCTAGATTGAGGAATTTGAGAGATGAAGGGGATAGGCTAGCCTTTTTGTATTACACGTGAATGAGGAAATGAAGAGTGACTCTCTTTTAGGGAAAAGTAATACTCAGCATTCTAGCAATGAAGGAAATACCATATATTATACACTTAACATACATATATGTTTACCTTGGCTTAAATTCATTTAGGGCATACATGGGTCTAAAATGTTACAACAACATTACATGGTAGCACATTGAGGTACATGTATACACATTAATATATAATCCATGTACATTTTAATAATGTCAAATTATGAGTTAGTGGCATAATACATTAGTACAAACTTTATTATTCCAATTATGTAACTTATTGAAATAATTATTGTTATTACATACTTTAATTTAATATACCATATAGTATTCATTAAAGTACTATAGCTACCACATGGTCACATAAGCAATTTTATTACTCTTACAATATAGTTTCTATATTGCATATTCTTACTAAAGTGTCACACTATACTTTATATAACATAGTTTGGTCCCATATGGTATAATGTACATATCACATGTATTCTCATAAGTCCAACCATGTGACTCACTTCTTTTATAATATAGTTTATATACATTACATAGTCTTACTAAGGTGTCACACTACATGACTTTATATAATATAGTTGTAGTGAGACTTTATACTTTAACACATACTTGAACAAACATTTATCTTCTAGTATTAATCAAATATTTATTCATTAATATGTCATTACTCATACTAATCTTTAATTAACAATATATTATTGATTAATCATCCACTCATTAATTATTTATTTACTTAATTCCTCATAATTCTCATCACTATGCCACACAAGGCCTTTCATCGAGTTTATTATAAACCCCATATTTTCTCAATCGTCTTAAATATTCAATTTAATATAATTGAGTTAACTCATCTCATGACACAAAATATTTATATTCAAATAAATATTCATTCCCATTAATATATTCATTTATTAATATTCAGAAATTCTCGAGTATTACAAGATTAGGCAGAGAAGAGAGAGAGAAAGAGGCCAGTAGAGAGAGAATCAGTCAGAAGGAGCTCGAATCTTACTTCGATTTATGTAAAACTTCTTTATAAACACTCTTACACATTTATACTACAAATATCAAATTTTAACCGGTGGAAACAAATTTTTAAGGTGCCAAAAGTCGTTCGATAGCCATTCTCGGGCCATATTGTAAGATTTCGTCAGATCTGCTTTCTTCGCTTGCTCTAACATATATATATATAAGTGCTATATATATAGTTAGTAGTTAATATTGGTCAGGTCTAACTTTTTAACCATTCATTTCATGTAAATAGTTAATATTTATGCTTTATTGACTAGATCTGTACTAGATCTAGCCAGATCTAGCTTTTAACCGGTTCAAAAGTTGGGAGAGTTAAACTTGGAAGCTAGAATGGCTAAGATCTATACAAATGTAGTTTTCTTTCTGGATTTTATAAATATTTAGCAACCACGTGACACTAGATCTGTATCTAGAGAAAACTGCAAGCTATGGGCTACTCATTTACGAGGATTTTATTGATAAATCATTCGTCCAGCGATGTCTAGAGTAGATATATATGTCATTGCAATATATTCATTATGCAGACTGTTTATATGATATTATATGAGCCTAGGAGCTACAGGATCTACGATTTAATCAATGAATCTAGATCCGATTCTTGTGATGTATTTTTTTGAGTTGTACAGTTAGCTTGAAAATCTTTGTACCTGTAAATCCAGCCCCTTAAAACTGTTATACCGGTTTAAAGCCTCGAAATATTGAAAACTGTGGTTTGTGGTGCTCGGGCATACTTCGATGGCTTTCATGCCCAAAAAGAGCTCGACACTTATATATATATATATATATATATATATAATATTTATATATTATCAAAGATTCTTCGCAGCTTAATAAAATCAAATAAAGTCGAATATGGAATAAAATAGAAGTATCAAATGGCTTCAATTCCTATGAGAGCGAAAGGGTTTGAAAACCTCTTTTCAAAACATCACTTTCATATAATTGCTTAAAATGAACTTTTCAATAAATCAAACCTTTCATATATAGTCCAATGAAGCACAACACTACTTTCAAAACAACACATTTCAAGCACATTTAACTGCATCACACACACACACACACTTCACATGTTTAGGGAATAAAAAGACGCGGTAATCGTGTTTCACAGAAATCGGGGGGTGCCTAACACATTCCCTTCTCTTAAGCAAGCCCCCGAACTCTATGAATCTCGGGTTTCAGACCAAATTAAACGGAGTCACATATTGGGCCATATTGTAAAATCTCTCAAAATCCGATTGAGTTGGTACAACCATTGAAACTCATACCAGCTGGCGGCTTTTTCTAATTCGGCCCAATCATATAAAATCAATATTTTCAAAATCATCAGCATATATGTCGGTCTTTTCCTAAAATCTCACCCTTTAAGCAAGATAACTTAAATCACATAGCAAAATATAAAGGGTAAGAAACAAACATAGGAATTGAATTTTCCCGGCGTCGACAGGTGGTGACTCCGCTGGGGACAGTAGAGGGCTGAAGCGGCATTTCAATATTTTTAATTCCCTTTTTATCTATATGTGTGTGAATGCTATCTTTATATTGAATGGATGTGAATGAATGCTTTATTTACAATGCTTTATATTAGTGCTTCGCACAATGTCATCATCACATACGGTGAGGCGTGATGTATGTGAATGTATGTTGTGTCATTCCTCCACCATAAGACGAACCCGTTGGTGGCTGATTACTAGACTCAAGAGGAGACTAATCCTGTGAGGCTCAAGAAAGGCGCCACTCAAATCCGCTCTAATTGAAAGACCGGATTAATTTCCCTTCTAGTAAATTATCATGATCTGGGAACCCTCATGCGAAAAATCCCGTGAGAGTAAACCTAAGATAGGTCAGCCTCTGATAAACCAAATGTGAAGGGAAGTATCTTCATACCTTCCCTCTTTCAATACATGTCCACTTTAAACCCTATCAAATATTAAATGTTGTAAAAGTTAATTCTTTTCAAATTCATTGTCAAATATCAAATCCTGTCATCTTATCATGTCATCAAAACAACTGACCTCTGTTTTGCAGGAAAACATTAAAAACCCCCTAAAAACTGACACGTTGTATAACATGCATCCTGTTAATACTTATCAAGACTAAACTACCTACTTTTATTGTAGGCAAGATTGGTCCCATTACCATATCCAAATCTATGAAGGCACAAAGCCTATCCACTAACATGGATGAGAGTACCCAACAGGGGTCAGGTTTCGTGTCTCGAGAAGAGTTCGAAGGACTTAGAAATCAGATAGCAGAATAAGCTGTCTTCCTAAAAGAACAAAATAAAGGTACTCAGGGTCAACAAATACCCACTCAACCAGAGTCCTCCGCACAAGATGGCAGACAGGGTACTGACAAGAAAAATGAAGCACAGATACCTGAACCCCATTTTAATGAAAAACCCAACAAAACCACTAAAATCACCAATCTCAAGGAAGATCAAGAAACTGGTGATATCAGAAAAAAAAAAGTCCAACGAAGTGAAGAAACCATCCGGTCAATCAAAGGTACTAGAGCATATGGGAGTGTTAACTACTCAGACCTCTGCATCTTTCCAGGGGCCTGTTATCCAAACAAGTTCCAAGTCCCGAATTTTGAAAAGTATGACGGATTGGGAGATCCTTACACTCATTTGAAAGTATACATTGGAGAAATCGGATCCTATGCCGAGGACGAGAAGCTGAGAGTGCAGTTATTTCAAAAAAGCCTGACCGGAGAAGCAAGAGCCTGGTACGCTCGACTGGACAACTCCAAAATTCATAGCTGGGAAGAGCTAGCCCATACCTTCCTAAATCAATACAGCTTCTAGTCACAAATGACCCCAGATCGATATCAAGTAACAAAATTTAAAAAGAAAAATAGTGAATCTTTCCGTGAATATGCCCAAAGGTGGAGACGTCTGGCAGCACAAGTCATTCCACTAATGTCAAAAACTGAGATAGTGATGACATTCATTGATATACAGGAAGCTCCATTCTATGAAAGGCTCCTAGCAGGCATAGGAAAACCATTCTTAGAGATGATTAAACATGAAGAAATGGCTGAAATAGGGTTGAAGTCCAGAAAGATTAAAGACCTTACTGCTTTGGAAGCCGTAGATGAGCACATTCAGATCAAAAATTATGAGAATAATCCTCGGAGAGTTCATAAGAAGAAGGAAGAAGATGTATCCTTGATACTCCAGGTTCAATCTCAGAGAGGCAATCAAAACCTGCCCATTCAGAGGAAATTTTTTTACCATTTCCAGACATCTGTACAATCTCCAAATCCTCCATTTCAAAAAGGCGAAGAGGTCAGACATTGAAAAATATTTACACTCTTGGGGGACTCACTTAAGAATGTGCTAGAGCTTCTGACATTATAGAAGAAAATTGCTCAGCTCCTTCCCCCAGCTTATCCGAGTGGGAAGAATTTTGAACTAAGCAAAAAATGTGCTTACTATTATGGGGCTCCTGACCAAGATACCCAAAAATGTTGGTCTATAAAGCACAAAATCCAAGATATGATAGATTGTGGTGAAATTATGGTGACAACACAAGAGAAACCACATGTTCAAGATAACCCTTTGCCTCAATACAATGAGGAGGGAGTCAAAATGATCAGTATGGGGAGCGGAGAAGGTTCCAAGTACCTCAAATACGTAAGGGACTCTTCCCAAACAAACAAAGATAGCTCTGATAATTGGGGATATTTGAAAAGTCGCTCTCTGATAGAACAAAAAATGAAGTCTATCTAGGAACAAATTGGTCAACTGGTAGAACTGATGGTATACCAACACCAAGTTACTCTACAGTTGATAACTTAGGTCAACCAGCGGAGAACAAATCCTCCTACGCCTAAAATTCTCCAATTGCAAAGAAGGATCATAATCGGTTCCATAAACATAAAACCTGGGAAGACAAAGTTACCAGGAAGAAAGATTTCGAGCTCATAGAGAGTTTGCCTTAAAGAGAAAATTCACTTCTTTGAATCAGCCTATGGAAAAAATTCTTTAGATGTTGATTAACGAGGGAAAATTCATAGAGTTGTTACCCCCAGTGGACCCTCGATCAAGGAAGTTCAATTCCTCTAAGATATATTAATATCATTCCAACACTCCTAGTCATGATACAAAAGAGTGTTGGGGACTTCGGCACTTAATTCAAAACCTGATTGAAAGCGGTGAACTGCTAAAAGTGAGTCAGGATAATATCTTTCCTGATGAAGAAGTGATATTTCCTCCCATGACATGGAGTTTGAAAGAAATTGTGGCAAACATTTCCTGTGAAAAGGGACATCGTTGCAATACCCCTGACAATTCAAGGAAATGGGGACAGAGGAGGAAAGAATCCTGTGAAAGTGGCTGCACTAGAACCACTGATGTTGCCATTCAGACCATAATATCCCTTAATCAGCCTAAAAAAAGTCTCATGGAACTATGGGGAGAATGGGGGATCAAAATTAAATCACACTATTGTTATATCAAAGGAAAACTCGTTGTATCTACCTCTGCGAGTAATACAGCCAGTTACTAACACCTAAGAGTAGAGTGCCCAAGAAGAAAATTGAAGAATTCCTCAGTAAAATGGGGTATAATGAAGCTAAGGTGGTGCAAAGATTAAAAAAGGCACCCCGACAGATATCCATTATGGATTTGGTATTTTCTTTGGAAGATCATCGTGAAATCTTAATGCAAGTACTGGAAGAAGCGCATATGCCAAAAGCGGTGGATACAGAAAAGTTCCATCACTTGATAGATCACATCTTCAACATCAATGTGATATCTTTTACTGATGATGACATACCAGTAGAAGGGACTGGTTATTGCAAGTTATTGCATATAGTAGTGATATCCTCTAGATATGTGATAGGAGGCGTGTTGATAGATGAAGGATCTTCCCTGAACAACTGTCCCTATGACACTTTGGAAAGAATGAAGATCAATCCAAGTCGAATCCGGAAGAGTCATGTAGTCATAAGAGCCTTCGATGGGTTACGACGAGATGTTGTAGGAGAAATAGAACTTCCACTGGAAATTCCCACATACTTTCTACATATCCTTCCAAGTGTTGAACATCACCACAGGATATAATTTACTGTTGGGAAGACCGTGGATCCATATGGCAGGAGCAGTCCCGTCCACCCTTCATCAACAGTTAAAATACATCAGTAATGGAAATCTGGTAATTATTAATGCCGAACCAGAGTATCCAATCCATGTACAAGGGGATATGCCTTTGATCAGCCTCAATGAAGGAGTTGAACCTGCTAGTTTTTAAGCCTTTTAAGCGAGTAACACTCACTCCCAGCCTATGAGGGCCCTAACTTTAAAGCCAAGAATTCCTTCTGAAGTAATATCCGTCGGTCAAGAAATGATATCCCTAGGTTTCTGTCCTGGCAAAGGGCTAGGGAAAAATCAACAAGGGATCAAAAATCCAGTTCAAATACCTAGCCAATCAGGGAAGGCTAGATTAGGCTATTCCTATGGATCAAATCATAAGAACCCGCATAAATATCAGCCAGTTCATTTATCCACCTTTCTGCTACCTTATCTCACTAAGGCAGGATTCTGGAAACCAACGAGGAAAATCCCTGCTTCTTTGTCCAGTATATTGATTCCTAAGGTTAAGCCGGTCAGTGAGAAAGAAATCCAGATTCCTACTAAGGACATGAAGGATAGGAATGATAAGTTCCTACAAAAAATACAAGATTGGTTTGCAAAGATGTTCTTCCTAGCACATACTAAGGGTATGAACAATGATATCCCAGATGATGATTATCCAGAAGACCAACCCATGATCCCTTGCATAAACTGGGCTAAGGTTGATATTCCAAAGAAAGACACTGACCCTGAGGTGAATTCAGTTCTGGTCATCATCAAAGAGGAGGAGGATAGCAGAAACCCCTTCATCGCAACTGTCATTAATGACCTGGCCCTAGACATCTAGTGTAGCATTCCTTGCATCAGTCAAAAAAGATAAAATGGCAAAAAGTCCATCTGCCCTAAAGTGTAGATACTATTTACTGCTTGCTTTTGTTGCGTAGTGCTAGCAGTTACTTTTGTCATGCTTTTACTAATGCTTTGTATGATTAAACAGTTTCATATATTAAGTGAAAGCATTCTATTTTCAGGACTCAAAATTTTGATTTGTTTAGCCTTGCTGATGAATTGCCAAGTTTTAATAGTGACTATGACTTTGATGCAGAGTTGGACTTTGACTTGATGGGGATTGATCAAGAGTAGATAGATGACTATGAGGTGTCTGAGGAGATCAAAGAATGGGTCAAAGACAAGCCCAAACCAAACCTCGATCAAACCACCACTATCAATATCGGAACCTCAGAAAACCCAAAAGAAATCCAAATAGGCAATGCCCTCACCCCAAACCAAATAAAAGACCTGATTGACCTCCTAACTTAGTTCAAAGATGTGTTTGCATGGTCACATGAAGACATGATCGACTTGTCTACTGATATTATCATTCATTGACTGCCCATTAAAGATGGATTCAAGTCAGCCAAACAGAAACTCAAGAGACTAAAACCTGAGTGGAGCCTTAAGGCCAAAGAAGAAACTATCAAGTAATTCAAAGCAGGCATTATCATGGTATCAACCTACCCTAAATGGATGTCCAATATAGTTCTTATGCCTAAGCCCAGAGGGAAGGTACGAGTATGTGTGGATTACCGAGATTTAAACAAAGCCTGTCTCAATGACCAACTTAGAATTTTAAATAACTGTCATGTTATCCGGAAATGTTTTAAGAAGAAAAAAAAAGTGTTATTTTGTTATTCATAGTACTTCATAACTATTTGTTCAGTTATTGAAGATAAATCATATGATTCTGGATTTAAGGGTGTCACACTAGCCAATGCTTGGTTCGGGGGTATATAATTTTTTTGGACAACAATTGTTTAAATTTTATTTTTGTTCTATTATCAAAACTATGTCGATAAAACGGTAATTATTATTATCCTAAGTCATTTTGGGAAGTGTTATCTACCGAACAGACGAGTCAATATTGTGTCATTTTGGGAAAACTGAACGGACGCCCTAAAACTACGTTGTTTTTGCCTGAACGGATGCGCCTTTTCTCCTAAGCCTAAAAACTATGTCATTTTTGTTTTGCTGAGCCTAAAACTACATCATTTTTGGCCCGAACGGACGTGCCCTTTCTGCTAAAGCCAAAAATTACGTCATTTTTGGCTAATAGTGTCTTTTCAGGGGGGTTGTGTCCCTTTTGATGGGTCACTAATCCGTCCCATAAATAGATAGGAGGGGCAACCTTTCATTCATCCAATTCACAAGCATTCAAGCTTTATTAGTCATTCAAGTCTTTATTTGTTCATCAATATTTAATAATTATTTTAGAGAGAGAGTCGGAGCATTTATTTTGGTTCGCTGAGTATACTATTTGTAGTGCTACTATAGTATACGTTGTCATTGTATCCTGGGAGAAAAGGGTTATCGATTCTGAGCACCGTAAGGAGGACATAATTATCTTAATGACATAGTATCAAGTACTAGCCTTGTCAAATTAACTTCTGCTTATTTGAGATAAGTTTATATATATACACACATATATATATATGGGCAATGATCCATAATATTTATTTTTTATGGATCAAAAATTAACAAATACCATCTCTACCTTCCGTTGCAATAATCAATGGCCTAGATTAAAAATGAGTTAAAGTCGTTCGCTAGAAATTCTAGAGTACTGAATAACTACGCATTTAGGACACTTATACCCCCACTCACCCAAACAGTCAAGCATAAACTCATTGACTACAATAACAATTTAGTTATACCCCCACTCACCCGAACAGTCAAACACAAACTTATTGATTACAACAGCAGTTTGGTGTTTTGGGTTTTGTCACCGATTAAGTTCCACTCGATTTGGGATGGGCTGGGATTTTTCGTTTTCATATCATTCTGATTTGGGGATGGTTTTTATTTCATTGGAGGATCTACTGGTAATGGGCCCTCTATTTTTTGATGCAAATTAGACCCGTGTGCTTCCCGTTCTGGGCATTATGTTAAGTTTATTGATTATCCTTCTAATGTTCATACTTTGGATTCTTGATTTCAGCCATATGTGGGCACTTTTTTGGGTTGTTATGGTGATTTATTGCGGTAATGTATTGCAGTACTTTCTACTAAAAGTCATGTGTTTCCAGTGACTTCATCGCCTGATATCGTGGGGGGTCTGTCAGTGGTTGGTTTTGTGAGTGGTTTTCTCTTTTCAAGTTGCTGCCCCTTGTTTTCAACTGGCTTTGTCTATCCATGTGGGATGTGCAACGGCTGATTGCATCAAAGGTCATAATCTAATGTTGGAGAAAGCAATGGGGTCCCATATGCTGCTAGAAATTATGAGTATAATGGTCTAAAAATTATATTAATCCATTCCGCTAGTTATTCTAGCGGACGGCGAGCCCAATGTTTTAATCTCATCCCTTCATAATTGTAATGGAAGGTAGAGATAATTGTAATTGTTTTAAATCCGTTTGGCCAAACAAGCCTTAGGACTTTTTAAATTCCAATTGTGTAACCTATGTATTAAGCACAATTATTATAATTATTATGGTAATTATGTGTTATAAGTTATAAGTTATAAACTCTATATTTATTTTTATACTTATAATATATGTATATTATATTACATATATATACGTTAGTTTAGAAGTTAGAAGAGTTAGAGAAAATAGTCATTGTTAACAAAGAAGAGAAAAATATAGAGAGAAAACACTATGTGATTTTTACAAAGAAAATTGAGAGGAGTTTGGTGATTCTAAGAATCAAAAGGGGGATTATCAGAGCTATTCTCACCATCTAACGAAGCTTAATCAAGGATTGAAGGTAGTAATTCACCTCTTGTTCTTAGTTTCCTTTTAATTCGAGTTTCATAGATAATTGGAATTATAATCGATGATTTGGTTAATTACATGTTATATGAATTGATAGATGTTGTAATCCATTAATTCGAGTGCTATAAGAGATTTTTAGGAATCAAAGTATTGTAAAAACAAGTTTTACATGAAGAATTATGTTCTTATGAGTTTTTACTATATTGGTTGATTTTAGAATAAAAATTGATGATGTAGTATGTATTAATATGCAAAATTGAAAGATGTTCATGATACTATCTTCAATAACAAAAATAATGCATGTATTATGATTGGAATCGGTTGAGAATTGAAATTTTGGTGAATTATTTTGTTAAAAGTATAAGTTTTATAAAAATAGTAATTTACAATGAACTAACTTGAAAAATAGTTTTTTAAATATCAAAATTAGTGTTTGGTTGTGATAAGTTATGTAAATTGATCATAGATTATAATAATATATCAAGAAACGAACAAAACATGATTTGAATCATGTGATTTGGGTTAAAAACGAACTCACAATGTTAATTTTCGTCAAGAACGTTTAAAATGGTATTTTCTTCATAATCATGAAATTAGGTGTTTTGATTATTTGTTGTGGTGTTATTGTATGTTAAAATCATGTTAGAAGTGTGAGATTTTGTTTGTATAAAGTTTCATGTACATTGTGTTAGTTAAAATCGAACTTTGGTGCGAAGAAATAAGCCAAATTGGCTTATTTCTCTGCAAGTTCGTGAGCCAGGGAACCCAACAGCAGGGGGTCCCCACCCCAGCGGGGCTTTTGGCCTAGAAACTCCAGCCCCAGCGGGGCTACAAGCTGTCCGGAGTGGTTTAAGTAGTGTAATGCAAAACTGCTTTGACCTCCTGTAGTAAAACGGCCATAACTGTTTCATACAAACTCCGATTGAGGAGATTCAAGATGATTCAGAACGAGCACGAGTAGACCTACTACTTTAGTTCTTTAACTTTTTCAATTTGAGGTCGTTAGCAGGGGTCAAAATGGTCATCTTTGTGACTGATGCGTATTCGGAGGCAACCGAAGGGCGTCGGACATGCACATACGCAAGTATAGTGCTGTCGACGATAATAAATGTTGTTCTAAATTATAAAACATGAATGTTAGTAAATATAATGATGCTTAACATTAATAAATAATGTATTAGATAAGTTATATAAGCACACTAAGCATACACAAGAGAGACGAATCGGGAGTGTGACGAATGAACGTCGAAACGCCGTGACAAGTGTTAATGTACGTAAAAAGTGTTTCAATTCAACTGAAATGAACACTATAAGATATGGAAGGGGGTTAATATAAAACCAATAAAGAGTCTTAGCAAGAATTAAACACTTGAATGAACTTCGAGTATGACTAATAAGAAATATAGTGAGATATAAATTGAAAGTTAACACAAGCTAATTGAACATTGTGTATTAATTAACAGGAAGGATTATGAGATGTATAGTAAAATTACATTACAACTACTATACGTTGTTATGTGAATAATAGTTGATGTGCATGATTATATAATTGTGTAGGGCACGTGAAGTGCAGATAGCTGTAAGCTGTTAAACTGTTATTGGTAAACAACGATCAAGGCAAGTCTTTCAGTTCATATTTTCTACGTGAACTTGATGATGAACTGTTTTAAATTGTTTTGCAAAGAGCACGATATGTTATATGTTGCAAGCATGAAATGTCAAAGTCAATTTATGACTACATTGATTGACTAAAGAATGTTGATCAAGTAAGGAACTCAATCTTTATATTTGTTATCTGAATTAAAGCATGTATGCCATGTTACTTTGATGATTATGAGATGTATGTTGAGCATGTTATTATATGCTATGTGATGCATGAAAACTGTTAGGTCTTGCTGAGCTGTCGAGCTCACTCTTGCAAATAACCACTTTTGCAGGTCAAGGATGCAAGGTAATGATGCGTGCTAATTGAATGTTAAGATCAATAGCAATACAATAAATTATTTATTCTAGATGAGTAATGTGTTTGTTTTGGATGTATTATACTTGTTAAAGTTGTAAAGTTGAGCTATTCGATGTATAGTGGATATTACTTGTGATGTAATACTTTGTATAGTAACTTAGAGGAAGCAATTCATGTAATAGAATTGAATCAAAGACAAGTAATGATAAAGGTTGAGATTCAGGGCAATAAAGAAAGATTGTATAAAAGTTTTAAATATTCTGCATTTTTAGTGATTTTAATATCGAATAATGATGTAAAGATAGATTAAAGTTATATTGTTAACGATCGAGAATAAGAATTATATTGTAAGAATTTTTGGGAAAACAGTTTTAAAAACTCTTTTTATTCTTTTAATAAATCCTTTAACACATCTTTTTAATGCTATACTTTAATTAATTAAATCTTAACATTCTAATTTAATTAATTAAAAGTTAACATCAATTAATTACATAACAATTGCCACATAACAATTATAATTTCTCGCTAATTATAATTTTATGTAACAATTACCACATAACTTCATCTAATTTAATTATCTCAATTAAATTAAAACTAAAACATAAAATCATTACATATTAATTAAATTAAATATTAAATAATTATTTAATTAATATAATACACTTAATTACATTACTCTATATTAATCACATAATTATTTATTTAACTCAATAAATAATTCAATTAAAATATTAATTTTAATTCAATAAATATTAAAATTAATATTTAAAATTCTCTTCACATCAATTCACATATTTCACAATATAGGACACGTATACACATACTCAAACTCAAAACATCAGATAATAAGAATTTTATTTATTAAATTCTCATTTATAAATTCTTAAAAAAAATCCGGGATGTCACATCAGAACCTCGGAAACAACCCCTGGAGCGGCAAAATGGTCATTTTACCAACTTGAAGCCAATCCGATCAAAATCAAACCGAATTCATGCAATGAAGATCAGAAAGAGCCATAACATTGATCCCGAGTGAAAACAGCACAATACAACTCAACGAACAAACTGCGTAGAAACGAAGATCTGGTTATAAACTCGTCTTTTTGGACTCGAAAAAGGTTAAGTCCCATGTCATTGTGATGCTCTTGGAAAGAGCTTTCCGGAAAGGTATAGCACGCCTCAAACGGACGCTCTGATCAAAAGTTAGAAAGTTTCGAACCTGACATCGCGTTGCTCAGAGTGCACGTACCTCGAGACGACAGGACCCACCAAGTGAGGCCCACCCTGGTGAGCCGCAGGTAGACCCGCAGCTATCGCGGGTAGACTCGCTACCATTGGGTTTTTAAATATAAGACCCCTCATTGCCAAAAAAAGAAGAAAAATACTCTAAAACTTCGCCCATTTCGTTTCTTAGCCCGACTTCTAGTACTCCAAACTTTGATTTTATTACTCTAACACGTAGGTCTACTCATATACTACAACATACCAAAAATTAACTTGTGGAAACGTCTATTTGAAGCTTACGAAGTGGAAAAAAGCCCGTGTAGCAGTCCATTGTAAGTATTTTTACGATCAGAACTCGTTTCTTACTTCATTGCGTATTTATACACGTGCACGTAAAGTTTTATCTCCTGATTTCACCCGGAACTTGGTTCCGTGGCCGTTTTTGCGTACTTTTTAGTATATTTTAGTACATATATACATTTTTTTTGCATTTGCACAGCCTGGATTGACGATCTGTGACTTTTACTCGCTTTTATGTATATATATACATATATGTACTAACTTGCATGGCCTAGATCGCTGATTCGTGGCCTTTTTAAAATTAATTATGCATATATTTAACTATATATATACTAATTTTCAATTATGTTAAGCCCGGATTGTAAATCCGTGACAGTTACTACTTTTATATATATAACTATATATATAAATCTTTCTGACTTCGTTTGGCCTGGATTGCTAATTCGTGGCCTTTCTTGCTTTAATATATATATACTAATGGTATATATTAACATTTATATTTCAGTTTGGCCTGGATTGGAAATCTATGGCCTTTTTATCGCTTTTATATATACATATATGTATATATATTTACATTCTATCAAGCTTGGATTATTCCGTGGCTCTTTAACAGCTTTTATATATATATATATATATATATATATATATTTACATTTTGTCAAGTCTGGATTATTCTGTGGCTTTTTTACAACTTTTATTAATATATATATATATATATATATATATATATATATATATATATATATATATATTTATATTTCTGTCCCGGCCTGGGATTGAAAATCTGTCGCCCTTTATAGCTTATATATATATATATATATATATATATATATATTTACATTTTTTGTTCGGGCCTGTGATTGGAAATCCATCGCCCTTTATAGCTTTTATATATATATATATAATTACATATATATATTATTTATTCATTGTGATTAAATATCTGTTTCAATTATTCATTTGATATGAATTTGTTTTAATATAAATTTGGTGGTTTAGATTTCTTTAAATCTAGCCCTTTCTACCTTTCAAACGGTTCAAAATAGGTCTAACCGAAACCGGGAAGCTAGAATGGCTAATATTTACTTAAATTTAGCTTTCTTTCTAGTTTTGTTAAATATGAAAACAACCTCGCGACCCTCAGATTTCTATCTAGTGAGAACGCTAAGCTTTGGCTACGCACATGCCAGGATTTAACTGATGAATCCTTGCGTGTTTGCGACGTCTGGATGTAAATATACATTTTCTGTAAATATCTGTGTTGTGCAGGTTTTCTTGGCCTCCTTCTGTGAGCCTAGGAATCGTGGGATTTATGATCAAACTAATCAGAATCTTATTCCCAGGATGGACAAACTCCATATTACAAATGTACCCTACCAGTTTTTCTGTAAAAATGTACATCTGAAAAACCTTAAAACGGTTATCCGGGCTTAAGGTCTCAAACATAATGAAAGATGGTTTGTCGTGCTAGAGTCACTCCTAAGGTTGTCATGCCCATGAGAAGACCGGCACTTGTATATATTTTGTGATCGAGGATGTTTTGCAGCCCGACAATCACCATCCAAATCGAGCCAAAGGCTAAAAAGAATAAAAATAGAAGTATCAACATGCTTCAATTCCTACGTGATTGTAAGGGTTTGAAAACCAACCTTTTCAAAACATCATTTTCATTGTCTTGTCTAAAAAGGACTTTTGCAAATCAAATCAAACCGTTCGTATATAGGTTCAACGAAGCATAACAATACTTTCTAGTCAAACAAACAAAGGCCCAAATTCTTCCAGCATCCACACACACATTGCAAATAAAAAGGAAAATATTGAAAAGATGCGGTACCGTGTTTCACGGGAGTTGGGGGGGTGCCTAACACCTTCCCCCCACTTAACCAAGCCCCCGAACTTAAGAATTTCGATTTCTAGATCAAGTTTCGATAGTGTCCAGTAATTGGGCCTACTTGCAAACAAAAATCAGTTGGGTTGGTACAACCATTGCAAATCTTCCAATTGGCGACTCTGTAAACCTTACAAATCGTCGACATGATACATGTTGGCCTTTTCCTAAAAAACTTCACCCTTTATAAAACAGATGAAACAAAAGAGGATAGAAAACAACAAAACTTAGGAAGAGAGAAAAATCGGGTCCAAAGAGCTGACCGGATTTTTTCCCGACGTCGATAATGCTTAGTTATCAATACATACAAGAAAAAGAAGAATATGAAATTTATACCCTTGTAGATCGAGCTTCCACAGGTACGAGTTCTACTCCAACTTGAATCCACGAGATTGGTTACTTTCTTTGATCAACGCAAGCCACCCAAGCATTTGGCCTCTTGAGGTGATCCACCATAGAAGAAAAAGAACCAAGAAAGTGGGTGTTTGGCTAACCCTAATTTTATCTCTATAGAATATCTGAACTCTTGCAACTCACCAAAAAGTGTGTAACGTGTGTCCTTGTTCTATAATCCTAAACTATTTAGGATTAGGGTTTCATAATAATTAATTAAACCCTTTTAATTAAGTAGGCTTCCCAATCCTATTGGGAATAATTAAACACTTTTAAGTAATAAGCCTCCTAAACTTATTAGGAATATATATATATATATATATATATATATATGAGAGAGAGTATCTTATTAATTAATTCCCAAACTCCTTTAAGAATTATATAATAATAATAATAATAATAATAAGACTCCTCTTATTAATTTATATTTAATATTTTCAAAATATTAAATAATAAATATTAAATTCAATTTATTCTATCACCATTGATTAAATTAAATATACTTAACTTATTATTATAATTATGCCATTAGCTTCTTTAATAATTATTCTTTCTTTTATGGCGTGACCCTTTAGGTTCTCCATATTAAATCGGTTGTGAATAAATCAATTAAAACAATTCTAATATTATTTAAATAAATAAATTAAACTAATAATTCATTTAAATAAATAACATTTATTCTACAATAACGGTAAGCCCCCTTAGCGATCAACGACTTTCCAGATAATATAGATTTCAACATTAATCATAAAAGAACATGTGAGAAAATAGTTACCGTACAATTCATTCCTTCCACCATACAATGTCCCAATTAAATATAAGACATGAATTTACTATCAACTTATTTTATTTAATTATATTTATTTCGATTCTAAAATGCACAACACCAAATAATGCAAATTAGAAACTACTTTCTAATTTTATTCTGCCTTGGCTAAGGACTACTAGGTTGTCATTTATCGAATCACATAGGACATTCTCTTCTTTTACTAGAAGTGGTAGACACTTTATTGATCATTCATTATCTCCATGTATAAATCATTATCCACAATCATACCCTTTAATATACCCTTAGAGTCTTAAGGGACATGTCAAAATATAATTCATCATACACAAGATACTATGATGATCTCAAGTCTAAGGATTATTTATACTACTATCACTTAAAGAATTCCTATTGATAAGTAAGTAAAACTCCATTAGGTATTCCTTAGTGAGCCACGTTTAGTGAACTTATTCTCTAATAAGCACCTACATACTTGCTTTAGTGTCTCCACGCAAATGATTATAAGATCGATCATCCTCATCCAATGAGCAAGCAACGTATGTACCAATCTATCCGGATTCACTACTCTTCTTTTTAGTAATCCAACGATTGGGAACTATTTTAGTTTTAAGTTATCTTAGAATTTAGATCTCATTAGCTTGATCATCATCATGATTCTAAAAGCATTGCTTAAAACTATAGGTTTATCACATATTATAAAAATAACACCATGTAGATAAATTAAACGCCTTTAATTAAATACTTTTATTAATAAATGAATAAAATTGTTATAAAGTAAACGCTTTATCATCAAACATGATTGGCTTGTGTGCAATAACTTTCACCAGACCAATTAAACGAAGTCACATATTGGGCCATATTGCAAAAACCTTTCAAAATCCGGTTGAGTTGATACAACCATTTAAACTCATACCAATTGGTGACTCTGTCTATTTCGGCCCAATCTTTAAAATCAATCTTTTCAAATCGTCGACATTGTATGTCAGTCTTTCCAAAAAACCTTAACCTTTAAAGAAAGATAAAATTAACATAGAGAAATCTAAAGGGTAGAGAACGCGATTGGAAAAATTCCTGGCATCAACAGGTGGCTACTCTGCTGGGGACAGTAGAGGGCTTAAGCCGCATTTCAATCTTTTCAATTCCTTTTTTATCTGCATGTGTGTGAATGTTGTCTTTACATTGAATGGATGTGAATGAATGTTTATTTACAGCGCTTTATATTAGTGCTTCGCACAATGTCATCATTACATACGGTGAGACGAGATGTATATAAATGTATGTTGTGTGATTCCTCCATCAAGAGGCGAACCTGTCAGTGGCTGATTACTGGACTCAAAAGAAGCATAATCCCGCGAGGCTCAGGAAAGGAGCCACTCAGATACTCTCCAATTGAAAGATCGAATTAACTCCCCATCTAGTAGATTGCGATAATCTGGGAACCTTCATGCCGAAAAGCCTGTGAGAGTAACCTAAGATAGGTCAGCCTCTGATAAACCAAACACGAAGGGAAGACTCTTCATGCCTTTCCCTTTCAATTCCATGTCAAAATGCCAATTCCTATCAAATATTAAATGTTAATTCCATGTTAGATATTGAATCCTATTATAAATGTCATGTAATCCTGTTAGCAAAACAACTGACCTTTGTTTTGCAGGAAAGCATTAAAACTAACACATTGCACAGCGTACATACCGTTAGTGTCTATCGGGACTAAACTACCTACCTTTTGTAGGCAAGATTGGTTCTATTACCATATCCAAGTCTAAAAAGGCACAAAGCCCATTTACCGATATGGTTGAAAGTGCCTTCTTTGAATCCGTTCCAGTGTCCCGAGATGAATTCGAGGCACTCAAAAAGCAAATAACAGAGATGGCTAGCCTGTTAAAAGAATAACTTAAAACCACTCAGGAACTAAAAAGTTATACTCAACCAGAATCCTCTGCGCAAGGAGGCGGTCAAACTCTGAGCAATGTCAATGATGCCCAAATTCCCACTCCGGTGTTCCAACTTGGTAACCAGACTGACAAAGGTACTGCAATCGGTGGATAGACCGAAGAAACCCTGTTTGTCCCCGATGATAAAGAGACCGAGAAAATTAAGAAGAAAGTAACATTAATGGAAGAAGCCATCTGGTCTATTAAGGGGACAAGGACACACGGTAGTATCAATTATTCTAATATCTGGATCTTTCCCAAAGCCAGATACCCAGAGAAGTTCTAGGTCCCAAATTTTGAAAAGTACAATGGAGCAGGCGATCCTTATACCTATCTAAAGGTATACATCAGAGAACTCGAATCCTATATAGAGGACGAGAAATTAAGAATGCAGCTATTCCAGAAAAGCCTAACGGGGGAGGCTAAGACATGGTACGACCGACTCGACAATTAAAAAATCCATAGCTGGGAAGAACTGGCCCACGCCTTCCTAAATTAGTACAATTTCAGTCACAAATGGTACCGAATCGATATCAGGTGACTAAAAATAAGAAGCAGAATACTGAGTCTTTTCGAGAATACGCTCAAAGATGGAGACGTTTGGCAACACAGGTCAGCCCACCTATGTCAGAAACTTAAATGGTGATGACTTTCACAGACATCCAAGAGGCACCTTACTATGAGATGATCCTAGCAGGAATAGGCAAGCCAATCTCGTAGATGATTAAACATGGTGAAATGGCAGAGATGGGCCTAAAAGCGAGCAAGATTAAAGATCTCACAGCCTTTGAAACAGTCGCCGAGCATATACAGTGTGATAACTATGCGAGCAGTCCCAAGAAAATACCCAAGAAAGGTGATGAAGATGTATCCCTCGTTTTATAGGGGCAAGCTAGAAGACTCAACCATAGTCCCCCCATTTGGAAGAAGGAAGGCAATCTGTCATTTCAACAACATACATCATTCAACCAATGCCAGGACATAAAGAGAAAATTTAAAAGAATGGAAAATCGGGTATTCACTCCACTAGGCGATTCCCTGGAAAACATAATAGAGTTATTAATCAACCATAAGAAAATTACTAAATTGGCACCACCCCTTGATCCAAAAATCAAAAGATACAATCCAAACCAGAGATGTGCTTATCATTCAAGGTCCCCGGGACACAATACACAAGATTGTTGGTCCTGAAAGCATAAAATCCAAAATTTGATCGAAAGTGGCGATGTTGTGATCCAATGACCTGACCAGCCAAATGCCAACACCAAACTTCTGTTGTAACATGATACAGAGGGAGTGAATATGATTACGTCAGGAAGCGGTGAAATGCATTCAAATCATAAGTACATGCGAAGGATGGAGGAATACCCCCAAAGGAGAAGAACAAATGTCCTATAGTAGGAAAATTCGGAGGAACGCATGACAGTAAGTAAAAAATTAGAGACAATCCAGCATCAAGTAACTTTGGTGGCCAATCTGGTAGTGCGCCAATATCAGATTACAAGGCAACTTTTCACTCAATTATCAGAAAATCAAGAGAAAGAAGAGGTTAACCATAATGCAAGCCTATATCCCTCCAAGATCAGCCAGCTAAATGAAGAAGATCAAAGCAGGCTGAAATGGCAAGAAAAGTGGAATGATAAAATTCCTAAATGATCTCGACAGCAAAAAAATCACTCGGAGGAATGCGAAATCTCAAAGAAGAAAGATCAAACAACATCCACCAGAGACCAAAAATTCACTCCTCTGAAAAAATTAAAGGAAGAGATGCTACACTTTCTGATAAACAAAGGAAAGATTACCGAGTTGCTACCTCCCATAGATCCCGGGGCAAAGAGTTAGGATCCCACCATGATATGTCTCTACCATTCTAACTCACTTTGACAAGCGACTGAGGAATGTTGGTCTCTGCGGTCTAAAATCTAGAATCTCATTGAGAATGGAGACTGAAGATAGAAATCCCCATGATCGAAAAAGGCGAAAGAGAAATAAAGAGTGTAAGAGGTCCACTCGAGACATACAGTTCAAAGGAAGTAACGGTTATAAACACCAATCCTGGTAGAACACAAGGTGAACTGATCATAATGAGGGGAGTGGCAAAGGAAACAAGATAGTCCCCTAAGGAAAATCCTCCGCAACTGTCAAACATTCTGTTGCCAAAAGTTAGAAACCACATTCTTGATTTTACCCTCCTGGATAATGAGGAGGAAATATTGATCCTTCCTAATATAGAAAAAGCCAAAAAGGGAAGTTCCTTGCAAGAAATACAACAACAGTTCGAGAGGGATTTCATAGTTAAATCCTCTCAAGCTCA
The DNA here is from genome assembly GCA_020205555.1 of Panax stipuleanatus. NCBI lineage: Eukaryota > Viridiplantae > Streptophyta > Magnoliopsida > Apiales > Araliaceae > Panax > Panax stipuleanatus. The sequence goes on along the minus strand of CM035124.1, from coordinate 121,694,585 downwards.
TAAAAAAGATGAAGGATCAAATGAAGAAAAAGGTGGTGAGGTTGTTGGGGAAGCCAACCCATCGAGAAATCTAGAGTTCATCCTTTTTTGCGACGGGTCCAGTTTGAGCCTCCTTAAGGGATATGCTAAATCAGGAAACGATCAAGTTATGGCTATGGTTGAAGATATTCATAACCAGAAGGTAACCTCTAGCACAAGCCTCGAAGGCAACATAACCACTGACAACTGGACTATCAGGCCTCAGCTAGCCAAGAAGACGGAGATCCAGAGGATAAAGTTGCGAGTTCCAGGAGATATGGGACGGTATCACTTTCTTAACATTATGTATTTTACTTTCCATGTTAAAAAAAAGAGAAATAAAAAAAAGTCAAAATATCAAAAAAATCAAACCAATCAAAACTAGTCAGTTTGAGCCTAAACTACGAAAGCCCTGATCTCCCTCCAGCCACAAGAGTACGTAGGCAGCCATCTATGGTGCGGTCTAACCCTCAAAAGAAACATCTAAACCCAAACTCTAACCCAAATATAAATTTAAAGACCAGTCTCAAGACACCAAAATCAAACCTAAAAACCCTACACCCAAGAAAAACCATTAAGGTCAGCGACCCATATTGAGAAGACCCAACGGCACCTCAATGTCATTCCATCAAATCTGGCATAAGTCCCAAAAAGGAAGAGACAGCGACACATTAAGACAGTCAGTCACAGGGATGATATAGCAATCATCCTAAGATACGACCCGTCAGCAACTCGTCAACCCATGAAATACGAGAAGACTTGATCTCATTTGACCTACAGAAGCACATGGGCTACCATCGTGGCAAAGTCTATCTCATACCCGACGACTTGTTCCCTGAGGAAAAGGTCATAGATTAAACCTCACAGATCAAACCAAATTTGGTTAACGCCATCACATCACCAACCAAGCTGAGCTCTTAGGTCCAATTCATTGGAGTCTGAAGGCCTCTCGACATCAATCATCAAATTTGAAACAACAACACAACGATATATTAAGCATGATCATCAGCAAGGACCTTTAAAGAGCTGACACCCTCAATCTGAAACCTTCATCAAATTAGAAGAAGAAAATCATCATAGCCAATTGCACCTACAAGTCAAAACGAGGATTGGGGCAAACCAAATGTCAAAGATCCACTACCGGTTCACCATGTGGGTCATGAGGTAAAAGACTCGTACAATATCAACATCTTATCAACCCATCTGTCAAACATACAACAAAGCAACTACCCTAGACGACAAGCAAGACTAGGGCAATTTTAGAATCAACGACCACCCGATATTGGGACCCTTACAACAAATAAGACAGGGGCAATTTTGGAAGCAGAGACAACTCAACCACTGGGGCATTCATCGACCATCCTAAAAAGGAAAATACACCTGTCAGCACCATCAGCATGGCCCGTCATCATCAAAGGGACCCTCATATCATTTCACTAGCGATCCGGTATAATCAATCGATCTTTTTCGATAATAATTTTCTTAGAATACAGCTATCCACATATGAGGTACGACTCTTTCATCTCTATATGTGCTTTTAATCTTCATTTACATGTATTAGCGATAATATACATGTTAAGTTTAGCTAAATCTTGCATTAGAATCTTAAAAAAAGGTTTTAAAAAGGAGATTTTATTTAACTTGTTATAAATTGGATTAATTCTGATAAGCATTTGCGGAGCAAGAATCACGGGAACGATCAAAATATTAAAAATTTTCAAAATTCTAGTTCAAAGTGCTGTTTGGAGTAGAATTGACCTCATATTGCACTTTGCAATTACCTCAACTCTTAGTTATGGGGTATGAGCTATGGCAATAGCAATGACAATTAATGAGCAGATAAAAGATACGTAGCCATACTAATGTCTGGATTTGTGGCCTGGGTTACTCGAGTAATTAATCCCGAGGGGTGTCTTTACACCTGGTACCCTCAAGTCATCTAGTTTGGGAGTCACCAGCCCAACGCTCGCTACATAGTTAGCTTGGAGCCTAAGAAAAAGAGCATTACAAGAAGAAGAATGCAAAACCTAAGCAGATCCGAATCATGGCCTAGGTTACTCGAGTAATTAAGCCCAAGTGGTGTCTTTACACATAGTGCCCTAAAACCATCTAGTTTGGGAGTCATCGGCCCAACACTTACTACATGGGTAACTTAGAGCCTAAGAAAATGAATCTGGCACAAGCTCAAGTGAGGAGCAAATAGAGTAGACCGCCTAACTCATCTCGAAGTGTGGCCTTTATTACTTTAGCCAATATACCTGAAAGGGTGTCATAACACCTAATTCCCTAAAGCCGTCTGGTTTAGGAGTCATTGGTCCAAAACTCGTTAAATAGGTAACCCTGAATAGCCTAAGAAAATGAGACAAGCTAAGCAAGGAAAGTAGAAAAAAGAAAGAATTATAAGATGAAAAAGAAATGATATAGAAGTCATGGAAAAGAAAACCCCTGCTAAGGGTTGCGTCACTCATAGTACACGTGTCATATGAAGTCAATTCTACAAAGAGCGGTGCCTAAAGCAAAGATGAAATATCTTACCCGTGCATAATGACCATGGATGCTTAAAAGTTTTCTTGCAATTTCATAACTTGTTAAATGAAAATTTTGTTAAAATAAATAATTAAAGAGCTCTCCCTTTTTCATAATTAATGATCAAACCGTTGGCATCATTCCAGCGTAGCATCGAAGAAGGATTCGGTGATGTAAGCCGTTGAACACTAATTCAATGAAGATATCGGGATATATGATATTGTAAACTATTGGCATCAATCCAGCGTGGCATCGAAGAAGGATTTAGTGCGGTAAGCCATTGAACATTACTTCAGCGAGGATATCGGGATATTTGATATTGCAAACCATTGGAGTCAGCCCAGCGTAAGCATAAGCATCAACCTAATGGAAATCAAACCGTTGGTGTCAGCCCCAATATAGGCATCATAAAGGTCTGGTGGTTTCAGCCAATTAAAGTATCCTGAGCTGGAATATTAAGAACATCCGGGATATGAACATCTCAGTTAATCTTCATCAAACAAGCTCAGGAATGTCCAGTGGTGGAAGTTGTTGATGTCAGTCCCCAACAAAGGCAACGTTAAATTCTAAAGGTATGTGATACATGACTTGATTTACGATTTGCGAAGTGCGATTTACGAAATGCGAAGTGCAAGGTGCGAGGTGCAAACTGCGATGTGTTAAAGTGCAATTTGCGAAGTACAATTTGGGATTTGTGAAGTGCGAGGTGCGAATTGTGTTGTCCGATTTGCGAAGTACGAAGTGCGAGGTGCGCATTTTGATGTGTGATTTGCGAAGTGCGATTTGCGAAGTGCGATTTGCAAAAGTGTTTTGACACTCATCATACCATTCATTGCATTGCATTATTAAATTAATCTTGTCATATTTCAAGTGTCTAGTAGTCTTTATCATGTTCATTCCATTATATTGCATAAACATGATAAAGAGGGCTTCTGTAGACACTCAAAATTTTGCTTTCCTTGGACTAACTATGCAGGAGGGCAAAAGTGTCATTTTACACCCCTAAAGACAACCTCAGAGAACTACCACATCAAATCAAACCCCGGGGATAGCCCATGGGACATCAAATCAACCTCAAAGACCACATTGAGGAAGAATAGATTTGGCAGCATTCAAGCCCCGGAGACAACCCCAAGACATAGTTAAAAGCCACCTCAACCCTAGAGACAACCCCGGGAGGGAAAATAGGGAATGTTGATAACACAACATAAGCAAACAACCGTCCAGCAGTAGGCCGGGTAACCAAAAAAGCCATCACAGCAATCTCAAGTGCAAACTGCGCAAGATAACTCAACGGACTGTCTGCGAAGACTTGGAGATGCTATTCTAGTCATGGACCCATCTTCCCAAATTCAGAAAAGAGCAAGACCAATTTCATTGAGTAGCTATCGGAAAAAACTTTCCATAATGGTATGGCACATCTCCATCGAATTCCCGAATTGCAAGTTATAGATGTTTCAGCAGACAGCGCGTCGCTCGAAGGGAACGGACTTTGAGATAGCGGGACCCACTGGGCCCTTTTGTAAGTACACTTGTGGAAGCCGCAGGTCTACCTGTGGAAGCTTGGGTCTAGATATATCAGCCCCATCAGCTCATAAGAGAAGATTTAGAGAGAGAGAAGGGCCAGAAGAGAGAAAAATCTGACAGTTTGAAAGAGAAATAGCTCAAATCTTGCTTCAATCTTTGTAAATCTCAATTGTAAACACTCATATACATATAAACTTCCACATAGCAAGTTTTAACTGGTGGAAATTGAGTTTAAAGGCGCCAAAAGCAGTTCTTTAGAAAATCTCGTGCTAGACTGTAAGATCTCTTTAAATATGTGCTTATTTCTTGCTTTACTATATATATAAGTGTTATATATATATAAGTGTTATATATATATATATATATATATATATATATATATCTTAGTTGATATTGTATAGATCTATCTTTTTAACCATTTATTTTGTGTAAATAGTCAGTATTTAAAGTGTATTAACTAGATCGATACTAGATTTAGCCAAATCTAGCATTTAACCGGTTCAAAAGTTATAAAACTTGAACCTTTTAAGCTAGACTGGCTAAGATCTAGATACATCTAGTTTACTTTCTAGTTTTTTTGTAAATATTTAGCAACTAAATGACCCTAGATCATTATCTAGAGGAAACTGGAAGCTTATTTACTCGTATACAAGGATTTAACCGATAAATCACTTGTTTAGCGAAGTTTAGAAGTCTGTATATGCTTTGTTTCAATATATGCATTGTGCAAGCTTGGAAATGATGTTACATGAGCCTTGGATTTATAGGATCGAAGATCCAATCCACGGTCTATATCCAATTCCCGCGATGGACTTGTTTATGTTGTACAGCTAGCTTGCAATCCATTATACAAGTAAATCTTAGGCCTTAAACGATATCCGAATTTAAGGCCCCAATATAGTGAAAATGATATATGTGGTGCTCGGGTTCACTTCGATGGCTTTCATGCCCATAAGGAGCCCGACCCTTGTAGATAATATTTTCAATACTGTCAAAGATGTTTCGTATCTTGAATAAAATCAAATAAAGCTGAATCCAGTTAAAATGGAAGTATCAAAGGGCCTCGATTCCTATTTGAGCGAAAAGGTTTGAAAACCAGATTTTAAAACATCACTTTCATATACTTAAACTGAAAAAATGAACTTTTGTGTAAATCAAACCCTTTTTACATACATCCAAAGAGGCACATCACTATTTTCAGATAAAACACGTAAGCAAATTTGCATATGTAAGCACACACACATTAAATTCATAGGGAATGAAAACGTAGCGGTAACCGTGTTTCACGGAAGTCGGGGGGTGCCTAACACCTTCCCCTCGCTAAAGAAAGCCCCCGGACTCTATGAATCTCGGTTTCAAGACCAATTAAATGGAGTCACATATTGGGCCATATTGCATAAACCTTTCAAAATTTGGTTCAGTTGGTACAACCATTTAAACTCATACCAACTAGCGGCTCTGTCTAATTCAGCCCAATCATTAAAATCAATCTTTTCAAATCGTCGACATTGTATGTCGGTCTTTCCAAAAAATCTCACCCTTTAAAGAAAGATAAAATCAACATAACGAAATCTAAAGTTAAAGAACGCGATAGGAAAAATTCCCGGTATCGACATCAACTCCACATAATTTTGGTGATTTGTCATTCTTTTTCACAAACAGTACGTGTGCCCCACCAAGGGTGAGACACTTGGTTGAATAAATTTCTTATCTAACAACTCTTGTAATTGCACCATCAATTCCTTCATTTATACCGGTTTCATCCTGTATGGAGCCTACGATATTAGCGGTGTTCTAGGGACTACATTAATCAAAAATTCAACCTTCCTATCTGGAAGAATTTCAGGGAGTTCCTCCAGAAATAAATTTGCAAATTCTTTCATTACAGGTATCTGACTTAAAATCTGGCTCCACTCATTGGGTATTTACTATGTAAGCTAAATACCCTACACATCCCTTTCTAAGCAGTTTTTTGGCTTGCATCATTTATTTAAAAAAAGACTGCCTAGGTGACCAATTCCCATGAAATACAACATTTGTCTGGTTTGGAGTCTGAAGGTTCACACACTTACTCTGACAATCGATAATAGCTACATGGTTATTCAACTAGTTCATCCACGTCAAATTCTCCCAATTGAATAGAGATTAGATCTACCAGAAATTTGTGTCCCCTAATCACTATACAACAATATTTATGTACATATTTAACATGGATTACTTCTTTGTTAGTAATTTCGACGCTCAAAGGGAATTCTAATGGTTCATAAGGTAAGCTCAGTCAATTTTTAAATTCATATGACATAAACAAACAGATAGCTCTAGAATCAAAAAGTATGTAAGCATTTATGGAATTTACTGGAATGATACATGACACCACGTCCCTTGATGCAACTGTCAACCTGGTGTAGTCGACTTGGTTATCATTAGTCTGTTGTTGTTCCTACTACCTCCCCTACCACCGTTCTCTTCTTTGGGCAATTTTATGGCTAGTGATCCAGGGCACCACATGAAACATCCATTCTTCTTTGGACTTGGGCAATTGGGAATAATGTGGCCCTCTTATCCATAGTTGTAGCATACATTCTTCCTTTTTAGGCACATTCCCATTTGATTCTTTTTGGTTTGCAGAAATAAGATCAAATCATACAATCATATTGAAATGCAACGAAAGCATTGCATAAAAGGAATTTAATTTTTTTTTACAATCTTATGAATCACCTTATGCAATATCATTAATTAAGGAATGATAAAAGATATGCATTAAAGATGAAACAGCTCTTTGATCAAATATTCAAGTTCCAATCCATTTCTCCTTCGAGATCTTTCCAATCCAATGGATCAAACGTTTGCTATAATAGTGTGAAACGTCTAAGAGGTGATCCACCAAGAGAATATTAATTGAAGATGTGAATTTAGATTCTACTAGATCTTGGGTGGCTAGATCTAATTCTCTCTATCCTAACTCCTTAAGGTTTTGAGAATACTTGCAAGAGAGATGCAAATATAGTATTAGTCTATTCCACAAATAAGACCCCTCTTATTTATAAACTAACCCTCTCCCATAAACCTTTTAGGAATTAGGGTTTTAATTTAATTCCCAATATAATTAGGAACTAAATAAATAAATAATAATAATAATAAGACTCTTCTTATTTATTTATAATAAGTATTGCTCCATATACTTAACTATAAATATTAAGTTATTTAATTTATTCCACTAATAAATTAAATATACTTAATTTATTATTATTAAGTCAATCACTTATTCAATTATATATTTCTAATTTTTATGGTGTGACCCTCTAGGTTTAATATTAAGCTAATAAATAGAATAACTAAATTAGAATCATTCTAATATTATTTATAATGAATTAAACTCCATTAATTCAATTATAAATAAATAATATTTATTCTAAATCATGAGTGACACCTTATAAATAATGTATCATGACTATCTGGATAATATGATTGTATTTGATTCTGGGCTCCGGTGAGATTCCATGGGCCAAAAGTTGCGCTCCGGCGCAGAGCTCTCTGCAAATATACGCTTAAGCGCCTTCTGGAACCGCCCCAGTGCAAACTTATCTGCCATATTCTGCCCCGGCGAATATTTTGTGAAGAAACTCTCTGCCCCAGCGGAGGTCCTTTTTCAGAGCCAGAGAAGAAGGAATCTCTCCCCAGCGGATTTGGCAAGGCAAAAATCTCGCCCCGGCGAGATTGTCGGGAAAAAGATAGCGATTTCTTATTTTTGGCAAGTTTTAGGAATACTTCTAATACGAATTGGATTGTAAATTTTTAGGTTTTCAGGGATTGTATTAGACTTTATAAAGACATGTAAGACTGATTATAAGGGGGGATCTCATACTTTGATATATCATCTTCTACATTCATCTAAACCATAGTTTTGGAGAATCAAGGCATGTCGAACTAATTTCTCAATTCAATTCTGAAGGGATGTTGAACCTTATTAGTATTTAACGATTTGATCAAGTTTACTTTATTTATTCCTTCGTATGTGGGATTTATTCTGATATCTGCATAAACTTTTATGTATCCTATTCAATTAACTAATTTGGTTTCTGCAGGATTAAATTAGTGAATTGATATCATCTGCTTGATTGAGATATATATTAAGCAAACGATGTATGTCTGATCATAAGTAGCAATTAATGATATTTGATTGTGGTAAAGCTTTTGAATATTATTAAGGTTTTCAAAAAATAAGTTAAATAATTCTTGATTGCGTAATTATTGCTTGGAACAATCTAATTCTCATTCTTCATGCTTCTATTGTATTAAATCTAGACTGATAGTTCTAGGTTGTATGATAGTTGGAATCTTTTGTTGGCGATCGTCGCAATAGATTACATATAAGGAGAATTTCAGATAATTAGCGATCGCGGTTATCTAGGGTTGTTAATCTCATTGAAGGATAAATATTATAAAAACTTTATTATTTCGTAATTGTGAAAAGGTGATACTGAACTGAAAAATTAAAGCTTTTTACTTATTGATATTTCTTTTAAATTCACTTTTGATAATTTAGATTTTCAAACCAAAACCCCCCCAATTCATTGGAAAATATAAAACATACACTCTCTATGGGATCGATCCTTTCTTGTTACTATACTAATTCTTTATTTAGTAGAATAGGAGTAAGGTTAATTTTGGAGTGCTAAACGACAGCTCCCAAATTTTGGCGTCATTGCTGGGGAGTGTTATTTGTTTTTATTTATTCATTGTTTTCTTTTATTTTTATTTTTATTTTTTGTTTATGCCTCGATCCTCACATTCTCTTAATTTGAAATTTGATCCAAAAATAGAGAGAACTGCACACATGCTTAGGAAGGAAGCTCGAAAATCCCAAAGTACACCTGCAGATTCCGACAAAGCTCCATCCCCAGGCCTCAAAATCGCACTCACAATACTTTCAGACCATTCCTCTAGCGAATCAAACGAGGAGATGGCGATGCCAAATAATAACAGGACTTTAAAGGAGTTGTCTACTCCTAATCTCACTCAACAATCTCTATACATTAAATATCCTACTTTAAATGCTATTAAAATCTGGACTAATTCACCTTTTGCCTACTTTTCGTGGTCTTACAGGTGAGGATCCTTACAAGCACTTAAAGGAGTTTCATATTGTGTGCTCAACCATGAAGCCACACGGGATTACGGAGGAGCAAATAAAGCTGAGAGCTTTCCCATTCTCAATGGTGGATTTAGCGAAAGATTGGTTGTATTATCTCCCCTGGGGATCGATACAATCGTGGAATGATATGAAATGGCTGTTCTTGGAGAAATACTTTCCTGCTTCCAGGGTAGCCAACATAAGGAAAAAAATTTGCGGATTCTGACAATTCAGTGGTGAAACATTGTATGATTACTGGGAGAGACTCAAACAGCTTTGCTCCAGCTGTCCACCCCACCAGATTGATGATCAACACCTTATCCAGTACTTTTATGAGGGACTTGTATCGATGGATAGGAGTATGATCGATGTTGCTAGTGGAGGAGCACTAGTAGATAAATCACCAGGGGGAACAAAGAATTTGATTGCAAACATGGCTGCCAATGCTCAACAATATGGCAGAGGGATTTATCATTCAGCACAAAGGGTAAATAAGGTAAGCACAACTAATTTAGAGTAACAGATTTCTGACTTAACTGTTGTGGTGAAACAATTAGCAATAGGTAACTTGCTGGTTGCAAACGGTTGCGAAATATGTTTAATGGCGGGGCACCCCACAGATTTATGCCTGACATTACAAGAGGAAGAGAATACACAGCAAGCTAATTCAGTGGGAAATTGCTAAGCACAGCCGCAGAGGAAAAAATATGACCCTTTTTCCAACACTTACAATCCAAATTGAAGGGATCGTCCCAATTTGAGTTATGGGGGTGCTAGGCCATAAGCACAAGGGTTCTGCCCAAGCAAACAATAATTTCAGCAAACGTAGCCACGGTGCCAACCCAAAATAGCAGCATAGGTAAATTCTGGAACATCCTTGGAGGACGTGTTCAAGGTATTCATGACACAAACACAACAGTTTTAACAAGAGAAGAGATCTTCCATCCACAGTTTGGATTCTCAAGGTTCAGGGAAGCTACCATCTCAAACTGTTGTGAACCCTAAGGAGAATGTCAGTGCTATAACCTTGCGGAGTGGGAAGCAGATACATACACCTACAGCCACAGTTGAGTTTGAGAAAGAGCAAGCTAAGGAGGAAACGGAAAAACCCAAGGTAAACCCTAACCCTCCTTGTCAGCTTAAAAATATTCCTCTTCCCTTTCCCCCCTAGAAATTATAGAACTTTAAAGAAAGACGAACAATAAAAAGAAATTCTGGAAACTTTTAGGAAAGTAGAAGTGAATATTCCATAACTTGATGTAATTAAACAAGTGCCACAATATGCAAAATTTTTAAAAGAATTATGCACTAATAAACGAAAATTGAAAAATGATGAAAAAGTCACAGTTGGGGAGAATGTATCAGCTGTTCTTCAAAGAAAAATGCCCTCTAAATGTAAAGACCCAGGCATGTTCACAATCCCATGCAAGATAGGAAACACTAGATTTAGGTGCTTTAATTAATGTGATGCCATTATCTGTTTATAAGTCTCTAAATCTAGGTCCTTTGAAGAATACTGGTGTGATTATTTAATTGGCAGATAGTACTAACACCTATCCTCGAGGGGTAGTTGAAGATGTCTTGGTGCAGGTGAACGAACTAATCTTTCCTGCAGATTTTTATATAGTGGATATAGAGGATGACACATCACCAAACCCATCCCACATCTTGTTAGGGAGACCATTCCTAAAGATAGCAAGAACTATGATTGATGTGCACAACGGGACCTTGGCAATGGAGTTTGATGGCAAAAAAATTCAATTTAATATCTATGATGCCATGAGGTACTCTAGTGATATTAGTCAGGTTTTTACTATTTATGTGTGTGGCTTTTTAGTGCAGGAAACTTTTGACCAAATTCATAGGGACAGTTTAGAGGTAGCTATTTCCATCAATTTGGACATGGATAGGGAATATGAAACTGAGCAAAATCAGGAATTGAAGGAAACTGTGGTTGCATTACATTCATTACCAAAATTCATAACTAAGTATGCAGTTCATTCAATTCAATTACATGTGTCCCATCAAAAATTATTACCATCTATTGTGCAAGCTCCAACCCTAGAATTAAAATAATTACCTGCACACTTGGAATATGCATATTTGGGGACTAATGATACATTACCTGTGATTATTGCTAGTAATCTAACTAAAGTGCAGGAAGAGAAGTTGCTGAGAGTCCTTAGGGACCATATCACAATCTTTGGTTGGACTATAGCAGACATAAAAGGTATTAGCCCTGCAATGTGCATGCATTGGATATTATTGTATGACGGAGCTAGACCCACGAGGGATGCACAAAGAAGATTGAACCCACCAATGATGGAGATAGTAAAGAAAGAGGTAATAAAATTTCTTGATGCATGAATAATCTACCCCATCTCTGACAGTCAATGGGTAAGTTCGGTACAGGTAGTTCCAAAAAAATCCAGAATCACAGTTGTCAAGAATGACAATAATGAGTTGGTGCCCACATGAATGCAAACAAGTTAGAGAGTGTGATGCAAGCAACTATGATGTCGACGCCATCTTGGGCCAAAGGATTGACAAAGCTATCCATGTCATCTACTATGCTTCTAGAACATTAAGTGCGGCTCAGATAAACTATTCCACAACTGAAAAAGAACTCTTATCTGTTGTATTTGCTTTAGATAAGTTTAGATCATATTTTCTTGGTACTAAAATGATAGTTTATCCTGACCATGCTACTCTCAGGTACTTGCTTACTAAGAAGGAGTCCAAACCTCGAATCATAAGGTGGATCTTATTGCTGTTAAAATTCAACTTGGAAATTAAAGATAAAAAAGGGTATGGATAACTTGGTAGCGGATCACTTGAGCAGAATTTTTAAAGAGGAAGAAGCACTACCATTATAAGATATATTTTTGGATGAGCATCTACTTTTTATTGGCAATACAACCCCCTAGTATGCAGACAATATCAATTATTTGGTAAGTGCGTATTTACTGGGTGAGTTTTCCAAATCCCAAAAAGAAAAGCTTAGGAGTGATGCAAAACATTATGTGTGGGATGACCCATATTTGTGGAAATTTTGTGTTGATCAGATAGTTCGACGTTGTGTACCTAATAATGAGTTCCAATCTATTCTAGCTTTTTGTCACTCTTATGCACTTGGAGGTCATTTTGGACCTAAAAGAACAGCACATAAAGTTTTAGAGAGTGGTTTATTTTGGCCTTCAATTTTTAAAGACTCGTATCTCTTTTGCAAATCATGTGAAAATTATCAAAGAACAGGAAATATATCACATAGACATCAAATGCCACAAAACTCTATTCTAATTGTTGAAATCTTTGATGTTTGGGGTATTGATTTTATGGGACCTTTTCTTGCTTTCTTTGGTAATGTTTACATCTTATTGGCGGTTGATTATGTTTCAAAAGGGGTGGAAGCTAAAGCCACCAGAACTGACGATTCTAAATGTAGACACTCAAAATTTTGCTTTCTTTATACAAACCTTGCAGAAGGGTAAAAGCTTAATTTTACTTCGGAGACAACCCCGAGGTAGGGCAAAAGTATTTGGTCACCCTGGAGACAACCCTGCGATTGATTCAAAGGTCCAACGATGTCCGAATATGTCGCAAATCGAACGAGGATCGCCAAGTTGAGACAGTGTCCACCGAAAACCACCTCAGTAAACCTCGAACTGCGTGACATTAAAGATAAACAAGCTAACTGCCGTTTGGAACCGGAAGATATATTTCACCTACCAGCATCATCTTCCCGGACCCTGATTCATTCAGACTCAATCTTACTCCGCCTCATTCCGCAAAGAATTTCCTAAAGTTCGGTCTGCGTAGGTGAACTTCCTCTGAAACGAGACCGAAGGAATACATTTCGAGACGGCGGGACCCGAGGGGCCCAGCCGCATGTATATATACGTCTGGCTCTTGCAGATTAAAAGAGCAATATAAACTCATTTAGAAAAGAGGGAGATATAGTTTTAGAGAGAGAAAGTCATTTTCTAGAGAGAGAACCCCTCGGGTTGGACTTATATACACCAACTTTGAGCTATTTTATCTTGTTTAGCATCTACTTGGAGTCCCTGAGAGTGTTCTAAGTTGATCCCAGGTGATAAAACGCTTATTCACGAGTTCCCCAAGGTGAAAAAAACGCTCTTTCTAGCTATGTTCTTTGTAAATTTTGTTCAATATACTAGATTGATGATATATATTATTTAAATTTAGTTAAACTTGTTGTTTTCTAAGTATATTGTGTAATAGTCGATAGATATTGTGTTTTTACCGGTTATATTGTGCATATCTTGTTGTAAATCAAGTCCGGAGGCTAGATCTAAGTCGAATCTAGCCTTTTGAGTGGTTATTAAGCATGAAGCTTTAACCTGTATACGATATCGGTTTAGATCCATGGTAGATCTATGAATTTATTGCTTTTAATCAGTCCCGGTTACCCCGTATAGCCCTAGATTCATGTCTAGAGGCGAAAGGGGTCCGAAATGGCCTGAAATGGTAATTTCAACCGATGAAATCATCTAATATCAAGTCTAGGACATTGTATATATATATTACCACATAAATAATGTGAGCCTAGGAATTCCGGTGTTGAGATCCCCGATTGGATCCCAACTTGATTCCCACGATGGACCGATTTTTGTGATGTAATGTTTAAATAACGCAAATATCATTGTATATGTAATATTTGGATCTTGAAGACGTACTCAAGGGGTTAGTCTTGAAAAGTCGGATTCAAGATCCTTTGATAGTGAAAACTTTAATTGTGGGTGCTCAGTTTCATCGAGATGGCTTACATGCCCGATGATGATCCGACCCTTTTTAGCGCTTTTTACATGCATATCATAAAAATGATTTCTAAAAAATCCACAAAGAGCTTTAAATGACAATAAAACGGTTGGGGATAGACATTAGATCATAAATGGAAGTATCAAAAGACCTCGATTCCTATTTGACGAAGGATTTAAAAACTTTGTTTTCAAAACATCATTCATATATATTGTGTTCTAAAAAATGAACTTTTATATAAATCAAATCCTTTGTGCGTAAGATTAAAGAGGTACAGCACTACTTTCATAATAATTACATATACTAAAAAATTAATAATGGAAGTATCAAAGATCCTTGATTACTATTCGAGCGAAAGATTTGAAAATCTTGTGTTTTTCCCAAAATATCATATGAAAAATATATTTTGTCCAAAAATGAACTTTTCCTAAATCAAACCCTTCGTACATAGGTGCAAAAGAGTAACGTCACTACTTTCAAATAACTCACAATGAGGCTTAGAATAAATCTTTTCAAATAAAACACACACACACTCACACACACACACACTTTATGCATAGGAAATCAATAAGATGCGGTACCGTATTTTCACGGGAGTCGGGTGTGCCAAACACCTTCCCCCCACTTAACCTAGCCCCCGAATTTCACGAATCTCGGGTTTCACACCAATCTTTTGGAGTCACATATTAGACCATATTGTGAAAACTATTAAAACTCGGATGAGTTAGTACATCCATTTAAACCATACCAACTGGTGGCTCTGTCTCATTCGGTCCAATCATAAATAAAAAAATTCATCCTTCGGACCAGTTTCATTCAAACAGTCAACACGAACAATCCAAAAAGAATTTTTGGGTGATTTAAATTTTTGTGTTTAGCTTACTTCCAGGGCTTTCTTTTGATATAAGACTCATCTCCTAACTCATTATACACAAGGAGATATGAATTTTATAAAAACATGGTAGCAAACTAATTTTGATGAAATTTTTAGATTTTATTTTTCATTTGATTTCTTAATTTCTCTCATTTGATTCATGTTTATGAAAATTTAATCCATCATAAATTAATAAGCATAACATATCCTCTTTTTATAAATTTCATAGAACTTAAAAACCATATATGAAAATCAAACATTATCAAAAGTTTTGAGTTTACCTTTCTTTGTTTTCATTTCTTCTTCATTCCTTTCTTTCCTTCTACTTTCTTTCTTTCTCTTTCTTTTCTCTCTTCTCTCTTTTCTCTTTATTTTCTTTCTTCTGAAGTTGGTTAAATGATATATACTTGTAAATGTTTTTGAGAAGTATGCTAGCAAGGAAGTATTATATAAGCTTGTTATTTAATTGGTGTAGCTTATAATTGTCCTTCAATTATCATCCGACCTTTCCCTAATAATTCATGTGTCTTCAATTCTCCCATGGTCCCTCCATTAGACCATTAAATCAACCAACCAATAGGAAAAGAGTTAGGTGAAAGAAATAAGGAAACTTTTGGATTTATAAGGAAATGAAGGAATTCTCCCTCAAGACCCGCATGCTTCCTCCTTTTGTCTCCAAAATAAAATCATCTCTCCTCCAAATTTATCCAAATTCAGCAGCCCTATTGGGCCCATGGAAATCATATTTAATTACTCCACATTTACTTATCCGTTTAATTGTCTGTTTGACCATTTATCAAATTAATATTTTATAATTTTAGAATAATAATTACAAATTAAATTATACATTTATTTCATAAAAGTCGGGATATTACAGAGAACCTCAGAATGCAATTATTCCAGAAAAAACCTTACCGATGAAGCCCTAACTTGGTACGCTCGAACAGATCATTCCAAAGTCTGAGGTTGGGAAGATTTGGCTCATGCGTTCCTCAACCAGTATAGCGTCCAATCCAAAATGGCACCTGGTCGCTACCAAGTTACCAAAGTCAAGAAACTGAGTAATGAGTCATTCAAAGAATATGCACAAAGGTGGAGGTGAATGGCGGCCCAAGTTAACCCACCAATGGATGAAAGTGAGATGGTGACAACTTTCATTGACATACAAGAAGCCCCTTTCTATGAGAGAGTCCTCGCCGGGTTAGGAAAATCCTTCTCCGAAATGATCAAACATGGAGAAATGGCAAAAATAGGTTTGAAGTCTGGAAAAATTAAAGATCTCACTGCCTTTGAAGCCGTAGCAGAGCACATATAGTCGGGAAACTATGTGAGTGCCCCCAAAAGAGTATCTAAAAGGAAGGAAGAAGATGTCTCTTTGATATTGCAAGGACAAGCTACCAATAAGAGCCCTAATCTGCCTATCCAGAAGCTGAACTCTCATCCTGTGAATTCTCAAAATCCTACAGCATTAAAGGTTGGGGAGAACAAGCAGAGAAGGATATTCACTCCTTTAGGGGACTCTTTGGAGAATACATTGGCGATGTTGATCGCCTAAAGAATATCGTTGAGCTAGCTCCACCTTCTGATCCAAATGGAAGGCAATTTGATCCCAGCAAGAAATGCGCTTACCATTCTAACTCATCGGGGCACGATACTCAGGAATGTTGGACTTTAAAACATAAGATTCAGAACTTGATTGACAATGGGGAGATCATAGTCAAAGAGCCAGAGCAGCCGAATGTCAACAATAACCCCTTGCCTCAGCATAATGCGGAAGGAATCAACATGATTAGTGCAGGAGGCAGGGAAAACCGCAAGTACTTGAGGAAGCTTGGGGAAGCACCCTCTGCGAATGACCTTGTAATTGGGGATACCCTGAAGAGAAGTATGGGGTGGAGAAAGACTTGGCCTCGATTAAGGTACGAGTTGATCAGTTGGCAGATCTAGTCGTATACCAACAACAGTTGACCCGAAAGCTAATAGACCAAGTCCTACCAAGGCCAACCGACACTATATCCGTCCAAGATGTCCCAATCTCAAGAAAGGATCGAATTCACTGTCAAGAGCAGAGCATATGGACAGAAAAAGATGGCTAGGGAAGCTAGAATTTAGCACCGACGAGAATTTGTAGCCAAACAAAAATTCGCCCCCTTGGGGCAGTCCAGAGAGGAAATTATGTGCACCTTGATCGAGGAAGGAAAGATCACAGAATTTTTTCCACCCCCAGATTCGCGATCAAAGTGTTTCGATCTTTCTAGGTCCTGCCTCTATCATTCAAATGCCCCTGGACATGCCACTGAGGAATGTTGGGCCCTGCGACACTTAATTCAGAATCTGATCGAATCAGGAGAGCTAGAACTAATGAGTAAAACTGAGATCTTCTCTAAAGAAGAGATAATATACCCTCGAGGGGTAAGGAATTTGGATGGAATGGTAACTGTTATCCTTTGCATAGAAGGAGCGTCTGGCTGACCCATCACCATAAAAGGATTATCTGAGCAGAGGAATAAGACTACTCTCGAGATACCAGCACCAAAACCCCTAATGTTGGCTCCTTAGCCTCAACTCCCAATTTTTAGCCCAAAGAAGGTACCATGGAATTATAGAGAAGGCATAAAATTGACACCCGATTGTACAGCTATCGTACCTAAGGAGAATCCACTTTACTTCATGGGGTGTTTATTGAAACCAGCGACCAAGATGTTGGGGAAGGTATCAACGAGAAAGATCAGAGAATTCCTCCTTAAGATGGGGCACAGTGAAGCAAGAATGGTGAAGCTGTTAGAGGCGGAACCACATCAAGTCTCTATTCTAGATTTAGTATTGGCTTCTGACGACCTTCGTCAAATTCTAATCCAAGTATTGGAGGAGGAACACCTGCCCAAAACCATTGATACTAAGAAATTCCAGCACCTGATCAGCCATGTATTGGACAGTAATGTGATATCATTTAAGATGATAATATACCGGCCGAGGGAACTAGGCATCGAAGACTATTGCATAGCGCTATCGTATCATCTGGATACGTGGTAGGAGGCGTGCTAATTGATGGCGGATCATCCTTGAACATCTATCCACGGGATACTCTGGATAAAATAAATGTCAACCCGAATCGGATTCAGGGAAGCCATGTAGTGGTATGAGCATTCAACGGATTAAGAAGGGATACAGTTGGGGAAATTGAATTTCCTGTAGAGATTAGCCCGTTCACCTTCAATATACCTTTCCAAATCCTGAAAATCATTACCGGATATAATTTGTTGCTGGGACGACCATGGATCCACATGGCTGGGGATGTTCCTTCAACTCTTCATCAGCAATTAAAATACATCATCAATGGCAATCTGGTCACTGTCAGTGCAAAACCTGATTATCCTATCCATAATCTAGGAGATATGCCTCTGATCAGCGTAAATGAGAGTATTGAGCCCGCCAATTTTTAAGCCTTTGAAGTAAGCAATCCAATGGGTGCGCCAGCATTAACTCCCCGGATATCTCCAGAAGTGATGGTAGTTGACCAAGAGATGTTTTCCAAAGGACATTGACTAGGCCAAGGATTGGGGAGAAATGGCCAGGAAATTAAGAACCCGATCCACATACCCACGCAGTAGGGAAGGGTTGGATTAGGATACTCTGGTGGATCCAAACATCGTAATCTTCATAAGCACATGTCAGTTAACCATCTGATTCATCTCAAGTCAGACCTCAGTGAAGGCAAATTTAAGGAGCCGTTGAAGAAGGTCCCCGTTATTATCTCAAACCTCCTGATCCCTAAAATCAATTAAAATAGATATAAGGAGATTGGTGATGAAGAGACTATTAAGGATACTGCCCGAATGGCCAAAGATAAGAAGTTTCTGTATGAGATTCAGTTATAATTTATTAGCAACTTTTTCCTTCCTAAAGATGACCTGAAGCAATCCAATGGGGCAGATCTGTCAAATGATTAACCCATCCCCCCGGTCCTTAACTGGGGATATGTGAACATCCCGAAGGAGGATCCAGGGACCGGTTCCAAATCAGTTATGGTCATCCTGGAAGATGCCGACAACTCCAGCAACACGTCTATCTCAACTATCCCCCAGCATCTAACTACCAGTAATTGGACGGTCACCCCTCAGATCGTCCGAAAAGGGTAAAACCAGAAAGTGATCCGTTGACAGGGAGCTTTACCTTTATATATTTATGTCTGTTTTATTTTATCTGCAACTTGTTATTGCCTGTTATCATATTAACTTCTGAATCCTTTTGTAATTGACAACCGTTTGTATATATTTAGCAATCAAGTTTTTTGTCTCAGGTTTCCAAATTTGAATATTTCTAGCCCTGTCCATGACTTTCCAAATTTGAATAATGATTACGATTTCAATATAGAATTGGACTTTGACTTGATGGGGATCGAGCAAGAGTAATTGGATGATGATGAGGTGCCCGAGGAAATCAAAGCATGGGTCGAAGATAAACCTAATCCCAACCTTGATCAAACCACCACCATAAATATCGGAACCCCTGACAATCCCCAAGAGATACAGATCGGAACCAACCTTCCCTCTAACCAAGAAAAAGAACTAATCCTAACCCAGTTCAAGGATGTTTTTGCCTGGTCTCATGAAGACATGATAGGTCTATCCACCGATATAGTTGTCCATCGACTACCAATTAAAGAAGGTTTCAAACTAGTTAAGTAGAAATTAAGAGAGTTGAAACCAGAATGGAGCCTGAAGGTCAAAGAAGAAATCATCAAATAGTTCAAAGCAGCAATCATTATGGTATCAGCATACCCTGAATGGTTGTCCAACGTAGTCCCAGTGCCAAAATTTAGGGGAAATGTGAGAGTATGTGTAGATTATTGAGATCTTAACATGGCCAGCCTTAAAGATGACTTCCCAGTGCCGTTCATCCACGTGTTAATTAACAATACAGCACAGTTCAAAATGTATTCTTTCGTCGATTGCTTTGCCGGATATCATCAGATTATGGTTGTTGAAGAAGACCGGGAAAAGACCTCCTTCATTACCCCTTAGGGAACATTCTGTTATTGAAGGCTAGCTTTTGGCCTTACCAATGCTGGTGCTACTTATCAGAGGGACATGATGACCTTATTTCATGATATGATGCATAAAGAGATCGAAGTGTATGTGGATAAAACCATCGTGAAGTCCAGAGAGGTCGATGACCATTGCACTCATCTTCAGAAGTTGTTTGAACGACTCCGCAAATTCAATTTGAAGTTAAATCCAGCGAAGTGTGCTTTTGGTGTGAAATTCGATAAACTGCTAGGATTTCTTGTGAGCAGCCGGGGTTGAGTTGGATCCTGCCAAGATCAAAGCCATTACTGAGATGCCCAAACCAAAGACCGAGAAGGAAATTCGAGGCTTCCTTGGAAGAATAAACTTCATCAACCGGTTCATATCGCAGTTGAAAGCAACCTGTGAACCCATTTTCAAATTGTTAAGAAAGAACTCTTCGGTAAAATGGAATGAAGACTACCGAAAAGCTTTCTGTACCATCCAGAAGAAGTTGATTGAATCACCTGTATTGGTACCCCCAAGGGATGGAATTCCATTATTCATGTATATCTCAGTCAATTCCAATGCTATGGGTTGCTTACTGGGGCAAAAGGATGATATGGGGAAAGAAAGGGCGATTTATTATCTCAATAAACATTTCAGCTGAGGAGAGCAGAAATACACTCTGATAGAAAGGACCTACTGTGCATTAGCTTGGGCAGCCACGAGATTACAGCATTACCGACACGGCCATACAACTTATCTCATCTCTAGGATGGATCTTTTGAAATACATCTTCAGCAAGACGATGTAGAATTGCTGATTATCCAAGTGGCAATTGATCCTCCAATAGTTCGACATCATCTATGTGACCCAAAAGTCCAACAAAGGGCAAGGAATTGCAAATCACCTATCGGTCGCACCAACAGGAGGTTATGAACCCTTGGAAACCTAATTCCCAGAGGAGGAAGTGATGACTATTCAACTGACCAGTAAAGAGGATAAAGGTCAATTCTGGAAAATGTATTTTGACGGCGCATCAAACACTGAAGGCGAGGGAGCCAGGGCAGTTTTGGTATCCATCACAGGAGATCAATACCATGTGGCAACCAAGTTTCATTTTAATAATTCCAACAATACCGCAGAATACGAAGGATGCATTGTGGGGTTAAAACTGGCTCAGTCCCTAGGAGTTAAACGATTAGCTGTGTTCAGAGATTCGAAACTGGTCATCAGACAGTCCACTGGGGCCTACACTACCAAGGAATTGCATCTCCTGCCATACCATCAGCATATTCTCAGATTAGCAAGAGAGTTTTAAGACATTGCTTTCATACATATTCTTCAGAACCGAAATGATTTCGCCGATGCATTGGCTACACTAGCTTCATTGGTGAACCTGTCAGCAAAGAGGGGAATGCCTATCATCACTTTCACTGTACAGAATGCACCGTCATATGGAAATAGTGTAGGGGAGATATTAGATGAGATAGAACCTAATGGACCACCTTGGTACCACCAAATTAAAGAATATTTGCGAGATCAATCAACTCCTGAAGGAATGAGTCAAGCCGTGAAGAAGTGAATACAGAAAATGGCCATGAATTTCTACCTAAGTGGCGATGCTCTCTACAAGAGAGACCCGGGCGTAGGCCTTCTGAGATGTCTAGACAGAGATCAGGCCCAGCGACTTATGAATGAAGTACATGGTGGGGTGTGCAGAACACATATGAGTGGACCCTTGCTTGCCAAGAAAGTTCTAAGGATGGGACATTACTGGATATCCCTCAAAGCATATTGCGACGATCATGTCAAGCGTTGTTATCAATGTCAGATCCATGCCAACATTATTCTTGCACCCCCAAATCAACTGCATTGCATGACATCACCATGGCCTTTTTTTATTTGGGGAATGGACGTGATAGGACCTGTTGAGCCTAAAGCCAGTAACAGTCACCGATTCATCTTCACTATGATCGACTACTTTACCAAGTGGGTTGAAGCAGCTTCCTTCCTCAAGGTCACCAAGGAGATCATCGTTGGTTTCATTAGAAACAATGTCATCTGTCGGTATGGACAACCCGAGGTTATCATATTAGACAACGCAAAGAATCTGGATAACGAGATGATGAGGGAACTGTGCAGTAAGTTCAATATCAAACACCTCAATTCGGTTATTTATCGTCCGAAATGAACAGCGCGGTGGAAGCCGCTAATAAGAATATCAAGAAGATAATGATGAAGATGTCGGCAAATCACCGGGGATGGCCTGATCTGTTGCCGTTAACCCTACTTGCATACCGAACGTCGACCCGAACCTCGACTGGGGCAACACCTTACTCGTTAGTCTATGGTATGGAGGTCATACTTCCTATCGAAGTGGAGATGGAATCACTAAGAGTGATGCTAGATTCCCTGATAGAGGAGAGCCAATGGATACAAGATCAATACGATCAGTTATCCCTGATAGATGAAAGGAGGGCTGCTACTATCTTCCACGGCCAACTATATCAGCAACGAATGTCCCGATCTTATAACAAGATGGTACGACCTCGAGAATTTAAAGAGCATGATTTGGTACTAAAAAAGATCATTCCAGGCCAAGACGGCTAAAGGAAAATTTGCCCAAAATTGGGAAGGAACCTTTGTTGACAAAGCAATCCTATCGGGCGGAGCCTTGAAATTGGAGGAGATGGACGGTGAAGAATTCCCACAATTGATCAATTTTGATTCGGTGAAATGGTATTATGTCTGAGACCCCTTTCATTTCAAACTGGAATACTTTGTCTTGATAAAAAAAAGAAAATATATATATATATATATATATATCAAGTCTGGTTTTCAGGTCTGAGCCTGAACTACAAAAGACCTGATCTTCCATCTGTGGGAGTACATAAGCCGCCATTTATGGTGCGGTCTAACCCTTGAAAAACAAAAAAAAAAATCAAAACCCCATCAAACCCAACAAAAAAAATCTAAATCCCATCAAACCAAGTTCAAACCCAAAGAAACACTTTTCAACAGTTTAGGCCAAGCCTGAACTACGAAAGACCTATTCTTCCATCTGTAGGAGTACGTAGGCAACCATTTATGGTGCGGTCTAACCTTCGAAAAAGAATCTAAACACTTTCACCTTATGCCCCAAAATCCAAAATCCTAACTTATACAGAAACCGAAATATACCACAAACTTGCCAAATTGACGGCTCATGTGGAGAGGACCTAGCGACATCTCAGCATCACCCTGCCGAATCTGGCGCAAGTATGACAAGACCAATTCTACATCAATATAATAAATCATGAAGCGAGAATGGTAACCGTGTACAAGGCTAGACATGCTCAAACAAGGGAAGTAAACTGAACTTGTTTCTTTTTATATATATAACTGTTTAGAATACAAAAGTTGATTCTAACCTGTGATAAAAAATAATAACAAAGTGTGTACAGGAAAATAAAACAAGGCTATAAATCGGCAGTAAGACGAGTCAACATAGCCAAGTATCCAGCCGTCTCTGCAGTCTGAGGAGCATCCCTGAGCTCATGCTCTAGTACCTCGACACGTCTCAGCATCTCTACTGTCATACGATAAACGCCCTCTTGACCCTGCACTATGCCCTGTACGTGACTAATGAGTCCATCTTAGAAAGTTTGGGCCGCATCTCTATCAATGAGGGCCTGGTCTCTGGAAATAAAGATTGCGTCTCTCTCAGCGATAGCAGCATCTCGACCAGCTACGGTGGTCAACATCAGGGACCAAGCCTGATCCCTCTCAAAGGTCACTAGATGAAGTTGTCTATCCATTGCCTCTATGGAAACTGATGACGACCTCGTGACAGTACTAACCAAAGAAGCTATTAACTCCACAAACAAAACATCCTCAGTAGGAGATATAGCATCCTCCATCGGCTTCGCAACATCAGTGGACCAACCCTCATCATCAGATAAGGATCTTGTCTCAACCTGGTCCGCTACAGCTGGTGCTAAATTCGACTCTAGCCAAGCTGAGTACTCTGCAGAACTATCAGGATGGCAATCTCTGAACTCCGCTGTCTGCCGATGAGACCAAAACCTGTAAACCCAAGCTAGATTAGCCTCGATAACTAAGCAGATGGGAAAGCGATAATCCTCAATCCCCTCAAAGGAATGGACCTCCTGATACTGATCAAACTGGCCCATCACCGCCAGAGGATGATAGGTCATCACACGCCTCAAACCAGCTAACGGGAGGAAATCCAAGTCAGCCACATGGGAGGTGAAACTCAAAAAGGAGCAGTAACAAAAGTGCATAACTATCTCGAAAGGATCCTCCATGGTACTCAGAAATGAAGTCCAGGACGCCTCATCGATGCAGGAAGTTGGACGGTATGAGTAGATCTGTGACAGGCCATGTCCAAAGCAGAACCCATAAAGACAAAGCCAACCGATAGGTCTGAGGTGAGTCATGAACCAAATATATAGGAGAACGGGGCTACCTCTAAACTCCTGATCCCTAACAGTCCGGCAGATAGATGCTGATATCAATGTCTATGCCAAGATAAGAGGAAGTATGGTGAAATCATCTCTAAGAGCCCTGACAGCCATCGACATCCCCACATCTAGATGGTCAACATAGAATGGCATATAGTGCCATCCCTCCTCTTAAATGGCAAAATCTCTATGATAAACGGCAAAGCTATCAGCAGATGCAAAGTGGCATATCATGAAGTCCATAGAAATAATGTGGCTGCCACCCACCTCTGCCAGGACGACTGCCCTCCTCAGTCTTGTAACCGTAATAAACTGACGGCGCATATGGCCTAACGCCATCCAAGCACACGACCCCTCCATTGATAATCCAGAGATGCGACCGTACTCCTCCAGAGTGGGAGTCAACTCATCAGAGCCAAACTGGAAAATATGGCACTCTGGAATCTAGTAGCTGAGCATCCCATCAACAAACCCCTCTGGAACCTGAAAGGATAACAGAGATAAGGAATGGCCCAGCATGCGACCGACTGCAATGCGATCAAAATATGGCAAATGGTCATGCCAATCCCTCAAATTGGTAGCTATCCGACTAGGCAAAAGGTGATCTAAGCGAGCAACAGTAGAGGAGTCCATCTGTAAAACTGTGTAAATAAGACCATATAGGGGTCAATCTCTATCCAATCATTTAAATATATATGAAGCATGCATCATAACAAGTGATAATATAGCATGGGCGATGAATAAATAGAAAACATCATATATAGATATCTGCTAAATACATAAGTTTTACATCATTGTCATCTCTATGATACATATGAAAACTAAGAAATAAAATGTACAGGATATTGGGCCACCAATGCCCAAATGACTAATAAGGCAGCTGTAACTCAATGTCGAACTTCTCCAGAAAGCTGCTAGAATCATCGAATTGATCTACATGGGGCAAGTCACCATGGGTGGGCATCTCCTGCATGTCTAAGCGATGAGACATATCCTGCTGATCTGGGCAATAAGGTGTCTCCTGCACATCCGGGTGATAAGTAAATGGATCACCTCCATCCTGAGAACCATCGGTGCCTGAGGGTCCAGCCCCATGAGAACCACCAATGCCTGATGGTCTAGCCTCGTGATCCTGAGCAGCAAAAGTACTAGCTAAGGAAAGGTCCACACCCATATGACGATAGTACATCTACAGCTGCTCCAACTGACGTCTCAAATCAGCTGTCTGAGTCTGATGAGAGGGTTCCTAGAAGCATGATATCAATTCCTTCATCATAAGAGACCCCAGAACTATATCTCCCAAGAACTGGGTACCTCGGGTCTGAGCTCCTATTGTGAGTGGGCCCCACCAAGTGGAAATATCCTCAGAAGTGATAGGACCATCTGACAAATGAAATCCCTCATACCCAGCGGTAGGAATCACTGCATCTGGCTGAGATAAAAGCCAAAATCGCTGAGCTAGAGGAAGAAAAGGAAGGTGAATCTTCCCAGTGATACATCTAAAAGTGCGCTACCCGAGGTAGAGCTCCCAACCTCCATCAAACAGGAATGGAATTTAGCGAGTAAACAGATGATACTCAGGCCCTATCAGTAGACCATCCTCAAATCCCTTAGACAAGTGCTCTGCAGAATAAGGGACCCACACTACGTCAGAGGCCGTCAATGTCTCTAGCTGAAGACGGGCATGGGTGAAGCCCTCTGCAACTGGAACCTGCGATAAAGTAGACCGATGCCATCTATGTCCCCGAGGATAAGTGTCCAAGCCCAAGACAGAGATAGGCCAAAGACAGAGAAGCCTTTCGTAAGCCCAGAACTGTTAATGCAAAGAACCCGACATTAATCATGGGAAAAGATAAACCAATCAAAATTCAGTTAAGTGAAATTCAGTCAAAAGGACTCACCAGGAGAAATGGGTAGAATGTGACCCAGGCATCGGTGACTCCCTTGGATCGCAGTCGTATCCCATAAAGAAAGAGAGCAAATGTAAAAGATCCTCAATCATAGTCCCCAATACGGTCTACATCTCGAACAGCCCCTACCAAGATAAAGGGAATGGTGGAGGAGTTGTTCCCCTTATAATGGTCAGGAACAAACGCCGCAAGATGTGATCTCTATCCCTCAAATCTGCATGTAACGGCTACTATAGAGTGCCTCGAGCAGCATCGACGCTCAGGCATCCTGACTGAATACTGCTAGCCTTGAAGGCCCGGTCCTGAGAAGAAAACCCTAAAAGGGTGTGCACAGTAGTCTGAGTGATACCAATCTCCAGGGGCACTCTGTCCCCAGTAAACTCCAGGCCTGTGATATACCTCCAATCCATGGGTGTCATCACGACCTCGCAATCCAGAAGATGGAGAGACTAACTCTGATGAAACCATCGCTCTGATAAAGCTCGTAAATAGCCCCAGGGGCAGCGACAGGGAGCAATGGTGAAGAAAGCCTTGAATCCCAAGAATCCACTACAGCCCTGTAATCGGGATAAAGCGAATGATACAAATAGTATATACTAAACTAGTTACCCCTAGGCTGGGTAAACTCTGGAACCTATATGGCATTAAGGTTAAGAAAATCGGTTGTTGACAGAGAAGAGAAATGAATACAAATTAATGTAAAGATCACGTACCTCATTCTCCTACAAGTGAATAGAGGGATAGCTGCTCAGATTCGTACCCAGCAAATCAGGAATAGCTACCTGAATGCCAGGAAGAAATTGGGGCACAGCAGTGGGCTAAGGCAGAACCTCAGGCTCAGGGATATCCTCCTCGTCCAAATGAGGGTGGTCCCCACCAAGAGGACGCAGAACTGGCTCCGTCAATCGCTGAACCTTCCTACTAATCTGTAAAATAGGAACATCAGAGGGAGGTCTCCGCCGGAGAACTCCAGCTGAAACCCGCTGGGATGAAGAACGGCTAGGTCAAGCAGAATCCATATCTAAACAATGAGTTCGTAGGAATCAAAGCAAAGTCAAGTATATTCCTGCCCTTTTCAAATTTTAAATTCAGTCCATGAAATATAATTTAGGTCATCACATCATGCATATCCTACATGTGCCATTAAATGTATACATCATTTTCAATTCGCATCCTAGTATATCTATACATATATCTAGGACCCTGACGTCTGACTCAAGAATTTTTTTTGCCAGAGTCTCCCCTATAAAATGGACTATCTATATGCCCAAAGCATGCATTAAATCACCCTATGAGGGTATACCATCACAGCCAAGCAATTAAATAGCAATTTAAACTGTTGTTCTAACACATAGCTATAATTCATGTCTAGATTAACTGATAAATGATAATATATCGCATCCATACGGTCCATAAGATAATACGTAAGCATGCATTGCATTATAAACATGTCCATCAAGCTATCTATGCATACATGTTAGATATAATGCGTTTAATAAAAGAAATACGATTTTTCACCGATGAAAACATGAAAAAATGGAGTCTATACGTTACCTGGAGTATGTAGGAGAGATGTACGGTGACGGATTGCTCCAAATCAAGTCGGAATAGCGTGGATCTGAGAAGAGGCTCGGATTTTTCAGAGAGAACGCAAGGAAACTCAAGTCAAATGAATGGAAATGAGCCTTCCCGAGGGTACAAGCCTGATCACGGACAGCCTCAACCATACATGCTCCAGCCGTATGTATAGGTATGGCTTCCCTAGAGGCGTCCCGTGGCCTCCCAGTTGGTAATGTGCAGTCCAAAACGTGTTATTTTGGATGAAGAATGGTCACATTACTTAAAATAGTACCCTTTTGGGTCAGTTTTAGACCCCGAAAACCCTTAAAACCTTCTGAAAAGGCAAAAATTCAGTAAGGATCAAAAATCCAAACGTTGAACGCTGGAGGACCAGAAAGTTAGTCAAAATCAATAATACATCTCAGAATCCACCGACAACGAACCAGTGAAGGCATCGGCTCGACCCCCGATGATGTAATCCACATGCAACAAACTAGTGAAGGCGGCGGCTAGACCCCCGATGATGTAATCCACCGACAACGAACCAGTGAAGGCGTTGGCTCGACCCCCGATGATGTAATCCACCAACAACGAACTAATGAAGGCGTTGGCTCGACCCCCAATGATGTAATCCACCAGCAACGAACCAGTGAAGGCGGCGGCTCAACCCCCGATGATGTAATCCACCGACAATGAACCAGTAAAGGTGTCGGCTCTACCCCTGATGATGGAATCCGTCAGTAACAACCCAGTGAAGGCGTCGGCTCAACCCCGATGGTGTAATCTATTGGCAACAAACCAGTGAAGGCATCGACTAAACCCCGATGATGTAATCCGTTGGCTATAACCTAATGAAAGCATCGACACAACCCCGATGGTGCAATTCGTTGGCCACAAACCAGTAAAGGCATTGGCACAACCCTGATTGTGCAATCCGTTGGCCGCAAACCAGTAAAGGCATCGGCATAACCCCGATGATGTAATCCATTGGCAACGAACCAACGCGGGTCGGCTCAGCCCTGATGGTGAAATCTGTTAACTACAATCCAACTCAAATGCAGGTCGGCTCAGCCTCGATAAAGTAATTCATTAGCTACAACCCAATGATGGCGTCGGCTTAACCTCGACGGCGTGATCCTTAGGACTTTAACATAATCTCACATATCACTACATGACATTGCATCATCAGATATACCTTATCATTCATTCTCCGTGTCTAGTAATCTTTGTCGTGTTCATTCCATTACATTGCATAAACATGACAAAGAGGGGCATCTGTAGACACTCAAAATTTTACTTTCTTTATACTAACCTTGCAGAAGGGCAAAAGCATAATTTTACTTCGGAGATAACCCCAAGGTAGGGCAAAAGTATCTGGTCACCCCGGAGATAACCCTGTGGATGATTCAAAGGTCTAATAACGATCGAACATGTCGCAAGCCGAACGAGGATCGCCAAGCTGAGACAGTGTCTACCGGAAACCACCTCAGTAAACCTCGAACTGCGTGCCATCAAAGATAAACCAACTAACTGCTGTCTGGAACTAGAAGATATATCTCAACTACCAGCATCATCTTCCAGGACCCTGATTCAGTCAGACTCAATTTTACTCCGCCACATTCCGCAAAGACTTTATGAAAGTTCGGTCTGCGAAGGTCAACTTCCTTTGAACAGAGACTGAAGGAACACATTTTGAGACGACAGGACCCACAGGGCCCAGCCGCATCCATACATACGGCTGGCTCTGATATATTAAAAGAGTAATATCTGCTCATTTAGAAAAGAGGGAGAGATAGTTTTAGAGAGAGAAAGTCATTTTTTAGAGAGAGAACCCCTCGGGTTGGACTTATATACGCCAACTTTGAGCAATTTCATCTTATTTAGCATCTACTTGGAGTCCTGAGAGTGTTCTAAGTTGATCCCGGGTGATAAAATGCTTGTTCACGCGTCCCCCAAGGTGAAAAAATGCTCTTTCTAGCTACGTTCTTTGTAAATTTTGTTCAATATACTATATTGATGATATATTGCTTAAATCTAGTTAAACTTATTGTTTTCTAAGTATATTGTGTAATAGTCGGTAGATATTGCGTTTCTACTGGTTATATTATGCATATCTTGTTGTAAATCAAGTCCAGAGGCTAGATCTACCTAGATCTAAGCCAAATCTTGCCTTTTGAGTGGTTATTAAGCATGAAGCTTTAACCCGTATACTAGATCAATTTAGATCTATGGTAGATCTATATATCTATTGCTTTTAATCGGTCCCGGTTACCCCGTATAGCCCTAGATTCATGTCTAGAGGCGAAAGGGGTCCAAAATGGCTTGAAATGGTGATTTCAACCAATGAAATCATCTAATATCAAGTCTAGGACATTGTATATATATATTACCGCATAAATAATGTGAGCCTAGGAATCCCGGTATTGAGATCCCCGATTGGATCCCGACTTGATTCCCACGATGGACCGATTTTTGTGATGTAATATTTAAATAACGTAAACATCATTGTATATGTAATATTTGGATCTTGAAGACGAACTCAAGGGGTTAGTCCTGAAAAGTCGGATTCAAGATCACGTGATAGTGAAAACTTCAATTGTGGGTGCTCGATTTCATGAAGATGGCTTATATGCCCGATAATGATCAAACCCTTTTTGGCGTTTTTTACATGCATATCATAAAAATGATTTCTAATAAAACCACAAAGAGTCTTAAATGAAAATAAAGCGGTTGGGGATAGACATTAGATCATAAATGGAAGAATCAAAGGACCTCGATTCCTATTTGACGAAGGATTTGAAAACTTTATTTTTAAAACATCATTGATATATATTGTGTTCTAAAAAATAAACTTTTATATAAATCAAATCCTTTGTGCATAGAGTTAAAGAGGCACAGCACTACTTTTGTAATAATTACATATACTAAAAAATCAATAATGGAAGTATCAAAGATCCTTTAGTAATATTCGAGCGAAGGATTTGAAAACCTTGTGCTTTTCCCAAAATATCATATGAAAAATATATTTTGTCTAAAAATGAACTTTTGCTAAATCAAACCCTTCGTACATAGGTGCAAAAGAGGAACGGCACTACTTCCAAATAACTCACAATGAGGCTTAGAATAAACCTTTTCGAATAAAACACACACACACACACACACTCAAACACACACACACACACACTTTATGCATAGGAATTTAATAAGATGTGGTACCGTGTTTTCACGGGAGTCGGGGGGTGCCTAACACCTTCCCCTCGCTTAACCTAGCCCCCCAATTCCATGAATCTCGGGTTTCAGACCAATCTTTTGGAGTCACATATTGGACCATATTGTGAAAACTATTAAAACTCGGATGAGTTAGTATATCCATTTAAACCATACCAACTGGCGGCTCTGTCTCATTCGGTCCAATCATAAATAAATAAATTCAAATCTTTTCAAAGTCGTCAACACTTACGTCGATACCTATTTCCTAAAACCTCATCCTTTAATAAAATCCAAAGACACAGCGAATGGAAAAGGGTAAAAACAAACATAAACATAGGAAAGACGATCATATCCCCACACCAAATATTTTTCCCGTCGTCAACACTAAAGTTGTTGCAGATTTTGTCAGGTCTAACATATTTGTCAGGTTTGGAGCACCGAGGGCCATCATTAGTGATCGCGGAACTCACTTCTGCAATAGGTTGTTAGCGGCTTTGTTCAAAAAATAATCCGAAAAGTAATGGCCAAGTTGAGGTATCCAACCGGAAGATCAAATCTATTTTGGAAAAAGTAGTTAACCCAAGCAGGAAGGACTGGAGTCTTAGATTGGATGACGCACTTTGGGCGTATAGGATGGCATACAAAACTCCTATTGGTATGTCGCCTTATAGGCTAGTATTCGGGAAACCATGCCATCTACCTGTGGAGTTGGAACATAAATATTTTTGGGCAATCAAATAGTGCAACATGAACTTGGATCAAGCTAGAGTCCATAGTAAGTTACAGTTACAAGAACTCGAGGAGTTACGTAATGAATCATATGAGTGTTCTAAATTATATAAGGCTAAGACGAAAGCTTTCCATGACAAGCAGATTTTGAGAAAGAATTTCACTATTGGGCAAAAAGTTGTCCTTTATAATTCACGATTAAAATTCTTTCCAGGTAAGTTACATTCCCGTTGGGAGGGTCCATTTGTTATTACTAATGTTTTTCCTCATGGTGCTATAGATATACAAAATCCAAAGACAAGGAATATGTTCGAGGTGAACGGACATACGTTGAAGCTATTTTTGGATAGCAGTCAAGTTAAGGAGGTTGAGATGGTGAAGTTGATAGATCCGGCTTCCGAATAATTGAGAGGATCAGTCGAGCTAACGACGTTAAACAAGGGCAGCTGCTTTGGAGGCAACCCAAGAATTTAGATTTGATCTTTCTATCCCTTTTGTTGTTAGTTTGTTAGTTGTAGTATTTTCTACTTTGCATAATTTTTCTTACATTGGGGACAATGTAAGGTTTGAGTGTGCGGGGAGGGAATATTAGGTTTTAGTTTTCATTTTTTTAGGTATAGTAGTCTAAAATTTGCTAAGCTTTGAAAATTGTTGAAACATTTGCTGAAATTTGTTTTTGCTTGGTTCTATGATTCTATGCACCTAAGTGATGAAGGGTTAGAATCAAGAATTGAAAATTGATGGTTAATTTTAAGATTTGTTGGTATTTAGTTGATCAATGAATGATGAAAACTAAGTCATTAACCATAGTACTTGATTCGAATTGAATTTGTTAATATATGAGTACTTAATTATGTGAAGCATGCTTAGTTGACTAAGTTGTATGTGGAGTTGTCTAATTACACTGATTTCTTGCTTTAGAACTGTTTTCACTACATATGTCAATGAAAGAACCTTGTGAAAAGAAAAACTTGAATGAAAAGTGAAAAAAATGATGATGAAATTGATATATGGAAATAAATAATGAAAATATGCTTCAATGTCCATTATACGAATTAACTGGGTATCCAAGCCTCGGAAAGCATCAGTATTCACGCTGAAAAGTGTGATGGATATGAGCAGCTTGACTAGTCAAATTTTGTGGTCTTTGTTACTTGAATAAGTAAGCCCTTGGGGTGTCTCTACACCCAGCGCCCTAAGACCATCTAGTTTGGGAGTCAGTTGGTGGAAAGTTCGTTACATGGGTAACACTGAAAAGCCTAAAAAAATGAGACATTGCACATGTTAAGAAAAGAAAGAATACGAGAAAGCATAAAAATATAGTCATCTAGGCTAAAAAGAAGGTTCTACGAAGAGCAAGCCAAAAAGTAAGAAAATTTGTTTTGAGTTATGAGTTAGTGTGCGTGGTTTTTGCCCCATGATAACTAAGTTGGGTAAGTATGTAGATTGTGTGATAGATACTTATGTGGATACGGTTCGATTTGATGAAATTCATTGGTGGGATGGCAAGATTATTAGTTGTGATTTGATTGATGAGATTCTAATCATTTTTCTGTTAATAAGAATTGATAATTATTAATTGTAACTTGAACTCCTTGATACTATGGTTGAATAGAACCTATGAATGATAGCATAACCTTGGGTTCGATTTACACGAGGACGTATAAAAGCTAAATGTGGGGGAATTTGTCGAGTACATAATATTCATTTACTTTGATTCCTTTATGCGTAGTTGTTAACATGAGTCTAATAGGTTTTTTATGGGTTTCAGGTCAGAATGGAGCTTAAGCACTAAACTGGGACGTATTGGAGTTGATTGCATGGAAAAAGGAAAAAGAACCAAGAAACAGGATGCTGCGCCCCGGCGAGATTCCATGGGCCAAAAGCTGCGCCCCGACGCAGAGCTCTTTGCAAATATACACCTCAGCGCCTTCTGGAGCCGCCCCAGTGCAGACTTCTCTACCATATTCACCCCGAGCGAATATTATAACAAACGAAAATTTTATATATTAATTTTAAATATTTATTGAATTAAATAAATATTTTAATTTATTTATTTATTGAGTTAAATAAATAATTGATGTGATTATGTATGGAGTAATTTAATTAAGTACAATATGTTAATTAAACTGATATGTAATAATTTTGTGGTGTAGTTCTAATTTAATTGAGATAATTAAATTAGATGAATATTGTGTGGTATTTGTTACATGAGATTATTATTAATGAGTAATTATAATTGTTATGTGGCAATTTTACTTAGTTAATTAATGTTAGCTTTAATTTAATTAAATTGGGATAATAAGATTTAATTAGATAAAGTGTGACATTGGAAACTATGTGTTAAAGGGGTTATTAAAATAAAACAAAAAGAGTTTTAATTCAGTTTTACCAAACAAGGCCCTTAAATCTGTTTTAATTCTGTTTTACCAAACAATGCCTTAGTCCTAAAAATCTATTTTTAAAAATAAAGGGTTTTGCCAAACAAGCCTTATGGCTTTTGATTTCAAATAATCTGTAACTGATATATTATTAATATAATATGTTATATGTGTTGTCAGTTATGTATTGTATAATTATGTTATATTATATGTATATCAGTTACTTTAGAACTACGTTAGAAATATCAGAGTTAGAATATCAAAGTGTTAGAGAGAAAAGAAAGAAGGAAGAAAAGCTCTGTGAATTCAAAAACAAAGAATCACCACCATCATCATCTTCTTTGAAAGCTAGAAAGGTATAATCTAACTCTATAATGGTTAAACTATGTTCTTCATTGTTTTTAACTTCTCTGTAATTGAAGATTCATGAGAATTTGTATAATATAGTTTATATGTCTTAAATTGTATGTATAAACTATTATATATGATTTATATGATTGTTTATGTGATTCAATTCATGTAAATATGATGAACATGAAGAAATCATGTTTATAGCAATTTACAGTGAACTAATTTGAAAAAGAGTTTCCTAAATATCTAAATTTGTGTTTGATTGTGATATATTATATAAATTGAATTTAGATTATAACAATATGTTAAGAAAAAAAATTAACATGCTTTGAATTGTGTGATTTGGTTTAAAAACAAACTCACGGTGTTAATTTTCTTCAACACTTAACAATGGTGTTTTCTTCAGAATCATAAAATTAAGGGTTTTTGATTATGTGTTGTGATGTTTATATATATTAAAGCATGTTAGAAGCTTAAAGTTATGATTTTATAAAGTCTTATATGTATTATATGTACTAAATTTTGAGTTTGGTGAGAGGAAATAAGTCAAATTGGGCTTTTTCTAGCACAAGTTCGCGAGCTAATTTTTCACCAGCATGAACATCCGCCCCAGCGGGCTTAATACCCGCCCCAGCGGGTTTCCTTGTTGTCCGGGATGTTGTTTTGTGTTTTGTGTAGCTTTTGTCCATAACATGAAAAGCTAACCTAATGTGATGAACTTGTTGACATGTTAAGCATACATTGAGATTTTAGAATGATTCATTAACGTATTTCACGTGATTAATTTGTAGGTTAGATACGTTATATAATTCGTTAATCGTAAAGTCTAATAACGCGTTCAAGACTGATGATTCGTGATTCGATCAGACTTAGAATTAATTATTGTTGCAAATGTAATGAGATGTAGGGTTAACCAATGACGTGAGTTAGTTGTATGGTAACTAATGTATGTTATTATTGTTAATTACGTGTACGTAGGATAATTGTGGAACGTGATAGTAATTCCTAGCTTACTCTCAAGGCAAGTGTTCTAAACTCAAACTTTACTTTTATTGAGCAAGTTGTTCTATCTTTTCTTATTATAATTATGCAAGTTATTTTACTCTCTAAATTCCATATTGAGCAAGTATATTATTGAAGTTCATTATTGAAATAATGAGACCATGACTTAATTATTCAAGTAAGGTCTATTCTATCTTTCAAATGCTTTAAGTTATTTCTAAAGCATAACTGTTGCATATGATGTCTATTGTTATGACTCATAGCTATTTCGTAATTCTTTTATTATTGAATTCTTAATTATTGTAAGTTGATTCAACTACTCCTTAATTGATGATAGTTGAACTCTAAATTACCCTTTGAGTTTATCCAGACCAAACTTTCTTTGGTGCGGACTCGTTAATGAATACTGAGATGGGCAACCCTATTAATAGGGGATTACCATGCGAAAGCATTAAGATGTTTGTGCACAATACAATGGTACGAAGGGTTGATCTCCCTAAGTACTAGTTAAGAGTCCATATAGTCTAACAATTGTTAAAGGTCTAAGTAGAAATACTTACCACCTGGGACATAGTTCAAGGTCTTATGACCCTCAGATGAATTCTAAACTATATATTCAATTCTTGATTATTGATTAATGAAATATTATTCAATTCAATTGAAGATATTTAATAATATGTCATCACTATTGATTGTTATTTCCAGTGAACTTTTGTTTGCTCACTCTGCATTTATATGACCATTGCAGCCAAAGTTGAGAAAGTTGACGAACCGTCAACCAGCAAAGGCAAGAGCAAAATGAACAAGTAAAGACTTGTTCATATTTATGATATGATTTATATTAAGACATAAATTTTATTATTTGATGTTTTATTTTCCGCATTGATGTTAAGGTTAGATAACCCTGGGAATATTTTTGACAAGGTTGTAATGCTTTTTATAAGGAAGATTTTATTTATTTATAAAGGTTGTAATTTATTTTACATTCCTTATTTATGGGCAGTAGTTATGTTTTATTTAGATAGTGAACACCAAATTCCATGGAAATGAAGTACCCGAATTTCGGGGTGTCAAAAATATTTTGTGAAGAAAATCTCCGCCCCGGCGGAGGTCCCTTTTCAGAGCCAGAGAAGAAGTAATCTAGCCCCGAAGGATTTGGAAAGGCAAAAATATCATCCCGGCGAGATTGTCGGGAAAAAGATAGCAATTTCTTATTTTTGGCAAGTTTTAGGCAGACTTCTAATACGAATTAGATTGCAAATTTTTAGATTTTCATGGATTGTATTAGACTTTATAAAGACATGTATGGCTGATTATAAGGGGGGATCTCATACTTTGATATATCATCTTCTACATTCATCTAAACCATAGTTTTGGAGAATCAAGGAATGTCGAACTAACTTCTCAATTCAATTCTGAAGGGATGTTGAACCTTATTCGTAATTAACGATTTGATCAAGTTTACTTTATTTATTCCTTTGCATGTGGGATTAATTCTGATTATCTGCATTAGACCTGGCAAACGGGTCGGGCTGGCCCAAACGGGTCGGGCCATCGCCGGGTCAGGCCAAAACGGCCCAGGTTTTGATGGGCTAAAAAAGTGAAGCCAAACGCCAGCTTTTTGGTGAGCGGGTCGGGCCAGCCCGCGGGTTTAGACTGATTCCTGACCACATTTTGACACTTTTTTGGGATTGGCCCAAACGAGTCAGGCCATTGTCTGGCCGGGCCAAAACGGCCCAGGTTTTGATGGGCTAAAAAAGTGAATCCCAAAGCCCGCTTTTGGACAGGCAGGCCGGGCTGGCCCGCGGACCTAGGCTGATTTTTCCATATCTAATCTGCATAAACTTTCTTGTATGTTATTCAATTAACTAATTTGGTTTCTGCAGGATGAAATTAGCGAATTGATATCATCTGCTAGATTAAGATATATATTAAGCAAACGATGTATGTCTAATCATAAGTAGCAATTAATGATATTTGATTGTGGTCAAGCTTTTGAATGTTATTAAGGTTTCAGAAAATAAGTTTAAAAATTCATGATTACGTAATTATTTCTTGGAAAAATCTAATTCTCATTCTTCATGCTTCCATTGTATTAAATCTAAACTGATAGTTCTGGGTTGTATGATAGTTAGGATCTTTTGTTGGCAATCGTCGCAATAGATTACACATAAGGAGAATTTTGGATAATTAGTGATCGCGGTTATCTAGGGTTGTTAATCTCATTGAAAGATAAATATTGTAAAAACTTGGTTATTTCATAATTGTGAAAATGTGATACTGAACTGAAGAATTGAAGCTTTTTACTCATTGATATTTTTTTAAAATTCACTTTTGATAATTTAGTTTTTCAAACCAAAACCCCCCCAATTCATTGGAAAATACTTGGATAAATATAAAACATGCACTCTCTGTGAGATCGATCCTTGCTTGTTACTATACTAATTCTTGAGTTAGTAGAATAGGAGTAAGGTTAATTTTGGAGTGCTAAACGATAACTCCCATGTATTCCGATTCTAAAATGCACAACTCTAGTTAATGTAAATTAGAAACTCATTTCTAATTTCCATTCAACACTGGTCGGGGATTTCTGAGTTATCACTTTTCAAATCACATAAGACATTATCTCCTTTTTTACTGGAAGTGGTAGATCCTTTGCTAATCATTCACCTATCTCCATATATATTTTATTATATCTGAGAATATCCTTATGACATACCCTAGAGTATTAGGGAGTATGAAAAAATATAACTCAATATATACAAGATACTATGATTATTCAAGTCCAAGGATCACTTGTACTACTATCACTATAGGAACTCCTATTGACAAGTAAGTAAAACTCAATTAGGTTTCCTTTAATCAAGTCACGTTCAGTGAACTTATTCTCCAATAAGCACCTAAATACTTGTTTTAGTGTCTCCACACAAATGATTATGAGATTAATCATACTCTTCAATAGAGCAAATATAGTATGTACTAATCTATCTGAAATCAGTAACCCCACATTAGTGATCCATATGATTAGGAATATTTTTGTTTTGAGTTATCCTGAATGTAGACCTCGTGAGCATGATCAACATCATGATTCTAAAAGAATTTCTCAAAAACTATGGGTTTATCACATTTATTAATTTAACTAATTAACATGGATAAAGAATGCTTTTGTATTAAATAAATTTTTTTATTAATAAATGAACAAGATTACAAAGTAAATACTCATCACATCCAATGTGATTGGCATGAGGGCATACTACTTTCAATTTTTACCACACTTTTTACATGTCTGGACCTTCTTCTTATTGTCTCCCTCCTTTCCCCCACGGTGATTATTATTATTCCACTTTTGTGTGCTATTATTAATATTTCCACCACTTCCTTCTATCTTCCCTCCTTCATCACATTTCTTCTTCTTTTATTCCTTATTAAATTTCATGAGGGGCTCACTTAAGCCCTCTATAATAATTGTTTTCTCTAGAATTATTACAAAATTGTCTATCTGCAAGACAAACAACCTATTGTACAACCTGGGTTTAAGAACATGTTCAAATCTCCTAGCTATCCCTTCTTCAGTGTCCACCTGGTGTAGAGCAAAGATTGTTAGTTCATTAAATTTGGCAGCATACTGGGGCATAGTCATGTCCGCTTGATTTAGTTCTAAAAATCACATTTACATGCGTTTTTGAATACTTCGTGAAAATAATTCTTGAAAAATAGCTCATTGAGTTTTTCCTAAGGAACTACTTCTTTTTCGGCCTTATGTTGATTAGCCTCCCACCAGAAGTTAGTTTCTCCCTTAAACATGGAGGAGGCAAACACCGTCTTTTAATTTTCCCCTATCCTGACAACTGATGAGTAGATTTTATATCTATGAATCATGTACTTTTTAATTAATTATTTTGTTAGTTCTTAAGTATTTTTATTTTACTCTTATGCATTTTTTATGTTTTTATATATGAATAGGAAATGTGACTTGAATGGAGAAAGAACGATAAAATGGGTGTAATTAGCTTTGATATGGAGCTAAGGGTGTTAAACAAGGACTTGGGTGCGAAAATAAGGATTTAACAGGGGATGAGAGGCTTAATTAGGCGTGTATAAGAAGAGGAGCAAAAGGAGGATACAAGACTTAAAGAGTCGCGACACTTATACTAGGGAGTCGCGGCGTGTGAGTGTTAGGGTCGCGGAGCTAGCTCGGGTGGCCAAGTACGTGTGGCACTTTTTTCGGCGAGGAAAAGACTTTTTCAGCTGATATATCCTAGTTAATAAAAAGACGGAAGAAGGGAAGTTCTAAAAAAAGAGGAAGACATAATAGAAGGAAAAAAAATACACAGAGACTTATTACGATCAAAAGGAGGGAAGGAAGATATCATCAACAGAGATTTTTTTAGAAGGAAAAAGTATGGAAGATTGAGTATTGAATGATTAGAATAGAACCTGATCTTATATTCTATCTTTACTTTTATTATTTTATCTTTGTACTTTGAATATGATGATGAGCTTGATGATGACTATGTTTTCTCTTCTTAACATGAACTTATTTTCTATTCAAGATTGCAATGGAACCCGATGATTGGATTTAATTGATTTATTTCTTATTTAATTATGATCAATTTTTTGCTAGATTGTTTATCATTTTTTTTTCATGTAATAGTTGTGTGGCCAACAATTAATCTATCGATCTATATGATATGGGATCTATATGATATGGGGATATTGATTATAGATTGGGTGTGGAATATAATACATGTGTTGGATTTATTCTTCTTAGGAGTGAACATCCAATTTGTAAGAGGGTTATGATTATATCTAATTGTCGCATGAACTTGAATAAGAATTGGTAGTTATTGCTTGATTGTTAATTGTTCATATAGGAATATAGTGAATTAATTAGGAGTGAAGACATTTATCTAATTTGGAATAAGTTAATTAAATACTTAAGAATTCTTGGTTAGCAATTTGCAACACTTGACTAATGGAATAAGAAGTAGAGAAGTTGGATACATCATCGGGGGAAATTGCGATCTTGATATTTCACTTGATAGTTATTGTCATAGTTGATTTTAATTAGTTAATTTATTTTGGCTACTTTGAATTGTTAATTTAATTTGTTTGAATAGAATTGGGTTAACTAAATACTGGTAATTAGTTGTTTAACTATTAGATTATTTTTCATGGGAATGATACTCTATTTGTTACTATATTGCATAAGTGATCGCGTATACTTGTGTGGGATTTCTAGTGGTGTTTTAAGCAAACAAGTTTTTGGTGTCGTTGCTTCAAAATAATTTTAACAATTTTATTTCCAATATAATTTACAATTACTATAATTTTAATTTAAACACAAAATTTTGTTTCGGTTCTTTTTTAGGTACTATTGGTATTGCTCAATATTGCAAGACTTAGAAAATATGGCTGCAGAAGATTAAAAAGCATTAAAGGATTATGCTACACCGATAATGTTGAATATCAAATCAAGCATTCGAAGACCAGCGATTTAAGCTAATACTTTTGAAATAAAGTCGGGTATGATTTAGATAATCCAGAGTTCAGTACAGTTTGGAGGTTCACCTAGTGATGATCCGAACGAACATTTAATTAATTTTTTGGAGATTTGTGATACATGCAAGTATAAAGGAGTTACTGAAGATGCACTTAGATTGAGACTTTTCCCTTTCACACTCCATTATAAGGCTGAAAAGTTGGTTACATTCGTTACCAGCAGGTTCAATCTCTACTTGGCTTACGTTCGTCTAAAACTTTTTGGCTAAGTTTTTTTCTCCAGCCAAGACCGCAAAGTTAGGATATAATATTACAACATTTTCCCAAGTAGAATCTGAATCTCTATATGAAGCATGGTAAAGATTTAAGGAATGTTGTGTTTGTATAGATAGAATGTATATATGCAATCAAATTACATAAATAAGGTAGAAGTACGATAAAATTGAATTTTAAAATTTTATACAAACCATCACCATGATCATACATTGTGTTCAATTATCAATTATATGAAAGCGATAGATAATCAAAATCATACCCTTGTAGAACCGTGCTTCCTCAGGTATGAGTTCAACTTCAAATCCTTCGCGTTCACCTTGAATTCCACTGATGAGATTCCTTCTTTAGATCAACGTTAGCCACCCAAGTGTTTAGCCTCTAGAGGTGATCCACCAAGGAATAATATTTACTTAAGAAGATGGGTATTGACAGAACCCTAATTTTTATCTTTGTAGAAATTATAAGTACTCACTCAACTATTGGAAGTGTGTCTAACCCCAACCCATAATAAGAATCCCCATATTTATAAATGTAGACAACCCTCCTAAACTATTTAGGAATAGGGATTTGTTTTAATTAAATTCTTTTAATAAATTAAGCTCTTAATCCAATTAGGAACTTATAAGAGTACTTTTATTAATTAATTCCCAAATCCTTTAAGGAATTAAAATAATAATAGTAATAATAATAATAATAATAATAATAAGACTCCTCCTATTAATTTATATTTAATATTTTCAAAATCTTAAATAATAAATATTAAGCAATTTAATTTATTCTATCACCATAGATTAAATTAAATATACTTAACTTATTATTATGATTATTTCATTTACTTCTTAAATAAATATTTTTCTTTTGCAGTGTGTCCCTTTAGGGTCTCCATATTAAACCGGTTGTGAATAAATCAATTAGAACAATTTTAATCTTATTTAAATAAATAAATTAAACTATTTAATTCATTTAAATAAATAATATTTATTCTACAATAAGGGTAAGCCCCCTTAGCGATCAACGACTTTTCAGATAATATAGATTTCAACAATAATCACAAAAGAACCATTCAATGAATAGTTATCGTACAATTCAATCTTTCTACCGTACAATGTCTCAATTAAATATAAGACATGGAATTACTGTCAAATATTATTTTATTTAATTATATATATTTTGATCCTCAAATGCATAACTTTAAATAATGCAAATTAGAAATAACTTTCTAATTTTATTATGCCTTGGCCAAGGACTACTGAGTTGTCATTTATCGAATCACATATGACATTCTCTCCTTTTACTAGAAACGGTAGATTTTTTGTTGACCATTCATTATCT
This sequence comes from Panax stipuleanatus, assembly GCA_020205555.1. Classification (NCBI taxonomy): domain Eukaryota; kingdom Viridiplantae; phylum Streptophyta; class Magnoliopsida; order Apiales; family Araliaceae; genus Panax; species Panax stipuleanatus. The sequence continues at coordinate 121,651,999 of CM035124.1, read as the reverse complement.
CCATGTACAACTTATTATACACAAGCATACCCTTTGATATACCCTAAAGGTCTTAAGGGACATATCAAAGTATAACTCATCATACACAAGATATTATGATGATCTCAAGTCTAAGGATCACTTGTACTACTATCACTAGAGGAATTCTTATTGACAGACAAGTAAAACTCCATTAGCTTTCCTTTAGCGAGCCACGTTTAGCGAACTTATTCTCCAATAAGCACATACATACTTGCTTTAGTATTTTCACACAAATAATTATGAGATCTATCATCATCTTCCTAAGAGCAAGTAAAGTATTTATCAATCTATCCGGGTTCACTAATCCCCTTTTGGTAATCCAACGATTGAGAACAATTTTAGTTTTAATCTATCTAAGAATTTAGATCTCATTAGCATTATCATCATCATGATTCTGAAAATATTGCTCAAAACTATGGGTTTATCACATATAATATAACAGCACCATGTAGATAATGTAATATGCCTTTAATAAATTAATTCTTTTATTATTAAATGAATAAGATTACAAATTATATGTTACATCATATCAAATTTGATTGGCTTGTGTGCATACAACTTTTAATCTATCACTTGCACTAAAGTCAATCGTCATGGTATCTAATACCCATCTTTTCTAAGTGATGATCAAATTGATGTTCTGTTAAAATTTTAGAAAATGGATCTGTTGTGACACCCCTAAATTCGGTATCTTAATTTCCATAGGATTTGGTATTCACTGTTCAAATATCATATGACTATCTACCCATAATAATAGAAATTCATTTATTAGATAAATAATCATCTTCTTACATCATCTGAAATAATAATACATAATAAATCCCAGGTCATACTTAACCTTAAATCTCTGTTGCGGAAACGTAAATAAATAAGTCTTAATCACACACATAAGTCTTGAACTTTAACATTCTTAACATCAACACAAGTCTTCAACACTTGTTAGCTTTTCCTTTGGCCTTGCTACAAGAAGGTTCATCACTTCGTTCATTCTTAGCTGCAATGTTATTATGTAAGAGTGAGCACGAATGGCCGCAAGTATAAAAATATGATAGTAATAACATGCGAGTGAAATTAAAGAAATCTGAATAACAGAAAGATCAACTTTTGAATCAAGAATAATAATTGAGAGTCAAAATTACTTCTGAGGGTCATAAGACCTCGAACTATGTCCTAGGTTGTCAAATATATTAACCTTTAAACCTTTGACAGTCATAAGACTATGGACTTAACTTCGTACTTAGGGAGATCAGTCCTTCGTACCGATATTGTGCACACTACCTCAACGCTTAAAGCATCATCAATTCCCCTTTAAAAGGGTTATTCATCTTAGTTTGACATCAGAGTCCGCAGCAAATAAAGTTTGGTTTGGATACTCAATAGTAGTTCTGGAATTTAGAACGCTCATCAACTATGGACTAGTAGAATCATATAAGGGTTCGCTAGTCTTAAAGGATTAAACAACATAAGATATTCAATTTGAATAATAAGATATTCAATCGAATAGGTATTGTATACTGAAATGATACTTTTAAAAGAATCATGGCATCTCATATGAAATTCTGAACTTGAATAATCAAGGATAAATACTTTGCTCGATAAAGAATTTAGGTCTATAACTTGCTCAATTTAAAAGTAGGGTTTAGAAACTTGCCTCGTGCACACGCTACAATTATAACTCACTTCTTTAATTACTCTTACCTATCAACACATTCACAATATTAATCAATCACAAGTTCGATATGTTTATCGATTCACAACTGTGTTCTACGAACTCATTATTAGGTTTTTCAAATAATGGTTTACGTTAATTAATTAACTTATTAATTAATCGCATAATTTAAGTTATTAATCTTGTATTAACATCTTATCACATACGTAACATGTCTTCATATTTATTAGATTTACAACACATTTCTCAAAATTCAACACTTAGAAAAAAAAATTGAAATTTCCAGACGGGCGCTGTCGCGCGGCAATAACACTTGGAAATGGCGCGGCCGCGCGGCTACGAATTCCCAGAATCTGAAGTTCGCGAATGAACACAGAAACTCACTCCTTTTCTCCAATTTTACACCAATATATTGATTTGTAATGTTACCCATGAAGTATAAACTTCACAGGAACATTATGTATCACCTCCCACATGTTCTTAACATTTCAATTCATGACATTACATAAATTAAAACCATCAATTTCACTGTTCTTCACAAATTTTGTAAAAATTTAATGAAAAACATAAATCTATCATTACGGATTCGTTACCATACCGAATCCACTCATTCCAATTCCATTCTCTTTGTTTTAACATATACAATTATAATCATGTGTTAATTTTAATACAAACATATGATTCAATCGTTAATTTAACCTATATGGGTTATACTCATAACATTTATACTCTGTCTTTTCAAGAACCCAATTCTTAACAAAATTACATGGTGTGATCAGTATAAATCATGTATACATGATTCAACACATAATACTAACATGTATGATTACATATATGATCATATCTTGGTTTAATTTACCAAAACAATTCTTAACAGAGAGTTTTTACAAAGACGTATAAAAACTCTGTAACTTTTTTAAAAACCCAATTAAGGCCAAATTACATAATTCTGATCATTTTAAATCATTCATACTAAATATAAAACATGATTTAAACACAGATCCATATAGATAAAGCCATATCATAACTTAATTATGAACCCAATTTTTTTCACAGAACTTTAAAATACGTAATGAAGAACTTTAAGAATTTTAGATTTTGAAAACTTAAAAGAAGGGATTACCCTTAGTAGTGAAGATAAATCAAAAGACAACACAATTGATTTCTCAATTCTTCCTTTCTCAATCTCTCTCAATCTCTTCTTCTTTTTCTCTCTGACTTCTCAAATATTCTCTGACTTCCTAACTTTGAACAATATGATAATACATATATGTATAAGAATATATAATACGTAAATAATATATCCGTTAACCTTAACCAACCCAACTTCTCATAAGGCCTTATTTGGTTTTTTTTTTCTTTTCCCTCTTTCCCTTTATTTTAATAAACTAGCTTATAATATAGTTACTTTTAACACTTAAATTAATTTAATTAATTTTATTTAAATTAATTAAATAAAATATAATAACTTTATACTAATTCATATTGTCACATACTCAATATTTTTATTTATTAATTATGTCAATTCATTAATTCTTTAATTAATTATTAAATTAATTAAAGTAACATTATGCTTATTTGATTAACTTGTTTAATCAAAGAAACTCAATTAAATATATACTTTGAACCATAAATTACTACACATTAATTTAATTAATGTAACACATATAATTAAATTAATCTACCACAAATTCATGAATTAATTATTTAACTCAATAATTAAATCATAAGAAATATTTATTTATTTCAATAAATATTCAAATAATTGTACAAAATTCACGTTCGTAACATCTGTAATGTTATCTTGAAAGTCCACACGTTCCAGCTTATGATCAGACATACATCGTTTGCTTAATATATATCTAAATCTAGCAAATGATATCAATTTACTAATTTAATTCTGCAGAAACCAAATTAGTCAATTGAATAGCATACAAGAGAGTTTATGTAGATAATCAGAATAAATCTCATATACGAAAGAATAAATAGAATAAACTTGATCAAACCATTAATTGTAAATAAGGTTCAACACCCTTTTAGAATTGAATTGAGTAATTTAGCCTGACATGCCTTTATTCTTCAAAACTAGGGTTTGAATAGCCTCCAAGAATTTCTATATCCAAGATCCCCCAAAACTAAGTAAAATAACTTATATTTATAGTCTATCAAAACCCTAGTACAATTAGTAAACTTCAAAATCCTATTCCCAATCGACTTCTGCTCAAGAAGGCAACAAAAACAAGTTTTGTCGTCAGTCACGCGCTGGTCGCGCTTAGCACGCAGGGACTATCAACCGATCTCGCACGGTCAGCGCCTCTGGTAACACTGCTAGAGCGCGGACAGCGCTTGGGTGGCAGAAAATAATCCTCAAACTCGCGCTCAGCGCCTTCTCCTTTATGTCGACTGCGCGGTCCGCACCTTGCTGCCATCATGCTCTTTTTTCAACTTTTTCACTCGAATCCAACTCTACTCATACCTGCACAATAAATATAAAACACCAAAAATACTACGAACAATACTTAAAGACTCACAATATAACAAGCTAAACGAGATTAAATCATAGGTTTTCAACCTACTCATCAAATTCCCCCAAACTTGAACCATTGCTTGTCCTCAAGCAAACACAATGATATTAACACGAAAAACTAAGATGAATGCAACTACAGAGATCGAACAATAACCATGGTAATTAGATGAATCATATACCTCAGAGATCAACAACTATTATGACATCAATATCGCATCATATGTTACCTTAACTTCTCACATCGTCACCTCACAAACACAATAATTGCATATTTCTGTGTATGTGTGTCCAACATGAATCCAACAATATCAATGAGCAACACAGATAAATTCATACGCATGCAAATCATCCAAGACCAGACTTGTACTTCAGCATAGCATACACATAGATACGAAGGAAATCAACATTTTGAACCAAGCTCTTTATACAACGTGAGTGCATTTTAATGCTCTATCTCACTAATTATTTCTTAAGTCTGACTTGTGCAATGTTCAACTTCCTTAAGGCTTTTCAATGCTACCCATGTAACGGACTTTTGGCCAACGACTCCCAAACCTAAAGGTTTAAGGGCACTAGGTGTTAAAACATCTCCTAGGGTTTACTTGTCCGAGTAACAAAGGCCAAGAAATTGAACTAAGTCAGTTTTTATTCCAAAACTATATTTTTTTTCCTTTTTTGATTTTTTTTCTTTTCTTTTGAGCCACAATTCCCCCAAACTTATGTGTAAGCCAGTGTTCAATTTTAATCTGTGATCAAATGAATACATACCCATGTTTTATCTTGAATCTACTTTCTTGTTATTATTGATAATCAGTTGGTGTGCTTAAGATTTAGAAAAACACAAAACTCATGTTATGAAGTTCCTATGATCAAAGTCAATCAACACATGATGATCAATTTAGGCACGCAAGTCATAAATCAGATTCCTCATTGGCTTTCATCACAACTATCAAGGCTTAATTACTCAATATCCATGCAAACTAACACAAATACTACATGAATGCAAAAAAAATTTGTATATATGCAGATATAACACTATAATGAAAACTACATTATATGCAACCTAAAAATGATATTTAAATTTTAAATTACCCCCCCCCCCAAACTTATCAATAGTAATGTCCTCATTACGTGAAAATAAAGTAATTTAAGCACGAGGACTTCCCTACGAGATGAGTCAATGCTCGTCGTGAGGACCTTCATCATCCGAAGGGGGGTAAGCAGGTAGAATAATAGGACTAGGAAGCTGGACTAGTTCATTCGGATTAAAATAGGAGAAGGCATCTGCCAATGCCGTGAACGCGCCAATGTTGTATACATGCATTGAATCTTGGCGTTGAGTAAGCCAGAGTATCTGCTTTTGACTCCTGGATGTAGATGTCATAGATGGTCCTGCTTCGACCTCATCAGTCATCGGTACATCCGTGGCTGGCGGTGGTGAGGGTGGTGTTGATGATGGGATCATGATGTAGCCTTCACCCCGAGGATGTGACCGTGCTCCCTACCACTCTCTGTAGGTGACGATTGTCTTGTGATCAATGGCCCCCATGGGCATCTGAACAGGCTCCAATGAATCCCATTGCACTCCGGCCTTTCAGCATAAATCTGTGATGAGGAATCCGTGTACAAGACCGCATGTGGTGCCTCCTCGCAACATCCTGTCAATTGACTCTTAGATACACATGTCGGCATCCACTTGTAAGATTTCCACTTGATTCAGCCTTTCAAATCAATGATGTATGATCCCATAGAGGAGGCATGCTATTTCTTTCGTGACTTCAGTCTGATGGCTTGTGGGCATTAGCCTAGCACAGAGGAATGCATACCATGCTTTTCCATATTTGCTTAACGCTAAGTGTGGAAATGTGACTGTAATATCCATCCCAGGCTTGGTTACCCATTGCGTTTCGGGCTTACATAGGCAAAAAATAATTTTGTCCAAGCTTGGGAGGTTGTCTTCGTATCAGTCCCCCATTAATGTTTCCAGCCCAAAGTGCTCATTGATCGCCGTGTGCTGGAAGGAGACTGGTTTGCCTCTAACTTGCACAACCCGCCCTTCATGTTCTATGGCATTGGCATAGAATTCTTTGACAATTTTTATCACCGCGGGTTGTGGTTGTTCCACTAGTTGAAATCAGTTTCGCTCCACAATCATGAGAGCCATATCACCGTCCAATTTAGCATCGGGCTTCAACCCCCGTTCTTGAACTAGCGTCTTTTTGGCAAGCACGGCGTTGTAGAGAGTCTCCGCTGCTTTGCTCACAAACTTTGAGGTATCAAACGTTGGTCGAGTACTAGAGGTTGACGTTCGTGGCCGTTTTGATGTCATGATGTGAAAATTTGCACACAAGTTCTGACTTTGGCAATTTATCAAGTAGTTGGTGTGCACCCTTCTTTTTCCCCCAAACTTAACTTCTTTGCTATCACAATCTAATCCAAATCAGTCAATACAATCCTTGGGTCATCAGTAACCCAAGGTATCCCAAGCACAATGTATATAGATCAAGCAACAAAATTGATTATATAAAAGATGAACTCTTGTGAATTATACTACCTTAATTTGTTACCTCATACTATTTATAATGGTTGCTTGGGATGCTCACTCCACTTGTGACACACGAGGATAAGATGGGTAGGAGAAGAGGAATCAATAGAGTATGTGATATGGGAAGGTAGTATGTTAATGGAGATGGTGAATATTGGGTGTAATTAATTTCTATAGAAGCTTAGATGAGAGAGAATGTTGATGTGGGTGTGAGTAGTGAGTGGGTGTTGTTGAATTAGGGTTTAAGTAGGAGAGGAGGTGGAGAATTGGGTTGAAAGTAGAAGAGGAGAAGGGGATTTGGAAGTTAAAGAGGAAACGGAATGGGACAAGTGATGTATGGGTGCAACGAACAGCCTTAAAAATTTTAACTTAGGTCGACTCAGCCATTTCGCTCGGTTAGCGCCTGTAAAAGTGCACTCAGCGCGTGCACATTTCAAAACCTGGGATTTTCTGTATGCTCTGTGCTCTCAGCACCTTATTGAGCTCGATCTGCGCTTTACTGGGGAGCACGTTGTGAATTTCTTGCATGACTCGCGCTCTCGGCGCTCTGGCAGGCGCTCTCAGCGCCTTCTTGCGACTAACCAGTTAAGACTTGCTGTATAAGAAGGGCGCTCAGCGCCTTGTTAAGCGCAGTCCGCGCCTCTCTGATTCCTTTGCTTTCCCTTGCTCTTATCTCCTAAAGAATTGCCAATAAAGTTTATCAGTCATAGGGGATAGGATATATTGCACTTACATATATAACATATAAAATTAACTAATAATAACTACTAAGGACTCAAAAATTGGGTTGCCTCCCAAACAGCCGCCCTTGTTTAACGTCGTTAGCTACACTGGAATCCATTCAATCATCCGAAAGTCGGATCCATCAGCGTCAACATCTCAACCTCCTTAACTTGGCTGCTATCCAAAATTGGCTTCAACCTATAGCCGTTCACCTTGAACACATTCCCTGTCTTTGGATTTTGTATATCCATAGCACCATGAGGAAACACATTAGTAACAACGAATGGTCCCTCCCAATGAGAACGCAACTTACCTGGAAATAATTTCAATCGTGAATTATAAAGGATAACTTTTTGCCCAACAGTGAAATTCTTTGGCAAAATCTGCTTATCATGGAAAGCTTTCGTCTTAGCCTTATACAGTTTAGAACTCTCATATGATTCAGTACGCAACTCTATGAGTTCTTGTAACTGCAACTTCTTATGGACGCCAACTTGATCCAAGTTCATGTTGTACTGTTTGATGGCGCAGAAAGCTTTATGCTCTAGCTCTACAGGTAGGTGGCATGGTTTCCCGAACACCAGCCTATAAGGCGACATACCAATTGGAGTTTTGTATGCCGTCCTATATGCCCATAGTGCATCATGTAATCTAAGACTCCAATATTTCCTGTTCGAGTTGACTAATTTTTCCAAAATGGATTTTATTGCTCGGTTAGATACCTCAGCTTGGCCATTGCTTTGCGGATGATAGGATGTAGATACCCTGTGAAGAACGTTGTACTTCTTTAACAAAGCTGCTAACACCCTATTACAGAAGTGAGTTCCGCGATCACTAATGATGGTCCGTGGTGCTCCAAACCTGACAAATATGTTAGTCCTGACAAAATCTACAACAACTTTAGAATCGTCAGTCCTGGTGGCTTTGGCTTCCACCCACTTTGAAACATAATCAACTGCCAATAAGATGTAAACATTACCAAAGGAAACAGGAAAAGGTCCCATAAAATCAATACCCCAAACATCAAAGATTTCAAAAATTAGAATAGGGTTTTGTGGCATTTGATGTCTATGTGATATATTTCCTGTTCTTTGACAATTTTCACATGATTTGTAAAATAAATAAAAGGCTTTGAAAATTGAGGGCCAAAAGAAACCACTCTCTAACACCTTATGTGATGTTCTTTTAGGTCCAAAATGACATTCACAAGTATAGGAAAGACAGAAAGCTAGAATAGATTGGAACTCATTATCAGGTACACAACGTCTAACTATCTGATCAGCACAAAATTTCCACAAGTATGGGTCATCCCACACATAATGTTTTGCATCACTCCTAAGCTTCTCTTTCTGGGATTTTGAAAACTCACCTGGTAAATATGCACTTACCAAATAATTCACAATGTCTGCATACCAGGGAGTTGTATTGCCAATGGAAAGTAGATGCTCATCCGGAAACATGTCTTGTAATGGTAGTGCTTCTTCCTCCTTAAGAATTCTGCTCAAGTGATCCGCTACCAAGTTATCCGCGCCCTTTTTATCTTTAATTTCCAAGTTGAATTCTTGCAGCAGCAAGATCCATCTTATGATTCAAGGTTTGGACTCTTTCTTAGCAAGTAAGTACCTGAGAGCAGCATGGTCAAAATAAACTATCACTTTAGTACCAAGTAAGTATGATCTAGAATTCTCTAAAGTAAATACAACAGATAAGAGTTCTTTTTCAATTTTAGAATAGTTTATCTGAGCCGCATTCAATGTTCTAGAAGCATAGTAAATAGTATGGACAACTTTGTCAATCTTTTGGCCCAAGACGGCACCTACAGTATAGTTGCTGGCATCACACATTATCTCAAATAAGAACTTCCAATTTGGTGGTTGAATGATAGGGGTTGACGTCAATAATTTTTGTAAGGTATCAAAACCCACCTTGTATTCATCATGAAACTGGAATTCCTCATCTTTCTGAAGCAGCTTGCATAAGGGCAATGCTATCTTGGCAAAATTTTTGATAAACCTGCGATAAAATCCTCCATGTCCAAGAAAAGAGTGTATCTCCCGCACGCTGACGGGGTAAGGCAATGCAGATATAATATCGATTTTAGCTTTATCGACTTCTAAACCATTAACTAACACTACATGACCAAGTAAAATTCCTTGTTCTACCATAAAGTGACATTTTTCCCAATTTAGCACAAGGTTAGTTTCCAAACATCTATCCAATACACGTGTCAAATTATCTAGGCAGGCATCTAACTAATCATCATGTACTGTGAAATCATCCATAAAGACCTCAATGCATTCCTCTAAAAGATTGGAAAAAATACTTACCATGCATCTTTGAAAAGTACCTGGGGCATTGCAGAGTCCAAAGACATTCGCCGATAGGCAAAGGTACCAAAGGGACATCTGAATGTGGTCTTTTCTTGGTCTTCGGGTGCAATCACAATCTGGTTATAACTTGAAAAACCATCTAGAAAGTAATAATAAGTATGCTCAGCTAATCGTTCTAACATCTGATCAATAAAAGAAAGGGGAAAGTGAGTTTTTCTAGTTACAGTATTTAACCTCCTATAGTCAATACACACTCTCCAACCTGTTTGCATCCGTGTGGGCACTAACTCATTATTATCATTTTTGACAACCGTGATTCCGAATTTCTTTGGAACTACCAGCACCGGACTTACCCATTGACTGTCGAAAATGGGGTAGATGATTCCTGCATCGAAAAATTTTATTATCTCTTTCTTTACTACCTCCATCATAGGTGGATTTAATCGTCTTTGTGCATCCCTCGTAGGTTTTGCTCCATCTTCCAGCAAAATCCAATGCATGCACATTGCGAGACTAATACCTTTGATGTCTGCTATAGTTCAACCATACACTGTGATGTGGTCCCTAAAGACTCTCAACAATTTTTTTACCTACTTTTTGGTTAGATTACTAGCAATTATCATAGGTAAAGTCTCATTAGTCCCCAAATACGCATATTTCAAGTGTGCAGGTAATTGTTTCAATTCAAGTGTTGGAGCTTGCTCAACAGATGGTAATAGTTTTTGGTGAGACATGGGTAGTTGAATTAACTGGACTGCATGCTTATCTGAGAGTTTAGACAATGAATGTAGTGCAGCCACAGTTTCCTTTAATTCCTGATTTTACTTAAGTTCATACTTCGCATCCATGTCCAAACTGCTAGAAATAGCAACCTCCAAGATGTCTCTCTAAATTTGTTCAAAAGTTTCCTGCACTAAAGAGTCACACACATCAATTGCAAAAACTTGACAATAATCACTAGGGTACCTCATGGCATCATAGATATTAAATTAGATCTTTTCACCATCAAACTCCATTGTTAGGGTCCCATTGTGCACATCAATCATAGTCCTTGTTGTGTTTAGGAAGGACCTTCCTAAAAACATGTGTGATGGGTTTGGTGATGTATTATCCTCCATATCCACTATGTAAAAATCTGCAGGAAAGATTAGTTCGTTCACCTGCACTAAGACATCTTCAACTACCCCTTAAGGGTAGGTGTTTGTACGATCTGCCAATTGAATAATCATACCAGTATATTTCAAAGAACCCAGATTTAAAGACTTATAAACAGATAATGGCATCACATTAATTGAAGCACCTAAATCTAGCATGGCCTTCTCAAATCTAGTGTTTCCTATCTTGCATGGGATCGTGAACATGCCTGGATCTTTAAATTTAGGGGGCATTTTTCTTTGAAGAACAGCTGATACATTCTTCCCTACTGTGACCTTTTCATCATTTTCCAATTTTTCGTTTGTTAGTGCACAATTCTTTTAAAAAATTTGCATACCGTGACACTTGTTTAATTGCATCAAGTAATGGAATATTCACTTCTACTTTCCTAAAACTTTCCAGAATTTCTTTTTCCTATTCATCTTTCTTTGAAATTCTAGAATTTCAAAGAGGAAAGGGAAGAGGATATCTTTAAGCTGACAAGGAGGGTTAGGATGTACCTTAGATTTTTTTGGTTCTTCCTTAGCTTGCTCTTTCTTTAACTCAACTGTGGTTATGGGTGTATCCATCTTCTTTCCACTCCGCAAGGTTATAGCACTAGAATTCTCCTTAGGATTCACGACAGTTTGAGATAGAAGCTTCCCTGAACCTTGAGAGTCCAACCGACCCACAGTAGTAGCTAATTGGCTCATTTGACTCTCCAAGCTATGGATGGAAGATTTTGTCTCTTGTTAAAACTATTGTGTCTGTGTCATAAATGCTTTGAACATGTCCTCCAAGGATGTTTCAGCATTGGCTGGTGCTGTTGGGTTTGGGTTAGTACTGTGGCTGATTTGGCTGAAATTGCGGTTTATTTGGGTAGAACTTGCGCCTACGGCCTAGCACCCGTATAACTCAAGTTGGGATGATCCCTCCATCCTGGATTGTAAGTATTGGAGAAAGGATCATATTTCCTTTGCGGTTGTGCCTGGTAATTTCCCACTGTATTAGCTTACTGTGCATTTTCTTCCTCTTGTAATGTCTGGCAAGCATATGTAGGGTGCCCTGCCATTAAGCATATTCTGCAAGCCTTTTCAACCGGCAAGTTACCTGTTGCTAATTATTTCACCATAGCAGTTAAGTCAAAAATCTGTTGCTCTATATTACCCGTGCTTACCTCACTTACCCTTTGTGCTGGATGATCATTCCGTGTTCCATATTGTTGTGCATTGGCGGCCATATTTGCAATCAAATTCTTTGCAGCCTCTGGTGTTTTATCCACTAATGCTCCTCCACTAGCAGCATCGATCATACTCCTATCCATCGGTACAAGTCCCTCATAAAAGTACTGGATAAGGTGTTGATCATCAATCTGGTGGGGTGGATAGCTAGAGCATAACTTTTTGAATCTCTCCCAGTATTCATACAATGTCTCACCGCTGAATTGTCGGATTTCGCAAATTTCTTTCCTTATGTTGGCTACTCTTGAAGAAGGAAAGTATTTCTCCAAAAATAGCCTTTTCATGTCATTTCATGATTGTATTGATCCCGAGGGGAGATAATACAACCAATTTTTTGCTAAATCCGCTAGTGAGAATGGGAAAGCTCTCAGTTTTATCTGCTCCTTCGTAACATTGTGTGGCTTCATGGTTGAGCACACAACATGAAACTCCTTCAAATGCTTGCAAGGATCATCACCTGTAAGACCACAAAAAGTAGGCAAAAGGTGAATTAGTTTGGATTTCAATTCAAACGAAGCATTTAAAGCAGGATATTCAATGCACAGAGGTTATTGGGTGAGATTTGGAGTTGAAAACTCCTTTAAAGTCCTGTTATTTTGAACCGCCATCTCCTCGTCTGATTCTCTTGAAGAATGGTCTGAAAGAAAGGTGAGTGCGATGTTGAGGCCTGGTGATGAAGCTTCGTCGGAATCTGCAAGTGGACCTTGGGATTTTCGAGCTTCCTTCCTAATCCTTCGTGCAGTGCTCTCTATTTTTGGATCAAATTTTAATTCAAGAGAGTGAGAGGATCGAGGCATAAAAAAATGAAAACAATTGAATAAATAAAAACAAATAACACTCCACGACAACGGCGCCAAAATTTGGTAGCTGTCGTTTAGCACTACAAAATTAACCTTACTTCTATTCCACTAACTCAAGAATTAGTATAGTAATAAGCAAGGATCGATCCCACGGAGAGCATTTTATTTTATATTTATCCAAGTATTTTCTAATTAATTGGGGATTTTTATTTTGAAAAGTTGAATTAACGAAAGTGAATTTAAAAGACGTATCAATGAGTAAAAAGTTTCAATTCTTCAGTTCAGTATCGCCTTTTCACAATTATGGATTAACCAAGTGTTTAAAATATTTATCTTTCAATGAAATTAATAATCCTAGATAATCGCAATCGCTAATTACCCGAAATTCTCCTTAAGTATAAATCTAATGCGATGATCGCCAACAAAAGATCCTAACTATCATATAACCTAGAACTATCAGTCTAGATTTAATATAATAGAAGCATGAAGAATGAGAATTAGATTATTCCAAGCAATAATTACACAATCAGTTATTTAACTTATTTTCTGAAAACCTTAATAATATTCAAAAGCTTGACCACAATCAAATATCATTAATTGCTACTTATGATCAGACATACATCGTTTGCTTAATATATATCTAAATCTAGTAAATGATATCAATTTACTAATTTAATCCTGCAGACACCAAATTAGTCAATTGAATATCATACAAGAGAGTTTATGTAGATAATCAGAATAAATCTCACATACGAAAGAATAAATAGAATAAACTTGATCAAACCATTAATTGTAAATAAGGTTCAACATCCCTTCAGAATTGAATTGAGTAATTTAGCCTGACATGCCTTGATTATTCAAAACTAGGGTTTGAATAGCCTCTAAGAATTCCTAGATCCAAGATCCCACAAAACTAAGTAAAATAACTAATATTTATAGTCTATCAAAACCCTAGTACAATTAGTAAACTTTAAAATCCTATTCCCAATCAACTTCTGCTCAAGAAGGCAACAAAAACAAGTTTTCCCGTCAGTCACGCGCTGGTCACGCTTGAACCTTCACTCAAGAGGCGCGCACAGCGCTTAGTATGTAGGGACTATCAACCGATCTCGCGCGGTCAGCGCCTCTGGTAACACTGCTAGGGCGCGGTCAGCGCTTGGGTGGCAGAAATAATCCTCAAACTCGTGCTCAGTGTCTTCTCCTTTATGTCGAATGCGTGGTCCGCGCCTTGCTGCCATCATGCTCCTTTTTTAGCTTTTTCACTCGAATCCAACTCTAATCCTCATACCTGTACAATAAACATAAAACACCAAAAATATTATGAACAATAATTAAAGACTCACAATATAACAAGCTAAACGAGATTAAATCATAGGCTTTCAACCTACTCATCAACATTCATGCATCCAACTAAAATAAAATCCAATCACATTAGTCAATAGTCCATAATCATTCACATTTATTATCATACATATCAACATATGCATCAATAAATAAACATTCATCTCATGAATAATAAATTCATTCCATATATGCATTGATATCTTTTAATGAGCAAAAGTTTGCTAAACTTTAGTTTTGAAACAAAATAAACTCTTTTATTTTAATCAAAAACCAAATCCAAATTAAACTCCTTTAATTTTTAGCAATCTGAAATCATATTTCAGATAAAATAAATATCTTTATTTTAAACTTTTATCAATTAAATAAACCATTTATGTTAATTGAAAAAACAAATTTTTTAGATTCAGGCAAGTGGCGCGGCCACGCCCAAAATGAACTGAGTTGCGGCGCGACCGCGCTACAAGGCCAGAGTCATTTTTCCTAGAGACGGCCGCGCCCAGAATGAACTCGCGCTACAGAACTAGAAAAAAAAATTGTTTGCCCAAAAAATTAATCTAATCCATACCAATTCATACATGGAATCAAAAGTTACCTGACTCCAGTAATAAAGATGAAGAGTGTAAATAAAATCATAATATAATATGATTAAAGAGAAGAATAAGAAGATCGTAGAATAAAACGATCGTAAGGATAAGGAGAAATAATTGCAAAATAAGATCACGACATGATCAGATTAATATGATATGTTAAATGATTAAGAAGATATAGCTTGACGCTATAAAGAGAATGTACTATGAAATTGTACGATGTAAACTCAAGAAAGAGTGGTAAATGTTAAGATACGGATTAAAAAAATAGTATTGAGGAAAAGAGAAAGCTACAATTATGTGGGATTTCAATTGAGGACTCATGTGATAGCTGAGTTATACAATCCTTTGTATGGGCAGGGATTTTGTGCTTGGTTTAACGACTACTTAGTTTATCACATTGATAATCATTGAAATATTGGTGTCGCGCTATCGATATACATATGACGAGAAGGGGATTATTTTCTCATATTTATATTTGATAGTTAGAGAATATTAAGAATAGGTGTGAGTTCTTAAAACCCATACTTATGGTAAGTTTGTGACTCATAATCGTATGGTATATTTTTGAAACCCTAAGCGTATGGACAGTTCCTGATTGGTTCTTGGACTACATATTGCTAGGACAAGTTCCTAAACTCATATTATTGTGGAAAGTTCCTGAACTCATAAAGTGTGGTATGTTTGATGAACTATACTGGGGTATAAAAAAGTTGTGAATGGAGAATTGAGGATTTTCAGTGAGTAAGCTTTAAAGATGTTAGAAATAGATATAATTATTAAGTAGTGAAGCATTGGAGAAAATTTGAGTTGATGGAGGAAGCATAGGTATTACAAATCTTCTAACTATGCTAGACTTCGAAATTATTGACTTCATGAAAATAAAAGCATTTTTGGAAAAAAAACATATTGGGTCAAATCACTGAACCAATGAGTTTTAAAAGTTCTATTATTCATATATCTACGCTAATTGTTTTGGCTAGACAAAAAAAAATGATTTGAAATATATCAAAATGTATTTTATATATCATTAATGCATCATTGAATTTGGTGCAGAGATGATAAAAATAATGGAGTTATCAATGCAGTCTTACCTAGTGTTGGATGTGATCTAAGGATCGTCAGCCCACTATGGTATGATGTAGTATGACAAAGTCACAAAATGATGGAATCCTCAAACAAACTGTAAATACAGTGCGGTATTATGACGACATAAAATGATTTTCAAAATTTTAAAGATAATTTATTGCCAATCAAATTTGGTCATACACATGTTTCGATTGATGTTAGAATTATTCGTATTCGTCTAAGCTATTTGATTTAGCTAGACAAATGTTTATGAAAATTCAAGTATCCCTTTGAGAAATTATCTTGAACCAAATTATTTTGGTACGGACTCTTATGCTAAGTCTGAGGTGAACAACCTCGAAAAAAATGGGGATCTACTAGTTGGATGATATATTCCAATCTTTGAACGCATATACTCGTTCTGAGAACTAAGGTACAATAGATTGATCACCTAACGTGCCCGCATGGGTAGTTTACCTTCTTCATAATTGTAAACATACCTAGTACAACCTATTTTATATTTGGTTGCGGTGACTACCGTTAAACCTGAGAGTTCATGGTCTATATAACCCCTCAGCATGATATGAAAAGTTTTAACTCCTTAGAAAGAAGTCATGGAAGAATTTGATGATAGAGGAGATCCTCATAAAAGGAAGCAGTATGTACTCACTAATTGAGAATAAAATCAGATGTGATTAGATAAAGGTTAAAATTAAAAACCTAGCTTTGATTAATAGAATGAGAAGAGATTAGTATGCTATAATTTTGAGGATGAAATTCTTAGAAGAAGGGGTGAATGTGACAACCCAAAAATTTAGAGGATCTTGAATCATTAAATTAAAGGTTAAAGTTTAAAACCTAGAGTGGAAATAGAGGATTTATTTAAAAAATTTAAGAAAATCCTATACGGTTTAATAATTGAAAGAGTGTAGAAAAAATATGGGTTATAAAATTCAAAACCTATAATGGAATTATACTTGAAAATATGTTAAGAATAAGGAATTATGTTACCTTTAACATTACGTGAATTAATGAAAGAGATTATGAAATGTTATATATAGAAAAGATTTAAAAAGGGAAAATAGTTTGCTGAATTAGTGTATTTAGTTTGCTGAATTGGTATTCGGTTTGCTGAATTGGTTTTGTTAGCTTGTTGTATTGGGAAACAACAAGTTGTTTGAATAATCTAGGTTGCTGGATTAGGTATTCGGCTTACTGGATTATATAGAAGAACTTATAAGATGAAAGATTAAGTGTTAAGTCATAATGTATACAATAAAGAGATGTTATAATGATAAAGAGAATGTGTATATATATATATATATATATATATATATATATATATATATATATATATATATATATATACTCCCAGAGATGATACTATGTTTTAGCTAAATAGGAGGAGAGATTAGTTAAATTGATCATACTAGAATAATGGAAAGCTTAATTAACAAGCTTATGGAAGTTAAGCCTGAATGGTAATTTAAGAGAACCCAAAGATATTAAATTGGGAAGAGATAAGCTAGGTATGGTGGTGATAAATAAAATAAGCCTAACCTCGTAGTCAAGTGTTAGAAATTTAATAAAAAGTCCAAAAGGGATTAAGATTATGGCAAGTTAGATTAATATTTATGACAAGTCATATGATAAAGACTTAGTGAGTGTAGCAAGTAGTATAAAGAGATTTTAAATAAGACATTTAATAAAATATCAAGCCTAATATATGAAAATACTAATTATTTACCAATGAAGTGAATAATTGTTATTTATGTGAAGTATGTGTTTGATTAAATAAATACATATTTTAAATAAGTATATATTTATTTATTATTTAGAAAGGATTGAAAAGAAAACTATTTAGCCTAATATTATATATATTAGGAATGAGGATTAAATAACCAAAGGGTGGTGATAATTGAAGATAGAGCTGCAAACGATCCGAACCGAAACGAACATTCTCGAACTCGAACCGAACTCGAGCACTTATAGTCGAACTCGAAGAGGTTCGAGTAGCTCTGTCGAACCAGAAGCTTTGTGCGAGTTCGGTTCGATTGGTGTTCGCGAACTGTTCGTGAACATATTCGAGTTCGCGAACATGATAGAGTTCGCGAACATGATCGAGTTCGCAAACATGTTTGAGTTCGCGAACATGATCGAGTTCGCGAACATGATCGAGTTCACGAACATGATCGAGTTCGCGAATGTGACGCCCCCAAATTCCAGGACCGCCACTTGGTCTCTCGAATTCGGTTCATCACGTGCTCATGGTAATACGTCACAATAATAATAACTAAAAATCACACAATCATAGCGGAAAATCTAATCTAGAATAATTTACAATGATTTATTATAACTATTCCCCCAAGTCTCGCAACCTACAGTACTTAATAGATTACATAATAATATCAATTAACGACTTATTACATAATCTAACTTAAGCTTAAACATAATCAAATCCAGTCTTACTACATCATCTTAATACAACATTAAAATATTTAAAACATAAAAGAGACAAGCTAGTTGGTAGCCTTGCCCTTGCCCTTATCAACGCCCGAAGGTTCGCCATGCTCAGCCTTAACTAAAATATTTTAGGGAAAACAAGAATGAGCACAAATTGCCCAGCAAGTAATACACAATAAGGGTAAGTGATATAATTCTCAATTCTCGAAAGGGTATAACAAGGTTTGATAGTTCAATGATAACAAAAATATCAACAACTTTCAATAACAGTCGCTAAGGACAGAATAATATCAATGTGATTTAATAATAAATCAATTCAAGATTTCAAGATAACTGAATACTGAGCAGTCACTAAGGACTATGAACTTCTACTAGAATTGACAGTAATAAACTGAAAATCCAACAAAAACAGGTACAACAGGTGATCAGCCTAAAGTACCATCGTTATGCATAACAATCAATTATACTCAAGTGCGCGCGTCGGTTCTCCGACAATTATATTTTGTTCTTCTTAGTCAAATACAAGATCCCTCACCAATCAATTGGTTTGGGTCGCTTTTCAATAATATAAGTCTAGCCAAATCAAATGGCATAGACACTTTCACAATATTCAAGAACAATACTAAGTTCAACATGAATAATAGCTTTAATGAAATTAGAGTTCAAGTATGCTAATTCAATTCAAACGATTAAGTAGGAAACTAGTTCGCAATATACAAAGATAGAATACTTGTATCCAAAGAGATAAGGTTTAGATACTCGCTTACGATATCCGTTGAATAAAGTAATGCAAGGGTTTAGGATACTTGCCTTATGCGTAGTTTACTCACGTAAAGCTAGCCAACACTTTCGGATTCCTATCGTAATACAATTACGTATATATATGATATTCATTAGTCATATAATTTAACTTCACATTTTATCTTCGAATATAAGATCAACACATAAGCTAAGTTTTAACCTAGCTACACAGTTCTATAGAATATAATTTCTATCCTTAACTTCCTCTTTTCTCAAGTTGATCATATTCATACATCATTACTATCATGTGAGACTACCACAATTAGCAAACATACTCACATATTATTAATATCACATAAGACTACAATCAATACTAAATATATTTCATTTTAGCAAGTTAGGGCATTCCCCTAAGTTAACCGTCAAAATCGGGTTCAAGTAACATCGTAGCATATAATCATTCTTGAGTTCATTATCACAATTTTAACTTACATTTTACATGGTATTAAGGGATAGAAAAACCATGTGGTTATCATGCTTTATAACTTGGCTATATGTTTACGTAGATGTCACATAATCTATTAATACACATGCTTATGGTGTTCACATTATTTATTCATAACTAGTATTGTTTAATACTAGGGAGCATGCTTTAAACTCATGTTATCATTATGTCTACTACATACGAATCATGTTTAGAGGCATATCAAACCCGAACATACCATCTTAACCCTTTAGAATCTAGATACTCACGTGATGTAACTATCTTTTTAAAAACATGTTCATGGTTTACGTTTCAAACTTATACTTTTACTTAGCAAGGTTCACAATTGAAGTCCACATACTTATGTCATGCTATGAAACATATCTAAACAAGTCAACATGCTTTTCGTGCATTCTTAAACCATATCAACATGCTTGTATGGTCAGAATATCAACATGAATATAATTTATTGAAGTTTGTTTTTAAAAATCTACGCTTTTGTTAGAAATGTTCAATAGTGAGGTCTAACACGCTCTTGTCATACTGTGAACCATATATACATAAGACCACATGTTTTTTTATACATTTCTAAACCATTCTAACATGCTCGTAAAATCAGAATCTAGACTTCGATATAACATGTCAAGATTTACATTCAAAACTTATACTTTTGTTAGGAATGTGCATTAGTAAGGTTCACATTTTATTATGGAACCTATATACTCGAGTTAGCATGCTTTTCATACATCCTTAAATCATACTAATATGTTTGCAAGATCAGAATGTTAACATGGCAAGTATACATATCGAGTTCGCTTTCAAATTCGAAGTTTGTTTATAAAACGCTAAGTTTATCTCAAACTATAAGTATGCGTGTAACTCTTAGTAAAACATGCTTACATTGCCTTAGTATACCCATATATATGTACCACTCATGCTAGCATGCTTGTTCTAATTTATCTCAACAATTTACACTTAGCAGAATCAAGCAGGAAATCAAAAACTGCAAACAGTGTCCTGCGCAGCTGCGCAGCATGCCAAGGCCAAACCGGCGCAGCTGCGCCATCCCTGGTCCTGGCCGGACGGCAGTCTGCTTCGGCAGTTATCAGCCCAATTCACAAAATTACTTCACCGATTCGATTTTTAAACATGCTACATTATATACAAACATGCTACCAAGTCTATATGACAACTAATAATCATCCTATAATCCAATTGCAATCTAATTCATCATAGTCAAGAATTTGAACTTGACAGAAAACAAGAAATGGAGTTTTGACAGAAATGAAAATGAAGAACATGAATCATGAAATTATACCTTTGTTATGAATTAAGCTTGCTAAATTTGAATTCCCACTTTCTGTGAATTCTCTTGCTATCAACTCACAGTATGCTCTCAATCCAATACTTAGACAAAAATCTCAGCAAATGAATAGAGAGGAGAAGAGCTATTATTTATAGAAGAATTTTATAACCAGACAATGCAATCTACCCATGAATCAAACAAACAAAAAATTAATTTGTATGGAGGTTAAGAGATGGTAAGTAATTGGTTGTTAGAACCCATCATGATTCCCACTCCCTTGCTCATCATGAGCTATGAAATACTGAGTTTGAGGAAGAAATAGGGAGTAGACTAGCTTGGAGCATTCACGTGTGCAAGGAGTATGACTATCAATATGGGACAAGCCAATTAGAAACTCAGCATTCTAGCAACATGAAGTGTATTAATATCAAGGCTTTGTACAATTTCATGCAATATATGCATAGGTTATAATTTAAATGTCCCACTGCAACTCACATAAATAGTACTTCAATGTAATTTGTACATATATAATCCAAGTACATTTTATCCTACCGATATAATTTAATCGGATACTATCACATTATTAAATTCTACAATCAACAATTGATTACAATATATTCATATTATGTTAATGTATACTTGCATACATATTGTTACACAAGCATAAACATGTAGTTTATATATTTCAATCAATCCTAATACATGGTCTCCATGTGTAATATATTCACATTGCATTATATAACATAGTTTATGTATATATGCATGGTCACACTTAAGTGTCTCTCTATACTATAATATAGTTGTATTTCATATACTTTATATATTCAAGTATTGCACATATCAATTAATATAATCTTATTAGATTAATACTTACTTATTTGTCAAATAAATAAATTATTTATCTCATTGATTAATTAATGATAATATTAATTAATCCATTCCTCATTGATTATTAATTTTCATAATAATCGATTAACACTTATATGATTAAATATCACATTAAATGAATATAAATCTTATTATATTATAAACACGTTGCTCATTATTAATATTATATTTCGTGCAATAATAATAATCACATATTATTAATTAATCATCTATAACAATTATTCTACGATGACAATTAATTAATTTTCTACGATTAACAATTAATATAAATTAATTGTTTGCTTAAATTAATATAATCATTCTTATATTACGTCACTGTGTCACACAAGGCTATCAACGAGTTTATCGCAAACTCCACATATTCTCACTTATTATAATTATTCAATTTTATATAATTGAATTAATTCATCTCATAACACAAAATCATTTATATATGAATAAATATTCACTTCCATTAATATATTCATTTATTAATATATGAAAATTCTTGGGTATTACAGCGAACATATTCGAGTTCGCGAACATGATCGAGTTGTTCGCGAACATAATTGAACAAATCAAGTTCGCAAACATTTACTAATTAATGCACTGAACTGAGAAAACTGAGAACTCGAAAGCAAATTAAAAACAGTTAAATAAATACCAAAAATATCTTCTCTAAGTCTAAGTAATTCAATCAAAAATTAAACCAAATATTATAATCATCATTTATCCCAAAAATGATTACTGAAAAGTTAGAAGTTAGAATTTAAAATTAGAACTTAAAAGTTAACAACTAATATTAGTTTTGTTATTTTGTATTAGTTTTGTTATTTTAACTTATTTAGAAATAGGATATAAATATAATATATATATATATATATATCATATTATCATATCTATATAATAAAACAAAATTCATTTTGAATCTTTCATTTGACAAAACACAAGGACGGTTCAGATTCGTTTTAATTGATTTGGGCGGGAAAACACAAGAACGGTTCAGATTCATTCTAATTTAAATTAAATTAGAATGGAATAGAATGTTTAATTAAATAATTAGGGTAAGATAAAAATTTCATGAGTTGGTTCATGTTATTTCATATGGTCAAAGTAATTAAATGAGAGCCCAAGATTTAGTCTAAATTAAATTGGATATTTTTGTAGCAAATAATGTCATTAAAAAGAAATCACAAATTGGGGCTATAGTAAAGGAATTTGACATGTGGGTTATTTCTTTCCTAGCCAAGTGTTCCTTTAGAAATCTTATCCAAATATTTTGGATAGATATGTAAGATAAGAAAGAGAAGAAAGTAAGAGAAGAAGAAAGAAAGAGAAGGAAAGAGAAAAGAAAAAGAAGAAAGCAAGAAGAGATAGGATAGAGAGAGAACCGAGCATGGCCTAAGTAAGAAGAATGAGAAAATCTGATTTTCTCCCTATTACCCTCACCCGTTCCTTTGTTCTTCCATTTCCATTCTCTTCCTTCTCATTTGTTTTTTGTAAAGCCAGGAGAAAACAGAGAGAATGGAGAGGGAGTAAGGGAAGAGAGAGTTACAAGGATTAAGCAAAATCATGGAAAATCAAATATCAAAACACTCTCCTACAAGCCTCCATAACCATCTTCTCCATCTTCTTCAACCAAAATTTCAAGAAAACTAAAGAATGAAATGGGTGGAAAGCTAAAGCTTTAATAAAGCTATGGGAGTGTTAAAGGAGGAAGAAAATCAGATTCTAGCAAGATCTAGCACATCATCTAGCATCTAAGAGGAAGAATCAAAGAAGTAAGTTCTTGAAACTCTAAACCTCCATTTTCCTTCTTAAAGCTTCAGATCTACTAAGTAAATGTATATGTTAATGTTTCAAGATTTGGTATGTTGTAATTCTATGAGTTAGGAGTCCATGGAGTCTAAAATGAACTGATTTAGATGTGTATAACTTGAGATATGAAGATTTGAAGGAGAAAGGGTCAAAAATCGCACAAAGAAAAAAATTGGATTTTTAGAGCTGCGCAGCCGCACCACAATCTCACGCTGGCGTGCCGAGAGGTAGCGGCAAGCAGTGAGTTGGGCGCGCACGCGCGAGCGCTGCGTGAGCACACAGGCGCGCGCAGCGTGCGACTGGGCTCGGCAGTTGAGGCTTGACACATAATTTTTGACATCCGTTACTAAAACGCGCATAGCTTCTTAATACGAACTCTAAATTCGATGATTCAAGATGTTTTGGAAAACTTAAAGACAATACTATAATACTCTTTAATAAAAATTAAAATTTGGGGTTATTGACAGAGGTCAAAATGGGCATATCTGAGGATGTTTCACAACCGAAAGCGAACAGAGGGCATCGGACTTGCGTTCTATGAACCGCGAAGCGTTTGGAACCTATTACTCGTTGTTCAAAGTGTTATATGATGATAATTATGAAACATGAAGTAAGAGTTAACATAGTTAACAATAATGAGTCACATTTGAAGAATCTAAAATACTTAATTAAATATTAAGTATTAATTGAAAGAATAATGTGGAAGCTTGATTAAAGATTAACTTAATTAACTTAAATTAATCTAGTATACATCAAAGATGATGTGAAGATTTATTAGAGACTTAACTACATGTTAAGTATTAATTGAAAAGAAATATTTTAAATGTATAAGATGAGATTATACAATAATTTAAAGGTTGATTTAATTGCTTAATTAACCTAATGAACATCTAAGGGATGTGAATACAAGATTACCAAGACTTAACTAGAATTCTAAGACACTATTTAAGTGAAACATAAGATAAGAGTTAATTGAATTAACTTCAATGAACGTAATACATTTGATATAATGTAATATTAAGCTACGTCGACTTAACCAAACGTTAAGTGACGATTGAAAAGAGAAGTATAAAGAAATAAGGAGACAAATGTTAACTTAATAATGTTAACAATTATTATACATCTAATATGATGTAAAGACAAGTTATTACGACTTAACTGAATGTTAAGCGTCAATTAAAAGAGGGATATGAAACGAATGTTAACTAATCAACATTAACGAATATATTACATCTAAGGTGATGTGAAAGCAAATGTTAAGACTTAACAAATGTTAAGTGTCAAGTAAAGAGAAATGTAAAGGAATCTAAGAATGAAGGTTTATCTAAATTAATTATTTTGAACGAGAGGCTCTCAATATAAAGTCACGAAAAGCCTTAAACACTTAAGCAGATTGTTAAGTGTCAGTTTAAGAAGAAATATTAGAGGATGTAGAGTATAGCTAACAGAAACGATTGTTGAGCGTCATTATATGGCTAAATGTTAGCTAATTTATTATTCGTGTAATAGTATTGTGAGATAAAGTGTATTATGCTAATTGAAAGATCAATCTTATAACTGATAGGTCTTTCATAAGAGATTAAATTAGATTGCGTAGCAGCAATCGACAGTACAGGAAAGTTTTCCTAACACAAACTTGAGTTATTATGTTTCAAGCATGCTAGTGGTTTGATTAATATTTACAATTATTCCATATCTTTGATTATTGATTCGCAATTTTCGCAAGTTGTATATGTTCGTCAGGTATGAAAGGTTGATCACCTTCATTATCATAAGGTTCAATTAAATTTGTTCATGGTCAATGTTGATCACCCAACATTATTGATTCAGTCATTCAATTATTAAAATTTTAATTCATGCTCTTTCACAATTATTATACATTATTGAAAACTTGAAAGCTTATTCCTTTTTAATCATGATATATCTTCATTGTACTTAAACTTGTTGAGCAAAGTAGTTGCTCACCCTTACTATATCATGATAACAAATTTCAGATTAAGACGAATGCTCAGAGACAAAAGCAAAGGACAAGATTAGAGTGTTATGGACGTTAACTATTTAGTTATCTGATGTAAGTTACTTATGTAAACCTTTTGTGAATCTAAAGGTATGCATGTAAGTTAAGGTTAGAAACCTTGGGAAATGATGTAGAATTATTTGAAAATGAACAATGTATGTATGAATAATCCGCAATAGTTATAGAACAGGTATGAAGAGAATGAATTGTGATGCACCAGTTCTGAGGTTTGAGGGACCCGGATTTGGGGGCGCTACAGAACTATATATTATGAGGATAATATAGTTTGAAGAAAATAGTGTGAGAAACCAATTTAAACAAAGACCTAATTTATTTTGGTAACTAATATAATGAATGTATGCTAAAATGTTGTTAATTACAAATTCATTTACAAAATTTTACAATGTCTAAATTACTATCACTGCGGAGCATAGGATTGAATAAACGGACTGGTTAAGGAATTTAAGAATAGTTCTCAAGGCTAAAAATTTATCTTATGTACTTAATATGATATCCTTGCAATGGTTGCAGATAATGCCTTTGAGGAAGAGATTGCTACTTTTAAAAAGTGGCAAGATGATGCACAGTTGGCTCAATGCATCATGCTCGCATCCATGAGTAACGAGCTTCAGCGTCAGCATGAAAATATGGATGCTCCTACTATAATTCTGCATTTCAAGTAGTTAAAAGGTGAGGAAAGTAGGACTACTAGATATCAGATATTTAAGGAGCACCGATCTAGAATGACCGATGGCACTACAGTACAGACACATGTCTTCAAAATAATCAATTTAATTGAACAACTAGGACAATTGGGTTTTATCATGGATGGAGAGTTAAGCCAAGATTTGATCTTGCAGTCACTCTCGGACTCCTTCTCATAATTTGTTGTGAATTTTAACATGAACAAGCTAGATGTCAGCCTGCCTGATGTGCTTAACATGTTGAAAACTGTTGAGAGTCACTTTCCAGCCAAGAAAGACTAAGTCTTACTGGTAGGGGCCAAATGATCTTTTAAAAAGAAGAACAATTGAAAGAAAGTTTAAGGAAAGGCAAAAACAAAGGATAATAAGAACAAAACTGATACGGATAACAAAGGAGTTTGCTTCCACTGCAATAAGTATGCACAATGGAAATGAAACTACAAGAAGTATCTTGTAGAGGCTAACAAGAAGAAGCTTAGTGAAGTTTCGATTACAGATACATGTTTGTTCATGATTGAAATAAATCTTTTTGTAAGTCAAGGTTCTACTTGGGTATTGGATACCGGCTTGGTTCTCATAAATGTAATTCAATACAGAGAACAAGCAGAAGTAGAAGGCTAAACTAAGATGAAGTAATCTTACGTGTGGGGATTGGAGCAAAGGCTGATGCATTAGCCGTAAGAACTTAAAGTTTAGCGTTGCCTACGGGCAAGTCTATTAAGTTAATAAGTTGTTATTATGTTTCGGTTCTCATTAGAAACATTATATCCATTCCATTGTTGGACAATGAAGACTTGGTATTATATTTAAGAACAATTGTTGTTCTATTTATAATAATAATGTTTTGTATAGAACTATAAAAATTACTTGATGGACTTCGTATACTTAACTCACATGAAAATAATTTTACAAATTAAACAAACTAGTAAAAGAAAAGGAGATGATTATTCAAAAAGTTGAATATGTGTATTTGATGAAATACAAGTCTGAATCATTTGAAAAGTTCAAAGAATTCAGAAGAGAAACAAACTAGAAAAGTATTAGGATTCTTCAATTGGATCGATGAAAGGAATACTTGTACAATGAGTTTCTATATCATCTCAAATGGTATTTTCTCACAATGGACGTTTTTTGATACACAATAATTGTTTGGTGTATCTAAAATAAAAAATAGTACCTTGTTGGACATAGTGCTGTCCATATTAATTTTTTACCGACATTCCAGTATCCTTCTGGAGTTCTGCCCTAAAAACGAATGCATATCTACAAAATAAGGTAACCTCAAAATCCAGCCCAAGACTCCATATGAGTTATGGATAGGGAGGATTCCTAATCTTAAGTATGTTAAGATAAGAGGTTATCCAGCTTATGTGAAAAGGTTTCGAAAGGATAAGTTTGGGACAAGATTTGACAAGTGCAGATTTGTGGGACATCCTAAAGTAAGTTTAGGGTATATGTTCTATAATCTTGCTAAGCAAAAGGTGTTTGTTGTGAAATACGTTGCCTTCTTAGATAAAGGTGTTTATCATTGAAGGGGCTAGTGGGAGGATAATAGATCTTGAAGGAGTTCAAGAACTACAAAACACTATAAGTCAAAAAAGAGGAACATGTAGATAAACATATTGTACCATAACCGAATCGTAAATCTGAAATAGTACCGAAGATACCTGGGAGGTATGGATTCATCATAGATGATGAGGTACGCATCATAGAGGATGATGATCCAGTTATATACAATGAGGCTGAGAGTTGTAGACACTCGGAGAAATGGCAGATGACCATGAAATCTAATATTAATATTTGGAGCAAATGGCAAGGTGCAGACCTATAAGACCAGACCTATTTAAAAGGTTTCAAATAAAGTCAAGAAGTTGACTTTGATAAAACCTTATTACCGGTAGTAATGATCAAGTCCATTTGGATTTTACTTGCGATTGTAGCTTATTATTACTAAATCTGGCAAATGGACGTGAAGACGCCCTTCCTCAATAAATATATTCGAGGAAGGATTTGTTTCAATGGTTGAAGAAAATCATGTATATGAGCTACAACAATCCATTTATAGATTGAAGCAAGCTTCTCAAAGATGAAAAATTCGTTTTGATGAGACAATCAAAAGAGTTTGATTTTATCAAAAACGAGAATGAACCTAGTGTGTACAAAAGGGTCAGTGGGAGCATTGTGACATTCCTAGTATTATATGTTGATATACTACTGATAAGGAATGACATACCAATGCTACAATCAGTAAAGATAAAATTGTCTAAACATTCCTCCATGAATGATTTGGGAGGAGCATCCTATAAATTGGGGATATAAATCTATATAGATAGATTTAAAAAGATACTAGGCTTGACCCAAGGAACGTACATTCATTCGATGCTAAAGGGGTTTAGCTTGGAAAACTCCAAGAGATGTCTTATGTTGATGAGTCATGGAGTGCATCTCTCTTAATAGTCCCCATAGACTCCTAAAAAGAGAGATCGCATAAGTTACTATCAAGTATGCAATGAAATGTACAAGACCTGATGTTGATCAGTCATATTCTGGAGAAGATCATTGTAAGACAGTGAAAAATATCTTAAAGTACTTAACCGGCACTAAGAATGTGATCATGATTCATGGTGGGTCTGAATTAAAACTAGAAGGCTAAATAGACTCAAGTTTTTCAGACTGACTAATAAGACAACAAATCCACTTTAGGATAAATAGTTATCTTAAAAGGTGGTGCAGTGAATTGGAAAATTTCCAAGCAACAAAGATTTGTTGGTTTAGTAACAAAGACAAAGTATATAGTTGTAAATGAAGCTGCAAGTTGATTGTTTGGATGAAAATTTTATTACAGAACTGGGAATAGTTCCTAAGACTCGTCTTGATCCAAACATGTGTTTGGCACTTTCATTTAATTAGAGAAATCATTGAAAGAGGAGAAGTTACTATAGAGATAGTGGACTCTCAAGAACAACATAACATATATAGCCATTTACTAAAGCTTATCCAACAGCAGGATGAACGTCACTTAGAGAAGAAGGGTATGAGATACCATGGTGATTGGCTTTAGTGCAAGTAGGAGATTAAAAGTAGTATACACAGAAGCCAATTAATATTTGATATGATGTTGCATATACTTTGTAATCTTTTTCGTTTATTAATAAAAGAATTAATTTATTAAAGACATTTTACTTTATATACATGGTGTTAATATATTAAATGTGATAAACTCATAGTTTTGAGTAATACTTTTAGAATTATGATAATGATCATGCTAATGAGATCTAAATTCTAGATAACTCACAATCTAAAATCGTTCCTAATCGTTGGATTACTAAAAAAGGGATTACTGAATTCGGATAGATTGGTACATACTTTGATTGTTCTTAGGAAGATGATGATTGATCTCATAATTATTTGTGTGGATACACTAAAGCAAGTATGTAGGTGCTTATTGGAGAATACGTTCACTGAACGTGACTCACTAAAGGAATACCTAATGGAGTTTTACTCGTCTGTCAATAGGAATTACTATAGTGATAGTAGTACAAGTGATCCTTGGACTTGAGATCATCATAGTATCTGGTGTATGATGAATTATGTTTTGACATATTCTTTAAGACCCTTAGAGTATATCAAAGAGTATGTTTGGGTACAATAAGTTGTACATGGAGATAATGAATGATCAACATAGAATCTACCACTTCTAGTAAAAGACGAGAATGTCCTATGTGATTCGATAAATGACAACTCAGTAGTATTTGGCCAAAGCATAATGAAATTAGAAAGGTGTTTCTAATTTGCATTATTTAGAGTTGTGTATTTAAGGATCGAAATACATATAATTAAATAAAATAAGACTTAACAATATTTTCATATCTTAAATTTAATTGGGACATTGTAAGATAGAAGGATTGAATTGTACGGTAACTATTCACTAAAAAGTTCTTTTATGATTAATGTTTAAATCTATATTATCTGGAAATGTCATTGATCACTAAGGGGGCTTACTTTTATTTTAGAATAAATATTATTTATTTAAATGAATTAAATAGTTTAATTTATTTATTTAAATAAGATTAGAATTGTTCTAATTGATTTATTCACAACCGATTTAATATGGAGAACCTAAAGGGTCACACCGCAAAAGAAAAATTTTTATTTAAGAAGTAAATGGCATAATCATAATAATATGTTAAGTATATTTAATTTATGCTATGGTAATAGAATAAATTAAATAGCTTAATATTTATTATTTAATACTTTTAAAATATAAAATATAAATTAATAAGAGGAGTCTTATTAATATTATTATTATTTAATTTCTAAATGGTTTAGGAATTAATTAATAAGAGTACTCTTATAAATTCATAATTGGATTATGATAAGTGGTTTTATAACCACTTATTTAGATATCAACTCACTTCGATTGTTGTTTAATCTCATGTGTTACCGTAGCTTTTCATCCATTTTTACCTTCTTTTGCAGATTTCTGTATTTGGAACTCTTCGGGTGCATTTTGAGCTGAAACGGATAAAAACGGGAACAAAGAGCATGAAATGGGGCAATGTTTAAAGAAGCAATGGGCATGGGGGATTGGCAGAAGCCATGAGCAGCAAGGATCAAGGAGGGAGTCAGAATAGGGCAGCAGGAACAATGCACCAGCAAAGTAGCAGAATTTCAGAACCTGAGCCTGCGCAGCTGCGCCGGTCCTCACTGGCCAATTGACTTTGATTTAATCGACAGCTTTGTTTTGTTGGGAGTAGCAAGGCTGGCTCGGCTGGATGAGGCATATAAGGGCTGATATTAAGCACATTTGGAGCATCTCCCCTTAAGGGAGCTTAGCCCTTATCTTCTTCTTCTATTGTCATTTTCTTTTACATTTCTTGTCTAGGAGTAGAATAGAAGTAGAGATTAGACTAGTTTATAGTAGTTAATGTTTTAGGGTTTTATTAGACTTGATTGCTGAAACATTTGAAGAACTTCAAGGATTCGTATTTTGATCAAGAGGAACCAGATTTGCATTTCTTACTCTTATTTTCTCTTTGATTCATATTTGTGTTCTTACGATGCTTATTCAACATGTGGATGGTATGTTTGAGTTGTCTATGACTTAAAGTATACCTTGAGGTTCCAATGGAATCTAATGAGTAGTCTATGTTGATTTCTCTTCCACGTTGGTTCTTATTAATTGTTTTGTGATTGTCTACTGCGATATTTGTTTTCATTGCTTAATTGAGCCATGACCAATTACTGTGATAACCCACATGGGATTGAAAGATGAAATATGGGTTTAGATCAAATCGTAGTAGCGAGCGATTGTACGTTCACATGGCGTTGGATGTATGATTTGTGCTTAGGATAGACATATACCGAAGCGCCGCTCGTAGCCAATTGAGAACTTGACTTTAAACCCTATTTATTTGTAAACACCATAGACATATAGGGGTTTAGATAACGTGGGTGTTCACGTGCGTTCTATCATCTGTGGATTACACATGATATGGATTAGGTGCATCGAGAGATGGCCTTCTCTCACTTTCATGTTCTCGGCTAGCACACTTAACGATTAATTTGACCTAATTGGAAGTGAAACGCCTGAGATGAATCATTAGGGAAAATTGGAATCTCATGCCTTTATTATTTGATTTTAACTCTAGAATTAATTAGTTTAAATTCAATTCCTTGCCTAGTTTAAAGTAGTTATAATTCCTTCTCTTTACCACCTGTTTAAATAAGACTGAAATGATTATGTGCTAGTGCTTTGGCGACCTTTTATCTATTAATTCCTCGTGGGAACGATATCTTACTTTCACTTTATTACTCGTTGGCCGCGTATACTTGCGCGTAAATTGTGTCATCTAATCGGACCAACAAGTTTTTGGAGCCGTTGTCGGGGAATTAATTGGATAACTGTTTGCCAACATTAGTTTTAATCAAATTAGTCTTAATTTAAACATTTTTATTTTTATTTAATTCTCTTCCTATATTCTCTTCTCAGGTACAATGGACTTGAATTTCTATCCGTGGAACCAAAGGCAAGAGCAACCAAGGGAAGCATATAATGATGGTGTCAACCCAATTGCAGCACTTTCAGCACAACTAGAGGTTCTCTCGAGGAAGTTGGATACTGTTTCAGCCCAACGAAATCGAGAGCCAGTGACTTCATATGACTACGGTGCTGGGAGCTACGCGAGCCATCAGGAGCCTATCATTTATGGACAGGAGCAGTATAGGGGTGGTTATTCCTACACCGAGCCTTATCCCACTTATCAACAAGAGTGGGGGTATCACCCAAACCCTTCAGCAAACCCTTCATCAGACTATTATCAAGACCAGTACTGGGATCCAAATCCCGTTTACGCCCCAGAATGCACTTTCCAGACTCCAGTTTATGAGCCTCAACACAATTTTGAGGGTGACACAGAAAATGCAAGCTTGGTGGAAGGAGGTGACATATCACTGAAGGACATCTTGATTGAGCAACAGAAGTCAGTCAAGAGTATTCAAAACTGGGCAGAGCAGATTAGCAAGGCCTTGATGATAGAGGATGAACAAGGGATGCAAAACCATACTGTGAGCTATCAAGAACAATATGAGCCAAGACCAACTTATGCACCAGAACCCCCATATCAATCCCCATGTTTACAAGGAGAACAGTCTCCAATGGAATTCATGTATACGAGCTTAGAAAGCCAAGAGGAGAGGCTTAGGAGCCAAGAGCAATCAAGCCAGAACTTCCAAAATCAGATGGCCCTAATCAACAATCCTTCAACAAATGAGCCGCAGTACAAGGATTCCGAGATTGAAACTGAAAAGGAAGGATTGAAAATTATGTGGGGGAATTCCATAGCATCGACAGAGGAGACCTTAATTGAGCAAGAGCAATCGATTAAGGATCTTCAGACTTGGGTGGAGCAGATTAGCACGGCATTAAGGAAGGAGGAGGTATGTGAACAAAAGACAACAATGCAAGATCTTGTACCTCCAATGACTGAAGCCGTGAGTAATGATCCCCAGGATACATGGTGCTATGACATGGGTGTAGATACTGATGAAGAGCCCGAAGTGCACTTGGAACTGGACGAGCGAAAGGCAATGGATATCGAGGAGCCAATTGGGGCTGTGGAGTATGAATGTGAACCAACAGTGACAATCCCCCAAGAGCCTTCTCCGCCCAAGTGGAATAAGCCAGTCAAGTTTGCACACCCTTGCCCCCTTGGAAGCCACATTACAGATACGGGTCTCGATGACATAAGAGAGTCCATGAGCTTCAAACCATGGTGGTCAGAAGAGAAGAGAATAGAAGAAGAGTCCATTGTGTGGTCTATACCTCCATGCCCCGATCATTTCACCTACACAATGGAACCCTTGCCTAGCTCCCCAACCTTCAGGACGGGGAATCCTTGTTCATATCATGTGCTAGGTAGTTTAAATCTGCACCCTCTCCTACTGGGAAGCCGCCAAAGTCACACAGCTATTCTGATGGATGGAGGGGTTCTCCAGTATCGTCGGGGAGTTGGATAGCAGTGGTCAGACACAGTCCAGCTAAAGGACTATAAATCAAGCGCTCGATGGGAGGCACCCCATCATTTCTCTCTTTCCCTACCTGTTTAATTCTCCATTACATGCTTTTTATCAAATTTCCATCCCCATGTTTAATTCTCAGTAGTATAGTTCTTAGTTGTAAATATTTCCATAATTTGGTTGTACAAGGTACAGTGCCTACATTTGTGGACTTAGACAGTGACGCGTATAATTTTTGGGACATGAAATGCTTATTGAACATAGTATGATGCGCTGGCACATTTCGTATACGCACGTAAAGAAATTTTTTGGGATTCAAACGGTTAATGGACATATTTTCGTTGCACGTACATGTTGCATATATGTTTGGGACTTAAAAGTGTTTTGATCATATTTTTGAAAATGAGCTTATTGCTTATGTGCGTATATAGAAATTTTTGGGATTTGATATGCCTATGATTATCCTCCTTATTGTTTATTTTTCTCCATTAATGTTAATTCTCTGCTTAATAGTTAATAGTTAAAGCAACATTTTGTTAGTAGGGATTTAATAAAATTTATGTGGTTTGGCAGGTAAAATGTGAATGTGTAGCATGCCCAAAGCCAAGCCCATGGTTAACTGCAATTGAGGAAATGCAAAGCAGAGTATTGAAGTTTCTGGAACTTGGCGCGCCCGCGCCAAGGCAAGCATGACCACCCGAGCGGCCGCGCTGACTATCAGACAGGCTGCTGGCACTTTATTCCTTGCGCAGCTGCGCCTCCAATGCACTAATACCCTGCGCAGCTGCGCCGTCCTTCCTTCTCCTGCAGAAATTTTTAAATTAAAACCGACCCTTTCTTATTTCTTGAATACTCAGCAGCCTGCATTCTAAAAACCTACCGAGCAAATATACCTCTCTCCCTCACTCGGCATCTCTCTCATCTCATGCCCCAAAACCCATTAGCCCTAAATCTTCCTACCTCTTCATCTCTAAAACCCTATAGCCTCCATCTCTATTGAACCCCTCACTGGCCTTATTCCATTCACTGCCACTGGAGCAAACAAGGTTTCAGGTCTATTGTCCAAATCAGGGGATATCAGTAAAGGAGTTGCAGGTGTTCTAGGAAGTGTAAGGTGTGCTCTTCTCATCTTAATTCATCCCAATCTGTGTTACAACTAGAAAGAAAAGGTCCAATTTCGAGTTTCTTGGGGGGTGCACTCCAACTATTTGATTCCGGTCCTGATAAAGAAAGAGGCTTAGTGTTTGGCTGATTTTAGCAGTGGACAGAGTGAGAAGGCTTGCAAAAATTTGTGGGCAATTGAATTCTTCATTGCATTTGGGTTTTAAATTTCATTAAGTCCGCAGAAAAATTGGACAGAGTTTAGGGGCATCATTGTTGACAGATTTTGGAACCTTGATAGAGGGATTCATAGGCAATTAGAGAGCATTCCTATCGACTGATCAACCTTACGTGTGCATTCCATCCATTTGCTTACTTCAGAGTTCCGAATTCGCCCAACAAAAAAGCATGCCTAAGAGAATCAGAACCCCACCTCCTCTTTCTCCTCCACAGACTAGTGAGCACAGCGAGGGTAGTTCCCACGAGACCTTGGACGCCTTCAGATTTATAGACTTGACTGCCCAGCATTATTATGTGAACGTGCTAGATAAAAAGAACTGTGTAAGGAAAGGTTGAAGCCGAACAAGGACGACGGGTTAATGAAAAGGCAGATAACCGAGCATGGATGGGCACTAGTTGCAGCCACACCACTGCCAGCCCCGATTCCCCTGGTTAAAGAGTTTTATGCCAATGCACACGAGGCGCAGAATGGGATATCTTATGTGAGGGGGAAGCAGGTGCCGTACACTAAGCAGGCCATAAATGAAATTTTCAAGCTGGACACTATTCCTTCTGGCCCGACAAATTGGGCTGAGTCTCAGCGTCATGAGACTAACTTGGACAGACTGATAAAGGAATTATGCAAACCGGGTACCAAATGGACAACATACTCAGGCACGACCCGAAAGATAGGTTTCCCTCAGACTGCCCTGAGTCGATACGCCAAGGCTTGGTACAGCTTCATTTGTGCGAGCATTCTTCCTTCGAGCCATCATGCCGAGGTCACCACTGAGCGAGCTACCCTACTCTACGGCATCATCAAGAATAGACGGATTGACATTGGACACATTCTGAATCAGTCCATGCTGAAGTTTATGAAGGGGGAGCACCTCAGGAGGGATTCCACATGCCTCGGTGATTACACGCTTATGTTTGGCTGTTGGAGTGGTATGGGATAATGAAGAGCTGCTGCGCCCGATGCGCGATATAGACCATACAACCATCCAGCAGTACACCATCTGGCAGGGGGCAGAGTCTCATCCCCGAGGACTGGGGTTTGTGCGAGATGATGATTCTGATGAGGATGAGGACGATGAAGAAGACGACGAAAATGAGACAGAGCAGGCTCAGCAGGCGGCAGGGCCAACTCCCGCACAGTATGCTATGCAGCAGAGGGAGATTCGACAGCTGAGGAGACGGATGGATACCACATACACAGACTTCCAGACTTATACATCCGGTTTCTCCTAAGCTTTATCTCATGCATTCGGGCAGTTGGGCATACATGCAGAGTTTCCTACATTTGGCACCGGCAGTCAGTACCCTCCTCCAGACACACCACCAGAGCAGATTGATGAGGAGGAGGACGACGAGTCCGAGTAGGGGAGTTCCCTTTTTACCCTTTTACCTTCAATGCGGACATTGAACATTTTAAGTTTGGGGGTATTAGGAGGTTTATTTGCATGTAGTTTAATTCATATCATATTGCATTTCATATCATATTGCATTTTGTTTAGTTCATTTAGTGCATGTAGTTCGTATTTTGTTTAAAAATTATCAAATTTTTAAAATTTTTGTTTTGTTTTAGTTAATTGTGTTAGGACATGTTGCATGACATACTGCATAAATCCAGGTTGAAGTTGGTTTGTGAGTTAGTGGCCTATGATGAAAACTAAAATGAACTGATGGGAGACTTAAGCTTAATTTCATGGTCATATATGTAAATCCTTATCTGTCAGATACTATGTAACCAGTGAGCACGATAGAGTAACCACCATGACATGCTAAGTCTAAATTTTCACATACTTGTCTTCTGGTGGAAAAACTATATTTTAATAAAAGAGTTTAAGTTCGCATATAATAATAACTAGACTGTTAAAAGCTTAAGTTTGGGGGAAACAGGGGTTTTGCATGATTTATGCGGGGAGATGGAGCATAAGACGCACTCCCTTGCAGAAAAAGAAAAAGAAAAAGAAAACAAAACAAAAGATTAAGGAAAAAAAAAAGAAAAAAATAGAATAAACACTTCGGCTACGTCGAGTTTTGTGGCCTTTGATATTCGAGCAAGTAAGCCCTAGGGGTGTCTCTACACCCAGCGCCCTAAGGCCGTCTAGTCTGGGAGTCGTTGGTCGAAAGCTCGCTACATGGATATCATTGAAGAGCCTAAGAGAACTAGGCATTGCACAGTCGATAGTGTACACGAAAAAGTGCGAATACGCCCTCGTGAGTAATAAAAGCTTAATGAAAACCCCCTATTGACTCTTAACTATAGTAATGCACGGTCTTAGTTAGAACTTATATGATTTACTATTTTTCTTAAGTTAAAGCTTGTTTTTCCCCTAAGAAGCATAGTATGTGATATATTTGTTCAAAGCATGTTTAATGGTTGCTAGACACACAACACACATTGCATCAGTGCTGACAGATTTGGATTTGCAAAGTTATACTTTTGATCTTATCTTGGGTTGCTTATCTGTTTGACTGGCTGTGGTTTTTCTGAGGCAGTGCACTTGAATATCTATTCTAACAGAGACCTGAATTCACTTTCATGCT
This sequence comes from Panax stipuleanatus, assembly GCA_020205555.1. Lineage (NCBI taxonomy): Eukaryota > Viridiplantae > Streptophyta > Magnoliopsida > Apiales > Araliaceae > Panax > Panax stipuleanatus. Next base: position 121,614,219 of record CM035124.1, on the reverse strand, counting down.
AGTGTAGGTTGCATGCATTCTAGTTATTTGCGTTGCATCTGTGTTTTGTTTTGTTTGTGTCGCTTGAGGGCAAGCAACGTTTAAGTTTGGGGGTATTTGATAAGTGGTTTTATAACCACTTATTTAGATATCAACTCACTTCGATTGTTGTTTAATCTCATGTGTTACCGTAGCTTTTCATCCATTTTTACCTTCTTTTGCAGATTTCTGTATTTGGAACTCTTCGGGTGCATTTTGAGCTGAAACGGATAAAAACGGGAACAAAGAGCATGAAATGGGGCAACGTTTAAAGAAGCAATGGGCATGGGGGATTGGCAGAAGCCATGAGCAGCAAGGATCAAGGAGGGAGTCAGAATAGGGCAGCAGGAACAATGCACCAGCAAAGCAGCAGAATTTCAGAACCTGAGCCTGCACAGCTGCGCCGGCTGCAGGCATAGAACCTGCGCAGCTACGTCGGTCTCCTCACTGGCCAGTTAACTTTGATTTAATCGACAGCTTTGGTTTGTTGGGAGCAGCAAGGCTGGCTCGGCTGGATGAGGCATATAAGGGCTGATATTAGGCACATTTGGAGCATCTCCCCTTAAGGGAGCTTAGCCCTAATCTTCTTCTTCTATTGTCATTTTCTTTTACATTTCTTGTCTAGGAGTAGAATAGAAGTAAAGATTAGACTAGTTTATAGTAGTTAATGTTTTAGGGTTTTATTAGACTTGATTGCTGAAACATTTGAAGAACTTCAAGGATTCGTATTTTGATCAAGAGGAACCAGATTTGCATTTCTTACTCTTATTTTCTCTTTGATTCATATTTGTGTTCTTACGATGCTTATTCAACATGTGGATGGTATGTTTGAGTTGTCTATGACTTAAAGTATACCTTGAGGTTCCAATGGAATCTAATGAGTAGTCTATGTTGATTTCTCTTCCATGTTGGTTCTTATTGATTATTTTGTGATTGTCTACTGCGATATTTATTTTCATTGCTTAATTGAGTCATGACCAATTACTGTGATAACCCACATGGGATTGAAAGACGAAATGTGGGTTTAGATCAAATCGTAGTAGCGAGCGATTGTACGTTCACATGGCGTTGGATGTATGATTTGTGCTTAGGATAGACATATACTGAAGCGCCGCTCGTAGCCAATTGAGAACTTGACTTTAAACCCTATTTATTTGTAAACACCATAGACATATAGGGGTTTAGATAATGTGGGTGTTCACGTGCGTTCTATCATCTGTGGATTGCACATGATATGGATTAGGTGCATCGAGAGATGGCCTTCTCTCACTTTCGTGTTCTCGGCTAGCACACTTAACGATTAATTTGACCTAATTGGAAGTGAAACGCCTGAGATGAATCATTAGGGGAAATTGGAATCTCATGCCTTCATTATCTGATTTTAACTCTAGAATTAATTAGTTTAAATTCAATTCCTTGCCTAGTTTAAAGTAGTTATAATTCCTTCTCTTTACCACCCGTTTAAATAAGACTGAAATGATTATGTGCTAGTGCTTTGGCGACCTTTTATCTGTTAATTTCTCGTGGGAACGATATCTTACTTTCACTTTATTACTCGTTGGCCGCGTATATTTGCGCGTAAATTGTGTCATCTAATCGGACCAACAGATTAAGAGTTTAATTAATTAAAAAAGTTTAATTAAATAAAACCATATTCCTAAATAGTTTAGGAGAGTTGCCTATATCTATAAATAAGAGAAGTCTTATTATGTGTTAGGGTTACACAAGTTGATTCTTCCAAGAGTTGGGAGAGTACTCACTACTCTAGAGATAAAACTAGGGTTTTGCCAAACAACCATCTTCTTAGCTTTCTTTTTGTGGTTCTCATGTAAGCCTTTTCTCACATCTCGCACGACTTTGTACCACATCTTTTTCCGCCTAACTCCTCCATCTTCAACACCTCTCACATGTGTCTACATCTTGTAAAGAGTGTCTACCTTTTTACCTCTAGTCACCACTAGAGACAGTGAGCTTCCACTGACTTTCACAAAAGAAACAATTATAACCATTTTTATCAAGCTTACCAGTAGAGATCAAATCAAGGTAGATATCCAGAACATGTCTGACTTCTCTAAGCATCAACTTGTAACGATTGTTAGTCTCCAAACAAATATCTCCAATGTTGATAACCTTAGATGCACTTTCGTTTCCCATTTGTACATAGCCAAAATTAAACACCACTAGTATAGGATGTGAAGATCTTACCACGCGAAGTTATATGGAATGAAACACCTGAATAAATCACCCAATCATTAACATAACACATGGGTTTACCATCACAAATAATGGTTACATCAACGTCGGATAGATACACAATCGAGTCATTATCCTCATCTTTTTTCTTATACTTTTTCTTCTTCTAAAATCTACACTCTCGCCTTATGTTATCTGATTTATGGCAGTGAAAACAAATTACTTTTTTTTTCAATCTCTTGACCTTCCCCTGAATTTATCATCTTCAAGAGAGCTTCCCTCTATTTATGTCCCTACTCTGCGCAACAAAAATTTGTGACTCAGCACTAGCCACTACGGTATTTGTTCGCCTCTGCCGTTGAACAAACTATCATTGACTATATCCATAGCCAGCATACCATTGGGAGTGGAGTTACTCAGCGATACAACTAGTGTTTCCCAACTATCAGGCAAAGAGCTCAATAACAATAAAGCATTCATCTCATCGTCAATGATCATCTTCATCATACTCAATTGATTTATCAAACTATGAAAATCACGCAAGTGTTCTGCAACGGAGTTTTCATCCTTGAACTTAGAATTCACAAGCTTCCTAATCAAGAAAGCTTTATTCTGCGTCGTCTTCCTTTCGTACATGAACTCTAATTTCTGGGCTTTAGTTTTTGTGGCAATATGATGAAACACACTTTAATCAATTCACAATATAATCAAACTAGTAATCTTTTTATTCATCTTGTTTCACTACGTGTCACTCATGTACATCGTTCCCAAGTGACTCGTACAAATCTTTGCAATATTTCAAATCCTCCATTCTTGGCTTCCAAATTGCATAATTTAAAATCTTAAGTTTAATCATGCAACCTGTGGTACAATCCTCCATTTAATTCACACAAGAAAACCATAAAAATAACCAAGCTCTTGATACCACTTTTGGAAAAAGTACACCTAAAATAATCTCAATCACAAGAATTACTTTTTCCTCTTTGTTCAATTAAATAGAAAATCAACAAGCACAATATTGAGAACAAAAATAATAAATAATCATCCACAAACAAGACACAATATTTAACGTGAAAAAACTTTAAAGGAAAAATTCACAGGTCGAACTCCGAATATCCACTATATCACTAATAATGGGCTTATAATAATCCTACAAAATTTTACGCTTTAAAACTTGAGATTACACAATAAATTTAGAGAATACAAATTTACTTTAATTAGGTTAAGAAAACTAATTAACTTCACCACCCAAAAAACACCCCAAGCAATAAAGTTTTCAAACTTTCAATTGAACAGAGACTCCTACGAGCAACAAATCGTAATCCTCTCAATTTATTCTTTCGGTATTTTTTATTACCGAAATTCACTCATGTTAATAAGACTCTCTCGTAACTTTATTTATAGTACTCTTCCTAATTCATTCTTAGTATGGATTAGAAACAATTCATTTTTCTAATCAAATTAAGATCACATCTCCTTATCATGGTTACTAACCAATCTAACAAGTAAATTTTTTTTAACTTGAATTATTTTTATGGATAAGAACTCATACCCAACAAATAAAAATGCAACTAGGATTAGTTTATACTTGTCTGGCGGTGCAATGTACCGTTGGTCGAATTCCCCCATAGAATTATTTAGTCGTAGTACTCACCATCTTCAAGTTACGAGTGTTTGGTCGAGATGCATTACGTACCGTGGATTGGACTTTAAGGCATTACATCCCTAATCGTTGCTATGTTGTCTACATATATGCCTTTTGATGGTTGAAACGGCCTTCTGTCTCGTATGAGTCATAAACGCAACCCATGATACCCTATCGCCTAACAGCACCCGACCCATGATACACTATCGCCTAAGAGCACCACACAAAACTACTTTTCTTTTGTCATTGTACAAATCAAAAAGAGCCGAGTGGCGAACAAATATTTTATATATATATATATAGGAATTTTTTAACATGTGCCCTAAGGCACATACTAAGTACACAGTTCAATGGAATATTCCCTTAAATTGTGTGTATATTTCTTTGAACTTGGTACAAATGCAGAAATTAATGAAATATGCACACAGTTCAAAAAAATATTCTCTTGAACTGTATGCTTAGCATGTGCCCTAAGGGCACATGTTAAAAGGACCCATATATATAGGAAAAAATGTAAGTACACAGTTGTGTAGTGCACAGTAGGCTATAGCGACGGTTTTCCAGGGCTATAGTGATGGTTTGTCTGTCGCTATAGACAGAATATCTATGGAGACAGACAAACCGTCGCTATAGCCCTAGAAAACCGTGGCTATAGCCTACTGTATATAGTCCATATATATATATATATAATTTTATATTATTAAATTTTTTAATTCGCACACTATTTTCTTAACATTTATCAAAGTTTTAACTTGATAGTTACCATAAGTTAGGTCATACTTCGACGCTGAAGGTGACTCGGTTGGTTAAATATTTGTATATACAAGCAAATTTCTCATAAAATATAATGAAGGTCACAGAAAACAGCATTAGAAGTAGTGAGGCCCCAGACCTATCTCCAACTAGAATGATTATGATTCATGAATTAATGGGCTAGTTTTAGGGGACAATTACAGTCCATGTATCCAAGCCACCTAGCAGCAGTGAGTTGGAAAGTGATACGACAAACCCCTCTATTCTATAGTCTTCCTTGTCTTTCCTTTTCAATTTTTTACATTTCCCAATATTTCAATTGTAATACATTAAATTTTAATGTCCATAAATTTCTATAAATCAAACCTTCCGGCCACCGACTTTTAATAATCGATTAGTGTGAGACCAAGTGTATTTTTGATAATTTCACTCTTAAATATCTTTAAGAATGTAAGCACGTGATTAGCGTGCGTTAATTTATAAGAAAATAAATAAGAAAAAAAAATGAGACAATATAAACGATATATATCCTTATTAAGAGACTAAATTGTCATTTTATTTTCAGTAACGTGACTTAATTAATCCGACAAGAAATGCTAAATTCAGTGGCCAGTAATTTTTATTTATAAAAATTTAAGAACATTAAATTCAATGTCTTAAAATTAAAATAATTCAAGTTTTAAAATGCAAAAAAACATAAAGCTTTATGTTGTATTTAAGCCATATTTTTGCCTACGTGCCTTTTTAGTGATTATGGGTCTGCGCTAAGCTGAATTTTTAGGCATGTGGGACAGACCACTTTGCCAAAAGTCAACTTACAGATGACGGAAATATGGTGCCATGGAGATGCCGGAAAAAATTATAAAAACTAGGCAGAACCCACTTTTGTTTTTGTCTAAGAATCCCCATATAATTTAGTCGTTGCCTTTGTGAAGAGAGACTAGAGCTATATATATTTAGGGTTATCTTTTGTTTTTCTAAATATATAGTGTAGATATATTCTTGTCAACCAAAGTTCAAGCAAATTAATATAGTGATGGATGGAGAAGGGACAAGAAAAAATTTAGAAAGGGAATCAGTTCCTGCAGGATGTGTGGAGGAGATCTCTGTTGATTGGAGAGGCAAACCCTCCAAGCCTAACAAGCATGGTGGAATGGCTGCTGCTGTATTTGTTCTTGGTCTCTCTCTTTTTTTCTCTCTCTTTCTAAACAACTGATTTGGATCCTGATTTCAAGCACTTCAAAATGTACAGTTCGTTTGGACAGTTTATAAAAATGATGAGTTGCATTTGTATAGTAAAAAAAATTACATCATAACTTTTGTTATAAAATTATATATTATATACATGCAACTGATCTACTATACACATACAACTTGTTACTATAAGACTGTCTAAGTGGACTATCTAATTTAAACTGCCTGTAATTCAAATCCAGTCTGTTTTATGAGCAAACAGATTGGCTGTGCAAATTTATTTACTTTACACTATCCTTAAATTTAGTAACTATATATTATATAATATATAGAAGGTACCAATGGAGTTTGCATTCATTTGATAGTGGGTGCTCATTCATTCCTTGAACTACATATATCTTATATATTAAATTTATATCTTATTAGTGTTGTTGGTGGATGATTCAGGCCTTCAGGCATTTGAGATGATGGCAATTGCTGCTGTTGGTAACAACCTCATAACCTATGTGTTCAATGACATGCACTATCCTTTGTCCAAGGCAGCCAACGTCGTAACAAACTTTGTAGGGACTGTTTTCCTCCTCTCCCTCCTTGGTGGCTTCCTTTCTGATTCTTATCTTGGGAGCTTTGCTACAATGCTCATCTTCGGATTCGTTGAGCTCTCTGTAATTCTCCCTCTCTCTCTATGATGTTTTTATCTTATTATTCTCTCCGTTCCTTTTTATCTGTCGTTTTAGAGAGTAAAATATGTTCTTTTATATTTGTCGTTTGTAAATTAAAAAAAAATTAATATTGGCTTAGTTTTCCATATTATTCGTATATTAAATACTAATTTAATTATTTCTCAGTCAACTTTAGAAGAGGAATATTAAAATTTTAATCTAATTTAATCGATCAGACACAATATTAATTACATTTTTTATTTTTGTGTTTTCTTCTAAAACGTAACCTATAAAGTAATTATTATAGTGGGTGGCATGAAATATAATGCATCCCCAGAGTCACGAGGAATACTGGTCATTCCAACCTAAGAGAGGATCTGATACCACTTAAGTTAAAACTCCTTACTTCTCACATTATAAGTGTATTTGATTTTTGCTTTGTAGGGTTTTATACTACTATCCATCCAAGCCCATTTCCCCCAACTAAAGCCACCTAAGTGCAACATGGTATCAAGTGTAGGGCAATGTTCCGAAGCAAAGGGCTACAAGGCCTTGATATTCTTTGTAGCCCTGTACTTGGTAGCTCTAGGAAGTGGATGTCTGAAGCCAAACATAATCTCTCTTGGAGCTGATCAATTTAGAAAGGATGACACCAAGCAATCCAAAAAGCTCTCCACTTACTTCAATTGTGCCTATTTCGCCTTCTCCGCCGGCGAGCTTGTTGCCCTAACCGTTCTCGTTTGGGTGCAAACTCATTCCGGCATGGACGTTGGTTTTGGAGTTTCTGCGGCTGCCATGACTGTGGGATTGATCAGCTTAATATCAGGAACTTTTCTTTATAGGAACAAGCGGCCTCGAGGAAGTATTTTCACACCAATTGCACAAGTATGTAATTATTTCGATATCTTCCTCCTTTACAAGGACCTTTTTTTGGTTGGAGGAACCATCAGCCACTGTATGGTACTGGCTTTATAATATATATATATATATATATATATATATATATATATATATATATATAGCAAACTGTTACTTTTTTTTCAGGAGGAACCATCACCACCTTTTTGTCGATCTGAACTAGAACTCCCAACTCCAAAACGCCTTCATAAGAAGACTAAAACGCGAAACTCTGTAAAATAACAAATTGTTAGCTCGTGATATTATATGTAGTGCAAATCTATACTTTCACTTTTACATGGCTAATTATTCTTTAAAAGGTATATTTTTGCACTAATAATTCTACTTTGGGGAGAGATTTGCAAATTAGTAAATTCAATGGTTGAAAACATCATAACACATGGAAAAGTTTTGCATTTTGCTCTCTCTATAAACGTATGATATGCCCCTTTTTTCTCTGGAGTCCTGCCTATTATGGCCATGTCAATAGGGTAAAGTGAAATCTAGGTTTATTTAATATATATGCCACACATAACAAATATAAAATTTTGAAATTTTTTTGGATTCCGTATATTTTCTTGTACAAGTTTCAGTTTTAAAGGATCATGCATAAACTTTATACTAATTTTTATTTCATTCCTTCTCTTAAAGGTGTTTGTAGCTGCAATTACAAAGAGAAAGCAAGTCTGTCCTTCAAACTCAAATATGCTTCATGGGAGCCAAACCATCATGCTCGAACGCAGTTCTGCCACGTCATCCACCGTCAGCACTCTTCTCCATACAGAAAAATTCAGGTGGGGTAATATGCTTTAACCTGAAAAATGTTTTGGTAAACCACATAATTAAAGAACAAATATTTTTTTCTTTAGTGTTTCATGACTTTGCATGTGAGTTACTGTGATAACCAAATTTTTGAAAAATATTAAAATAAGAATTAAATAAAAAAAAATCTTATTAAATGATATGTTGTGTGATATTATATTGCATAGATGATATTATATCACATATTACATAGTTCTTACTCATTTATGCAATATAATATCACACAACATATCACTTAATAAGAATTTTCTTTACTTAATTCTTATTTTAATATTTTTCAAAAATTTGGATTATCACAGTGACAAACATGTATTTATCAAAACATAATGATATGATGAATACTAAATGGTTCATAATATTTTTGTAAGTTTAAAAACACTTTAAATTTTTAAATTTTTTGCATTTTAGAACTTTAATTTTAATATTTTAATTTTAAGACATTGAACCTTAATGTTTCTGAATTACTATAAATAAAATCTTCTGGCCACCTGATTGTATTTTTTGTAGGAACCTGGTCACGTGAGTCAAAATTAATTTTAAAAAAAAATTAAGTCTTGTAAGGGTATTATATAGTTTATATTGATTCTATTTTTTCTTCTCTTTTTTTCTTCGTCAAACACTCACGTGACTACAATTTTTATATTTTAAAAGATATTTGGGGATAAATCATTACTTCTATCAATTATTACATCCTGGTGGCGAAAAAAAATTATTTATAAGAAATTAAGGACACTAGTTCAATGTCTTAAAATTAAATTCTAAAATACGAAATCATTACATGTTTAAAGTGTGTGTAAGCCTAATATTTTTTTAAATATAACATTCCATAAAAATTGTAGGTTCCTCGACAAGGCCTGCATAAAAATCCAAGAAGGAAATGGTCAAACAAACGAAACTCCATGGAGATTATGCACAGTATCTCAAGTTGAACAAGTGAAGATCCTAATCTCAGTTGTTCCTATATTTGCCTGCACTATAATCTTCAACACCATTTTAGCTCAGCTCCAAACATTCTCAGTCCAACAAGGAACTACCATGAACACAAACCTCACAAAAACCCTCCAAACCCCTCCTGCATCTCTCCAAGCAATCCCATACATTATGCTGATATTTCTTGTCCCACTTTATGAGACATTTTTCGTCCCAATGGTCCGAAAAATCACCAAAAGAGATTCGGGTATCTCTCCTCTCCAAAGGGTTGGGATAGGGCTTTTTATCGCGACTTTCTCAATGGTTGCAGCTGCACTAGTGGAACACAAGAGAAGGAACTCGGCCTTGAAGTTACAAGAAAAACTATCAATTTTTTGGATTGCTCCACAGTTTCTTATTTTCGGGCTCTCAGAAATGTTCACAGCAGTAGGGCTAATTGAGTTTTTTTACAAACAGTCATTAGAAGGGATGCAATCCTTTTTAACAGCCATGACTTATTGCTCGTACTCATTCGGGTTTTTTTTTAGCTCTCTTTTGGTGTCTTTGGTGAATAAAACTACGTCGTCAAGCTCTTCTGGTGGTGGCTGGCTAAGTTATAATGACCTTAACAAAGATAGGTTAGACCTTTTTTACTGGTTGTTAGCTGCTCTTAGCCTCGTAAACTTCTTCAACTATTTGTTCTGGTCCCGTTGGTACTCCTACAATCCAACCTTGTCCCTTGCCATTGCGCCGCATGATCAGCCCTATGATTTACAGGAATCTGATGATCATAGTTTGGAAAATTCATCAGCAAAGCACAATAGTGAAGCCATGAGCATTAATATACATTGAGAAAAAAAAGGCTGAATTACATATCTGTCCTTCCGAGTTGTCTACAGTAACTCCTTAAATAATTACCAAATTAAGTGATTACTTGGATCCTTATAGCTGAGACATATTATCAATTTTATTTCGTGGTTTGGCGTTTCCTCAATTTCGTGTCATGTGGTAGTTATGTGTATGTTAATGAGGGTATTTTTGTTATCTTACGGTATAAAATACCAATATCCTCACACGAAATTGGAAAAATGTCAACCCGAGAAACAAAATTGACACTAAGTGACAATTATAAGAAAGCAAGTTTTCACCTTGATAATTAAGGGTAAGGGTTACTATGAAATAAATCTGTAATTCAGCAACAAAAAAAAGTTGGTCTCTTTTACTGTTGAATATGATTCTACCGCCGCGTACGTTTGTATTGAGGTTTTCGTAGCAAAAAAGAATTACTCAAATGATTATTGTGATAGCCTTAGAGCCACTAAGTGCACCTTCTAGGCTTCTAGCTAGGATGATCATAACTTTATTTATTGTAGAACCTTTTTTCTCTTGGTTAATTTTGTAGTGATTAACTTTTGTATAAAATTCAATGCATTCTATAGTCATGGACATTTTTATTTTTTTTTAAATATCTTTTGTGGTGGAAAGAAGGAAAATGCATGCAAGTGGTGGGGTTCTTTCCCCTTTCTGCTTTTTAGTACTCGACTTAAATGGAAATCTTAATCTTTTTGGATGTGATTTGAAGGACAAAATGTTCCCTCAAATCTTCTTATGTTACAATCATATTTACCTTCAACAGCAAACATGTATGGGACATGTTTTCTTGTAGTGCTAAGTCTTTTTTTACCATGTCTTTTATCATTTGTTGTTTTCTCTTTATTAGCATTGCTTGTGGGACTGTTAGTTTTCATGATATATAATTGCCATTACATGTTTATAAAGTTATGCTTTTATGTAACAATGATGGATTAGATAGAATTATGTGTACTAATTTATTATCACTTTAGATTATATATTTTATTTTATGATTAGTTTATTATTTAATCTCATGGACTATGTTTGATCATTTTTAAGAACATTTGCAAGTGAAAATGTGATATAATGATATCAAATGATCTTAAAAATAATTCAGAAATTAAGTAGTGGACTAAACATGAAACAAAATAATTTAAAATAATACTCCCTCCGTCCCAAAATAACTGCTTAGTTTTGACTTTTTAAAGTTAAATTGACTATTTTTTAAAACTATTTTTTGTACCATTTTTACAGAATATAGGTGAAGAGGTTATAACAAAAAAAAAATATATACAATTTATTACTAATACCAATTTTTATAATGTTAAAAATATATTTATACATGCTTAATTATTAATTTTAAAAATAGTCAATTTAACTTAAAAAAAATCAAAATTGAGCAGTTATTTTGAGACGAAAGGAGTAATAACAGTATAATCATCATTTTTACAAAAAAAAAAAAGTAAAACTTCAACAGTCCCCAGTCCCCAGTCCCCACCAATAATTACCTTATCCAACACAAATGGTCGTCCCATAGTGTTCCATCGATACTTAGAAGTTAAGTGTCTATAATGGTCGGAGCACTAAGTGGTTGGTTGATACTTGATACCATAATGGATTTTTTGTTTTTTAAATTGGCAAAAGAAACTTTGTTATTAATAACTAAGAGTCAATAGCTAGGGTAGGTTTGAGACTTAGAAAATTGATGGAAGCAAAATATAAAATTTTATGAAGCTTCTTAAATCATTTATACTACATTTTAATACATATAAGCAATTACAATTATGTATTTTGTTTTCGTATTAGGTGCTAATCATGCACCTTTTTATTGAGTGTATTTTTGTCATTTAACCATATAAAATACTCTGTTCACTTTATTAATATTAAAAACTGGATATTTGATATCACAAAAATACTCTAATTTAACAAACAAATAGCTAGACAAGTTATAATTAGATAATTGAGTAACTGACAAGAGACTAAGATACATTTTAACGGCCAAGATTATCTCAAATCAATTACAATTGTGAGAGTTTTTATAATGATTTTTATTTAGAATCATCAAGGTAACTAAGGTTGTGTTTGATAAATCTGGCGATTAAGATCTGAATGATTATGATGTCTTAATAAATTAAATTATCTGAATGGTTATGAGGTCTGAATCTAAAAAACTGTTTGATAACTAAAAAGTAAGTTGTCTCTTAATGACACTATTTTACTATTTTAAAGGGTAAATTTTTATTTAATCATTTTAAATATTCAATTTAATAAAAATGAGTGAATAATATTGTTGAATACATTTATATAAAAAAAATTATCAAAAAAATTTCATTAAGAGGTACCTCTTAATTATTAAGATTTCATTTTTTGTCTTACCGATTAAGAAGCATTCAGAGGTAACAAAAAAAAACAAACAGCATCATGCCTCTTAGCGAATAAGAGGCAATCCATTAAGAGACAATCAGATGTAAACAAACAGTACCTAAATCTACTACGGCTACTTACCAATCATCAAAGGTTTCTTTTTTTTTCTTTCTTTTTTCTTTTAGAAATAGTTCAAATGACTAAATATATTAAAACTGAAATACGTTACAATAATAATAAAAAATACAATGGTAGAAAGACCACAAATAAAAATCGAAATAACATGCATTAAAACGAAAAGTGGGTCAATCGTCGCAAATAGTAAAAGTTAGTGACACCAACGTTCACCAAAAATATGTAAAATTGTGTAAAGAATGTATTCCAATTATATATAGAAAATTAAAATAAACAATTTACGGGTGTTGAGACAAAATAGACCAACAAGAGACTTTCAAACTTCTCTACTTAAAACCCCAATGCTTTGTTTCTTGAAATGTCAAAAGATAACTTAGTTTCTAGCCCATTCTCCTTTTTCTCCCTCACAAAAATAATACAGATTTAGTGTTTTAGCATCATCATATTCCTAAAATTGTCCTTATCTGGTCCGGGGGATGCCTCGCCAATGACTTGGGATCTAGATAACGATTCTTGGGATCCATGATTGCCTTGTAAATAAGTTCATAAGCTTCAGCCAGGAATCTGGCCAACTGAACACAAGCTTCGGATCGCAGCTTTGGAACCTGCATCTGCTCAAATTCTGGTAGCGAGCTTTCACTTCCCAAAACAAGCCCGAAGAAAGCTTTCAAGCACTCTGAAAGAGAGGCAGGAGATGTCTCCTCTATCTCTGCTAACGGCAGCAACTCGCTGTATAACGAATTATTGAAGTGTGGCATCTTGTCTGACAAACCGCATCTTGTTAAAACGGCATCAACTTCTTTTCCCACAAGACCATGCAAGTGAGTATCTATCATCACCCCGAGCTTCTTCACATATTCGGATGCAACCTCATGTCCCAACAATGGTTGTTGGATTGCAGATAAGCAGTTGATGAGAAAAATCTTGGAGGGGGTTTCAGAAGTCTGCAGGAATTCCCGTACCAAATGTTATATTCTGGTAATAATTGTCACATCATTGTCTTTGGACATAAAGAAATAACACTATGGAGAATTGGATATGAAAACAAAAGCACCATATAAATTATCAACCACTCTCTTGTTGTTCCATAAGCATCAACCACACGGTTAGGAGGATAAAACCCACCAAAAAATTATTGAAACTAAATTTCGTCTAAATGATCATTAGATGTTCAAAAAATTTATGCTCGACTTGGAATACAATGACAAAGGGTATCAAGAGTACTGGGAATAATGTGTAGCAATCTCTCATGATTTATATACCAAAAGTTATTAACTTTTACATAATATGCTTCATGATACAAATTCCGATAATCAAGAAGCAACATGTTAAAAAGAATTGAGTTTAGCTTAAGTAATATCAAGTAGGATAACAAGGAACCTAGGAATAACCTGAACGAAGACAAGTAGGAAACTACATTTGGCCATGTTGGTATTGAATGACACCAATAGGAGAAACATTGTCTACAGAATAAATCAAAAGTAGGCCATTGAAGTGATTTCCTTCCTTTGAAAAAACCCCGAAGTTTTTACTTCATGTAAGGATTAGCAGAAAATACAAAATCATGTCATCAACACCCATATTTAAACCTTGTTAAAATAAAATGAAATTCAAATAGTTTAAGACTCTTTCTGATGAGTTTTCCTGAGACGTTTCTGATAATTCAATCATCTATAATTTTCATAGGATAGTGCTAATGCATGGCCATGGCACTCTATACATAATGCACAAGTAAATGTCATTTTGTTACACTGTCCCATTAGAATTGCAAAAAGAATCAATGAAACTTAAGATAAGCACTGAAAGATTTCGATATCAAAAAGTGGAAGTATTTATAAAAAGGCAACGCAAAGCATGCAAAAACATACCTGAGATACATGGGAGGACCTGCTATGTGCCAACATAGCTTCAACAGATGATTTACTGAATTGGTTTGGGTCAGAACTCGTTCTACTTCTTCTTGATGACTGAATGGATCCCTTGGACTTGTGCGCCTCGGCCGCTTGCTCGCACATCTACAGTAGATAAATAAATAATAAGATTGTATAAACAGATTATTTTTCTTACTAAGACGCCACTATACTATTTAAGCAATCTGGTCTTCAGATAAATAAACCAACTTTAACAATCCAAAGGTCACATTTCACAGCAAAATAAGTGAAACAAACATATAGCTAAGTTAAAAGCATCCCAACCCAAATGCAAAAATCAAGTGAAAATGTTGAATGTAAATTTTCAGAAACATGTGTTATTGTTGTTATCTCCCCCCCCCCCCCCCCCCCCTCTCTCAAAAATAGAAACACCATTCACTGTTCTTGTACTTTTAGTTTATTTACTCAGGCACACACTCACTCACACACATGCGCGCACACACACACATATATATTTGTGTGTAAAATTTCTACTTATTGGCCAGTCATTTTGCAGAAACATCAAGTATTTCGTGTTAGTAAACATCAGGTCAAGAAAAGTATGTCCAGGTATAACTAGATGAAATCATCAAATATCTAGTACAACAAACCTGAATAATAGGATCTAGTAAAGCAGATATAACTGGACCGAAGTCAGGTTTTTTTCCTGATGCAGGAACCATCATGCTGTCATGAATCTCGATTATTTCAAGCAAAACAGAGACCCCTTCCCTCACTGCAGGTGGTGGGGAAAGATCAACAGCAACCAGGGGAGGATATCGTAAAAGTTTCTCTCCTCGAGTTTTTAGAATGTCAAAATATGTTTTCTGAGCAGCATCCTTGAGTGCCCAAAGTGTATTACAAAGAGCCGTCTCTCTCCCTAACAGATCTGATATCTGTAAGAAAAATAAAGGTCAAGACAAAGAGAAACTCCTAAAGGACATTAAAATGACGACTCTGATGATTATGGTTCAACTCACAGTGTGGCTGTAGAACTCCAGGGTATTACTAAGTTTATATGAAATTATAAGATTTGGTTGAGACTGCAAAACTTGTTCAACTCTCACTTTAAATGGCCGACAAACACCTTCAAATATCCTGTCTAGAACGAATGTCAAGTCAGAGTCTGCCTTTCCTGAATCATTACTCTTTGAAAATCGGCGTGCAGTTGGTCCTGTATTTACCACTGCATCTGGATCAAGCAATACAAAGACAAGTTCTCTTTCTGATGCCAAAGCCTGCATTGAGAGCAAAAAAGAATAATCTACATTTAAATATATTCTTTCACAAACATTCAGATGGTACTGTAACACCAGAACATCATAACAGTGGAAGTAGAAGCCAAACTAGTTTGCATCACACCTGATGGAGCCAGCCAAGCATGTCACCTACGTAACGTAAGGGATCATGAGCA
The DNA here is from genome assembly GCA_020205555.1 of Panax stipuleanatus. Classification (NCBI taxonomy): domain Eukaryota; kingdom Viridiplantae; phylum Streptophyta; class Magnoliopsida; order Apiales; family Araliaceae; genus Panax; species Panax stipuleanatus. The sequence goes on along the minus strand of CM035124.1, from coordinate 121,598,451 downwards.
TGCACTTCAATTGGCCTAGGCATTCCACCAGGTCCTCCACGTGTAAGCGCACTTATAAACCTTCTGAACAATGCATTATGTCTCATATTTGCCACCTAAAGATTAGAACTATGTGTGAATACAAATTGAGAAAAATCAATCACCTTTGTTATTTGAGGTTCTAGATTTCACATTGTAACTACCTCTTCTGCACAGTACTTGAAAAGTACAGGCCTCTCTTTAAGGCAGCGAACTGCTGTTTTTAAAAGTTCACCAACTTCAGGATTGTCAGTGTCACCCAATCTTCGACATTCAGCCTGAACCCACCTGGATGAAGTTACCAAAATTAAAAAAAAAACTAAATGGCCCTGGTTGTTGCGGAACATAAGTATAAATAAATAACTTGCAGCTGAATGTTGATAGAAAACTTTTGTTTTAATATTTTCCTTAGGTAGATGGGAAAGAGTTTCACATAGCAAGTACCAATCTTCAGAATACTCTTTTGTAGAGGGATTATTACATGGAAGGAAAAGAAATTTCTGTTTGTAGGAAAGGGAAGCCATCTTTCTCTCATTTTATGTCGACTCACTGAGCACGACAGCCAGAAAGGAAAATAAGGGGGATGCCTTTTTTTACTGTTCAACAAATATTTCATGGTTAGAGTTCTTTCAATTTTACACTCTAATTCTGCAGCTTGCTGTTTAATGTGCAAGAGAGTTCTCATCTTAATTATTTATCAAAGTAGAAACTAATCTTTATGTCTTCCCAACTATCATCTTCTCTCCATCCACTTCTCAACCCATTTTGGGCAGATATTTAAGATGGCAAAAGGAAATCATCCCTTCACTTCCCTTCATAGGTCACCAACTACGGAAAGTTGCTCTATGACTTTATTCCTGCCCTTGCATTCCTTCACTTTTCCACTGTGACAAACTTCCCATTACACAACCTACTGAAAGTAAAGTAAGTTCCTAAAAAGCTATTGAGATCGGAAACTAATGGGCTCATAATCATCAAAATAACCGAAGGAACTAAAAGTTTAAAGTAAGTTCTACACACTTTTGGAAGATATTCCCTAGGTGATGGTTATGGATTTAGAGTTCCAGACACAGCACCAGGAAAATACATGCTAATACCAACGAACAAGAAAGGGAAACTTCAATTTGTTCAAGTATGTGTTGATTTTAGTAAACTTACCTGCACAGGCGCTCATAGGCTCCTTCTTGGTACACAGCCATCATATCCATGAGCTCCAAACCTGCACGCTGTCAAGGACCATACAGTGAGTTGAAACATATAAAGACTACTAAATTTGTAATCAATAAATTATTAAAAGTGAGGAAAAGACTGTGAACTAAGAGTTAAAGACTGTGAACTAAGAGAGAGAGAGAGAGAGAGTACCTGGTGATGTGTTCTGAGCAGTACTTTGCAGTTGGCATGGATCTCTTGAACATGAGAAAGTGCCTTAAAAAAATTCTCATTCAAGTCTTCTTCTCTAAGTGCATTTATCTATAGAAGGAACAACCTCCAGCAATTAATATATCGAGTACAACCTGAGCATACTTTCAAGTCTATGTTTGAGCGCTACATGACATTTAGGGATCACACTATCACCTCATCATTGGAAAGCTGATAATCACGTAGGAAGCATGACACAATCTCTTGCCTCTGTGTAGTGATTTCAAGATCATGCTTGAGCCTTTCTGTGGTACTGATAATATCACCAGTGGTAGAACTGCAACTGCTTAAAGCCTTCGCGATTCTGAAAGGTAAAATCTAAGTCCCAATACATGGTTTTAAGAGAAATTTCCTATATAAACCAACAAGTGAAATTTAACATTATGCAAAATTCAGCTCAGGTAACTCTATTCAAAACCTAATGGAGTAAGTTTGTAAGTTGGAAAAAACAAAAACACCAGGCCGAACCCTCAAACAAAGATAATTCAAGGTTTTCTCCCACAAGTCTAAATTAAGTAGCCTCCTAAACTTTATGTAATAAGCAAAATAACAAATAATAACTTTACTTTGAGCATATTTTGGTTAACAGAACAATTATATAATGAATTTAGATGCCCAATCTAACATGAAAAATTTAGGTCCATGTTCCAAAGAATCTAATTATATATTACATTGAGCTATTGAGGAAATAGTTATTTATAGTGGAACATGAATCAAACCCACATTCATTTGGGACCAAGGTGGTTGACCTTCAGCTTTGTAAAATCCAATAATTTAGGGAGTAGATGTGGTGAAATATATATGGAGCCCTAAATTAGTCATTATTAACCTTTATTTGGTACTAACTGGACCCAATTACAAAACTATCTCCCACTTCAACATGTGGCATTCCCTTTAAAGAAATTTCTCTGCTGGTACACGCCTATGCAAAGCATGATTCCTACACACCCTTTTCCTTCTCACTGCAAAATTTGCACCAACTTCTGAACATTACAACAAGTGCAGTCACTCTTCAGACAAAGCAAACCCTTATCCTTACTAGCACTCAAATCATGGTGTCATATTTCAGATGAATCTGTGCCCATCTGACCTAAAAGTAACCTGTTCAACTTCAATGTTACTTAAAACTCAACATTTTTGGTTCACATAATGGTATATAGTACACCATCACCATGTGATCTAGGATGTGGTATGTTGAGGTAGCTAACTTCCATGAGATTTATAGTTAAAAGAGTTTCTAAACATAGACATGGTTTTTCATTAAAGAGGTAACTAAAATAAATAGAATACCCAAGTGCTGTATATATAATCTTTTCAGTTTCTTATATAGAAAAGTAGAAAGAAGAAGCTGGGAAATAATAGCATCCTATCATACCCTAATCTACAGATGCATGCTGCTGTTGTTCAATCTTTTACTTAGACAACTGTCTCTTTGGCTTTTCATTTTCTTTGTTATGTATATTTCATCTTGTAAAAGATAAAAATATAGAGAAAAGGGCGAAAGTGCTCAGAGTGCCAATTTTATGTTCGAAAGAGGAAGTGTACCATGTTTTAAAATGTTCAAATCAAAACCCAATTCACTACTAGCATGCTAGTGAATTCTGTTATCATTTCATTTAAGATGTTAAACCAAAACCCCATTCGCTACTAGCATACTAGTGAATTCTAGTATCACTAAACATGTTATACATCCACCGTAACATAATCACAATAGCACTCTTCCATGGCTTGAAAAAACTCCTCGCTCCACCAGTTCGCAAACAGGCAAAACGCATGAATCAAGAATAATTAGGGTTTCGTCCTTTTCTAATTTCAATATTGTTGGCAAAAGCCTCCCACCAACGCAATGGACAATGGTCCAACAGAAAGGCTTCAGCATCAAAAACTTGTTAGCACCCATTCATGTGCTGCACATTAACACCTTTCTCTAGATGTAACCAATTATGAATGCTGCCCTAGCAGCTTCCCTGACCAAATAAAGGCACCCGCCGTAGGAAGCCAAAACTTGCAAAATGAAAACTTGCTTTAGTTGGATAGCATATTTTAGATATTGAGATTTCCATGTTGTGGCCGTGGAGATCTGGGCTCGATTTGAATCCTAGCAGCAACAAGTTATCTTTTTGAAGGTTGTGCTTGGCACCATCACTTGTTGAATGCTTGGTCACGGGCTAAAGTTCAATGAAACAGCCTCTCTGTAATTGAGGTACAGCTGCATACCTCTAAATTCTGAATTTTCCAAGACCCAGCTTTTTACGGGAGCCTTAGCCCCGGGTACAATCATTTTAGCATATTGTAGAAATGCTTATATGTCCCTGTCAGCCATCCAAATTCCAAACCATCATATCCACCCCCTCTCCATGCCAATGCATAGCCTCTTGAAGAAAGCAGTTGCAGCCTAACTCCTAATCATTAAGACCACTTATAAAGAGACAATTCCAACAAAAACACCCTCATCCCAAAAGAGAAACAAAACAAAAGAACAAAAATAGGAAAGAAAGAAAAAGATACAGACAGCGAAATCCCCAAGTCACAAATATTTTAAAAAGCCTTGGGAAGAGAACTATACAAGGGTTCTCCTCCACAGTCCACACCATTCATCAAACCAAAAAATGAATCCTCCACTTCCTTATGCTTCATGGTTGACAATCCTGTTTATTCTTCATAGATGATCCCAAATCCCTAGGTAAGCTCATATACTTTTGATACTCTCAATGTGTTCATACTTCGAAAAAAAAATATTCCTATCGAACAATTATTCGGTTCTTAGAGAGTCCAACTAACCTTAATGTCTAGATATGTCATGTCTTTTATTTGTGTAAAAGAATTATCTTTGTAAGAAAGAACAGAAAAAGATATTCATATCCATCTTCCCTTTTAATAAGAAAATTTCATGTAGAGCCTATAGGAATATCTTTATTATGTCCTTCCAACATTTTGTACTATATAATTAATTAATTATATATGCATTTCTTAGCTAAATCTTAGTTCCATAATTCTAGCCCTTTCTACCAATTTAATCTTCAAACTTGCACAAGAATCCTGATGATGCTCTATCCTTCGAGGTCGGGGAAAAGATGATCTATCTTTCCCTATCGACATTGTAAGAACACTAGCCTGATGATGCTCTATCCTTCGAGTAATCGTCTCCAGCTGAACCCCGAGTCTACTAGGTCAGCACAACACGTTTTTGCGGCGGTTAACGGCTTTGGGCCGCTGTGTAACGTCTCCAATGTAGATATTAGTAAGTAGGGAAGAAAGTAGAATATTAATCTAGGATATCAAGTGTAAATAGCGTGTAATCTTACCAAAGTTGTGAAAGAGTTTCTTTATAGGCATAGATAGTGAAATATGTTCCTTCGGTATGTCCCATCAATGGATAGTTGGGACCAACACATGTGGGCGGTGGAGATTAGTTTCATCCAAAAACAACTGGTACTCACGTCTTGTGTGGCTCGGGGTTGTGACTTCGGCGCCTGATTCCCCGATATTAGGCAAGTTCATCGAATCGTAGACTTTGGACCTCTACTTTTTTGGGCCTAAAGCTTGGACTTTCAACCCATACCATTGGAGGTTCGGGATCGTTGGGGGTCCACAAAAGCCACTTCACCACCCCTGATGAAGACCTAGTTATCGTGCCATCCCTTGTTACTCAAAGGGGTGATCACCAAGTCGAGGTCCCCATCCTAAGAGAGCAGTTGATAGAACCCTTTCGTCTGGGTTCTTGGAACTTGAACATGTAAAGAAGAGGCGTGAAGTGGGCTTCAGCTTCCCCTCCTTACAATGAGCTATAAACGTGTTTAGGAGGAAGATAGAATTCGGCACTGATTGCCCGATGCTACATTTAAAAAAGTCCGGAAGAAGATCTCAAATAAAAAAGTGGAGGGGAAACCTTGGGTCGTAACGAAAATGTATGACGACAATCCCAACCCATCGACCTTTGAGAAGATCATACATCCACTCTCCGACGTTAGCATCCTAAGGCTATACTAGGGGGATAACTAAATGGCAGTCTGAATGGTGTCTAGGGACCTGGCGTCAAATCTACACACCTGCGTTTCATGGATGAAGGGGGCGGTTCTAAAGACTTCCGTAATATGTTTAGTCAAGGAAGCGTCTCCCATTACCTTCTCCCAATCCTCTACATCGAACGTCCTAGGGGTCAAAGTACTCTCCCTTACAAAAGTGGGAAGTTCATTCCTACCCTCTAGCTCGAGCATCACTGGGATCTTTCACTCTCCATACTTTCATCATCCCGAAAGGCATGATTGGGCCTAGGCCTATCGCCAGTGAGAAAACCGGCCCTACCTAAGGAACGAGGAATCCTAACTGTTTTAGCCATTTACGACGAAAAGTACGATGAACAAAATCTAAACAAGTCTAGCTAGAGCCTAGATCAATGCAAAGAAACCAACAAAAATAAGGAGGAAAATGCACAAAATGAAAAACTAGCCAGTTTAGAGAACTTATTTAAGCAAAGTGACCGGAAAAAGACAAACTTGATGGGAAACTCAAGCTCTAGGAGGGATTCTAGTGAGATCTTAAGCGAAACCAAAAGCTAAAGGCAAAAGTAAAAAGTGTGTGATACCACTTCACTATTTATAAACATCCCCAACAGCTGAGATCAAACCATCGTTTTTGAAATAAACAATTGAGATCAATTCGACATTAACTCGTGTCGGGCATACGAAACGCCACCTAAAGTGCAATCATGTCCACGAAGCCCAACGAACGGCACATTAAGCGCATGTATTAAACACACGTTCTCCTTGTAATGCGTTTATAACCGCCAAATACGAACCGTCTTCGTACGAGACCCCGAAGACACTTAGCATAGAAATATTGTCCAAATAGCGAACTTCAGCCGAAGGATTGCCGAACGACTACCAATGAACTTTATACAAGGGAGTGGGGGCAATGTTAGGGTATGGGATGAAAGCCGACACATTAGGCTCAAAAGTAGAGGTCCGATGGATCTACCTAATATCAGAAACCTGGCGCCGAAGTCAGAGCCCCGGGCTCCACAAGACGTTGACACCAATTGTCCTTGGAGGGGACTTGTTTGCACCACCCACATGAGTTGGTCACAACTACACATTGATGGGACATACCAAAGGGACAGATTCCACTACCTACACCTATAAAAAGAACTCTCCCACAACATACATTGATAAAATTGCACACTCTTTACACTTGAAAACATAGATTGGTATTCTATCTTTCTTCCCCCACTTACTAATATCTAATATCTGTTGAGGTACTGCGTAATAGTAAAATCACACATCGGAACACAAGGAGAAAATTCGATGACATATATGCTCTAATGGACCATAGACCTAATAGGTTAACCTTTTGAGTCGAGATATGATTTCAAATAAGCATATATGGGTTGGATATTCCCAACAACTAGTATCAAAGCCATGGTAATGGGCTTGGGTCATGGATATAGTATGGACTGCGCATGATGAACGAAAAATAATTCATTGAACAAGTAGTTGACTCTTCTCGCAGATGCTCTTGATTGTCTCTTAACAAGAGATATTGAAGCGTGGGCTCGTCATTAGGTTGAGACTTGATGGGTTAGGCTCAATGAGTTATAGATGTTGTTGGGTGGATTATGTACTCTTTGAGCAAGTGGTGGACTCTCTCTAAGAGGCTCTTTGGTAGGCTCTTTGGTGAATCAAACAAGAGATATTGAGAAATAAGCTTGTCAGACAGGGACTTGATGGGCTTGGCAAATGCTCTTGGTGGATCAAACAAGAGATAATGAAGGGGGTGGCTCGTTAACTAGAAAAAATGATGGGCTAATGGTCAAAAGAGTATGGTTAAAACTCAAGGGGGAGCTTGATGTCGACGTGGATGGAGAGATCACAAGTTAAGGGGAAGATTGTTGAGGTACCACGTGATAGTAAAGTCCCACATCAGAACACAAGTAGAAAGATTGAGGACATATATGCTCTAATAGACCATAGACCTAATAGGTTAACTTTTTAGGTCAACATGTGGTTTTAAATAAGCATATATGAGCTGGATACTCCCAACAATATCTGTGGCCCAAAGTCATGAACCACCCTTAGAACATGTTATGCAGGTCCAGTAGAGCCGGAGTTCAATTACCCGAAGGATAGAGCATCATCAAATCCTAAAGTAAATTTTGATGTCCAAACATCCTACAATTCAAATCCACTACAAGTCATATATCGTTACTCTCCCTTGACAAACCCAAATTACGAGCTCGGACTCAGCTGATTTCAACAGAACATGAACTGCTGTAGGATTATACATCAATTGCTTACTCCATTTTTTTTACCCAATTGTTTCAACTGAAACAACAAAATAATCCTATTAATAAAACAACAAAATCATAAACTTACTTGTCACAGCAATCAGTAAGCGCGTTAATCTCTTCCTCCACCCGATCCAAGGCCTTTCAAAACCGAACATCAAAAGCAATCAATCTCAGTTCTGTACAGAGAGAAAAGGCAGTGTAGAGAGAGAAAGAAAAATGTGAAATTGAACCTGCTGGGCGGTATCAGATGCAAGAAGGAACTCCTGGTTGATGGACAAAGCTCGCTTCTCGATGGTTGATCGGAGGTTTCTCCGAGCCACAGGGGTGTTTTCAGTATAAAAAGTGGAGACGGTGTTAAGTGACGCCAGCAGATCTGGACTGTCGGTACGAGTCTCCAGCACCTTCTTCAGCTTCCGTGATAATCCCGGTGCTAACGCCGTTGTCGTTCCCATTTTCGTATATATAGGAATATATATGTATATGTGTATATATATGAATTTAACAATTCTCTGTCTTCATTGCGTCTCTGTGTGGATCTTCATAGAGCATCAAAGTGCAAGACTGTATAACACAACAAAACAGAGACGAAGGCAATTCGGTCAGAATCGGGTTTTGATCCGAATAAGTTTTCACAGAAGGACGTTTTTACCCCTCAAATTGCAACTGTTTTTGTGAGTTTGGAGAGAGAAAGGAAAAAATAAATTTATTAGAAAAAAGAAACTGAGGAAAAAGAAAATTATGTTGTTCCCATGTGCTTGTGAGTTTTTTTAAAAAAAATAAAAATATATATTATCTGTAAAACTTTAATTTTTTATGAATAAAATTGAATTTTTTATATATATTATTTTAAAATAGTAAGGGGTGGATTTGATTAATGTGGTAAGTTATGGGTAAAATGCGCAAATATTTTAAAATAAGTAAGTGGTTATAAAATATTCATTGTTGTCGGAGAATATTCGGTTAGTCGTAGAATATTCTTGTTGTCGAAAAATATTCGTACGATGGCGCAGCTATTTGTGGGCTCCATAACGAAAAACTATCGAATGAAGAAAACGACACGAATGAGTTTTTCAAAAATAACGGCGTAACGGTTACCGTTAATACTGTTGGAATACCCTGTGGGTAAAATAAAGTAATACGCGTTGTTGCACTATAGAACACGATATTGCACAGTATGTTATATTTCAATAATTGCTACTGCACAATATTACACATTATCAGATTAATAATTCATATTATTTGAATAATATTATTAGATGACATTATTGACAATGTCTAAGGAAGTTCTGTCTAGAAAGGGTTATTTAATTGCGCGCCAGTAAGGAAAAATTCCTATCGGAAGGCCCCTTCTTTCCTGAGAACGACCTGGTTGTCAATATTGTTGTTATGTAATATTATTTGTGAATAATTGATTATTAATAAAAATGATAAAGAAATATTTATTTGATGTGAATATAAATGGGGAAATTTTTAGCAAATGAGACAATTATTGAGTATTGATATTTTATCTTTTTTGATAAAATAATTCATTCAAATATATTATTATAATATTACATTATAAGTGTATAATGTGATAATATATAATAATTATGATATTTTATGCACGATATGTGAATAAAATGAGGAGGAAGAGAGCAAATTGGATCCGAATTGATTTTGTTACAATAAATGATTTTGGGGTGAAAAAACATGTTGGTGGAGGATTTTTCTAATTTAGTGGGCCCCACTTTGTGTGTGAAATATGTTGATTTTTGTTGGCCAAAGTTGGTGTGCGGTGTATTTGATCCGTAAGTAAATTTTCAAGGATGGAATGCTGTAAGATTTCATCCGTATGTAAATTCGGGTCATTTTTCGTTCGGAATTTGGAAAAGTTTTCTTCTACAAAGTTGTAAAGAATTAAATTTTCTATGAAATGGAAATAAGATTCGTATTTTTCTGATAAAAGGGCTATTTATTATGAATTATTGAAGTTTCTGAATATTGGATCTGAATAATTTTTGGTGTAATAAATGTTTTTGAAAATAAAAATATTAAAAACATGTTTTGGTGGGCCCCACTTGTACTTTTTTGGCTGATGTTTTGGTTTTCAAATATGGTATACGTATATATATTAAATAAATGTTCAGTCAGTTTTTGTGTGCTAAACATTTTTCTATAAATAGGGTGCTTAGGTTATAATTGAAAATCACACTAGAATCAGAAGTTTCTCTCTCTATAATATCGAGCGTATTTTTGTGAGTATTTCGATACTTTGAGTATTGCTATATAGTGCATGTTTCCTTCAGCGTTATATCCGATATTCCAGTCAGAAGTACTATTCTTTTGAGATAAAAGATGTTATTTTTTTGTAAATAATGTTATTGCTTTCAATATCATTTTATCGAAATATTGGTATGAATTTTATTATAAAAAAAATTTCTTTTCCGTCGAGGTTATTATTCACGAATACGGTACTATTCACGAATACGGTACTATTCACGAAGTATAATTTTTTTTATGAAATCTCTATCTTTTTCGTGTCGAGGTTACTATTCACGTATACGGCACTATTCACGTATATAATTTTATTCACGAATACGGTACTATTCACCGAAAAATTAAATTTTCTTTTATTTGTCCAAGTTGGCTATTATGGGTCCTATCTTTGATTGGATCCAAGTTTTGAACTTCATTCTTGAATTTTGCAAATGGCAAATGATTATTATGGAGTATTTTTAAATTTGGATAGACTAATTTACGAATCCTTAATTTTGTCCATTATCTCGCTGAATTCGTTCTTTAAAAATATTTTTTATCATCTTTAGTCTTAAATGGTGATATAAACGAATATCTTTGGCCTGTAGAATGATTATTTGATGAATATCTTTGGCCTGTAGTACAAAGATGAATGATTATTTGATGAATATCTCTGGCCTGTAGTGCAAAAATGAATGGTTACATGATGAATATTTTTGACCTACAGTACAAAGATGAATGATTATGTGATGAATATCTTTGGCCCGTAGTGCAAAGATGGACATGTGTTGAGATGAACATAACTAACTGGTGATATAAATAAATATCTTTGGCCCGTAGTGCAAAGATGAATATTTGATTTGAGATATATATTAATTGATGTTACAGGAATAAAATATTGATTATGAACTTTTAAATCATAGATAATAGTAAATGTGACGCCCCCAAAATAGGTTCAATACTCAACCCATTTTGAATCGCCAAATACACTAAACAAAATTTAAATACAATCTTTCATATCACACGGTCGTGCAAAATACGACCACACAACTGTGAGTGTCAATATAGACATGTAAAAAATATTAACATTCAAACTAAGTTCTCATTATATTTATTATCACACTATTTTAAATATAAAAAAAATAGTAAGGACTTCTACAGCTCTAACTCGGACCATCACTCCATTCCCTGACTAGTACCCTCGATATTCTCATTTTCTGAAGAGAACAATGGAAGAAAAGGGTGAACTCAACTAGCCCAGTAAAGAATATTATGACTAAGATAATGAAAAATAAATTATCGTTAGCCTTCAATAAATTAGATAAAATATTATGGACAACAAGTTTTAGATCAATATTCGCAGCGAAAATAACAATTCATTAGAAAAGTTAAGTAGAGAATGATGTCTACTATCTTCTTTAATTTAAAAGTCCATCATCAATATTTTATCCTTGTAACATCAATAAATATACATCTCGAATTAAATATTCATCTTTGCACTACGGGCCAAAGATATTCATTTGTATCATCAGTTGGTCATGTTCATCTCAACACCTGTCCATCTTTGCACTACGGCCAAAGATATTCATCAGACAATCATTCATCTTTGCACTACAGGCCAAAGATATTCATCACGTAATTATTCATCTTTGCACTACAGGCCAAAGATATTCAATTATATCACCATTTAGAACTGAGGATGATGAAAAATTATACGAATAACGGATTCAGTGAGATAAAGGACAAATATTAGAGAATTTATCCAGAGTTCAAGAATGAAGATCAAAACATGGATCCAATCAAAGATGATTTGGAAGAAAAAAATATATTTTTTTATCGTGAATAGTAACTCGTGAATAGTAACTCGATATGAAAAGATAAAAATTTTACAAGAAAACTCAGACCAATATTTTAGTGAAATAATATTAGATGAATCGCACAACTCAAGTAATATCTGATCAGTTAAGAAATTATAGAAGCAATACTTACCGTAGTAAGTTTAGAGTTAGGAATCTGAAATGAAACAATATACGAAACTGCAATTGAATTTTCACCCGTCTGGCGGTAGTCCGCTCAAACAGATTATTTTCACAATTTAATAACAGCTGAATACGAAGGGTTATTCACCAGGCATGCGGTAGTCCGCGTAAACAGGTTATTCCCACAGAATAATAAAGAATGAAATAATAACAGGATTTCATCATGTATGCGATAATCCGCGTAGACAGGTTATTCCAACAGAATAATAAAGAATGGAATAACAACCCTTATGAGTATTGAAAGAAAATAACTCTCTTCATGAATACGACCTTACCTTAAAAATTTAGAGACTGCACTAGTGTGATAGCATAATACTCTTCTTCTTTCTCTCTTATTCTCTCTCTATAGCTTTAGTGAATTGGTGAGGAATAATGAAGAAATGAGCTTCTATTTATAGGCTCGGCAGAGTAAGGGTAAAATAGTTTTTTCGCCATAATTTATGACATCATCGCTTACATCATCGATACTATGACATCATTGCTTACATCATCGTTCCGATGATATCCTTGCTTACCTCATCGCTCCGATGACATCATTGTTTGCATCATAAGAGTTTAAATTCAATTTGCACTCTTCCACCTCGTTTAACTTTTATACCATGAATTTACTATAATAATGTTACCATTCAAATTATAAAAATTATACTATTATATAATCACATCATACAACTATAATGTAATATTATAATAATATATTTGAATGAATTATTTTATCGGACAAGATAAAATATTAACTTTCAATAAATGTCACATGTTAAAAATTCCTCCGTCTAAATTCACATTGAATAAATATTTTCTTATCATATATATCAAAAATTAATTATTTATAAATAATATTACAGAACTACAATATTGACAACCAGGTCGTTCCCAAGAAAGAGGGGGCCTTCCGATAAGAATTTCTCCTTACTGGCGCAATTAATTAATCCCTTTCCTAGATAGAACTTCCTTAGACATTGCCAATAATGCTATCTAATAATATTATTCAAATAATATAAATTATTGATTTGATAATTTAAAATAATGTGCAATGACAATTATTAAATCAATAATATAAAATAACAAAGTAGCACTTATTGATATAAAATATCAACGTAGCAAATATTAAACCAATAAAATATTATGAAATTATTGAATCAATAATATAAAATATTGAACAGTAATTACTGTAACAATAATTGAGTAAGTGTCTTCCTACGTAAGAATCAATAATTTAAAATACTGTGCAATACCGTGTGCTACTGTGCAACACCACGTATTACTGTATTTTAACCACCGGGTATTTCAACAGTACTAACGGTAACATTTTTGCCGTTATTTTTATAAAAAGGTTACTTCTGTCGCTTTCTATATCCGGCATTCATTCCGTTGTGGGGTCCACCAATGACTGCGCCGTCGTACGAATATTCTCCGACAAAAAGAATATTCCTCGACTAAACGAATATTCCCCGACACAACGAATATTTTATAACCACTTGCTTACTTTGTAAACTTTGCACATTTCACCCATAACTTATCACATTTATCAAATCAACACCTTACTATTTCAAAATAATATATAAAAAAAATTAATCTTATTCATAAAATTTGGGGTCTTACAGTAAACATTATTTCCTACTTAACTCTTCTGATGCATTATTACTTCCGCTACAGTTGTTGATCTAAAACTTGTTGTCCATAATATTTTTATCTGATTTGTTGAAGACTAACGATAATTTATTTTTTATTATCTTAGTCATAATATTCTTTATTGGGCTAGTTGAGCTCACCCTTTTCATCTATTGTCATCTTCAGAAAATGAGAATGTTGCAAGAACTAGTCGGAGAACAGAGTGATGGGCAGAGTTAGAGCAGTAGTAGTCCTCACTATTTTTGTATAATAGTGTGAAAATAATTATAACTATTGAGGACTGAATTTGAGCGTTTATATTTCGTATTATATACGATTTGTATTGACACTCACAGCTTGTATGGTCGTCCTGCTCACGAACTTTTGATATAAAAGTTTGTATTTGAATTCTGTACCATGTGTTTGGCGACTCAGAATGGGTTGGGTTGATTGGACCTATTCTGGGGGCGTCACAGTTGGTATCAGAGCTTAAGGATATGATCTCTGGTGGAGATCTGGAAATAGAACTAGGAGGGAAGAGACGAGTAAATCCTTCGCTAGTGTGTCCTACCTAAGCTTATTTGGTATTTAATTGGTCGGTCGGAACATAGGGTTAATATGTGATATGTTAATTAGTTTGATTAACCCTTGTTTTATGGCAATATTTGAGAATGACAGCTAAAAATCTAAGCAACGATAATCAGCGAGGAGAAAATTGTCAGGCTAGAAATGGTAACCACTTCGGTGGTAATCATGACCAAAAAACAGAAAAAGTAAGTCAGGTGGAAATTTTAAGAAGAGAAGGTACAACAATGACAACGTGAAGACGTCGACACCAGCATCAACAACCATTTTTAGGGGAGGAGAACTACAATCGATCGTTTGCTACAGATGTAGAGAAGAGGGACACATCAGTCCAAACTGCACACAACAATCCAAGGTATGTTATAACTGTGGAAAGGAAGGTCATATAGCTCGAGAGTGTCCTGTAGTGAAACCAAGTCCAGCAGGGGTAGTGATTCCAAAGGCTGTTCTGGATAAGTCAAAGTCGGTGGTTCCTAGAAGAGCGTTTGTCATGACTTCTCAAAATACGAGGAACCCGAACGAATTTATCACGGGAGTTAAAGGTCCAACTACAGGAGTTATAAAACATCGGCTTTATACGTCTTAGTACATCTTTTTGGGGTGCTCCTGTTTTATTGGTAAAGAATAAAGATGGTATTATGCGACGTTGTATTGACTATCGGGAGTTGAACCATGTCACCATCAAAAATAGGTATCCGCTACCTCGTATTGATGACCTGTTCGACCAGTTGTAAGAACGAACTCAACATGCAACAACGATGTTAACTCGAGCTGTTGAAAGATTACGATCATACTATTCAATACCATCCTGGAAAAGCGGACGTGTTAGCTGACGCGTTGAGTAGAACATCGTATGCGGGAACGAGCGCGATGCTGTCAACACGAAGCCCATTTTGTATGACCTACAAAAGATGGAGATAGAGTTCAAGACTTCGGGAACCCACATGATGATGTCAAATATACGCGTAGAACCAACTTCAATTGATAAAGTTAAAACTGCTCAAGCTACAGACCCGGAGCTGATGAAGATGAAGAAGAAAGTGCAAGAAGATGCTATTCCAGAAGCAAGAATCGATGAAGAGGGAATACTTTGAGTCAACTCCAGACTTTGTGTTCCTAACGACTCTGATTTGAAGTATAAAATCATGATGGAAGCACACAACACACCGTTCGCAATCCATCCTGGAAATATCAAAATGTATCATGATCTTCGACATACATTTTGGTGGAGGCAATATGAAGAGTGAGATCGCAGAGTTTATCTCGAGGTGTTTAACGTGTCAATGTGTCGAGGCGGAGCATCAAGAGCCATAAGGTGTGAAGAGTCCCGAGCCTCTCGCTGGTGACTTCCTGTGTGGGATGCATAGAAGCCAGACTCTCCGTAGGGGACGCCGTTTTGTGCGATGACAAACTAATAGGTACCATTGTGAGATGCTATGGTTGAAGCACCATGAGAGTCACAGTTGGAATCGAGGAAATGACCTGGAAGTTAGAATTAGATATGAAAGCGAGGTGTCTTCACCTTTTCGACATACCAGGTACGTACATCAATTTTGAGGACGAAATTTCATAAAGAGGGGAGGTTGTAAGACCCCAACTTTTTATAAATAAAATTAAATTTTCTCTATATATTATTTTGAAATAGTAAGGGGTGGATTTGATTAATGTGATAAGTTATGGGTAAAATGCGCAAATATTTTAAAATAAGCAAGTGGTTATAAAATATTCATTGTTGTCGGGGAATATTCGGTTGGTCGTGGAATATTCTTGTTGTCGGGGAATATTCGTACGACGGCGCAACCATTTGTGGGCCCCATAACGGAAAACTGTCGGATGAAAAAAATGACACGAATGAGTTTTTCAAATATAACGGCGTAACGGTTACCGTTAATACTGTTGAAATACCCGGTGGGTAAAGTAAAGTAATACGCATTGTTGCACTATAGCACACTGATATTGCACAGTATGTTATATTTTAATAATTGTTACTGTACAATATTTCACATTATCAGATCAATAATTCATATTATTTGAATAATATTATTAGATGACATTATTGGCAATGTCTAAGGAAGTTCTGTCTATGAGGGGTTATTTAATTGCGCGCCAGTAAGGAAAAATTCTTATCAAAAGACCCCCTCTTTCCTGGGAACGACCTGGTTGTCAATATTATAGTTCTGTAATATTATTTGTGAATAATTGATTATTGATAAAAATAATAAGGAAATATTTATTCGATGTGGATATAAATGGGGGATTTTTAGCAAAGGAGACAATTATTGAGTATTGATATTTTATCTTTTTTGATAAAATAATTCATTCAAATATACTATGATAATATTACATTATAAGTGTATAATGTGATAATATAATAATATAATAATGGTGATATTTTATGCACGATATGTGAATAAAATGAAAAAGAATAGAGCAAACTAGATCCGAATTGATTTTGTTGCAATAAATGATTTTGGGGTGAAAAACATGTTGGTGGAGGATTTTTGGAAGATCCCAAATTTTATGAATAAGATTTAATTTTTTTTATATATTATTTTGAAAAAGTATGGTGTTGATTTGATAAATGTGATAAGTTATGGGTGAAATGTGCAAAGTTTACAAAGTAAGCAAGTGGTTATAAAATATTTGTTGTGTCGGAGAATATTGGTTTGGTCGAGGAATATTATTTTTATCGGAGAATATTCGTACGACGGCGCAGTCATTGGTGGACCCCACAACGGAATAAATGTCGGATATAGAAAGCGACAGAAGTAACCTTTTTATATAAATAACGACAAAACTGTTATCGTTAGTACTGTTGAAATATCCGGTGATTAAAATACAGTAATACGTGGTGTTGCACAGTAGCACACGGTATTGCACAGTATTTTGAATTATTGATTCTTACGTAGGAAGACACTTACTCAATTATTGTTACAGTAATTACTGTTTAATATTTTATATTATTGATTCAATAATTGCATAATATTTTATTGGTTCAATATTTGTAATGTTGATATTTTATATCAATAAGTGCTACTTTGCTATTTTATATTATTGATTCAATAATTGTCATTGCACATTATTTCAAATTATCAAATCAATAATTCATATTATTTGAATAATATTATTAGATAGCATTATTGGCAATGTCTAAGAAAGTTCTGTCTAGAAAAGGGGTTGATTAATTGCGCGCCAATAAGGAGAAATCCTTATCGGAAGGCCCCCTCTTTCCTGAGAACGACCTAGTTGTCAATATTGTAGTTCTGTAATATTATATGTGAATAATTAATTTTTGATATATATGATAAGAAAATATTTATTCAATGTGAATTTAAACGGAGGAATTTTTAACATGTGACATTTGTTGAAAGTTGGTATTTTATCTTGTCCGATAAAATAATTCATTCAAATATATTATTATAATATTACATTATAGTAGTATGATGTGATTATATAATAGTATGATTTTTATAATTTGAATGGTAACATTATTATAGTAAATTCATGGTATAAAAGTTAAACGAGGTGGAAGAGTGCAAATTGAATTTGAACTCTTATGATGCAAACAATGATGTCATCGGAGCGATGAGGTAAGCAAGGATGTCATCGAAGCGATGAGGTAAGCAATGAAGTCATAGGATCGATAATGTAAGCGATGATGTTATAAAATATGGCAAAAAGACTATTTTATCCTTACTCTGCCGAGCCTATAAATAGAAGCTCATTTTTTTATTATTTCTCACCAATTCACTAAAGCTATAGAGAGAGAAAGTATAGAGAGAATAAGAGAGAAAGAAGCAGAGTATTCTGCTATTACACTAGTGCAGTCTCTAAATTTTTAAGGTAAGGGGTATTATTTCTTTCGTATTCATGAAGAGAGTTATTTTTTTTCAATACTCGTAAGGGTTGTTATTTCATTCTTTATTATTCTGTTGGAATAACTTGTCTACGCTGACTACCGCATGCATGGTGAAAATTAGTTGTTATTCCATTCTTTATTATTCTGTGGGAATAACCTGTCTACGCGGACTACCGCATGCCTGGTGAATAACCCTTCGTATTCAGTTGTTATTAAATTATGAAAATAATCTGTCTGAGCGGACTACCGCCTAACGGGTGAAAATCTAATTACAGTTTCGTATATTGTTTCATTTCAGATTCCTAACTCTAAACTTACTACGGTAGGTATTGCTTCTAGAATTTCTGAAATGATCAGAAATTTCTTGAGTTTTGCGCTTCATCTAGTATCATTTCACCGGAATAATTTTCTGAACTTCCTCGTGAAATTCTTATCTTTTTAATTCGAGTTACTATTTACGAGTTACTATTCACGGTAAAAAAAATATTTTTTTTTGATTGTACCCAAGTTTTGAACTTCATTCTTGAATTTTGCTTCAAATTGATTATTACGGAGTATTATTGAACTTGGATAAACTAAATTACGAATCCATAATCCTTGTCCTTTATCTCACTGGATTCGTTCCTTATATTGTATTTCATCACCCTAAGTCCTAAATGGTGATATAACTGAATATCTTTGGCCTGTAGTGCAAAGATGAAAGATTACTTGATGAATATCTTTGGCCTGTAGTGCAAAGATGAATATTGATTTGAGATATATAGTAATTGATGTTACAGGGATAAAATATTAATGATGGACTTTTAAATCATAGAAGATAGTAGACTTCATTCTCTACTTAACTCTTCTAATGAATTGTTATTTTCGCTGCGAATATTGATCTAAAACTTGTTGTCCATTATATTTTATCTGATTTATTGAAGACTAACGATAATTTATTATTCATTATCTTAGGCATAATATTCTTTACTAGGCTAGTTGAGCTCACCCTTTTCTTCCATTGTTCTCTTCATGAAATGAGAATATCGCGGGGCCTAGTAGGGATCAGAGTGATGGTCAGAGTTAGATCAGTAGAAGTCCCCACTATTCTATAAAATAGTGGGATAATGATTGTAATTAATAAAGAGTGAATTTGAATGTTTATATTTCGTATTATATACGATTTGTATTAAAATTCACAGTTTGTGTGGTCGTAGTTTGCACGACCGTATGTTATAAAAGATTGTATTTGAATTCTGTACCATGTATTTGGCGACTCAGAAAGGGTTGGTATTGAACCTATTTGGGGGCGTCATAGTTGGTATCAGAGCTTAGGGATATGATCTCTGACGGAGATCTGAGAATAAAACTAGGAGGAGAGAGACGAGTAAAACCTTCGTTAGTGTGTCCTACCTAAGCTTAATTATTATTTAATTGGCCGGTTGGAACATAGGGTTAATATATGATATGTTAATTTATTTGATTAATCCTTGTTTTGTGGCAGTATTTGAGAATGGCAGCTGAAAATCTAAACAATGGAGTGAATGAGACCGTTGAGACACTTTTAATCACTAACCAAGAGAACGTGCAACAGGAAGGCAACAATTCTCCTGTAAACAACCCTACCGAAGAAATGATAAATGACGGGATGTTTAGAAGCTTTTTTCAGTTCATGCAAAACCAGACGAGGGAGACTCGTGTTCATAATATAGGTGAAAATAACAACTCGCGACTTGTCACTGCCAAGCAGTTTAAAGATTTGGGACCACCAGAGTTTCAGAGAAAGCCAGATCCAATCAAGGCAGAAAATTGGATTAAGCAAATTATCAAGATATTTGATGTCTTAGGATGCACGGAGGAACAGAAGGTTCCATTTGCCACCTTTATGTTTCGTGGAGAGGCAGATTACTGGTGGAAATCTGTGAAGCGTACTCAGCCTGCAGCACTTAAGATGTCTTGGGGGGCAGTTCCAGAAACTGTTCAATGACAAGTACTTTCCAGAAAGTATTCGTCACATGAAAGAGGTAGAGTTTATCAAATTGGAACGGAACAACATGACTGTGTCCCAGTACGAGGCTAGGTTCGCGGAGTTATTCCAGTTTGCACCTCATTTGGTGGAGAATGAGGAACATATAACGCGAATATTTCTGAGAGGTTTGAAACCCTAGATTCGTCAATACCTCATTTCTCACAAATTTTCTCTATATTCGGATGTAGTGAACAGGGCCCAGTTATTAGAACGAGATAATGATTATGTTCAACCAAGGGACGACAACCAAGGTCGTACCGGTGGCAGCAGTCATCGGAACAATGACAACCAGCAGGGAGGAAAGTATCATGCCAGAAGTGGTAACCATTCCGGTGGTAATCGTGGCCATGATAATAGAAGAAGTGAGTCGAGGGGAGATTTCAAGAAGAGAATGTACAATAATGAGAACGTGAAAGCATCGACAGCAGCACCAACATCAACTGTTTCTAGGTGAGGAGAATGACCGCCGGTCGTATGCTATAAATGCGGGCAAGAGGGACACATCAGCCCCAACTGCACACAATAATCCAAGGTATGTTATAACTGTGGAAAGGAAGGGTACATAGCTCGAGTGTGTCCTGTAGCAAAACCAAGTGCAGCAGGGATGGTGACTCCAAAGGCTATCCCTGACAAGTCAAAGTCAGTGGTTCTTGGAAGAGCTTTTGTCGTGACTGCCCAACAAGCAAGTTTATTACGGGTAAGCTGATAATAAACTCTTGCGAAACTTACACTTTATTAGATACTGGTGCTACCCATTCTTTTATTTCACCTGTTTGTGCTCAACGTTTGAACTTGAGACATGAGAAATTAGACTTTGACTTATCTGTTGAAACTCCGTTGGGAGAAACCTTTGTTACATCTACAGTTTACAAATCTTGCTTGATTCAAATTGGTACCCTCACTCTACCTGTTGATCTTATATCATTGAAAATACTTGCATTTGATGTGATTTTAGGAATTGACTGGTTGATCACTTATCATGCTAAAATTGGTTATTTTCGTAAGGATTCCTAACCAACCTATTGTGCGAATTCAAACAACCAAACCACTAAAATCAATCAATGTTATTTCAAGTCATAAAGCTATTCGTTTATTGAAAAACGGATGTCAAGCTTTCTTAGCCCATGTCACTGATCTAAACCAGAATACGTCAGGTTTGAATGATATTTCTGTTGTTAATGAGTTTCCTGAATGTATTTTCGGAAGAACTTTTCGGTCTACCCTCGGAACGTGAAGTTGAATTCTTTATTGACCTTGAACCCGATACAAAACCCATTTCTAAAACCCCATATCGAATGGCTCCTATAGAACTTCAGGAGTTAAAGGTCCAATTACAGGAGTTGTTAGACATCGGTTTTATACGTCCTAGTACATCTCCTTGGGGTGCTCCTATTTTATTCGTAAAGAAGAAAGATGGGAGTATGCGACTTTGTATTGACTATCGGGAGTTGAACCATGTCACCATCAAGAATAGGTATCCATTACCTTGTATTGATGATCTGTTCGACCAGTTGCAAGGTGCACAATTCTTTTCAAAGATTGATCTTCGTTCTGGATATCATCAGCTGAAGATTAAAACTGAGGACATTCCGAAGATTGTTTCAGAACTCGATACGGGCATTATGAATTCTTAGTCTTGTCTTTTGGATTGACTAATGCTCCTGCTGCTTTTATTGATATGATGAACTGTGTATTCAAAGAATATTTGGATCAGTTTGTAGTTGTCTTTATTGATGACATCCTCATCTATTCCAAAACCATGAAGATCATGAGCACCACTTAAAGCTGGTACTTCAAAGACTTCGTGAAAACAAGTTATATGTCAAGCTGAAGAAATATGAGTTTTGGCTTGAGGAGGTAGCATTCCTTGGGCACGTGGTATCAAAATATGGAGTATCTGTTGACTCGACGAAGATTGAAGCAATACAAAGTTGGGAGCAACCGAAGTCGGTAACCGAAGTACGTAGCTTTCTGGGCTTAGCTGGTTATTATCGGAGATTCGTGAAAAGATTTTCTCGAATCACTACTCCATTAACTCAGCTGACTCGGAAAGATACAAAATTAGTATGGAACGAGGAATGTGAGAAGAGCTTTCAAGAGCTCAAGAGGAGACTCATTTCGGCACCTGTTCTGACGATACCATCTGGTTCGGATGGATTTGTCATTTACAGAGATGCTTCGGGCAAAGGGTTAAGATGTGTTCTCATGCAACATGGGAAAGTCATAGCCTATGTCTCGTGACAACTCAAGGAATATGAGAGGAATTATCCTACTCATGATCTAGAGTTGGCAGCAGTCGTTTTCGCGTTGAAGATCTGGAGACACTACCTGTATGGGGAGAAAGTGAAGATCTATACGGATCATAAGAGCCTCAAGTATTTCTTCACCCAGAAGGAACTTAACATGCGGCAACGACGTTGGCTTGAGCTGTTGAAATATTACGACCATACCATCCAATACCAT
This sequence comes from Panax stipuleanatus, assembly GCA_020205555.1. NCBI lineage: Eukaryota > Viridiplantae > Streptophyta > Magnoliopsida > Apiales > Araliaceae > Panax > Panax stipuleanatus. The sequence continues at coordinate 121,575,931 of CM035124.1, read as the reverse complement.
TTTGGTAAAACGAACGTGGTAGCTGACGCGTTGAGTAAAAGATCATATGCGGGAACGAATGCGATACTTTCAAGGCCTATTTTGTGTGATTTACAAAAGATGGAGATAGAGTTTAAGACTCCGGGGACCCATGCGATGATGTCAAGTATACGCGTAGAACCAGCTTTGATTGATAAAGTTAAAGCTGCTCAAGCTACAGACCCGGAGCTGATGAATATGAGGAAGAAGATGCAAGAAGGTGCTATTCCAGAAGCAAGGATTGATGAAGAAGGAATACTTCGAGTCAACTCCAGACTTTGTGTTCCTGACAATTTTGATTTGAAGTATAGAATCATGATGGAGGCACACAACACACCGTTTACAATTCATCCTGGGAGTACGAAAATGTATCGTGATCTTCGACATACATTTTGGTGGAGCAATATGAAGAGAGAGATCGCGAAATTTATCTCGAGGTGTTTAACGTGTCAACGTGTCAAGGCGGAGCATCAAGTGCCAAAGGGTCCATTGCAACCACTTGAGATTCCAAAGTGGAAGTTGGAACACATTACCATAGATTTCGTTACGGGTCTTCCCAAGGTTTCTCAAGGCATATATGCGATTTGAGTTATTGTTGATAGATTAACCAAGTCTGCTCATTTCTTGCCGATACGAGAGACTTATTCCCTTGAACGTTTTGCTCGTATGTACGTGAATGAGATTGTGAGATTGCATGGCGTGCCAGTATCCATAGTTTCGGACCGTGACCCAAGATTCACTTCACGATTTTGGGTAAGCTTGCAGAAAGCTATGGGCACGAATTTACGATTTAGTTAGGCATATCATCCACAAACGGACGGGCAATCGAAAAGGGCTATCCAAACTCTTGAAGATCTATTGAGACTCTGTGTTCTAGACTTCAAAAGGAGTTGGGATAAGTACCTACCATTGGTGGAATTCTCCTACAACAACAGTTATCAGGCAAGTATAGGCATGGCTCCATTCGAGGCGTTGTATGGACGAAAATGTCGTTCTCCAGTATGTTGGAATGAGGTGGGTGAAGCAACATTGTTGGGACCGGAGTTAGTACGTATGACTACGAAAAAGATTCAAATGATCCGGCAACATATACAAACTGCACAAGATCGACAAAAGAGTTATGCTGATCTTCATCGAAGGGACGTGGAGTTTAATGTCGAAGATCATGTATTATTATGTGTTGCTCCATGGAAAGGAGTTACGAGATTCGGAAAGAGAGGAAAGCTCAACTCACGATTCATTGGTCCATTTGAAATCCTTGACCGAGTAGAAAATGTGGCCTATAGACTCACCTTACCTCCAAGTATGTCTCGTGTTCATAACGTTTTTCACATATCTGTGCTTCGTAAATATGTGAAAGATCCAAACCACATTATTTGAGTTAGAACCAGACGAGATAGCCGAAGATTTAACATACGAGGAAGTACCTATTAAGATCTTGGATAGGAAGGAACATGTCCTACGCTCAAAGGATATACCTCAAGTTAAAGTTTTGTGGAGGAACCATGATATCGAGGAAATGACTTGGGAGTTAGAATCGGAAATGAAAACGAGGTATCCTCACCTTTTCGACATACCAGGTACGTACGTCAATTTCGAGGACGAAATTTCATAAGGAAGGGAGGTTGTAAGTCCCCAAATTTTATGAATAAGATTTAATTTTCTTTATATATTATTTTGAATTAGTAAGGTGTTGATTTGATAAATATGATAAATTATGGGTGAAATGTGCAAAGTTTACAAAGTAAGCAAGTGGTTATAAAATATTCGTTGTGTCAGGGAATATTCGTTTGATCGAGGAACATTTTTTTTATCGGAGAATATTTGTACGACGGCGCAGTCATTGGTGGACCCCACAACGGAATGAATGTCGGATATAGAAAGCGACAGAGGTAACCTTTTTATAAAAATAACGGCAAAACTGTTACCGTTAGTACTGTTGAAATACCCGGTGGTTAAAATACAGTAATACGTGGTGTTGCACAGTAGCACACGGTATTGCACAGTATTTCGAATTATTGATTCTTACATAGGAAGACACTTACTCAATTATTGTTACAGTAATTACTGTTCAATATTTTATATTATTGATTCAATAATTGCATAATATTTTATTGGTTCAATATTTGCTACGTTGATATTTTATATCAATAAGTGCTACTTTGCTATTTTATATTATTGATTCAATAATTGTCATTGCACATTATTTTAAATTATCAAATCAATAATTCATATTATTTGAATAATATTATTAGTTAGCATTATTGACAATGTCTATGGAAGTTCTGTCTAGAAAAGGGATTGATTAATTGTGCGCCAGTAAGGAGAAATCCTTATCGGAAGACCCCCTCTTTTCTAAAAATGACATGATTGTCAATATTTTAGTTCTGTAATATTATTTGTGAATAATTAATTTTTAATATATATGATAAAGAAATATTTATTCAATGTGAATTTAAACGGAGAAATTTTTAACATGTGACATTTGTTGAAAGTTGGTATTTTATCTTGTCCGATAAAATAATTCATTCAAATATATTATTATAATATTACATTATAGTAGTATGATGTGATTATATAATAGTGTGATTTTTATAATTTGAATGGTAACATTATTATACTAAATTCATGGTATAAAAATTAAACGAAGTGGAAGAGTGAAAATTGAATTTGAACTCTTATGATGCAAACAATGATGTCATCGGAGCGATGAGATAAGCAAGGATGTCATCGGAGCGATGAGGTAAGGAATGATGTCATAGGATCGATGATATAAGCGATGATGTCATAAAATATGGCGAAAAGACTATTTTATCCTTACTTTGTCGAGCCTATAAATAGAAGCTCATTTTTTCATTATTTCTCACCAATTCACTAAAGCTACAGAGAGAGAAAGTATAGAGAGAATAAGAGAGAAAGAAGAAGAGTATTCTGCTATTACACTTGTGCAGTCTTTAAATTTTTAAGGTAAGGGGTATTATTTCTTTCGTATTCATGAAGAGAGTTATTTTTTTTCAATACTCGTAAGGGTTGTTATTCCATTCTTTATTATTCAGTTGGAATAATCTGTCTACGCGGACTACCGCATGCATGGTGAAATCCTGTTGTTATTTCATTCTTTATTATTCTGTGGGAATAACTTGTCTAAGCGGACTACCGCATGCCTGGTGAATAACCATTTGTATTCAGTTGTTATTAAATTATGAAAATAATCTGTCTGAGCGGACTACCGCCTGACGGGTGAATCCAATTGTAGTTTCGTATATTGTTTCATTTCAGATTCTTAACTCTAAACTTACTACGGTAGGTATTGCTTCTAAAATTTCTGAAATGATCAAAAATATCTTGAGTTTTGCACTTCATCTAGTATCATTTCACCGGAATAATTTTCTGAACTTCCTCGTGAAATTGTTATCTTTTCATGTCGAGTTACTATTTACGAGTTACTATTCATGATAATTTTTTTTTATTGTATCCAAGTTTTGAATTTCATTATTGAATTTTGCTCCACAATTGATTATTACGGAGTGAACTTGGATAAACTAAATTATAAATCCATAATCCTTGTACTTTATCTCACTAGATTCGTTCCTTATATTATGTTTCATCATCCTCAGTCTTAAATGGTGATATAATTGAATATCTTTGGCCTGTAATGTAAAGATGAATGATTACTTGATGAATATCTTTGGCTTGTAGTGCAAAGATGAATGATACAAATGAATATCTTTGACCGTAGTGCAAAGATGAATATTGATTTGAGATATATATTGATTGATGTTACAGGGATAAAATATTGATGATGGACTTTTAAATCATAGAAGATAGTAGACTTTATTCGCTACTTAACTCTTCTAATGAATTGTTATTTCCGCTGCGAATATTGATTTAAAATTTGTTGTCCATTATATTTTATCTGAATTGTTGAAGACTAACGATAATTTATTTTTCATTATCTTAGTCATAATATTCTTTATTGGGCTAGTTGAGCTCACCCTTTTCATCTATTGTCCTCTTCAGGAAATGAGAATGTCGCGAAAACTAGTCAGGGGACAGAGTGATGGTCCGAGTTAGAACAGTAGTAGTCCTTACTATTTTGGGGGCGTCACATGTAGTGCAAAGATGGATGATTATTTGATTAATATATTTGGCTTGTAGTGCAAAGATGAATGGTTACATGATAAATATCTTTGGCCTGTAGTGCAAAGATGAATGATTATCTGATGAATATCTTTGGCCCGTAGTGCAAAGATGGACAGATTTTAATATGAACATGACTAACTGGTGATACAAATGAATATCTTTGGCCCGTAGTGCAAAGATGAATATTTAATTTGAGATATATATTGATTGATGTTACAGGGATAAAATATTGATTATGGAATTTTAAATCATAAAAGATAGTAGACATTATTTCTTACTTAACTCTTCTAATGCATTGTTACTTCCGCTGCAGTTGTTGATTTAAAACTTGTTGTCCATAGTATTTTTATCTGATTTTTTGAAAACTAACGATAATTTATTTTTCATTATCTTAGTTATAATATTCTTTACTGGGCTAGTTGAGCTCACCCTTTTTATCTATTGTCCTCTTCAGGAAATGAGAATGTTGCAGGAACTAGTCGGAGAACAGAGTGATGAACAGAGTTAGAGCAGTAGTAGTCCTCACTATTTTTGTATAATAGTGTAAAAATAATTGTAACTATTGAGAACTGAATTTGAGTGTTTATATTTCGTATTATATACGATTTGTATTGACACTCACAGCTTGTATTATTGTCCTGCTCACGATTTTTTGATATAAAAATTTGTATTTGAATTCTGTACCATGTGTTTGACGACTCAAAATGAGTTGAATTGATTGGACCTATTCTGGGGGCGTCACATTATCCTATTTTAATTTTATAAAATTTTTACATAAAAATAATTTTAATATTTTAATGATTTAAATATAAATTATTATCCAAAATTATTATCCTTTTTTAATTTAATTTTTATTTTTTTAATTAGATAATTAAACTATTAATTTTTTCTTCTTTGATTCCATTAAAATAACTTATGTCAAAAAGAAATTGATGACATAGATGATAGAACCATGAGTAGGTCCATTTTCAACTTATGTGTAATTAAAAAAAGTTATTTCAGATATTTTTTACTCATTTATTGTATATCAAAGGATAAATATGTCAAAACACTTAATATCTAACATTAAAACTAAATAAAATCAATACTTAAGGAGGGTGTATTCAATTAAAATTTTTAAAGACTTTTTAAATACTTTAAAAGTTTGGTTGTATTCAATCAATACTGTAAGACCCCAACTTTTATGAATAAAGATTTAGTTTTCTTTATATATTATTTCGAAATAGTAAGGTGTTGTTTTGATAAATATGAAAGTTATGGGTGAAATGTGCAAACATTTTTAAAATGAGCAAGTGGTTATAAAATATTCTTGTTGTCGGGGAATATTCGTTTGGTCGTGGAATATTCTTGTTGTCGGGGAATATTCGTACGACGGCGCAGCTATTTGTGGGCCCCCACAACGGAATAACTGTCGGATATAGAAAGCGACAGAAATAACTTTTTACAAAATAACGGCGTGGTTATTACCGTTAGTACTGTTGAAATATCCGGTGGTTAAAATACAGTGATACACGGTATTGCATAGTAGCACACGGTATTGCACAGTATTTTGAATTATTGAGTCTTACGTGAGAAGCCATTACTCAATTATTGTTACAGTAATTACTGTTCAATATTTTATATTATTGACTCAATAATTGCTACGTTGATATTTTATATTATTGACTCAATAATTGCTGCATTGATATTTTATTGACTCAATAATTGCTACGTTGCTATTTTTTTATGATTGATTCAATAATGGCTACAGTTGATATTTTGTAGTATTGATTCAATAATTGTCGTTGCACAGTATTTCACGTTATCAACTCAATAATTCATATTATTTGAATAATATTATTAGATAGCATTATTGACAATGTCTAAGGAAGTTCTGTCTAGGAGGGGTTATTTAATTGCGCGCCAGTAAGGAGAAGTCCTTATCGGAAGGCCCCCTCTGTCCTGGGAACGACCTGGTTGTTAATATTGTAGTTCTATAATATTATTTGTGAATAATTAATTATTGATTTATATGATAAGGAAATATTTATTTTGTGGATATTAAAGAAGGAATTGGCGCTGATGAGTTTTTATCAATATTTTGGTGTGAGAAATCATCTGTTTATGGATTTCGGATAATTTATGTTTGGAATTTGAAAAAACTTTCTTCTGCAAAGTTGTAGAGAATTAAATTTCCTATGGAAGGACATAGAATTTATATTTTTCTGACAAATGAGCTATTTGTTAATGAATTATTGAAGTTTCGGAAAATATATATTTTTTTATGGGCGGGCCCCACTTTTGTTGAAAAAATATTTTAGCCGCCAGGCGGCGGAAATTTTAAAAAAATATATTATTTTATTCATTTAGTCTCCTTTGGCATCCTAAGCTTTTCCTATAAATAGGGTGCTTAGGTTAGAATTGAAAATCACACCAGAATCACAAGTTTTCTCTCTCTATAATATCGAGCGTATTTTTGTGAGTATTTCAATACTTTGAGTATTACTATTCAGTACAAGCTTTCGTCGGTATTATATCCGATATTCCAGTCAGAGATACTGTTCTTTTGAGGTAAGGGATGTTATTTTCTTTCCTAAATGATGTTATTCTTTTCAATATCATTATACCAAAATATTGGCATGAATTTTATTATGAAATTCTTACTTTTTTCGTCGGGGTTACTATTCACGTATACGGCACTATTCACGGGAAAATTTATTTTTCTTCTATTTGTCCAAATTGTCTGTTAAGGTTACTATCTTTGATTGTATCCAAGTTTTGAGCTTTATTCTTGAATTTTGCTCCACAAAGTATTATTATGGATTATTCTTGAATTTGGATAAACTAAATGACGAATCCCTAATCTTTGTCTTTTATCTCACTGGATTCGTTCTTTAAAATATTTTTCATCATCCTCAGTCCTAAAACGTGATGTAACTGAATATCTTTGGCCTGTAGAGCAAAGATGAATGATTACCTGATGAATATCTTTGGCCGTAGTGCAAAGATGACAGGTGTTGAGATGAACATGACCACTGATGATACAAATGAATATCTTTGGCCTGTAGTGCAAAGATGAATATTGACTCGAGATGTATATTGATTGATGTTACAGGGATAAAATATTGATGATGGACTTTTAAATCATAGAAGATAGTAGACTTCATTCTCTGCTTAACTCTTCTAATGATTTGTTATTTCCGCTACGAATATTGATCTAAGATTGGTTGTCCATTATATTTTATCTGATTTATTGAAGGCTAACGATAATTTATTTTCCATTATCTTAGTCATAATATTCTTTACTGAGCTAGTTGAGCTCACCCCTTTTCATCTGTTGTCCTCTTCAGGAAATGAGAATGTCGCAGGGACTAGTCGGGGGACAGAGTGATGGTCCGAGTTAGAGCAGTAGTAGTCCTCACTATTTCTGATAAATAGTGTGATAATAATTGTAATGAGGACTTAGTTTGAATCTTAATATTTTCTACATATTTTTAGTGAGACTCACAGTTGTGTGGTCGTATTTTGCACGACCGTATGATATAAAGTTTGTATTTGAATTCTGTACCATGTATTTGGCGACTCAGAATGGGTTGGGTTGAATGGACCTATTCTGGGGGCGTCACAGTTGGTATCAGAGCTTAGGGATATGATCTCTGGCGGAGATCGGGGAATAGAACTAGGAGGGGAGAGACGAGTAAATCCTTCGCTAGTGTGTCCTACCTAAGCTTATGTGGTATTTAATTGGTCAGTCGGAGCATAGGGTTAATATGTGATATGTTGACTTGTTTAATTAACCCTTGTTTTATGGCAGTATTTGAGAATGGCAGCTGAGAATGTTAACAACGAAGTGAATGAGACCGTGGAGACACCTTTAATCGTTAACCAGGAGAACGTGCAACAAGAAGGCAATGTTCATCCTGAAAATAACGCTGGTCAGACGATAAACGATGAGATGTTTAGAAGTTTTTTGTAGTTCATGCAAAATCAGACGAGGGAGACTCGTGTGCAACATACAGGTGGAGATAATAACAACACGCGAGCTGTCACTGCTAAGCAGTTTAAAGAATTGGGACCACCAGAGTTTCTGGGAAAGCCAGATCCGATCAAGGCGGAGACGTGGATTAAACAAATTACCAAGATATTTGATGTCTTGGGATGTACAGAGGAACAGAAGGTTCCATTCGCCACGTTTATGTTCCGTGGAGAGGCAGATTACTGGTGGAAATCCGTGAAGCGTACCCAGCCTGCCGCACTCCAGATGTCTTGGGAAGCGTTCCAGAAACTGTTTAATGACAAGTACTTTCCTGAAAGTATTCGTCATATGAAGGAAGTAGAGTTTATCAGACTCGAGCAAAATAACATGACGGTATCCCAGTACGAGGCTAAGTTCGCAGAGCTGTCCAGGTTTGCACCTCATTTGGTGGAGAATGAGGAACGTATGACGCGGATGTTTCTAAGAGGTTTGAAACCCGAAATACGTCAATACCTCATTTCTCATAAGTTTTCTTTATATTCGGATGTAGTAAACAGGGCCCAGTTATTAGAACGAGATAATGATTATGTTCAACCGAGGGACCACAACCAAGGTCGTACTGGTGGCAGCAGTCATCGGAGCAATGACAACCAGCGAGGAGGAAAGTATGACAGAAGCGGTAACTACTCCGGTGGTTATCGTGGCCATGATAGTAGAAGAAGCGAATCGGGGGGAGATTTCAAGAAGAGAAGGTACAACAATGAGAACACGAAGATGTCAACATCAGCACCAGCATCAACTGTTTCGAGGGGAGGAGAACGACCACCGGTCGTATGCTTTAAATGCGGGAAAGAGGGACATATCAGCCCAAACTGCCCACAACAGTTCAAAGGATGCTATAACTGTGGAAAAGAAGGACATATAGCTCGAGATTGTCCTGTTGCGAAACCAAGTTCAGCGGGGGTGGTGATTCCAAAGGCGGTTGCAGACAAGTCAAAGTCGGTGATTCCTGGAAGGGCGTTTGTCGTGACAGCCCAAAACGCGAGGAATCCACACGAGGTGATTACGGGTAAGCTGATCATAAACTCTTGCGAAGTTTATACCTTGTTAGATACCGGTGCTACCCATTCCTTTATTTCACCTGCTTGTGCTCAACGTTTGAACTTGACTTCTGATAAATTAGACTTTGACTTATCTGTTGAAACTCCGTTAGGAGAAACCTTTGTTACATCTACAGTTTACAAATCTTGCTTGATTCAGATTGGTACCCTTACCTTACCTGTTGATCTTATATCTTTGAAAATACTTGCATTTGACGTGATTTTAGGAATTGACTGGTTAACCACTTACCATGCCAAAATTGATTGTTTTCGTAAGGTTGTTAGTTTTCATATTCCTAATCAACCTGTTGTGCGAATCCAAATCACCAAACCACTAAAATCAGCCAATATCATTTCAAGTCATAAAGCTATTCGTTTATTGAAAAACGGATGTCAAGCTTTCTTAGCTCATGTCACTGATCTAAATCAGAATACATCAGATTTGAATGATATTTCCGTTGTTAATGAGTTTCCTGATGTATTTCCCGAAGAACTTTCCGGTCTACCCCCAGAACGTGAAGTTGAATTCTTTATTGACCTTGAGCCCGGTACAAAGCCCATTTCTAAAACCCCATATCGAATGGCTCCTATTGAACTTCAGGAGTTAAAGGTCCAATTACAAGAGTTGTTAGATATCGGTTTTATTCTTCCTAGTACGTCTTCTTGGGGTGCTCCTGTTTTATTCGTAAAGAAGAAAGACGGGAGTATGCGACTTTGCATTGACTATCGGGAGTTGAACCATGTCACCATCAAGAATAGGTATCCGCTACCTCGTATTGATGACCTGTTCGACCAGTTGCAAGGAGCGCAATTTTTTTCAAAGATCGATCTTCGTTCTGGATATCATCAGTTGAAGATTAAAACTGAGGATATTCCAAAGACTGCTTTCAGAACACGGTACGGGCATTATGAGTTCTTAGTCATGTCTTTTGGATTGACTAATGCTCCTGCTGCTTTCATGGATATGATGAACCGTGTATTTAAGGAGTATTTGGATCAATTCGTTGTTGTCTTTATTGATGACATCCTCATTTATTCTAAAAGCCGTGAAGATTATGAACACCATTTGAAGTTGGTACTTCAAAAGCTTCGTGAGAACAAGCTATATGCTAAGCTGAAGAAATGCGAGTTTTGGCTTGAGGAAGTAGCATTCCTTGGGCACGTGGTATCGAAACGTGGAGTATCTGTGGACCCGGCGAAGATTGAAGCAATACAAAGCTGGGAGCAACCTAAGTTGGTGACCGAAGTATGAAGCTTTCTGGGCTTAGCTGGTTATTATCGGAGGTTCGTAGAGGGATTCTCTCGAATCGCTACTCCATTAACTCAGTTGACTCGGAAAGATACAAAATTCGTTTGGAGCGAGGAATGCGAGAAGAGCTTCCAAGAGCTCAAGAGGAGACTTATCTCGGCACCTGTTCTGACAATACCATCTGGTTCGGATGGATTTGTTATCTACAGCGATGCTTGGGGCAAAGGGTTAGGATGTGTTCTCATGCAACATGGGAAAGTCATAGCCTATGCCTCGCGACAACTCAAAGAATATGAGAGGAATTATCCTACTCATGATCTAGAGTTGGCAGCTGTCGTTTTTGCGTTGAAGATCTGGAGACATTACTTGTACGGAGAGAAAGTGGAGATTTATACAGATCATAAGAGCCTTAAATATTTCTTTTACCTAGAAGGAACTCAACATGCGGCAACGACGTTGGCTTGAGCTGTTGAAAGATTACGATCATACTATCCAATACCATCCTGGAAAAGCGAACGTGGTAGCTGACGCGTTGAGTAGAAGATCATATGTGGGAACGAGTGCGATGATGTCAAGTATACGCGTAGAACCAGCTTTGATTGATAAAGTTAAAGCTGCTCAAGCTACGGATGCGGAGCTGATGAAGATGAAGATGAAGAAGAAGGTGCAAGAAGGTGCAATTCCAGAAGCAAGAATCGATGAAGAGGGAATACTTCGAGTCAACTCCAGACTTTGTGTTCCTAACGATTTTGACTTGAAGTATAGAATCATGATGGAGGCACACAACACACCGTTTACAATCCATCCTGGGAGTACTAAAATGTATCGTGATCTTCGACATACATTTTGGTGGGGCAATATGAAGAGAGAGATCGCGGAGTTCATCTCGAGATGTTTAACTTGTCATCGTGTAAAGGCGGAACATCAAGTGCCGAAGGGTCCATTGCAACCACTGGAGATTCCGAAATGGAAGTGGGAACACATTACGATGGATTTCGTTACGGGTCTTCCCAAGGTTTCTCAAGGCATAGATGCGATTTGGGTTATTGTTGATAGATTAACCAAGTCTGCTCATTTTTTACAGATACGAGAGACTTATTCCCTTGAACGTCTTGCTCATATGTACGTGAATGAGATTGTGAGATTGCATGGCATGCCAGTATCCATAGTTTCGGATCGTGATCCCAGATTTACTTCACGATTTTGGATCAGTTTGCAGAAAGCTATGGGTACGGATTTACGATTCAGTTCGGCTTATCATCCTCAAACAGACGGACAATCAGAGAGGACTATTCAAACTCTTGAAGATCTATTGAGACTTTGTGTTTTAGACTTCAAAGGGAGTTGAGATAAGTACTTACCATTGGTGGAATTTTCCTACAACAACATTTATCAGGCAAGTATAGGCGTAGCTCCATTCGAAGCGTTGTATGGGAGAAAGTGTCGTTCTCCAGTATGTTGGAACGAGGTGGGTGAAACAACATTGTTGGGACCAGAGTTAGTACGTATAACTACGGAAAAGATCCAAATGATCCGACAACGTATACAAACGGCACAGGATCGACAAAAGAGTTATGCGGATCTTCATCGAAAGGACGTGGAATTTAATGTTGGAGACCATGTGTTATTACGTGTTGCTCCATGGAAAGGAGTTACAAGGTTTGGGAAGAGAGGAAAGCTTAACCCACGATTCATTGGTCCATTTGAGATTCTTGACCGAATAGGAAATGTGGCTTATAGACTCGCTTTACCTCCAAGCATGTCTCGTGTTCATAACGTGTTTCACATATCCGTGTTACGTAAATATGTGAAGGATCCAAACCGCATTATTGAGTTAGAACCAGACGAGATAGCCGAAGATTTAACGTACGAGGAGGTACCTGTCAAGATCTTGGATAGCAAGGAGCATGTCCTACGCTCGAAAATTATACCTCAAGTTAAAGTTTTGTGGAGAAACCATGCAATTGAGGAAATGACCTGGGAGTTGGAATCGGAAATGAAAGCGAGGTATCCTCACCTTTTCGACATACCAGGTACGTACGTCAATTTCGAGGACGAAATTTCATAAGGAGGGGAGGTTGTAAGACCCCAACTTTTATGAATAAAGATTTAGTTTTCTTTATATATTATTTCGAAATAGTAAGGTGTTGTTTTGATAAATATGAAAGTTATGGGTGAAATGTGCAAACATTTTTAAAATGAGCAAGTGGTTATAAAATATTCTTGTTGTCGGGGAATATTCGTTTGGTCGTGGAATATTCTTGTTGTCGGGGAATATTCGTACGACGGCGCAGCTATTTGTGGGCCCCCACAACGGAATAACTGTCGGATATAGAAAGCGACAGAAATAACTTTTTACAAAATAACGGCGTGGTTATTACCGTTAGTACTGTTGAAATACCCGGTGGTTAAAATACAGTGATACACGGTATTGCATAGTAGCACACGGTATTGCATAGTAGCACACGGTATTGCACAGTATTTTGAATTATTGAGTCTTACGTGAGAAGCCATTACTCAATTATTGTTACAGTAATTACTGTTCAATATTTTATATTATTGACTCAATAATTGCTACGTTGATATTTTATATTATTGACTCAATAATTGCTGCATTGATATTTTATTGACTCAATAATTGCTACGTTGCTATTTTTTTATGATTGATTCAATAATGGCTACAGTTGATATTTTGTAGTATTGATTCAATAATTGTCGTTGCACAGTATTTCACGTTATCAACTCAATAATTCATATTATTTGAATAATATTATTAGATAGCATTATTGACAATGTCTAAGGAAGTTCTGTCTAGGAGGGGTTATTTAATTGCGCGCCAGTAAGGAGAAGTCCTTATCGGAAGGCCCCCTCTGTCCTGGGAACGACCTGGTTGTTAATATTGTAGTTCTATAATATTATTTGTGAATAATTAATTATTGATTTATATGATAAGGAAATATTTATTTTGTGGATATTAAAGAAGGAATTGGCGCTGATGAGTTTTTATCAATATTTTGGTGTGAGAAATCATCTGTTTATGGATTTCGGATAATTTATGTTTGGAATTTGAAAAAACTTTCTTCTGCAAAGTTGTAGAGAATTAAATTTCCTATGGAAGGACATAGAATTTATATTTTTCTGACAAATGAGCTATTTGTTAATGAATTATTGAAGTTTCGGAAAATATATATTTTTTTATGGGCGGGCCCCACTTTTGTTGAAAAAATATTTTAGCCGCCAGGCGGCGGAAATTTTAAAAAAATATATTATTTTATTCATTTAGTCTCCTTTGGCATCCTAAGCTTTTCCTATAAATAGGGTGCTTAGGTTAGAATTGAAAATCACACCAGAATCACAAGTTTTCTCTCTCTATAATATCGAGCGTATTTTTGTGAGTATTTCAATACTTTGAGTATTACTATTCAGTACAAGCTTTCGTCGGTATTATATCCGATATTCCAGTCAGAGATACTGTTCTTTTGAGGTAAGGGATGTTATTTTCTTTCCTAAATGATGTTATTCTTTTCAATATCATTATACCAAAATATTGGCATGAATTTTATTATGAAATTCTTACTTTTTTCGTCGGGGTTACTATTCACGTATACGGCACTATTCACGGGAAAATTTATTTTTCTTCTATTTGTCCAAATTGTCTGTTAAGGTTACTATCTTTGATTGTATCCAAGTTTTGAGCTTTATTCTTGAATTTTGCTCCACAAAGTATTATTATGGATTATTCTTGAATTTGGATAAACTAAATGACGAATCCCTAATCTTTGTCTTTTATCTCACTGGATTCGTTCTTTAAAATATTTTTCATCATCCTCAGTCCTAAAACGTGATGTAACTGAATATCTTTGGCCTGTAGAGCAAAGATGAATGATTACCTGATGAATATCTTTGGCCGTAGTGCAAAGATGACAGGTGTTGAGATGAACATGACCACTGATGATACAAATGAATATCTTTGGCCTGTAGTGCAAAGATGAATATTGACTCGAGATGTATATTGATTGATGTTACAGGGATAAAATATTGATGATGGACTTTTAAATCATAGAAGATAGTAGACTTCATTCTCTGCTTAACTCTTCTAATGATTTGTTATTTCCGCTACGAATATTGATCTAAGATTGGTTGTCCATTATATTTTATCTGATTTATTGAAGGCTAACGATAATTTATTTTCCATTATCTTAGTCATAATATTCTTTACTGAGCTAGTTGAGCTCACCCCTTTTCATCTGTTGTCCTCTTCAGGAAATGAGAATGTCGCAGGGACTAGTCGGGGGACAGAGTGATGGTCCGAGTTAGAGCAGTAGTAGTCCTCACTATTTCTGATAAATAGTGTGATAATAATTGTAATGAGGACTTAGTTTGAATCTTAATATTTTCTACATATTTTTAGTGAGACTCACAGTTGTGTGGTCGTATTTTGCACGACCGTATGATATAAAGTTTGTATTTGAATTCTGTACCATGTATTTGGCGACTCAGAATGGGTTGGGTTGAATGGACCTATTTTGGGGGCGTCACAAATACATTTAAAGAGTTTATAAAAATTTATTGGTATTCAAATACAACTTTTGTAATATCTTTAAAAGTTTGGTGGTATTGAATTGAGACTTTTATAAAGTCTATAAAAGTATTTTGGTATTCAAAAAATCATAGATTTTTAAAATTTTTATCTAATGCTAGAGTTTGACAGACTTTAGAAGAACAAATACATAAATTTAAAGTCTGACCTCATCTCTAAAGACTTTCAAATATTTGAGAAAGAGAGAAGATAAACAGAGGAGAAAGAGAAAGAGAAAAAGATAGAGGAGAAAAAAAATAAAATATATATATATGTCTCACTTTCTCTCTCTACCTCAGTCCTCTCAAAATAAAAATTCAAAAAAAAAAGAGAGCTATTACAGCAGGTGATGAGAGAGAAAAATGAGGAGGGGTTAAAAAGATGGAGTAGCGTTGAGTGTTTCAAATAGAACCAATGGTATAAATGAAGATAACAAATATTTTAATATCATTTTATATTTGTTCTCTTCCATCAAAAAAATCTCAATTATTATATTTGTAAGTATTAAAGGGGTATTTTATATTATGTTTATTTTTAAAAGTAATAAATTTGTTAATTTTGTTATTTGTTAAAAATTATAAATTGTTAGTTTAGTAATAATGATTTGATAGGAAAATAACAATGAACAATTTTAAAATCGAAATTGTTATTTTATATTAGTGTTAATAGAAAATGACTTTTTTTTTATTAAATATAAAAATTATGAAATATGACATTTTTTTGTAATAGACTGAGTATGTTCTAATAATTTAATTTTAACAATGCCTTTATTTCAAATTAGGTTGTGACATGGTCAAAATATTTTAATATTATTTAATATCGTACTCATTTCATCTGAAATATAAGATATTTGTTGACTTTTTAACAATTAATATAAATTATAAGATGTGTTAAAAGTATACAAAAGTCTATCAAAATCTTGATAAAAAATCTATAAAAATTTGTCACTTATTTTATAGTCTTTAAAAATAATTTTAAAAGTTATTAAAATCTACCAACTGTACAAAGTCTATCACTTAAAAAAAATATTTAAAAGTCTTTATTGAATACTATTTCCGTACCATAATAAGTAATTTTTAGCTTAAATCACACATATCAATACATAAATTAAAATGATAAAAATATCCTTAATATACTTTCTTTGTTTTGTTTGAGACTTTTTTTATTGTCTTTTGGTCTCTCTTTCTCTTTCTTCAACTTTTCAACTTCCCAATAAATACCATTGGTTGCATAAAGGCACATATAAAAAAATATTATAAAAATTATATTGAAATTCTAACACATCACTTATTTTTCAAAAAAATATTAAACTTAAAAAAACACTTATTGTGGGACGGAAATAGTACATCTTAAATATCAGACAAACGAATTAATGCAATCGTCTTCGCCCTTTCCACCCCCAAATGTAAAGCCCTAATCAGAATCCCAGAAAAAAGCACTAATCGATTGATTGAAGAGATGAAAATGATTTGGAAGTGGTGAGATAATGACCGACCAAAATCAAGGTAGGGTTTTTTCATTTTATCCAACTTCATCTACAATCTAAAAAAAAAATATTAATCATCATTCTTCTGCTACTTTCTTCTGGTTTGAAGAAGAAATAAAAAAAACAAATCTACAACTTTCTTGTTCTTTGTTCATTCTTCAATAAAACTCTAAATCTTGCCATTAATGCCATGAACGCCCCCACGGACAACAAACCCATTAACTGAGAGAGAGGGGGAAGCTTACCGAGAGAGATGATGATGGATCTCAAAGATTCTAATTTTTTTTCGGTGATTGCAATCGTTGATTGTGGTGGCATGCTTTCTTGATTCCTCTTAGAGCGAGACGAAAACTATGGTGGGCAAGGGTTTTGATGGTGGTGTTTGATTGCATCTTAATGTATTTTAAGAATTAATTTCTTAATGCATTTTAACAGTTTATATTTTTGTATTAAGATGTACTCTGAATAGTTTAGACTCATATTTATATCTTACCTATTCAAAAGACTTTTTAATACAAATATGTAGACTCTTAAAAGGCATTAAAATGTGAACTGTTAAGATGTATTAAGGTGCTGTTTGTTTACATCTGATTGCCTCTTAATGGACTGTCTCTTATTCGTTAAGAGGCATGATGCTGTTTTTTTTTTTTTTAACTCTGAATGTCTCTTAATCGGTAAGACAGAAAATAAAATCTTAATAATTAAGAGGTAACTCTTAATGAAATTTTTTTGATAATTTTTTTTTTTATATAAATATATTCAACAATATTATTCATTCATTTTTATTAAATTGAATATTTAAAATTATTAAATAAAAATTTATCCTTTAAAATAGTAAAATAGTGTCATTAAGAGACAACTTACTTTTTAGTTATCAAATAATTTTTTAGATTCAGACCTCATAACTATTCAGATGATCTAATTTATTAAGACATCATAATTATTTAGATCTTAATCGTCAGATTTATCAAACACAACCTAAGATACAAACAAACACCAACTTTCTACTATGGAGAGGAGGATGAAAAGAAATGGCTACAGGACGGTGGTGGTGTTGCGGTAGATTAGACAAATTAATTGAATGGAAAATTTTCAATGAATTTCTCCGATTTTTGATTTTAACAAACTGATTGTTCTTTTGGATCTGGGGTTAAAATTTGATCATTCATTTGGATCTAGATTTGCATTTTTCATTGCTTTACTGAAAATTGAGAGATAAAAGTGTTATAATGTTGTTATAGTGATTTGACTTTTTTACCCTTAACCATTTAATAAATGGAAAAATTTATTTGAAATAATAATTTTTAATTACGTGTAGGAATTGATTAGCTGGTAAGTGGTGTCACGTCATCAATTTATGACATGACAGGTCCAATGGAACGAAAGTGAAAAAAATTGATAATTTAATAATTTTATTAAAAAATTTTAAAAATTGATCACTGAAATAGAAAAAAGTTAATAATTTATATTTAAGCCTATTTTAATATATCATTCAAATTTTAAATTAATTTCCTTTCAAATTTTGGAAGGAAATTTTTAAAAAATTATATCCTGTTTTTTTTCACTCATAAAAAAAATCACCAACAAGTTACTTGTGATTTTTATTCTTTAAATTTTTCTGCTGCTACTTTTTTTTCCTCTCATTTTTAAAGAGACTTGATAATAGCTCTAAAATTGTTCTTCAATTGGTAAAATTAACACATTCATTTTTCTAATGGACAACATTTAGTAGGAAGTTGATTTTTTTACCTAATTTTCTCAAATTTATCCATGTGCAAGATATGTTTCATTTGAATAAGGACAAAATGTCAGTCATTAAACTCAATTCAATAAATTATTAACAACAGTTTACAATTTTAGAAAAACAAAACAAAACCATTTTTAAAAAAGGCCTATGTCAGTTTAAAAATAGAAAATGTTTTCAGCTTGAAAATATAAACACAATTTTCATATTCAAGTTTGAAAATTAAAATTTATTCATCAACAATAGATAAAATTCTTCATCTGCTACACATCTTGTTTTTCACCTTTTTTTCCCTTAAACCATTCCATCCCTCGTATTTAATAGAAATTCTGACCATAAATCTAGGTTGAAGACTTGAAGGTTACATCTATCTTTTAATCTCGATCCACATATATGAATATGGAGAGAGATTGAATTTGAATTCAAGGTGAACAAATGAAAAAACGGTATATTCTGCTATGCACCCAAATTGTTTTACTTTGACCTGAAAAACGTGATATATACCCCTAAATTTGCATTCTCAATTTGTCTTATTTTACATTTGTTGGTATCAAGTTTTTCAATCATGCTTGTTTCATACCTATGGGCATTGGGTTTTCAAACTCCGGTGAAATAATTTTAATATTTTGATGACAAAAGAATCTTACAAAATAATATGGTTGGTTGTTATTGTGGTTGCTTGCTTGCTATCATTAGGTCCACCCATATATGATGGTCACCCACTAATTATACTTTGCCACATCATTTAATAAATTAATTTTTGTATGTTTTTTTCCATCAGTGTAATAGGGCACTAAGGTAGTGTTTGTTTGTGTCTCAATTACTCTTAATTTATCTTCCTCTGATTTGGTCAGAGGCAAATCTTGTTTGATAATTTTTTTTTCTCTTAATGTCTCTTACTCGTTAAGACAGAAACTCAAATCTCAACTATTAAGAGCTGTCTCTTAATAGTTTATTTAAAATTAATGTACAAAAATAGGCTCAATAAATATTGTACTTCTTCAATTTCAAATTTTAAGATCATTAAAATAAAAATTTTAAATAACTCAGAGGGTTAAAATAGTGTCATTTAGATGTTTTACACTTTTTAGTTATCAAATAGTTTTTTAGATTCAAATGTTATTTTCTTCAGATGATCTAATTTATTAATATGTATTAACCATTCAGATCTTAATTACTCAATTTTATCAAATACCACCTAACTATACACAAAAAATTGTGCATATATAGTATAAAAAGAAAGAGAAAACAGGGAGCGAAACCTACAATTGAATGTTTTACACATTTTTATTGGTGAGTAATACATAAGTCCTACTTTTGGTGCACAATTTTTTGTATACAATTGGGACACATAGTATTATTCATATTATTAAGGGAGAATAAAAAGTGTAGTTATTTTTTTTTACTCTTGTTCTCTCATACTTTTAACCTTTTTACCCTAATGTTTGTGTTCCTTTTTTACCCTAGTGTTTGTAAACTACTTAAAAAGTTGACTATTAATAACTGAAAAAAAATATTATTTAAAAAAATAAAACTAAAAAATTCATAATCGACAAACTACAAAAATTTCCCCTCAAATTTATATTGAATTTGAAATGTAGGATCTAATGTTTTAGTTTTTGAAAGCAATAAGCTAAAGTTTTAATTTCCTTTAAAAATGTTCCCTTTGACTAATTTTGAGCTATAGAATACATATTCTGAGTCGGTTTCATAAAGCAATTACTTGTCTTATTGCAAGGTTTATTGTTTCATAATTTTCAAGACTCATCTCAATTTTGAGTTTGAAATGTCTCAAATTAATTTTTAAAAGTCAATAACGATCTTATAATTTGGAATGAAAGAATCATTCATATTTTATTATATAATTTAACATATATAATATTTTATTTATTTCACGTTAATATATATTTAATTTATTGCCCTCATTGACTTGTTATTCTGGATCTGCCAGTGCTCGCAATTTAACTTGGTCATAACTTGTTATTCCGATTTGGGTGATTAGACTCAAGAATCACCCGAATCGGATTTCAAATCATTAAGTTATACATTTTTAAGTATTAGAACTCACTGCTGAAAATCTGCTTGATAAAATTCATAACAAATCATGCGTTAATCTGTAACGGTTCGAAATCTCTTAGACTAGCCACTTGTTAAAATTCATAACAAATCATAAGTTAATCTTGAACGGTTCAAAATTTGTGAACATATTTTCAACTTACATATGTATAACATATCTAAAAGTCATAATGATCCAACTGTCCGATTAAGAGATATAACCCACGTAATATAACTTAAAATATAAATTTTGATTTTTAGATTTTTAACGTTTACATTCAATCAAATTATATTTGTTTATATAAATTTATTTCATCTTTCTGATTGTCATGACTACTAATTTCATGTCTCTATTTTGATCAAAAATAATTTCTAATTTAAAAACATTCATAACTCAACATAAAATCAAAATATAAAATAATATTTACCTTGTTTATTCGCCGTTCTTTAATACGTAACAGTAAAGAATTTGACTTTCGGGTTCAAAATCTTTTCATGTCTTCACAAAAATTGTAGCTCTCGAAAAGATATACGACATAGGCTTAGGAATCACTAAATTTGGAGTTAATATGCATGAGTTACAAATTTTCAAAATTAGGGACTGAAAATAGTGACGAGAATTGGGATAGGTTGCGGTTTTTAACAATTCAAGGCATGAAGATGACATCAAATAACTTTTCTTCCTTTTTCACAATTGTAGAGGACGAAAAAATAAAAAAAATTGGCTTTGAGTTCACTCAATTCTGACATTAGATGAATTAATTATGATTTTTCTAATGGGTAACAGTGCGTATAAGTATTCTACTTCGGAATTTAACTAATCAAATTAGAATCGGATTACGGTTACATCTCTACTCTTTAAATATAACAAGGAAACAATAAGAGTTACCAAAACCATAATGAACTCCTCAATTTTAATTAAATCAATTATTTAATTAACTATTAAAAGAATTTAACTTTCCAAATGAAACAAGGAAGAAAAAAAATTTAGTAACTTACATTTTCCAATTCAATTATACTTTTAGGAAAAATAAAATAATATTTAATTATTAACCAAAATCTGAATTCTTACATTCTTCCCCTTAAAAGTAATTTCGTCCTCGGAATTCAAATAAGCTACAGAAAGTTTTATTTTTATTTTTATTTAAATTGAATAATTATCAGTGAACTTTAGTTAAGATGCAGCGCTGCCATTTTGTAACGATCAAACTTGGTAAGTCCATCGGTCCATGTACTTGTAGAAGATTCGGAAAATACTGCGTCAGACCTTGGTAAGGTTCTTCATTGTGCATCAAATTAAACCGTATGCTTCAAGCTGGTGCGGCCCCCATCAATTTCTTTAAATTTTATTTTTGCAAACGTACTCTTCGAAAAAATATATTTTCTCTACATTTATAATAAAGTTCGAATACCCAAAATATTCAAAATTATCTTTAACTCGTAAAAAAAAATCATGTTCTGAACGACTAGGATCTAACAAGTTATTTTTTATTTATTTATATTTACATAAATTCATACAAAACTCTAAGCACATCGGATAAACCAAACAACATTAAAAATTATATCATCAACTCTCCCTAATTTCTCAAGAGCTTCAAAATATCCAAACCTCAAACCAAATTAGTTTTCAAATATTATTACACCAAAGAATATAATATTAAGACCTTTTCATCAACATATCAAATTTCAATTCATAAATTCTACTATCTGCATAAGCAAACTATAACTGTTCAAGATCTCTCAAAATTAATTAAATTTTATCACTTACTATATATCTAACAATTTATTGAATCAATCATCATCTTTTTGTAGAACTTAATCCAACAAATTCCAAGATCTTCTCATACTATCACAAATAAACTTCATACTGTGACGCCCCCAAAATAGGGTGCACACAACCCACTTTGGATCGCCAAAATACATACCACAATCATACGTTCTCTTATTACAGTGTTGTAGATAATACGACAATATCCACACCCAAATTATTACAATGTCGTATAAGATACGACAAAACATATTACAAGTCCTCAACAAGATTATTGCCACACTATTTAACAACATGGTGAAGACTACTATAATAACTATCTCGGACCATCACTCCATGCCCCGGCTATGTCGACGTCGGGAAAAATCTTTGGCGATCCCCCTTTCCCTAATGTGTTTCTACCCTTGTTTGTTTTCATTTGTTTGATCTGAAGGGTGAATTTTTAGAAAAAGGCCGACATACAATGTCGACGATTTAAAAATTTTGATTTTACAGAGTCGCCAGTTGGTATATTTGAAATGGTTGTACCAACTTAACCAAGTTTTATTTGAAAAGTTTGCAAGTATCCAATTATTGGACTCTGTTAACTTGGCCTTGGAAACCGAGATTCATAGAGTTCGGGAGCTTGATTAAGCTGGGGGGGGGGGGAGGTGTTAGGCACCCCCCGACTTTCGTGAAACACGGTTACCGCATCTTTTCAATTTGCCTATTTTTATTTGCTATGTGTGTGCGTGTGCTTGCAGTAATTGGGCCTACGTGCTTTATTTGAAAGTAGGGATGTGCTTCGTTGTATACGAAGAGTTTGATTGAATGAAAAGTTCATTTTTAGACAAGATATGAAAGTGATGTTTTGGAAGATGATTTTCAAACCCTTTCACTCGCATAGGAATTGAAGCATTTTGATACTTTCATTTTATTCTGCCTTCGACTGATTTTGATTTTATTGTCGGGATACGAAACATCCTCGACCAAATAATATATATACAAGCATCAGGCTCCTTATGGGAATGACAGCCATCTAAGTGACCCAAGCATTACAAACCATAATTTACTATGCTGAGACCTTAAATCCGAATAACTGTTTTAAGATCCCTCTGATTTATATTTACAAGAAGACAGACATGCGATATTTACAGTGCAAAGTTGTCTATCATGGGAACTAGATCTAGATCCATGTGATTAATCATAGATCCCGTGATTCCTAGGCTCACAAAATATTATCAAAAAGCCTGCACAACTGAGATATTGGAATAATATGCAAATTAAAATTTAGACGTCGCAAGACAAAGGATTCATCATTTAAATTCTTGCATACGCGTAGCCAAAGCTTTCCGTTTCCTCTAGATACTGATCTAGGGCCGCGTAGTTGCTTTAATATTTACAAAACTAGAAAGAAAGCTAGATTTAAATAAATCTTAGACATTCTAGCTCAACGGTTCCAGTTTGACATCTTTTGAACTGGTTAAAAGTTAGAAATGGCTAGATTTAGATGAATAGTGTGTAGCGCTAAAGGCTTTAAACCACTTGGAGGGCCTCAAAACTCCATTTTCACAGGTTAAAATTTGATCTGTTAGTAAATATACGTATACAAACATATTGAAAGAATAAAATTGAAGTTTGGAGCACTTTAGGTAGGGTTAAGAGTTGAAATGGGCAGAATTTCCTCTCTTTTCTCCTTTTTTTCTCTTTTTTTAGCTGGTAGGGGTCTCTATTTATAGACCAAAAAAGTCGCGGGTCTACTCGCGACAGTCTATCTACGGCTCCTCGAGTGGACCCCGGTCTCATGGGTCCCGTTGTCTCGAAGTACGTGCATTCTGACCAACGCATTGTCTGTTTCGAACCTTCATAACTTTCAATTCGGGAGTCCGATTAAGGTGTGCTATACCTTTTCAGAAAGCCCTTTCCGAGAGCTACACAATGACATGAGATTTGAACTTTTCCAAATCCGAGAGGATGGGTCCATAACCAGATCTTTGAGTCTTCGCAGTCTATTCGTTGAACTGTCTTGTGCTGTTTTCACTCGGGATTGATGTTATGGTTCTGCATGAACTTCATGGCATTGATCTGACTTAATTTGATTTCAAGTTAGTAAAATGACCATTTTGCCCTTTCAGGGGTTGTCTCCAGGATTGACAGGGTTTTCGATTGTTTCTCGGGGTTGTTTTTGAGGTTTGATCCCATCCGACTCTGTTATGCCTCAGGGTTATCTCCGAGGTTGACTTGATATCCCAGGGTTGTCTCTGGGGATGACTTGATCTCCCGGTGACACTACAAAAAACTATGTCATAGCCGACGAGACCATTGTCGACGGGCACCATGTCGTCGAGAATGACATCACGGACGATGTCACTACTGTCGCTAATGACTCCTGTCGGCAGTGACCCCCTAAACCTCATCCGCGCAAAGTCTACCATTATGCGTGCGCACCAAAAGTGAGGGTCGATGGTGCAAAGGACATTGGCGACGGGCTATGCCGTCGAGATTGATTATTAATGCGACGGGCATCGCCGTCTAGAATAACGTTTTATTTAATCCCCAAATTTCAGTTTCTCTTCTCTCTCCTTTCTTTTCTTTCTCCCGCTCGACTTTTCCTTTCCCTCTCTTCCTGTTTTCATCGTCGTGCCTTACCTCGCCGTCGCTATCTCTGTTGATCTCCTCGTCAGTCTCACCGTCTGGCACCCTTCTCTCCCACTGTCTGGCGTCTTCCCCCTTCTTCCTCCCCTTTCTTGGCCACTGTTCTAGCTCTCCCACTTTCTTTCCTTTTTTCGCCCTCTTCTTTCTGGTTCTCCATTTCTCAAGCTTCAATTAGTAAGCTAAACTTACATATTTGTAATTAAGTTCCAATGTTGTTAGGTTAGGGTTTACTTTATGTTTTCTATAATATGTAAATTTTATTTTGTTTTGATTTAGGTTGTAGTACATAGCAACATCTTCAGAGGGAAAGATTATACTCTCAGGTTAGAAAAATTTGGAAAATTTATATACATTTATCATAACTCACTTGCTGTAATTGTTTGGTTTTTGATTAATGAGATTGAAAAAAATGAAGACGGGGTTTCATGGTCAGAAAGATAGAAATCTTTTTATCTTAGTTTAAAGGAATATGGAATTCAAATTCAAATAAGTTGGTTCTATAACTTTTGCTTATATTGGAATGTGCAGTGATTTAGTTTTAGTTGAATTTAAGCTCAGTCATGGTTAGTAGTTCATTTGTCCATTTTGTTAGTAGTTCATTTTTTCGCAGTCATGGTTGATTATTCGTCTATCCATGTATGAAGATATTCTATTGTTAATGTGAAGGCATTCCACTTTTTTTAGACGATATAAGTTTCCATAGGAATCTTTTGCTACACAACCAAAATGTAGTTCCTTGACCGCTTATAATAAGTACATAACTCCATTATGGACTGAAAAGGTAGCAACAGTTGAACTGATCAAATATTATTGAAATTGATCACATGGCAGGATGTTGATTGATCACAATCTGCTTGATTAGACCATTAAGTATGCTTAGATATAGGTCCACCAATTTAGTTTGATCTGTTGGTTTAGTTTGTTGCTATCTTGCCCCTCTTATTTCCTTATTGTGGTTCTCATGCCTACTGGTATGGGTTTTAATTAGCTTTTTAGGGCAACACAAATTTACCTGGACCTCACGTCCAGAACACCTTCTCAAGTCCAGCCAAATCAATCTCTTAAATAGTAAGCTACTTATTAAAATCACTCATTTAGAACAGTTTCCCAACCATATTACCTTATTTTTCTACAAATTATAATGTCAAACAAACACATGCAAGAAAGAAACTTCTTTTTTTTAAATAACTTTATAAGAGCAATTAAGGGTGGAAACAATCAAAATAATCACTTGTCGTTGCAAACACTACCTCAAGGTTTCACAAACAAAAAGGCACAAGACCATTTTCAATAAAAGCAAAATAATGTCATTAAGATAATTGTTCAAAACATGGTGGTTCAATTCAAGAATCCACTGTTTGTAATGGAGGGGAATAAAAGAACAAATGAACATTCGATAGAACCCAAAACTTCAGTTGGAACCCTAAGAACTTCATACTGAGAGAGTAAATTATATACACCCTTCCTGTATGGTTCTCAATAATCCCGTCCTGGCTAGTAAATAAACATGAGCACCGCATAGGTATTAGGAACACGTTACAACTGACGGGACTCGATTCTGATATACGGAGCCCGAGTTATCAGCCCGTCTGCCTAACTTACGCAAACTTAGAACAATAGTCAAAAAAGAGTCCAAAACCCGCCTCGGGAGTCAAAATGACACGCAAACACATACATAGCACCACATAGGTATTAGACACGCGTTACAACTGACGGGACTCATTTCTGATATTCAGAGGCCTAGTTATCAGCTCGTCTGCCTAACTTACGCAAACTTAGAATAATAGTCAAAAAAGAGACCAAAACCCGTCCCAGGCGTCAAAACAACACGTAAACACATACATAGCACCGCATAGGTATTAGGCACATGTTACAACTGACGAGACTCAATTTTAATATACGGAGCCCGAGTTATCAACCCGTCTATCTACTTTGTTAAAACTTGAAGAACACAAACTAAAATAATTTAAATATGTTCTCATTTCGACTTTGTTATTAATATTTTAATTTTGTAGGGTCTTATTAACGAGTCTCGTGGAGGTGGAGGCGGAGACACAAATGATGATCATGGAGGTGATGGTGAAAACCGCCGAGTTGATGACGAGCAGACTCTAGTATAGGGTGGGACTGGCAGTGGGACAGACAGTGGGATCGACAATGGGACCAGCGATGGGACCGACGATGATGATATTGTCACTCCTGATTTGGGTTGTAGTTAATTTATGTTTATATTTTTACTTTCATGTTTGTACTTGTACAGTTTTTGAGTTGTACAGACGACCAGTTTTGTATCTACATATTTGATTTGGGTTACTATTTGATTGTTATGTTAATATCGTATGATATTTGATGGTTTTTCATTAGTTTATAAAAGGTACAAATATGTATATATTTGTAAATGAATAGGAGAATTTTGAAATTGTAAAAAAAAATTCAAAAAAATAATGTCATTGCCGACAGGGGTATTGGCGACGGTAACCCCGTCGCTAATGACATATAGCGACGATTTTGGTGACGAGCAATAAGTCATTGGAAACAGCTTGGTCGTCGCTAATGACATTCAGATAAATGATTTCTAAAGGTCATTGGCAACGGGCAGTCCGTCACCATTGCCGTCGCCAATGAGTCAGTGCTGATGGACTGCCATCGTTAATGGCCCCGTAGCCTATGACTATGTTGCCGACGACGATCGACGGGGGACAAAGGCGACGATCTGTGGAGCAACGAGAGTGGCGACGGTCAGTGCTGTCGCCAATGACCTCATAGCCGACGGCAGTGTAGTCATAGGCGACGACAGTGCCCGTCGGCAATGACCCTTTTTTTTGTAGTGTGTTGTCGTTGGGGTTGCACTTGGTCTTCCGGTGTTGTCGTCGGGGATGGAATTGGTCTCCTAGGTGTTGTCGTGGGGGATGGACTTGGTCTGGACTTCCAGGGTTGTCTCTGGAAGGTAAAAGACGATTTTTCCCTCCTACAGGGTTAGTAACAGGAATGCAAAATTTTGAGTGTCTACAGATGCCCCTCTTTATCATGTTTATGCAATACAATGGAATGAACATGATAAAGACTGCTAGACATTGGAAATATAACACATATAAATGTAATGCAATGTATGATATAATATGTCATGGATGCGATATGCTCTTGCGGTGTTAGCTGCCACGGTATTCTATAACTGACTGCTCCCGCCATTTCTGCTGGGGTTGTAGTAGTTCATGGTGGTTTTCACTGAACTCTCTTGATGCCTACTCGAATGGTAGTTTGCAAAGATTTCATCACCAGATCTTTCCTGATGCTACATTGGGTTTAATCCAATGGTTTACCACGTCCGTCAGTGCTACC
The DNA here is from genome assembly GCA_020205555.1 of Panax stipuleanatus. Classification (NCBI taxonomy): domain Eukaryota; kingdom Viridiplantae; phylum Streptophyta; class Magnoliopsida; order Apiales; family Araliaceae; genus Panax; species Panax stipuleanatus. The sequence goes on along the minus strand of CM035124.1, from coordinate 121,547,861 downwards.
AAGATTGATTCTACGATATGTTTTAGAGATGTTTTCAAGATCTCTGTGGGGAAGATTCTTCCTTGGCTGATGCCATTGGACATTTCTGAACTCGACGTTGGGGTTGTCACCAACATTCTCTGTCTTCAGATACGCTTTCCGACTCTTCCTCCTCTGGGGATGTTCCTCTTATGGCGAGTGACCTCATTGGGGATTCCTGATGCCAATCCTGATGATAGCTTACACCGGTTTACATCATCAGATTTTTCCTGACGCTACATTGGGGTTGTCGCCAACGGTTTGGATTGCTTTTTAGTTGATACCGATGTTTCTATCGGGGATAAAATTCTCACTATCTACTCGAACAATGGTTGACAACGATTTGACCATCATCGAACCTCCTCGATGCCTACCCGAATGGTAGTTTACAACGGTCAACTGAACTAATTTGATGCCTACTCGAATGGTAGTTTGAAGCGTTTGACCATCACTGAACCTCCTCGGTGCCTACTCGAATGGTAGTTTACGGTCGGTTGAACTGATTTGATTCTTATTCGAACGGTAGCTTGCAGAGTTTGACCATCACCGAACCTCCTCGGTGCCTACTTGAACTGTTGTTTACAACGGTCGATTGAACTGATTTGATTCCTACTCGAACGGTAGTTTTTGCAGAGTTTGACCATCATCGAACCTCCTCGGTGCCTACTCGGACGGTAGTTTACAACGGTCGATTGAACTGACTTGATTCCTACTCAAACGGTAGTTTACAGAGTTTGACCATCACAGAACCTCCTCGATGCTTACTCGAACGGTAGTTTATAACGGTCGATTTAACTGACTTGAAGCCTCGGCTGGGGATTTGTATAATAGATTCCATCATCGGTTCTCCCCGGGAAGGATAGTTTTCTACGATTTTCATCATCGGATTTTTCCCGATGCTACGCTGGAGTTATCGCCAACGGTTTGTAATGTCAGATAATCTAACCCTCGTTAAAGCAGTTCTCAACGACTTTTATCACCGGATCTTTCCCGATGCTACGCTGGAGTTGTCGCCAACGGTTTACACAATATCAAATACCTTGATATTCATTGAAGCAGTTCTCAACGGCTTTCTTCATCGGCTCTCTCTCGATGCTACGTTGGAGTTGTCGCCAACGGTTTGCAATGTCAGACCTACCTGATCTCGATGTTGGGGGAATCTTTCTGATAAGTCATACCCTCGGACAAATCTGGATACTTTAACGTATTCAAAACCCACTGTTCATAACGCCTGACCTCCTCAATGCTTTGACAGAGGCGATTTTCAGTAATTTTCGTCATTGGCATTCCAAATAACACATCAGGGTTCATTGGCTTACATGAAGATTTTCTTTCATCAGGAGTTTGACACCCAGATTCAGGGTTTCAGGCCTTTTCTGCTCAATCGCGTAGCACTTTTTTCCCTGATTTGACTTTTCAGCTTACGGGAACTCCGCTTTAACCTCATTTGGACCAAACCAGAGGGGGTGGGACCCATCCTAGGGTGCCACAAGTCTATATATGGCTGCCGCAGGTAGAGGTACGGCTCCCTATGGGTATAATTTGGTCCCCCCGTGGCTTTCACAAGTCATTTTTAAGTTGAACCATATAGAAAATCCGAAAACTCCTCTTCAGATCTACTGAGTTCGGACTGCTTTTTTCAAAATCCGTCACCGTACAATCGTTCTGCACAACACTGGTAACGTTTACATCATTTCTTTTTAATTTTTGATCGTTAGAACGTTATATTTCATATAGAATGCTTCTAAACACAATATAGTGAATATGCATGCTTATATGACTTGATAAAAATTTTCAAACTTAGTAAATGTGTATGTTTTACCATGCTGAATGTTTTGATATGAAAAAAACTGAATTCTTAGACAATCATTTTGCGCCCTTTTTGGCCAGTTTATTCATCCTTTTTGAGGACAAATGATCCTGGATTTTAACTAAAAATACACATGGTAATTTAACTGCCATGGGGAGTTTGATTTTGATATTTTTTCATATATATGAAATGTTCATGATTTTGGGTAGGTGTGCTACTGAATGGCCACCTAGTCATGCCTATGTGCATGCGGATAGTCCATTTTACAAAGAAGACTCTGGAGAAATTTTTTCAAAAGCCTGGACATTTAATGAACATGCAATTTTAACTCTACTGGAGATGTATGTTAACTAATGCATGCTTTAGGACTTAGAATATGCATAAAACAATGATTTAAGTTTAACAGACAATAAGTTTGAGGCTTACCTCACCCTTTCTAAGGTGATTTGGAGATTTTGTATAGGTTATGAATTCAAATAGACCAGGCAGTTCTAGCAGGGTCTCTATAGGTGTGAGGAGGAGAAGAGCTTCCGATGTCCCCCAGCCTCGTCCAGCCCGACAGCTTCGTCAGTTGGTTGAGTTAGTGATTCGTCTGATCCAGGCTGAGAGGACGGATGATGTGGATGACGAGGAGGATGTCCCCTTTGTGGATCCCGCTCCAGCTACTGCTCCGCGTAGGGAGCTTCTAGCCATCGTTGTGATAATTCTGAAGCTTTTGGATTATTTGAGACACCTTCCTTTGATTTGTCTTCACGCCAATGAGGTGACTAAAGTTTCTATTCTAGACTTTTCTTTCTTTTGCTATTTCAGGACAAAGGTTTAATCTGGATTTGCAATTTGATGCAGGTTCTCGGCTTTACTCAGCCTAGGGGGAACTGGTTTAGCGTCCATTCTTTGTACCATACTCTCCATCCGGAGTATCAGGCCATCGTTAACACTTGGGGTTTCGAGGCCTTTTTCTCTATTCCTCCTTGTCGTTGCCCTTGGGGTTATCTGCGGGCTTTATCTTAGCGCTGGTTCTACCAGACCCAGTCTCTCCACTTATTGGACTGCGAGATTATGATGACACCAATGGGTTGGCGGTTCATCATAGGGTTAGAGTTTATAGGTGAGCTAGTGCCTTTGGTGGCTGACATTTCTCCTGCTGCTGTTCGATCCAATTTGGGAGTTCCTGTGACGGCCATCAAGGGTTGGACTGTCCGTTCAGGGCCTTTGAGTGTGGATGCCCAGAGTGGGGCTTTGACTGAGCCTCTACCTGATGATCAGAGGGTTAGAGATCGCATTCTTAGACGACTATTCGTGGGGATCATCAAGGGTTGTTTCATAGCAAATAACTCCTCGACGGTCTCTTTTGCTCTGGTGAGCGCTATCGAGATGTGGAGCGCATCAGGGATTTTGACTAGCACCTACACCTTCGCTTTTTTTCTTCGTGGGTTGCGCTACGCTTTGAGGGCGTGACGGAGGCTTGGCTGGGTTTTTACCCCTTTCTGTTGGTGTGTAATTTCTCTTTCACCTTTCAATCTCCCTCATTTTGTGTTAATCAATCTTTACCACTGAGGACATTTGATTTTTTGCACTTCCAGTTTTAAGCATACGATAGGCTCCCTTGCCTACGCCCGACCACTACTTTGGACTTGGAGACATATCCGCGGGGACGACGTTGGCATCATTTTACTTTGACGGAGGTCCCTGTAGCAGAGGGGTTCACCCATTCTCGTTTGTAGTTAGAGCTATTGACCGCCGACTCCATCACGTGGGTTCCTTACACCCTGGATTATCTGACAGTTGGATTCGAGGATGGATTCCCGACTGGATTAGAGTTTACATTGGCCACTCGTCAGATTCCACTTTTGATCGATGGAGGCTGGGAGCTCTATTTTGGAGAGCGAGCTATCAGGAGCATCACAGGAGAGATACGCATTCCATTCCCTCCTCCTGCTAGGCATCATTGGCCCTTATCTCAGCCAGTCACAGATATTCCCTTAGTGGGCTTAGATGGCTTCACCCTATCATAGGGTCCTCACAGTTAAGAGGCCTTTCATCGCTGGTGGATTCCTTGCACTATTGGGGCTCAGACTCGTGCCACTCAGTTCATGGCAGATATGGTTCTTGGGTCTGTTATGATGACAGACTGGATATCTTGCCTTTGAGAGTCTACTCATTTGGAGCAGATTTCCAGTTTGACCCAGTGGTTGGATCGGGGCACAGTTTTTCGTCAGTCACCTTGGCAGGGACCCTTCAGAGGCAGATTCTTTTGATCCTTCCAGCTCCGGAGCTGTCCCCTCAGGACGTCCATATTCTGGCAGTTATGCAGGTACAGATCCTCCCCTCTATCGACCAGACATGCCTTCTGGCAGAGATTCAGTAACTCAGGAGGAGTTGCATCAGGTTGATAGTCTAGATGCAGATATCATAGACTTCTTTTGATAGATTTCTCGTTATATCTTTTGATAGGCCTCTGTTAGATATTGGGCAGCTGTACCCCATTTCTCTTTATCTCTTTTGATAGGCCTCTATTAGTTATTGTGCAGTTGTGCCCCATTTCCCTGTACTTTTTAGTTTGCGTTTTAGTGGCAGACAGAGATGATGCTTTCAGTAGACAATGTATTTAGAAATGCATGATATTTCCTATCTATTGCATCCTATTGTCATTTATCATTATCATCTATCATGATGCATGCATTATGTTATGGATATGCATTCAGATAGGTGAGTTTAGCATTGACCCCTGGATGGTCTCATGATGCGGTTCTACAGATGTCTTCACCTACTGTTAGCCGTATTGAGCACCTGCCACCTTCATTGATAGCATCTTCTTTGAGATCCTGGTATGACAGTTTGCCTCCTGCAGACAGGGTGACAGTTGATCAAATGCTGGGGCATTCTATGGCCATCTTGATTTTCTAGGTTTCACTGGGCTTTGTGGACAGCATGATATCTTGCTGGATACCCGAGCGACATATTTTCATATTCGGTATCCATGAGCTGACTCCTACGTTGGAGGAGTATGAGCGCATCACCTGTTTGGCATTGGATTGGCCTTGCGCTAAGATGGCCCTTAGTGATATGAGACGATAGTTTATGACCTTGACTGGCTTGAGGCGCAAAGTCTTCACAGATGAGATTACTTCGGAGCATGTGGTGTCCCTAGACTTCCTGATTAATCGATTTGGCCTGCTGGACAGCTATGCACGATACTCAGGAGATTTTATTATCACTGCAGGGGATTGGCAGATTGCACGTGTAGTTATTTTGTTGATATGTGTCACAACCTACCTATATATGCCGCTGTATATGGATCACTTGGATATCAGCCTGATCACAGTGGTTCGCGCTCTTAGACAGGTTTGTACCATCCTGCCCATGATATTGGCAGAGACCTTGAGGTTGGCTACATTCTGCCATACCCATCTTGTGCAGTTCTTCAGGGGTAGTGCCATTTTATTGTATGTGTGGTTTATGACACACTTGAGACCCATTGTGACTTTTAGACATCATGTGTATTATTTTACTAATGAGATAGACATGTCCTACTCCTTTCAGCCGGCGGAGTGTACAGATGCAGCATCATGGTTGGCCTTTCTAACAACGATTGAGCATCCATTTGCGATCTTGCCCTGTTCAGGGCTCAGCTCTCCTTATAGCTTTATTACTCATACAGTTGGCATGGATTATCTACCTTTGGCGGGTTTGAGAGGGGTGACCACATATCATCCACTGACCGTCCTAGGACAGTTTGATCAATTTCAGGATATTCACCACTTTGAGGGGGCTTTGGATCAGCATCAGCTGACTTGACCAGGATTTATGATTATTGGACTCGTCGTGAGAGGGCTGATTTTTTGACTAGTCATCCAGGTTGTTCTCTAGAGTATTCTGCATGGTTGGAGGTAGATATTGCATCAACTATGGTTGTTTACTCAAAGCCGAGTACTGATTCTGATGAGGAGGAGCCTATAGAAGACCTTGATTCTCCTACTGAGTAAAAGTTATTTGCTGATTTGACAGCAGCTTTGGTCAGTGACCCCCCTAACACTTCTACTACTGCGAATCCATCTCTTATAGATTCGTTAGCTCGAATGAATTTTGAGAGGGATCAGGTGAGGGCACTGATGTTGACAGCCCTTTCTGGCAGGGATGCTGCTTTTATTGATAGGGATGATGCTCGAGCTACTAGAGAAGCAACTTTTGTTGAGATAGAGGAGGCTCTAGTTGCCCGGGATGCTTCTTTTATTGAGCGGGATGAGGCTCTAGCTACCATGGACGTTTACATCGCTGATAGTACTGCACTCAGGTCATATACCCATGGCATTATTGCACATATGAGTGCCTTCATAGATGATCATAGTAGCACTATGCAGATGGCTGTAGATCTTCTAGCTCGCATGGAGACCTTAGGATATGAGCTTACAGATGTACCTCCATCTTCTGAGAGGGATGCCATGTTGGACTTGCTATCCTGTTTATCAGCGGGTTTATAGACTAGCTTTTATTTTCCTTCACAGACTAGGTCAGCCATTTTTGTCATGTACAAGATACATTGTATATATATCAAATAGTATTATATGGCAGAGAAATATATTTTGATTCACTTCCCTTTTGGATATGTATTGTCATTGCTGAGTGATTACCACTTTTTTCATAACTTGCTGTCTTGATGTATTATGAGCTTTTCCATGATGGATTGACATTGAGATGTCGAAGAGTACCTCAGAAGGACCTGCTGATCAGGAAGGCTTGATAGTATTTGGGTTTTATATGGGTTTCGGTGTCTTAGGACTGGTTTTTAACAGGGTTTGTGTTTTTTTTCTTGAAGGTTAGACCACACTATAAATGGCTACCTACGTACTCCCGGGTTGAGGGAGATCAGGTCATTCGTAGTTCAGGCTTCTAGTGAAAACTTGAATTAATTTAATTTTTTCACAGGATCAGGATAATGGCTTGCAGGTGCTTCAGACATAGTATCTCTTCACAGTGTCTGTATTGATGAGCTGGGGAAATTCTTTCCCATCTATTTCTTGTAATCTGATGGCTCCTCTTGTCAACACTTCTTAGACAATGAAAGAGCCTTTCCAATTTGGGTCAAACTTTCCTTTGGCTTCATCTTGATTGGCAAGGACTTTCTTCAGTACCAAGTCATTTTCTTTAAGTTGCTGGAATCAAACTTTCTTGTTGTATGACCTAGCAATCCTTTGCTGATATAATTGCCTGTGAAATATGGCTGTAGCCCTTTTTTCATTTATTAGGGATAACTGGTGGTATCGCTCTTGCAACCACTGGTCTTCTTCCATCTGAACATTTATTAATACCTTCAAGGACTCCATTTCTATTTCTATGGGGAGTAATGCTTCCATGACATAGACTAATGAGTAAGGGGCAGCCTCAGTAGATGTACGCATTGACGTTCTGTAGGCTAGCAGAGTCAGAGGCAATAGGTCAGACCATCCTTCGTGATTGACAGACTGTTTTTGCATGATCTTCTTGATATTTTTGTTGGCCGCTTCGACAACACATTCATCTTGGGACGATAGATAGCGGAATTGAGATGCTTGATTTGAAACTTGCGGCATAATTCTTTAATCATCTGGTTGTTTAGATTCTTGGCATTGTCGAACACGACCACCTCCGGTTGTCCATATCGACAGATTACATCCAATGATTACCTCTTTGGTGACTTTGGGAAAAGAGGCAGCCTCAACCCATTTGGTGAAGTAACCGATCATGGTGAAGATGAATCGATGACCATTGCTGGCTTTGGGTTCTACTGGTCTAATCATGTCCATTCCCCACATGGAAAAGGGCCACGGCAAACTCATATTGTGCAGTTCGTTCGTAGGAGCGTGGATGGCATTTCCATGGACTTGGCAATGGTAGCATCTTCTGACGTGATCATCACAGTCAGCTTTAGAGAGATCCAGTAATGCATTGTTCTCAATATTTTCCTGGCAAATAAAAGACCGCACATGTGTGGGCCACAGACTCTACCGTGGACTTCATCCATCAGTCTTTGGGCTTGATCCTTATCCAGGCATCTTAAAAGGCCTATTCCAGCATCGATTTTATAGAGTGCGTCTTCACTCAGATAGAACTTCATAGCCATCTTATGAATTCGCTTTCTTTCAGCTTGACTTGCCCCGGTAGGAGTAGACCCATCTCGCAGATATTCTTTATATCTTGGTACCAAGGTTGTTTGATAGGAGGTAGTTCATCTGATATTTCTCCAATGTAATTCCCATATGATGGGGCCTTTTGGCTTGCAAATTTGATGTCGGGAATTCCCATCCTATCAGATATATGGATCAAGGAAGCCAATATTGCCAATGCATCAGCAAAGTCACTCCTACCTCGAGGGATGTGGATGAAGGCTATTTCTTCAAACTCCATGGATATCTTGACAACCTGCCGATGATATGGCAGCAAATGTATTTAGTATGATATGCCCCGGTGGTTTGTTTGATAACCAACTCAGAATCCCCAAAGACTAGTAAACGTTTGATACTCATGGATTGGTCTACTTTCAACTCCATTATACAGCCTTCATACTCATCTGTGTTGTTGGTGTTGACAAACTGCAACTTGATGGCCACAGGATATAGTTCTCCTATAAAAGAGACAAGAACTATCCCAGCTCCGGCACCTTCCATGTTCACGGGTCCATCAAAATACATTTTCCAACATTGGACTGTATTTTCTTGAGGGATTTGTTGAATTGTCATTATCCCATCATCCAGGAAATAAGTTTCCAAGGGTTCAAAATCCTCTAACGGTGCTTCAGCCAATTGATTCGCAATTCCTTGACCTTTGATAGACTTCTGAGTCACGTAGACAATGTCGAACTATTGTAGGATCAACTGCCATTTGGACAATCAAAAATTCAACATAGGTTTGCTGAATACGTACTTCAGCGGATCTATACGGGATATGAAATAGGTCGTGTGCCCATGCAGATAATGTTTTAACCTCATGGCGGCCCACGCTAACGCACAATAGGTCTTTTCAATCAATGTGTACTTCTGCTCGCCGCTACTGAACCTTTTGCTGAGGTAATAGATAGCTCTCTCCTTGCTTCTATCATCTTTCTGCCCCAGCATACAGCCCATTGCATTGGCATTGATTGACAGGTACATAAACAGGGGAACCTCATCCCTTGGGGGTACCAAGACATGTGCTTTGATTAAATGTTTTTTGATGGAAAGGAAGGCTTTTTAACAATCTTCATTCCACTTTATGGAGGAATTTTTCTTTAACAGCTTAAAGATGGGTTCAAACGTTGTCGTGAGTTGAGAGATGAATATGCTTATGAAATTGATTCTCCCTAGGAATCCCCATATTTCATTTTCTGTTCGGGGCACTGGCATCTCGGTGATGGCTTTAATACCTCTGTTGCTTACTAGAAATCCCAATAGTTTGCCTGATTTGACACCAAAAGCACATTTGGTCTGATTCAGCTTTAGGTTGTACTTGCGTAACCTGTTGAAAAGCTTTTTGAGATGGTTGATGTGGTCATCTTCCTTCTGGGATTTGACGATGATATCATCCACATAGACCTCTATTTCTTTGTGCATCATGTAATAAAAAAGGGCCATCATGGCTCGCTGATATGTGGCAACGACATTGATAAGGCCGAAAGACAAACGTCTATAATAAAAGGTTCCCCAGGGAGTGATGAAGGCTATTTTCTCCCTATCCTCTTTAGAACCCATGATTTGATGGTATCCGGCGAAACAGTCAACAAAAGAATACATGTCATATTGCGCCGTGTTGTCTATCAATATGTGGATAAAAGGTACTGGGAAGTTGTCCTTGAGACAAGCCTTGTTCAAATCCCGATAATCCACGCATAATTGTACCTTACCTCCAGGCTTTGGCAGGGGAACTATGTTGGATAACCACTCAGGGTAAGTTGACACCATGATGATGCCGACTTTGAATTACTTGACAATTTCTTCTTTAACTTTCAGACTCCACTCAAGTTTCAATCTACCGAGCTTCTGCTTGACTGACTTGAATCCATCTTTAATGGACAACCGATGAATGACAATGTTAGTAGACAAACCAATCATGTCTTTATGTGACCATGCAAACACATCCTGGAACTAAGTTAAGAGTTCAATCAGGTCTGCTCTTTGCTTTAGAGCAAGTTCCATGCCTATCTGGATTTCTTTAGGGTTTTTTGATGTTCCGATATTGACAGTGATGGTTTGGTCGAGGTTTGGTTTGGGTTTGTCTTCGACCCATTCTTTGATATACTCGGGCACCTCATAGTCATCTATCTCCTCTTGATCAATCTCCATCAAGTTGAAGTCCAGTTCTACATCAAAGTTGTAGTCACTGTGAAAATTTGGCATCTCATCAGCAAGGCTAAACAAATGCAACTCTGGAGTCCTGAAAACAAAATGCATTCACTTTAATATATGAAAATGTTTGATCATACAAAGCATTTAGCAAAAAGCATGACAAAAGTAACTGCTATTGATGTGCAATAAAATTAAGCAGTAAATAAAACCACGCTTTAGGGCAGATGGACTTTTTGCCCTTTTACCCTTTTTGACTGAGGCATGGAGTGCTGCTCCAATTATTTAGAGTCAAGTCCTTATGAAAAGGGAGGATAAAGGAGTTGCTGTTGTTTATCTCCTCTTTAATGATGACTAAGACATCATTCATATCAGGGCCAATGCTCTTCTTTGAACTGCTCTCCTTATCCCTGTTGATGTGAGGGATTAGTAGTTGATCTTCTGAATAATCATCATCTGGGATATTGTCGTTCATACCCTCAGTGTGCACCAAAAAATACATGTTTGCAAACGGGTCTCGTCCTCCCTGCAAAAACTTTTCCTTCCCTTTTTTATTTTCCTTATCAGGCTTCGGGACTTCTCTTTCAATAACCGGTTTGACCTGAGGAATCATCATACCTGACACAGCAGCATGAATCTTCCTCATCAGTTTTAAAAACCCTGCATCAATGAGGTTTAATTGAAGGATGGTGGAGGCAGGAACCGATGGGTGCTTGTGCGAGTTCCGGTGGTTTGATCTAGAGGAATAGCCTAATCCAGCTTTCCCTGTCTGGCTAGAGATTTGAACTGGACTTCTAATTCCTTGCTGACTTTTCCCTAACCCTCTTCTAAGGCAGAAACCCAAGGATACCATTTCATAATCGACCGTCATTACTTCGGTGGAAACTCTTGGCTTTAAGGCTGATGCCCCAATAGGTAAGTATTGAGTGTTGCTCACCTCCAGAGCTTAAAAATTGACAGGCTCAACCCCTTCATCAAGACTGATTATCGGTATATTGCTTCGTATATAGACAGGGTACTCTGGCTCAACATTTACAGTTATTAGATTGCCATCAATGATGTATTTGAGTTGTTGATGAAGGGTGGACGAAACTGCTCCTGCCATATGTATCAACGGTCTTCCCAAAAGCAAATATTATCTTGTAGTAATGTTTAGTACCTGAAAGGATATGTAGAAAGTATGGGGACCAATCTCCAATGGAAGCTCGATCTCTCCTACAGCCTCTCAGCGAGATCCATCAAAAGACCGAATGACTACATGACTAGTCCAAATTTGGTTTAGATTAATCTTCATTCTCTCCAATTTGTCGTAGGGGCAGATGTTCTGGGATGATCCTCCATCTATCAGCACACCTCCTACTACATATCCTGAGGACATCACTGCTTTATGCAATGACTTGAAATGGCCAGTCCCTTCCACTGGTATATCATCGTCAATGAAAAATATCACATTACTGTTGAAAATGTGCTCTATCACGTGATGAAATTTCTCAGTATCTACCGTATTCGGCAGATATGCTTCTTTCAGTAATTTCACTAGAATTTTGCGATGATCTTCCGAAGATAAGACCAAATCCAAAATGGATATCTGTCGGGGTGCCTCTTTTAAGCTTTGCACCACTTTAACCTCATTATTCCCTATTTTGCTGAGAAATTCTTTAATTTTTTCCTCAGACACTCTTCCATTGGCTTTAATGACTGAGCTGATGACTCGCTGAGGCAGATACAACGGGTTTTCCTTTGATATAATAGCAATGTGGTTTGATGTTGATCCTTCATCTTTCCCATAGTTCCATGGGACTTTATTCAAGCTGACTACAAGATATTGCGGTCTGAATGGCAATATTAGAGGCTCAGGAGCAACCAATTTCACAAGATTCTTTTCTTCTTGGGCCCGTATTCCCTGAAGTATCAGGGGCGTGATGGCTAGATCCTTCTCACAGGAAATGACAGCCACTACTTCTTTCAGATTCCATGCCATGGGAAGGAAGATTACTTCCTCACCAAGATAGCCATAATCTTGGTTTGCCTTCAGCAACTCACCTCTTTCAATTAGATTTTGAATCAAATGACAAAGTCCCCAACAATCCTCTGTGTCATGACTAGGTGTGTTGGAATTATATTGACAGATACTATCAGGTTTGAACTTCTTGGATTGGATCGAGGGTCCACTGGGGGTAACAATTCTGAGACTTTCCTCTCATTGATCAACATTTGGAGAATTTCTTTTATGGGCTGGTTTAAATGAGTGAAATTCCTTTTGAAGGCGAACTCCCTGTTAGCTTAGAACTTCTCTTCCTTAGCAACCTTGTCGGCCTAGGGTTCATGCTCATGGAACCGGTAATGATCCCTCCTGGCAATGGGACTAATTTCAGGAGTAGGAAGATTTGCTTCCTGTTGGTTGGTTTGATTTATCAATTGCCTCGTTATCTGATGTTGATAAACTACCAGCTCTGCCAACTGACCAACCTGCTCTTTGATAGATTTGATTTCTTGTTCTATCATGAATTGCCTTTCTGAATATTCCCAATTATCTGGCCTATATTTGTTTGCTTGGGATGACTCTCCGACGTACTGGAGGTATTTGGATCCTTCTCCGTTTCCCATGCTGATCATATTGACGCTCTCCTCATTGTGTTGAGGCAGAGGATTGTCATGAACATGTGGTTGTTCTTGTGTTGTCACCAAAATCTCTCCATTATCTATCAAGTCTTGGATTTTATGTTTGAGAGACCAACAATCTTTGGTATCGTGTCTCGATGCTCCAGAATGATAAGCACACTTCTTACTCGGGTCAAAATTTTATCCGCTTGAATTGGCCTGCGGAAGGAGCTGGATAATCTTCTTTTGTGTTGTTAGAAGCTTCAATACATTTTCCAGTGAGTTCCCTAAGGGTGTGAACGTTCTTCGACATTTAAATTCTCTGGCTTTTTGAAAGAGAGGATTCAAAGTTTGTGCAGGAGCTTGAAAAGGGGAATAATTTCTCCTTTGAATGGGCAATCTTGGATTGCCTCTCTAATTCTATCCCTGAACTATCAAGGACACATCCTCCTCCTTCTTTTTATGGACTCTCCGAGGATTACTCCCATAGCTTCCAGCTTGAATATGCTCGGCCACTGCCTCCAGAGAGGTAAGGTCTTTAATCTTCCCAAACTTCAGTCCCATTTTGGCTATTTCTCCATGTTTAATCATTTTTGAGAATGGTTTTCCTATCCCGACTAGGACCCTCTCATAATATGGAGCTTCCTGGATGTCTATGAAAGTCATCACTATCTCAGTCTCTGTCATAGGTGGGGTGACTTGTGCAGCCATCCGTCTCCATCTTTGGGCATATTTACGAAAAGACTCATTGCTTTGCCTTTTGAACTTGGTCACTTGGTATCGATCCGGAGCCATCTGAGACTGGAAGCTGTATTAATTTAGGAAGGCATGTTCTAGCTCTTCCCAGCTGTGGATTTTGAAATTGTCGAGTCGGGTATACCACGCTCGGGCTTCCCCAATCAGACTCTTTTGGAATAACTGCATTCTGAGTTTTTCATCCTCTGCATCGGATCCGAGTTCTCCAATAAACTCTTTTAAATGAGTGTAAGGATCGCCTAATTAATCCGTCATACTTTTCAAAATTTGGGACTTAAAATTTGTCTGGATATCGAGTATCTAGAAATATACACAGGTCTGAGTAGTTTACACTTCCAAATGCCCCAGTTCCTTTGATGGACCAGATTGTTTCTTCCATTTGTTGGACCTTTTTCCTAATATCACCAGTTTCCTGATCATTTCTGAGATTGGTGATTTCAGGGGTTATGTTGGTTAGATCCTTGTTTTGAGGCTCAGGTATCTGAGTATCTATCTTCTTGTCGGTATCCTGACTGCCACCTTGTGTGGACGATTCTGTTTGAATGTGTATTTGTTTACCCTGAAGACTTCTACTTTTTTCCTTTAGGAAAATATCCATTTCAGCTATCTGGTTCTTTATTCCTTCGAACTCTTCCCGAGAGACAGGGGTGGATTCAAGTTGGGCACTTGAAGCCATGCCTGGAGATGGGATTAGTGTTTTTTTAAGCCTTTGATCTGGTAACAGGACCAATTTTTTCCTACAATAAAAGTAGGTATGTTAATTTTGATGTATATTAATAGGATGCATACTATGCAATGTTTTATGATTTTTTGAAGTTTTTAAATCTTTTCTTATAAAACAAAGGTCAGTTGTTTTGATGACAGGATATCATGACAAGATTTAATAAAATTGACAGGAAATGGAATGTATATTTACTATTTATTTTATATTTACATGGAATTTGAAATTTACATTGAATTGAAAGGGGAAGGTATGAAGAAACTGCCTTTCGGATTTGGTTTATCAGAGGATGACCTATCTTAGGCTACTCTCGCTACTTTTCGGCATGAAGGTCCCCAGATCATCGCAATTTACTAGAGGGAAAATTAATCCGTTCTTTCAATTAGAGCGGATCTGAGTGGCGCATTTCCTGAGCCTTGCAGGATTAGTTTCCTTTGAGTCCAGTAATCAAACGCCGACGGGTTTGCCTCCTAGGTGGAGGAATCACACAACATACATTCACATACAACGTGTCTCACTATATGAAATGATGACATTGTGCGAAGCACTAATATTTAAATCAGTAAAACATTTATTTACATCCATTCAATGTAAACACAACATCCACACACATGCAGATAAAAAGGGAATTTTTTGAAAAGATTAAAGTGCGGCTTAAGCCCTCTACTGTCCCCAGCAGAGTTGCCACCTGTCGACGTCGAAAAAAATCTTTGGCGATCCTCCTTTCCCTAATGTGTTTCTACCCTTGTTTGTTTTCATTTGTTTGATCTGAAGGGTGAATTTTTAGGAAAAGGCCGACATACAATGTCGAAGATTTAAAAAGTTTGATTTTACAGAGTCACCAGTTGGTATGTTTGAAATGGTTGTACCAACTCAACCGAGTTTTGTTTGAAAAGTTTGCAAGTAGGCCCAATTACTGGACTCTGTTAACTTGGCCTTAGAAACCGAGATTCATAGAGTTTGGGGGCTTGATTAAGCGGGGGAAAGGTGTTAGGTACTCCCTGACTTCTATGAAACACGGTTACCACATTTTTTCAATTCCCCTATTTTTATTTGCAGTGTGTGTGTGTGTGCTTACAGTAATTGGGCCTACGTGCTTTATTTGGAAGTAGTGATGTGCTTCGTTGGACCTATATACGAAGGGTTTGATTAAATGAAAAGTCCATTTTTAGACAAGATATGAAAGTGATGTTTTGAAAGATGATTTTCAAACCCTTTAGCTCGTATAGAAATTAAAGCCTTTTGATACTTCCATTTTATTCTACCTTCGGCTGATTTTGATTTTATTATCGGGATGCGAACCATCCCGACCAAATAATATATATACAAGCGACGGGCTACTTATGGGCATGACAGCCATCGAATTGACCCGAGCACTACAAACCACAATTTACTATGCTGAGACCTTAAATCAGGATAACCGTTTTAAGGTCCCTCTGATTTACATTTACAAGAAGACAGGCATGCAATATTTACAGTGCAAAGTTGTCCATCGTGGGAACCAGATCTAGATCCATGTGATTAATCATAGATCCCGTGATTCCTAGGCTCACAAAAAATTATCAAAAAGCCTGCACAACTGAGATATTGGAATAATATGCAAATTGAAATCTAGACGTCGCAAGACAAAGGATTCATCAGTTAAATTCTTGCATGCGCGTAGCCAAAGCTTCCCGTTCCCTCTAGATATGGTTTTAGGTCGCGTAGTCGCTTTAATATTTATAAAACTAGAAAGAAAGCTAGATTTAAATAATTTTTAGCCATTCTAGCTCAACGGTTCCAGTTTGACATCTTTTAAACTGGTTAAAAGTTAGAAATGGCTAGATTTAGATGAATAGTGTGTAGCGCTAAAGGCTTTAAACAACTTGGAGGGCTTCAAAAGTCCGTTTCTACCGGTTAAAATTTGATATGTTAGTATATATACGTATACAAACGTATTGGAAGAATAAAATTAAAGTTTAGAGCACTATAGGTAGGGTGCTAAGAGCTGAAATGGGCGGAATTTCCTCTATTTTCTCCTTTTTTTCTCCTTTTTTTGGCTGGTGGGGGTCTCTATTTGTAGACCAAAATAGCCGCGGGTCTACTCACAGCAGCCGCGAGTCTATTTGCGGCTCCTCGAGTGGGCCCCGCTCCCGTGGGTACCGTTGTCTCGAAGTACTTGCACTCCAACCAAAGCGCTTTATGCTTCGAACCTTCATAACTTTCAATACTGGAGTCCGATTGAGGCGTGCTATACCTTTTCAAAAATCCCTTTCCGAGAGCTACACATTGACATGGGATTTGACCTTTTTCAAATCCGAGAAGGTGGGTCCATGACCAGATCTTCGAGTCTTCGCAGTCCGTCCGTTGAGCTGTCTTGTGCTGTTTTCACTCGGGATTGATTTTATGGTTCTGCATGACCTTCATGACAGTGATTTGACTTGATTTGATGTCAAGTTGGTAAAATTACCATTTTGCTTTTCCTGGGGTTGTCTCCAGTATTGCCAGGGTTTTCGACTATTTCTCGGGATTGTCTTCGAGGTTTGATCACAACCGAATCTGTTATTTCTCAGGGTTGTCTCGAAGTTACTTTATATCCCAGGTTTGTCTCTGGGGATGACTTGTTCTCCTAGTGTTGTCGCCGGGGTTGGACTTGGTCTCCCGGTGTTGTCGTCGGGGATGGATTTGGTCTCCCGGTGTTGTCGTAGGGGATGAATTGGTCTCCCGGTGTTGTCGTCGGGGTTGGATTTGGTCTCCCGGTGTTGTCGTCGGGGATGGATTTGGTCTCCCGATGTTGTCGTCGGGGATGGACTTGGTCTGGACTTCCAGGGTTGTCTTTGGAAGGTAAAAGATGATTTTGCCCTTCTGCAGGGTTAGTAATATGAATGCAAATTTTTGAGTGTCTACAGGCTAGTCCTAGCTATACTCTCATTTACTGAGAAGAATAATGGAACAAAAAGAAAAAGGGTGAGCTCAAATAGGCCAGTAAAAAATATTATTACTAAGCTAATGAATAATTGCAACATAAATAATAATCAATTAGGAAAGTAAAATAGATCATGATGTCCATAATCTTCTCTAATTTAAAAGTTCACCGTCAATATTTTATTTATATAATTTATACATATCACCCTTAACTTTAACATTTTATTAATTTAACCATTTATTGATTAGAATAATAATTATAAAGAAAATTGAATGCTTTTATTTCATAAAAGTTAAGGTCTTACACATACAACATGACTCCTATATCCTAATAGAAAATAGTCGCAAAATTGATCATTAGCCTCAAATGATAAATCTAATTACCTCAAATATCTACAACTCAAGTTTATAAGAGATCATATATACTTAATAGTTTTCACTTTATAATATCATCTCATTAATACACATACCTCAAGTTATTCACAAGCTTAACAAATATCAAAGCATAAACCAAACCCTCAATTCTAATATCATAATAAATTGTTGCCAAAAAGAACTCTAACAAATAATTCTCCAAAATCAAATACTTTGTAATACAAATACTCGTATCATAAACGTATTACATATATGATCATTTCTTAATAGTACAAAATATAACTTTATTCTCCTTAATGATCCAATCACAATTCTTAACTAATTAATATAATTAGTCCACACATAATAATAATAACCTTGGCAAATTATCTCACTTTCCTCAAATAAACTACAAATCAAAAATACACCGACAACTGGTCAAAATCAAGACTAACCAAACAGAGAACCACATCGAAGCAAACTCCTACGTCTACCCAGTGGTATACCTAGTGGTTTACCCATAACTCACAAGTCAAGCCTAAAGGCAATCTATAGAATCATAACCTAAGCTCTGACATCATCTCTGTATATAACAACCAGGGTCAAATCCCGAGTCCAGAACAAATCTTAGGAAAATCCCAAGTCTGAATCAAATCAAATCCATCCAAACAAGGCCTTAAACTACTAGCCCAATAGTATCTTCTTGGGTCATCCTACACTACCACAGACTCACCCAAAAGGTCATGACTAAAGGTACTATTGTTAGTAATTTAATTTCTTATACACATACAAAATTTTCCCATTACTTTTGATGTGGGACTGGGGTGTTACAAACTCCCCCACTTAATTTATGACGTCTCCATCAGAACCGATCACACACACAGTCCACAGACCTTTGTCTCTCTAGCCATATGGGATAATACCGGCTGACTTCGTGTCCCTACCTCCGGACCTCCCTCTCTCAATTACGGAATAATAAGATCAGCCTTCCTGTCCCCACCTCCGACAACCCGATCAGATGACCATACCTGAGCTTTTGAGAGTCGGTTTTGATACCATATATAACAACCCGGATCAAATCCCGAGTTTAGAAAAATTCTTGGTTCAAATCCCAAGTTCGAATTGAAATAAATCCATCCAAACAAGGCATTAAACTACTGGCTCAATAGTATCTTTTTGGGTCATCTTACCCCACCATAGGCTTACCCAAAAGGTTATGAATGAAGGTACTATTGTTAGTAATTTAATTCCTTATACACATAATTTTTTCTCATATCTTTCGATGTGGGACTAGGGTATTACATTTCAGGTAAACTTCCAACCAATTTTGGCCACAATCTACCTAATCTAAAAAGAATTCACTTTGGAGATAATAACCTGACAAGGATTTTGCCAGAGTCTGTCTCAAATGGTACTCAACTCGTGAATTTAGACATTAACATAAATAAATTCACAGGTACAATTCCTAAGTCACTTGGAAATATGAAACATCTTGAATTCCTAAGCTTGGGCCCGAACAATTTTATAATTGAAAGTTCAACTTCAAAAACTAAGGGTGTAATAAAACGAGTCGATTCGAGTATTGAGTTGCTCAGATTTGGTTCACAAAATTTATCGACTATAAAATAAGGTTTGATTGAGGCTCGTTTAGCTACCAAGTCGAGTACGATCTCGAATCGAGCACGAGTAGTTTGAACTTTTCGAACTAATATTATCCGAGTATCAATAGAAAATTATAATTTGAGGAGGTTCGAGTAATTTATCAAATTTTAAAATTTGCTCATATTTGAATCATTTATATTTCGAGTCGAGCTCGAATCGAACTTTTAGTCGAGCGAGTACGAATCGAGCCTGAACAGTTTGCTCATTTTATAGCCTTATTCAGAACTAAGCTTCCTCACTAGCTTGACCAATTGCAGAAACTTAAGAATGTTATCGTTAACTAGTAATTCTCTGCATGGATACCTTCCAACTTCCATTGGAAATTTCTCCACTTCTCTTAAACAATTGTGTGCAACGTATTGTGGAATCAAAGGAACCATACTACAAGAAACAGGCCCATCAGCGACCAATAATATCTACAACCGCCGTATTTGGTCGCTAATATCAGACTTAGCGACCGCTATTAGCGACGGTTATCCAAAGTAGTCGCTATTTGATATTAGCGACCACTATGCGGTCGCTAACTGGTCGCCAAGTTGAATTTATAGCCTTAAATTTTTGCACCTGAGTTGGCGGGGGAAATTAATTTAAGTCTGCGACCGCACCCGGTCGCAGTGGTCGCAGTGGTCGCAGAACGGTTTGACTTCCTCAGCAGCTCGACCGTCAAGTCAATTAAAATCAGCGACCGCAAGGCGGTCGCCAATAGCGGTCATTGATCCTTTTAAATACAATCAGCTCCTGGTCGTCTGTAGAAGGCGCGAACAAAAAGAAAAAGGGAGAAGAGAGAAAAGGAGAAGAAGGAGACGCTGAGATGCCGCCCGCCTACGCTGCGTCCGTCGCCGCCGGCAACCCCACCTAAGTATTCAATCTCTCTCTTTCATCTATATATATTTTCAATTTGGATTTGATTTGAAATTATATATATTGCATATTATGTGTTTATATGTGTTTGATTTGGCTATTTAGTTTGAATTTGGGTTAAATTTATATATATATATATATATATATGTGATATTTAGTTTCAATTTGGCTTTAATTTATGCAATTTCAGTGCATGCATGTTCATAATATAATATTGAGGCTTATGTTAGCGTATTATTATATAATATTAATTACTAAAATACATAAATTAAATATTAATCTACATTAAATTAAATATAATAACATATAAATAAAATAAAATAACAGAAAATAATACAAACTAAAGTAAAGAAAATAAAAAAATAAATTTCTTTGGTTTACTTAATTTTCTCCTACTAAAATCAACTAAGTAGCATTTACTTAGTTTTCACTACTAAATTTTTAACTAAGTAGTATTTACTTAGTTAATATTACTTAGTTTTCCAATACTAATTAAAATAAATTAAGTAGTATTAATTTACTTAGTTAATATTACTTATTAGTTTTTCAATACTAATTAAAATAAATTAAGTAGTATTAATTTACTTAGTTAATATTACTTAGTTTCCCAATAATAATTAAAATAAATTAAGTAGTATTAATTTACTTAG
Organism: Panax stipuleanatus; assembly: GCA_020205555.1. Classification (NCBI taxonomy): domain Eukaryota; kingdom Viridiplantae; phylum Streptophyta; class Magnoliopsida; order Apiales; family Araliaceae; genus Panax; species Panax stipuleanatus. The sequence goes on along the minus strand of CM035124.1, from coordinate 121,527,230 downwards.
TTAATATTACTTATTAGTTTTTCAATACTAATTAAAATAAATTAAGTACTATTAATATTACTTAGTTTCCCAATACTAATTAAAATAAATTAAGTAGCATTAATTTACTTAGTTGATATTACTTAGTTTCCCAATACTAATTAAAATAAATTAAGTAATATTAATTTACTTAGTTAATATAGCATATGTCATTACATAACATAAATAGAGCAATTAATGATACTATCACATAATTTGGGTCACATAAAGCTCACATACACATAGTATGCATGCGTGTGTATGTGAGCATTATGTGACTCAAAATTATATAATAGTAGCATTATTTTATAATATATCACAAAATAAATAAATAAAATATTATGATTTAATTAAAAAAAAAGAATAACAATGATTTAATTAAAATAAATAAAAGAGAGAACATACTCTATCAATAACTCAACTGCAGCATCCTTAAGATCGACTTATTTAGAATGTATTGTAATCAAATATCAGCATTTTCTTGAAAAATACTTTCTCTCACAATCTCTATCATGAAAGTATAATATGAATCTGAGATCAATTAACGTAATTAGTCTTGAATCTGACTCCACAAAGCAGTATCTCCGAAATATATACAACAAATTAGAGAAAGATGAAAGTGTGCACTTGCTAAAATATAACTTGTCACAATTAGATGGAAAATTCAAGTTATATATAATGTAAAACAAATACGTACCTTCATCATCGCCCATGAGTAATGATTACTAGGATAAGAGTCAAGAACTTCCTTGTATGCAGGATTCGATATAGCAGTTGCAGCTAATACTCCAACAGGTTCCTCGACAGCCAAAAAAATATGGGTCGTGTAGTTCTTGTTTGTATCCCATACTCGAATAATAAGTTAATTGAATTACTGCAGACATTCCTCACTGTTCCATCATAACAGATGACAACATCCCTAAGGAGTGCCATTAAGTTGTTGAACAGAACGCCAAAACCTATTTTTCTATGAGCACTACCCATTTGAGGAATTCGGAGTGGTGAGAAGCTGTCTATATCATGGACTGGACCTATATCAGGCGATGATTCATATCTATGAAATAAATATGAATCAAACTTCTGTTGTGTTAAAGCTTTAGTAAATGGATCTGCAATGTTGTCTTGAGAGTCCACACGCTCCAAGGTGACGTCTCCTCTTTCAATGATCCCCTGATCAAGTGAAATCGCCGCAATACGTGTTTGAATTTCTGATGAGACCTGGATTCCTTAGCCTGTGCAACTGCTCCGGTGTTGTCATAGTATACGGGGACTGATTCTCCAATGCTAGGAACCACACCAAGTTCTGTTATGAACTTTTTTATCCAAATAACTTCCTTTACAGCTTCACTTGCAGCTATATACTTTGCCTCTGTCACTAAATCAGCAGCAGTTTGCTTCTTGGAACTCTTCCAACTCACTGCGCCTCCATTTAAATTAAAAACATACCCCAAAACAGATTTACTCTCATCTTGGTCCGTTTGAAAACATCTGTAAAGCCCTTGAGTTTTAATTCAGACCCACCGAAGACAAGAAATATATCCTTAGTCCTTTGTAAGTAGTTTAGAATATTCTTCACTGCCTTCCAGTGCTCTTCTCCTGGATTCGACTGATATCTTCTCGTTACACTAAGTGCATGAGCGACATCCGGTCTAGTGCATATCATACCATACATAATAGATCCTATTGCAGAAGTATAAGAAATCTTACTCATACGGTTTCTCTCCTCAGGTGTCTTTGGGGCCTGTTTCTTGGAGAGATTTATTCCATGGCTCATTGGCATGAGACCTCTTTTAATCTTCCATGCTAAACCTCTTTAGCATTGTATCAATGTACTTTCTTTGGGATAAGTTAAGCATCCTTTTAAATTTATCTCTATAGATCTTTATTCCCAAAATATAGGATGTTTCTCCCAAGTCCTTCATAGAGAAGTGTTTAGATAACCAGATTTTAATCGATTGAAGAATAGGAATGTCATTCCATATCAGTAATATATCATCAACATATAATACAAGGAATTAAACTGCACTCCCACTAACCTTCTTGTACACACATGGTTCATCCTCATTTTTGATAAAATCAAACTCTTTGATTGTCTCATCAAAACGAATGTTCCATCTACGAGAAGCTTGTTTCAATCCATAAATGGATCGTTACAGCTTACAGACTTGATTTATTCCAATTTTTGAAACAAATCCTTTTTGCTGTGTCAGATACACATCCTCCTCAAGTTTTCCATTGAGGAAGGCCGTTTTCACGTCCATCTGCCAGATCTCATAGTCGTTATAAGCTGCAATCGCAAGCAAAATCCGAATGGACTTGAGCATATCTACTGGTGAGAAGATTTCATCATAGTCAACTCCTTATCTTTGTTTGAAACCTTTTGTAACCAGTCGGGCTTTATAGGTCTCTACAATGCCGTCCGCTCCAGTCTTTCTTTTAAAGACCCATTTACACCCAATGGGCTTAATGCCTTCAGGTGGTGAAACCAAAGTCCATAGTTGGTTTTCATCCATGGAGTCCATTTTGGATTTCATGGCTTCAAGCCATTTCCCTGAGTCTTTATTACTCATAGCCTGTTCGTAATTCAATGGATCATCATCATTCATGACTTGTACCTCATCGTCATCCTCTATGACGAATCCATACCTATAAGGTATCTTCGGTACTCTTCCAGATTTACGAATAGGGTGTGGTACAGTAGGTTCTTCCACTTGTCAGGTACCTGACTTTGATCTGTAGTAATTTGTGGTTCTTGAACTTCTTCAAGATATATCTTACTCCTACTGACCCCTCCATGGATAAACTTATTTTCCAAGAAGGCAGCATGTTTTGCAACAAACACCTTTTGATCAGGTGGATGATAGAAATAATACCCTACGGTTTTTTAGGGTATCTCACAAATCTACACTTATCGGATTTAGTCTGTAGCTTATCATTTTCAAACTTTTTGACATAAGCTGGAAAGCCCCAAGTCTTAACATGCTTAAGATTTGGTTTCCTCCCTTTCCACATCTCATATGGAGTCTTTGGAGCAGATTTGGTAGGTACCTTGTTAAGCAGGTATTCAGCCGTTTCTTGGGTATAACCCCAGAATGAAATTAGAATATCGGTAAAACTCATCATGGATCGAACCATGTCCAACAATGTTTGTTTCTCCTTTCAGATACTCCATTTAACTATGGTGTATCTGGTGGAGTCCATTGTGAGATTATACCATTTTCATTGAGATAATTGAGAAACTCAACGCTTAAGTATTCTCCACCTCGATCTGATCGAAGAATCTTAATACTCTTGCTCGTTTGTTTCTCTACTTCACTTCTGAACTCTTTGAACTTTTTAAATGATTCTGATTTGTATTTCATTAAATACACATATCCAAATCTTGAGTGATCATCAGTGAAAGTAATAAAATAAGAATATCCACCCAGTGCATTTGTTGTCATAGGTCCACAAACGTCTGTGTGAACCAACTCTAACAACTCTGTAACTCTTTCTCCTTTTCCACTAAAGGGAGATTTAGTCATTTTACCCATGAGACAAGATTCACAAGTTCGATATGATTCAAAATCAGATAGCTCTAAGAGCCCATCCTTATGCAACTTGGATAATCTTCTTTCATTGATATGACCGAGTCTACAGTGCTACATATAGGTATAATTAACATAATCTCTTTTCTTTTTCTTAGTTTATTTTATTTGAAGTATATTTTCGTGCAAGTCAAGTATATAAAGTCCATTTTGCAGATTACCAACACCATATAAAGCATTGTCTTTATAAATAGAACAACTGTTGTTCTTTATTATAATGTCAAATCCTTCCATATCTAATACAGAAATAAATATAATGTTTCTAATGATATTCGGAACAAAATAACAATTATTTAAATAAATGAACTTGCCCAAAGGCATTGCTAAACAATAAGTACCTACAGCTAATGCAGCAACCTTTGCTCTATTTCCCACTCGTAGAATGACCTCATCATTGCTCAGCTTTCTACTTCTGACCAGTCCTTGGACAGTATTACATATGTGAAAACCACAGCCGGTATCCAATACCCAAGTAGAATTATGACTTTCAAAAAAATTAATTTCAATTATGAACAAACCTTGATTGGAAGTCGAAGCTTCTCCAAGCTTATTCTCTGCTAGAAACTTCTTGCAGTTCCTCTTCTAGTGTCCCGAATCGTTGCAATGGAAGCACATTCATTTGCCAGCTGGATCAGGTTTCTTTTGTTCCTTTAAGTTCACCTTTCCCTTAGCCTTCTTAGATTTCTTCTTTTTAGAAGACACCATGGGCCTCTTCCTTTTATTGGAAGAATCCACCATCAAAACATGGTTCTTCTTGGATGGGAAGTGACCTTCTGCAGTTTTCAACAAGTTAAGTAATTCAGGCAAGCTGCCATCTAACTTATTCATGTGAAAATTTACAATGAACTGCGAGAAGGTCTCAGGGAGTGACTGGAAGACTAAGTCTTGACTCAACTCCTCATCCATGACGAAACCAAGATGTCCAAGGCGTTCAATCAGATTGATCACCCTAAGGACATGAGTCTCGACGGCGGTGCCCTCGGTCATCCGAGATCGAAAGAGCTCCTTAGATATCTCATATCTAGCAGTCCTACTTTGTTCACCATACAACTCCTTGAGGTGAAGCAACATAGTAGAAGCAGCCATGTTTTCGTGCTGACGCTGAAGCTCGTTATTCATGCATGCGAGCATGATGTATTGAGTCACAGATGCATTATCTTGCCACTTTGTTATTATGGCAATCTCTTCCTCAGAGGCTGTTTCTGAAACAGTTTCAGGGACAGGTGAATTTAGGACATAAGAAATCTTTTCAACAGTGAGAACTATTCTCAGATTTCTTAACCAGTCCGTGTAATTCGGCCCAGTATATTTATTAGCATCAAGTATGCTACGCTGTGAAATAAGTGATTTTGACATTTTTAAAATTCTGCATGTGAAAAGACAATATTTTAGCAAACATTCATTTAATTAATTTTACATACCAAAATAAATTTAGGTCTTTATTTTAAATTGGTATCTCCCACTATTTTCATCAAACTTTATTACCCTCACTTATATAGTTCGACAACATCTAATTAAAGATTTGCTAGTGAGAATAAGGATCCCATTTCAAATGTATATAGCCTTGTGGATAACATAACAAACGATATATAAATAAATAGGTGTCGACGTCGTGAAAAAAATCCGCGGGTCGGGTCACAACCCGGATCTTTCATCTCTTCCTAAGTTATCTCTACCCTCACTCTTTTTATTGCGAAAAAGGTTTTGAAGAGTTTTTTAGGAAAAGGCCAACATGTATCATGTCGATGATTTGAACGTTTTACAGAGTCGCCAATTGGTAGATTTGAAATGGTTGTACCAACTCAACCGAGTTTCGTTTGAAAGAGGCCCAATTGCTGGACACTGTCGAAACTTGATCTTTGAAAATAAAGTTTTGAGCTCGGGGGCTTGGTTAAGTGTGGGGAAGGTGTTAGGCACCCCACAACTCCCGTGTAAACACAGTACCGCATCTTTTCAATATTTCTCTTAAAAATTGTAATGCGCGTGTGAATGCTGTATGAAAATTGGGCCTGTGTTTAAGTGATTAAAAGTAGTGCTTTGCTTCGTTGAACCTATATACGAAGGGTTTGCTTTGATTTGCAAAAAGTCTTTGATTTGATTTGCAAAAGTGTTTAATTTGATTTGCAAAAGCTTTTTTTCTTTTGATTGAATTGAAAATGATATTTTGAAAGCTGGTTATCAAACCCTTACGCTAACATAGGAATTGAAGCCTGTTGATACTTCCAATTTTTATCTTTATAGCCTTAAGGCTGCATATGAATGGTGATTGTCGGACTGCGAAGCATCCTCGACCACAAAAATAAATATACAAGTGTCGGTCTCCTTATGGGTATGATAGCCATCGGAGGGACTCTGACACGACAAACCATATTTTCACTATGTTGAGACCTTAAATTCGGATAACCGTTTTAAGGTCTTTTACATGTACATTTTACAGAAAAATTGACAGGGTACATTAGTAAATCGAAGTTTGTCCATCGTGGGAATCAGATTCTGATCAGTTTGATCATGAATCCCACGATTCCTAGGCTCACATGAGAGTAGCCAATAAACCTGCACAAATCAAATTTGTACAGAAATAGAAATATATCCCAAATGTCGCCAGAATCGAGGATTCATTCAGTAAATCCTGGTTCGTATCTGGCCAAAGCGTCTCGTTCTCACTAGATAGCGATCTAAGGGACGCGAGGTTGCTTTTGACTGAAAAATGCCGATTCATATAGAATGAATATTTAAAGCATCAGTTTAATAAAAAGCAATTAATAGCAATATATATACAGTTATATATATAAAAGCTGTAAAGAGCGATGGGTTTTCACTGATAGTAGTGTGCATACAAGCCAATCATGTATGATGATAAAACACATACTTTGTAAACAATCTTATTTATTTATTAATAAAATATTCATTTAAGGCATATAATTATCTACATGGTGCTGTTTTTATAATATGTAAATAACCCATAGTTTTAAGCAATGTTTTTAGAATTATGATGAGATCATGATAATGAGATCTAAATTCTTAGAAAGCTTAAAAACTAAAATAGTTCCCAATTGTGGGATTACTAAAATGGGGATTAGTAAATTCGGATAGATTGGTACATATGTTGCTTGCTCATTGGATAAGGATGACTGATCTCATGGTCATTTGTGTGGAGACACTAAAGCAAGTATGTAGGTGCTTATTGGAGAATAAGTTCACTGAACGTGACTCGTTATGGAATACCTAATGGAGTTTTACTTGCCTGTCAATAGGAATTCCTAATGTGATAGTAGTACAAGTGATCCTTGGACTTGAGATCATCATAGTATTTTGTATGTAACAAATTATACTTTGACTAATTCCTTAAGGCCTTTTTAAGGCATATATAGGGTATGCTTGGGTATAATGAGTTACATATGGAGATAATGAATGATCAATAAAGAATCTACCACCTCTAGTAAAAGAGGAGATATGTCCTATGTGATTCGTTAAATGACAACCCAGGAATCCTTGACCAAGGTAGAATGAAATTAGAAAGAGGTTTCTAATTTGCATTATTTGGAGTTGTGCATTTTCTAATCGAAATACATATGATTAAATAAATTAAGACTTGACAGTAAATCTATATCTTATATTTAATTAGAAAATTGTATGGTGGAAGGATTGAACTGTACAGTAACTATTAACTCACAGGTTCTTATATGATTAATGTTGAAATCTATATTATCTGGAAAGTCGTTGATCGCTAGGGAGGCTTATCCCTATTATAGAATAAATGTTATTTATTTAAATAGATTATTAGTTTAATTTATTTATTTAAATAAGATTAGAATTGTTCTAATTGATTTATTCATAACCGGTTTAATATGGAGAACCTAAAGGGTCACACCATAAAAGGAAGAAGAATTATTTAAGAAGAAAATGGCATGATAGTAATAATGCATTAAGTATAATTAATTTAATCTATGGTGATAGAATAAATTAAATAGCTTAATGTTTATTATTTAATATTTTAGAAATATTAAATATAAATTAATAAGAGGAGTCTTATTAATATTATTATTATTATTATTATTTTAATTCTAAAGGAGTTTAGGAATTAATATAATATCAGTACTCTCTCTCAATCCTAATAAAGATTAGGATATAAATTAATTAAAAGTATTTAATTAATTAAATAAAACCCTATTCTAATTAGATTAGGAGGGTTAACCTAATATCTATATAAGAGAGTCTTCTATCAGAAATAAGGTAGGTGAGTTTTTTCAAGAGTTGGGAGTACACATATTCTATAGAGATAGAAACAAGGGTTAAGCCAATAACCCATCTTCTTAAGTTCTCCATCTTCCATGGTGGATCACCGTTAGAGGCCAAACAATTGGGTGGCTGACATTGATCAAGGAAAGGAGCCACTACAGAGGAATTAAAGGAGTAGAACTTGTACCTGAGGAAGCTTGGATCTTCAAAGGTATAATTCCATGTTCTCTCTTTTCTGTTATTGATAACTAGCACAAAGCATGATCATAGTTATGGGTTTGTATAAATTTTTGAAAACCTAATTTTTGCGCTTCTGCCCTATTTATGTGATTTGATTGCATGATTGCGTTACGTACAAACCCAACAGTGGTATCAAAGCCTAACTTTGTGCTAATTATCAATTTTATAATTCCATGTATGAATTGATGTGAGAATTGGATCGTTTTTCTGGACAAAAATCGTTTTCTGCAAATTTTTTGCGATGAACGGCGCAGCTGCCCAGTTCATTACTGGCGCAGCTGCGCTGGTCTGCAAAAACTGCTGCTTCAGGCTACCTGCGCAGCTGCCCAGTTCATTACTGGCGCAGCTGCGTCGGTACCTGGACAGACTCTGAAAATTGATTTTAATTAATTAAGTAAACTGTTTATTTAATTGATAAAGTTTTAAAATAAAGAAGTTTATTTTATCTGAAATATGATTTCAGAATGCTAAAATTAAACGAGTTTAATTTGGATTTATTTTTGATTAAAATAAAAGAGTTTATTTTGTTTCAAAAATAAAATTTAGCAAAACTTTTGTCCATTAAATAACATCGATCCATATATGGAATAGCATTGTTATTCATGAGATGAATGGATATTTATTGATGCATATGTTGATGTGTATGATAATAAATGGGGTTGATTATGGACTATGACCAATGTGATTGTTTTTTATTTTGGATGAATGCTTGAATGTATGGATTTTATAAAATGGGGTCTGCGTACCTCGTCTTCTCTGGTTTTATTCTCGGTGTAAAATCCTATCTCCCTCTTATGTACTTTCCCTTGACTGCTGATCAAGGTTTCTATTTAATTAAAAATAGTTTATGTAATAGAGATAGTTAGAATTATCTTGAAGAAACTGGAGACCAAGGAGCAAGGAACGCGTGAAGACCCATTTGTATGGAGCCAGGGTTTAAATATAATAGTTATATTTAAATTTAAATTCTTGCACTCCTAGGTTTGACCTTTTGGTTCACTTGGTGGCTCTAGTGAACCAATCTAGAATAAAAGTCCATAATCAATCCGGGTAGAATATAGTATTCTATATTGCATGCTAAATATTATATATATTATATTTTATGCAAACATGCTTTGCATGTTTAATAAAATGACGCGTATTATATATATATATATATATATATATATATATATATATATATATATATGTGCATGCGCGCTTAACAAGATGAGACAAATAATAACAAACCCCTCAAAGAAATAATATTAAGTCTGAAGCGTTCAAATGATATTTGGAATATAGAACGTCGCCTTCTAGCATGAATATGAGTTTGTTGTGCTATCCACAAGGCGAGTATTGAATATTTAAGATGTTAATTAATCACATTTGATGCTTATCAAGAAAATTGAACGATCTAGTCTTGTTGTGCTATCCACAAGGACGAAAATTTTTCTTTTTGAATTTATGGAAGTGCTAGGCTGGACTTAACTTAAATCATTTTAGTTCGGATGTGCACACACATGACCATTATGATTTAAGAGGCAAAATAAAAGGAGTTATATGGTGATGTAATTGACAAGAGTTGTCTACCTATTTATTTGTATATCGCTTGTTGTGCTATCCACAAGGTTATATACATTTGAAATGGGATCCTTAATCTCACTAGCAAATCTTTAATTAGATGTTGTCGAACTATATAAGTGAGGGTAATATAGTTTGATGAAAATAGTGGGATATACCAATTTAAAATAAAGACCTAAATTTATTTTGGTATGCAAAGTTAATAAAATGAATGTTTGCTAAAATATTGTCTTTTCACATGCAGAATTTTAAAAATATTAAAATCACTAATCTCACTACGAAGCATACTTGATGCAAATAAGCTTATCGGCCCGAATTATGAGGACTGGCTAAGAAATCTGAGAATTGTTCTCACTGCTGAAAAGATTTCTTATGTCCTAAATTTCACTATCCCTGAATCTATTTCAGAAACAGCCTCTGAGGAAGAGATTGCCACTTTCAATAAGTGGCAAGATGATGCATCTGTGGCTCAATGCATCATGCTCGCATCCATGAATAACGAGCTTCAGCGTCAGCACGAAAAAATGGATGCTCCTGCTATGCTGCTTCACCACAAGGAGTTGTATGGTGAACAGAGTAGGACTGCTAGATATGAGATATCTAAGGAGCTCTTCTGATCTCGGATGACCGAGGGCACTGCCGTCGAGACTCATGTTCTGAAAGTAATCAATTTGATTGAACGCCTTGGACAGCTTGGGTTCGTCATGGATGGGGCGTTGAGTCAAGACTTGGTCTTGCAGTCACTCCCTGAGACCTTCTCGCAGTTTGTGGTTAATTTTCACATGAATAAGCTAGATGTCAGCTTGCCTGAGCTGCTTAACATGCTGAAAACTGCAGAAGGTCACTTCTCATCCAAGAAGAACCATGTCTTGATGGTGGATTCTTCCAATAAAAGGAAGAGGCCCAAGGTGTCTTCTGAAAAGAAGAAATCTAAGAAGGCTAAGGGAAAAGGGAAAGAAAAGGAGCAAAAGAAACCTGAACCAGCTAAAGGAATGTGCTTTCATTGCAATGAGCCGGGACATTGGAAGAGGAACTGCAAGAAGTTTCTAGCAGAGAAGAAGCTTGGAGAAGCTTCGACTTCCAATCAAGGTTTGTTTATGATTGAAATTAATTTTTCTGAAAGTCATAATTCTACTTGGGTATTGGATACCGGCTGTGGTTCTCACATATGTAATACTGTGCAGGGACTGGTCAGAAGTAGAAAGCTGAACAAAGATGAGGTGATCCTACGAGTGAGAAATGGAGCAAAAGTTACTACATTAGCTGTAGGAACTTATTGTTTAGCAATGCCTTCGGGCAAATCCATTTATCTTAATAACTGTTATTATGTTCCGAATATTATTAAAAATATTATTTCAATTTCTGTATTGGATATGGAAGGTTTGGACGTTATTATAAAGAACAATGGTTGTTCTATTTATAAAGACGATGTTTTATATGGTATTGGAAATTTGCGAAATGGACTTTATACACTTGACTTACAAGAAAATATATTTCAAATTGAACAAATTAAGAAAAAGAAAAGAGATGATATTAATTATACCTATATGTGGCACTGTAGACTCGGTCATATCAATGAAATAAGATTATTAAAGTTGCATAAAGATGGGCTGCTCGAGCTATCTGATTATAAATCATATCCAACTTGTGAATCTTGTCTCATGGGTAAAATGACTAAATCTCCTTTTAGTGAAAAAGGAGAGAGAGTTACAGAATTGTTGGCATTGATTCATACAGACGTTTGTGGACCTCTGACAACAAGTGCACGGGGTGGGTATTCTTATTTTATTACTTTCACTGATGATCACTCAAGATTTGGATATGTGTATTTAATGAAATACAAATAAGAATCATTTGAAAAGTTCAAAGAGTTCAGAAGTGAAGTAGAGAAACAAACGGGCAAGAGTATTAAGATACTTTGATCATATCGAGGTGGAGAATACTTAAGCAGTGAGTTTCTCAATTGTGTCAGAGAAAATGGTATAATCTCACAATGGACTCCTCCAGGTACACCACAGTTAAATGGAGTATCTGAAAGGAGAAATCGAACACTGTTGGACATGGTTCGATCCATGATGAGTTTTACCGACCTTCCAATTTCCTTCTGGGGATATGCCCTAGAAACGTCTGAATACCTACTTAACAAGGTACCTACCAAATCCGCCCTAAAGACTCCATATGAGATGTGGAAAGGGAGGAAACCAAATCTTAAGCATGTTAAGACTCGGGGTTGTCCAACTTATGTCAAAAAGTTTGAAACTGATAAGCTACAGACTAAATCCGATAAGTGTAGATTTGTGGGATACCCTAAAGAAACAGTAGGGTATTATTTCTATCATCCAACTGATCAAAAGGTGTTTGTTACGAAACATGATACCTTCTTGGAGAAAGAGTTTATCCATGAAGGGGTCAGTGGGAGTAAGATATATCTTGAAGAAGTTCAAGAACCACAAGTTACCACGGACCAAAGTCAAGTACCTAACCAAGTAGAAGAACCTACTGTACCACACCCTGTTCGTAAATCTGGAAGAGTGCCGCAGATACCTGAGAGGTATGGATTCGTTATAGAGGATGACGATGAGGTACACATCATGAATGATGATTCATTGAATTACGAACAGGCTATGAGTAATAAAGACTCAGGGAAATGGCTTGAAGCCATGAAATCCGAAATGGACTCCATGTATGAAAACAAAGTATGGACTTTGGTTTCACCACCTGAAGGTATTAAACCTATTGGGTGTAAATGGGTTTTTAAGAAAAAGACTGGAGCAGAAGGAAAGGTAGAGACCTATAAGGCCTGAATGGTTGCAAAAGGTTTCAAACAAAGACAAGGAGTTGACTATGATGAAACCTTCTCACCAGTAGCCATGCTCAAGTCCATTCGGATTTTACTTGCGATTGCAGCTTACAACGACTATGAGATCTGGCAGATGGACGTGAAAATGGCCTTCCTCAATGGGAAACTTGAGGAGGATGTGTATATGACACAGCCAGAGGGATTTATCTCAAAAGTTGGAACAAATCAAGTCTGTAAGCTACAATGATCCATTTATGAGTTGAAGCAAGCTTCTCGTAGATGGAACATTCGTTTTGATGAGACAATCAAAGAGTTTGATTTTATCAAAAACGAGGATGAACCTTGTGTATACAAGAAGGTTAGTGGGAGCGCAGTATCATTCCTTGTATTATATGTTGATGATATATTACTGATAGGGAATGACATTCCTATGTTACAATCCATTAAAATCTGGTTATCTAAAAACTTCTCCATGAAGGACTTGGGTGAAGCATCCTATATTTTGGGTATAAAGATCTATAAAGATAGATCTAAAAGGATGCTAAAGAGGTTTAGTATGGAAGATTCCAAAAGAGGTCTCATGCCGATGAGCCATGGAATAAATCTCTCCAAGAAACAGGCCCCAAAGACACCTGAGGAGAGAGACCGTATGAGTAAGATCCCTTATGCTTCTGTAATAGGATCTATCATGTACGGTATGATATGTACTAGATCGGATGTTGCTCACGCACTTAATGTAACAAGCAGATACCAGTCGAATCTAGGAGAAGAGCACTGGAAGGCAGTGAAAAATATCCTAAAGTACTTGAGAAGGACTAAAGATATTTTTCTTGTCTATGGTGGGTCTGAATTAAAACTCGAGGGATTCACGGACTCAAGTTTTCAAACAGACCAAGATGACAGTAAATCTGTTTCAGGGTATGTGTTTACCTTGAATGGAGGTGCAGTGAGTTGGAAGAGTTCCAAGCAGCAAACAGTTGCTGATTCAGTGACAGAGGCAGAGTATATAGCAGCAAGTGAAGCTGCAAAGGAAGCTGTTTGGATGAAGAAGTTCATAACTGAACTTGGTGTGGTTCCTAGCATCGGAGAAGCAGTTCCCGTATATTGTGACAACACCGGAGCGGTTGCACAGGCTAAGGAACCCAGGTCTCATCAGAAATCTAAACACGTGTTGCGACGATTTCACTTGATCAGGGAGATCATTGAAAGAGGAGACGTCACCTTGGAGCATGTGGACTCTCAAGACAACATTGCAGATCCATTTACTAAAGCTCTAACACAACAACAGTTTGATCGTCACTTAGAGAAGATGGGTATGAGATACCATGGCGATTGGCTTTAGTGCAAGTGGGAGATTGATAGTAGTGTGCATACAAGCCAATCATGTATGATGATAAAACACATACTTTGTAAACAATCTTATTTATTTATTAATAAAATATTCATTTAAGGCATATAATTATCTACATGGTGCTGTTTTTATAATATGTAAATAACCCATAGTTTTAAGCAATGTTTTTAGAATTATGATGAGATCATGATAATGAGATCTAAATTCTTAGAAAGCTTAAAAACTAAAATAGTTCCCAATTGTGGGATTACTAAAATGGGGATTAGTAAATCCGGATAGATTGGTACATATGTTGCTTGCTCATTGGATAAGGATGACTGATCTCATGGTCATTTGTGTGGAGACACTAAAGCAAGTATGTAGGTACTTATTGGAGAATAAGTTCACTGAACGTGACTCGTTATGGAATACCTAATAGAGTTTTACTCGCCTGTCAATAGGAATTCCTAATGTGATAGTAGTACAAGTGATCCTTGGACTTGAGATCATCATAGTATTTTGTATGTAACAAATTATACTTTGACTAATTCCTTAAGGCCTTTTTAAGGCATATATAGGGTATGCTTGGGTATAATGAGTTACATATGGAGATAATGAATGATCAATAAAGAATCTACCACCTCTAGTAAAAGAGGAGATATGTCCTATGTGATTCGTTAAATGACAACCCAGGAATCCTTGGCCAAGGTAGAATGAAATTAGAAAGAGGTTTCTAATTTGCATTATTTGGAGTTGTGCATTTTCTAATCGAAATACATATGATTAAATAAATTAAGACTTGACAGTAAATTCATGTCTTATATTTAATTGGGACATTGTATGGTGGAAGGATTGAATTGTACGGTAACTATTAACTCACAGGTTCTTTTATGATTAATGTTGAAATCTATATTATCTGGAAAGTCGTTGATCGCTAGGGAGGCTTATCCCTATTATAGAATAAATGTTATTTATTTAAATAGATTATTAGTTTAATTTATTTATTTAAATAAGATTAGAATTGTTCTAATTGATTTATTCATAACCGGTTTAATATGGAGAACCTAAAGGGTCACACCATAAAAGGAAGAAGAATTATTTAAGAAGAAAATGGCATGATAGTAATAATGCATTAAGTATAATTAATTTAATCTATGGTGATAGAATAAATTAAATAGCTTAATATTTATTATTTAATATTTTAGAAATATTAAATATAAATTAATAAGAGGAGTCTTATTAATAATATTATTATTATTATTATTTTAATTCTAAAGGAGTTTAGGAATTAATATAATATCAGTACTCTGTCTCAATCCTAATAAAGATTAGGATATAAATTAATTAAAAGTATTTAATTAATTAAATAAAATCCTATTCTAATTGGATTAGGAGGGTTAACCTAATATCTATATAAGAGAGTCTTATATCAGAAATAAGGTACGTGAATTTTTTCAAGAGTTGGGAGTACACATATTCTATAGAGATAGAAACAAGGGTTAAGCCAATAACCCATCTTCTTGACTTCTTCATCTTCCTTGGTGGATCACCGTTAGAGGCCAAACAATTGGGTGGCTGACATTGATCAAGGGAAGGAGCCACTACAGAGGAATCAAAGGAATCAAAGGAGTAGAACTTGTACCTGAGGAAGCTTGGATCTTCAAAAGTATAATTCCATGTTCTCTCTTTTCTGTTATTGATAACTAGCACAAAGCATGATCATGATTATGGGTTTGTATAAATTTTTGAAAACCTAGTTTTTGCGCTTCTGCCCTATTTATGTGATTTGATTGCATGATTGCGTTACGTACAAACCCAACATTCACGCCGGTGCCCGGACTGAAATTGAAATATATATATATATATATATATATATATATATTGATAGAAAAGTAGTCAACCAAGACCGGGAAGAGAACCCAGTAGTGGTCAAGGCTGCTTATATATGCATAGTTATATATAAAAGCAGTAAAAAGGCCACAGAATTATCCAGGCCGAACAGAAATGTAAATGTACAGAAATGTAGTCAACCAAGACTAGGAAGAGAACCCAGTGGTGGTGAAGGCTGCTTATATATGCATAGTTATATATAAAAGCAGTAAAAAGGCCATAGAATAATCTAGGCCGAACAAAAATGTAAATATATAGAAATGTAGTCAACCAAGACTGGGAAGAGAACCCAATGGTGGTGAAGGCTGCTTACATATGCATAGTTATATATAAAAGTAGTAAAAAGGCCACAGAATAATCCAGGCCAAACAGAAATGTAAATGAAAGTAACCCAGTAATGGTGAAGAGTGCAAAAGCAGTAATAAGGCCACAGAATAATCCAGGCCGGACTGAAATATATATATATATATATATATATATATATATATATATTGACAGAAATATAGTCAACAAAGACTGGGAAGAGAACTAGTGGTGGTGAAGGCTGCTTATATATGCATAAATATATATAAAAGCAGTAAACTACCTCGAATTTGACATCCGGGCTTGACAGAATTGAAAATTAGTATATATACAGTTGAATAAACACAAAAAAAGCCAAACCCGGACTGGAAAGATAACCCAGTCTGGCGAAGTTGCTTAAAACGAAGGTGCTAGTGCATTGAAGCTGTTAAAGCTGACGGATCGTCAATCGAAGTTGTAAAAATGCCAGAAATCGCAGTTATGTACAAAAATATACTAAATTTTGACGAAAACGGCCACGAAACTAAGTTCCGGGCATATTTAGAACACGAAACTTTATACGCAAGTGCAAAACAGTACAAAGAAGTGGTATTAACTTGCTG
Organism: Panax stipuleanatus; assembly: GCA_020205555.1. Classification (NCBI taxonomy): domain Eukaryota; kingdom Viridiplantae; phylum Streptophyta; class Magnoliopsida; order Apiales; family Araliaceae; genus Panax; species Panax stipuleanatus. Next base: position 121,510,658 of record CM035124.1, on the reverse strand, counting down.
ATCGTAAAAATACTCACAATGGACTGCTACACGGGCTTTTTGCCAAATCGTAGGCTTTAAACGTCCGAATCTAATGGTTAGTTTTTGATATGTGGTAGTATGTGGGTATATCTATGTGTTAGAGTAAAAAAATTTAGGTTTTGAATACAAAGGTTTGGTCGAGAAATGAAACGGGCAGGGCTTCAGAACGATTTCTAACTTGAAAATGAGCTGGGGGTGCACTTCTATATATAGACCAGATGGAAGCGGATCTACCCGTGGCAGTATCGGGTCTACTCATGGCTCCATGCGGTGGGCCTCAAGTGGCAGGCCCTATTGCCTCGAAGTGCGTGCACGCTGAGCTATGCGATATGAGGTTCGAAACTTCATAACTTCTAATCGGAGCGTCCGTTTGAGGCGTGCTATATCTTTTTGAAAAGCCCTCGACGAGAGTGTTTCAATGACATAGGATTTAACCCTTTTTAAGTTCAAAAAGATAGGTTTATAACCGGGTCTTCATTTCCTCATAATTTATTCGTCAAGCTGTCTTGCGTTGTTTTAACTCGGGATCACTGTTATGGTTCTTTCTGACCTTGGTGGCATCAATTCGGCTTGAGTTTAACTAAATTAGCTTTAATTTGGTAAAATAACCATTTGGTCCTCTCGGGGTTGCCTTCAGTGTCGGCATGGCCTTTGGTCGACTTTCGGGAGTTATTTCCAAGACTTGGATCCTATTCTAGTCTGTTTGTCCTCAGTGTTGCATCTGAAGCTGACGTGGTCATTCCAAATTTTCTTCTGGAGTTGTTGTGATGCTTTAAGTTTGTTCATAAGGATGACTTGACTTCCCGGGTTGAGATCGGGAATGACCTACCCTTCCCGAGTTGAGACCGAGGCTTATTTGAAGCCCCAAAATTAAGATCAAGGTTGATTTGATGGCTCGATATTGAGATTGGGGTTTATCTAATGGCTTAATTAGAAATCAGAGTTGATTTGATGGCCCGATATTAAGATCGGGGTTGATCTGACAGTCCAATTGGAGATCGGAGTTGATTTGATGGCTCGATATTGAGATCGGGGTTGATCTGACTGGTCCAATTAGAGATCAAAGTTGAACTGATGGCTCAGTATTGAGACCGAGGATATGGTTGTCCCGGTATTGGTGACTGAAGTTGAGTTGATGTTCTGATATTGGTGATCGGAGCTGTGGTTGTCCTGGTATTGGTGATCGGGGTTGAGTTAACATCTCGACATTGGTGATTTGGGCTGTGGTTGTCCAGGTATTGGTGACCGGGGTTGAGTTAACATCCAGATATTGGTGATCGGAGCTGAGAAGACGGTTTTGCCCTCCTACAGGGTCAGTAACAGGAAAATAAAATTTTGAGTGTCTACAGATGCCCCTCTTTATCATATTTATGTAATGCAATGAAATGAATAGGATAAAGATTGCTAGACACTTGAAATATGATAAGATATTAATGATGAAAATAGCAATGCAATGAATGTTAACATCTTTTTGCAAATCGCATTTCGCATTTCGCATATCGTATCGCAAATCGCATTGCAAATCGCTTACCCTGACCGGTAATGGATGATGCCTGTGTTGGGGCTGATCTCAACGGTTGATTTTCATCAGTGCTGCTGATGTCTATGCTGGTGTTGACTCGAATGGTTTGATTTCCATCGGTGTTGCTGATGCTTTGTTTAATGAAGATAAACTGAAATGTTTTCTACATTTCTGTTAGGGGATGATGTTCTTTATAATATCCTTTGCTGTTGGTAGGATGCCATTGGTAGGCTATCATAGTTAGGCTATCACAGACTGTTCTTGTCACTTTCTGCTGGGGATGACGTCATCCGTGGTAGCCCTTGGTGTTACCTTGGTTTAAGCCCAATGGTTTCTCACATCTGCTGATACTATCAGGAGGAAAATTTTCCCTTGGCTGATGCCGTTGTACATTTCTGAAGGCTCCTCTGCTGGGGATATATCTCTTTTTTTGAGTTACCACAGTGGGTGCTCCGGATGCCTATCCTGATGATAACTTACACCGGTAGTTTGCAACAGTGCCTACCATGATGGTAGGGATAATGGTTAATCATTGGACTGTCCCAATGCCTACTCGAACGGTAGCAGACTTTTCATCGATTTTGTGTATTTAATATGTATGCATATTTAACTCTACTGGGTATGTATGCCTAACTTTTTAATGGAGATGTGTGCTGATGTAGCGCTTATTGCACATGTGCAGACTAGACATGATATGAGATCTTAACTTGTCCTAGGTTGATGCATATGCTTAATTGAATCGACGTAGAACCATACCTCACCCTTTATGAGGCAATTTGGAGTTTCTTTTTATGCATGAATTTTGATAGGCTTAGCAGCTTCAACTCCCAGATGGCTCATTTTGTCATTCGCTGAGCTGATTTGGATGTTCCCCTTTCATATGCCATCTTTGGTGAGGATCTCGCAGAGGCTGCTATTTTTCTTGATCTGGATATGGTACTAGTCCCTCTGGTGGTCCAGACACTGATGGCTTTACTAGTGAGATATCCTGACATATTCGTTGAAGTAGTATTCAACGGCTTACATCACCGGATTCTTCTCAACGCCCCTTCTAATTATTTGTATAACATATTCCATTATTTATCCTCTGTGGGGATGGATTGATATACTATTTCAGCTATCGGACCATTCCTGATGTTTTGCTGGGGTTGTGCCAACGGCTGATAGTGTCAAGCAATCTGACCTTCGCTGAAGTGACCTTCAATGGCTAAATTTCACCAGACCATTTTTGATGCTTCGCTGGGTTGCGCCAATGGCTGATCATTGAGTGTTAAAGGGAGCAAGCTCTTTACTTGTGACCTTACTGTGTTAAATGCTGGCTTGGCTTATGACTTGGGTGTTGCTGACGTCCTGGAGGATGTAGCCCGTTCTTCCATTGCCCAGATTTGAACTTCGGTGTAAAGGCCTCGACTTGTGAGGACTTGGCGCATGTTAACATGTTTGATGGTGTAGATTTCATTCGCTAGATCTTCTCTCGTCGAGCGTCTATTTTTTCAGAGTTAAGGACTCTCTTGAGAATTTTTCCCTTTTTATGGAGGGACATCTTATGTCGCCTTGATTTCTTTCCATTTCTTGGAATCGGCAATGCCCCAGCCCTTTCGCAGGTTGTTACTGGGGTTCACAGAAGAAACTCGCTTTCTTGACCACATCCAGAGTGAGTCATATCCTGCACGAGACAAATGATAAAATGAGCCAAAAAGCTTAATGGCTCGGGCTGTAGGGATTAGTATGATCTTGTGAATAAGGCATTTGAAATTAAAGTTTATGAAATTGAAAGCTTGTATTCACCGAGCTCTTATCTTATCGCTAAAGATCTTGAAATTAAGCATGAAAATGAATTTTTTCTAAGGAAATTGAAATTTTCATTTGACAAGTTATGAAATCGCAAGAATACTTTTAAGCGACCATGGTCATTTTTCATGGGTAGGATCTGTAACACCCCCAAATTCGGGTTCCTCTCTTTCCTCGGATCCAGTGCAGTCATGATACTACTATCGTCAAACTATTACATCTTTTATTCATAACTTAAAGAATAAACTTGCTCTATTACAATTTAGAATATAAATTCTATTTATATCCAAGATCTCATCTTTACATCATATTCGATGTTACTAAAATGCGGAATAATTTAAACTTTTCAATATCTTTTGAATAAATTCTTCTTATTGATTTCATAACTTTGAATCAATTATAATTCTCGAATCAACTATAAAATATGATTCATTCTATTTGAGTTATCGTAAAATGTTTACAACTCGACTTAATATCCTCTATGTATCAACTAATACATCTTTACAGTACGACAAGTTTTAAACAACGTATACAATTATCAAGTACAACTCGCAGAACCTAAACAGGGTTCAAACGATAATCTAAATAGTATTCTTCGTTGCGATACTATCTATCTTTATCAATCAAGAAGCACGAAATCTTTACCGTGAATTCTTAACCTGCAAAAGTGGTTATTTACAAGAGTGAGCTCGATAGCTCAGCAATTCTAACAGTTTTTATGCATCACATAGCATATAACATCATACTCAGTTCATGCATTTATAAATAATTTATATTTACTACGCATGTTACTTTTCACATAACAAGTATATCATCAAAGATCAACTTTCAATATCATATATATCTCATATACAGTTCATATATAAGTTTACATCATCGCAGCATAATATAATTCAACTAACAATTATTGAATTCATATATCAAATAGGAACTGAAAGACTTGCCTGATTCGTAGTTTAATAACTACGACTTAACTGCTTAAGAATATCTGCACTTCGTGTAATCTTACACAGTTATATTAACCATAGAGATCACACTCATTAGTTATATGTATCCACACATTCTCAATGTAATAATAAAGGTTACATTGTTGTCTATCTTAGTTCTTAGAACCTTCGTCTCACATTCTTATCGTATTCTTAGAATAACTATGTACGTATAGGTATACCTTAACCATACACACTTACTATCATCTTTCATATACACATGCCCGCCTACAACTAATCTATTTACATATAGCTAGTGTAGTACATCTTTCGAGTTAATCATTCTCATATATCATTACTTAGACATAAGACCATAACAAAGCAAATATACTCTATTAACCGTCGAAATCAGATTCACGAATTAACATATGGTCCTACATAGCATGTATACACATTAAAGGATACTTTCATGCTCGTTTAACCTTTTCACATTCAATTTATATGATATAGGTTCTAAGTTAATACCCGTAAAAACTTAAGTCCATTCAAGGCTATAAAGTCATAAAGTCTAACATGCTCGCCTTTAAACACATAAGGTAATCATATAACCCATGTTAGGCATGCTCATGAATATTCATATTTCATACATGTAGCTATCATAGTCATTAGTTTAAAAACATGCTTCGTTTACGCTAAACTTGGTTTCACGACATGTAGTCATGGTATATATACATGTATGATTCATGAAAGAGTCCAAGCGTGCTATCACATATGTCCATAAACAACAAAATCCCAAATCTTAAGGTAACATGTTAACGTCCACGTTCAAAGCTCGCATTTTCATTAGTGAAGCTCACTAACAAAACCTAACATGTTCATGCTATCTATATATAGGTTGACATGTCCCATATGCATTTCTAAGTCATCTAAACATGCTCACAAAAATCAAAATGCGTACATGGTATTTACATGTCAAGATCCACCTTCAAAACTTACATTCTCATTGGAAATGTTTACTAATGAGGTCCGACATGCTCATGTTATACTATGAAACATATATTCGTAAGTTTATACGCTTCTCATGCATTCCTAAATAATATAATCATGCTTGAAAAATCAGAATGTTGACATGGTTCGTATAAGTCATTTTCGTTTACAAAACTTTACGTTTACTTTTGGAAATTATAAACCTTTACGAATCATGCATGCAATCATAGCAATGCGGGTGCATGTCATGTTAATGTACTTATATAGGCATGTTAAACCTTCTAGCATGCTTGTTTAAGCTACTTTAAACAATTATTACTTAACAGAATCAAGCAGGTTGCAGAAAAATAAATTTCTGGTTTAGGCCCGGCGCAGCTGCGCTGCTTGCCGGCCAGAGATAGAGATGTCTTCTGCTTCGGCAGTACACAGACCCATACTCAGAATTCTCATAGTAATTTCGATTCTAAGATGCTATAATGCACTTCTAACATGCTTATAAGACTATATAATAGTTAAACAAGCATTCTAATTATTCAATTGTCATCTAATTTACATGATCAAGAATTGAGACTTAAACAGAAAAGGAAAATTTGACAGAGAATTCCAGAACTTGGTAAAACCCAATTAAGTACAAGAGTCAAGATTTTTATACCTCTGCTACTTCAAATTAAGCTTGCTCAGTTTAACTTTCTCAAATGCTATCACATATATATATTAGCTCTCAACTCAAAACTTGAAAAATCTCAGCAAATGAATAATGGAGGAGAAGAGTTCATATTTATAGCCAAATCAATACCCAGACAAATGCAAAATCTCCCAAATCAAACCAATATATTGTAGAATTATATGGAGGTTAACAATTAGTTGGTGAGGAGTTGTTGGAACTCATCATGAATTCCTCACCTTTGCTCATCATTTGCTATGGAATGTTGAGTTTAAGGAGAAACAATAGGCTTTAGCCTTTATAATGCTATGCACGTGAAGGAGGGGACTCACTTTGAGGGACAAGCAACTCAGCATTCTTCAATACTTATGCTATATACTTATGCACAATTTCCTTCCTTATGTTATATTTATATATACCTATTACCCATACATAGGTTATATCTTAATGTCACAATATGAATTTACATAAGTAATACTTTAATGTAATTTGTATATACATAACCCATGTATATTTTCTTCATATTACATTGTCTCATGTATTATTCAATTAAGTTTTATGAGTCAACAATTGCTTACAATATACTTGTGATGTACTATTTTAATGTCCACACACTTACATTGTCTCATAGGCATTTAATGATGTATTCATATTATATAGTTTCAATTTGTCCAATCACAATGCTTCATGTGATATAGTTTAATAAATCTTAATATATGGTTTCTATATAATATAGTCACACCACACTTTACACTTCGTATAATATATAGTTAACTACCATACGTTATACTTTTAATATCGCGTGCTTGCACATTAATAAACTACTTATCTTATCAATTAATTAATAATAATATTAATTAATCCCTTCCTTGTAAATCAATGAAATTATTAATCTCTATAACAATTGATTATTAAATCTTATAATATTTATAATTTATTTATTCATTAATCAACATATTATCAAATAATTACTAAATACTAGTATATTGTCCATAACAATAATTAATATTATAAGACAATATATCTCATTCCTCATCAATACAATTCCGATTATATCTATAATCAATTTTCTTATTATAATACTATCACTAGTTATAATAATAAATTCACATATTATTATAATAACAATTAATATAGACTAATTGATTAATTAATAAATCCTCCATCATTGGATTAGTCAATTCATTACCGAATCTATTATCGTGCCACACAAGGCATTTCACACAAGCTTACATCGAGCTTATTATCGTTCTCAACACGTATTTATTTGCAGCACACTTATTATTCTTTTAATATAATATTTGTGTGACTCAAGCACTTAAATGCTAAATTATCTCAATTAATTATACTTATAATAAGTATAACCTTTACGCTTATAATATATACACTATTAATTATTCAAATAATAATATTCACGATCAAATAATAACTTAAGTTATTTAATATATTAAAATAACTTAATTTTCTTTCATTAATTAAACTCCCTTGAAAATACATTTAAAATTATGTATTTAGCCATATCATAAAATATTATATTTTCTCCAAATAAGCACATTCATTATTAGAAAATAATTTACTTATTGTCTCAAGATATTATAATTAATATAATATCTATTAGAAATAATCACATGTACGGCACATGTACATTATATATAGAAAATAGGTGATAAGTTTATTTTCTATTATAATAATTTGTTTATATCAATTTATTTACATATAGTAAACATGTAATATATCTATCATATTAATCAATCATACCTTATACAAAATATATAAGGTAATATTACTATTCAAAAATAACATTTTCTCCTTTTATTAAAATAATTCAATGTTAGAAATTATTCTAACATCCTTTATATAATAACTATTTCTCTTTCTTTTCTATAAATTGTTCCCCAAAATAATTTTTTCAAATACTAAATCTTCATTTAAAGATATAATGATTTTCATCTCCCTTTAATAACGTATATATATTTATTAACGTTATTTGTACATTAGACTTTCTCACATATTACCATTCTAAGTAATATATATAAAAGTATCAACTATAATTACATATTCAACACACTTATTAATTCACTCATTTACTTAAGTAAATTAAACACTGCACCATATTATTAAGGTTCAATATTAACATTATATTATTCCATAATATAACTCCCAACTTAAATTAACTAATATTTATTCTTATTAGTTAATAACTTATCTAACTCATGCTTTACTATCCAAACCTATTCACGGATAGCTTAAGTGCTATTAATAACCTATAGTATAAACATACTAGTTATTAATACACATACACAAGAATATGGTGATTATACATTAAAGATATTTAATGTCACCAACTTACTATGATAAAATAATTCTATAAATTATTTAATATCGATAGGAATTTATCCACTTCCTTTATCTAAACTAAATCGTCTCTATGCTAAATAACAAATATATATTAATAATATATTTATAAATCACAAAAACACATATTACATAGTATATTACCCTATGTAATATAATACCACATACCTCATATCACACACACATATATATATATATATATATATATATATATATATATATTCTTATTCGAACCCATCTCACAGTTTAAGAATTTTATTTATTAAATCCTTATTTAATAATATATGAAAATCGTGTTCTTACAGGATCAGATTCAAAAGACTCATCTCCTTTTATCAGAGACACCTCATCTTCGATCTAGACACTGCTTCACAAAATTAAACATCAAATGACAGGTGCACTATGAGTGACGCAACCATTAGCAGGGGTTTCTCTTCTATGACTCTAGATGATCTCATTTTTATCTTGCAAAATTTTTCTATTTTTCTCGCTTAACTTTGTCTCATTTTCTTAGGCTATTCAGGGTTACCCATGTAACGAGTTTTGGACCAATAACTCCTAAACCAGATGGCTTTAGGGCACTATGTGTTAAGACACCCCTTAGGGTTTACTGGTTCGAGTAACAAAGGCCACACTTTGAGACAAGTCAGGCGGACTACTCTTTTGATCCTTACCTAAACCTGTACAGATTTGTTTTCTTAGGCTCTAAATTATTCGCGTAGCGAGTGTTAGGCCGGTGACTCCCAAACCAGACTGCTTTAAGGCACCAGGTGTAGAGACACCCCTCAGGCTTAATTACTCGAGTAACCTAGGCCACGATTCGGATCTGCTCAGGTTTTGACTTCTTCTTCTTGTAATGCTCGTTTTCTTAGGCGCTGAGTTACCCATATAATGAGCGTTGGGCCGGTGGCTCCCAAACCAGATGGCTTTAGTGCACCAGGTGTAAAGACACCACTCAGGCTTAATAACTCGAGTAACCCAGGCCACGATTCGAGACATTGGGCTGGCTACTAATTGTCATCCTTGTCGCCATAGTTTCATACCCTACAACTAAGAGTTAAGGTGATTGCAAAGTGCAGACATGCATATGAGGTCAAGTTCATTCCAAAAAGCGTTTTGACCTAGGATGTCATACCTAATCAAAAGATTGAATTATCTTAATTCTCTAATCGTTCCCGTGATTCTTGCTCCACGGACGCTTATCGGAATTAATCCAATTCATAACAAGTTAAGCAAAAATCTTTTTTCCTTTTAAAGACCTTTTTCCAAGATTTTAACACAAGATTTATCTATACTTAACATGTATACCATTGTCCATGCACGTAACTGGAAATTGAAAGCACATAAAGAGATGACCGAGTCGTACCTTATCAGTGGATCGCAGTATTTTAAGAAAATTTAAAAAAGACTGATTGATCATACCGGATCGCCAATAACGGAAGCTTTGATGATGACAGACCATGCTAATGGTACCATCTGGTGCATTTTCATTGGATGGTTGATAAATGCCCTAGTGTTGAGTTTTCGCGATTTTTGAAATTGCCCCAGTCTTGCTTATCATCTGGGGTGATTTCTTTGTTGTATGTTTGACAAATAGGTTGATAAGATACTGAGATCGCAAGAGCTTTTGTACAGCATAACCCTTATGGTGAACAGGTAGGGGATATGGGCCTTGAAGTTTGGATGCCCCAATCATTATTTCTGTCTTGTGGATGCAATTGACTTTGATGATTGATATCAAAAGGTCTGGGGATTCTACTGAATTGGACTCCAGGGCTTGTGATGGTTGGTTATATGATGGCTTTAACCGAATTTGGTTTGATCTGTGAGGTTTATTTCGTGACCTTTTGCTCAGGAAACAGGTCGTCAGGTATGAGATAAACTTTGCCACGATGGTAGCCCATGTGCTTCTAGGGGTCAAAGGAGATCAGGTCTTCTCGCACATCAGGAGTGATGAGTTGCTGACAGGTTACATCCTTTGATGATTGCCATTTCATCCCTGTAAATGGTCGTCTTGATGTATCGATGTCTCTTCCTTTTGAGACTTGTTCTGAATTTGATGGATTAATATTGAGGTGTGGTTGGGTCCTCCCAACATGTGTCATCAATCTTGAGTGTCTTTATTGAATGTGGGCTTTTCAGATTTGGCCTTCATGAGTTGACTCTTACACTGGAGGAGTATGAGTGCCTCACGGGTTTGGCATTAGATCTGCCATGTGCCAAGACAACCAGTAGTAACATGAGACGACCGTTCATGACCATGACTGGTCTGAGATGCAGATTCTTCACTGGAGAGGTTACTGCCGGTCATATAGTGTTCATGGACTTTTTAATTGATCGCTTTGGTAGGTTGGATAGTTACGAGCGATTCTCTAGGGATCTTATTATTCTAGCAGATGAGTGGCAGAAGTTCTGGTGATGTGCATCACTACTTATCTGTACATGCCCCTGTATATGGACCACTTAGATACTGGCTTGATGGTAGTGGTTCGTGCCCTCAGGCAGGGTTATACGATTTTGCAGATGATATTAGCCGAGACTCTGAGGTCAGCTACTTTTTGCAGTACCCATCTAGGGGGATTTTTCAGAGGTAGCGCCGTTCTGCTATACGTATGGTTCATAACGCATTTGAGTCCAATCGGCACCTTCAGACACCATGGGTACCGCTTTACCTATGAGCTAGCCATGTCCTACTCTTTCTATCACAGAAATCATAGAGTACCCAGAATAACTCAACGAACCACATACACAAACCCCTGAACCAAACACTTCGCCCCTACACCAAACACAAGCCCCTATAACCCAATCAGATATTCCCTCGTCCTCCAACAATGAATACTCTCATGAGCATGTCAAGGAGAGGTGAACACACTACAGCCCCTCCTCCTCCTGAGAATCAGCGAATTCTTGATCGATTGTCTCTAATTCCAACAAGAAAGAGCTGGCTGATCTGACAAGCCATATGGCTCTAGAGTCTGAGGAGGTTCTTGAAGCACACTCTCTGGTGCTTCATAAGAGATTCAATCATATAATCAACTCTATCAAGAATCTACCAGGGAACTTGGCAACTGAACTATCAAAGAAGTTGAGGGAGATTGTAAAGGAAATGGCTCACAGCCTCAGCCAAAGGGATGCTATTCATTTTGCTGCAACGAAAAAGCATAAGGAATCTATGGAGATCATGCAAACAACTCAGCAAACTCAGAATGAGCTTATGACCAAAGAGATTCAAGAGATGCTCCTTTCATTACGAGAATTCCAAGCCTGTGGTGTGACTCAAATTAAACAGACTAATGACGCCATGGAGCGGCTTCAGCAACAAAGAAGACACACTGAGGCTTTAGTCGAGGAAAATTATAGTGACATTGCACTCAACCGTTCTCAAATACATGAGCTGGTGCAAGGTGTCCAACGCCTCTCTGAAGATATTCGAACTCTTGATGCTGACATAAAGGGGGAGAATAATGAGCAAGGAGATAGAAGCAGAGGCAGAGGAAGTAGAAGGTAGCCTCAACAGGGAAGGCAAAAGAAAACTCACATTGGTCAATCGTCGAGGAGCAACCCCAGAAGTCCTAGCTTTCAGCCTCCACGATCTGATCAAGAGCAGCAACGCCCTCTCATGGCTGATCCCTATCAAAGGGGTAAAGGTCAAGCTTCTGGCTCACAAGAAGTATCCTCTACTGGCCTTAGCATGCCTGTTGGATATCCCAACTTCATGAACAGACATGATCATTCAAAAATACTGAGCCCAGAAGAGCTAGCTGACATTGTATGGAGAGATGAAGTCAGCAGAAGAAGGAGATCTGAAGAGCATACCAACCCTCCGAAGAACAAAAGGCAAAGAAGATAGAGATAAGTCAAAATTAATGTTGTATTGATGTTTCTATGCTAGATTGTAATATCTTTTCAAACATCAATAAATTCATGCTTATTCTCTAAAAATTTCAGCTGCTCACTAAAACACTAAGTCATATTTACTTTCTAGCATTCTGCATTTAGAAAATGATGCTATGATACAAATCTCCTTGGTTATGTCAACATCAAATAGGGGGAGATTGTTGGGAATTGCATATTCAAATTTGAAGTTGAAAGTAAATATAAATGTTTAGGTGTACAGTCCTTCAAAGAACATATGTACAAGGACTTTGATGATAGATCAAAATTGTTAGGTTGATCTGTGCTTTAATGTTTATCATTCTATAAATGAATGTATAGAAGAAAGATTAAAACTGTTAGGTTGATCTATTTTGAGATGTAATTGTTAGGCCTTGACAGAATTATTGTCTGTCAAAGGCAGTCTGCAGAAGCCAAGGCAGAATCGTGGAGCTTCAATGAAGATGTCCAAAGATCGTAGTTTGTCTTGAGAACCACACTTAGAATCGTGGAGATGATCCGAGCGTCTGTCGAGCCAAGTCAAGAATTGCAGTCTACTCTCAAAAGCGTGGAGTCTGCAAAGACAAGAAAGTGGAAATCGTAGTGTATCAAAGAGCTTAAGAGAAATCGTAGTGTTCTCTATGATCAAGAATGAGTCCAGCCTGTGCAAGCTAACACACAACGACTATGGTACAAAGACCACGATCGTGGTGACCCTCCTGTCAGCATCAAAGCTAGTCTATCTGATGAAGGAGGAAGATCAACAAATGAAGAAAAGCTTATAGACGTTGACAAATTGATAGTCCCAATGATCCTATAATCATCCTTAGTATATATCGAAGAAGCGTATTCGAGAAGCTAAGGAAAGGACTATCATGCCTGCAGAAAATAGCTTTTCATGCGTTAGGTGAGAAAGCAGTCTGCTGTGTCAGTGGGCCAGTTGGCTATGTAGCAGAAAAGTAGGAAGTCAACATTAGTACACAAAACTGTCTGAAGCATTTAATTCTACAACGGATGACTTCAACGGCTAGATTTCAAGGGCTCCTTAATAGGCTAATTAGACAAGGATTTAGATCAAGCAAGAAAACAAGAAAGAAAATAAAGCTAAGAACACTCAAGAGCACTCAACGATAATACTCTACGATCCTGAAAGAGGAAAGCTTTCTTCGCTACTCAGTTCTTCAGAACTGATGCTTAACTGCAACTGAGTAGCACACCCCAGAATACAACTCTCAATCCAAAGTGTACCAAGTCAGAAGGACTTGAAGAGTTCTAAGTGAACTAAAAGAAGTTTCAAGATTATTGATCTTGAAGAGTTCTAAGTGAACTAGAGAAGTTCCAAGGCTGCTGGCCTTGAAAGAATCTAAGTGATTCAAAGTGTAAAGACATCCTTAGCCGATTTCCTACTCGTGGAGTAGAAGAGTGGACTAGGAGCCTTGTGTGCTCTAAACCACTTAAAACCTCTGTGTCTCTTATTAACTGCTATATCTGTTATAACTGCCATAACTGCTTATCAAACTATATTTGCACTATCTAAGGGGAACAAACATATATTCCGCTGCTGTCAGTATATTCGATACTGACAAGTATTTTAAAACAAAGAAAAAGTTTAAAATATCTATTCACCCCCCCTTCTAGATAACTATTGTGCCTTTGGGAACTAACGTATTCTACAATAGGGATAAGCCTCCCTAGCGATCAACGACTTTTCAGATAATATATATTTCAACATTAATCATAAAAAAATCTGTGAGTTAATAGTTACCGTACAATTCAATCCTTCCACCATACAATGTCCCAATTAAATATAAGACATGGATTTACTATCAAGTCTTATTTTATTTAATTATATGTATTTCGATTAGAAAATGCACAACTCCATATAATGCAAATTAGAAACTCCTTTCTAATTTCATTCCACCTTGGCCAAGGATTCCTGGGTTGTCATTTAACGAATCACATATGATATATCTCCTCTTTTACTAAAAGTGATAGATTCTTTATTGATCATTCATTTTCTCCATATGTAACTCATTATACCCAAGCATACCCTTTCATATACCCTAAGGGCCTTAAGGAATAAGTCAAAGTATAATTCATTACACAGAAGATACTATGATGATCTCAAGTCCAAGGATCACTTGTACTACTATCACATTAGAAATTCCTATTGACAGCCGAGTAAAACTCCATTAGGGATTCCATAGCGAGTCACGTTCAGTGAACTTGTTCTCCAATAAGCACCTACATACTTGCTTTAGTGTCTCCACACAATTGATCATGAGATCATTCATCCTCATTCAATGAGCAAACACCATATGTACCAATCTATCCGGATATACTAATCCCCATTTTAGTAATCCCACTGATTGGGAACTATTTTAGTTTTTAAGCTTTTTAAGAATTTAGATCTCATTAGTATGATCAACATCATGATTCTAAAAGCATTGCTTAAAACTATGGGTTATTTATATATTATAAAACACAAAATCATGTAGATAATTAAATGCCTTTAATAAATGAATACTTTTATTAATAAATAAATAAGATCGTTTTACAAAGTATATGCTTTATCATCATACATGATTGACTTGTATGCATACTACTTTCAGCTATATATATCTAGAAGGAAAACAAAAAATCTTGAGATTGTAATATTTTCTTTCACTACAACTAATCGTTTGCTTGTTGAGTTGTTTGATGTCAAAGGCAATGGAGTTAATTATAGTTCTAGATTCAATATATATTTTTTATATAAATTTTAGTCGCTCGAGCGATTTGATTATTGTGTTGGTTTATGAACGTGTGGATCGATTAATTTATATAGTTTTGGTGATTTATATATACCGTTGTGTGTTGAGATATAAAACAGGTACGAACATGTATAATTTTTTTGGGAAATCCACAAAACAGGCAATTTTTTTTAATTTTATTAATCAGCGAACGCATCTAGTCGCTGATACGTATCAGCGACCGCAGGTAACTTGAGGATATCAGCGACCGGGGTGGTCGCTAGTGGTGGTCGCGGACACGTCTGCCACATCAACAATGAGACATGACTCAGCTTAGCAACGGCATCGGTCGCTATATGGCGGTCGCTGACTCTCCGGTCGCTAAAAGTGGTCGCCGACATGCAGTCAGCGTCTAGAATATATGCGACCACTATCTACGACCGTATTCGGTCGCCGATACCTATCTGCGACCTGTAAGCGGTCGCTGATAAGCTTTTTTCTTAAGAATGTTATCCTTAACTAGTAATTCTCTACATGGTTACCTTCCAGCTTCCATTGGAAATTTCTCCACTTCTCTTAAATAATTGTGTGCAACGTATTGTGGAATCAAGGGAACCATTTCGAATAAAATTGGCAATTTAAGCAGTCTTATAGGATTAGCTCTCTATGGGAATGAAATGACTGGAAATAATCTTATGGACATAAAAGGGTTTTCGAAGCTTCAATTGTTAGATCTTGGTGAGAATAATATAGAAGGATCCATGCCAGATTATCTTTGTCAATTACAAAACTTGGGTACCTTAAGATTAGCAGCAAACCAAATTTTCAGTCCATTGTCAACATGCTTAGGAAATATTATTTCTCTAAAATATCTTTATCTTTATTCAAACAGATTGACCTCTAGCTTACCAAGAAACTTTGGGAACCTCAATAATGTTTTGGATGTCGATATATCAAGAAATTCTTTAAGTGGCCACTTACCCCTTGAATTTAGAAATCTGAAGGCTGTTGTGATAATAGATCTATCACATAATCGATTCTCGGGTGACATCCCTAGCACCCTTAGGGAGCTCCAAAACTTGGCTAATCTTTCTTTGGAAAATAATTGGTTACAAGGACCTATTCCCGATACATTAAAATATTTAGTGAGCTTAGAGTACTTGGATTTGTCTTATAACAACCTCTTTGGTGTAATTCCCAAGTCCTTAGAGGCACTCTTGTATCTTAGATATTTCAATATATCTTCTAATAGTTTAGGTGGAGAAATTCAAAGTAAAGGTCCTTTCAAAAGATTCAACAGTCGATCTTTCTTACGGAATGAAGTGTTGTGTGGTGCTCCTCAATTTCAAGTCCCAATATGCCATACTAGTTTTATTTATAGATCATAAAAAAAAGTGATTCTAGCTATATGTATTTTGATGGTGATTGAACCTATAATTCTTACCTTGGCATTTTCATTTGTGTTGATAAGATATAGGGCTGCAAACGAACCGAATTATTCGCAAATCGGTTTTGTTCGGTTCGAGTTCGATTTGCTCGCATATTCGAGTCGAGTTCGCACATAGTGTTATGTTCGATTGCTCGATCGAACATGTTCTTGAACCATGTGGTTCGGTTCGTCTTTGTTCAAGAATAGTTCGAGTTCGGTTCGGTTCGATAAGTTCGAGTTCGGTTCGATAAGTTTGAGATCGGTTCGAGTATTTCGATTTCTTACATGTTTAAATAGTTTCTAAAGTTCTGAATATAAATAATTGGTTATTTCATAGTAAATTCTAAAGTTTGTCTTATCAATAATTGTTAAATTTGTAACAATTTTTTTTATTACGAAAAATCTTTTTGTTATTTTTAATAATTGATTATAAGTAAACATTTTTATTAAATAATTAATAAATAATAATGTGTACTTCTTCACCACTAAATTTTAATTTAATTAAAATAATTTAATATTTTAATAAAAAATTTAACAATGATTGTTGGATTATTATAATTTACATCCCTAATAATTTAATAAATTATAACTCATGTCATAAAACACATAAATAAAGTCATTAACCATTATGCAATGACAATTTGACATTAATTAAAGAATGATACAATAAAGTTACTTACATTTACATGAGTTATTAAAATTGTCAAACCGATATAAAGATTAGAGAAATCAAGTCATCAATGTATCGAGACTTCAGTAATATAGTAATAATCATTGTACAATTACTATTGTATATTACCTACATCAACTATCAATTATGTAATTAAAAGTGAAAACTTGATTTTACCAATTTTTAAATTTTTTTAGTGTTACACACTTACGATGTATATGTGAGACAATGAGACTGTGAGATAGTGTGATAATGAGACAGTGAGACAGTGAGACAGAGTGATTGACCAACTTTGATTTATTAATTTTGCAATTAAGTAATCATATTCAGGGTAAAAAGTAGTGTTAAATAATCCAATTAAACAATATGTCACTGTAGACACTCGAAATTTTGTTCTCCTGTTACTAACACTATAGGAGGGTAAAGCCATCTTTTTAACTCAACCCCGGTCCTGATACCGAGCCTCCAATCTAAACCCGGCCACCCATGCTGGTCCTTTAACTCAAATCCGATTGTCAATATCGGTAATCCAGTTAAATCCGATCACCGATATCGGTAATCCAGCCAGCTCTGATAGTCAATCAGACCGTCAATCCAGCTTTGATAGTCAATCGGACCGTCAATCCAGCTCCGATAGTCAATCGGACCGTCAATCCAGCTCCGATAGTCAATCAGACCGTCAGATCATCCCCGATCTCAATATTGGGACATCAGCTCAAACCCGGTCACTAATATCAGGACAACCACAACACCAATTAATCATATCAGGATGTCAACTCAACACAAGCAGCAACCCGGGAGGTACAAATCAGACCCGACAATAACCCGGGAAGTACAGATCAGGCCCGGCATCAGCCTGGTAAGCCAGGTCGACTTCAGACATAAACCTGAAGCATCACAACAATTCCAAAAGAAAACCTGGAACAAACTCGTCAGCCACAGAGGTAACACTGAGGACAAACAGACTCGAATGGGATCCAAGTCTTGGGAATAGCTCCCGAAAGTTAACCAGAGGCCATGTCGACACCAAGGGCAACCCCGGGAGGGGAAAATGGTTATTTTACCAACTCTCTACCGATTCAGTCAAAATCAAGCCGAATTGATGCCACCAAGGTCAGAAAGAACCACAACGGTGATCTCGGGTGAAAACAGCACCGGACGGCTTAATGGACAAACTGCGCGGAAATGAAGACCCGGTCATGAACCCACCTTTAGGGACTTAAAAAGGTTTAAAACCAATGTCATTGTGACACTCTCAGCGAGGGCTTTTCGGAAAGCTATAGCATGCCCCAAACGGACGCACCGATCAAAAGTTATGAAGTTTCGAACCTGACATCCCATCGCCCGGCATGCATGCACTTCTAGACGACGAAGCCGGGCATGTGGACCCCACCTTGGGGAGCCGCACCTCTACCTGTGGCAGCAGCAGGTAGAGCTAAGGCTCCCTGGCCTATAAATAAACATGCCCCCCCGTTCATTTTCAAGAATTCTGAAACGCAGCGAAGCTCTACCCGTCTGATTTTCCGACTTTTACATCTCTTCCAAACCCAAATATTTTTACTCCAACACGTAGACAAACCCATATACTACCACATATCAAAAAACCACCTATATATTTGGACGTATAGAGCCTACAATCTGGCAAAAAGCCTGTATTGCAGTCCATTGTAAGTATTTTAACGATCAGAAAGTCAATACTACTACTTTGCACTGTTTTACACCTGTACACGAAGTTTTATCTTCTAAATATGCCTAGAACTTAGTTCCGTGGCCGTTTTCGTCAAAATTTAGTATATTTCTATACATAAATGCAGTGTTTTTCATTTCTACAACTCGGATTGATGATCCGTCAGCTCCAGCAGCTTTAATACACTAGCACACACATTTTTGGCAACCCCGCCGGACTGGGTTGTTTTCCCAATCCGGGTTTAGCTCTTTTTTGTATATATTTAACTGTAAATGTACTAACATTTTAATTCTGTCTAGCTCGGATGTCCAATCCGTGGTAGTTTATCATTTTTATATATATTTACTCATATATAAGCGAATTTCACCATCACTGGTACTCATATCAGTCCTGGTTGACTACATTTCTGTTAATATATATATTTATATATTTTCAGGCCGGCCTGGAATACTTCGTGGCCATTTTACTGCTTTTGCACACTTTGCCATACTGGGTGCTCTCCCCAGTTACTGGTTGACTACTTTTCTGTTAATTTCAATCCCAGTACAGGCACCGGCGTGAAAACCCATCGCCCTTATTACTGTTTTTCTATATATATATATATATTTCATTTCTATCACAGCCTGAATTATTTCGTGGCTATTTATAATTTTTTATAAATATATATATATTTCAATTTCAGTCCGGGCTTGCGAGTGAAAACCCATCGCCCTTTTACAGCTTTTGTATATATATTTATATTTATATATAATGCTTTAATCAATTTATTCAACTTTTGCATTTAATATTCATTTGTATATGAATCTGCACTGACATATCTGCGGGCGGACTAGATTTATCTAAATCTCGCCAATTCTAGCTTTCAACGGTCCAAACAGGTCCCGACAGAACCTTGAAGCTATAATAGCTTAGATTTCCTTAAATCTAGTTATTTTTATATAGTTTCATCTTTAAAAGCAAACTCGCGTCCCTTAGATCGCTATCTAGTGGGAACGAGACGCCTTTGCCATTCGCAACCAGGATTTATTGATGAATCCTTGGTTCCATTGCGGCGTGATGATGTATATATATATATCCATTTCTGTGCAAATTTGAACTGTGCAGGTTTATAGGCTACTCATATGTGAGCCTAGGAATCGTGGGATTCACAATCAAATCTATCGGGATCTGATTCCCACGATGGACAAACTCCAGTTCCAGTTTTTCTGTAAAATGTACATACATAGACCTTAAAACAGTTATCCGGATTTAAGGTCTCATAATAATGAAATGTAAATCATCGTGTCAGCGTCCCTCCGATGGTTTTCATACCCATGAGGAGACCGACACTTGTCATTTCTGTGGTCGAGGATGCTTCGCAGCCTGGCAAATCACCATTCACATGCAGCCTTAAGGCTATAAAGATAAAAAAAATTGAAAGTAGCGATACGTTTCAATTCCTATGGCAGCGTAAGGGTTTGATAAACCAGCTTTCAAAACATCATTTTCAATCAAAAGAAAAGCTTTTGTAAATCAAATTAAATGCTTTTGCAAATCAAATCAAAGACTGATTTTCAAATTAAATCAAACCCTTCGTATATAGGCTCAACGAAGTCTGTCAAAGCTTTCAATCAATCAAATCAATAGGCCCAATTTTCAAACAGCATTCACTCACGCATTCACAGTTTTAAGTGAAATATTGAAAAGATGCGGTACCGTGTTTACACGGGAGTCGTGGCGTGCCTAACACCTTCCCCACACTTAACCAAGCCCCCGAACTCAAAACTCCGATTTCAAAGATCAAGTTTCGACAGTGTCCAGCAATTGGGCCTCTTTTCAAATCAAACTTGGTTGAGTTGGTACAACCATTTTCCAATCTACCAACTGACGACTCTAAACCTTCAAATCGTCGACATAAAAGCATGTTGGCTTCTTTCCTAAAAAACTCTTCAAAACCTTTTTTCAAAATAAAAAGAATAAGGGTAGAGATAACTTAGGAAGATCGATTTGAGGAAACTCGGGTTACGAACCGACCAGCAGGATTCTTAAATTTTCTAACGTCGACAGGTGGCGAGTCTGCTGGGGACAGTAGAGGGCTTAGGCCGCTTTCAAATCTTTTCAAACATTTTCCTTTCAAAACTATTGAATGCGTGAAATTCTGCGCCTCCACATTCAATGGATGAGTGAATGCTGCGTCTTTACATTGAATGAATGCTTTCCTACTTTTTAGTGCTTCGCACCCATGTCATCATATGCACAACGGTGAGGCACGATATATGTGAATGTATATTGTGTGTCCCTCTTACAAGGAGGATAACTCGGTCGGTGTTAAGTAATGACTCTGGGACGATTAAGTCTCTGGGGTGCCTCATAAAAATACACCACTCAGATTCGCTCCAGTTGAACGATCGGATTAACTTCCCTTCTAGTAGATTGCGATGATCTGGGAGCCTTCATGTCAAAACAAAAGCCGCGAGAGTAACCTAAGATAGGTTAGCCTCTGATTAACCAAATCCTAAGAGAAGCTTCTTTATGCCTTCCTCTTTCAATTCCATGTCAAGTCTCCAATTACCGAGGAGCACAATGTAAATATTATAATAAAAGATTTACTTTCCTTGTCAAATACCATGTCATCCTGTCATTAAAACAACTAACCTTGGTTTTGCAAGATAAAATCTAAAAAACACATCATGCATCCTAGTCCTTACCTACATCAGAAAATTGACATGCCTACATTTTGTTGTAGGTAAAAAGTGGTCTCACTACTAGATCATAATCTGAAAAGGCACAAAGCCTATCCACCGACAGGGCTGAAAGTAGCCAATGCGAGTCAGGTTCCGTATCTTGAAAAGAGTTTGAGGGACTTAAGAATCAAATAGCAGAGTTGACTATCCTTCTAAGTGAATAAAGCAAAAACACTCAAGACCAGTCAACACTCAATCAGACAGATACCTCCTCACAGGGTGGTAATCAAAGTGCTGACAAAAAGGGGGAAATGCAGATCCCTGAACCGCGATACAGTGAAAGAATCAACAAAACCCCTGAAATTATAAATATCAAAGAAGATCGGGAAACTGGTGATATCCGAAGGAAAGTTCGACAAATGGAAGAAACCATCCGGGTAATCAAAGGGACTGGAAACCTTTGAAGTGTCACATATTCAGATCTATGCATATTCCCAGGGGCTAGATATCCTGACAAATTCCAAGTCCTAAAGTTTGAAAAGTACAATGGGGCAGGCGATCCTTATACGCACTTGAAAGTATACATTGGCAAGCTAGGGTCTTATGCTTAAGATGAAAACCTCCGAACGCAGCTTTTCCAAAAGAGTCTCACTAGAGAGGCTAGGACGTGGTATGTCCGACTTGACAATGCCAAAATGCACAGTTGGGAAGAGTTAGCTCATGCCTTCCTAACTCAATACAGCTTCCAGTCTCAGATGGTTCCGGATCAGTATCAAGTGTCCAAAGTCAAAAAGCAGAGTACCGAGTCTTTCCGTGGGTATGCCCAAAGATGGAGACGTTTTGCAGCACAAGTCAGCCCGCCTATGACCGAAGCTGAAATGGTGATGAGTTTTTTAGACATCCAAGAGGCACCTTACTATGAGAGGATCTTGGACGAAATAGGAAAGCCATTCTCAGAGATAATCAAACATGGCAAAATGACAGAGATGGGCTTGAAAGCAGACAAGATCAAAGATCTCATAGCGTTAAAAGTAGTCGCCGATCATATACAATCTGGTAGTTATACGAGTGATCCCATAAGGGTACCCAAGGAAGGCGATGAAGGTGTATCTCTCGTTGCACAAGGGCAGTCTAGGAGACCTAACCGTAGTCCTCCCATTTGGAAGAGGGAAAGCAATCTGCCGTCACAACAGATTGCATTTAAAAATTACCATAAAAGAAAGAGAAAATTTGAAAGAACGAAAAATCGGGTGTTCACTCCACTAGGAGATTCCCTTGAAAACATGTTGGTGATGATAATAGATCACAAGAAAATTACTAAACTGGCTCCACCTCTGGATCCAAAAAGCAAAAGATACAATCCTAGCCAGAGATGTTCTTACCATTCAGGATCTCCAGGACACGATACACAAGATTGTTGGTCCTTGAAGTATAAAATCCAAAACCTGATCGAAAATAGCGATATTGTGGTCCAACAACATGACCATCCCAATGACAACCCCAACCTTCTGATGTCGCATGATACAGAGGAAGTAAACATGATCGAGTCAGGAAGCGATGAAATGCATCCAAATCGTAAATACATATGAAGGATAGAGGAATACCCCCAAAGGAACATAACAAATGTCCTCAAGTTGGAAAATACAGAGGAGCGTATGACAATAATGCAAAAATTGGATACGATCCAACACCAAGTAACTCTGCTGGCTAATCTGGTAGTACGCCAACATCAGGATACGAGGCAGGTTTTCACTTAACTATCAGAAAACCAAGAGAAAGAGAAGGTTCTTCAGAATGTAAGCCTATCTCCCTCCAAGATCCATCGGCTAAATGAAGAGGATCAAAGCATGTTGAATGAACGAGAAATGGAATGATAAAACTACCAGAAGATCTCAACAAAGGAAAAATCATCCAGAGGAATGCGAATTCCCAAATAAGAAACATCAATCAACATGCCAAACACTGGCAAACCCTCCAAATCCTATGGCACCGAAAGTCTGGGAGAGTAGGCAAAGAAGGGTATTCACACCTTTGGGGGACTCGTTAGAAAATGTATTAGCCCTGTTGATTTTGCAGAAAAAGATCACTGAGCTCGCTCCACCTATGGATCCCAAAGGAAGGCAATATGATCTCAACAAGAGATGTGCTTATCATTCCAGAGCACCAGGACATACGACCGAGGAATAATGGGCTCTGAAACACAAAATCTAAGATCTCATTAAAAATGGAGAACTGAAGAAAGAATTCCCCATAACCAGAAAAGGCGAGAGGGAGATAAAGAGCTCAAGATGTCCACTCGAAGCGGGCAGTTCAAAGGATGTGACGGCTATGAGCACCAATCCTGGCAGAACACAAGGTGGACCGATCCTAATACTAGGAGTGACTGAGGAGACAAAAGAATCTCCCAATGAAGTTCATCCACCATTATCAATTATCTTGTTGCCCAAAGCCAACAACTGCATGCCTGACCTTATCTTTCTAGAAGATAAGGAGGTGATCTTGATCCTTCCCCATATGGAAAAAGCACAAAAGGAACGTTCCTTGCGAGAGATACCACATCAGTGTGAGGGGGATTTCATACTCAAATCCTCTCAAGGCTATGAAAAATGTGGAGGAGTAGACAAAGAAAAAGGTGGCAAAGTTCTCAAGGAAGCCAACCCCTCGAGGAATTTGGAGTTCATACCTTTCTGCGACGAGTCTAGTTTGAGCCTCCTTAAGGGATATGCTGATTCAGGAAACGATCAATTTATGGCAGGGATTGAAGATATTCAGAGCCAAGAGGGAACCTCTATCACAAGCCTCGAAGGCGACATAACCACTAACGACTGGACTATCAGGCCTCAGTTAGTCAGGAGGACGTACATCAAAAGGAAAGTTGAGAGTTCCAGGAGTTGTTGGAACGTTATCACTTTCTGAAGCCTTATGCCTTTTATTTTCCACGCATGTAGATGATCAAAAAAATAATAGATCGAAAAAAAAATCAATCAAAAAAATCAAAAATCGAGCCTTTCATGAAAACGTGAACTACAAAAGACCTGATCTCCCTCAGCCCGGGAGTACGTAGGCAACCATCTTGGTGCGGTCAAACCAAATAAAAAATTCAAAAACCCTCTAATCCAAACACAAAAATTCAAAAACATATCAAACTAGACTCAAAATCCAAGATAAACTCATTTCAAGCCTCTCCAACCAAACAACCGTGAACTACGAATGACCTGATCTCCCTCAACTCGGGAGTACGTAGGCAGCCATCTATGGCGCGGTTTGACCTTCAAAAAAAATAAAATTAAAGACAAGTTCCAAGACACCGAAGACAAATAAAAGCCAAATTCTATCACACCACCTAGTTAACAGGCCTTGTTGAGGAAAATCAAAGCTAGTCTCTGAACTTGTGGATAAGCAGGATAACAGTGCCAATATGGCATCTCTCTGAAGATAGAGGAGCAGCTGCAAGCTCCTAACCCTCGGTCTCTATATGAGCCAGAAAATCCACTACCATTTGCACACTATGGCCTTGTCCCTCTCATTAAAGGAAGCCTCCCGAGTAGCTCGATCCTCGCCTCTATCAACAGAATCCACTACCAGTTAACCATGGGAGTCCTGCGATTAAAGACTTTTGCGATCTTGGCATCTTATCAACCAATAGGTCAAATACAACCAAGTAATCCTCCCAGATGACAAACAAGACTGGCGCAAGTTCAAAGTCAACGACAACCCAATGTTGGGATCGTTACAACAAGTCTGGACCAATTTTGGAAATTGCGTAACTCAAAACTGGGGCATTTATCAACCATCCAATCAACATGCACCAATCGGCACCATCAGCATGGTCCATCATCATCCAAGCTTCCATCATTGGCGATCCGGTATGACTAATCGACCTTTGGCAATCATAATTTTCTTAGAATACTGTGGTCCACTGATAAGGTATGACTCTTTCATCTCTTTATATGAGCTTTCAAATTCCATGCATTAGCGATAATACACATAAGTCCTGCATTAGGGTCTCAAAAAAAAGAGAAAAAAGAAAGAAAAAGAAAAGAGATTTTTGCTTAACTTGTTATGAATTGGATTAATTCTGATAAGCGTCCGTGGCGCAAGAATCATGAAAGCGATTAGAGAATTAAAACTATTCAACCTTTTGACTAGGCACGACGTCCTAGTTCAAAGCACTTTTTAGAGCAAACTTGACCTTATATGCATGTCTGCACTTTGCGATTGACCTAACTCTTAGTGGTGGGGTATGAAACTATGACGACAAGGATGACAATTAGTAGCCAGCCAAATGTCTCGAATCGTGGCCTGGGTTACTTGAGTTATTAAGCCTGAAGGGTGTCTTTACACCTGGTGCCCTAAAGCCATCTGGTTTGGGAGCCATCGGCCCAATGCTCATTATATGGGTAACTTAGTGCCTAAGAAAACGAGCATTACAAGAAGTCAAAACCTGAGCAGATCTGAATCGTGGCCTAGGTTACTCGAGTAATTAAGCCCGAGGGGTGTCTCTACACCTGGTGCCCTAAAGCCGTCTGGTTTGGGAGTCACCGGCCCAACACTCGCTACACGGGTAATTTAGAGCCTAAGAAAATGAATATTGAATAGGCTCAGGCGAAGATCAAAAGAGTAGACCGCCTAACTTATCTCGAAGTGTGGCCTTTGTTACTCGAGCCAGTAAACCCTAAGGGGTGTCTCAACACCTAGTGCTTTAAAGCCGTTAGGTTTGGGAGTCATTAGTCCAAAACTCGTTACATGGGTAACACTGAAAAGCCTAAGAAAACGTGACAAAGTTAAGTGAGAAAAGTGAAAGTTTTGCAAGATAAAAATGAGACCATCTAGAAATCATAGAAGAGAAACCCCTGCTAAGGGTTGCGTCACACATAGTGCACATGTCATATGATCTTAATCTTGTGAAGAGCATTGTCTAGAGCGA
Organism: Panax stipuleanatus; assembly: GCA_020205555.1. Classification (NCBI taxonomy): domain Eukaryota; kingdom Viridiplantae; phylum Streptophyta; class Magnoliopsida; order Apiales; family Araliaceae; genus Panax; species Panax stipuleanatus. Next base: position 121,484,411 of record CM035124.1, on the reverse strand, counting down.
AGATGAGGTGTCTTTAATTAAGGGAGATGAGTCTTTTGAATCTAATCCTACCCATGAAAAATGACCATGGACGCTTAAAAGTTTTTTTACGATTTCATAACTTGTCAAACGAAAATTTGGTTTTCCTTAGGAAAAATTTATTTTCATACTCCCATTCAAAATCTTTAGTGATAAGATGAGAGCTCGGTGAATACAAGCATTCAATTTCATAAACTTTAACTTCAAATGCCTCATTCACGAGATCATACTAATCCCGACGACCCAAGCCATCAAGCTGTCGGCACATATTGTTGTTTGTCTAAATGTGCAAGATATTGCTCACCGTGGACATGGTCAATAAAGTAATTTTTTTCTATGAACCCCAGTAACAACTTACGAAAGGGCTGGGGCATTTCTCCATTCCAAGAAATGGAAAGGATCTACGGCGGGACCAAGTTCCTCATCAAAAGAAGAGGAATAATTCCTGAAAAAAATTAAGGCGACATCAGCTGTCCCTCTACAAAAAGGGAAAATCCTCAACCGAGTCCTTAACTCAGGAAGAATAGATGCCCGATGACAAAAAGATCTAGCGAAGGAAATCTGCATCATCAAACATGTCAAACTGCGCCAAGTCCTCACAAGTCGAGGCCTCTACACTGAAGTTCAAATCTAGGCAATGAAAGAACGGGCTACATCCTCCAGGACGTCAGCATCACCCGGGTCATCAGCCAAGCCAGAGCTAAACCAGTAGGGTCGCAAGTAAAGAGCTGGCCCCTTTTCAGACTCAATGATCAGCCATTGGCACAACCCCAGCAAAGCATCGGGGAATGATCCAGGGACGAAGACAGTATATCAAATCCGATCCCCAATATCGGTCCTTTAAGCCAAATCCGGTCCCCAATATTGGTCCTTTAACCCAAATCAGATCCCCAATATCGGTCCTTTAAGCCAAATCTGATCCCCAATATCGGTCCTTTAACCCAAATTCGGTCACTAATATCAGTAAATTAAATCATATCAACCCCGATCTCTAATTGGGCCATCAGACCAACTCCGATTCATCCCCACAAAGGACAGATGATGGAATCTATTATACAAAACTTTAGAAGGGGCATTGAGAAGGATCCAGTGATGTAGGCCGTGGAATGCTACTTCAGCAAAGATATCGGGATACCTCATAATAAAGCCATCAGTGCTTGGACCACCAGAGGGACCAACACCAAATCCAAATCCGGAAAAAAGCAGCCCCTGAGAGATCCTTACCAAAAATGGCACATGAAAGGGGAGCATCCAAATCTGCTCTGCGAATGACAAAAGAAGCCATATGGGAGTTAAAGCTGCTAAGCCTATCAAAATCCATGTCTGAAAAGAAACTCCAAATCACCTCAGAAAAGGGTGAGGTATGGTTCTACATCAATTCAATTAAGCATATGCATCAACCTAGGATAACTTAAGATCATCTTATCATGTCTGGTCTGCACATGTGCAACTAGCGCTACATCAGTGCACATATCCATCAAAACATTAGGCATACATACCCAATAGAGTCAAAAATGCATACACATTTAACACACAAACTCTATGAGAAAGTTTGCTATCGTTCGAGTAAGCATCGGGACAGTCCAATGATCAACCATTGTCTCTACCATCAGGGTAGGCACTGTTGCAAACTACCGGTGTAAGTTATCATCAGGATAGGCATCGAGAGCACCCACTGAGGTAACTCAGCAAAAGAAGATATATCCCCAGCAGAGGAGTCTTCAAAAAAAGGTACAACGACATCAGCCAAGAGAAAATCTGCCCTCGGATAGTATCAACAGATTGGGGAAATCATTGGTCTTAAAACCAAGACAACAGCAAACGGCCATCACCGACGACGTCATCCCCAATAGAAGTATGGGAAACATTTCAGTTTATCTTCATCAAACAGAGCATCCGCAGCACCGATAGAAATCAAACCATTGAAGTCAACACCAACATAGACATCAGCAGCACTGATGAAAGTCAATCGTTGAAATCAGCCCCAACTAGGACTGAGCAAAAAATGGGTAAAATTGAATAACCGAAGATAACCAAATTTTTTTAACCGAATTATTTCTATTATTTTGTTATTTTCTGTAATTTGGTTATAACCGTTTTATTATCCGTTTTTCAGGTTCGGGATTGGTTTTGGTTTTTTGTTATTTGGTTAAACCGAATAACCGAAATTCAACCTTTTTTTCTAACCGGAAAGGATATCCAAAGTTTTTAAGGAATAAAGTAAAGAATATTCCTAGTGAAGATAAATCAGTAGTTAATCTGAAGTTTGCCCCCAAAATAGTCAAGAACTCACCGACTCCTTTTAAAGGTTAAAAATGGAATCTATCTCACATTCTCATGGTCTCACCTCAGAATTCAGATATCTCATAACTCAGTAACTCACCCCTCTCGATCTCTCATCTATCCTCCGGCACCTTCGCCCCTTCCTTCTCTTCCTCGGTTCCTCCCGCTTTCTCTCTCCACTAATCACAAGCACCGAACCCTCAGATCATAGATTTCACCAATAATATCCCCCGATTTCAGCCCCAAAATATCGATGATGAAGGCTTATAATATCCACCGCTTCGATAAATCCACTATCGTCTCTCGTAGTACGGACAAGCGATGGATTTGGAGTGCCTTCGAGGAATCAACGTGGGTAAAAATCATAGATCTGTTCTTGGTTCCTCTTCTTATTTTCTGTTTTAAACAGGCTCTCTCCGTAAAGACGGTGTCTGGAATTGGATTTGCTTGTAATGTTGTGGGGTTTTCTGTTCAAAGTAGTTCACATTTGTTACTAAGATGTATGAAACCATGAATTAAATGGCTTCTAATTTTCGATCATCATCTGTACCCAGAAGCAGTTGCTCATTCTTTGTTAAAGTTTTGGTGTAGAAATATCCTTCTGTATCCAATTAATTGTTTGTATCCCAATTCCCAGCCCAGATTTTGTTACTTGCTTTTGCTTTTGTGGAATCATTTTTGGGTGTTATTTTTGATAGCAGTGTTCGGTTATTACCCGAAATACCGAATTTATAATTCGGTAATTCGGTATTCAGTTATTCGGTTATCACCAAAAGTCGGTTATTAGTTCGGATATTGAAAATAGGAATACTTCGGTATTCGGTTATAACCGAATGATCAGTCCTAGCCCCAACACAGACACCGGTAAAGGTAATGCGATGCGATGCGATACGATTTACGATGCGATATGCGATTTGCGAAAACATGTTAACATTCATTGCATTGCGATTTGCATCATTAATATCTTGTCATATTTCAAGTGTCTAGCAATCTTTATCCTGTTCATTCCATTGCATGACATAAACATGATAAAGAGGGGCATCTGTAGATAATCAAAATTTTGTTTTCCTATTACTAACACTATAGGAGGGCAAAACCGTCTTTTTAACTCAACCCCGGTCCTCATACCGAGCCTCCAATCTAAACCCGACCACCCATGCCGGTCCTTCAACTCAAATCTGATCCTCAATATTGATAATCCAGTTAAATTTGATCACCGATATCGGTAATCTAGCCAGCTCCGATAGTCAAATAGACTGTTAATCCAGCTTTGATAGTCAATCGGACCGTTAATCCAGCTTCGATAGTCAATCGGACCTTCAGATCATCCCCGATCTCAATATCAGGACATCAGCTCAAACTCTATCACCAATATCGGGACAACCACAGCACCGATCAACCATATCAGGATGTCAACTCAGCCCCGGCAGCAGCCCGGGAGGTACAAATTAGCCCCGGCAGTAACCCGGGAAGTACAGATCAGCCCCAGCATCAGCCCGGTAAGTCAGTCGACTTCAGACATAAACTTGAAGCATCACAACAATTCTAGAAGAAAATTTGGAACAAACCTGTCAGCCACAGAGGCAACATTGAGGACAAACAGACTCAAATGGGATCCAAGTCTTGGGAACAGCTCCCGAAAGTCAACCAGAGGCCATGCCGACATCAAGGGCAACCCCGGGAGGGGCAAAATGGTCATTTTACCAACTCTCAGCCAATTCAGTCAAAATAAGCCAAATTAATGCCACCAAGGTCAGAAAGAACCACAACGGTGATCCCGGGTGAAAATAACACCAGACGGCTCGATGGACAAACTGCGGGAAAATGAAGACACGATTATGAACCCACATCTAGGGACTTAAAAAGGGTTAAAACCAATGTCATTGTAACACTCTCAGTGAGGGCTTTTCGGAAAGCTATAGCACGCCCCAAACGGAGGCTCTGATCAAAAGTTATGAAGTTTCGAACATGACATCGCATTGCCCGGCATACACGAACTTCTAGACCAAGAAGCCGGGCATATGGGCTCCACCTTGGTGAGCGGCACCTCTACCTGTCGCAGCAGCAGGTAGAGCTAAGGCTCCCTGACCTATAAATAAACATGCCCCCTGTTCATTTTCAAGAATTCTGAAACTCAGCGAAGCTCTGCCCGTTTGATTTTCTGACTTTTACATCTCTTCCAAACCCAAACATTTTTACTCCAACACGTAGACAAACCCATATACTACCACATATCAAAAAACCACCAGTAGATTTGGACGTATATAGCCTACGATCTGGGAAAAAGCCTGTACTGCAGTCCATTGTAAGTATTTTTACGATCAGAAAGTCAATACTACTACTTTGCACTGTTTACACCTGCACACGAAATTTCATCTTCTAAAAATGCCCGGAACTTAGTTCTGTGGCCGTTTTCGTCAAAATTTGGTATATTTTTGTACATAAACGCAGTTTTTTGCATTTCTACTACTCGGATTGACGATCCGTCAGCTCCAGCAGCTTTAATGCACTAGCACACACATTTTTGGCAACCCCGCCAGACTGGGTTGTTTTTCCAGTCCGGGTTTAGCCCTTTTTGTATATATTTAACTGCAAATGTACTAACATTTCAATTATGTCAAGCTCAGATGTCCAATCCGTGGTAGTTTATCGTTTTTATATATATATACGCATATATAAGCAAATTTCACCATCACTGGTACTCATATCAGTCCTGGTTGACTACATTTCTGTCAATATATATATTTATATATTTTTAGCCCGGCCTGGATTACTTCGTGACCATTTTACTGCTTTTGCACACTTTGCCATACTGGGTGCTCTCCCCAGTCACTGGTTGACTACTTTTCTGTTAATTTCAATCCCAGTACGGGCACCGGCGTGAAAACCCATCGCCCTTATTACTGTTTTTCTATATATATTTCATTTCTATCATAGCCTGGATTATTTTGTGGCTATTTACAGTTTTTTATAAATATATATATATATATATATATATATATATATATATATATATTTCAATTCCAGTCCGGGCTTGCGAGTGAAAACCCATCGCCCTTTTACAGCTTTTGTATATATAATTATATATATATATATATATAATGCTTTACTCAATTTATTCAACTATTGCATTTAATATTCATTTGTATATGAATCTGCACTGACATATCTGCGGGCGGACTAGATTTATCCAAATCTCACCAATTCTAGCTTTCAATGGTCCAAACAGGTCCCAACTGAACCTGGAAGTTATAATGGCTGAGATTTTTTTAAATCTAGTTATTTTTATATAGTTTCAGCTTTAAAAGCAAACTCGCGTCCCTTAGATCGCTATGTAGTGGGAACGAGACGCTTTTGCCATTCGCAGCCAGGATTTATTGATGAATCCTTCATTCCATTGCGGCGTGATGATGTATATATATATCCATTTCTGTGCAAATTTGAACTGTGCAGGTTTATAGGCTACTCATATGTGAGCCTAGGAATCGTGGGATTCACGATCAAATCTATCGGGATCTGATTCCCACGATGGACAAACTCTAGTTTACAGATGTACCCTGCCAGTTTTTTTGTAAAATGTACATACATAGACCTTAAAACGGTTATCTGGATTTAAGGTCTCATAATAATAAAATGTCAATTATCGTGTCAGCGTCCCTCCGATGATTTTCATACCTATGAGGAGACCGACACTTGTCATTTCTGTGGTCGAGGATGCTTCGCAGCCTGGCAAATCACCATTCACATGCAGCCTTAAGGCTATAAAGATAAAAAATTGAAAGTAGTGATACGCTTCAATTCCTATGGCAGCGTAAGGGTTTGATAAACCAGCTTTCAAAACATCATTTTCAATCAAAAGAAAAGCTTTTGTAAATCAAATTAAATGCTTTTGCAAATCAAATCAAAGACTGATTTTCAAATTAAATCAAACCCTTCGTATATAGGCTCAACGAAGTCTGTCAAAGCTTTTAATCAATCAAATCAATAGGCCCAATTTTCAAACAGCATTCACTCACGCATTCACAGTTTTAAGGGAAATATTGAAAAGATGTGGTACCATGTTTACACGGGAGTCGTGGCATACCTAACACCTTCCCCACACTTTACCAAGCCCCCGAACTAAAAAACTCCGATTTTAAAGATCAAGTTTCGACAGTGTCCAGCAATTGGGCCTCTTTTCAAATCAAACTCGGTTGAGTTGGTACAACCATTTTCCAATCTACCAACTGGCGACTCTAAACGTTCAAATCGTCGACATAAAAACATGTTGGCTTCTTTCCTAAAAAACCCTTCAAAACCTTTTTCCTAAATAAAAAGAATAAGGTAGAGAGAACTTAGGAAGATCGATTTGAGAAACTCGGGTTACAAACCGACTAGCAGGATTCTTAAATTTTCCAACGTCGACAGGTGGCGAGTCTGCTGGGGACAGTAGAGGGATTAGGCCGCTTTCAAATCTTTTCAAACATTTCCCTTTCAAAACTATTTAATGCGTGAAATTCTGCGTCTCCACAGTCAATGGATGAGTGAATGCTGCGTCTTTACATTGAATGAATGTGAATGAATGTTTTTCTGCTTTTTAGTGCTTCGCACCCATGTCATCATATGCACAACTGTGAGGCACGATATATATGAATGTATATTGTGTGTCCCTCTTACAAGGAGGATAACCCGGTCGGTGTTAAGTAATGACTTTGGGGACGATTAAGTCTCTAGGGGTGCCTCATGAAAATACACCACTCAGATTCGCTCCAGTTGAACGATCGGCTTAACTTCCCTTCTAGTAGATTGCGATGATCTGGGAGCCTTCATGTCGAAACAAAAGCCGCGAGAGTAACCTAAGATAGGTTAGCCTCTGATTAACCAAATCCTAAAGGAAGCTTCTTCATGCCTTCCTCTTTCAATTCCATGTCAAGTCTCGAATTACCGAGGAGCACAATGTAAATATTATAATGAAAGATTTACTTTCCCTGTCAAATACCATGTCATCCTATCATCAAAACAACTAACCTTGGTTTTTGCAGGATAAAATCTAAAAAACACATCATGCATCCTGTCCTTACCTACATCAGAAAATTGACATGCCTACGTTTTGTTATAGGTAAAAAGTGGCCTCACTACTAGATCATAATCTGAAAAGGCACAAAGCCTATTCACCGACATGGCTGAAAGTAGTTAATGCGAGTCGGGTTCCGTATCTCGAAAAGAGTATGAGGGACTTAAGAATCAAATACCAAAGTTGGCTATCCTTCTAAGAGAACAAAACAAAAACACTCAGGGCCAGCCAACACTCAATCAAACAGATACCTCCTCACAGGGTGGTAATCAAAGCACTGACAAAAATGGGTTAATGCAGATCCCTGAACCGCGATACAGTGAAAGAACCAACAAAACTCCTGAAATTACAAATCTCAAAGAAGATCGGGAAACTAGTGATATCCGAAGGAAAGTCCGACAAATGGAAGAAACCATCCGGGTAATCAAAGGGACTGGAAACCTTTGAAGTGTCACATATTCAGATCTATGCATATTCCCAGGGGCTAGATATCCTGACAAATTCCAAGTCCCAAATTTGAAAAGTACAATGGGGCAGGCGATCCTTATGCGCACTTGAAAGTATACATTGGCAAGCTAGGGTCTTATGCTTAAGATGAAAACCTCCGAACGCAGCTTTTCCAAAAGAGTCTCACTGGAGAGGCTAGGACGTGGTATGTCCGACTTGACAATGCCAAAATTCACAGTTGGGAAGAGTTAGCTCATGCCTTCCTAACTCAATACAGCTTCCAGTCTCAGATGGTTCCGGATCAGTATCAAGTGTCCAAAGTCAAAAAGCAGAATACCGAGTCTTTCCGTGACTATGCCCAAAGATGGAGACGTTTTGCAGCACAAGTCAGCCCGCCTATGACCGAAGCTGAAATGGTGATGAGTTTTTTAGACATCCAAGAGGCACCTTACTATGAGAGGATCTTGGACAAAATAGGAAAGCCATTCTCAGAGATAATCAAACATGGCAAAATGACAGAGATGGGCTTGAAAGCAGACAAGATCAAAGATCTCATAGCGTTGAAAGTATACATTGGTGAGCTAGGGTCTTATGCTGAAGATGAAAAGCTCCGAACGCAACTTTTCCAAAAGAGTCTCACTAGGAGAGGCTAGGACGTGGTATGTCCGACTTGACAATGCCAAAATTCACAGTTGGGAAGAGTTAGCTCATGCCTTCCTAACTCAATACAGCTTCCAGTCTCAGATGGTTTCGGATCGGTATCAAGTGTCCAAAGTCAAAAAGCAGAGTACTGAGTCTTTTCGTGAGTATGCCCAAAGATGGAGACGTCTGGCAGCACAAGTCAGCCCGCCTATGACCGAAGCTGAAATGGTGATGACTTTTTTAGACATCCAAGAGGCACCTTACTATAAGAGTATCTTGGCCGAAATAGGAAATCCATTCTCAGAGATAATCAAACATGGTGAAATGACAGAGATGGGCCTGAAAGCAGACAAGATCAAAGATCTCACAGCGTTGAAAGTAGTCGCCGATCATGTACAATCTGGTAGTTATACGAGTGATCCCATAAGGGTACCCAAGGAAGGCGATGAAGGTGTATCTCTCGTTGCACGGGGGCAGTCTAGGAGACGTAATCGTAGTCCTCCCATTTGGAAGAGGGAAAGCAATCTGTCGTCACAACATACTGCATTCAACAATTACCAGGAGAGAAAGAGAAAATTTGAAAGAACGAAAAATTGGGTGTTCACTCCACTAGGAGATTCCCTTGAAAACATGTTGGTGATGATAATAGATCACAAGAAAATTACTGAACTGGCTCCCCCTCTGGATCCAAAAAGCAAAAGATACAATCCTAGCCAGAGATGTTCTTACCATTCAGGATCTCCAGGACACGATACACAAGATTGTTGGTCCTTGAATCATAAAATCCAAAACCTGATAAAAAACGACGATATTGTGGTCCAACAACATGACCATCCCAATGACAACCCCAACCTTCTGATGCTGAATGATACAGAGGAATTAAACATGATCGGGTCAGGAAGCGATGAAATGCATCCAAATCGTAAATACATACGAAGAATAGAGAAATACCACCAAAGGAACGTAATAAATGTCCTCAAGTTGGAAAATACAGAGGAAGGTATGATAATAATGCAAAAATTGGATACGATCCAACTCCAACTAACTCTGCTGGCTAATCTGGTAGTACGCCAACATCAGGATACGAAGCAGGTTTTCACTCAACTATCAGAAAACTAAGAGAAAGAGAAGGTTCTTCAGAATGTAAGCCTATCTCCCTCCCAGATCCACCGGCTAAATGAAGAGGATCAAAGCATGTTGAATGAACGAGAAATGGAATGATAAAACTACCAGAAGATCTTAACAAAGGAAAAATCATCTAGAGGAATGCGAATTCCCAAATAAGAAACATCAATCAACATGCCAAACACTGGCAAACCCTCAAAATCCTACGGCATCGAAAGTCGGGGAGAGTAGGCAAAGAAGGGTATTCACACCTTTGGGGGACTCATTAGAAAATGTATTAGCCCTGTTGATTTTGCAAAAATAGATCACTGAGCTCGCTCCACCTATGGATCCCAAAGGAAGGCAATATGATCTCAACAAGAGATGTGCTTATCATTCCAGAGCACCAGGACATGCGACCGAGGAATGTTGGGCTCTGAAACATAAAATCTAGGATCTCATTGAAAATAGAGAACTGAAGAAAGAATTCCCCATAACCAGAAAAGGCGAGAGGGAGATAAAGAGCTTAAGATGTCCACTCGAAGTGGGCAGTTCAAAGGATGTGACGGCTATGAGCACCAATCTTGGCAGAACACAAGGTGGACCGATCACAATACTGGGAGTGACCGAGGAGACAAAAGAATCTCCCAATGAAGTTCATCCACCATCATCAAATATCTTGTTGCCCATAGCCAACAACTGCATTCCTGACCTTATCTTTCTGGAAGATGAGGAGGAGATCTTGATCCTTCCCCGTATAGAAAAAGCACAAAAGGAAAGTTCCTTGTGAGAGATACCACATCAGTGTGAGGGGGATTTCATACTCAAATCCTCTCAAGGCTATGAGAAAGGTGGAGGAGCAGACGAAGAAAAAGGTGGCAAACTTCTCAAGGAAGCCAACCCCTCGAGAAATCTGGAGTTCATACCTTTCTGCGACGAGTCTAGTTTGAGCCTCCTTAAGGGATATGCTGATTCAGGAAGCGATCAATTTATGGCAGGGATTGAAGCTATTCAGAGCCAAGAGGGAACCTCTATCACAAGCCTTGAAGGCGATATAACCACTAACGACTGGACTATCAGGCCTCAGCTAGTCAGGAGGACGTAGATCCAGAGGAAAGTTGCGAGTTCCAGGAGTTGTTGGAACGTTATCACTTTCTTAAGCCTTATGGATTTTATTTTCCATGCATGTAGATGATCAAAAAAACAAAAGACCGAAAAAAAAATCAATCAAAAAATCAAAAATCGAGCCTTTCATGAAAACGTGAACTACGGAAAACCTGATCTCCCTCATCCCAGGAGTACGTAGGCAACCATCTTGGTGCTGTCAAACCAAACAAAAAATTCAAAAACCCTCGAATCCAAACACAAAAATTCAAAAACATATCAAACCAGACTCAAAATCCAAGATAAACTACTTTCAAGCCTCTCCAACCAAACAACCGTGAACTACGAATGAGCTGATCTCCCTCAACCCAGGAGTACGTAGGCAGCCATCTACGGCGTGATTTGACCTTTAAAAAAAATTAAAGATAAGTTCCAAGACACCAAAGACAAATAAAAGCCAAATTCTATCAAACCACCTGGTCAACAGGCCTTGCTGAGGAAAATCAAAGCTAGTCTCTGAACCCGTGGATAAGAGGGATAACAGTGGCAACATGGCATCTCTCTTAAGATAAAGGAGCAGCTTCAATCTCCTAAACCTCGATCTCTATACGAGCCAAAAAATCCACTGCCATCTGTACACTATGGCCTCGTCCCTCTCATTAAAGGCAGCCTCCCAAGTAGCTCGATCCTCGCCTCTATCAACAGAATCCACTACCTGTTAACCATGGGAGTCATGCGATTAAAGACTTTTGCGATCTTGGCATCTTATCAACCAATTGGTCAAATACAACCAAGTAATCCTCCCAGATGACAAACAAGACTTGGGCAAGTTCAAAGTCAATGACAACCCGATGTTGGGACCGTTACAACAAGACTGGACCAATTTTAGAAATTGCGCAACTCAACACTGGGGCATTTATCAACCATCCAATCAACATGCACCAGTCGGCACCATCAGCATGGTCCATCATCATCCAAACTTCCTTCATTAGTGATCCGGTATGACTAATCGACCTTTGCCAATCATAATTTTCTTAGAATACTGCGGTCCGCTGATAAGGTATGACTCTTTCATCTTTTTATATGAGCTTTCAAATTCCATGTATTAGCGATAATACACATTAGTCCTGCATTAGGGTCTCAAAAAAAAGAGAGAAAAAAAGAAAAAGAAAAAGAAAAGAGATTTTTGCTTAACTTGTTATGAATTGGATTAATTCTGATAAGCGTCCGTGGAGAAAGAATCATGAAAGCGATTAGAGAATTAAGACTATTCAACCTTTTGACTAGGCACGACGTCCTAGTTCAAAGTACCTTTTAGAGCAAACTTGACCTCATATGCATGTCTGCACTTTGCGATTGACCTGACTCTTAGTGGTGGGGTATGAAACTATGACGACAAGGATGACAATTAGTAGCCAGCCAAATGTCTCGAATCGTGACCTGGGTTACTTAAGTTATTAAGCCTGAAGGGTGTCTTTACACCTGGTGCCCTAAAGCCATCTGGTTTGGGAGCCATCGGCCCAACGCTCGTTACATGGGTAACTTAGTGCCTAAGAAAACAAGCATTACAAGAAGTCAAAACCTGAGCAGATCCGAATCGTGGCCTAGGTTACTCGAGTAATTAAGCCCGAGGGGTGTCTCTACACCTGGTGCCCTAAAGCCGTCTGGTTTGGGAGTCACCGGCCCAACACTTGCTACACGGGTAATTTAGAGCCTAAGAAAATGAATATTGAACAGGCTCAGGCAAAGATCAAAAGAGTAGACTGCCTAACTTATCTCGAAGTGTGACCTTTGTTACTCGAGCCAGTAAACCCTAAGGGGTGTCTCAACACGTAGTGCTCTAAAGCCGTTAGGTTTGGGAGTCATTAGTCCAAAACTCGTTACATGGGTAACACTGAAAAGCCTAAGAAAATGAGACAAAGTTAAGCGAGAAAAGTGAAAGTTTTGCAAGATAAAAATGAGGTCATCTAGAAATCATAGAAGAGAAACCCCTGCTAAGGGTTGCGTCACACATAGTGTACATGTCATATGATCTTAATCTTGTGAGGAGCAGTGTCTAGAGCGAAGATGAGGTGTCTCTGATGAAGGGAGATGAGTCTTTTGAATCTAATCCTACCCATGAAAAATGACCATGGACGCTTAAAAGTTTTCTTACGATTTCATAACTTGTCAAACGAAAATTTGGTTTTCCTTAGGAAAAATTCATTTTCATACTCCCATTCAAAATCTTTAGCGATAAGATGAGAGCTCGGTGAATACAAGCATTCAATTTCATAAACTTTAACTTCAAATGCCTCATTCACGAGATCATACTAATCCTGACGGCCCGAGCCATCAAGCTGTCGGCACGTATTGTTGTTTGTCTGAATGTGCAGGATATTGCTCACCGTGGACATGGTCAATAAAGCAATTTTTTTCTATGAACCCCAGTAACAACCTGCGAAAGTGCTGGGGCATTTCTCCATTCCAAGAAATAGAAAGGATCTACGGCGGGACCAAGTTCCTCATCAAAAGAAGAGGAAGAATTCCTGAAAGAAATCAAGGCGACATCAGCTGTCCCTCTACAAAAAGGGAAAATCCTCAACCGAGTCCTTAACTCGGGAAGAACAGATGCCCGATGACAAAAAGATCTAGCGAAGGAAATCTGCATCATCAAACATGTCAAACTGCGCCAAGTCCTCACAAGTCGAGGCCTCTACACTGAAGTTCAAATCTAGGCAATGAAAGAACGGGCTACATCCTCCAGGACGTCAGCATCACCCGGGTCATCAGCCAAGCTAGAGCTAAACCAGCAGGGTCACAAGTAAAGAGCTGGCCCCTTTTCACACTCAATGATCAGCCGTTGGCACAACCCAGCAAAACATCGGGGAATGATCCATGGACGAAGACAGTATATCAAATTTGATCCCCAATATCGATCCTTTAAGCCAAATCTGGTCCCCAATATCTTTCCTTTAACCCAAATCTGATCCCCAAAATAAGTCCTTTAAGCCAAATCTGATCCCCAATATCGGTCCTTTAACCCAAATCCGGTCCCTAATATCGTTAAATCAAATCATATCAACCCGATCTCCAATTGGGCCGTCAGACCAACTCCGATCCATCCCCACATAGGACAGATGATGGAATCTGTTATAAAAAACTTTAGAAGGGGCATTAAGAAGGATCCAGTGATGTAGGCCGTGGAATGCTACTTCAGTGAAGCTATCGGGATACCTCCTAATAAAGCCATCAGTGCTTGGACCACCAGAGGGACCGGCACCAAATCCAGATCCAAAAAATAGCAGCCCCTGAGAGATCCTCACCAAAAACGATACATGAAAGGGGAACATCTAAATCTGCTCTGCGAATGACAAAAGGAGCCATACAGGAGTTAAAGCTGCTAAGCCTATCAAAATTCATATCTGAAAAGAAAATCCAAATCACCTCAGAAAAGGGTGAGGTATGGTTCTACATCAATTTAATTAAGCATATGCATCAACCTAGGACAAATTAAGATCATCTTATCATGTCTGGTCTGCACATGTGCAACTAGCGCTACATCAGCGCACATCTCCATCAAAACATTAGGCATACATACCAAATAGAGTCAAAAATGCATACACATTTAACACACAAACTCGATGAAAAAGTCTGCTACCGTTCGAGTAGGCATCGGGACAGTCCAATGATCAACCATTGTCTCTACCATCAGGGTAGGCACTGTTGCAAACTACCGGTGTAAGTTATCATCAGGATAGGCATCGGGAGCACCCACTAAGGTAACTCGGCAAAAGAAGATATATCCCCAGCAGAGGAGTCTTCAAAAAAAGGTACAACGGCATCAGCCAAGAGAAAATCTGCCCTCGGATAGTATTGACAGATTGGGGAAACCATTGGTCTTAAAACCAAGATAACAGCAAACGGCCATCACTGATGACGTCATCCCCAATAGAAGTATGGGAAATATTTCAAGTTATCTTCATCAAATAGAGCATCGGCAGCACCGATAGAAATCAAACCATTCAAGTCAACACCAACATAGATATCAGTAGCACTGATGAAAGTCAACCGCTGAAATCAGCCCCAATACAGGCACCGATAAAGGTAATGCGATGCGATGCGATATGCGATTTGCGAAAACATGTTAACATTCATTGCATTGCGATTTGCATCATTAATAGCTTATCATATTTTAAGTGTCTAGCAATCTTTATCCTGTTCATTCCATTGCATTACATAAACATGATAAAGAGGGGCATCTGTAGACACTTAAAATTTTGTTCTCCTGTTACTAACACTATAGGAGGGCAAAGCCGTCTTTTTAACTCAACCCCGATCCTGATATTGAGCATCCAATCTAAACCCATCCACCCATGTCGGTCCGTCAACTCAAATTCGATCCTCAATATCGGTAATTCAGTTAAATATGATCACCGATATCGATAATCCAACCAGCTTCGATAGTCAATTAGACTGTCAATCCAGCTCTGATAGTCAATCGGACCGTCAATCCAGCTCTGATAGTCAATCGGACCGTCAATCCAGCTCCGATAGTCAATCGGACCGTCAATCCAGCTCCGATAGTCAATCGGACCGTCAGATCATCCCCGATCTCAATATCAGGACATCAACTCAAACCCAATCACCAATATCAGGACAACCAAAGCACCGATCAACTATATCGGGATGTCAACTCAGCCCCGGCAGTAACCCGATAGGTACAAATCAGCCCCGGCAGCAACCCGGGAAGTACAGATCAGCCCCAGCTTCAGCCCGGTAAGCAGGTCGACTTCAAACATAAACCTGAAGCATCACAACAATTCTAGAAGAAAATCTAGAACAAACTTGTCAGCCACAGAGGCAACACTGGGGATAAACAGACTCGAATGGGATCCAAGTCTTGGGAACAGCTCCCGGAAGTTAACTAGAGGCCATGCCAATACCAAGGGCAACCCCAGGAGGGGCAAAATGGTTATTTTACCAACTCTTAGTCGATTCAGTCAAAATCAAGCTAAATTAATGCCACCAAGGTCAGAAAGAACCATAATAGTGTTCCCGGGTGAAAACAGCACCGGACAGCTCGATGGATAAATTACAGGGAAACGAAGACCCGGTCATGAACCCACCTTTAGGGACTTAAAAAGGGTTAAAACCAATGTCATTGTGACACTCTCAGCTAGGGCTTTTCGGAAAGCTATAGCACGCCCCAAATGGACGCTCCAATCAAAAGTTATGAAGTTTCGAACCTGACATCGCATTGCCCGGCATGCACGCACTTCGAGACGACAAAGCCGGGCATATGGGCCCCACCTTGGGGAGCCGCACCTCTACCTACGGAAGCAATAGGTAGAGCTAAGGCTCCCTAACCTATAAATAAACGTGCCCCCGTTCATTTTCAAGAATTCCGAAATGCAGCGAAGCTCTTCCCGTCTGATTTTCTGACTTTTACATCTCTTCCAAACCCAAATATTTTTACTCCAACACGTAGACAAACCCATATACTACCACATATCAAAAATCCACCTGTAGATTTGGACGTATAGAGCCTACGATCTGGCAAAAAGCCTGTATTGCAGTCCATTGTAAGTATTTTTACGATTAGAAAGTCAATAATACTACTTTGCACTATTTACACCTGCACACGAAGTTTCATCTTCTAAATATTCCCGGAACTTAGTTCTGTGGCCGTTTTTGTCAAAATTTGGTACATTTCTGTACATAAACGCAATTTTTTGCATTTCTACAACTCGGATTGACGATTCCGTCAGCTCCAGCAGCTTTAATGCACTAGCACACTACATTTTTGGCAACTCCGTCGGACTGGGTTGTTTTCCCAGTCCGGGTTTAGCCCTTTTTTGTATATATTAACTGCAAATGTACTAACATTTCAATTTTATCAAGCCCGGATGTCCAATCTGTGGTAGTTTATCGTTTTTATATATATTTACGCATATATAAGCTAATTTCACCATCACTGGTACTCATATCAGTCCTGGTTGACTACATTTCTATCAATATATATATATATATATGTATATATTTTCAGTCCGGCTTGTATTACTTCGTGGCCATTTTACTACTTTTGCACACTTCGCCATACTGGGTGCTCTCCCTAGTCACTAGTTAACTACTTTTCTGTTAATTTCAATTCTAGTATGGGCACCGACGTGAAAACTCATCGCCCTTATTACGGTTTTTCTATATATATATATATATATTTTATTTCTGTCACAGCCTGGATTATTTCGTGGCTATTTATAGTTTTTTATAAATATAAATATATTTCAATTTCAGTCCGAGTTTGCGAGTGAAAATCCATCACCCTTTTATAGCTTTTGTATATATAATTATGTATATATATTTCTTTACTCAATTTATTCAACTATTGCATTTAATATTCATTTGTATATGAATCTGCACTGACATATCTGCGGGCAGACTAGATTTATCCAAATCTCGCCAATTCTAGCTTTTAACGGTCCAAACAGGTCCCAACTGAACCTGAAAGTTATAATGGCTGAGATTTTTTTAAATCTAGTTATTTTTATATAGTTTTAGCTTTAAAAGCAAACTCACGTCCCTTAGATCTCTATCTAGTGGGAACGAGACGCTTTTGCCATTCGCAGCCAGGATTTATTGATGAATCCTTCGTTCCATTGCGGCGTGATGATGTATATATATATCCATTTCTGTGCAAATTTGAACTGTGCTGGTTTATAGGCTACTTATATGTGAGCCTAGGAATCGTGGGATTCACGATCAAATCTATCGGGATCTGATTCCCACGATGGACAAACTCTAGTTTACAGATGTACCCTGCCAGTTTTTCTGTAAAATGTACATACATAGACCTTAAAACGGTTATCCGGATTTAAGGTCTCATAATAATGAAATGTCAATTATCGTGTCAGCGTCCCTCCGATGGTTTTCATACCTATGAGGAGACCGACACTTGTCATTTCTGTGGTCGAGGATGCTTCGCAGCCTGGAAAATCACCATTCACATGCAGCTTTAAGGCTATAAAGATAAAAAATTGAAAGTAGTGATACGCTTCAATTCCTATGGCAGCGTAAGGGTTTGATAAACCAGCTTTCAAAACATCATTTTCAATCAAAAGAAAAGCTTTTGTAAATCAAATTAAATGCTTTTGCAAATCAAATCAAAGACTGATTTTCAAATTAAATCAAACCCTTCGTATATAGGCTCAACGAAGTCTGTCAAAGATTTCAATCAATCAAATCAATAGGCCCAATTTTCAAACAGCATTCACTCACACATTCACCGTTTTAAGAAAAATATTAAAAAGATGTGATACCGTGTTTAAAAGGGAGTCGTGGGGTGCCTAACACCTTCTCCACACTTAACCAAGCCCCCGAACTCAAAACTCCGATTTCAAAGATCAAGTTTCGAGACTGTCCAGCAATTGGGCCTCTTTTCAAATCAAACTCGGTTGAGTTGGTACAACCATTTTCCAATCTACCAACTGGCGACTCTAAACGTTCAAATCGTCGACATAAAAACATGTTGGCTTCTTTCCTAAAAACCCTTCAAAAACTTTTTCCTAAATAAAAAGAATAAGGGTAGAGAGAACTTAGGAAGATCCATTTGAGAAAACTCGGGTTACGAACCGACCCGCATGATTCTTAAATTTTCCAACGTTGACAGTCACAATACCGATTGAATGAAATTTAAATGAGTTATTAATTTACATTAAAATAAGAAAAATGTTTTAAAAAAATGAAACAAAGTTTCTAAATAGCTTTGACTTTTAAGCCTTTGATCTTAGAATCGTAGTTAATTTATTTAGTTTTAAACAATATAATTATGAAAATTAAAAACTTTTTATAAAGTAATTCTCAAAATTTATTATATTCAAAAGTTAATTATCACATCCCTTTTGAATTAAAAATATTTCCTATCGACTTTGAAATTCATACTTGATTAATTTATTACTTATATTTCAGAACGGAGGAATGGAGGAAGTATTTGGTATTAATACATTCCAAATTTTCAAGGTTAACAATATTAGTCTATTAGATATTAAATTAATTTAAATAAATTAAATTCACATTATTTTAAATCTTAAAAATTTTAAATAAGACTATTTTTATGAAATAGATGGAATATTATTCATTTATTCTATACTAATTATGTAATAAACAATAATATTGACCACTAACCCACTACTACTAATTTAACATATTATATATATATATATATATATATGATAATATGATATATATTATATCTTATTCCTAAATAAATCTTATATAGTATGATATAAGACTTATATATCAATGATAATAATATAATATGATATATATTATATTTATGTGATTATATCCTATTTTAAGAATGATGATTACAATATTTGATCTAATTTTTGATTGAATTACTTAGACTCTTAGAAAAGACATTGTTGATATTTATTTAACTATTTTTTGCTTCAGAGTTCTAAGTTTATGTTCGCGAACAAGTTTGTATTCTTGAACAAGTTTGGTGTTCGTGAACAAGTTTGTGTTCGTGAACGTTCGCGAACTGTTCATGTTCGCAAACAAGCTTGTGTTCAAATTGTTCACAAACTATTCGCCGCGAACAGTTCGTAACACCAAACGATTCGAACTCGTACATAATTGTTGGTTCGATCAAGTTAATTGAACATGTTCGAGTTCGACTAAAAGTGTTTGAGTTTGGTTCGAGATAGACAAATTTTGGTTCGGTTCGGTTGGTTTGCAGCCCTAATAAGATGTGGACGCAGAATTAGACTCCCTACGCGAACTGAATTGTCAAAAATAATAGGCCTTATAAGAATTTCATACTATGAACTTCAACGAGAAACTAATAGCTTTAGTGAAAGTAATTTGGTTGGTATGGGTAATTTTGGTTCAATTTTCAAGGGCATACTTGCAAATGGGAAATTAGTGGCCATAAAGGTATTCAATCTGTAACTAGAAGGAGGATTCAAGAGTTTCGATGTAGAATGTGAAGTATTATAAAACCTTCCCCACTGAAATATCAACAATGTCATTGGTAGCTGCTCTAACCTTAATTTCAAAGCATTGGTACTTGAATGCATGCCTAATGGGAGTCTTGAGAAGTAGTTGTACTCCTACAACCATTTTTTAGATATTTTGCAAAGAATAGACTTAATGTTAGTTGTGGTATGTGCTTTGGACTATCTCCATCATAGTTATTCAGCACATGTGGTCCATTGTGATCTTAAGCCCAACGACATCCTTCTAGATGAAGATATGGTTGCACATATGAGTGATTTTGGCATAGCAAAGTTATTGGGAGAGGAGGAAAACATTGCACACACCATGACTCTAGCCACAATTTGATATATTGCACGAAGTGACCCTCAACCTTCTTTGTTTCTTTTTCCTAATAGTAAAACTTTACTCATTTGTATTCTCAAGCTATGTTTTTCCGTTTACCTTGTTGATTTGTGATGTTGCATTTATGGGTGTAAACGAGTCGAACCGAAGCGAACAAAGAGATGCTCGATTTTGACTCAAAACGTTAAATTCATACTCGAATCCGACTTGAATTCGAATTGTATTTAAAAAATTCTACCCAGATTCGACTCGATTCGAATATTTATTACTCGAATTCGATCCAACTTAGATTGAAATTATATACAAACTACTCGCGAGTTTCAAATTTAAGCTCAAATTCGAGTCTCTACATAATAAATAGCTTTATAATAAATATAATTTGAATTTAAATTTGTTATTTTACTTATAAATGAGAAAATATATTTACTATTACACATTATAAATATAAAATCATAATTAAAATTAAAATTAAAATCAAAACAAAACAATAATAATTAATTATCCTAATTTAATTTAATTTTGTATATATTATAAAAGAATGTGTCGAATATCTAATCGAAACTGTATTAATCGAGAATGTATTGAATCACAATCGAGAATTCGAGTAGTTTGAATCTTAAACGAGTCGAGTATAACTTTGCTCAGATTCTACTCATATTTTTATTTGAACTATTTTTTATGCTCAGATTTGGATCATATTATTAACGAATTCGAATCTCGCTCGTATTTTTTTGAGTCGAGTCCGAACTATTTGGCTCGTTTACAGCCTTAGTTGCATTTAGAGTACGGATCGAAAGGATTAGTATCCATAAAATGCGATGTTTACAGTTATGGAATTATGCTTATGGAAGTATTTACAAGAACTAAGCCCAGTGATGAGCAATTTATTGGAGATACGAGTCTGAATCGTTGGGTAGACGTCTCACTTCCTAACTTTGTAATGCAAGTTATTGACGCAAACTTGCTAAAACCAGACCTACAATGTGTCTCATCTATTCTGGAATTGGTTTTGAGTTGCGTTGTTAATTCACCTGAAGAGAGGTCCAATATGAAAGATGTTATGATAACACTCAAGGAGATCAAACTTGACTTCCTTGCAAATCACGAAAGGAATTGAAACATCAAAGTACTCATTTTGCTCATCGGGTTAAATACACTCCCCCCCCCCCCCACTTTACTCGAACTCAGTTTACAAATGCATCACTAGACTAAATTTTTTTACGGTAGACTCATTGAACTGTAATTTTTTTACAAAAATTCGAAAAAACCGTCTATGTCAATGCTTGCAAGGAGAGAGAAACTAAGCTGAATAATTAATTAAATTAAATTGTACTCAATTTTATAATAAATAGTTAAACAAAATATAAATCAAATTAATAAAAATAAAAATAATTAAATTAAATTAATTAATAATAAATATATTAATTAATTAATAATAAAATATATTATTGTATAATTTTTACAAATGTATTTATATAAAATTAATGAATTCATATTTTTTTATTTTTTAAATATTTTAGGTTCACTTTAAAAAAATAAAATTATCTAATATTTTGAAATTGATGGATTATTATTATTATTATTATTATTATTATTATTATTATTATTATTATTATTATTATTATTATTATTATTATAACTATAATAATTATAATAATTTTAAAATTATCTAATATTTTGAAATTGAGGGATTATTATTATTGTTATTATTATTATTATTATAACCATAATAATAATAATTAATAATAATTATTATTATTATAAAAATTTTAGCATATTTTTATTTTTAAAGTTTATTCAAAATTTTTTTATGGATTGTAATTCCACTATGGCAGCTACATGGACAAATCTTGGAAACCCACGTGGATAGTTGAATAAAATTAAGTTTTTTTTTTTTGCCGTTAGAAGTCAACTGGTTTGGACGGATTTTATAACGTTTTGTTAAAAAAATATAGTACAGTGAGTCGAATGGAAAAAAATTCAGTCTAATAATGCATTTGTAAACCGAGGTCGAGTAAAGTAGGAAAAAGTATATTTAACCCTTTTGATCATCTTTTTTATTACTAAATTAACTCTAATAGTTATTCAATAATTTTAACATATTTTTATATTTCATGTTTTTGCAATGGTTTTTAGGTCTATCAAAGGTTGGAGTGATATTGGTAACGTAAATGCTTCAAACTATCTGATCTTAAAGTAAAACATTGTCATGATCATGGTTTTACTCACCAAAAGTTTGTTTTGGTACTCGGTCTAACATATATTTTAGCTAAATCAATATTTAAAAAGAGTTTTTTTGTGGCTGATTGTAGTGGTCGAATTGTCCTTACTACATGTTATGGTGTTATTGTGTATCATAAATGTTTTGAATTTGGATGATGATTTTGTGTTCTTTCTTTCCCATTTTTTCATGGAATGAACTGAAATAAGCATATAACGAATTAGATGTGCTCAAATATGGTAATACGACTTAAATAGCAACATCAGACAGTACCAATTTCGCTCAATCGTATGATATTATATAGAATTGATGGAACTTGGAGAGAATGTTAATGGAGAGAATCCAACTCCATTATGTCCTCTACAATACTTTCAGGATTATTCATGGATTACTTAAGATGATTATTATATTATTATACTTCCATTTGGACCTTTTTATGATTAATTCTTGTATTTCTCATGGTTAAAGGTAGGTTCTGTCTGTTTAGCAGTAGGACTAGGAAAACTAATGATTATGATTGTGTTCTGTAGGTCTTATTTATGATTATGTTATGAACGCTCATTAATTGTAAAGAAACCTAGGAAGTGTCTAAGAGGACTTACACTTGCTGAAAATTAATTCAATTAAGATATTAGATTACAAAAATGGTATAACAGATAAGTAAATTAATGGAAGAAATTGTAAGTGGCATCAAACTGTTAGACATTTAACTACTTGTTTCAACTATGCTTTGTTAGATTTGTAAGATTCATGGATACAATCAAATTGCATAAAATAAGCGGAAATCAGAGTTTTAAAATTTTACAAACCTTATACCCAGATCATCCTTTATTCGCAATTATTAATTAAACGAAAGAGAAGAAATTATAGATCATACCCTTGTACAAACTAAGCTTCCATAGGTACAAGTTCAACTCCAAATCTTTCGCGCTCTTCTTGAGTTCTCCGGGTTTGATTCCTTCCTTTGATAAACGTTAGCCTGCCAAGTGTTTGGCCTCTAGAGTTGATCCACCAAGTAAGAAGAGTTATTCAAGAAGGTGGGTCTTTGGCTAAACCCTAGTTTCTATTTTTATAGAAATTGTATACTCTCCCAACTCTAGTAATGTAGTGTGTAACATTGTTCCATAATAAGACTTTCTTATTTATAGATGTAGGCAACCCTCCTAAACTATTTAGGATTAGGGTTTCATATTAATTAATTAAACCCTTTTAATTAATTAGGCTTCTCAATCCCATTGGAAATAATTAAATTTTTTTAATTAATTAGCCTCCTAATCTTATTTGGAATATATATATGAGAGAGTATCTTATTAATTAATTCCTCCTTTAGGAATTAAATAATAATAATAGTAGTAATAATAATAATAAGACTCCTCTTATTAATTTATATTTAATATTTTCAAAATATTAAATAATATATATTAAGTTATTTAATTTATTCTATCACCATAGATTAAATTAAATCTACTTAACTTATTATTACGATTATGTCATTAGTTTCTTTAATAAATATTCTTCCTTTTATGGTGTGACCCTTTAGGTTCTCCATATTAAACCGGTTGTGAAAAATCCTAATCTTATTTAAATAAATAAATTAAACTAATAATTTATTTAAATAAATAATATTTATTCTACAATAAGGGTAAGCCCCCTTAGCGATCAACGACTTTCCAGATAATATAGATTTAAACATGAATCATAAAAGAACCTTTGAGTAAATAGTTATCGTACAATTCATTCCTTCCACCATACAATGTCCCAATTAAATATAAGACATGTAATTACTATCAAGTCTTATTTTATTTAATTATATGTATTTCGATCCTAAAATGCGCAA
The DNA here is from genome assembly GCA_020205555.1 of Panax stipuleanatus. Classification (NCBI taxonomy): domain Eukaryota; kingdom Viridiplantae; phylum Streptophyta; class Magnoliopsida; order Apiales; family Araliaceae; genus Panax; species Panax stipuleanatus. The sequence continues at coordinate 121,460,381 of CM035124.1, read as the reverse complement.
ATCCAAATAATGCAAATTAGAAACTCCTTTCTAATTTTATTCTGCCTTGGCCAAGGACTACTAAGTTGTCATTTATCGAATCACATAGGACATTCTCTTCTTTTACTAGTAGCGGTAGATTCTTTATTGATCATTTATTATATCCATGTATAAATTATTATACCCAAGCATACCCTTTGATATACCCTTAGGGTCTTAAGGGACATGTCAAAGTATAATTCATCATACACAAGATACTATGATGATCTCAAGTCTAAGTATTATTTTTACTACTATCACTTAAGGAATTCCTATTGATAAGCAAGTCAAAATTCATTAGGTATTCCTTAGCGAGCCACATTCAGTGTACCTGTGACACCCCCAAATCCGGGTACTTTGTTTTCACAGGATCTGGTGTTCACTGTCCAAATAAATCACATCTAATTACCCATGAATAAGGATATAAATAAAACTCATAACTGAAATAGAAATCCTCCCATAAAAGCGTTACAACATCGTAATAAATCCCAGATTGTCTAACCTTAAATACATCAATGCGGAAACATAACAAATTAAATAAGTCTTAATAGTAACATTTGCAAATAATAAATAACAAGTCTTCATCACTTTTTCATCTTGACTTTTCCCTTACTAGTGGATGGCTCGTCAATTCTTTCGACCTTAACTGCAATGTTATTATGAAAGAGTGAGCAAAAAATTGTCCACAAGTATAAAAATAATAATAATAACATGCGAGTAATCAATGGTTCAATACAATAATGTAATCAATAATTAAATCCAAGATTGAATCTCAACTATATACAATTGTATAAACATTGTATAACTGAATAATGCTTTTATGAAAGATTATAAAGTATAATCGAAACATAGGCATTGATTACTATAGATAACCTTGCTTTAATACAATAAGCCAAGGTTAAGAATTTGTTCAATGTAAAATAATAGAGTTAGGGAACTTGCGTAATTTTAATCAAGATCGGGGAAGGAAACTTGCCTCGTGCGTAAGCTATAAATTATAATTCACGTTCTCCAATTAATCCTACATACCATTTAAAGTCACAATATCGATTAATTATAACACAACTAGCATTATGAGTAAACTTTCTTTTAATCTAACTTAACTTTAAATCTGATTATATTAACCACATCCACAAACCTTAACTCTTAAACACATTATTGAATTTTACGAACAATGAGTTTAAGTACACATTCAACTCATCAATTAATCACGTAAGACCATCATTGACATGTTACTAATCTATTTTAACATCTCATTATATGATCAATACATTTTTATGTTCATTAGATTAGGTTTAAATTATATTTTCTGGACTCGAACACTTAAATAGAATTTTCTAGACAAATATGCCAAGTGGCGCTGCAGCGCCGCCTAATAGCCTAATATCTGGCACTGCGGCACGAACCTGGTGCTGTAGCTCTGCTGTTAAGCCTACAGTCAGGTTCTGCGGTTCAGCCCCGGTGCTGCAACGCGCCAATTAAATTTGAGACAGGCGATATGGCGCCTAGACTTAACAGCAGACTGTAATAGTTCGCGAAGAACGCAAAACAAGGCTAGTAAACTCCAATTTCTTTGTTCATACAACAATTTAAGCATACCCAGACACTATAATTCATATAAAATCATAACCTATGATTTCTAGCATGCTTCTAACACCATAAAACACATAACCCATGAATTTAAGGATCCAAAATTAAGGCTTTTGTCATTTTATCATAGTTTCTTCAAATTTAATGAAAGCACACATAACAAATTTGTTACTACACCAAATCAGTTCATTAGACTTGCATTCTTTTCGTCTCTTAATATATAATCATAATCAATCATCAATTTACCGATTAACATACAATTTAAGCATCAATATTTATACATATAAGCCATATTCATATATTTTCCACTATAACTCAAATCTTCCTTTTTAAACAAAATTTCATGGATTAATTCAACCAAAATCGTTTATAAACATCATATAGTAGATTATACATGCATATTAATAATTATAAACAACTTCTCAACAATTTAACCATGAAAACTCAATTACAGAAAACTTAAAACTAATTTCCATAAAGAACTCAAGAACATAAACTAAAGCTTGAATTATAAGTGTTTACCCTTGCTTTCTTGTTTAGATTACACAAAAATGATGTAGAATACTCCTCTTTAATTCTCCAAGTCTTCTTCTTCAATATAAATTTCTCTCAAGCTCTCTCTTTCTCTCTCTTGTTCTCTGTTTTGCTTTCTCAGGCTTAAACTTAAATGAACTACTATAACTATTATACGTAAATAATATAATAACTGGCACGTACATGGGTATCAGTTAAGTGCATCATGGCCTTAACTGATCTCATGTTCTCAAGGCCATGTTTGGCTAGCCTTTAAAAGGCTCCTTTTAAGTTTATTTTAATTAACTCACTTATTATATAGTTTATTTGTCACACCTTAATTAATCAAATTCTAATATTTAAAATTCAATTAAACTAAAGCCAATATAACTCATTAAATCAAATTACCACATAACTGAAATTCTTATTTATTAATTAGAATTGTATTTAACAATTATTAAATCTCTAATTAATTATTAAATTAATTAGCACAACATTATAATTATTTAAAAACACATTTAATTAAATTATTCCAATTAAATTAGAACTTCAAACCATAAAATTATTCAACATTAATTTAATTAATGTAATATATTCTTAAGCTACAACAATTCCATCAAATATTTATTTAACTCAATAAATAAATCAATAAAAATATTTATTTAATTCAATAAATATTTAAAATTAAATACAAAAATCTCGTTCGTTACAATTCTTATTCTCCAATAAGCACCTACATACTTGCTTTAGTGTCTCCACACAAATGATTATGAGATCGATCATCCTCATCCAATGAGCAAGCAACGTATGTACCAATCTATCCGGATTAACTAATCCTCTTTTTAGTAATCCAACGATTGGAAACTATTTTAGTTTTAAACTATTTAAGAATTTAGATCTCATTAGTATGATCATCATTATGATTATAAAAGAATTGCTTAAAACTATAGGTTTATCACATATTATAAAAAGGGCACCATGTTGATAAATAAATGTCTTTAATTGAATAACACTTTTATTAATAAACGAATAAGATTCTTACAAAGTATATGCTTTATCATCAAACATGATTGGCTTGTATGCATACTACTTTCAATCTCCCACTTACACTAAATTCAATCGCCATGATATCTCATACCCATCTTCTCTAAGTGACGATCAAACTGTTGTTGTGTTAATGCTTTTGTAAATGGATCTATAATGTTATCTTGAGAGTCCACACACTCCAGGGTGACATTTCCTATTTCAATGATCTCTCTAATTAAATGAAACCGCCGCAATACGTGTTTAGATTTCTGATGAGACCTGGGTTCCTTAGCCCTTGCAACAACTTCGATGTTGTCACAGAATAAAGGTACTGCTCCTCTAATGCTAGGAACCACACCAAGTTCACTTATGAACTTTTTCATCTAAACAGCTTCCTTTGCAGCTTCACTTGCAGCTATGTACTCTACCACTGTCACTGAATCAACAACTCTTTACTGCTTGAAACTCTTTCGACTCATTGTGCCACCATTTAAGGTACACACATACCCCAAAATGGATTTATTGTCATCCTGGAATGTTTGAAAACTTGAGTATGTATAGCCTTCTTGTTTCAACTTAGACCCGCCGTAGACAAGAAATATATCCTTAGTTCTTCTTAAGTACTTTAGGATATTTTTCACTGCCTTCCAGTGCTCTTCTCCAGGATTCGACTGATATTTGCTCGTTACACTAAGTGCATAACAGACATCTGATCTAGTACATATCATACCGTGCATGACAGATTCTATTGTTGAAGCATAAGGAATCTTACTCATACGGTCTCTCTCCTCAGGTGTCTTTGGGACCTATTTCTTGGAGAGATGTATTCCATGGCTCATCGGCATGAGACCTCTCTTGGAATTTCCATGCTAAACCTCTTTAGCATTGTGTCAATGTACGTTCCTTGGGATAAGCCAAGGATCCTTTTAGATCTATCTCTGTAGATCTTTATCCCTAAAATATATGATGCTTCTCCCAAGTCCTTCATAAAGAAGTGTTTAGATAACCAAATTTTGATCGACTGTAGTATAGGAATATCATTTCCTATCAGTAATATATCATCAACATATAATACAAGAAATGATACAGCTCTCCCTCTAATCTTCTTGTACACACATGGTTCATCCTCATTTTTGATAAAATCAAACTCTTTGATTATCTCATCAAAACGAAAGTTCCACCTTCGATAAGCTTGCTTCAATTCATAAATGGATCATTGTAGTTTACAAACTTTATTTGTTCCAATCATTGAAACAAATCCCTCTAGCTGTGTCATATACACATCCTCCTCAAAATTCCCATTGAGGAATGCCGTTTTCACGTCCATCTGCCAGATTTTGTAGTCATAGTAAGCTGCAATCGCAAGCAAAATTCGAATGGACTTGAGTATAGCTACTGGCGAGAAGGTTTCATCATAGTCAACACCTTGTCTTTATTTGAAAACTTTCGCAACCAGTCAGGCCTTATAGGTCTCTACCTTGCCGTCACTACAAAAAAATGGTGACTTGGCAACAACCAGTTTTCGTTGCTAAAGATATGAAATTTTGTTGCTAAATGTCATTTGCAACGAATTTTCGATCGTTGGACCATTCGTTGTGCAATGAGAGTTGCAAATTTTCTAGCAACGAAATTATTTTAATCGTTGCAGAAAGTGGATATTTCGCAACAAAAGTTGGTTTTCCTGTGAAAGCATAGATTATTTAGCAACGAAATGTATTGTTGCAAATTTATTAAGAAATTGTTACTGAAAATCAACTTTCGTTGCAAAATCCTTCTAATTAGCAACGAAAATAACTTTTTTTTTGTCAACGAAGTTGAAATTTCGTTGCAGTTGATAACTTTTGCCAACGATATTTGTTGTTTCTAAATAATATGAAAATTGTTGCCTTAACTAGTTTTCGTTGCTGATTGTAAACTTTTTTGCAACGATGTTCGTTACTAAATGTTAAAAATATATCAGTCATATATTATTTTGCAACAAGATTATTCGTTGTCGTTGGTCTTATTATGGATAATTATGATCAATTAGCAACAATAATGTTCGATACTGATAATTTTTCGAGGGCAACGAAAGTTGTCTATTAGCAACAAAACTATACGTTGCCATTTTCTTTATATGACAATGAAAGTTGTTATGATTTGCAACGATATAAATGTCGTCATTTTCTTTGTTATGTAACGAATGTCAAAATTATTTTACAAACAAAATAAATTGTGGCTCAATGACCCCATAATAAATTATGACAGAAGTACAAAAATCTCAAATATTATTAATTAAATAAAATCTTCTGATACATGATCATTTATCATTTTTACAATCAACTATTTAAATGATTTATTGAGGCACGTGTACAAATTTGGTGCCTTCAACAAATTGCCCATGAAATACATGATCACTACTTAACTAAGGAAAGAACTATTCAGTCCAGTACACACAAGCATGACTGCTACTCACTTTCACAGCATTCAGAGCATGAGTGCACAAGGTGGAGGAATTACCAAAATTCAGTCTTCAAGAGATACTTCATCATCAGGGTCTTATTAACTTGCAACATGTATTCAATTACATTCCTGATCATGAATGGTTGTAGTCACATGAATAATAAAAGATGAAGAGGAGAGGGATACAAGTATCATGAAAAACGTTAAATATATGAAATTAAAGGAATATGAAGTTCAGTAGAATGTATCTGAAAACAGTACTGTACATGTTCAACACCCCCTAGCCATCATAATTTACTAGATCCATCTTGAAATACTACCAATAAAAAATAAGTTCTTTTAGTCTCAAATGAGGAAAACTAAATTACAAAATTGTGATGTCGAGAAGAATAAATATGTGCATGGATCATACAAACCAAGCAAGTCTGTATCTGATATATGAATGCAAATGTACAAGGCCAGCTTCAACAACAAATATTTTGAAAATGTATATTGGAGTTTCAAGAAGTATATGACTGCAAAATCTATAGTTTATGCATTTCACCAATATTTATGAGAGATCTTACTTGCTAGATTTACAGGTAACAAATTTACTTATTTGATTTAATATGTATAATGTTATCAACCTATTATTCAGGTTTTCAGCTTATTTTTTTCTTGATTATTACTCCATCTGTAATTACTCAATCAACTAAGTAAAAGGTACAATAACATATTAAAAATCATATATCATTTTATAATCTATAAGTAGAAATGTATCTCTAATAATTTTGAAATCGCTAAAGCACTTCAACGAAAATCACACTTTCTAACATTATTTTAAGATGAAACAAATAGTTCTTAATTAAGACCTGCATTAAATCATATGATGTATAATTATATCCTTCATTAACAAAGAAGACTTGAGAGGCTTTACAAAAGGAAACCAATTCATATTGAGTACCAGTTCAGGGCATTTGATAAACACAAAAAAAAAAGTTTCAATAAAAAATAAAAAATGCCATGGGCTTTCATGAGATGCCTTTTCAATTACTCACCTTGATTGCAGTACTACTTTTAGCAGCAAGAGTAGAAGTAGCAGCTCATTCTGTTACACCATCTGATCTGGTTAAGCTTGGCTGTCAATCCATCTGTGGAGATCTTACCATCCCCTTCCCATTTGGCATAAGATCGGGCTAATTCTACACTGTGAAGAACTAAAAATGAAATACTATCTAGACAATTGAGTGTATTAAAGATAGACCATAATTTTTTTCTTGCTGAGTTTTTCTGAAGATTTGAGCAGAGCATGAAGTCATAATCTCATTGGCATATGCATTTATAAAAGCGTAACTATACAATGAAAATATAAGTATTTTTGCATGAAATGTGCTAAAGAAAAAAGATGTCATGTCAGGACTAGTCAATGTATGGCGCCTGAATAATAACTAAACTGTTTGAAGTTCTTTTCTCATCTTGTACTTGAATGTCAAAGTAGCATGCCTAGGTAATGTGTGCTGCATTAAATAGAACAAAAGAAAAATAAATTAGAGGAACATTATAGAGGAGAGGATTTACTTATCATAGTGCAAGTCATTCCTTGAGCAATATCCAATAAATGTCATGTCTCATTAGGCAACAGTGGCCTTTCCAGCAATTGCAATCACACAAATTGAACCAGTTGGGTTCCTCTAAGCTTCACAATTCATTGTTACCTATACTGTGTTCATGCAGATAAAAGAGTCCCACGGAATAAACTGAGAAAATTCATGAACAAACCTCAAACATTTCATATAGATAAATATTTAATTATTTAATTATATATATATATATATATATATATTAATGATAATACTTGTATATTGTCCTATAAGCACAATAGTAATTCCATTAAACTGAAAAGACTACTATATCAAGTTCACATGATAGTGCATATTAAAAATTCTCAATTTAATAAGTGCACCATGTGTAAAGGAAAATATTACATCAAACATGAAGCTTGGAATGCCAAAAAATTATATAATAATGAATGCCTGATAGTTCAAAAAAAAGTCAAACTAATAGATTCTGAAGTTTATAAACCTGATAGTTCTAACTACCCCGAGCTCGAATATAAGGATCATTGCTGTTGCTCTGCCATAATTTGTGTATTTCTCAAGTAGTATGATATTGTTATTTGTAATTCTAATTGGTTGCAGCAATTTTTCTGAGTTTTAGACATCGAAAACAGGGAAAATCATATAATTCTTGCTTTACAAAAGACTAGCAAGCATGAGTTTGGCTTGGCCAAGATAATTATGTCTTTTGGAAACTTCTCTTCATAGTTTTTTGCCTCTTCATTTTGACTGATATGTTTTTGTCTGCCAGAAAATTAGATTGGACACAAGGAAATGGAAGACTACAGCGAAATACGGAATCCTGTAATTAGCTATTCATCTAAACTATATATATGGATAACATTTGGTAATATGTGGGTCGAAGTGTGATTTAAGACTAGAATGCCTTTAGGAATATTTTTTTTTGGATAAACAACTCAACTTCAATCACTGGTACCAATCCAATCACTTGGGGCCAAGTTAATTTGTTCCCAAAAGAAACTGTATAGGTCTTAGATTCTAGGCTTATATAAATAGTATGGTGAAAGAGATGGGAGGCACGATTTATTAGGTCATAATGTGTCCAGACAATTATAGAGTTCAAAAAATGGTGTGCAATATTACGCTTAAGGCATCATGGGTAAATAGTGGAGCAGGAATTCTGTAATAAGTTTAATCAGATCTTTAGATCGATATAATCAATTTTATTGTCAAACATACATGTGATCTCCTCCTAGCAAATGAACTGAATTCGACTGTATAACACTCATATGATAATATGTACAGCCTAATTATTATGGCATGCTGTGGGTATATATAGGTATAAGATAAACTTATGCATCACTTATCAGACATTTTCATCTAATTACCTTTTGTATTCTTTGTGTTGGTTGGGCACTCAAGTATAGCCAACCCTTCCTTTTGAACAATTATTAGAATAAATATCATTCTTGCATTAAATTAGCATACCCTATTTGTTTTCCAACTTTCATTGCACACCTGCATCTTTCAGAATTATCTTCATTTCTTATTTTGTTGCATCATGTAGGTGGATTTACAGTGCTTTAGTTGTTATTGTTGTCATCTTCTTGGTGTCTTGTATCCTTTTTAATATTTTTCTTAGAGTTGGATTTAGATAAATTTATCAGTGTTATTTAGTTGCAATATGGTTGTAGCTTTAAGGTATATTGGTGCTCTTCTGTAGTTTCTATGTTATATATTTCATCTGCTCTACATTTGCGATTTTTGTCCCTGTTAAAGGATTTAGGTTGAAAACTAGATTCTATATATTAAATTGTGGGTTGGTGACCGCTGACTAGATGTGATAATCCCATGTTTGTTAGCACTTGTTATTTCTGAAGAACAGCCTGGTGGGTGATTGATGCACCTCTTTAGAAACTCATGTTCTGTATCTTTTATGTTCTAGAGTACTGGAAAGCTTGCCACTGTATGACATCTTGAATGAGTTTCAGAAAGGTCTCAGCCACATGGCAAAATGATACAAACACCAACGAATATCATCTTTGCGTAAATGACAAAATTACCAATAACTTTTTACATACCCTCTCCATAGCAAAATGATACAGCCATATCAAAAACCTGACACTTTTAAAAAAATTATAAATTTCCAATTTAGCCTACCAAGTATATATAAACAGTGTAATAAAAATATTACATTGTTTACATAGCAGGGGTTCATAGCTACAACGAAATCAGTGTATACTCAAACAATTTCTACGCATTAGAAAGAAAAAAATAGAACACCCTTTAATTGGTATTTAGATTGATTACATACTTACCTTAACTTTGATTACCAATTGAATTGATTCAATCTCTTAATACTTTTCTGCTCCAAACCATCTTCGATTTACTCCTAAGACATCAAGTGCTAGTTGTTTGCACTACCGCGAGATCCTCTTCACGGGATCGGCGGTGAGAAGAGGCGCGCGGCGGAGGAGAGAGAATTCAGGGATAAAGAAAGATAGAGAATAAGGGGGACTTGCCATCGATCTTGAGCGGCCGTGGTTTTTCCTTTTTCCTTACTATGTGGCTGCTGAAATGTGAGTGGGAGAGTTAGGGCAGGGACATGATGTGGGAAATAGGGTAGATCTGAGAGAGAGAAAGAACTAGATAGGGAAGATTTTTGGGCATAATATTAACCCCTATATATATATTTAATTATTCATTAATATATATATATATATATATATATATATAAAATTAAATATTTATCTATATGAAATATTTTAAATTGTAATTACAGTGGGAAGATTTTTGGGGATAATATTTTTTATTGCTAGTATTTTATTCACCTTTGTATTGAATTTTATTTTTTTATGAGATAATTGATTAATTCTCTTTATGATATAGTTTAATTTACGAGATCTTGATTTCTATATTCTAGACATTCTTTTTTTAGAGTTGCTTGGATTCGACTCAAAAGTTAAATTCATATATAATTATTTCAAAATGTTAATTATGAGGAAATCATCTTTTCGCCAAACACAAATAATCTTTTACAATACATAATTTGTGAAGAACATATTCTTCACAAAAAATATTTAGTCACTAACTCATTGAATGATTTTTTTACCGAGGAACTCTAATGCGAAGAATTGTGTGAATGGAAATAAATAATGGGGAATGCATGATCCGTAGCATGTATAGTCACATGCATGATATGATCTTCTCGCCATCGCAAGTAAACTTTGAAAGTACAAAATTTGTAACAGATTAGTTTTGTAAGTTAATATATATATGTATAAGTTATTAATATATATATATATATATATTAAAATTTGCAATATTTATAATCTATAATTAGATTCAAATGTTTATATTGAATATTTAATATTTTTTTCTCAAAATTATATTGTCAATTGCCCGCCTCCCGTCATCGCAAGTAAGTTTTGAAAGTAAAAAAATTATAACAAACTAATAGCTATACTTTTATAAATTAATATATATGTATATATATATATATATATATATATATATGAAATTAATGAATGTCAGTTATTAGTATGTATATATATATATATATATATATAGGATATATCAAAAACATTCATTCATTTTAAAATATTTAACTAGCATTCATTCAAATTGTGGAAAAAAGAAATAATACAATAAGTTTAACTCTACCCACAAATTTTAAAAGAAATTTAAAAAATTAATTTTAATTATATGTTTTAGAACAAAGGCCATAAATCTTTTTGGAAAAAAACAAAGAGTTCAAAAAATTTAACTAGCATAATATTATATATAAGTCAAGTACTGGAAATATAGAGTTTTGTACAAAAAAAAAAGAAATATAGAATTAAATTACCAGTGGATGAATAACTTTCATTATATGGATAAGTTTAACTAGCATTCATTCAAAAATATCCTCAAAACAAAATTTAAATGAATGCTAGTTAAACTTATTGTATTATCTTTATTTTTGAAGACATGTTGTGGTGAATGCTAATCCTTTATGGTTTATTATTGTATTAAATAGGAAGATTTATTCTCTTTTTAGAAAATTTAAAATTATTTTAAAGTTGATAAAATATTATTTTTAATAAAAATTTAATTAATATTATTAACATAAAAATAGAATATATTTTAATAATACATAAAATTAAAAAATCAATCTGAATATGTTTGGATAAATTACCTTATATTTTAGATGGAGAAGTTTGTTTGTTTGTTGGGTTACTTTTTATCCAGATAAATATATTGGTGAGAAAAAGAGATAGCAAGAGGACTATATATATATATTGCCACATGACCACTTACTATTTTTTAAGTATCCATAATGGCTCCTTACTCTCTTTATTTTCCCACACGCATGCGGGTGGTACGCATAAGAATGGGACTCTAAATATAATTATAAACAAATATTCATATAAATTTATCTCTAAAATTCATAAACAAAAATTCATATAAATATTTAAAGATAAATATTCTTATATAAATATTTATATAAGAACATTTATATAAGAACAATCAACCATAATCATTTATATAAGAACATTTAAAATTTATAAATATTTGTTTATAAAAATTTATATAAACAAATTTAAATATTTATATAAATATTTGTTTATAAATTTATACATATTCATCTAAAATTTATATATGAATATTGTTTATAAATATTTATATGAATATTTGTTTATATATATATATATATATATATATATATTATTTATATATATTTATATAAAAGTATTCATAGTTACTTTATATAAATATTTGTAGTTACTTTATATATATTTAGTTTAATGTTGAGATTTGATTAGTATTTTATTTAGTTTGACAAGAAATTTAAAAAGGAATATTTTATATATATATATATATATATATATATATTGGTAGAATAAATTTACAAATATTGGAGGCAGAAAAAATATATATATATGGTAGTAGAATTTATCTAATACACAAAAAATATAGCACATGAAGCAAAATTTTTATGTCATAGCTAGGATTCAAATATATAAATTTACATTTAAAATTTAAAATTTAAAATTTAGGATGTCATAAATTAACAAAGAAAAAAATTAATTAATTAAACTCTTTTGGTAGAACGGATGAGTAATATTTTAGTATTTCTAAAGGAAATGTTTTTCACAATAAACTCAATAAAACTATATTACCATTGATTACTTTTTCTTTTCATTATCCACTCGCTAGAATATTCTCATTTTCTTAGTAGTGATAATTATACAAAATAATACGATATACTAAAGTTTGTCGTCATAATTTTTATCGTACCAATCTATTAGACTAATATAATTTACTATTTTTAGGAATATACATTCTCATTTTAATATTCGCAAAATTGGAACTCTTTTTAAAAAAAGAAATCATAATTATTTATAGAGTTCATAAATAATTGTATAATGGTGTAAAACATTAATAAATAAAATTATAAGTGTGAATTTAGAAAATAAATACAATAATTAATGATTTTTTTAATTAAAGTTTCTTATTTCATATATTTGAATTAAAACAAGGAAATACTTTTACATAATATGTGTTTGATAATTATGTGTTTAATAAATAAATACATCTATGTGATTAATAAAATAAATAGTGATAGATAATACAATATTAATTATGGGAAATACTAAAATGTTACTCCTTCATTCCAAAAAAAAAAGTTTCATTGAATATGTTTTTGTTAATTTATGAAATCCTAAATTTAAATTATAATGTAATTTATTTAATTGTTGAAAATTAAAATTTTATTTTAAATAATTATTTTATGTTATTTACAATACAAAAATGTGAAAAGAGAGACTGAAACATGGTTATTGGGTTTGTCTTAATTTTGGGCAACAATTTACTAGTCGTTACAAAAAAATGTATAAAACACGCAACGAAAAAAATTGTTGACAATGAATGTCGCCCATATTAGGCAAAGAAATTTAGCAACAAAAAATTTTCCGTTGCCGACGATAAACATAAATCTCATCGGCAACAAAAAAATTAAATAGGCGGGGTTTTTTTTCCCCGCCAACGATTTGGCAACGAAATTTTGCAACGAACTATGAATTTCATTACGAAAAATGAAAGTCTTTCACAAACTTCAACGAATGACAAATTTCGTTGCTAAACGTGCATTTTTTTCAACAATTTTATAAGTCGTTGCCCGAAAAATCGTTGCCAAATATCCATTTTTTTGTAGTGCGTCTGTTCGAGTCTTTCTTTTAAAGACTCATTTGCACCCAATAGGCTTAATGCCCTCAGGTGATGAAACCAAAGTCTATACTTTGTTCTCATACATGGAGTACATCTCAGATTTCATGGCTTCTTGCCATTTCTCTGAGTTTTTACTACTCATAGCATGTTCGTAATTCAAAGGATCATCATCATCTATGATGCGCACCTCATCGACATCCTCTATAACGAATCCGTACCTCTCAGGTATCTTTGGTACTCTCCTAGATTTACGAATAGGGTGTGTTACAATAGGTTCTTCCACTTGGTCAGGTACTTGACTTTGATCTGTAGTAATTTGTGGTTCTTAAATTTCTTCAGGATATATCTTACTCCCACTGACCCCTTCGAGGATAAACTCATTTTTCAAGAAGGCAACATGTTTCGCAACAAACACCTTTTGATTAGTTGGATGATAAAAATAATACCCTGATGTTTCTTTAGGGTATCCCACAAATCTAAACTTGTCGGATCTAGTCTGCAGCTTATCATTCTCAAAATTTTTGACATAAGCTGGACAACCCCAAGTCTTAACATGCTTAAGATTTCGTTTTCTTCCTGTCCATATCTCATATAGAGTCTTTGGGACGGATTTGGTAGGTACATTGTTAAGTAGGTATGCAGCTGATTCTAGGGCATAACCCTAGAAGAAAACTGGAAGATCAGTAAATCTCATCTTGGAACGAACCATGTTCAACAGTGTTCGATTTCTCCTTTCGGATACACCATTCAAGTGTGGTGTTCCTGGTGGAGTCCATTGTGAGATTGTACCATTTTCTTTGAGACAATTGAGAAACTCACCGCTTAAGTATTCACCACCTCGATCCGATCGAAGAATCTTAATACTCTTGCCAGTTTGTTTCTCTACTTCACTTCTGAATTCTTAAAAATTATTAAAAGAATCAGATTTGTATTTCATTAAATACATATATCCAAATCTTGAATGATCATCAGTGAATGTAATAAAATAAAAATACCCTCCTCGTGCATTCGTTGTCATAAGTTCACAAACGTTTGTGTGTACCAACGCTAACAACTCTATAATATTTCTCCTTTTCCACTAAAAGGAGATTTAGTCATCTTACCCATGAGACAAGATTCACAAGTTGAATATGATTCATAATCAGATTGATAGTAGTGTGCATACAAGCCAATCATGTATGATGATAAAGCACATACTTTGTAAACAATCATATTTATTTATTAATAAAATATTCATTTAAGGCATATAATTATCTACATGGTGCTGTTTTTATAATATGTAAATAACCCATAGTTTTAAGCAATGCTTTTAGAATCATGATGAGATCATGATAATGAGATCTAAATTCTTAGAAAGCTTAAAAACTAAAATAGTTCCCAATTATGGGATTACTAAAATGGGGATTAGTAAATCCGGATAGATTAGTACATATGTTGCTTGCTCATTGGATGAGGATGACTGATATCATGGTCATTTGTGTGGAGACACTAAAGCAAGTATGTAAGTGCTTATTGGAGAATAAGTTCACTGAACGTGACTCGCTATGGAATACCTAATGGAGTTTTACTCGCCTGTCAATAGGAATTCCTAATGTGATAGTAGTACAAGTGATCCTTGGACTTGAGATCATCATAGTATCTTGTATGTAACAAATTATACTTTGACTAATTTCTTAAGGCCTTTTAAGGCATATATAGGGTATGCTTAGGTATAATGAGTTACATATGGAGATAATGAATGATCAATAAAGAATCTACCACCTCTAGTAAAAGAGGAGATATGTCCTATGTGATTCGTTAAATGACAACCTAGGAATCCTTGGTCAAGGTAGAATGAAATTAGAAAGAGGTTTCTAATTTGCATTATTTGGAGTTGTGCATTTTCTAATCGAAATAAATATGATTAAATAAATTAAGACTTGACAGTAAATCCATGTCTTATATTTAATTGGGACATTGTATGGTGGAAGGATTGAATTGTACGGTAACTATTAACTCACAGGTTCTTTTATGATTAATGTTGAAATCTATATTATCTAAAAAGTCGTTGATCGCTAGGGAGGCTTATCCCTATTATAGAATAAATGTTATTTATTTAAATAGATTATTAGTTTAATTTATTTATTTAAATAAGATTAGAATTAGTTCTAATTGATTTATTCATAACCGGTTTAATATGGAGAACCTAAAGGGTCACACCATAAAAGGAAGAATAATTATTTAAGAAGAAAATGGCATGATAGTAATAATGCATTAAGTATAATTAATTTAATCTATGGTGATAGAATAAATTAAATAGCTTAATGTTTATTATTTAATATTTTAGAAATATTAAATATAAATTAATAAGAGGAGTCTTATTATTATTATTATTATTATTATTATTATTATTATTGTTATTATTATAATTCTAAAGGAGTTTAGGAATTAATATAATATCAGTACTCTCTCTCAATCCTAATAAAGATTAGGATATAAATTAATTAAAAGTATTTAATTAATTAAATAAAACCCTATTCTAATTGGATTAGGAGGGTTAACCTAATATCTATATAAGAGAGTCTTATATCAGAAATAAGGTACGTGAATTTTTCCAAGAGTTGGGAGTACACATATTCTATAGAGATAGAAACAAGGGTTAAGCCAATAACCCATCTTCTTGAGTTCTTCATCTTCCTTGGTGGATCACCATTAGAGGCTAAACATTTGGGTGGCTGACATTGAATCAAGGGAATGAGCCACTACAGAGGAATCAAAAGAATCAAAGGAGTAGAACTTGTACCTGAGGAAGCTTGGATCTTCAAAGGTATAATTCTATTTTTCTCCTTCTCTATTCACTGATAATTGATGCACAAGAATGATCATGGTTATGGGTTTGTATAAATTTTTGAAAACCTAGTTTTTGCGCTTCCGCCCTATTTATGTGATTTGATTGCATGATTGAGTTACGTACAAACCCAACAGTGGTATCAGAGCCAATCTTGTGCTAATTATCAGTCTATGTGATTCCATACATGTATGATATGCGATTGGATCGAGTTCTGGGCAACAAAAATTTTTCAGATTCTGCGAAGCTGAGCAGCTGCGCCGGTACAAGGCAATATTGCTGCGCAGCTGCGCCGATTACTGTTCCTGGTTTTCATGCTGCGCAGCTGCGCCGGTTCCCTGTACATTCTTGGCGCAGCTGCGCCACTGGACAGGAACTGAGATTTTTTTTGTTTTATTTAATTAAATGAATGGTTTATTTAATTAATAAAGGTTTAAAATAAAGATGTTTATTTTATATGAAATGAGATTTCAAAATTGCTAAAATTAAAGAGTTTAATTTGGAATTGTTTTTGAATGAAATAAAGGAGTTTATTTTTCCAAAAACAAAGTTTAGCAAACTTTTGCCCATTAACTGATATTAATACATATATGGAATGAATTTATTTTCATGAGATGAATAAGTTTTATTGATACGTATGATGATATGTATGGTAATAAAAGGGATTGATTATGGACTATGACCAATGTGATTGGATTTTATTTTGGATGAATGCTTGAATGAATGGGTTTTATTAAATGGGGTCTGCGTACCTCGTCTTCTCTAGTTTTATTCTCGATGTAAATTCTATCTCCTTTCTATGTACTTCCCCTTGACTGCTGATCAAGGTTTCTATTTAATTTTAAATAGTTAATGTAATAGAGATAGTTAGAATTATTTTGAAGAAATTGGAGACCAAGGAACAAGGAGCGCGTGAAGACCCGTTTGTATGGAGCCATGGTTTAAATATAATAGTTACATTTAAAATTTAAATTCTTGCACTCCTAAGTTTGACCTTTTGGTTCACTTGGTGGCTCTAGTGAACCAAACTAGAATAAAAGTCCATAATCAATCCGGGTAGAATATAGTATTCTATATTGCATGCTAAATATTATATATATATATATATATATATATATATATATATTATATTTTATGCAAACATGCTTCGCATGTTTAATAAAATGACGCGTATTTTATATATATATACATATATATATATATACATATATATATATATACATATATATATATATATATATGTGCATGCGCGCTAAACAAGATGAGACAAATAATAACAAACCCCTCAAAGAAATAATATTAAGTCTGAAGCGTTCAAATGATATTTGGAATATCGAACGTCGCCTTCTAGCATGATTAATTAATAGAGTATTAAATATTTAATATGAGTTTGTTGTGCTATCCACAAGGCGAGTATTGAATATTTAAGATGTTAATTAATCACATTTGATGCTTATCAAGAAAATTGAACGATCTAGTCTTGTTGTGCTATCCACAAGGACGAAAATTTTTCTTTTTGAATTTTTGGAAGTGCTAGGCTGGTCTTAACTTAAATTATTTTAGTTCGGATGTGGACACACATAACCATTATGATTTAAGAGGCAAAATAAAAGGAGTTACATGGTGATGTAATTGACAAGAGTTGTCTACCTATTTATTTGTATATCGCTTGTTGTGCTATCCACAAGGTTATATACATTTGAAATGGGATCCTTAATCTCACTAGCAAATCTTTAATTATATGTTGTCGAACTATATAAGTGAGGGTAATATAGTTTGATGAAAATAGTGGGATATACCAATTTTAAATAAAGACCTAAATTTATTTTGGTATGCAAAATTAATAAAATGAATGTTTGCTAAAATGTTGTCTTTTCACATGCAGAATTTTAAAAATGTCAAAATCACTAATCTCACTACGAAGCATACTTGATGCAAATAAGCTTACCGGCCCGAATTATGAGGACTGGCTAAGAAATCTGAGAATTGTTTTCACTGCTGAAAAGATTTCTTATGTCCTAAATTCTACTATCCCTGAATCTGTTTCAGAAACAGCCTCTGAGGAAGAGATTGCCACTTTCAATAAGTGGCAAGATGATGCATCTGTGGCTCAATGCATCATGCTCGCATCCATGACTAACGAACTTCAGCGTCAGCACGAAAAAAATGGATGCTCCTGCTATGCTGCTTCACCTCAAGGAGTTGTATGGTGAACAGAGTAGGACTGCTAGATATGAGATATCTAAGGAGCTCTTTCGATCTCGGATGACCGAGGGCACTGCCGTCGAGACTCATGTTTTGAAGGTAATCAATTTGATTGAACGCCTTGGACAGCTTGGGTTCGTCATGGATGGGGAGTTGAGTCAAGACTTGGTCTTGCAGTCACTCCCTAAGACCTTCTCGCAGTTTGTGGTTAATTTTCACATGAATAAGCTAGATGTCAGCTTGCCTGAGCTGCTTAACATGCTTAAAACTGCAGAAGGTCACTTCTCATCCAAGAAGAACCATGTCTTGATGGTGGATTCTTCCAATAAAAAGAAGAGGCCCAAGGTGTCTTCTGAAAAGAAGAAATCTAAGAAGGCTAAGGGAAAAAGGAAAGAAAAGGAGCAAAAGAACTTGAACCAGCTAAAGGAATGTGCTTTCATTGCAATGAGCCGGGACATTGGAAGAGGAACTACAAGAAGTTTCTAGCAGAGAAGAAGCTTGGAGAAGCTTCGACTTCCAATCAAGGTTTGTTTATGATTGAAATTAATTTTTTTGAAAGTCATAATTCTACTTGGGTATTGGATACCGGCTGTGGTTCTCACATATGTAATACTGTGCAGGGACTGGTCAGAAGTAGAAAGCTGAACAAAGATGAGGTGATCCTACGAGTGGGAAATGGAGCAAAAGTTACTGCATTAGCTGTAGGAACTTATTGTTTAGCAATGCCTTCGGGCAAATCCATTTATCTTAATAACTGTTATTATGTTCTGAATATTATTAAAAATATTATTTTAATTTCTGTATTGGATATAGAAGGTTTTGAAGTTATTATAAAGAACAATGGTTGTTCTATTTATAAAGACGATGCTTTATATGGTATTGGAAATTTGCGAAATGGACTTTATACACTTGACTTACAAGAAAATATATTTCAAATTGAACAAATTAAGAAAAGGAAAAGAGATGATATTAATTATACCTATATGTGGCACTGTAGACTCGGTCATATCAATGAAACAAGATTATCCAAGTTGCATAAAGATGGGCTCCTCGAGCTATCTAATTATGAATCATATCCAACTTGTGAATCTTGTTTTATGGGTAAAATGACTAAATCTCCTTTTAGTGGAAAAGGAGAGAGAGTTACAGAATTGTTGGCATTGATTCACACAGACGTTTGTGGACCTATGACAACAAGTGCACGGGGTGTGTATTCTTATTTTATTACTTTCACTGATGATCACTCAAGATTTGGATATGTGTATTTAATGAAATACAAATCAGAATCATTTGAAAAGTTCAAAGAGTTCAGAAGTGAAGTAGAGAAACAAACGGGCAAGTGTATTAAGATACTTCGATCAGATCGAGGTGGAGAATACTTAAGCAGTGAGTTTCTCAATTGTCTTAGAGAAAATGGTATAATCTCACAATGGACTCCTCCAGGTACACCACAGTTAAATGGAGTATCTGAAAGGAGAAATCGAACACTGTTGGACATGGTTTGATCCATGATGAGTTTTATCGATCTTCCAATTTCCTTCTGGGGATATGCCCTAGAAACGGCTGCATACCTACTTAACAAGGTACCTACCAAATCCGCCCCAAAGACTCCATATGAGATGTGGAAAGGGAGGAAACCAAATCTTAAGCATGTTAAGACTTGGGGTTGTCCAGCTTATGTCAAAAAGTTTGAAAATGATAAGCTACAGACTAAATTCGATAAGTGTAGATTTGTGGGATACCATAAAGAAATCGTAGGGTATTATTTCTATCATCCAACTGATCAAAAGGTGTTTGTTGCGAAACATGCTACCTTCTTGGAGAAAGAGTTTATCCATGAAGGGGTCAGTGGGAGTAAGATATATCTTGAAGAAGTTCAAGAACCACAAGTTACCACGGACCAAAGTCAAGTACCTAACCAAGTAGAAGAACCTACTGTACCACACCCTGTTCGTAAATCTGGAAGAGTACCGCAGATACCTGAGAGGTATGGATTCGTTATAGAGGATGACGATGAGGTACACATCATGAATGATGATCCATTGAATTACGAACAGGCTATGAGTAATAAAGACTCAGGGAAATGGCTTGAAGCCATGAAATCTGAAATGGACTCCATGTATGAAAACAAAGTATGGACTTTGGTTTCACCACCTGAAGGTATTAAACCTATTAGGTGTAAATGGGTTTTTAAGAAAAAGACTGGAGCAGACGGAAAGGTAGAGACCTATAAGGCCCGACTGGTTGCAAAAGGTTTCAAACAAAGACAAGGAGTTGACTATGATGAAACCTTCTCACCAGTAGCCATGCTCAAGTCCATTCGGATTTTGCTTGCGATTGCAGCTTACAACGACTATGGGATCTGGCAGATGGACGTGAAAACGGCCTTCCTCAATGGGAAACTTGAGGAGGATGTGTATATGACACAGCCAGAGGGATTTGTCTCAAAAGTTGGAACAAATCAAGTCTGTAAGCTACAACGATCCATTTATGGGTTGAAGCAAGCTTCTCGTAGATGGAACATTCGTTTTGATGAGACAATCAAAGAGTTTGATTTTATCAAAAACGAGGATGAGCCTTGTGTATACAAGAAGGTTAGTGGGAGCGCAGTATCATTCCTTGTATTATATGTTGATGATATATTACTGATAGGGAATGACATTCCTATGTTACAATCCATTAAAATCTGGTTATCTAAAAACTTCTCCATGAAGGACTTGGGTGAAGCATCCTATATTTTGGGGATAAAGATCTATAGAGATAGATCTAAAAGGATGCTCGACTTATCCCAAGGAACGTACATTGATACGATGCTAAAGAGGTTTAGCATGGAAGATTCCAAAAGAGGTCTCATGCCGATGAGCCATGGAATAAATCTCTCCAAGAAACAGGCCCCAAAGACACCTGAGGAGAGAGACCGTATGAGTAAGATCCTTTATGCTTCTGCAATAGGATCTATCATGTACGGTATGATATGTACTAAACCAGATGTTGTTCACGCACTTAGTGTAACAAGCAGATACCAGTCGAATCCAGGAGAAGAGCACTGGAAGGCAGTGAAAAATATCCTAAAGTACTTGAGAAGGACTAAAGATATTTTTCTTGTCTACGGTGGGTCTGAATTAAAACTCGAGGGATTCACGGACTCAAGTTTTCAAACAGACCAAGATGACAGTAAATCTGTTTCAGGGTATGTGTTTACCTTGAACGAAGGTGCAGTGAGTTGGAAGAGTTCCAAGCAGCAAACAGTTGTTGATTCAGTGACAGAGGCAGAGTATATAGCTGTAAGTGAAGCTGCAAAGAAAGCTGTTTAGATGAAGAAGTTCATAACTGAACTTGGTGTGGTTCCTAGCATCGGAGAAGCAGTTCCCGTATACTGTGACAACACCGGAGCGGTTGCACAGGCTAAGGAACCCAGGTCTCATCAGAAATCTAAACACGTGTTGCGACGATTTCACTTGATCAGGGAGATCATTGAAAGAGGAGACGTCACCTTGGAGCGTGTGGACTCTCAAAACAACATTGCAGATCCATTTACTAAAGCTTTAACACAACAGCAGTTTGATCGTCACTTAGAGAAGATGGGTATGAGATACCATGGTGATTGGCTTTAGTGCAAGTGGGAGATTGATAGTAGTGTGCATACAAGCCAATCATGTATGATGATAAAACACATACTTTGTAAATAATCTTATTTATTTATTAATAAAATATTCATTTAAGGCATATAATTATCTACATGGTGCTGTTTTTATAATATGTAAATAACCCATAGTTTTAAGCAATGCTTTTAGAATCATGATGAGATCATGATAATGAGATCTAAATTCTTAGAAAGCTTAAAAACTAAAATAGTTCCCAATTGTGGGATTACTAAAATGGGGATTAGTAAATCCGGATAGATTGGTACATATGTTGCTTGCTCATTGGATGAGGATGACTGATCTCATGGTCATTTGTGTGGAGACACTAAAGCAAGTATGTAGGTGCTTATTGGAGAATAAGTTCACTGAACGTGACTCGCTATGGAATACATAATGGAGTTTTACTCGCCTGTCAATAGAAATTCCTAATGTGATAGTAGTACAAGTGATCCTTGGACTTGAGATCATCATAGTATCTTGTATGTAACAAATTATACTTTGACTAATTCCTTAAGGCCTTTTAAGGCATATATAGGGTATGCTTGGGTATAATGAGTAGTTACATATGAAGATAATGAATGATCAATAAAGAATCTACCACCTCTAGTAAAAGAGGAGATATATCCTATGTGATTCGTTAAATGACAACCCAGAAATCCTTGGCCAAGGTAGAATGAAATTAGAAAGAGATTTCTAATTTGCATTATTTGGAGTTGTGCATTTTCTAATCGAAATACATATGATTAAATAAATTAAGACTTGACAGTAAATCCATGTCTTATATTTAATTGGGGCATTGTATGGTGGAATGATTGAATTGTACGGTAACTATTAACTCACAGGTTCTTTTATGATTAATGTTGAAATCTATATTATCTGAAAAGTCGTTGATCGCTAGGGAGGCTTATCCCTATTATAGAATAAATATTATTTATTTAAATAGATTATTAGTTTAATTTATTTATTTAAATAAGATTAGAATTGTTCTAATTGATTTATTCATAACCGGTTTAATATGGAGAACCTAAAGGGTCACACCATAAAAGGAAGAAGAATTATTTAAGAAGAAAATAGCATGATAGTAATAATGCATTAAGTATAATTAATTTAATCTATGGTGATAGAATAAATTAAATAGCTTAATGTTTATTATTTAATATTTTAGAAATATTAAATATAAATTAATAAGAGGAGTCTTATTATTATTATTATTATTTTAATTCTAAAGGAGTTTAGGAATTAATATAATATCAGTACTCTCTCTCAATCCTAATAAAGATTAGGATATAAATTAATTAAAAGTATTTAATTAATTAAATAAAATCCTATTCTAATTGGATTAGGAGGGTTAACCTAATATCTATATAAGAGAGTCTTATATCAGAAATAAGGTACGTGAATTTTTCCAAGAGTTGGGAGTACACATATTCTATAGAGATAGAAACAAGGGTTAAGCCAATAACCCATCTTCTTGAGTTCTTCATCTTCCTTGGTGGATCACCATTAGAGGCCAAACATTTGGGTGGCTGACATTGATCAAGGGAAGGAGCCACTACAGAGGAATCAAAGGAGTAGAACTTGTACCTGAGGAAGCTTGGAACTTCAAAGGTATAATTCTATTTTTCTCCTTCTATATTCACTGATAATTGATGCACAAGAATGATCATGGTTATGGGTTTGTATAAATTTTTGAAAACCTAGTTTTTGCGCTTCCGCCCTATTTATGTGATTTAATTGCATGATTGAGTTACGTACAAACCCAACACAGATAGCTCTAGAAGCCCATCTTTATACAACTTGGATAATCTTGCTTCATTAATATGACCAGACCCCATTTAATAAAACCCATACATTCATGCATCCAACTAAAATAAAATTCAATCACATTGGTCAATAGTCCATAATCAACCCCATTTATTATCATACATATCATCATATGCATCAATAAATAATATTCATCTCATGAATTGATATCGATTTAATGTGCTAATTAATTAGCATTAACCCCAGTTATGATTTAAAAATAAACTCCTTTATTTAATCAACTTGGAATCCAATTCTAAATACAAAATAAACGACTTTATTTTAATTTAGAATTACTGGAAAAACATTGAATCCATTTTGTAATTTAAATAAACCTTTTATTTTAATTAGAAATTAGATAAATAAATAAAACAAATTTTTATTTAATTTTGGGTATCGGCTCTGCGGCCCCAGAATGAACTGGCTTCGGGAGCTGTGGCGCCGGGTGACCCATTCTTTTCAAAAACCGAACCTGGCGCTGCAACGCCCCGTTTACTCTGTAAGCAGGCGCTGTAGCTCCGGGTCATTCGTTTCATGACCCGGACAGGCGCTGCAGCGCCTAGATTGCACTGTAATCTGGCGCCAGTCGCCAAGAGCTATTTTTTCAGTTCGCGAATTGTGCAGTTTTTCTCCAAAAACATGATTCCTTACTAATAATTATGCCCAATTAAATTGTTCTAAACATATATCAATATACATATCAAATCAAAATAATTAATAACTCGCATAAAGGTTTGATTCTGATACCACTGTTAGGTTTGTAAGATTCATGGATACAATCAAATTGTATAAAATAAGCAGAAGCATGGTAAATAAGAGTTTTAAAATTTTACAAACCTTATACCCGGATCATCCTTTATGCGCAATTATTAATTAAACGAAAGAGAAGAAATTATTGAATGATACCCTTGTAGAACTAAGCTTCCACAGGTACGAGTTCAAATCCAAATCCTTCGCGCTCTCTTTGAGTTCTCCGGGTTTTATTCCTTACTTTGATCAACGTTAGCCACCCAAGTGTTTGTCCTCTAGAGGTGATCCATGAAGGAAGAAGAGTTATTCAAGAAGGCGAGTCTTTGGCTAAACCCTAGTTTCTATCTCTATAAAAATTATATACTCTCCCAACTCTTGGAATGTAGTGTGTAACCTTATTCCATAATAAGACTTTCTTATTTATAGATATAGGCAACTCTCCTAAACTATTTATGATTAGGATTTCATATTAATTAATTAAAACCTTTTAATTAATTAGGCTTTCCAATCCTATTGGGAATAATTAAACTTTTTTAATTAATTAGCCTCCTAATATTATTATGAATATATATATGAGAGAGTATCTTATTAATTAATTCCTCCTTTAGGAATTAAATAATAATAATGTAGACACTCGAAATTTTGTTTTCCTGTTACTAACCATACAAGAGGGCAAAAATATCTTTTTTCCACTTTGGAGAACAACCCCAGAGGATTACGACATCTAATCAGAACCCCGGAGAAAGCTCTGAGAAATCATCAAGCCAACTTCAAAGATAACCCTAATGACAGACAAAAGTCGGTTGCAGTCAAATCCCGGAAATAACCCCGAGAAAGACAGTTGTAGCAACGTCAATCCCCGGTAACAACCCCGGGAGGTATAGTCAACCTTCGGAGACAGTCCCGAAGTATCAAATCATCCCCAGAGACAACCTTGAAGAGACCAAGTCAACCTTGGAGATAACCTTGAGAAAGAACGGAGTCGACGGGGATCAAAACCTCGGAGACTATCCCGAGAAACAGTCGAAAACCATGTCAATCTTGGAAGCAACATGGTTATTTTACCGAATTGACATCAAATCAAGTCAAAATTAAGCCAAATCAATGTAATGAGGGTGAGAAAGAACCATAATAATAATCCCGAGTGAAAATAGTACAAGACAGCTCAATGAGCGGACTGCAAAAAAATAAAGATCTGGTCATAAACCCATCTTCTTGGATTAAAAAAAGGTCAAAATCACATGTCATTGTGTAGATCTCGGAAAGGGCTTTCCGGGAAGTTATAGCACGCCTCAATCGGACTCCCGGATCAAAAGTTATGAAGGTTCAAACAGACTGCGCATTGGTCAGAGTGCACGTACTTCGAGACAATAGGACCTCCCAGGTGGGGCCCACCACAAACAGTCGCAGGTAGACCCGTGGCTGCCGCTGGTAGACTCGCTACCATCGAGTCTTTAAATATAACCCCCCACCAGTAAAGAAAAAGAGAGAGAGAAAAAAAAAAAACGCTCTGAAACTATGCCCGTTTCTTCCCTTAGCCATACTTCTTGTACTCCAAACTTCAATTTTATTCTTCCAATACATTTTTATAAGTATATTCTACGACATCAAAAATTAACAGGTGAAAACGTCCATTTGAAGCCTACTAAGTGGCAAAAAGCCCGTGTAGCAATCCATTGTAAATATTTTTTCAATCAGAACTCATTTTCTACTTTATTACGTATATGTGAACGTGCATATCAAGTTTCATCTTCTGGTTTTGCCCAAAACTCAGTTCTGTGGCCGTTTTAACTAACTTTTTAGTATATATTAGTATATATATATTTTCTTCGTTTGCACAGCCTGGATCGACGATCCGTGACTTTTACTCGCTTTTATGTATGTATGTGTGTATATATATATATATATATATATATACTAACTTGTTCGGCCTGGATCGCTGATTTGTAGCCTTTTCCGCTTTATTATATTTATATTTGACTTTATATATACTAACTTTTAATTTCGTTGGGCCTGGATTGCAAATTCGTGGTCCTTTTACTGCTTTTATATATATAACTATATATATATATATATATATATATATATATATAATTTTTCTGACTTCGTTGTGCCTGGATTGCTAATTCGTGGCCTTTTTCGCTTTAATATATATATATATATATACTAACTGTATATATATTAACATTTATATTTTAGTTTGGCCTGGATTGAAAATCCGTGGCCTTTTTACAGCTTTTATAAATATATATATATATATATATATATATATATATATATTTACATTCTGTCGAGCCTGGATTAATTCGTGGCTCATTTACAGCTTTTATATATATATTTACATTATGTTGAGCTTGGATTAATTCGTGGCTCATTTACAGCTTTTATACGTATATAAATATATATATATATATATATATATATTTCTATTCTGTCGAGCCTGGATTAATTCGTGGCTCATTTACAGCTTTTATATATATATATATATATATATATATATATATATATTTTCTTTTCTGTTGAGCCTGGAGAAATTCGTGGCTCTTTTACAGCTTTTATAAATAAATATATATTTACATTCCAGACTAGCCTGGATTAAAAATTTGTGGCCCTTTACAACTTCTATATATAATTATATATATATTCTTTATTCATTGTGATTAAATATCTGTTAATTAATCATTTGATATTAATTTGTTTTAATGAAAATTTGGTGAATTAGATTTATTTAAATCTAGCCCTTTCTACCTTTCAAACGGTTCAAAATAGGTCCAACCGGAACCGAAAAGCTAGAATGGCTAAGATTTATTTAAATATAGCTTTATTTCTAGTTTTGTTAAATATTAAAGCAATGATGAGTAGGTTGAAAACCTATGAATTGATCTCATTTTAGCTTGTTATATTGTGAGTTTTTAGGTATTGTTTGTATTACTTTTGGTGTTTTGTGTTTATAATGTAGGTATAAGGGTTGGAATGAATTTATAGTGAAAAAGGATGAGATTCGGACAAAGCTGGTAGACAAGCGCTGACCGCGCTATGGCTAGGGTACTTGGAGCGCTGACCGCGCAATGGCAAGTTAGGACTTCTGCATAGCAAGCGCTGACTGCGCTGTGAACATAAGGGATGAAGCTCGGATCACGCAGGTTCGGGTTCAAGATGCTGTAAATAAAGCGCTGACCACGCAGCTATAGAAGGAAGTGAAGCGCGGACCGCGCGACTCTAACGGCCTGACAAGACTTTAGGGTTTTAAAGTGTAAAGTTGAATAGGAAAAGGATTGGGGACTTGTCTAATTTAACTAGGGTTTGTCTAGGATATAAATATAAGTTATTTTGCTAGGTTTTAGATATCTTTTATTCTATATTCTCTTGGATTGCTTGGAGGCTACAAACCTTGGTTTTGGGAGATTCAAGCATGTCAGGCTAAGTTCTCTATTTCAATTCTAAAGGGATGTTGAACTTTTTTATCAATTAATGATTTGATCAAATTATTCTATTTATTCTTCTATCTTATGATTTATTCTGATTATCTATATGAACTTTCATACATGTTATCCAATTGACTAATTTGGTTTCTGCAGGATTAAATTAGTAAATTGATATCATCTGCTAGATTAAGACAGATTTTAAGCAAATGAAGTGTGTCTAATCTAAGTAGCAATTAACAGTATTTTATTGTGGTCAAGCTTTGAAATATTGTTAAGGTTTTCAGAAGACAAGTTAAATAATTTCTGATTGTGTAAATATTGCTTGGAATAATCTAATTCTCATGCTTAATGCTTCTATCATATTAAATCTAGGCTGATAGTTCTAGGTTGTATGTTAGTTAGAATCTCTTGTTGGCGATCGTCGCATTAGATCTACACTTAAGGAGAATTTCGGGTAATTTGCGATCGCGGTTATCTAGGGTTATTAATCTCAGTGGAAGATAAATAGTGTAAACACTTGGTTAAATCATAATTGTTAAAAAGGGATACTGAACTAAAGAATTGATCTTTTTACTCATTGATATTTTCTATAAACTTACTTTTGTTAAATATAGTTTTCCAAACAAAAATGCCCCCAATTCATTGGAAATCATTGGATAATTAAAATACAATTCACTCTCTGTGGTATCGATCCTTGCTTATTGCTATACTGATTTTTGAATTAGTAGAACCTGAGTAAGGTAAATTTTGTAGTGCTAGACGACAGCTACCAAATTTTGGCGCCGTTGCCGTTTCTTTTGGAAATATTTACATCTTGCTGGCAGTTGATTATGTTTCAAAATGGGTGGAAGCTAAAGCCACTAGGACTGAAAATTCTAAAGTTGTTGCAAATTTTTTCAGGACTAACATTTTTGTCAAGTTTGGAGCACCACGGGCCATCATCAGTGATCGCGGTACTCATTTCTGTTATAAGGTGTTACCAGCTTTGTTGAAGAAGTACAACGTTCTTCACAATGTATCTACATCTTACCATCCGCAGAGCAATGGCCAAGCAGAGGTATCCAACCGAGAGATCAAGTCCATTTTGGAAAAGGTAGTCAACCCGAACAGAAAAGACTGGAGTCTTCGATTAGACGATGCACTATGGACTTATAGGACGGCATACAAAACTCCAATCGGTATGTCGCCTTATAGGCTAGTGTTTAGGAAACCATGCCACCTACCTGTGGAGTTAGAACATAAAGCTTTCTGGGCGATCAAGTAGTGCAATATGAACATGGATCAAGCTGGCGTCAATAGGAAGTTGTCGTTACAAGAACTTGAGGAGTTGCGCACTGAAGCATACGAGAGTTCTAAGTTGTACAAGTCAAAGACCAAAGCTTTCCATGATAAGCAAATTTTGAGAAAGACTTTCACTGTGGGACAGAAAGTTCTACTTTTTAATTCATGTTTGAAGTTGTTTCCAGGAAAGTTGCGCTCTCGCTGGGAAGGTCCATTTAGTATCACTAATGTTTTTCCTCATGGTACAGTCGATATCCAAAATCCAAAGACAGGAAATATGTTCAAATTGAACAGGCATCGGCTGAAACCATTTCTGGAGACCAATCAAGTCGTGACATTGCTGGATCCAGTTTCTGAATAACTGAGTGGTCAACAGTCGAGCTAACGACGTTAAACAAGGACAGCTGTGTGGGAGGCAACCCATAATTGTTATCACATTTTTTTTAATAGCATTTTTATTAGTTAAAACATTTTTTTTAAAAAAATATAATTTAAGGATTCTGATAGTGGATGAATAATGATACAAGAAAGAAGAAGAACATAAGGCAAAAATTTCAAATTTTGAAGGGAGGCGCTGACCGTGCGCCAACAATGCCGAGCGCGCATACCATATAGACACTAATCAAAATTCTAGCTCAAGCAGGCGCTAAGAGCACGTCTAGCAGAACGGACTGGCAATGGTATACAGAGAATTTCAATTCGATATCAGCAGGGAAGCGTTGATCGCGCTCCTGAACGAGTGGACCGCGCGACACGACAAAGTCAAATTAAAACACAAATTTTTGAATAGCTTCGTGCCCCCTAAACCCTCAAACCCTTTTCCGTTTCTCTCTCTACTTCCTAATCTCCCTTTCCTAATCTACTTTCACCGTTATTCTTCATCTCTTCTCATTATAAAACCTAAATCCACTTCACCCATATACTCCCTACACTTCTAAATTCGCCAAACCCCAATTCTCTCTCCTCGAATTCGTCTAAACCTCCCAACACATCTCAACCTTTCCCTCAATCACCATACAAGATATCATAAATTCACAACACATATCATAATACACACTCTTGCTACAATCATACTGAAAGGGTATGATTAACAACCAAGGATTCCAACCTTCAAAAGGTAACAAATTGAATTGCACTTATTCATTGAATTCTTATTTTATTCAATTTTGTTAGATTTTTTTGCTATAACTATAATTGGGATACCTTGGGTTACTGAAGACCCAAGGTTTTTATTACTAATTTGTGGGCTAGATTGTGATAGCAAGGAGGCTAGGTTTGGGGGAAAAAGTAGGTTGCACGCCAAGTGTTTGTCAAATTGTCCAACTAAAACTTTTGTGCAAAGCTCTACATCATGCCATCAAAACGGCCTCAAACGTCGACCTCCGGAGCTCACCCACCTTTTGACACCTCCAAGTTCGTGAGCGAAACAGCGGCGGCCCGATACAACACCATCACCAAAAAGTCTCTTGTTTTGGAGCAGGGGTTGACACCCGATGCAAATTTGGATGGTGACATGGCATTGATGATAGCGGAACGCAAATGGTTTCAGTTGGTAGAACAACCACGGGCCGCAGTGATCAACATAGTAAAAGAGTTCTATGCCAACACCATAGAGCATGAAGGGCGGGTTATGCAAGTCAGAGGCAAATCGGTTTTATTCCACCATGGGGCACTCAATGATAATTTTGGGTTGGAGACGCCAATGGGGAACCGCTATGAAGACCACCTTCCAAACTTGGACGAGATAATTGTTTACCTTTGCAAACTCGGTACAAAGTGGGTCACAAAGCCTGGGACGGAAATCAAAGTCACGTTTCCCCATTCCGAGTTGAGCAAATATCTAAAGGCTTGGTACGCTTTCATATGCACTCAACTCATGCCTTCAACTCACCAGACAGAAGTCATGGTGGAAAGAGCACGACTCCTCTACGGAATAGTACATACGTAGTATGAAAGGCCAAATGTCGTGGAATTCTCTGAGGTGGACGTCGGCATGTGCATTCAACAATCAATTGATAAGGCATTGCGAGGAAGCACAACAGGCAGCTTGGTATACAGATTTATAATCACTGAATTATGCCGGAAGGCGGGAGTACAATGGGATGCTTTGGAGCCTATTCAGCAGCACACGGGGGCTATTGATCACAAGATTATCTTAACCTACAGATCTTGGAAGGGTGCACTGTCACATCCTAGGGGTGAGGGCTACATAATGGTACTACCTTCTACATCGCCCTCACCACCGCCAGCCACAGCCGAAGCCGGTCCATCTACCACAAGGAGTCGAAAGCAAATGCTCCGCCTTGCCCAACGCCAGGATCAAATGCACGCGTGCAACATTGGCGCGTTCACGGCATGGCGGATGCATTCTCCCGTATCAATCCGAACGAGCAAGTTCATCTTCCATATCCAACCACTTTACTTGCCTACCCTCCTTCGGACGATGAAGGATCTCCAGACAGGGCATTGACTCGTCTCGCAGGGAAGTCCTCTTGTTTCAACTCTTTATTTATACGTAATGAGGACATTACCTGAATTAAGTTGGGGGGGTATTATATATTTTGTTTTTTTTTGCATGCTAGGTTGCATATAGATTAGGATAATTCATGTAGTTCGTATTTATATATAAAAAAAATTAAAAAATATATATCTATTTGCATTCATGTAGGAATTTGTTAGATTGCATAGAGATTAGTTATAATGAAAGCCAATGAGAAATTTGATTTATGACTTGCATGCCTAAGTTGATCATCATGTGTTGACTAAGTTTGACTATAGGAACCTCATAACATATGTTTGGTGATTTCTACAAATCAAGCACATCAACTGATTTTCAAGAATAATGAGGAAATAAATGCAAGATAAAACACTGACATGTATTCATTCAAATAACAGATTAAGATTGAACAGTGGCTTACACATAAGTTTGGGGGAAACAGTGACTCAAAAGAAGAGAAAAGAAAAATCAGAAAAAGAAAAAAATAGTTCTGGAATAAAAATCTTAGATGGCTTAGTTCAATTTCGTGGCCTTTGTTACTCGGACAAGTAAACCCTAGGGGATGCCTTAACACCTAGCGCCCTAAAGCATTCGGGTTTGGGAGTCGTTGGCCGAAAGTCCGTTACATGGGTAGCATTAAAAAGCCTAAGGAAATTGAGCATTACACAAGTCAGACTTAAGAAATAATGAGTGAGATGGAGCATTAAAATGCACTCACTTGGTATAAAGAGCCTGGTTCAAAATATATATTTCCCTTGTAACTATGTGTATGCTATAAGAAAGGTTATGAATGTTTTACATGCGTATGACTTTATCTGAGTTGATCATTGTTGTTGTTGGAATCATGTTGGACACACACACACAAAAACATGCAAATCTTATGTTTATGAGGTGAGGATGTGAAAAGTAAGGTTAATATGTGATGTAATATTGATGGCATAACAGTTAATTATCTTTGAGGCATATGATTTATTGAATTATCATGGTTATTGTTCGATCTCTGTAGTTGCATTCATCATAGTTTAATATTAGTAGCATTGTGTTTGCTTGAGGACAAGCAATAATTCAAGTTTGCGAGAATTTGATGAGTAGGTTGAAAACCTATTAATTGATCTCATTTTAGCTTGTTATATTATGAGTTTTTAGGTATTGTTCATATTATTTTTGGTGTTTTGTGTTTATAATGCAGGTATAAGGGTTGGAATGAATTTATAGTGAAAAAGGATGAGATTCAGACAAAGCTGGTAGACAAGCGCTGACCGCGCTAGGGCTAGGGTACTTGGAGTACTCACCGCGTGATGGCAAGTTAGGACTTCTGTATAGCAAGCGCTGACCGCGCTGTGAACATAAAAGATGAAGCGCGGACCGCGCAGGTTCAGGTTTAAGATGCTATAAATGAAGCGCTGACAGCGCATCTATAGAAGGAACTGAAGCGCGGACCGCGCAACTCTGACAGCCTGACAAGACTTTAGGGTTTTAAAGTGCAAAGTTGAATAGGAAAAGGATTGGGGACTTGTCTAATTTAACTAGGGTTTGTCTAGGCTATAAATATAAGTTGTTTTGCTAGGTTTTAGATATCTTTTATTCTATATTCTCTTGGATTGCTTGGAGGCTACAAACCTTTGTTTTGGGAGATTCAAGCATGTCAGACTAAGTTCTCTATTTCAATTCTAAAGGGTTGTTGAACTTATTTATCAATTAATGATTTGATCAAATTATTCTATTTATTCTTCTATCTTGGGATTTATTCTAATTATCCATATGAACTTTCATACATGTTATCCAGTTGACTAATTTAGTTTCTGCAGGATTAAATTAGTAAATTGATATCATCTGCTAGATTAAGACAGATTTTAAGCAAATGAATTGTGTCTAATCTAAGTAGCAATTAACAGTATTTTATTGTGGTCAAGCCTTGAAATATTGTTAAGGTTTTCAGAAGACAAGTTAAATAATTTCTGATTGTGTAATTGTTGCTTGGAATAATCTAATTCTCATGCTTAATGCTTCTATCATAATAAATCTAGGTTGATAGTTCTAGGTTGTATGTTAGTTAGAATCTCTTGTTGGCGATCGTCGAATTAGATCTATACTTAAGGAGAATTTTGGGTAATTTGCGATCGCGGTTATCTAGGGTTATTAATCTCAGTGGAAGATAAATAGTGTAAACACTTGGTTAAATCATAATTGTTAAAAAGGGATACTGAACTGAAGAATTGATCTTTTTACTCATTGATATTTTCTTTAAACTTACTTTTGTTAAATATAGTTTTCTAAACAAAAAATCCCCAATTCATTGGAAATCATTGGATAATTAAAATATAATTCACTCTCTGTAGGATCGATCCTTGCTTATTGCTATACTAATTTTTGAATTAGTAGAACCTGAGTAAGGTAAATTTTGTAGTGCTAGACGACAGCTACCAAGCAACCTCGCGACCCTTAGATCCATATCTAGTGGGAACGAGAAACTTTGGCTACGCGCATGCAAGGATTTGACTGATGAATCCTTTGTTTTGCGACTTCTAAATGTAAATATACATTCTTTGTGAATATCTGGGTTGTGCAGGTTTTCTTGGCTATTTCTCTGTGAGCCTAGGAATCGTGGGATTCATGATCAAACTGATCAGAATCTGATTCCCACAATGGACAAACTCCACATTACAAATGTACCCTGCCAGTTTTTATGTAAAAAATGTACATCCGAAGACCTTCGGTTATCCGGGTTTAGGGTCTCAAAAATAATGAAATTTAGTTTGTCGTGCCAGAGTCACTTCTATGGCTGTCATGCCCCTGAGAAGACTGACACTTGTATATATTTTGTGGCCGAGGATGCTTCCCATCCCGACAATCACCATCCAAATCGAGCCGAAGGCTGAAAAGAATAAAACGGAAGTATCAACAGGCTTCTATTCCTATGCAAGTGTAAGGGTTTGAAAATCAACCTTTCAAAACATCATTTTCATATCTTGTCTAAAAAATGGACTTTTGCAAATCAAATCAAACCCTTCGTATATAGGTTCAACGTAGGCTCAATTACTTCCCGCATACACACATACATTGCAATAAGAAAAGAGAAATATTGAAAAGATGCGGTACCGTGTTTCATGGGAGTTGGGGGTACATAACACCTTCCCCCCACTTAACCAAGCCCTCGAACTTTAGAATTTCGGTTTCAAGACCAAGTTTTGACAGTGTCCAGTAATTGTGCCTACTTGCAAAATCAAACAAAACTCGGTTGAGTTGGTACAACCATTTCAAATCTACCAACTGGCGACTCAGTGAACCTTTCAAATCGTCGACATAATACATATTGGCCTTTCCCAAAAAACTTCACCCTTCATAAAACAGATAAGGCAAATAAGGGTATAAGACAACAAAAATTTAAAAAAAGAGAAAGATCGCGTCCCAAAGCGTCTGAGATTTTTTCCTGACGTCGACAGGTGGCGACTCTACTGGGAACAGTAGAGGGCTTAGGCCGCGTTCAAATCTTTTCAAAATTTCCTTTTCCTATCTGCATGTGTATGAATGCTGCGTTTTACATTGAATGGATGTAAATGAATGTTTTACTGCTTTATATTAGTGCTTCGCACAATGTCTTCATTTTATACGGTGAAACGCAATGTATGTGAATGTATGCTGTGTGATTCCTCCACTAGGAGGCGAACCCGTCGGTGTTTGATTACTGGACTCAAAGGAGACTAATTCTACGAGGCTCAGGAAAGGCACCACTCAGATCCTCTCCAATTGAATGACCGGATTAATTTCCCCTCTAGTAGGTTGCGATGATCTGGGGACCTTCATGATGCCGAAAAGCCGCGAGAGTAGCCTAAGATAGGTTAGTCTCTGATTAACCAAATCCGAAGGGAAGCTTCTTCATGCCTTGCTATGTCAATTCAATGTAAATTTTTTTTAATTCCGATGTAAACTGCATATTCAATGTAAATAAACATTCTATGTCTTGTAAATCCTGTCATGTTATCCTATCATCAAAACAACTCACGTTTGTTTTGTAGGAAAATATTAAAGCCCCATAAAAAAACTAATACATTGCATCAACGCATGTTATTAATGCTTATTAAGACTAAACTACCTACTCTTCTCGTAGGCAAGATTAGTCTGATTACCAGATCGAAACCTAAGAAAGCACAAAGCCTATCCATCGACATGGCGCAAAGTGCCCAACATGAATCAGGTTTCGTATCTCGAAAGGAGTTTGAGGGACTTAAGAATCAAATAACAGAGTTGGCTATCCTCCTAAAAGAACAAAGTAAAAGCACTCAGGGCCAGGCAATGCCCAATCAAACAGAGCCCTCCTCACAGGGTGGCAATCAAAGTGCTAACAAAAAAGGGGAAATGCAGATCCCTGAACCTCGATCCAGTGAAAGAACCAAAAAACCCCCTGAAATCATAAATCTCAAGGAATATCGGGAAACTGGCGATATCCGAAGGAAAGTCCAACAAATGGAAGAAACCATCTGGGCAATCAAAGGGACTGGAAACCTTGGAAGTGTCACCGATTCAGATCTCTACATATTCCCAAGGACTAAATATCCTGACAAATTCCAAGTCCCATAGTTTGAAAAGTATAATGGGGCAGGCGATCCCTATACGCACTTGAAAGTATACATTGGCGAGCTAGGGTCTTATGCTGAAGATGAAAACCTCAGATTGCATCTTTTCCAAAAAAAGTCTCATTGGAGAGGCTAGGACATGGTATGCCCGACTTGACAATGCAAAAATCCATAGCTGGAAAGAGCTAGCTCATGCCTTCCTAAATCAATAAAGCTTCCAATCTCAGATGGCTCAGGATCGATATCAAATGACCAAGGTCAAAAAGCAAAGCAACGAGTCTTTCCATGAGTATGCCCAAAGATGGAGATGTCTGGCAGCACAGGTCAGCTCGCCTATGACAGAAACTGAGATGGTGGTGACTTTCATAGACATCCAAGAGGCACCTTACTATGAGAGGATCCTAGATGGAATAGGAAAGCCATTCTCAGAGATGATCAAACACGGCGAAATGGCAGAGATGGGCCTAAAAGCAGGAAAGATTAAAGATCTCACTGCTTTGGAAGCAGTCGCTGAGCATATACAGTCTGGCAACTATGCGAACACTCCCATGAGGGTACCCAAGAAAGGCGATAAATAAGTATCGCTCGTTTTACAAGGGCAAGCTAGGAGACCCAACCAAAGTCCTCCCATTTGGAAGAGGGAAAGCAATCTGTCATTACAACAACAAACTACATTCAACCAATGCCAGGACATAAAGAGAAAATTTGAGAGAACAGAAAATCAGGTGTTCACTCTGCTAGGCGATTCTCTTGGAAACATGTTGGTGATGTTAATGGATCACAAGAAAATTACTGAACTGGCTCCACCTCTGGATCCAAAAAGCAAAAGATACAATCCAAGCCAGAGATGTGCTTACCATTCAGGGTCTCCGGGACACTGTACTCGAGATTGTTGGTCCTTAAAACATAAAATCCAAAACCTGATCGACAGCGGCGAAGTTGTAGCCCAACAACCTGACCATCCAATGTCAACACCAACCTTCTGTTATAGCATGATACGGAGGAAGTGAACATGATCGGATCAAGAAGCGTCGAAATGTGTCCAAATCATAAATATATACGAGGGATGAAGGAATATCCCCAAAGGGACAGAACAAATGTCCTAGAGTTGGAAAATTCAGAGGAGGGTATGATAGTGATGCAAAAATTGGATACGATCCAACATCAAGTAACTCTGTTGGCTAATCTGATAGTGCGCCAACATCAGGATACAAGGCAGCTTTTCACTTAACTATCAGAAAGCCAAGAGAAAAAGAAGGTTATTCAGAATGTAAGCCTATCTCCCTCCAAGATCAGTCAACTAAATGAAGAAGATCAAAGCATATTGAATGGACAAGAAAGGTGGAATGATAAAATTACTAGAAGATCTTGCCAAAGGAAAAATCATCTAGAGGAATGCGAATTCCCAAATAGGGAAATATCAAGCAACATTCCAAACACTGGCAAACCCTCGAAATCCTACGGCACCGAGAGTCGGGGAGAGTAGGCGGGGAATGGTATTCACACCTTTGGGGGACTCGTTGGAAAATGTGTTAGCATTATTGGTTGCGCAGAAAAAGATTACTGAGTTGTTGCCTCCTACCAAGCCCGAGGTTAAAATTTATGATGCCACCAAGATATATCTCTACCATTATAACTCACCTGGACATGCAACTGAGGAATGCTGGTCTCTGAAGCATAAAATTCAGGATCTCATTGAAAATAGAGAACTGATTATTGAAGTCCCCATGACTAGAAAGGGCGAAAGGGAAATAAAGAGCTTAAGATGTCCACTCGAGATAGGCAGTTCAAAGGAGGTGACGGCTGTGAGCACCGATTCTGGCAGAACACAAGGTGGACTGATCCTCATGCTGGGAGTGACAGAGGAGACAAGAGATTCCTCTAACGAAATTCAGTTGCACCATCAAATATCTTGTTGCCCAAAGCCAGCAACTACATTACTGATTTTACCCTCTTGGATGATGAGGAGGAAATACTGATCCTTCCCAGTGTGGGAAAAGCCAAAAAAGAAAGTTCCTTGCGAGAAATACAACAACAGTTCGAGAGTGATTTCATAGTCAAATCCTCTCAAGCCTATGATAAAGGTGAAGGAACAGATGAAGGAAAAGGTGGTGAAGTTCTCGAGGAAGCCAACCCATTGAGGAATCAAGAGTTCATTCCTTTTTGTGATGAGTCCAATTTGAGCCTCTTTAAGGGATATGCTGAATCAGAAGACGATCAAGTTATGGCCATAATTGAAGGTATTCAGAACCAGGAGGTAACCTCTATCACGAGCCTCGAAGGTAACACAACTACTGACAACTGGACTATCTGGCCACAGCTAGCCAAGAAAACGTAGATCCAGAGGAAAGTTGTGAGTTCCAGGAGATGTTGGAACGTTATCACTTTCTTAGCGTTATGCCTTTTATTTTCCATGCATGTAAATAATAAAAAAAAGAATCAAAAAATTAAAAATCAAAAAAATCAAAAAAATAAAAAAATAAAAAATAAAAAATCAAACCTTTTAGGCCAAGCTCGAACTACGAATGATCTGATCTCCCTCAACCCGGGAGTACGTAGGCAGCCATTCATAGTGTGGTCGAACCAAATAAAAAATTCAAAAACTCATCAAACCCAAGTTTAAACCCAAAAGAAAACACTTTTCAAACCTTTCAGGCAAAGCCTGAACTACGATTGACCTGATCTCCCTCAACTCGGGAGTACGTAGGCAGCCATTCATGGTGCGGTTTGACCTTCAAGGAAAAATAAAAACCAGTCCCAAGACACTGAAATCTTATAAACCCCAAATACTATCAAACCTCCCTTGTCAACAGGCCCTGCTGAGATACTCTCTGACATCTCACTGTCAATTTATCAAGGAGAAGCTCATGATACATCAACAACAACAGGTTATGAAAGAAGTGGTAATCACTCAACAATGACAATACATATCCAACAGGGAAGTGAATCAAAATATATTTCTCTGATATATAATACTGTTTGATATAACACTGTGTCCTGTACATGACAAAAATGGCTGATCTAGAATGTGCAGGGAAAAAAAGCTAGTCTATGAACCCGTGGATAAACGGGATAGCAGTGCCAACATGGCATCTCTCTCTAAAGATGGGGGAGCAGCTGAAAGCTCAATACCCTCAGTCTCCATATGAGCAAAAACATCCACAGCCATCTGCTTAGTACTGTAGCGACCATCTATGAAGGCACTCATATCGGCAACGATGTTATGTGTATATAACCTGAGCGCAGTGCTATCAGCAATATAAATATCCCGGGTATCTATTGCCTCATCCCTCTCAATGAAAGCAGCATCCTTGGCGACTAAAGCCTCCTCAATCTCAATAAATGCTGCATCCCGGGTAGCTCGAGCCTCGTCTCTCTCAGCAAAAGCGGCATCCCTTCTAGAAAGGGCTGTCAACATCAGTGCTCTAGCCTGATCCCTCTCAAAGGTCATCCAAGCTAATGAATTAATAAGAGTTGGATCTGTCCCAGTCGGAATGCTCGAGGGGGTCACTGACTAAAGATGTTGTCAAACCAGAAAAATAAAATCATCCTCGATGGAAGAATCAGGATCCTCCGCAGGCTCCTCCTCATCAGAATCAATGCTTGGAGCTGACTGGATAACTGCAGCCAATGCAATATCTGCCTCCAACCATACAGAATACTTTAGAGAATTATCTGGATGGCTAGTAGAAAAATCAGCCCTCTCCCTACGAGTCCAACACTCATAAGTCTTGGTAAGGTCAGCTGACGACAAAGACAAAGCTGATATGCTGATCCATAGCCCCCTCAAAGTGGTGAATGCTCTGAAATTGATCAAACTGGCCCATGACTACCAACAGATGATATGTGTTCACCCCTCTTAAACCCGCCAATGGCAGGTAATCCATACCGTCTACATGAATGATGAAGCTGTAAGGGGAGCTAAACCCTGAGCAGGGCAAGACCAAAAATGGATGATCAATCGCCATCAAAAAGACCAACCAGGATGCCTCGTTTGTACACTCTGTAAGCCAAAAAGAGTAGGACATGGCTATCTCATGGGTAAAGTAGTACCCATAATGTCTGAAGGTGCCAATGGGACTTAAGTGTGTCATGAACCACACGTACAGCAGAACGGCGCTGCCCCTGAAAAACCCTGCTGGATGGAAATGGCAAAATGTGGCCGACCTTAAAGTCTCGGCTAATATCATAGGCAGGATGGTACAACCCTATCTGAGAGCACTAACCACTACCATCAAGCCAATATCCAAGTGGTCCATATATAGTGGCATATACAAATAAGCTGTGACGCACATCAACGAAACGTCCACACGTGCAAATTGCCACTCATCTGCGGGGATGATAAAATCTCCTGAATATCGCTCGTATCTGTCCAACCGGCCAAAGAGATCGATCAAAAAGTCCTGGGACATAACATGTCCCACAATAATCTCCTCAGTGACAACTCTACATCTCAGACCAGTCATGGTCATGAACGATCGTCTCATGTCACTAATGGTTGTCCTGGCACATGGCAGATCTAATGCCAAACCCGTGAGGCACTCATACTCCTCCAGCGTAGGAGTCAACTCATGAAGGCCAAACCTGAAAAGCCTACATCCAAGAAAGACATTCAAGATCGATAACCCATGTTGAGAGGACCCAATGGAACCTCAATGTTGTTCCATCAAATCTGGAACAAGTCTCGAAAGGAAAAAGTAGCGATGCATTAAGACAGCCAGTCCCAGTGATGAAATAGCATACATCCTAAGATGAAAACCTTTAGAAACTCATCATTCCTGAAGTGCGAGAAGACTTGATCTCTTTTGACCTACAGAAGAATAGGGGCGACCGTTATGAAAAAGTCTATCTCATACCCGATGATCTGGTCCTTGAGCAAAAAGCCACGGATTAAACCTCACATATCAAACCAAATTCGGTTAAATCCATCACATCACCAACCATCACAAGCCCTTGAGTCCAATTTAGTGGAATTCGCTGGCCTTTCGATATCAACCATCAAAGTCAATTGCGCCCACAAGTCAGAAACAATGATTAGGGCATCCAAACATCAAGGCCCATATCCACTACATGTTCACCATGTGGGTTATGAGGTAAAAACTCTTACAATCTCGGCGTCTTAACAACCCATCTGTCAAACATACAACAAAGCAATCACCCCAAAGCAAGACCGGGACAATTTCAGAATCGTCGACAACCCGATGTTGGGGCCCTTACAACAAGACTGGGGCAATTTTGGAAATTGTGATAACTCAACACTGGGGCATTTATCAACCATCCAATGAAAATGCACCAGTCAGCACCATCAGCATGTTCTGTCATCATCAAAGCTTCCATTATTGGCGATCCGGTATGATCAATTGATCTTTTCTAATCATAATTTTCTTAGAATACTGCGATCCACGGATAAGGTACGACTCTTTCATCTCTTTATGTGCTTTCAATTTCCAGTTACATGCATTAGCAATGGTATACATGTTAAGTATACATAAATCTTGCGTTAGAATCTTAGAAAAAGGTTTTAAAAAGATGAGATTTTTTCTTAAATTATTATGAATTGGATTAATTTCGATAAGCGTCTGTGGAGAAAGAATCATGAGAATGATTAGAGAATTAAGATAATTTAACCTTTTGATTAGGCATGACATTCTAGTTTAAAGCGCTTTTTGGAACAAACTTGACCTCATATGCATGTCTGCACTTTGCGATCGCCCTAACTCTTAGTTGTGGGGTATGAA
Source organism: Panax stipuleanatus (assembly GCA_020205555.1). Lineage (NCBI taxonomy): Eukaryota > Viridiplantae > Streptophyta > Magnoliopsida > Apiales > Araliaceae > Panax > Panax stipuleanatus. Next base: position 121,418,282 of record CM035124.1, on the reverse strand, counting down.
ACTATGACGACAGGGATGACAATTATTAGCCAGCCTAATGTCTCGAATCGTGTCCTGGGTTACTCGAGTTATTAAGCCTGAAGGGTGTCTTTACACCTGGTTCCCTAAAGCCATCTGGTTTCGGAGTCACCGGCCCAACGCTCATTACATTGGTAACTCAGTGCCTAAGAAAATATGAATTTCAAGAAGAAGAAGGCAAAACCTGAGCAGATCCGAATCGTGGCCTAGGTTACTCGAGTAATTAAGCCCGAGGGGTGTCTCTACACTTGGTGCCCTAAAGCCGTCTGGTTTGGGAGTCACTGGCCCAACACTCGCTACACGGGTAATTTAGAGCCTAAGAAAATGAATCTTATACAAGCTCAGGCGAGGATCAAATAGAGTGGACCGCCTGACTTGTCTCGAAGTGTGGCCTTTGTTACTCGAGCCACTAAACTCGAAGGGGTGTCTTAACACCTAGTGCCCTAAAGCCATCTAGTTTAGGAGTCATTGATCCAAAACTCGTTACATGGGTAACCCTGAATATCCTAAGAAAACGAGACAAAGTTAAGCGAGGATAGCAAAGAAAAATTTACAAGATAGAAATGAGATCATCTAAAGTCATAGAAGAGAAACCCCTGCTAAGGGTTGCGTCACTCATAGTGCACATGCTATATATGATGTTAATTCTGTGAAGAGCGGTGTCTAGAGCGAAGATGAGATGTCTCTGATAAAGGTAGATAAGTCTTTTGAATCTGATCCTACACATGAGCAATGGCTATGGATGCTTAAAAGTTTTCTTGCGATGTCATAACTTGTCAAATGAAAATTTTGATTTCCTTAAGAAAAATTCATTTTCATACTCAATTTCAAGATCTTAAGAAATAAGATAAAAGCTTAGTGAATATAGGCATTCAATTTCATAAACTTCAAATGCATCATTCACAAGATTATACTAACCTTGATGGCCCAAGTCGTCAAGCTTTTATGCATTCTTGGTGTGAAGAACATTGCTCACTCTCGACTTGGTCGACAAAGAGAGTTTCTTATATGAATCCTAGGTAACAACGTATGCAAGAGCTAGGGCATTTTCTAAATCTGAGCAATAAAAGATGCCTGATGACAAAATGGCTGACAAATGGAATCTCCATCATTAAACATATCAACCTGCACCAAATCCTCACAAGTCGAGGCCTCCACACTAAATTTCAAATCTGGGCAGTGAAAGAACTGGCCACATCCTACAAGACATCAGCAACACCCGGGTCATCATCTAAGCCAGCATCTAACCCAGCAGGGTCGTAAGTAAAAAGCTCACCCTTTTATAATCAATGATCAAACCGTTGATGTCAATCCAGCGTAGCATCGGGGAAGGATCCAGTGATGTAAGCAGTTGAACACTACTTCAGCGAAGATATCAGGATATCTCCTAATAAATCCATCAGTGTCTGGACCGCCAGAGGGACCAACACCAGATCTAGATCCAGATCTAGAAAAAATAGTAGTCTCTGCGAGACCCCCACCAAAGACGACATATGAAAGGGGAACATCTGAATCTACTCTACGAATAACAAAAGGAGCCATATGGGAGTTGAACCTGATAGGCCTATTAAAATCCATACAAAAAAATCCCAAATCGCCTCAAAAAGGGTGAGTTATGGTTCTACATCAATTCAATTAAGCATATGCATCAACCTATGATAAATTAAGATTATCACATCATGCTTGGTCTGCACATGTGCAACAAGAGCTATATCAGTGCACATCTCCATTAAAAAGTTAAGCATGCATACCCAGTAGAGTTAAATATGCATACGCATTAAATACCCAGACTCGAGGAAAAATTTTGTTGTTGAAAACTACCGTTCGAGTAGGCATCTAGATAGTCCGATGATCAACCGTTGTAAACTAACATCAGGGTAGGCACCGTTGTCGACTACCATCAGGGTAGGCATCGTTGTCAACTACCATCAGGGTAGAAACCGTTGTCAACTACAAATGGGGTAGGCATCGTTGTCAACTACCAGCAGGGTAGGCACCGTTGTAAACTGCCAGTGTAAACATCGGGAAGATCCGATGATTTCAGAACATCATCCCTAGCAAAAATGTGGAAAACATTTCAGTTTATCCTCATCAAACAAGCATCGACAACACCGATGGAAATCAAACTGTTGGAGTCAACACCAACATAGACATCAGCATCACTGATAAAAGACAACCGTGGAGATCAGCCCCAACACAGACACCGGTAAGGGTAAGCAATTTATGATGCGATATGCGATTTGCGATGTAATTTGGGATACGATATGCGATTTGCGAAGTGTGAAATGTGATTTGCGAAATCATTTTAACATTCATTACATTGCGATTTGCATCATTAAATATATATTTTGTCATATTTCAAGTGTCTAGTAAATCTTTATCACGTTTATTCTACTACATTGCATAAACATAATAAAGAGGGGCATCTATAGACACTCGAAATTTCGTTTTCGTGTTACTAACCATACAAGAGTGCAAAAGTGTCTTTTTCCACTCTGGAGAACAACCCCGGAGGATTACGACATCAAACCAGAACCCCAAAGAAAGCCCTGAGAAATCATCAAGCCAACTTCAGAGATAAACCTGAAGATAGACAAAAGTCGGCAGCAGTCAAATCCCGGAGATAACCCCGAGAAAGACAGTTGTAGCCACGTCAAGCCCCCGACAACAACCCCGGGAGGTACAGTCAACCTTCGAAGACAGTCCTGAAGCATCAAATCATCCCCAGAGACAACCTTGAAGAGACAAAGTCAACCTCAGAGATAACCCTGAGGAAGAACGGAGTCGGCGGGGATCAAAACCTCAGAGACTATCCCAAGAAACATTCGAAAACCATGTCAATACTGGAGGCAACCCCTGGAGGGGGAAAATGGTCATTTTACCGACTTGGCATCAAATCAAGTCAAAATCAAGCCCAATCAATGCAATGAGGGTTAGAAAGAACCATAATATCAATCCCGAGTGAAAACAGCACAAGACAGCTCAACAGGCGAACTGCAAAAAAATGAAGATCTGGTCATAAACCCATCTTCTTGGATTCAAAAAAGGTCAAAATCCAATGTCACTGTGTAGCTCTCGAAAAGGGATTTTTGCAAAGGTATAGCACGCCTCAATCGGACTCCCAGATCAAAAGTTATGAAGGCTCAAGCAGATTGCGCATTGGTTGGAGTGAACGTACTTTGAGACAACGGGACCCACCAGATGGAGCCTACCACAAATAGCCGTAGGTAGACCCGCGGCTGCCATGGGTAGACCCGCTACCATCGGGTCTTTAAAAATAACCCCCCACCAGCAAAGAAAAAGAGAGAAAAAAAATAAGAAAACGCTCTGAAACTCTGCCCGTTTCGTCCCTTAGCCCTACTTCTTGTACTCCAAACTTTAATTTTATTCTTCTAATACGTTTGTATACGTATATTCTAAGACATATCAAAAATTAACAGGTGGAAACGTCCATTTGAAGCCTACTAAGTGGCAAAAAGCCCGTGTAGCAATCCATTGTAAGTATTTTTACAATCAGAACTCATTTTCTACTATATTACGTATATGTGAACGTGCATATCAAGTTTTATCTTCTGGTTTTGCCCGAAACTCAGTTCCGTGGCCGTTTTAGCTAACTTTTTAGTATATATTAGTATATATATACGTTTTTCTTCGTTTGCATAACCTGGATCGACGATCCGTGGCTTTTACTCGCTTTTATGTATATATATATATACTAACTTGTTCGGCCTGGATTGCTGATTCGTGGCCTTTTTCTCTTTATGATATTTATATTTGATTATATATACACTAACTTTTAATTTCGTTGGGCCTGGATTGCAAATTCGTGGCCCTTTTACTGCTTTTATATATATAACTATATATATATATATATATATATATATAATTTTTTTGACTTCGTTTGGCCTGGATCGCTTTAATATATATATACTAACTATATATATTAACATTTATATTTCAATTTGGCCTGGATTGGAAATCTGTGGCCTTTTTATAGCTTTTATAAATATATATATATATATATAGATATATTTACATTCTATCGAGCCTGGATTAATTCGTGGCTCATTTATAGCTTTTATAAATATATATATATATATATATATATATATATATATATATATTTATATTATGTCGAGCCTGGATTAATTCGTGACTCATTTACAGCTTTTATATGTGTGTATATATATATATATATATATATATATATATATTCATTCTGTCGAGCCTGGATTAATTCGTGACTCATTTATAGCTTTTATATATATATATATTTTCATTCGGTCGAGCTTGGATTAATTTGTGGCTCATTTACAACTTTTATAAATATATATATATATATATATATATATATATATATATATATATATATATATATTTACATTCTAGTCGGCCCTGGATTAGAAATTCGTTGCCCTTTACAGCTTTTATATATAATTATATATATTATTTATTCATTGTGATTAAATATCTGTTAATTTTTCATTTGATATGAATTTATTTTAATGTAAATTTGGCGAATTAGATTTATTTAAATCTAGCCCTTTCTACCTTTCAAACGATTCAAAATAGGTCCAACCGGAACCGGAAAGCTAGAATGGCTAAGATTTATTTAAATCTAGCTTTCTTTCTAATTTTGTTAAATATTATAGCAACCTCGCGACCCTTAGATGCCTATCTAGTGAGAACGAGAAGCTTTGGCTACCCGCATGCAAGAATTTGACTGATGAATCCTTTGTTTTGCGACATCTAGATGTAAATATACATTCTTTGTGAATATCTTTGTTGTGCAGGTTTTCTTGGCTATTTCTCTGTGAGCCTAGGAATCGTGGGATTCATGATCAAACTGATCAGAATCTGATTCCCACGATGGACAAACCCCACATTACAAATGTACCCTGCCAGTTTTTCTGTAAAAAATATACATCCGAAGGACCTTAAAACGGTTATCCGGGTTTAAGGTCTCAAATATAATGAAATTTGGTTTGTCGTGCCAGAGTCACTCCGATGGCTGTCATGCCCATGAGAACACCGACACTTGTATATATTTTGTGGTCGAGGATGCTTCGCAGCCCGACAATCACCATTCAAATCGAGCTGAAGGCTGAAAAGAATAAAACAGAAGTATCAACAGGCTTCTATTCCTATGCAAGCGTAAGGGTTTGAAAATTAACCTTTCAAAACATCATTTTCATATCTTGTCTAAAAAATGGACTTTTGCAAATCAAATCAAACCCTTCGTATATAGGTTCAACGAAGCAAGACACTACTTTCAAAGTCAATCAAACGTATGCTCAATTACTTCCAACACACACACATACGTTGCAATAAAAAAAGGAAAATATTGAAAAGATGCGGTACCGTGTTTCACGGGAGTTGGGGGGTGCCTAACACCTTCCCCCCACTTAACCAAGTCCCCCGAACTTTAGAATTTTGATTTCAAGACCATGTTTTGACAGTGTCCAGTAATTGGATCTACTTGCAAAATCAAACAAAACTCGGTTGAGTTGGTACAACCATTTCAAATCTATCAATTGGCGACTCTGTGAACATTTCAAATCGTCGACATGATACATGTTAGCCTTTTTCCAAAAAACTTCACCCTTCATAAAATAGATAAGGCAAATAAGGGTAGAAAACACCAAAAATTTAGGAAAAGAGAAAGATCACGTCCCAAAGCGACGGAGATTTTTTCCCGACGTCGACAAAGAATAGTAATAATAATAATAAGACTCCTCTTATTAATTTATATTTAATATTTTTAAAATATTTAATAATAAATATTAAGGTATTTAATTTATTTTATCACCATAGATTAAATTAAATCTACTTAACTTATTATTACGATTATGCCATTAGCTTCTTTAATAAATATTTTTTCTTTTATGGTGTGACCCTTTAGGTTCTCCATATTAAACCGGTTGTGTATAAATCAATTAGAATAATTCCAATCTTATTTAAATAAATAAATTAAACTAAAAATTTATTTAAATAAATAATATTTATTCTACAATAAGGGTAAGCCCCCTTAGCGATCAACAACTTTCTAGATAATATAGATTTCAACATTAATCATAAAAGAACCTTTGATTAAATAGTTACCGTACAATTCATTCCTTCCATCATACAATGTCCCAATTAAATATAAAACATGTAATTACTATCAAGTCTTATTTTATTTAATTATATGTATTTCGATCCTAAAATGCACAACTCCAAATAATGCAAATTAGAAAATTTCATTCTATCTTGGCCAAGGACTACTGGGTTGTCATTTATCGAATCACATAGAACATTCTCTTATTTTACTAGAAGCGATAGATTCTTTATTGATCATTCATTATCTCCATGTATAAATTATTATACCCAAGCATACCCTTTGATATACCCTTAGGGTCTTAAGGAACATGTCAAAGTATAACTCATCATACACAAGATAATATGATGATCTCAAGTCTAAGTATTATTTGTTTTACTATCACTTAAAGAATTTCTATTGATAGGTAAGTAAAACTCCATTATGTATTCCTTAGCGAGCCATGTTCAGTATAGTTATTCTCCAATAAGCACCTACATACTTGTTGTAACAAATGAGATTTTTGTATTTTAATTTTAAATATTTATTGATTTAAATAAATATTTTGGTTGATTTATTTATTGAGTTGAATAAATAATTGATGTGATTATGTGGTGGAGTAATTTAATTAAGTGTAATATATTAATTAAATTGTTGTTTAATATTAAACTGATGTTTAATAATTTTGTGGTTGAGGTTTTAATTTAATTGAGATAATTAAATTAGATGAATTATTATGTGGTAATTTGGTAGTAATGATTTAATGAATTGATGAATAATTATAGTAATTTCTAATTTAATTTAATAATTAAATTAGAGATTTACTAATTTATTATATGAAATTATGTTTAAATAAATAAATTATAATTGTGTAGCAATTTGATTTATGTGGCAATTTTATTTAATGAGTTGATATTAACTTTAATCTAATTAAATTGAAATATTAGAATTTAATTGAATAAAGTGTGACATTTAAACTATGTAGTAAAGGAGTTATTAAAATAAATTAAAAGAGTTTTAATTTAGTTTTACCAAACAAGGCTTAAGGCTTTTAAAATTCTATTTTAATTCAGTTTTGCCAAACAAGCCTTAGTGGCTATTGATTTTCAAAAATAAAGTAACTGATATATTTATTAAAGGGATTAAGTTTTGTCAGTTATTATATTATGTAATTATATGTATTATGTATTATATCAGTTTTTATATTACGTAAAGTAAGAGTTAAAAGAGAAGAACTGTAGGGATTTCGGCACATAAACGCAGCGTAAATTAAAAATATTCCGAAACCCTGAAACAGGATCCATGTGAAAAACATATTAATTCAGAGGTTTAGATTTGTTTTACCAATTATTCAAGCCTGAACGGAGACGATGGAGATTCTGGAACAGCTTCGAATCTTCAACGCAATCCAAAGGAATTGCGCCTCTACAGTAACCACACGAATGTCCCGCGAATCGTCACACGATCTGCAGCAAGGAAAGCTGCGGTACTAGCCGCCAAGGATCTGGACTTTCAAAATTTTTCTCTCTAGTCTCTCTCTAAGAGTGGCTAGGGTTTTGATATCAATAATACCCTAAACGGCTGATATATCATATATATAACAGTTAAAGGAATTAACCAAAACCTAATTCAATTAAAAAAATAAAATCCAATTTTATATATATATATATATATATATTATCTTAATTAAGTCTTACTTAATTAATATACATATATATATATATATATAAATTATCCTATTAATTTAAATTCGTAATTTAAATACTATCAATCATATTGATATATTTAAATCCATACAATTTAAATTAATTCTCTTTTAATTACGTTCTAATTATGTGACCCTATAGGTTATTATTATATTGGCAATAATTTTAAAATTATATTATAAAATTATAAATAGTGAGCGGCATCTACTAATGCATCACTGCTACACAAATAATAATAAGATCGGTGATTCGATACAACCTTTTCGTGACCAATGTTTCAATGTAATTTAATCCTTTTAACCTTGACATCCTAGATTAAACTCGAGGCATGGAATGTGTCATCCTCTTCATAATTTAATCTGAGTTTTCTTGATCGATGAGTAGACTATATGAAACAAATTACTATTTGAGCATGGCCATGCATTTCATAGTCCTACTCAATCAAGAGGCCTATGGATATCACCCCTAATATATAGGAGGGTTAAATTCCATCTAGATAACTCATATTCCTCACACGATTCATGATGTACCCAATAATCACCTTTATCGTCCACCCTATTAAAGGTGGCCTTTGATGATATCAAAGTACATAAATTCTCGAGTAGTAATATAGTGATTTCAGGTCGGAGGATCATTACATCATTGTCACTATGAGAATTGCTTATGACACTTTGCATAATGCTCCACGTAGAATTCTCATGGTGGGAGTACATTGTTCTCTAACATGTACCTATGCATTGACTCAATATCTCATATATTTATGACAAATGAGATTTGGCCATCAGTCAATCCACATGCTAGTCTCAATGTATCATTGTTGTCCCATTAACAATGACACTCGATTAGGGACATTTAAGAGTAATGATACTAATTGTAATTATATGATCTCATGTTCAAGTCACATACTTGAAGCCATATAATTTGTATCACTATTCTAAGGACTTTTATTATGTTAACATTTATATAACGCAGTAAATAAAACCATAATTAAATAATTTATTTATTCAATCAAATATAATATCAAAAATGTTAAGCAATTACATCAAAGAATTAGCCTCTAGGGCATAAACTCTAACAAGAACAGAGTTAGAAAATATCAGAGAGAAAAGAAAGAAGGAAGAAAAGAAGAGAGAAAGAATTCTCTGTGGAAACAAGAGAGGAATCTATCATCTTCTTTTAAAGCTAACAAGGAATCAAAGGTAGTAATCTATCTTTAAGATTTCTAGTTTTCACTGTTCTTCATAAAAAAGATATTTTCACTTCTCTGTAATTTAATTTTCATGATGTTTTGTGTAAATATGGTTTGTACATGTTAAATTGTATATATAAACTGTTATATATGATTTGTATGAGTATTTAAGTTGCTTAATTCATGTAAATATGATGAACATGAAGAAATCATGTTCAGAGCAATTTATAGTGAAGTATTTTTGAAAAATAGCTTCTTTGATATAAAAATTGATGTCTAATTCATGCTATTTTATGTAAATTGATTATACATTGTGATAATATGTTAAGAAACGAAAACAATATGATTTTAACAAAGTGATTTGGTTTAAAAATGAAGTCACGATGTTTGTTTTTATCAAGAACATTTAACAATGGAGTTTTCTTCAAAAACATGAAATTAAAAGGTTTTAAATTGGTTGTTATGATGTTTATATGTGTAAAATCGTGTTAGAAACATTAGTTTTTATTTCTGTAATGTTTTATCTAAATTATATCGGTAAGATTTGTTGTTTAAGCAAAGTTAGTAAGCCAAATTGGCTTTTCCTGTTATTTTTGCGAAGCTGTCTGCGTCCCACTGTGTCGTGGCGCCGTAGTGCCTGTTCTGAGTAAACAAAGCGCTGCAGCGCCACAACAGCATCTGGTGACGTGTGACGGCGCTGCAGCGCCAGTTATGTGTGTTAACTGCAGCGCTGCAGTGCCGAGATCGGTCTGCAGAGCCTTTATGATGTGGCACGACGCTGTTGTGTCGGCTGCAGTTCATTATGTGGAGCTGCAGCGCCACTTATGCAGTTTAGCTAGAGATCTCTATTTAATTGTACAAATATTTGAAATGTTAATTGAAGGATTATAAAAACATATTAATGAAGTTATATGTTGATTAGACAATATGTAATCATATTTTTTAATATGAGATTTATGATTTTAAATTATAACTTGATTGATTATTAATAAGTTTAAGTTTGACAAAGAAAGCATGCTTTGATCATGTTGTGGACTAACTAATGATTAAACCTAATGACTAAGTGTTGTGAGTTAACTTAGATTGGTTAACTAGTGATGTGACTTAGCTATGTGGTAACTAATTTGTGTTATTATTGTTAATAACGTGTATGTAGGATAATTATGGAACAAGTTATTATTTGTTAGCTTACGCATGAGGCAAGTTGTTCTATCCTTTCTTGTTTACATTTAAGCAAGTTTCTTTACTCTACTTGTACATTACGCAAGTTCTTTAAATTCCATATTGGACAAGTATCTTATTTAATTTCTTATTGAAAATAATGTAACATTGACTTAATTGTTCAAGCAAGATTTTATTGTATCTTTCAAATGCTTTAAGTTTACTTCTAAAGCATGACTTTTAAGTATGATGTCTATTGTTTGTGACTCATAATTATTTTATAACTCTTTTGTTATCGAACTCTTAAATTATTGTAAGCTTGATTCAACTACTCCTTAGTTGATGATAGTTGAACTTCTAAATTATCCATTGAGCTAATCCAAACCAAACTTTCTTTGGTGCGAACTCATTAATTAAAGCTGAAATGAACAACCCTATTATAGGGGATTATCATGCGAAAGCATTAAGATGTTTGTGCACAATACATGGTACGAAGGGCTGATCCCCCTAAGTACGAGTTAGAAAGTCCATATAGTCTAACAACTGTTAAAGGTTTAAGTAGAAATATTTATAACCTGGAACATAGTTCAAGATCTTGTGACCCTCAGATGAATTCTAAATCTTATATTCAATTCTTGATTATCGATGCTAGAGAATGTTATTCAATTCAATGGAACTGATTCAGTGACATGTCATCATTATTGATTGTTATTTCAAGTGAGCTTTTGTTTGCTCACTCTTTCATATATAACCATTGCAGCCAAAGTTGAAAAGGTTGACGAGCCATCAACCAGTAAGGAAAAAGGCAAGATGAACAAGTAGCAAAGACTTGTTCATATTAATTATGTGGTTTTGTAATAAGACATAATTTACTTATGTGACGATTTATTTCCGCACTTTATGTGATTGTTTAAGGTTAGAAACCTGGGAACGTTTTATGATTATGTAATCCTTTTATAAGGAAGATTTTATTATTAAGGTTGTAATTTATTTTGCATTCCTTATTATGGGCAGTTAGTTATGTTTTATTTAGATAGTGAACACCAAATTCTATGAAAATGAAGTACCCGAATTTGGGGGTGTCACACTTGCTTTAGTGTTTTCACACAAATGATTATGAGATCGATCATCCTCATCCAATGAGCAAGTAACGTATGTACCAATCTATCCGGATTCACTAATCCCCTTTTTAATAATCCAGCGATTGGGAACTATTTTAGTTTTAAGCTATCTAAGAATTTAGATCTCATTATCATGATCATCATCATGATTCTAAAAGCATTGCTTAAAACTATGGGTTTATCACATATTATAAAAACAGCACCATGTTGATAAATAAATGTCTTTAATTGAATAACACTTTTATAAATAAATAAGATTATTACAAAGTATATGTTTTATCATCAAACATGATTTGCTTGTATGCATACTACTTTCATCCTTGTCTTGAGAATAAATGACCCTGGTAATTGGTAATATCACTTCTTGAGGATCAACTACTACAAGGACCTACTTGAAGCAACTAAAGAAGACAGTCGACGAGGGAGTAAATGTGATATGCTATTTTGAATGGTCATTACTTGGTGACTTTGAATAGGAATTAGGCTAAACTTCAAGGTTTGACCTAGTTTTTTTCAATTTCAAAACCCTTAAGAGGACTCCTACGATGTCAACATATTGGTTCTAAAAATTACTCAGTCGAAAAAAGAATTAAGCTGCATTAGCCCCTTTTTTAGCAAAGTAGTTAACAATCCATGTACATTGGTATCAATAAAGGTTTACACTATGACTAAATATGCAAACTATTGTCTAGTTTCAGTTAGTAATAGTAGTCTTTCTTTCCTTGTTTTTGTGAATATATGATCAACGTATACTCCATTCTTTCCAATGTATAAAAGCAACGAGCAAACTAATATACAACCGACTTATATTTTCTAGGGGAACTGATATTTCCAACACAAATGTACAACTTATTATGTACAGAGTACAATTGTGTATTGCATAATTTGTACTAAATGAGGATATTTAGCTCTAGAAATATCATTTCCCTTATGAAATGAAGGAAGTATATACAATGGCCAAGTTTTAGGTTGTTCAAGCTTGTTCAAATTTACTTGTTTATCATATGAGCTAATCTCAAACAATCCTTGAAAGAATCAATCTCAAGCCAATCAAAATCCTTGTGACAATGAATTAATTTACAATAAAACAAAAATAGGAAGTTACACTTGAGAAAAAAAAATATTCAAAATACTATTTTTCTTATTTTCTTTATTGAAACAATCAACTTTTTTCACCTTTTCACCTTTACCTCTCCTATTCCCTTCATTAATCTTGATAGGTTTAGAATCCACACTTAATTTGTTGTGATTTCGGAGTAACACATAAGATTTCCAAGCTTTCAACCTCAGCTACGTCAGATGTAAAAGCTTAAGACTACAATATCCCCAATTATGTAGTATAAATCAATTATTCAATTCATCCAATTATTTAAATCCATTAGAATTGTTAACAGGAATTCATGATTATTTATAAGTTATTTCCCAAGGATCAAATAAAAATATTCAATTCAATTAATCTTGCTATATTTCTATGCAAAACAAAAGAATCAAACTTCATTAAGTATCAATTTCAAATAGTTATATGAAGTGAAAAGAGATATTTCTATTTAATTCACAGCCCTAATTATTTATCTCATTCAAATAATTAAGAACACATGCTATATATCATATTCATATGATCTAACCCTAGATTGCATCTCCCGAATTCATCTAGTGTATCACGCTAATGGTTGGCCAGAGAATTAATCAATAAGCATAAAATACAATAAACAACTCAAATTGAATAAATAATTGGAATATATAGATAATTAATTCATAAACATAAAAGGTTCAATTGCAGTATTAATTGTAAATTTAGTTCATGTTGAAATTTAAAATCAAAAATCCCAAACAAGCCATCAAAATTAAATTGCAAATCTAAGATAGAAGTAAGAAAAAACTCAATAAGTCTTCCTTTGCCTTCACGTCTCAAGTCTGCAAATCCTTGTGTGTTTCTCCCGAACCTCCAATCTTCAAGCTCCAGCAATATGAGTTAATCTCTATGTATATTTTTTTGAATAGAAAAGCTCCTTCCTTTTATAGATATATGTCTCTACAAAGTCAGCCTCGAATAGAATCCAAATTAAATTAGAATGTGGCCTTAGACTCCCAGCTATGCAACAAACTCGAGCAATTTTCCCTGACCCCAGTGCCGGGGCACTGGGTTTAACACTAGGACTAGCGCCCCGGCGCTGGTCTGCTGTTGAAATTATCAGAATACCCTTTTTAATGCCAAAAATCCTTTTTTGCCCTTCTGCTGCCTTAACCTACAAAATAATAATAAAACAAGTAAAATGCCCTAAATAACCTTAAGACTAACAATATTAAGCTGATAAGTACTCAATTCATGGGTATATAACACATTCATCATTAACCGTAATCGTGCTTAACCAAATTATTTGGTTATCAATGATTTCGATTAATATTTTTTGGTTACGATTGTTTTCTTGTTATTATGTTATTCAAATAATAAATACTATTATGTAAAATATACTAGTATCACTATAAGAAAACCGGCTAATTCCGACAGAATTAAGTTCGACGGAAATATTCCCTCGCAGATAGGAATGTTCCAACGGATTATTCAATCGAGCATAATTCAGTCAAAAATACAGTAATTTCGACGAATATCCGTCGTAAATAGATGGAGCCCCTTGGCGCCTAAGTTCGCGCCAGGGCCAACCTTATATTCGACGGAATAGTGTTTAATTTCGACGGACTATCAGTCGAAGATACGTTAAGTACGACGAATTTAAGTTCGACGAAAATTTCGTCTAAAATAAGCTTTAAAACCTAATCAGATCTCTTTCTCCCCAGTCGCCTCTCATTCTCTCATTTTACTCTCTCACTCTCACTGCTCTCATTTCTCTCTCACTGCTCTCATCTCCACCACCACTAGACGCCACCACCACCACCAGCCACCACCACCAGACGCCGCCATCACCAGCAGCCACCACCACCAGACGCCACCACCACCGCCGCCACTGACGCCACCACCACCGGTCTGCACTACCAGGAGGTTAAATATTCCTTATTTCTTCTCCTTTAGTTTGCACATTAATTTAAGGTATGATATTTTCTGAAATTTGTATGATATTTGTATGATATTTCTAAAATTTGTGGCTTAATTTATAATATTTCTAAAATTTGTATGATATTTGTATGATATTTCTGAAATTTATGGCTTAATTTGTTTTAAGTTTAGTATGAGTTTGAATATGAGATTAACCCAATTTGGATAATATGTTGTTGCTGTGAATTTGTGGGTTGAAAATTTGGGTCATGTTGTTGAAATCTGAAATCTGAAATTGGGAGGCTGAAATTGGAATTTGGATTTTGGAATGTGGACTGCATATTATTTAACTACATATTATTTGGAATTTGAAAATTGCAAAATATTGATATTACGAAGTGTATAACATATGATAATTATGAATGTCTTGCTTTTCTTTATGCAATTGCAGTTTATATATATGTTAGTGTACTGAATCTTAAATTTGGGTTCCTTATTACAGTGTTGTTTGAATGTGATATTTGATATTTCTGACGGAATTTCCGACGAAATTTCTGTCAGAATTGTGCAATTGCAAAATTTGTGGACCCTACAAGTATATTTATTTATAATTTAATTAGTTTTCTAATATTAAAATAAACTAAGTAGCATTTACTTAGTTTCTTACTGCTAAAATTAAATTAAATTAATTTGAATAAAAATAAATAAAATAAAGAAATAAATAATAAATTAAATTAAATTAAATACAATACAATACAATATAATATAATGAAATAAATTAAATTAAATTAAGTTAAATACAATTAAATACAGTTAAATACAATACAATGAAATAAATTAAATTAAATTAAATTAAAAATTTATATAATATAATACAAAATAAAATAAAACATAATAATAAATGCAATAAAATTTAATAAAATAAATTAAAAGAAAAGAAAATATAGTAATAAACTAAGTAGCATTTGCTTAGTTAGGATGCAATTAATTAGAAACCCAACAGACAAGTAGTGAACAGTAGTCCATATATATTTCAAATAACAGTTCTCATAAATTAAGTAGCACGTACTTAGTTTTTCATTGGCAAAATAAACTAAGAAGCATTTGCTTAGTTTGCCGCAATATTCAATAAATTCAATAAATACTATATGTATATTTATACATATATGTACTATACTTTGAAACTTAGAAACTCGTTTGACGCATAAGAGTGAATGTCGAATAGTAGTCCTCATATATTTTCCAAATAATAGTTCTCATAAACTAAGTAGCACTTACTTAGTTTTTCATTGGCAAAATAAACTAAGTAGCATTTGCTTAGTTTGCCGCAATATTCAATAAATTCAGTAAGTACTATATGTATATATATACATATATGTACTATACTTTAAAACTTAGAAACTCGTTTGACGTATAGGAGTGAATGTAGAATAGTAGTCCCCATATATATTCCAAATAACAGTTTTCATAAACTAAGTAGCATTTACTTAGTTTTGCATTGGTAAAATGAACTAAGTAGCATTTACTTAGTTTGCCGCATTATTCAATAAACTTAATATGACTCTCTCTTCAATCTTCAATACACTCAATTACAACTATACATTTTATAGTACAAATATCATTCCATTAACCATCAGATATGTAGACCGCCTTAATTGAAGTAGCTAGGGCGTATGCTAATGACAATAGTTGCAAGATGTAGGAACAACATAAGATGGCATCAACATGGTATCATGCAACCTTAACACTCAAAGTCAATGTGAATAAATCATTGCGCTGTGTTGGTTTTCATCACAATCCGTCCTCGCAACCACATTTTGAGACATTTATAAGTTTTCCTTCCCCACTTAAGATTCCTACTTAATAGTATTACATCTTTTTTCCTTTTAAAATAAAAAATGCATAAATTGCAATGAACTATATATGAATGAACAAAGCAGAGCAACTAATCAACCGGTCAGTTGTAGAATTTACGATTAATATTCTTGGAAGTTTTCGAGGTCTTAGTGGACAACCAATACCGCAACGAGTGCAGCAAAAGTAAGGTGGAAAATACTCTAACCCGTCGCCACATTTTATGGGTACAAGGTAACTCTTTATGTGACGCGACGGCTTAGAGTATTCTCCACCTTCCATTGTTACCTCCGTTGCGGTATTAGCTGTCCCCTAAAGACCTTTGGAACTTCTAATTATCCTAATCTCATGTTCTAGAATTGACCATTTAGTTAGTTGCTCAACTTTGCTCATTCGTATATAGTTCATTATAATTTATGCATTTTCTGTTTTAAAAAGAGAACAGTTGGAATACGTTTAAGTCGAAAGATTAAGTGGATAAAGAGAAGTTATAAATGTCCCAACAAGCGGTTGCGGAGACAAATTATGAAGAAAGCTAACACAGCGCAATGATTTATTCACATTGACTTTGAGTGTTAAGGTTGCATGGTACCATGCAGATGCCAACTTAAGTTGTTTATGCACTTTACAACTATTTGTCTAACTTACCTCTTTGCCAGCTCAAATAAGGCAGTTAACATGTTTGATGGTTAATGGAAGGATTATTTATGAACTATACTTTGGAACTTAGAAACCCGTTTGACATTCACTCAGTAAGAGTGAATGTCGAATAGCCCCCAGTTTGGGACTGTTACTGGATGTTATGTCTTTCACTTAGGTCGGTGCCAATACGAAATGACACGTTTTTGTTGTTTTGTGGATTTTTTGACTGTTATCTCTACATGTTCTTCAAGTACATACTTAGATTAAGTTATCTTAACTCTATTTTGTGTACTTGGAGACCATGGGGAGGTGCTATCGAAATTTTCTTAAAACAATTGAAACGTGCTTAACGTGTTGGCACTAGTGAAAAGACACATCCTGGAACGGGATAGAAGCCTGAATTACCCCTGTCCTATAGAGCTGTCGTAATAAGAAAATACTCTAATTCATGCATGGACCATATGCATGAACATCCCTGTACTGAAACCCGTTTGACATTCATTCATGCATGGACCACATACATGAACATCCCTGTACTAAATGAGTGGTCTGTGCAGTTAAAGATGTCAGCTGGCCGGAGTTGGATGTACCGTAGGATACCCAGTGATGGGATGGGATTAGTCTCAGCTTATCGTGATGGGGTGTCAGATTTCTTGAACAAAGCAATAGAGCATGTTGATGATCCGAACGAAAAGATGCGATGCCCGTGTGTCAAGTGTAAAAACCTGATCTAGAAGAAAGTCGATGAGATTAAATTCGAATTATTTTCCCGTGGATTTGTGGATGGGTACTTCGTATGGACTCATCACGGGGAATTAGCTGAGCTGAGAGAAGTGGTCGACAGTACTGTGGAGGATGATATTCTACGGGATTCTTACGTCGAAAACTATGATCCGGTGGAGATGTTGGTCTATGTTTATGGCCCTACTAATATTGACTGGGCTGAAAATGAGCCTTCTTCAGCCAATGCTAATCAAGTGCCAAATGATACAGCTGCTGCCTTTTACAAGTTGCTATCTGAATCTGGGGTCTCGTTGTATCCGCGAAATGATACGGACACCAAGCTTTCTGTAGTGACAATGCTCTTACACTTCAAGAATGAGCACAACTGTAGTGAGAGAGGTTTCAACGATTTGCTTGCTATAGTTGGGCAGTTCTTACCCAAGGATCATACTCTTCCTGCGAATTATTACGAAGTGAAGAAGATGGTCAAGGGGTTAAATATGGATATCAGAAAATTGATGCTTGTGAGCAGGATTGCATGTTATACTATGGTGAGGACAGAGATAAGGGACATTGTGATATATGCAGCTTGTCGCGCTACAAGGTGACAAAACGTGGGGGGAAGGAGAAACGGGTTCCCGGGAAGATCTTACGGTACTTTTCTCTTGCGATGAGACTTCAGCGGCTATTCATGTCGTCTCATACGGCTCAACATATGAGTTGGCATCGAACAAGGGATGTCGTGCCTGGTCAACTGACTCACCCAGCGGATGGAGATGAATGGAAGAGATTTGATGCAAATTATCCTGAGTTTGTGGAAGAAGTCAGGAATGTTAGGCTTGGCGTGGCTACTAATGGCTTTTGCCCTTTCAATAATTTTAGCCAGCCGTACTCAGTTTGGCCAGTCATTATGGTCGCTTATATTCTTCCACTGTTGATGTGCATGAGGGATCCGTATTTGTTCTTGACCTTACTCATACCGGGGGATAAAAGTTCTACAAAAGACATTAACGTGTACCTTCGACTGTTAGTAGATGAACTAAAGATGTTGTGGGAGACAGGGGTCCAGACGTATGATAAATCGATATTCAAGAATTTTGTGATGAAGGCAGCCCTGTTATGGACTATCACTGACTTTTCGGCTCTTGGGATGGTTAGTGGTTGGTCAACTCACAGGAAGCTATCCTACCAGTGTGTATGGGGGATGTGCAAGGCAATCAGTTGTAGCATGGGCAGAAATGTAGTTTCTTTGTAACTGCTCGTAGATTCTTGCCTCTTGATCACAATTACAGAAAGATATCTGCACAGTTCAACATAAAGACAGAGAAGAAAGGGGTTGTTGGTCGACTGTCGGGCAGTGAGGTCTTGGGCTGGCTGAACCAGCTTGATTTTCCTTTGTCGGGGAAGGAGCAAAGTAAATTGAGAGCAGCGGGGTACGGGAAGACTCATAATTGGACACACTCGCCCATGTGGTTTGATTTGCCGTATTGGGGCATACTTTCAGTTCGTCATTGTATATATGTCATGCATACCGAAAAGAATGTTTTCGAGAACTTGTTTTACACCATGTTAGATGCGAGTGGTAAAATTAAAGACAATGACAACGCTCGAAAAGATTTGGAGGCATTGAACATTAGGCCAGAATTGTGGTTTCGCCCTAACAATACAAAACCTAAAGCTCCATTTTGTCTTACTAAGCAACAAATTGAAGACGTGTGTAAGTGGGTTATTGGGTTGAAGCTCCCAGATGGATATGTGTCGAACATACCACGTTTTTGTAAGGTCGAGCAATTGAAAATTTCTGGATTCAAAAGTCACGATTGTCATGTATTCATGCAGAAGTTGATCCCAATTGCATTTCGTGAGATGTTAACCAGAAAAGTTATGGATGCATTGACCGAACTTTCAAATTTCTTTCGAGATCTTTGCTCAACTGTAATTAAGTACAGTGATGTGGAGCAGATGGAGAACAATATTGTGCTTACCATTTGCAAGCTCGAAATGATCTTCCCACCAGGATTCTTTGACTCGATGGAACATCTGCCTATTAATCTATCGTATGAACTCAAACTTAGAGGACCGGTGCAATATTGGTGGATGTATCCTTTTGAGAGGTAATATAAACTACTAATTGCTTTATGTTGCTCATATTAATAATACTCATATATATTTGTCGGAATATTTATCTTAGGTATATGCGTCGATTAAAAGAAAAGGTCAAGAACAAAGCTCATGTAGAGGGTTCTATTGCTGAACGCTATACGGAGGAAGAGCTTGTCAACTTCTGCTCATTGTATTTTGACGATGTTGTCTCAACGAAGCACAACCGTTTAAGTAGGAATGAGGTCGTTGGTCTATTGTCTCATGCTGATGATGAGTTAGCTGTATTCACATATCCGGCTAAGCCATTTGGCCATAAGACGGTGACTTACTTAAGCGACAAAGAGTTAAAGATTGTATCTACATACGTGCTTCTAAATATGCCCGAAGTATCATCATACATCAGGTATGAATAATTATTTGCAGTATTTAGTGCAATTTATAAGTGTAGTCATCTATATATGTTAAAGACATTTTACTATTTTTGCAGTTCATTCGAAGAGGAAGCGTATGCTTCTAACCCAGCTTTTACTGTAGCAGAGTTGAAAACATTCACTAATGCTAATTTCCAACAGTGGTTTAAGAAAAGGGTTGAAGAAGAGAACATTTCTGAGCATTTTATAGATGTCATCTGAGGACCTTACAAAGTTGTTAGTTCTTTTCCCGGCTGCATCGTGAATGGGTACAGATTTAGGGTCGATGATTTGAATGAACTCACATCAGTTAATTCTGGGATTGTGGTGTTGGGAAGCTGCTACCAAGATTCTGAGTCCAATTACTATGGCCGTTTACAGGATGTGGTTGTGCTCAATTATCACGGGGGTAAAAAGGTAGTTACATTTAAGTGTAGCTGGTTTGATACTGAAAAAGGGTTAAAGTTGATCGTAATAGAATCACAACCGTAGATATCAAGTCGGTATTAAAATCTGATGACGTGTTCGTGTTAGCAAGTCAAGCGACTCAAGTGTATTACGCTCCTAATGTCGTAAATACTCGAAGCCCCTGGTACACAATTGTCACAACTAAAACACGTGCATTTGATGCTGAGAACATATTTGGTAGGAATGAGGCGTTGCAAGAAAATGTTAGCAACCCTTTGGCCGTAGTGTTAAATGCTGAAGATGTGATGAGTACTGATGTCATTGACGTACCTGACGATGAGGATGTAGAGGAAAACGTCATCGTGAATGATTATGTAGTCATTAAGGATGATAATGATGACAAAACTGATCTCGAAACTGAGGATAAGGAAGATACCGAATCCGAGAATGAGCTACATATTGAATCTGATGGGTTTGATGATGTACGTAATTGAAAATGAGCATTCATATTAGTAAATACCACATTGTTAAACCTTACATATTCATAATCTACCAATTTGGTTATTACAGTAGCATATCCATGGCTAGACATAGTGATGGAGGTCGCCGAGGTGGTGGGCGATCCGGTTTGGGAGACGGTAGCCACGATGGAGGCTCGTCTTCAGGAGCTAGTAAGTTGTCTGAACTATGATTTAAATATATCTCAAGCTGAGATAGTTTATGTTTATTGACTCAGTTCTTTTAATTATTACAGATGCACCTCGTCGACGACACCGAGGGACGAACCTCGGTATCTTTGGTCGTCCGCCAGCATCTCCACTTACAGTACCGGTGGATGTCGCTTTTGGACAGTAAGTGTTAATCAATTGTCATAAGCCAAAATTGAATATTTCTTTCTGTTATTGCAAAACACAATTAATGTATCACATATTGTTATATTTTCACGGTAGTATACTAAACCCGGTCGCTAAGCATACGTTACACGCGATCTGCTTGACGCACCTCCCGATCGGGTGCATGTGCTTTACTCACTACGACCGGTACGATCGCTCCTTTATGGATACTGTGTTGCGGGAGTTTCATGTAAGTTAATAAGTTTATATTAGACAGTATTATATTATTACATAGTTGTAGCGTTTAAGAAATAAGTTCCTAACTTTTAGACTTTTGTTATAGACTTATTATAGATTTGTCGAGGGGGTCTATCAGACAGCCGGTGATGCAGTGATTATTGGACATGTCACTGCGAATTACTCCGGTTGGCTATATGAGTTGCGACGACGGGCAACCCGGGCAGTTGATGACCAGCCCGAGACCACCATCATAGTTCATCAGCCCCGCATAGTCTCCGATCAAGCATGGCAGGCTATGTGTGCGCACTGGCAGGCTAAAGATTTCCAGAAGAAATCTGAACAGGCAAAGAAGAACCAGGCCAAGCTCCGCATAGTACACACGACTGGCATGTAGTCTTTCGCGGAGGCGAAGACGGTAATCGTAATGTATTTAGAAATAATTTATCAAATTCTAGCACGAATAACATTAATAACTATTTTATGACTGTATCTATTATAGGCCTTGGGTCGGACCTTGGGCAGAGCTCCGACCATATTAGAGTTCTGGGACTGGGCCCACACGCCTAAGGAGGAGCTTGCTTTGTCTCAGGCAGCTTTAGCTATACGGGTAAAACTACTCTTACTTGTTATGAATCTCAATATTCACAAAATAAAATAAAATGATATAATTAACTCACGTATACAATATAAATTACAGGACCGATTTCAGAAGCTTCGGGACCAGCGTATAGCTGAGTTAGAGGCTGCTAGGGGGATTCTGAGCCATTAGATTCCACCATCCCCACTCCCCAGATTGAGTTATCTCGAGATGAGGAGCTGAGACTATGGGTCGAGTCTCAGGATCCCCCTACTGAGGATACCCGCATATACACTACCTAGAGGTAATAATATTAATTCTTTATGTTTCACGAAATTCTCATAACTTATAAATTATTGACGCCATGTTATATATATTTTTACATGATCTAGCCATCGCCAGCGTCCGAGAGCAGCTATTGGACCATCTCATACGGGCGCTGGCTTGGACGACGAGTTATTCCAGAGGCTGATATCGGCGATGTCGGATAGGCTCCATACCGATCCGGTGTTTCTTCGTCAGCAGTTGCCTAGCAAGAGTCGTCTTCACCAGCTCGTTCAGGAGGTTCTAGCTGGGGCCTCCGCAGAGAGTACGGGCTTACCGCAAGAGCAGTTCAACTCGTTGGGCGGCGAGATGCTCCAGATGGTGGTTACCCTCCTAAAGCAGGCTTTTCGTCAGCCCCCGCCTACTCAGGTATTCTGCAGTTTATGTTATTTTCATTATTTTGCATGTTTATGTTATTTTTATTTAACAATATCTTTTCAATTCTCACATATATACAGACTAATAATTTTTATTTTTAATTTTATGAACAGGGTGGCGATGGCGATGGCGATGGCGATGGCGATGGCGAGGGGACTACTGAGACCGGCGATGGCGATGATCATACTAGTTTATAGACTCATTTGTCATTCATTCATTTGTACTTAGTGTAGTCTGTAATAGTGTTGTAAATTATATATACATTTTGGAACATTCGATTATATTTGAAATTGTTGATGGGTTAGTAGATTATTTATAATTGTTAGCTTAGTTGATGATTATTGGACAGATGTTATATATTTAGCGATATATATGTTGAATGACAGAAAAATATGTTGAATGACAGGAAATAGTACTGTTATTGGGCTGAAACAGGTTGTAGGTACAATAATATTGGGTTTAAACACCTAGAAACTGAAATTTAAAAAAAACATTAAAAAAAATTATTTTTTTCAACGGAATAAGGCATTTTCGATGAAAATTCAATCGAAACTAAGGTTTTCTGAATTAAATGGTAAATAAAAATTCTGTCGGAGATAGACTAGTTACGACTGAATTTTCGTCGGAATTACTCTAAGTTATATGCGACTGAAATATCCGTCGAGACTATTCCCTTGAAAATGGCTTAGCTACGACGACAGTTTCAATCGAACCTATTCACTGTTATCCCCGACGAAATTATTCCCTCATTAATAATCAGTCGAACTTAGTATATGTACGACGGAATTACGTCGTAATTAATTTCGTCGAAGATAACTATTTGCGACGGATTTCTTTTCGACGTGTGTAATTATGACGAAACTCTCGATTGAAAATTCCCTCGTAAATAAACTAATTCCGACGGAATAGGACTAATACGGACGGAAATGTCCGTCGGAAATAAGAATTTTTCTTGTAGTGTATCTTTTATATATATATATTAAGAACGGTAATTTAAGGCTTGCCTTAGTTAAGTTTAACTAAAGCAACTCAACAAAACTATTTCGTTTTATTAAAATTTTACTAAATAGTCTTAGCAATGGCAATTTGGCCTTAGCCAACGTACTTTTTCCAAACGGATGCACTTTCATTAATTATCGGGGAGAAATCAAATCAGTGAACCAAACAAGACCGTGCATTAGCTTAAACACTGTAGCCATGCATGCATCTTTATCCTTTGCTTATTGCTCATAACAAAAGTAGCTAAAACAGTACTTGAAAAGAAAAGGAGTGAACCAAACTTAGAGAGACTTGATCACGATTATCCCTCAATTGGCACAGGGGTGAGGAACAATAGCGTAATATCATCTTTAAGGAATTTTTCAGCATGAGTGAAACCATCGTCGTACTTATAAATCACATCTATTATGCGTGCAAGATTGAGAAATGGAATAAGCCATTTCATTGAGATTGCAGTAGGCTTTAGGCATTCCGCATTAATATCTTTCCATCCATTTTCGATCCTTTTCTTATACTCGAGGATGGTCTCTTCCTCTGAGACACCGTATGCCTTCATATAGTAATCAATACCTCCAATTACTTGTCCTCTCTCTTGCTCACCCTGCATAACACATATATATATAGGATATAGTTTCGATTCATAAAATGATGAAATGTCAAACCATTCGTTATTAACGAAAATGGTTGAATATCAAAATTGTCATTAATAATATTTATTATCCTTTATTATTTTTAAAATAAATATGAAATTTATAATTTTAATATTTAGAAAATTTGTGAATGTCACTTTTTTTTTAAAACGTACGGATGGTGTATATAATTAATAAGACATACTTGACGAGTCGCAATGTCATCTTGGAGTCTAGCAATTATCTCAGAAGATCTAAGAACTAGAGGTCGACTTTTTTGCCAAGCAAATGCCTCTTCATTAGCAATCTCGCCCATAACCGCAAAGCCAATAACTGATACAGCGTCGTAGCCAGAAGTAAGAAGGGCAACCTTCATATACTCATCAAATGGAGCTACATATCCACTACTAAACCATTCCTTCTCAACATGATAGCCTCGGAATAATTCTTGTGTCTGATTTACAAAAAAAAAAAACAAGGATTGTAGAATAATAAAATACAATAAACAAGGGAGAAAATACAATAAGAGAAGTTAAGGGTGATATAAGAAAATAAATAATTTATTCTTCTAAAAAGTTGTAAATAACAAATAAATTGAAACAAATTTTTTTTTTTTAAAAGTCAATTATTATGGAATGGAGATAATATTTGTATAGCTAAATTTATATTAAAAAAAATTAGGTGAAAAGTGCACCGAAGATATAAAACTAGAATATAATATGCATCATACAGCATGTTTTGAAGGTTCGAAAGCATAGGATCTTCCTTCCTTGGCTAGCGTTTCCTCGAATTCATCAAAGAGATTGAGCAGAACTCTGTACACAAATCTCATGTATTGTGGAAGCTGATCAATGGCCCCAACATCCCACCTGAAAAATGAAGGCTTATGTGTGTTGATGAATGTTTTGAGATTTGGTTATTCAACCAGAAAAGTTATCGGGCGGGTTACTGGTTTAACAAATGATTGAATCGTTATTGAACTGGTAACGTCATAAAAATATATATTAATAGTAATTAATAAAATTTTAAAAAATCACATTTTTTATAAACTAAAATATAATAAAGTTGAGTTACAATATTACTAAAAGTGTTTAATTTTAATATTAAAAAAATTTAGTACAAAAAATATTAAAAATTAATTAAAAACCGGTTCACTGAGTCAAGTTAACCAATTTTACAAGTTGAACCATCGGTTCGACCGATGGTCAACCGTTTCTATCAATTTTTTACCAAATCAATTGAACCGGGCTAAACCGGATAGGAACGGGCATAGAACCAATTGCTGAACCGGCCTGTCTGGTCCAGTCCGGTTTTCAAAACAATGGTGTTGATATTTCCTCTGTTCCACAAAATGTGTACTATTTTCTATTCCAATTACTTTTTTTAAATTTAAATTGTGATGTAGATTTATTTACTTTTCACTAAAGTACAATATAAAACTCAGACTTCATGCAAAAATCAATCTTGCATCTCAAAAATCTAAACATGCCACTTGACACCTTATTTTTATAAGTTTTTATTTTTAAAGCAAATTTAAAAGGTGGTTATCTAAAAGGGTTGAATGGTAAGTATATTTTTAAATTAACTTTATTATATTATTTAATAAATATAGATATAAATACCTGTTCACGGCATCTGTGAAAAGTCGAAGTTCCTCAATTGTACCGTAGGCATCATATGTGTCATCTATCACCACTAGCAGTAAAACATATTTGGTGAGGATGATCCGTGCAAGAGAGTAACGAGGCTCATAGTAAAACCCTATACTCCAAAAATAAGACTCCGGTACTCTATCTTTGATATAACTTAATTTCGATGGAAACCCCAAATCCTTCCACCACCTGAAATTGAGATAAATATGTTTATAATATCTAATTATAAACTTTTCAGGTATGATTTCTTAAACTTAATTAATTAGCAAACCCCTTGCACGCAATTACCAATGCATGCACAATTGTTTAAGGGCTGATTGGCACTTCTGTACCTCCAAGTTGTCACTCACTTTCAAAGTCGTCCCTAAAGTATCATTTTCGTCAGTTAAGTCCTTAAAGTGGCATTTCATTGACGTTTCTGTTCCTTTAACACATTTTAACCTAAACCAGACCCATTTTGACCAAATTTAACCCAACCCGACCCAGTTTGACTCAACCCAAATTTTTAATATTTCAAAATATAATAATATTTTTAAAATAATAATTATATTTAACATTTTAAAAAAATAATATTTAATTATTGAAAATATATTATTATTATTAAAATAAAAATTATTTTAATATTTTAAAATAAAATAATTATTTAAAAATAGTTTTTTTTAATATTTAAAAATAAAATATTAGTTTTTTAAAAAAATAAAAATAAAAATTATATTTAATATTCTAAAATAAATATTTTTTATTTTTAATATTTTAAAAGTAAAAAAGATTTTTGTAAATATTATTTTTAAAAATAATATTTAATTTTAAAATATTTAAAATAATATTTATTTTAGAATATTAACAATAATAAATATTTTATAATATTAAATATAATATTTATTTTATAATATTAAAAATAATATTTATTTTAGAAAATTAAAAATAATAATTATTTTAAATTTTTTTGAATAAATATTATATTTATATTTATATTTATTTTAATTTTAATTTTTTAATATTTACTTTTAATATTATAAAATAATTATTATTTTTAATATTCTAAAATAAATATTTTTAATAATTATTGTTTTTGAAGGAAAAACAATATTTAATATTCTGGAATACTTATTAAAAATTAAAATAATTATTATTTAATAATAATAATTATTAAGATTATTTACAATTTTAAAATAATAATTATTAAACTTATTTTAATTTTTAAAATAATAATTATTAAGATTATTTTTATTTTTAAAATAATAATTATTAAGATTATTTTAATTTTTTTTAATAATTATTAAATAATAATTTTTAAACTTTTTTTAATAATTATTTCAGAATATTAAATATTATTTTTCCTTATAAAACAATGATTATTAAAATTATTTATTTTAAAATATTAAAAGTAATATTTATTTTAGAATATTAAAAGTAAATATTAAAAAATTAAAATAAATATAAATATAAATATAATAATTATTTGAAAAAAAAAATATAAAAAAACTAAAATTATTATTATTTTTAATATTCTAAAATAAATATTATTTTTAATATTCTAAAATAAATATTATATTTAATATTCTAAAATTATTATTATTTTTAATATTCTAAAATAAATATTATTTTTAATATTTTAAAAGTAAATATTATTTTTAAAAATAATATTTACAAAAATATTTTTTACTTTTAAAATTTTAAAAATAAATTTTTTTAAAAATTATTTAAATTTTTTAAAAAATTATTTAAATTTTTTAAAAGATTATTTAATTTTTTTTTTTTAGAATAGTAAATATAATTATTAATTTGTTTATAAAAAAAACTAATATTTTATTTTTAAATATTAAAAATAACTATTTTTAAAATAATTATTTTATTTTAAAATATTAAAGTAATTATTATTTTAATAATAATAATTTATTTTAAATAATTAAATATTATTTTTTTAAAATGTTAAATATAATTATTATTTTTAACTTATTTAAAAAATACTATTATATTTTAAAATATTAAAAATTTGGGTTGGGTTAAACTGGGTCGGGTTGCGTTAAATTTGGTCAAAATAGGTCGGGTTTAGGTTAAAATGGGTTGAAGGAACAGAAACGCCAATAAAATGTCATTTTAAGGACCTAACTGACGAAAATGGTACTTTAGGGGATGACTTTGAAAGTGAATGACAACTTAGAGGGACAGAAGTGCCAATCAGCCATTGTTTAAGTTATAGTACTCCCTCCGTCCCTTAATATAAGACTTTTTAGAGTTGTGCACAAGCATTAAGGAAATGATTGTATAACATTAAATATAATATCAAATGTCTATATTGTCCTTGTATTGAAAAAAGAGATTGTTATTTATTGGGCAAAAAATAGTGAGAGAACCAAAGTTATATTTAATACTTGGGGTAATATTGAAAACTAAGCAATTAATGCTTACTTGAAATTCTAAAACGTCATATATTAAGGGACAAAAAAATTTCTCTAAAACGTCTTATATTAAGAGACGGAGGGAGTAATTAGTAGTGCAAGACTGGCCCAAATGAGACGGTTTTGCACTACTAGGGTTTTATTTAATACCTAAACTCATGGACAAAAACATTAGAGATGTACTATTTTCGTTCTTTAATATAAGTCGTTTTAGAGTTGTACATAAGTATTAAGGAAATGATTGTAAAGCATTAAATATAATATCAATTGTCTATATTGCCCTTGTATTGAAAAAAGAGAATGCTATTTATTGGACATATAATAGTGAGAGAACCAAAGTTATATTTAATACTTAGGATAATATTAAAAATTAAGCAATTAATGTTTACTTGAAATTCTCAAATGACTTATATTAAGAAACAAAAATATTTTTCTAAAACGACTTATATTAAGGAACGGAAGGAATATAATTAAAGTAATTGGATAAATTGTTCTCATAAAAAGCATAAAATAAATGCATCTAGGAGAATAATCAATCAAGTTTCTCTTAAATAATTAATCTTACTTTGAGACGATACGAAGTTCTTCCTTGTATAGTAACTGTAAATAGTTGAAATGAAACTTTGCCAGCTTCAATATTGTTTCATTCATGGAAGAGTCTTGTTCATAGGTAGACAAGTAAAGTCTTGCCTCTAGTATTGGCATCCCCCTGTGGAAGGGTCTCTTCAAAGCTTGATGCACTTGTTTTGCAAGATTTGTGCTCAAATTGTTTTCCTGCAGTGTCTTCTTAAGGTGAGCTTGGCTGAATTCTAGTGCTTCATCTAATATATCTTCTCCTCTTACTCTCAGTTGTGTAGCTTCATAAAAGCTTAACATGCCCTTCAAATCCTCCACAATGATTTCCTTGAACTTACCGGTATTGTTATCCTTGAATTTGTTAAACACATCTGAAAATCCACAAAGTAGTATTTTTATTTATGTCAATTTCCATGAAAATGAACACATACGAAATTTATGGAAAAGGAAGCTATTAGGTCAAGTATCTAAGTTAGCTACGTACCTTTAGGGTTAAAACGTCCATCTAAAGAATTTTTTTTTGAATAGAAAATTTGACAATTAGAAGAGTGCAATATTTTCACACATCAGTTACATAGAAATAGTTGTATTGTTTGACAGTGTTATGCAGTGATTTTATCTGGTGTTTCGTTTAAAATAGTTTTTTTTTTAAAAGTATTTTTTTTTCATTGGATGTATATGCGAGAAGAATGAGAAGCTCACCGGATGACATTTTGTAACCATGGTGTCGAAAAGTTTGAAAGTGTATTGAAGTGGTGTACAGATCAACTTCTTCATAATGAGAGCTGTTAAGGTCACCGAAAAGTTTCTTAAGTTGACCGTCAATCTCCTCCTCAAAATGATATGACAAACCAAGGTGATAGATAGAGTAGATCATATTTAATTTCTTTGTCGAATCAATTGTCGTATCTGTCAACAATCCCCTCACTTCTTTTTTTAAACCTTCAATGGCTTCAGCATATGCTTCCAATGCCTACAAGGAAACATGAGATAAAGTTAAGATCAAAAATTGTCCCATGCGTTTGTGATCGTGTAATAATTTTGCATTCGAGTTTATCTAATTAGCAAACCAATCTTCTTTAAAAGTATAATTACTGGTGTAAAACTATATTTTATAAAATATACATGATTAATGACTAACTGGGGAGTAGTTAGGATGAAGTTAATGTTGGTTAATTGACCAATACAGTGCCGATACGCAGATTGGGAGGTGATCTCTTTTTCTGCTGTCAATAGTGTATTGGTCAATTGACAAATGAAGTTAATTTCATGGTAACCGGATCCGACTAAGTGAGAAAATATGACAAAAATAACAACATATGGTAGAAGGAGATAAAACATACGAAAACTGATACAAAAGTACAGTTTTGAACTATATTAATTATACTACAATCAAGATAGTGGTTTGTTATATAGTATAATCAGATATCATGATGTCTCCGCCAAATAATAAACTCATAATAGAATATTAGATTTTAATCTAAAGTTAAACACATGCAGAAATATATGCATAGATATATATTAAGAAGTTGGATAATAAACTCATAATAGAATATTAGATTTTAATCTAAAGTTAAACTCAGAAATATGCATAGATATATATTAAGAAGTTGGATAACTAAATGGAGTAATTTAATTCATACTGATTGATCAAGAGAGAAGTGAATGAAGCGATCCCCCCAAATACTTGGAGGAAAGTGACCCAAGGGACGAAATGTGGTATTATCATTAGATGTAACTGTTAGGGCCATCTCTAAGGAAAAGGAAATATGCAGATGAGATATATAATTAGCCTTTGCTTCTCGAGTGTGATGGATGATAAGTTGGTACATGTTGAAGCAATTTATAGATTGTAGTTTAGCCATAACTTTTGTATCCAACGTCATTGTACTTTTATTCTATATAGTTTCAGCATGTGTGTTATATTATTTTTTTAGGTGTGTATATATTATCTCATACAAGTTGGACTTTTAATATAACATACAAATTAATTTAAGTACGTCTACCAAGTTGGACGTACTTCCAATGCCTAAGCTATTTATAGATTATAGATTTATGGTGAAAATTAATTTAAGTACGTCTACCAAGTTGGACTTTTATTCTATATATAAGATCTTCTTCTTCTTTTTAAGCAATCTAGAAAATTAGAATATATTCAAATTATAATTTGTTACAACCATTAAATATTATAATTTAGGTGTGTATATAGATATATCTTTTGCCTATAATACCCTAAGTACTAATTGTCATATTTTTATTCTCTATGCAAATTGATGCAGGAGGATCTGAGGCCGATAATGCTGAGTTGTTGGATAGTACAATAATGACACTAAAACACCATGAGACTAAAACACCATGAGTTAATGGATCAGCGCAACAGTGTCGGAAGACTTCAGGATCAGGAGTTCGGCTTCGGGTTCGACTTTGGATTCCTTCAGGTTAGCGTTCAGGATCAGGGAGCGGGTTCCTTCGGGTCGGCATTCAGGAGTTCGGGATCAGAGTTCGAAATCGAATTTGCTTTATTATTATTAGGGAGTAAATTCTTTTATGGTAGTAGTGTTTATTAGGAAGTAAATTTTTTATAGGGAATTCATATTTTCACAAGCTAATTTGATATTTCCACAAGTGGGTTCCATTTTTAACTAAACCAAACATTTGTGTAGTAAACTAATTATAGGATTTAGTTCTTATGTCCAAATTTCCTCCACTTGATAAATAACTAAACATCTAGTTGCTTAACTTTATTTGATTAGTAGAGTTACTCAATTGAAGATAAATTTTATTTATTTAATTATTATGATAGTAATAATATTAATAATAATTAGAAAATAGTTAGGAAATAAGTGAGAAAAATTATTTACACATAAAAATTAGGATCTAAGGCTTTCTCCCACTAGGAAAAAAAATTATTTTTAAAATTTCTATTATCATATCATATTACTAAATTAAGATTTTTATGAAACAAATTATACTTAAAATGTGTAAAATTTATATATAAGATTGTGTAAAAATTAATATAAGTTTAACATTGAAACTGCTCATGTGAATTAATCTTATAAAAATTGATGTAATAAGATAAAATAAAAGTTCAAATTGTTTATTTGTTTGGAGTCTTCGGATCACAAGACATGCAAGTTTTTATCATCTTGTGATGCATCGGGCAGCCTAATATACATTTTATATATATGGGAAAAGACTTATATATAAAGTTTTCACATTTATAAAAATCTTAAGTATAATTTGTTTCATAAAAATCTTAATTTAAGTATAATTTGTTTACACATTATACTTTAAGTATAATGTGTAAACAAATCTTAATATAGTAATATGATATGATAATAGAAATTCAAAAAATAATTTACACATTTAGTAATATGATATGATAAAATTTACAGTCTTATATATAAAGTTTACACATTTTAAATTTACACAGTCTTATATATAAAGTTTAAATTTACACAGTCTTATATATAAAGTTTACACATTTTAAGTATAATTTGTTCCATAAAAATCTTAATTTAGTAATATCATATGATAAAAGAAATTCTGAAAATAATTTTTTTCCTTGGTGGGGGAAAGCCTTAAATCCTAATTTTTATGTGTAAATAATTTTTCTTACTTATTTCCTAACTATTTTCTAATTAATATTAATATTATTACTATCACAATAATTAAATAAGTAAAAGTTATTTTCAATTGAGTAACGTTAATAATCAAATAAAGTTAAGCAACTAGATATTTAGTTATTTATCAAGTGGGGGTAATTTGGACATAACAACTAAATCATATAGTTAGCTTATTGCACAAAGGGTTGGTTTAATTAAAAATGGGACCCACTTGTGAAAATATCAAATTAGCTTGTGAAAATATCAAGAAAATGCCTGTTCTTACTCCTTTATATTGCTTTTATATTGTTTTGTTATTATTTTGTTTAATATATATTTTGCAGGCGTTATTAGGTCAAATCCAGCTTAAAAGGGGCATATCGTCCAATTTCCCAGACTCGGCGCCGCAGCGCCGAGACCAAGCTCTAATTTGGCGCCACATCGCCATTCTCTTTCTCCAAACCCTGCTTACCTAGCGCCGCAGCGCCTCACTAGCCTTACTAAGATAGCGCCGCAGCGCCGGAGTTGACCAGAAGCCCTTGACCCAGCGCCGCAGCGCCATAGCTAGGCTTAAAGCTGGCGCCTCAGTGCCAGCTCCGGTCTTTTGGTAGAAAAGGTCATTAAATGACCTAGCTAAATGGGGATTTAGCATCATCAACTTTGGGCAGCCTCCCTTTTGCTCCATAGCTGATTTCTAGCTTAGCAAGAAGCTTAACTCCATTTTCTCTTCTCTTCTTCTCTTTAGCTTAGCTTAGTTTAGTTTGTACATATAGATTAGGATATATACTAGGGATAGATGGGAATTCCTTGGAGCTCAAGAGCGACATAGCAACACGAATTTGAAGGCAAATCGGAGGAAGTTCTTGGAGATTGAAGAAAGCTTTGACAGAGTTCATTCTTCTCTAGTTTTTCCTTTGATTTTATATTTGTAGATGTTGTTATTGTTGCTACTTATGTCTAGCTTAAAAGCTATAAACTAAATATTGGCTCTAAGTTTATAATGGAACCCTTTGTTATTTGAATTGATTATCTTATCTTTTTGGTTGGCACCATATGGTTTGGTTCAATATATTCATGCTTAATGTTTAATTGCTAAGGAATTAGTGATTGGTTGGTAATCTATGAGAAATTAGGAGATGGACCATAGATTTAGACCATAATAGTTTGGCATGTGTTTATGGTTTATCTATTTCAAAGGACTGCATAATTTACTTATAGGATAGGAATATACCTGTATGCCACGTGTGACCTTATGAGAACCTTTGTTTTAATTCTTTGTTAGGGTTAATTCGCATAGGAATGTGTTGGATTATCACTTAGCTTGGATGTTCCTTGCTGTCTATTCCCATTCGGGTGGATTATAAAGGATATGCTTATGCATACCTCGGAAGAGGCGTATGAGTACTTGTGAGTTCTCGGTCAACATTCCTTCATGACCATTAAGACCAAAGAGAGACGGGTAGGATATTTGATGAAACATAGCACACCAAGCGTTCGACAGAACGCTAGTGTGGGGTGAAATTATGATCTTAGCTTGTAGCGCCTCGATGCCTATCTTTATCTATTTACTTGCTTTGATAATTAGATTTAATTAGATTAACCACAACTCTTCCATTTATTCTGTTCAGACCTGACTTAAGCGATATAAAGTTAATGCTTGGTTTATTTTATGAAGTAGTTCCTCGTGGGTTCGACACTTTCTTATCACTGTATTACTTGTTAGACCGCGTATACTTGCCCATGTTTAGTGATCGGTTATCCGACCAACAAGTTTTTGGCGCCGTTGCCGGGGAACTATTTATTCTATTATTTTCCAATATTAATTTCAATCAATTTCGTCTTTCTTTGAACTTGTATATTTGTATTTAATTTGTTTTGTTTTTTAAGTACTCTCAGATATGGATGAGCATAACTATCAATAGTCTTTTGAGAGGATGACACAACCGAGTTCGAAAGGAACACTTGAGCGTTTGCAAGAACAAATCGCAAATCTCTCAAGATTTGCTAATAATTTTGAGTGTCAATCTCCTCAGAATGCCTACTGTCAGGATCAAGCTGACAACGAATCGACTTACTATCATCCAGACTGTCAGGGGTATCCACACTCTTGGGACTACAGTCAAGAGCAGTACTATGATCAAAATTTCTCTTACCAGACAGACTTTGAATATCAATCTCCGCCACCGAATGAGGATGCTTCTAACTTGGAGGAGGCTCTTTCCATGACCTTTAAACAAGAAGAAGAAGAAGGCTAGAGGATCTCCTGACCAAATTCATAGAGCAGAATGAGGTTCGGATGGCGAACCAAGAAACCTCATTACGGAACCAAGAAGCTTGATTGAAGAACCTCGAGAAACAGATGGGGAAAATTATCAATGCTGTCATGAATCCGCCACAAAGCAATATACCACCCGTTACTGATCACAACGAGCAGGCAGGGGAGCAATGTATGGATACGCAAAGAAAAGACAATGAGTCTCACGAAGTTGTTGAGGGAGAGGTCGAAGTGCTTATGGACCAACCGAAGAATTCTGAGGTAGAAATAGAGACGATCATGAGAGAGTGTACGGTCAACAATGAAGAAAGTGCTAAAATCACGCTCGAAACTGTTGCAATCCCAAAGGACTAACTAGAGCACGAAGAACGCTTCCACTTTGATAAAAAGGGTGAATTAGTGGATAGTTTGAGTTCGGAACGATTCTTTGTGCCTATGGATGAAGTGAAGTTCGAAGCTCACCAATCTGCCATGTCCGCCAAGCAAATCAAGAAAAAGACAAAGAGGCGGCATGAAAAGATTATCTTCGCATATGAGCCGGACTGAGAGTAATCGCGAAGAGTCGGGCCGTCGACTGTAAAACAAGCGCTCGATGGGGAGGCTAACCCCATCTCAGTATCACCTTTCTACCCTTTTTCTTTATGCTTTGTAAATATTACATTTTCTTTAGCTTTTAGAAATTTAGTAATATTGTGGTTTATCTTCACGTGGTTAATAGCATCGTGGTGTGTATATATGTTTAATATAGAAGTCTTTAGTTTTTATATAACATTTTGGTTTTGTGTGCTAATAGATTGTCATTTTTAGTGCAGGAAAGTTGTAAAAATTTGTCAAAGTTGCAGAACTGGCGCCGCAGCGCCAATATTTGGCCTGAAACTGGCGCCAAGAGAATTCAAGATCCCTGCTCATATAGCGCTGCAGCGCTCCTCAACAAAGAAAATATGGCGCCGCAGGGCCGAAGTCGTTCACTTTCCCTGCTTAAGTAGCGCCGCAGCGCCAACCAAGGAACAAAAAGCTAGCGCCGCAGCGCCGGTAGCGGAAATCTGTTTTTAAAAACAGCCAAACTCGGCAGTTTTAAGCCATTCTCCATCATTCTCTCGACAGAACAGCCCTAGCCCTCAAAGATATTTTCCAACGCATAAATCCTCCCACCCAATAGCAAATCAACTCGCAAACTTAAGCCACAAGTTACGATTGTGGGTCTTCAATTGCATCAACAGAGATCTCCATTCAAGATTTTTCTCCAATTTTAAGGTACATTGGAATTTCTCTCTCTGCAAGGCTATTGAGTTGAGTTTTGATTTCTGTTTCAATTGGACTATCTCTTTCCTCTTATTTGGTTGGTGATTTTCCACTGAGGGAAATTTGGATTTTAAGCTAGTACAAACAAGGGCTATCAAATTAGGGCTTGAGAAACGCACGCCAGGTGTTTGATAAAATTCCTCACAGAGTTTTGGAAGGATTTTTGGCTCTTTTCTGCGTGAAATTGCTGGGTTTTCAGTGGGGTTTGCTTTTTGGTGTTCAAGTAGAGTCTTGCATTGAAATTTAATTGGGCCATTAACTTAGTTTTTGTTGGGACTTTTTCTTGAAATTCTGAAAATGACTACCAGACACCATAGACTTAGCATTGGTTCCAAATTCTTCAGTGAAGAAGCGTGGATGAGATACAAGCACGACTTCTTCACAAGAACCCTTGTGCCTGAGCGAGGGTTTTCTGCCGGACCATGCTCAAGACAGCGACTTACGAGCATTGATCATGGAGCAAAAATGGATGAACTTTGCTATACAATCGGAGTCGGCCGTTATTCCAGTGTTGCATGAGTTTTATGCAAATGCGAGTATCGATGGTCCAGCTGTGGTTAAGGTCCGAGGGCAGCAAGTGGCATACGACAGTCAGACCATCAATGCTTATTTTGGGACACTGAATTATGATGGCAAAGACTACCCCAAGCCGAGGTGTCGCGGTTATGAGTTAGACGATATCGTCAGGCGACTCTGCATACCCAGAACTACATGGACAGTCTGTGCCTTATCGGGTGAAGAGATCAGCTTCCCACACCACACACTTAATCCCTGTGGGCTGGCATGGTATAGTTTCCTATGTGCCAATTTGTTTCCTACTTGCCATCTCACTGACGTGACTAGAGAGCGAGCGATCCTGCTGTTCGATATTGTCACAGGATTGGACATTGATATTGGAGTTATTATTTAGGAGTCCATCCAGCGGGCGATCCAGCGGGCGATCATGACAAACACATCTTTCGAACTTCCATACCCGTCATTAATCACCCGATTATGCATGCGAGCAGGGATTCATTGGGGATCAGATGAGATAACAGTGCCGCCCATGTCAGTTATTTGTGGACCATTTTCTCCACCGCTTCTTAAGACTGAAGCTGGAACTTCTCAGGGGCCAAAGTCGGGGTCATCTACACAGGGACCAGGGGTCGACATTCTTGCTTCTCTCACCCTCCTGCGGCAGAACCAGGCTGAGACTGCTCAGAGACAGGCAAGACACACAGCTGCTCTAGCACAAAGATAAGATATTATGATGCAATATCAGGCTGGGCTCGCTAACACTATTGAGGGTATCTACACATTGTATGGAGGCGAGAATCTTGGCTCATTCTATCAATTCCCAGAGCCCCCTGTTTTCCCACCCTTCCCGCCCCCATCTCCATCTGCTGAGGATCCTTGAAAAGGGTGCAGACTTACACCTCCATTCTCCATACTCAGCCAATGAGGGCATTTCCCATCTCAAGTTTGGGGGTGTTTCAAACTTTATCAGCTTTCCTTTATCAGTTTTTATTTATTATGTTAGGATGCCATTAGCACTACTATTAATGTTTTGTTTTTATGGATTTTGTTCTAGTTTTTGAATGTTTTTGGATGCATGGATTAATTTTGATTGCTTATTGCTTATTTATCCATGTTATAGTTTTATTAGTATGAATGGATGTTTATCTATCTTTTTGTGCCATGATAGTATCCATGTTAGTCTTAGAACCTGATTTTTTTAACTATTTATATGATTGGTGGGTTATATTTAGTAAAATTTTTGATTGTAGCCAATGATATGCGTGTCATGGCTTTGTCAAAATGGTCAAGCAAGTATAAATGAGTCTTAGATTGCTTTTTAGTTAATACTGATGTTGATCCTGTCTACCCTTTCGAGCACATACCAACTGTGATAATTAGTTATGTTTCATTTAGACTTAATTGGTAACTTTTACGAAATTTTTTTGCTTTAGCTCTTGCAAACTCAAGTGAGTCAATGTAGTAAGATTTAGATACTTATGCAAGTTCGGATACATTCATGGTCTAATAGCATATAAAAAAGAGAATAATAATAAAAGAAATAAATCGATAGCCTGAGTTGACCAAGTTTGATTACGTGGCCTTTGTTACTCGAGTTAATAGATCCTTAGGGGTGTTTTACACCTAATACCCTAAAGCCATCTGGGTTGGGAGTCATTGATCGAAAATCTCGTTACATGGGTAACTCTGAATAGCCTAATGTGATTAGACATTGCACAATCATGCTTAAGGTTGCATTGTCTATATAACGGAAAAGAAAATCCTAGTTTAGCTTAAGTTTGGCTACGTGGCTAGTTTTGTTTGAGTTATTAGATTCTTAGGGGTATTCTACGCCTAGTGCCCGTAAAGCCATCTAGCTTGGGAGTCACTGATCGAAAACTCGCTACATGGGTAACTCAGCCTAAGGTAGCCGAATTTTGCACAAGTTAAGTCTAGCCGTTAATGCTAATACCAGATGGTCTGTTCTTACATTTGTGTCTTGTTCTGAAGTCTTGACATAACTTGAGCGTATTGAGTGAGCATTTTCCTTTGTGCAATTGTCTATATTTTTGAATTTATAACTGGTTAGAGTAGTTGGTATTCACACACACACAGACTTGGATCAGTAGCAATTTAAACTAGAGATTTGATCGAGCAGTATTTACTACTTTGCTTCAATTTTGAAATTGCTATTCTTATCCTTGAGACCGCAATACAGGTACATAGTAGTTAGTCTGACTCGTAGTATATTTACTTTTGATAGTATGGTTATAGTATTTTTTTTACTTGAGGACAAGCAAAAGCTTAAGTTTGGGGGTATTTGATGAGTGGGATTTATACCCGCGAATTGACTATATTTAGACTTAAGAAAATGCATGTTCTTACTCCCTTATATTGCTTTTATATTGTTTTATTATTATTTTGTTTAATAAATGTTTTGCAGGTGTTGTTAGGTCAAATCCAGCTTAAAAGGGGCAAATCGTCCAATTTCCCAGACTCGGCGCCGCAGCGCCGAGGCCAAGCTCTATTTTGGCGCCGCAACGCCATTCCCTTCTCCAAACACTGCTTACCTAGCGCCGCAGCGCCTCACTGGCCTTATTAAGGTAGCGCCGCAGCGTCGGAGTTGACCAGAAGCCCTTGACCCAGCGCCACAGCTAGGCTTAAAGCTGCGCCGCAGCGCCAGCTCCGGTCTTTTGGTAGAAAAGGTTATTAAATGACCTAGCTGAATGGGGATTAAGCATCATCAACTTTGGACAGCCTCCCTTTTGCTCCATAGCTGATTTCTAGCTTAGCAAGGAGCTTAACTCCATTTTCTCTTCTCTTCTCTTCTTCTCTTTAGCTTAGCTTAGTTTGTACATATAGATTAGGATATAGACTAGGGATAGATGGGAATTCCTTGGAGCTCAAGAGCGACATAGCAACACGAATTTGAAGGCAAATCGGAGGAAGTTCTTGGAGATTGAAGAAAGCTTTGACAGAGTTCATTCTTCTCTAGTTTTTCCTTTGATTTTATATTTGTAGATGTTGTTATTGTTGCTACTTATGTCTAGATTAAAAGCTATGAACTAAATATTGGCTCTAAGGTTATAATGGAACCCTTTGTTATTTGAATTGATTATCTTATCTTTTTGGTTGGCACCATATGGTTTGGTTCAATATATTCATGCTTAATGTTTAATTGCTAAGGAATTAGCGATTGGTTGGTAATCTATGAGAAATTAGGAGATGAACCATAGATTTAGACCATAATAGTTTGGCATGTGTTTATGATTTATCTATTTCAAAGGCCTGCATAATTTACTTATAGGATAGGAATATACCTGTATGCCACGTGTGACCTTATGAGAACCTTTGTTTTAATTCTTTGTTAGGGTTAATTCGCATAGGAATGTGTTGGATTATCGCTTAGCTTGGATGTTCCTTGCTGTCTATTCCCATTCAGGTGGATTATAGAGGATATGCTTATGCATACCTCGGAAGAGGCGTATGAGTATTT
Organism: Panax stipuleanatus; assembly: GCA_020205555.1. NCBI lineage: Eukaryota > Viridiplantae > Streptophyta > Magnoliopsida > Apiales > Araliaceae > Panax > Panax stipuleanatus. The sequence continues at coordinate 121,378,096 of CM035124.1, read as the reverse complement.
GTGAGTTCTCGATTGACATTCCTTTGTGACCATTAAGACCAAAGAGAGACGGGTAGGATATTTGATGAAACATAGCACACCAAGCGTTCGACAGAACGCTAGTGTGGGTTGAAATTATGATCTTAGCTTGTAGCGCCTCGATACCTATCTTTATCCATTTACTTGCTTTGATAATTAGATTTAATTAGATTAACCACAACTCTTCCATTTATTCTGTTCAGACCCGACTTAAGCGATCTAAAGTCAATGCTTGGTTTATTTTAGGAAGTAGTTCCTCGTGGGTTCGATACTTTCTTATCAATGTATTAATTGTTAGACCGCGTATACTTGCGCGTGTTTATTGATCGGTTATCCGACCAACACTTATATATAAAGTTTACACACTTTAAATTTACACAGTATTATATATAAAGTTTAAATTTACACAGTCTTATATATAAAGTTTACACATTTTAAGTATAATTTATTTCATAAAAATCTTAATTTAGTAATATCATATGATAATAGAAATTCTGAAAATATATTTTTACTTGGTGGGGGAAAGTCTTAAATCCTAATTTTTATTTGTAAATAATTTTTCTTACTTATTTCCTAACTATTTTCTAATTAATATTAATATTATTACTATCATAATAATTAAATAAATAAAAGTTGTTTTCAATTGAGTAACGTTAATAATCAAATAAAGTTAAGCAACTAGATATTTAGTTATTTATCAAGTGGGGGTAATTTGGACATAACAACTAAATCATATAGTTAGTTTACTGCACAAAGGGTTGGTTTAGTTAAAAATGGGACGCACTTGTGGAAATATCAAATTAGCTTGTGAAAATATCAATTCTCTTTTTATATTGTTACGTAATAGGAAGTTTATTACCTATTAGAAGTTTGTTTCCATAGCTATATGAATTTTGTAACAATCTGATAAGGAAACTTTTTATCTATAAAACTCGATTTGTGGGTTAAATTATAGATAATTTTTGATTTTGATAATATTAATTTAAGCATTAGAGAAGATTCATTGTATTTAGGGTAGTTCTTTTTCTTCCTTTGTTTATGAATTTATTTGTTTACCAAGCCCGCAGGATAATCACTATTTTGTCTGGCGTCAGTTAGTATCAAAGCATCTACATCTTCTTGGGAATAGACTTAATCAGTTTCAATGGTTGGTGGTCGTGGTCGTCGTGGCCGACAGGTTCCGGCTGAGGAAGTCTTGCACCGTGATCATAACGTTCAGGACGTGATACTTGAGGATTTATAGAGACAAGTTGTAGAGTTATCCCGACGTCTAACAGCGTAAGATCTCGGTCGTCGTGGACATGTTCCGGCTGAGGAAGTCCCACACCTTGATCACGAGGAGGGCTATTACTCCGAGTCCAGTTTTAATAGCATTTACCACCATAGGGAGCATTTATGGGAACGACGTGGTCGAATAGATCATCGTCATAATTTGGGCTTTAAGGTGGATCTACCAGAGTTTTCTGATACGTTGCAAGCGGAGGGATTCATTGATTGGACGAATGAAGTTAAACGTATCTTCGAATACAAGGAAGTTCCAAATGGTATCAAGGTGAAACTGATTGCCATCAAACTCAAGGGCAGAGCATCTGCTTGGTGGGAGTAGTTGAGACGTTCACGAGAGAGGCAAGGCAAGTCTAAAATCATGAATTACTAGGAGAAGATGAAGAAAAAATGCAAAGTCGCTTTCTTCCTTTTGCCTACACTCAATCCATGTTTAAGCGACTGCACCTATTGAGGTAAAGCACTAAATCAATTAATGACTATACGGAGGAGATCTATCAATTGATAGTTCGGAACGATTTGTTTGAAACGAGGGAGCTTTAGTAGGGAGGTATTTATAGGTGGGTTACTACAAACCCTTTAGGATGCTCTCAATCTTCATTCATTGTGGACTGTTTCTGAAGCATTCCAGAGTGTACGTGATGTAGAACAGCAACAAAATCGGAGACCGGTGATAAGAAGTAATCAAAGCAATAGTCGGCCAACAAGCCCTCGGGAATTTCGTCCTTTTTATCAGCAACCACAAGTTATCACAAACCCTACGATTAGATGTTTCGGATGCGGTGAACAAGCATAGAACGAATGAGTGCAGAAAACATATATGCGGGTCAAAAGGAAAAGAACCTTTTGATTGAAGAAATAGTCGATAATATAGAAGAGCTAGGAGAGCCCATATATGATAAATATGATGATGATGGTGATCACGTGGAGGAAAATGTGTTGTATGAAGATGGTCAAGAGACCCTGGTCATTCGTAAAAGTCTGCTGACTCCTAAAGTCAATACTGAAAATGAGTGGTTAAAAACCAGTATTTTCTATACGACTTGCAATATAGCAAATAAAGTCTGCAATTTAATCATTGGCAGCGGTAGTTGTGAGAACGTAGTGTTTGAAGAGGCCGTCCAGAAATTACAGTTGAAGACGGATCGGCATCCCAAACCATATAAGTTGTCATGGCTAAATAAAGGCAATAAGGTAACAGTAAATAGAACATGTTTAGTATTATTTTCAATTGGCAAGAAATATTTTAATAATATTTGGTGCGATGTGGTGCCTGTGGATGTGTGTCATGTGTTGTTAGTCTGACCTTGATAATTTGACAGAAGTGTCATTCATGATGGTTGGAAGAATATGTAATCCCTTCGTATTAAAGGGAAGAGAATTGTACTAGTACCTCGTCGGGTAAAAACCACTCCTGCTCAGGCAATCAATAATACCAACTTGTTGTCTCAAGTGAAATTTGAATATAACAGGCCGACAAACGAACCTACCGCTATGAATCATATCCTTGTATTGTGGAGACCAATGCCAATGCTTTGAACTCGAGAACGAGTTCTTATCAACCTGGGATGATTGATGCAGGAGGATCTGAGGTCGATGATGCTGAGTTGTTAGATAATACAATGATAACACTAAAAGACCATAAGTTAATGGATTAGTGCAACGGTGTCGAATGACTTTGGAATTAGGAGTTCGGCTTCGACTTTGGATTCCTTCGAGTCGGTGTTCGGGATCTGGGAGTAGGTTCTTTCGGGTCGGCGTTCAGGAGTTCGGGATCAGAGTTCGAGATAGGATTGGCTTTATTATTATTATTATTATTATTATTAGGGAGTAAATTCTTTTATGGTAGTAGTGTTTTAATAGGAAGTAAATCTTTTATATTATTACTTAATAGGAAGTTATTACCTATTAGAAGTTTGTTTCTATAGCTATAGGAATTCTGTTACAATCTGATAAGGAGACCTTTTAGCTATAAAACTCGGCTTGTGGGTTGAATTATAGATAATTTTTTATTTTGATAATATTAATTTAAGCATTACAGAAGATTCTCTGTGTTTAATGTAATTCTTTTGCTTCCTTTGCATGTGAATTTATTTGTTTACCAAGCCCGCAAGATAATCGTTATTCTGTCCAGCTTTAATATTTATGGAGTATCACTAGTTATGTGCAGAAAATTATGCAATTAGATGAGAATTAAAATATGAATAATTTTTTCATTTTATCATCTTTCTTAATATGCACAAAAAATTAATAACTTTTATCCGTGACTGAAGAAGTATCAAATAAAAAAGTTGTCCGATCATAATAATTATTAATTAGCACTACAAGAAAAAAAACATATTTCTAACAGAAATCTATAGGATTTAGCCTGTTTTCGTCAGAAATATAACTTCAGAAATAGTTTAATTCTGATGGAAGATTCTGTCGAAATTTCATCAAAAATATTCGTTTTGAAATTAATTCGGTCGACAATTCCAAAAAAATAATATACCAAACATATTTGAGTACTTTTTCAACATGAGATACCTAATTAGCATTTGCTTCTTTGAGTATGATTCATTAATTATTATCGTGTGATTTGATGATAACTTGTTACATTTTGAGGCAAATTATGGAACATGGTCGCTTTTAGAGCTAACTAGATACAAACCAGCGCGTTGCGGCGATATTATTCATTTTGTTAATAATAATTTTATGCGTGCAATTAATAAATTAAAATATAATAAGAAGATGGTATTGTATGTTTAAACAGCTAAACTTTTCTACATTAAATTGTGAAAAACTTCCTTGAAAACTACATTCTTTGTAGTATTCTATGTTTATCCATCCTTGTCACAAATTAGTATTTTCAATCCACTCTTGCTTGTAACTCTTGATACTGCTACATACAATTGGCCATGGCTAAAAACTGGACATGACTGATACAATCCAACATGTGAGAGAGATTGCCTTTGGAACTTATTAATTGTCATGGAAAAGCAAACAACCAAAGGAAATTGTCTTAGTTGGAATTTAAAAGGTAATCTAATGTCTGACGGTGTTAAGACCAAGCGAGGTATGAAAACTTTGTGTCCAAAATTGCCAACTAAAATTACTTTTGCTTCTATCACATGTTTTCCCAATTGAGTTACTATTAATCTCGTGCCATTGCACAAACCAGAACATTGATCTATATTTCTGAGCAACATTACAGGAACCACAATCTTCAACGTTAGCTTGTGGTTTGGCATTCCAGAAGATGTAATGTTATTAAAAAATTGTGGGGTGTAAATGCCTTCATATCTGTTTGAGTTTTCATCAATCTTACATACATTGTCCGAGCTTAGATATGTTACTTCATCACCTGGCCATAAAGACATCACATATTCGTTCACCTTATTTACAACATCAAGTGTAGGAGCAAGGATGGCTCGGTCTAGGAAATAAAAGCCATCGTCAAATTTTTCCAATAAATTAGGATATATGCTATCAACAATTCATGCAAGTGGATTGATCGGATCTTTGATAAGAATATCATCAAGAATTTCTACATCTGCTTCACCATCAATAGCTCCGCTAATTGTGCCATCTCCAACCTTCAATATCCAATATGAAAATTCTCTCAACTCCTCTATATCACAATTTAAATTTCGAGATTGAAGTCTCATGTTCTTTGTTAAAGTCAAAACCTTGCAAAAACTCCACAAATAGGAATAATTTAGATTTGCTAAAACAACGTCTTGTCTACTGCCTTGGAAATAACATGTAATATCTGCCTAAAATCTCCACCAAATATAATTACTTTTCCACCAAATGGTTGATCTATACTATTCGACTTAGTAAATCTGAGGACATCTCTTAATGTTTTATCCAAAGCTTCAAAACAATGTTTATGTACCATGGGAGCTTCATCTCATATAATAAGTCGAGTTTTTCGAAGCAACTCAGCCAATAAACTTCCATATTTAATGTTGCAAGTTGAATTCTCAATAACATTAATGGGATACAAAATCTAGAATGAGCTGTTCTACCTCTAGGGATAAGAAGAGAAATTATTCCACTTGATACAACAGTTAGTATTATTTCACCAGTTGATCGTAGTGCAGAAGACAATGTTTTCCATATAAAAGTCTTCCTAGTTCCCCCATATCCATAAACAAAGAAAACACATCCTTTATCCCTTTAAGACTGCATTCATGATGGTTTGATAAATGTTTCTTTGCTCATTATTTAAACTGAAAAGCATAGTTTTATGCTCTCTTACCAATTTTATCCTATCATAACAAAGCTCATCTTAAATAAATCTATTTTGCCCCTATTCAATAATTATTGAACTTGGAAAAGGCAGTGTAGGGTAATCTCGCAAAGTTTTCCTATTGCTTTGCAGTAGCTTTTCAATTTCAGCAAGAGTATAACTCTTCAATTGGTCATCACTCATTTCCAAATCTGCTCATAAAGAAATAAAAATATAAAATATAAGAATTCCAAGTTAAAAGTTAAATAGATAATTGGAAAAAATAACAAAATGAAAAAAGTAGTATATTCTTAAAATGTGACATAGATAATTAATTGCTTAAAACTGAAAAATGAGACAGTTAATTTGGCGAGGAGGAAATAGATAAAAATGAATTAATAATTAAATTTTCATTTATAAGAGAAGACATCAGAAATTAGTGATTATGTAGATAAAATTTAAATGGTATTATAATCAGAATATATTAACAATACCATACATATGATATTAATGTGAAAGAAGTAGCAAGTCATGTATGGATTTAATCACAAATATATTACGCATTTCACATTGTTATAGTACCAAATTTGTTATGTTATCCTGAAATACATATATTATACTATAAACATGTACAACTCCACCTATAACTACCCATATGGATAGTATTTAAGTGATAATTTATCTAAAGGTAACTGATATCATGGATATTGATTGAAATAAAGCCCTACTATATCATGGGTGGATCAAATGCAGAGTATGGTATTTCTTTTTAAGTTTATGTTTATTTAAACGTAGGATCCACTATATTTTTTTTAAAAAAAATTATTATTAAACAATGAACGAATATAATGCCTAAAACCAAATTGATATAATTTACTATTAAAGCAGAAAAGTAATTGTTAAAAAAATTGTCAGTCAAAGTTAAAAAGCTAACAAATTGAAGGAGATATATTATAAAGCAAATGTACAAACTCATTATGAAATATAAATTTGGTCCAAGTTAAATGTGTAATATCTATTTAATAATAACAATGGTTGTTTTAACTTAATGTAATAATTGACAAAAGAGAAGATATCAAAATTCAAAATTTAACAGCAATCAATAATGTTTAAGCAAAAAAATTAATAATTAAATATTTTAAATATCAAATATGTAACCTGTAATCAAAAATTACAAATACAAAAAAGAAAACATGTGCATTACGATTGTAAATGATTTTTGGAATTCAAAATAAAACACAATAAAGAAGGAAGATTTAGTTTATCTTTCTTGTGTAATGAACGTTTGCCTAAAAAAATAAGAATTTTTATATACTATTGCTAAACATACCTTTATATTACAGAAGATCTTTTTGTTTATGAAGAATATCTTCTGCAAGAAGATTCCATGTCTTCTCCCAAACTACTTCAGGACTTGAAAGACAATTTAAAAATAGTAAAGTCACAAAAAGACTCCGTAAATAATGAGTTGAACCCCAAATGATGCTTCTGTTATGCCATCTATATATTCCTTATCATCATCTAATAAACCTAATATATAACATGTCTCTTTGAATGAAGGATATAAAACCCCATTCACAGTCTTGATATTATCATAACATGTTGCACCTTTGACTGTGTTTAGCAAAACCCCCAAGTAATATAATTCTCCACTCTCTAGAGGAACGTAGAATATTCTACCAACGCTTACCCGTTACTTTCTTGGACACCATTTTTTATTCTTTGTAACTCCATCACTTTCAAGTTGTTCCTTCCATACAAACTTTGATGGAAATTGAGTATAGGTAAGTTCTCTAGCCTCTGGGTAATCCTTGTTAGCCTGCATCCACTGCAAGAACATCTACTGTTATTTGTACACTTGTTCAAAATTGAGTCAATTGGATCATCATCTTCAAATACAATTGTCTTCTCTTCTGGAAGATGGAAACTTAACCTCTCCACACCTGGATCCCTGTAATTAATTCCAAAATCAAAGATTCTCCAAGCTGCCTCACATAGAGAAACATACCTATAATCATAATACATTCTGATTTCGTCAATGCCTTCATGTTCTTCTGTATTGTTTTTTATTTTGATAAAAAAACATAAGTGATCCGATCATGACCTTTGTTTAAATATTTGAACAAATACTTTATTGACCTTGATGTATTGCACCACTCAACATTAATATGAGCCTGATACTTCAGCAATAGTTGTGGATTATAAGGAACAACAAACCTATTGTCAAGTACAACTACATTCTTTTTCACAGTTCTACCATCATCTCTTCGTCTGTATAGGGGATAACCCTCACCATCTACAGTGGTTTGATCATTGAACCTTTTAGGAAAGTGTTTTGAACATTTCGATTTTTTGTTTGAAACACCGCACGACCTATGTATCATGAAGTTTTTCACAACTTTTCATATATCTTTAGATTTCTTTCTTGATCCGATATTTCTGCTGAAATTATTTTGTCGATATCATCACCAGTAGGATACTTGTCTTCTAAATGCAAGAACAGTAGAATATGAGCGTGAGGCAAGCCACGTTTTTGGAATTCAATTGTATATAAAACTGCAAAAGATAAAAATAATCAAAATAGAATTTGATGAAAATTTATTGATGTCATCAACAAAATCGTATTTAGTCGTCATCTAAATAATGGGATAGGTAAAGTATAAAATAAATGTTTAGCAAAAAATAATAAGAAGGAGATAATTTTTTGTAACATGAATTGTTGCGTAATAGTTGGTATGTATTTATAGGGAGAAAATTAGGTTAAATAGCAGAGAGTAATGATAATAGCTCAGTAATGATAATATCATAAAGTAATGATTTTAGGAGATAATAATTAAATTAGAAAGGATAATATCAGAACAGTTGATATTACTAAAATAATTTAGATTTGTAGTGATTTAAGAGATTATAAATTCAAAATATTAATTTAGGATTAAAAAAGTAGTGATTTTAGGAGATAATAATTAAATTAGTAATGATAATATTAGAACAATTAACATTATCAGAATAATTTAGACTTGTAGTGATTTAGGAGATTATAAAATCAAAATATTAATATGGGATTAAAAAGTAGTGATTTTAGGAGATAATAATTAAGTAACGATAATATAAAACCGTTAGATTGAAAAAGTAGTGATTTAGGGGTTTATAAAATTAACATAGTAAGTTATCATTGATATTATTTGTTATTTTAATTTTGTTTTAAATTTTTTAAACTTATAATATTATGTTGTAATATAATTATAAATGTTATAATATAATTAAATTATTAATGATAATATCGGCACAGTTTAGATAGATAGTGATTTTGTTATATACGTGTATTATAATATTATACCATACATGTATGATATAATGTATGGTATAATTTATGAATGATATAATATTAGAAAAGTAGTGATTTTAGGATATAATAATTATGTTTTAACATAATTAAATTAGTAACAGTTTAGAAAAGTAGTGGATTTTTGGGATTGTAAAATAAACATATTAGTGTGAGATTATATATATGTATGGTATAAGATTATAAATGGTATATAATACTGTAAAATTCTAAAAAATAAATTTATTGGGTTGTCACGATTAGTAGTGTTGGAACTTATATATATGTATGGTATAATATTATAAAAGGTATAATATTATAAAATTCAAAAATCGATGAAATTATGTGGGATAAGTGAAAATCGACGTAATGGATTAACACATTAATTAGGCAGGACTGGTGTTGCAATTTGGGAATGACAAATGTCATGCAATGGTGTTATGTACTGCAATCACACACTCCATTCTTTTTCACAGTTCTACCATCATCTCTTCGTCTGTATAGGGGATAACCCTCACCATCTACAGTTGTTTGATCATTGAACCTTTTAGGAAAGTGTTTTGAACATTTTTCATCTTTCTTACATGGCGATTTTTTGTTAGAAACACCGCACGACCTATGTATCATGAAGTTTTTCACAACTTTTCATATATCTTTGGATTTCTTTCTTGATCCGGTATTTCCGCTAAAATTATTTTGTCGCTATCATCACCAGTGGGATACTTGTCTTCTAGATGCAGGAACAGTAGAATATGACCGTGAGGCAAGCCATGTTTTGGAATTCAATTGTATACAAAACTGCAAAAGATAAAAATAATCAAAATAGAATTTGATGAAAATTTGTTGATGTCATCAACAAAATCGTATCTAGTCGACATCTAAATAATGGGATAGGTAAAGTATAAAATAAATGTTTAGCAGAAAATAATAAGAAGGAGATAATTGTTTGTAGCATGAGTTGTTGCGTAATAGTTGGTATGTATTTATAGGGAGAAAATTAGGTTAAATAACAGAGAGTAATGATAATAGCTCAGTAATGATAATATCATAAAGTAGTGATTTTAGGAGATAATAATTAAATTAGAAAGGATAATATTAGAATAGTTGACATTACCAAAATAATTTAGATTTGTAGTGATTTAAGGGATTATAAATTCAAAATATTAATTTGGAATTAAAAAAGTAGTGATTTTAGGAGATAATAATTAAATTAGTAATGATAATATTAGAACAGTTAACATTATCAGAATAATTTAGGTTTGTAGTGATTTAGGAGATTATAAAAATCAAAATATTAATGTGGGATTAAAAAGTAGTGATTTTAGGAGATAAAAATTAAGTAATGATAATATAAAAACCGTTTAGATTGAAAAAGTAGTGATTTAGGGGTTTATAAAATCAACATAGTAAGTTATGATTGATATTATTTGTTATTTTAATTTTGTTTTAAAATTTTTGAACTGTATAATATTATGTTGTAATATAATTATAAATGGTATAATATTATTTTGTAATATAATTAAATTAGTAATGATAATATCCGCACAGTTTAGATCGGTAGTGATTTTGTTATATACATGTATTATAATATTATACCATACATGTATGATATAATGTATGGTATAATTTATGAATGGTATAATATTAAAAAAGTAGTGATTTTAGGATATAATAATTATGTTTTAACATAATTAAATTAGTATCAGCTTAGAAAAGTAGTGGATTTTGGGGATTGTAAAATAAACATATTTGTGTGGGATTATATATATGTATGATATAATGTATGGTATAAGATTATAAATGGTATATAATACTGTAAAATTCCAAAAAACTGATTTATTGGGTTGTCACGGTTAGTAATGTTGGAACTTATATATATGTATGGTATAATATTATAAAAGGTATAATATTATAAAATTCAAAAATCGGTGTAATTATGTGGGACAGGTGAAAATCGAAGTAATGGATGAGCACATTAACTAGGTAGGACAGGTGTTGCAATTTGGGAATGACAAATGTCATGAAATGGTGTTATGTACTGCAATCACACACTCCATTCTTTTCCACAGTTCTACCATCATCTCTTCGTCTGTATAGGGGATAACCCTCACCATCTACAGTGGTTTGATCATTGAACCTTTTAGGAAAGTGATTTGAACATTTTTTATCTTTCATACATGGCGGTTTTTTGTTAGAAACACCGCATGACCTATGTATCATGAAATTTTTCACAACTTTTCATATATCTTTGGATTTCTTTCTTGATCCGGTATTTCCGCTGAAACTATTTTGTCGATATCATTACCAGTAGGATACTTGTCTTCTAGATGCAAGAATAGTAGAATATGAGCGTGAGGCAAGCCACGTTTTTGGAATTCAATTGTATACAAAACTGCAAAAGATAAAAATAATCAAAATAGAATTTGATGAAAATTTGTTGATGTCATCAACAAAATCGTATCTAGTCGACATCTAAATAATGGGATAGGTAAAGTATAAAATAAATGTTTAGCGGAAAATAATAAGAATGAGATAATTGTTTGTAGCATGAGTTGTTGCGTAATAGTTGGTATGTATTTATAGGGAGAAAATTATGTTAAATAACGGTGAGTAATGATAATAGCTCAGTAATGATAATATCATAAAATAGTGATTTTAGAAGATAATAATTAAATTAAAAAGGATAATATCAGAACAGTTGACATTACCAAAATAATTTATATTTGTAGTGATTTAAGGGATTATAAATTCAAAATATTAATTTGGGATTAAAAAAATAGTGATTTTAGGAGATAATAATTAAATTAGTAATGATAATATTAGAACAATTAACATTATCAGAATAATTTAGATTTGTAGTGATTTAGGAGATTATAAAATCAAAATATTAACGTGGGATTAAAAAGTAGTGATTTTAGGAGATAATACTTCAGTAATGATAATATAAAAATCGTTTAGATTGAAAAAGTAGTGATTTAGGGGTTTATAAAATCAACATAGTAAGTTATGATTGATATTATTTGTTATTTTAATTTTGTTTTAAATTTTTTAAACTGTATAATATTATGTTGTAATATAATTATAAATGGTATAATTTTATGTTGTAATATAATTAAATTAGTAATGATAATATCAGCACAGTTTAGATAGGTAGTGATTTTGTTATATACGTGTATTATAATATTATACCATACATGTATGATATAATGTATGGTATAATTTATGAATGGTATAATATTAGAAAAGTAGTGATTTTAGGATATAATAATTATATTTTAACATAATTAAATTAGTAATAGTTTAGAAAAGTAATGGATTTTGGGGATTGTAAAATAAACATATTAGTGTGGGATTATATATATGTATGATATAATGTATGGTATAAGATTATAAATGGTATATAATACTGTAAAATTCCAAAAAATAGATTTATTGGGTTGTCACGGTTAGTAATGTTGAAACTTATATATATGTATGGTATAATATTATAAAAGGTATAATATTATAAAATTCAAAAATCGGTGTAATTATGTGGGACAGGTGAGAACCGAAGTAATGGATGAGCACATTAATTAGGTAGGACAAGTGTTGCAATTTGGGAATGACAAATGTCATGCAATGGTGTTATGTACTGCAATCACACACTCCATTCTTTTTCACAGTTCTACCATCATCTCTTCGTCTGTATAGGGGATAACCCTCACCATCTACAGTGGTTTAATCATTGAACCTTTTAGGAAAGTGTTTTGAACATTTTTCATCTTTCATACATGGCGATTTTTTGTTAGAATCACCGCACGACCTATGTATCATGAATTTTTTCACAACTTTTCATATATCTTTGGATTTCTTTCTTGATCCAGTATTTCCGCTGAAATTATTTTGTCGATATCATCATCAGTAGGATACTTGTCTTCTAGATGCAAGAATAGTATAATATAAGCGTGAGGCAAGCCACGTTTTTGGAATTCAATTGTATACAAAACTGCAAAAGATAAAAATAATCAAAATAGAATTTGATAAAAATTTGTTGATGTCATCAACAAAATCGTATCTAGTCGTCATCTAAATAATGGGATAGGTAAAGTATAAAATAAATGTTTAGCAGAAAATAATAAGGAGATAATTGTTTGTAGCATGAGTTGTTGCGTAATAGTTGGTATGTATTTATAGGGAAAAAATTAGGTTAAATAACAGAGAGTAATGATAATAGCTCAGTAATGATAATATCATAAAGTAGTGATTTTAGGAGATAATAATTAAATTAGAAATGATAATATTAGAATAGTTGACATTACCAAAATAATTTAGATTTGTAGTGATTTAAAGGATTATAAATTCAAAATATTAATTTGGGATTAAAAAAGTAGTGATTTTAGGAGATAATAATTAAATTAGTAATGATAATTTTAGAACAGTTAACATTATCAGAATAATTTAGATTTGTAGTGATTTAGGAGATTATAAAAATCAAAATATTAATGTGGGATTAAAAAGTAGTGATTTTAGGATATAAAAATTAAGTAATGATAATATAAAAACCGTTTAGATTAAAAAAGTAGTGATTTAGGGGTTTATAAAATCAACATAGTAAGTTATGATTGATATTATTTGTTATTTTAATTTTGTTTTAAATTTTTTAAACTGTATAATATTATGTTGTAATATAATTATAAATGGTATAATATTATTTTGAAATATAATTAAATTAGTAATGATAATATCCGCACAGTTTAGATCGGTAGTGATTTTGTTATATACATGTATTATAATATTATACCATACATGTATGATATAATGTATGGTATAATTTATGAATGGTATAATATTAAAAAAGTAGTGATTTTAGGATATAATAATTATGTTTTAACATAATTAAATTAGTATCAGTTTAGAAAAATAGTGAATTTTGGGGATTGTAAAATAAACATATTTGTGTGGGATTATATATATGTATGGTATAAGATTATAAATGGTATATAATACTGTAAAATTCCAAAAAAAACAGATTTATTGGGTTGTGACGGTTAGTAATGTTTGGAACTTATATACATGTATGGTATAATATTATAAAAAGTATTATATTATAAAATTCAAAAACCGGTGTAATTATGTGGGACAGATGAAAACCGAAGTAATGAATGAGCACATTAATTAGGTAGGACAGGTGTTGCAATTTGAGAATGACAAATGTCATGCAATGGTGTTATGTACTGCAATTTAGTATATTTAATAGATTTGACAATAACAGTGGGGCGGAATAAAAGTGTTTTTTAAGTTAAATGTAAAAACATTTTAATATTTGGTAATTTTAAAAAATATTTGAGTGAGTGAAGATTTTGGTTAAAAAAACTTTTTGAAGAAACAGAAACATTTTAATATTTGGAGATTTAAAAAAAATTAGTGAACAAAGATATTGATTAAAAATATTTTTTGAAAAAAAGAGAATTTGTGCCGGCTTTAGCGAAAGAACTTTTGGGCAAAATACAATTTACAAATTTGTTCTTATATTATTGGAAAAATTAAAAGTTCATGCAACACTTAATATATCTTAAAAGAAAAAATATATATTATTTTTCAACGAGTCAATATAGTATCTTGACTTCTCCGATAGACACCACAACCTATATTTTTAATCAAATAAAGTACATTCTCATTTCATTGTCAAGCAAAATGAAGGCAAGATTCAGTCAATAGTGATCCAACGTTCTAACTAGCAACTAGTTCCTTGTGTGCAATTAGAAATAACTCTCTTATAATATTAATTTTGGATTTAATGAATGAAGGAATAGAATAAAAAAAATTAAATAGAGAGCGAAATGAGTCATTTAATTCCTAGCTGGTATGAGTCATTCCACTTTTAGCTGAAATGATTCATTTTATACTCCCCACAAGGAATAAAATTCATAAATATGAGAAAAATTCATTTCATTTCAATGGAACAACCAAACTAGGTACGTAAATTATTCAATGAAAGCTTAGTTTTGAATAATTGAATAAACCTTCGGATACGAATATGCGATTGAGAGTGATCCGATAGCTTTAAATTAAAGTTGAGAATTTAGAAAATATTGAGATGTAGGGTTCTGTCATTTGGGAATAATCGCTTGAGGTTGAGAGAGAAAGTACTTATTTGTTTTCTTATTTAATTAAAATGCCAATTGCCAAACGCGTGAGAAGTGAACACTTCAAAAGTCATTTTATGTAAGTAGTAATAATATGACTAAATTCCAAATTCACCATAAACTTTAATCCTAAAACTGATTTGCACCATAAGTTTTATTTTGAATTAAGTGCACCCTAAACTTTGAGTTTTAATACAATATGCACCTTCCACACTAAAATTTAGGATACAAATTATTTTGATATAGAGGGTGCGAAGGGTGCAAATTATTTTGAAACTCAAAATTTAGGGTGTATTTAATTCAAAATAAAATTTAGAGTGTAAATCGATCTTAATTAAGATTCAAATTTGAAATTAGTCAAATGAAGTAACTAGTATTAATTTAGTATATATTAGTATAATAGTACGTACTCCCTCCGTCCCATAATATATGACGTTTTAGATGATTTATTTTTTCCAAATTATTTAACGTTTTATATAACTTAGGAGAATTAATCACAATCTTTTCAAAATTACCTCTCATAGAAAAATGTTACAGATGAGAGAGAGAGAGAAAGTATGAGATAAGTATATGGTAAGAGTATTATAGACAATTAATTTTATATATAATGTTATACAATTATTTTTTTAATTCTTGTGCACAACTCTGAAACGTCATATATTATGGGACGGGAGGAGTATTTGATATGCGAATTATTAGTTAAAATATTTACTGAGATCATTTATTAGCAAATTTTAAATTAATTAGTATTTAAAATTTGTTAATAAAAGCAAGTTTTTTTTTTGTTTTGCTTTGATCAAATAGTATAAAAGACTAAAATATATTAAAACTTTAATTTGTTACAAAAGATTACTAAAAACAAACTCAAAGTAATTCTTTCAAATAAACTAACAAACAATCAGGAAAAGGGCCAAGTGTAACAACATACTGGTGAACACCAAATAAAATTTTGAAATGTAGTCATATACTCAAAATAAAAATAAAATACATACATCAGAACCGTTTTTTAGCGTGATAACGGAAGAACAAGCCACAATGAAACTGTCACATCCAAATATAAATAATCTATCTTCAACAATTCATATACTGAAAAAAAATCTCGCAAAAAAAAGAGCCTCTCAAACAGAGAAAAATAAATCTTTCAAATGGAGAATGCAAAATCACTCTAGAGATAATAAAAAAAACTCCTCCTAAAAGAGGAAAAAATCAATTATTTCATAAAGAAAACAAGTCTTATAAAAAAACAAACTTCACAAAAAAAGAGAATAATTTATTAAATCAAAATAAGAGAAATTTAGGGGAATGTATCTTTAAAAGGAGAGTCCTCCAAATTTAAGATGGAGACTATGGTTCTTGACTAAGGAGAAAAGACAAAAAGAAAAGAGAGGCTTAATAATTTCAAGTTTTAATTTATTTTGTTTAACGAAATCATGCCGGCCAAGCACATTCGTTTAGAAATAAATTATTCAATCAATTTTTCGATCTACTTAGAGCTGGGTATAATTTTCGGTTTTTTCGGTTTTTCAGACCGGTCCGAACTGGTTGATTCGGTACAAAAATAACCGGTTCAGTTTCGATAACAAAAACTCGGTATATACCGGTTTTTCGGTATCGTTTTCAGTTCTGAGTTTTTATAGTTCGGTTTTACCGAACCGTACCGATATATATTGATTTTCTAATTTTTTATTAATAAATAATTAATAATAATAATAATAATAATAATAATTATAAAATAATGATTATAATAATAAAAATAATAATATTAGTAATAATAATAAAAAAAAAATAATATTAATAAAAAAAATAAAAAAATAATAATTATATTAATTTTCGGTATTTATTCAGTAAAAACCGGTTCCAAACCGGTAAATCAATTCGGTATATCGATTCAACCGATACCGATATCGGTACTGAAATTTGACTAATTTCGGTATCGATCCGATTCGATTCCTGTCCGGTTCGAACCGGTTTTTATCGGTTGCGCACCCGCCACCCCTAGATCTACCTACACTTGCAATTTTTTTATTATTTTCAGCTACACCTTCTTGGGGGCTGTGCATGTCAGTTGAGCAGTCATGAGCTCTCTTTATTAGCAACTTTTTAATCTATTTAAATGGTGGTGAGATTTGAGCAACGTCTGGTGTGCTGGTGAGATTTGAGAGTTAGGCGCTCCTATCTATGTTGGGATTTTTTTTTTTGTGGAGTACTCCTATGTTTTTCGTCAAAATTTGTGAACATGGAGTTGCCTTTTATGTGGAGTTATAATTTTTTTGCTAACTTTCGCGCACACACTTAAAAAATATTCACACTCAAATAATCGAATTTTTGAACTCGTGAAACTGCTTTCTCCGTTTCTAAATAAGTGTTGTTTAAAATTTTTGCACATGGATTAAGAAGGTCATTTAATAGTATCATTTAATAATTAAAATTTGTGTGAAATTCTATCACTACTGTAAGACCCCAACTTTTATGAATAAAGATTTAATTTTCTTTATATATTATTTCGAAATAGTAAGGTGTTGATTTGATAAATATGAAAGTTATGGGTGAAATGTGCAAATATTTTTAAAATGAGCAAGTGGTTATAAAATATTCTTGTTGTCAGGGAATATTCGTTTGGTCGTGGAATATTCTTGTTGTCGGGGAATATTCGTACGACGGCGCAGCTATTTGTGGGCCCCCACAACGAATAACTGTCGGATATAGAAAGCGACAGAAATAACTTTTTACAAAATAACGGTGTGGTTGTTACCGTTAGTACTGTTGATATACCCGGTGGTTAAAATACAGTGATACACGGTGTTGCATAGTAGCACACGGTATTGCACAGTATTTTGAATTATTGAGTCTTACGTGAGAAACCATTACTCAATTATTGTTACAGTAATTACTGTTCAATATTTTATATTATTGACTCAATAATTGCTACGTTGATATTTTATATTATTGACTCAATAATTACTGCATTGATATTTTATTGACTCAATAATTGCTACGTTGCTATTTTTTATGATTGATTCAATAATGGCTACAGTTGATATTTTGCAGTATTGATTCAATAATTGTCATTGCACAGTATTTCACATTATCAACTCAATAATTCATATTATTTGAATAATATTATTAGATAGCATTATTGACAATGTCTAAGGAAGTTCTGTCTAGGAGGGGTTATTTAATTGCGCGCCAGTAAGGAGAAGTCCTTATCGGAAGGCCCCCTCTTTCCTGGGAACGACCTGGTTGTCAATATTGTAGTTCTGTAATATTATTTGTGAATAATTAATTATTGATTTATATGATAAGGAAATATTTATTTGGTGGATATTAAAGAAGGAATTGGCGCTGATGAGTTTTTATCAATATTTTGGTGTGAGAAATCATCTGTTTATGGATTTCGGATAATTTATGTTTGGAATTTGGAAAAACTTTCTCCTGCAAGGTTGTAGAGAATTAAATTTCCTATGGAAGGACATAGAATTTGTATTTTTCTGACAAATGGGCTATTTGTTATGAATTATTGAAGTTTCGGAAAATAAATATTTTTTAAATAAAATGGTGGGCCCCACTTTTGTTGTTGGTTGAAAATTTTGAATTTTGGGAAGCCGCCAGGCGGCGGAATTTTTTTTTAAAATAATAATATTTTATTATTTTAGTCTCCTTTGGCATCCTAAGTTTTTCCTATAAATAGGGTGCTTAGGTTAGAATTGAAAATCACACCAGAATCAGAAGTTTTCTCTCTCTATAATATCGAGCGTATTTTTGTGAGTATTTCCATACTTTGAGTATTAGTATTCAGCGCAAGTTTCCTTCGGTATTATATCCGATATTCCAGTCAGAGGTACTATCTTTTTGAGGTAAGGGATGTTATTTTCTTTCATAAATGATGTTATTCTTTTCAATATCATTATACCGAAATATTGGCATGGATTTTATGTTGAAAGTCTTACTTTTTCCGTCGGGGTTACTATTCACGTATACGGCACTATTCACGGAAAAAATTAAATTTTCTTCTATTTGTCCAAATTGCTTGTTAAGGTTACTATCTTTGATTGTATTCAAGTTTTGAGCTCTATTCTTGAATTTTGCTCCATAATTAATTATTACGAGGTATTTTTGAATTGGATATACTAAAATACGAATCCTTAGTCTTTGTCTTTTATCTCACTGGATTCATTTTTTTTAAATATTTTTCATCATTCTCAGTCCTAAAAGGTGATGTAACTGAATATCTTTGGCCTGTAGAGCAAAGATGAATGATTACCTGATGAATATCTTTGGCCTGTAGTGCAAAGATGACAGGTGTTGAGATGAATATGACCACTGATGATACAAATGAATATCTTTGGCCTGTAGTGCAAAGATGAATATTTGATTCGAGATGTATATTGATTGATGTTACAGGGATAAAATATTGATGATGGACTTTTAAATCATAGAAGATAGTAGACTTCATTCTCTGCTTAACTCTTCTATTGATTTGTTATTTCCGCTGCGAATATTGATCTAAGATTGGTTGTCCATTATATTTTATCTGATTTATTGAAGGCTAACGATGATTTATTTTTCATTATCTTAGTCATAATATTCTTTACTGAGCTAATTGAGCTCACCCTTTTCAACTGTTGTCCTCTTCAGGAAATGAGAATGTTGCGGGAACTAGTCGGGGGACAGAGTGATGGTCCGAGTTAGAGCAGTAGTAGTCCTCACTATTTCTGATAAATAGTGTGATAATAATTGTAATGAGGACTTAGTTTGAATCTTAATATTTTCTACATATTTGTATTGACACTCACAGTTGTGTGGTCGTATTTTGCACGACCGTATGATATAAAGTTTGTATTTGAATTCTGTACCATGTATTTGGCGACTCAGAATGGGTTGGGTTGAATGGACCTATTCTGGGGGCGTCACAGTTGGTATCAGAGCTTAGGGATATGATCTCTGGCGGAGATCGGGGAATAGAACTAGGAGGGGAGAGACGAGTAAATCCTTCGCTAGTGTGTCCTACCTAAGCTTATGTGGTATTTAATTGGTCAGTCGGAGCATAGGGTTAATATGTGATATGTTGATTTGTTTAATTAACCCTTGTTTTATGGCAGTATTTGAGAATGGCAGCTGAGAACGTTAACAACGAAGTGAATGAGACTGTGGAGACACCTTTAATCGTTAACCAGGAGAACGTGCAACAAGAAGGCAATGTTCATCCTGAAAATAACGCTGGTCAGACGATAAACGATGAGATGTTTAGAAGTTTTTTGCAGTTCATGCAAAATCAGACGAGGGAGACTCGTGTGTAACATACAGGTGGAGATAATAACAACACGCGAGCTGTCACTGCCAAGCAGTTCAAAGAATTGGGACCACCAGAGTTTCTGGGAAGGCCAGATCCGATCAAGGCGGAGACGTAGATTAAACAAATTACCAAGATATTTAATGTCTTGGGATGCACGGAGGAACAGAAGGTTCCATTCGCCACGTTTATGTTCCGTGGAGAGGCAGATTACTGGTGGAAATCCGTGAAGCGTACCCAGCCTGCCGCACTCAAGATGTCTTAGGAAGCGTTCCAGAAATTGTTTAATGACAAGTACTTTCCTGAAAGTATTCGTCATATGAAGGAGGTAGAATTTATTAGACTCGAACAAAACAACATGACGGTATCCCAGTACGAGGCTAAGTTCGCGGAGCTGTCCAGGTTTGCACCTCATTTGGTGGAGAATGAGAAACGTATGACGCGGATGTTTCTAAGAGGTTTGAAACCCGAAATACGTCAATACCTCATTTCTCATAAATTTTTTTTATATTCGGATGTAGTAAACAGGGCCCAGTTATTAGAACGAGATAATGATTATGTTCAACCGAGGGACCACAACCAAGGTCGTACCGGTGGCAGCAGTCATCGGAGCAATGACAACCAGCGAGGAGGAAAGTATGACAGAAGCGGTAACCACTCCGGTGGTTATCGTGGCCATGATAGTAAAAGAAGCGAATCGGGGGGAGATTTCAAGAAGAGAAGGTACAACAATGAGAACGTGAAGACGTCGACATCGGCACCAGCATCAACTGTTTCGAAGGGAGGAGAACGACCACCGGTCTTATGCTTTAAATGCGGGAAAGAGGGACATATCAGCCCAAACTGCCCACAACAGTTCAAAGGATGCTATAACTGTGGAAAAGAAGGACATATAGCTCGAGATTGTCCTGTTACGAAACCAAGTTCAGCGGGGGTGGTGATTCCAAAGGCGGTTGCAGACAAGTCAAAGTCGGTGATTCTTGGAAGAGCGTTTGTCGTGACAGCCCAAAACGCGAGAAATCCACACGAGGTGATTACGGGTAAGCTGATCATAAACTCTTGCGAAGTTTACACCTTGTTAGATACCGGTGCTACCCATTCCTTTATTTCACCTGCTTGTGCTCAACGTTTGAACTTGACTTCTGATAAATTAGACTTTGACTTATCTGTTGAAACTCCGTTAGGAGAAACCTTTGTTACATCTACAGTTTACAAATCTTGCTTGATTCAGATTGGTATCCTTACCTTACCTGTTGATCTTATATCTTTAAAAATACTTGCATTTGACGTGATTTTAGGAATTGACTGGTTAACCACTTACCATGCCAAAATTGATTGTTTTCGTAAGGTTGTTAGTTTTCATATTCCTAATCAACCTGTTGTACGAATTCAAACCACCAAACCACTAAAATCAGTCAATATCATTTCAAATCCCAAGGCTATTCGTTTATTGAAAAACGGATGTCAAGATTTCTTAGCTCATGTCACTGATCTAAATCAGAATACATCAGATTTGAATGATATTTTCGTTGTTAATGAGTTTCCTGATGTATTTCCCGAAGAACTTCCCGGTCTACTCCCAGAACGTGAAGTTGAATTCTTTATTGACCTTGAGCCCGGTACAAAGCCCATTTCTAAAACCCCATATCGAATGGCTCCTATTGAACTTCAAGAGTTAAAGGTTCAATTACAAGAATTGTTAGACATCGGTTTTATTCGTCCTAGTACGTCTCCTTGTGGTGCTCCTGTTTTATTCGTAAAGAAGAAAGACGGGAGTATGCGACTTTGCATTGACTATCGGGAGTTGAACCATGTCACCATCAAGAATAGGTATCCGTTACCTCGTATTGATGACCTGTTCGACCAGTTGCAAGGAGCGCAATTCTTTTCAAAGATCGATCTTCGTTTTGGATATCATCAGTTGAAGATTAAAACTGAGGATATTCCAAAGACTGCTTTCAGAACACGGTACGGGCATTATGAGTTCTTAGTCATGTCTTTTGGATTGACTAATGCTCCTGCTGCTTTCATGGATATGATGAACCGTGTATTTAAGGAGTATTTAGATCAATTCGTTGATGTCTTTATTGATGACATTCTCATCTATTCTAAAAGCCGTGAAGATCATGAACACCATTTGAAGTTGGTACTTCAAAAGCTTCGTGAGAACAAGCTATATACTAAGTTAAAGAAATGCGAGTTCTGGCTTGAGGAAGTAGCATTCCTTGGGCACGTGGTATCGAAACGTGGAGTATCTGTTGACCCGGCGAAGATTGAAGCAATACAAAGCTGGGAGCAACCTAAGTCGGTGACCGAAGTACGAAGCTTTCTGGGCTTAGCTGGTTACTATCGGAGGTTCGTAGAGGGATTTTCTCGAATCACTACTCCATTAACTCAGTTGACTCGGAAAGATACGAAATTCGTTTGGAGAGAGGAATGCGAGAAGAGCTTCCAAGAGCTCAAGAGGAGACTTATCTCGGCACCTGTTCTGACAATACCATCTGATTCGGATGAATTTGTTATCTACAGCGATGCTTCGGGCAAAGGGTTAGGATGTGTTCTCATGCAACATGGGAAAGTCATAGCCTATGCCTCGCGACAACTCAAAGAATATGAGAGGAATTATCCTACTCATGATCTAGAGTTGGCAGCTGTCGTTTTCGCGCTGAAGATCTGGAGACATTACTTGTACGGAGAGAAAGTGGAGATTTATACGGATTATAAGAGCCTTAAATATTTCTTCACTCAGAAGGAACTCAACATGCGACAACGACGTTGGCTTGAGCTGTTGAAAGATTACGATCATACTATCCAATACCATCCTGGAAAAGCGAACGTGGTAGCTGACGCGTTGAGTAGAAGATCATATGTGGGAACGAGTGCGATGATGTCAAGTATACGCGTAGAACCAGCTTTGATTGATGAAGTTAAAGCTGCTCAAGCTACGGATGCGGAGCTGATGAAGATGAAGAAGAAGGTGCAATTTCAGAAGTAAGAATCGATGAAGATGGAATACTTCGAGTCAACTCCAGACTTTGTGTTCCTAACGATTCCGACTTGAAGTATAGAATCATGATGGAGGCACACAACACACCGTTTGCAATCCATCCTGGGAGTACTAAAATGTATCGTGATCTTCGACATACATTTTGGTGGAGCAATATGAAGAGAGAGATCGCGGAGTTCATCTCGAGATGTTTAACTTGTCAACGTGTAAAGGCGGAGCATCAAGTGCCGAAGGGTCCATTGCAACCACTGGAGATTCCGAAATGGAAGTGGGAACACATTACGATGGATTTCGTTACGGGTCTTCCCAAGGTTTCTCAAGGCTTAGATGCGATTTGGGTTATTGTTGATAGATTAACCAAGTCTGCTCATTTCTTGCCGATACGAGAGACTTATTCCCTTGAACGTCTTGCTCATATGTACGTGAATGAGATTGTGAGGTTGCATGGCATGCCAGTATCCATAGTTTCGGATCGTGATCCCAGATTTACTTCACGATTTTGGATCAGTTTGCAAAAAGCTATGGGTACGGATTTACGATTCAGTTCGGCTTATCATCCTCAAACAGACGGACAATCGGAAAGGACTATCCAAACTCTTGAAGATCTATTGAGACTCTGTGTTCTAGACTTCAAAGGGAGTTGGGATAAGTATTTACCATTGGTGGAATTCTCCTACAACAACAGTTATCAGGCAAGTATAGGCGTAGCTCCATTCGAAGCGTTGTATGGGAGAAAGTGTCGCTCTCCAGTATGTTGGAACGAGGTGGGTGAAACAACATTGTTGGGACCGGAGTTGGTACGTATGACTACAGAAAAGATCCAAATAATCCGACAACGTATACAAACAGCACAAGATCGACAAAAGAGTTATGCGGATCTTCATCGAAAGGACGTGGAATTTAACGTTGGGGACCATGTATTGTTACGTATTGCTCCGTGGAAAGGAGTTACAAGGTTTGGGAAGAGAGGAAAGCTTAACCCACGATTCATTGGTCCATTCGAGATTCTTGACCGAATAGAAAATATGGCCTATAGACTCGCTTTACCTCCAAGCATGTCTCGTGTTCATAACGTGTTTCACATATCCGTGTTACGTAAATATGTGAAGGATCCAAACCGCATTATTGAGTTAGAACCAGACGAGATAGCCGAAGATTTAACGTACGAGGAGGTACCTGTCAAGATCTTGGATAGGAAGGAACATGTCCTACGCTCGAAAATTATACCTCAAGTTAAAGTTTTGTGGAGAAACCATGCAATTGAGGAAATGACCTGGGAATTGGAATCGAAAATGAAAGCGAGGTATCCTCACCTTTTCGACATACCAGGTACGTACGTCAATTTCGAGGACGAAATTTCATAAGGAGGGGAGGTTGTAAGACCCCAACTTTTATGAATAAAGATTTAATTTTCTTTATATATTATTTCGAAATAGTAAGGTGTTGATTTGATAAATATGAAAGTTATGGGTGAAATGTGCAAACATTTTTAAAATGAGCAAGTGGTTATAAAATATTCTTGTTGTCAGGGAATATTCGTTTGGTCGTGGAATATTCTTGTTGTCGGGGAATATTCGTACGACGGCGCAGCTATTTGTGGGCCCCCACAACGGAATAACTGTCGAATATAGAAAGCGACAGAAATAACTTTTTATAAAATAACGGCGTGGTTGTTACCGTTAGTACTGTTGATATACCCGGTGGTTAAAATATAGTGATACACGGTGTTGCATAGTAGCACACGGTATTGCACAGTATTTTGAATTATTGAGTCTTACGTGAGAAACCATTACTCAATTATTGTTACAGTAATTACTGTTCAATATTTTATATTATTGACTCAATAATTGCTACGTTGATATTTTATATTATTAACTCAATAATTGCTGTATTGATATTTTATTGACTCAATAATTGCTACGTTGCTATTTTTTATGATTGATTCAATAATGGCTACAGTTGATATTTTATAGTATTGATTCAATAATTGTCATTGCACAGTATTTCACATTATCAACTCAATAATTCATATTATTTGAATAATATTATTAGATAGCATTATTGACAATGTCTAAGGAAGTTCTGTCTAGGAGGGGTTATTTAATTGCGCGCCAGTAAGGAGAAGTCCTTATCGGAAGGCCCCCTCTTTCCTGGGAATGACCTGGTTGTCAATATTGTAGTTCTGTAATATTATTTGTGAATAATTAATTATTGATTTATATGATAAGGAAATATTTATTTGGTGGATATTAAAGAAGGAATTGGCGCTGATGAGTTTTTATCAATATTTTGTTATGAGAAATCATCTGTTTATGGATTTCGGATAATTTATGTTTGGAATTTGAAAAAACTTTCTTCTGCAAAGTTGTAGAGAATTAAATTTTCTATGGAAGGACATAGAATTTGTATTTTTCTGACAAAGGGGCTATTTGTTATGAATTATTGAAGTTTCGGAAAATAAATATTTTTTAAATAAAATGGTGGGCCCCACTTTTGTTGTTGGTTGAAAAATCTGAATTTTGGGAAGCCGCCAGGCGGCCGGAATTTTTTTTTTAAAATAATAATATTTTATTATTTTAGTCTCCTTTGGCGTCCTAAGTTTTTCCTATAAATAGGGTGCTTAGGTTAGAATTGAAAATCACACCAGAATCAGAAGTTTTCTCTCTCTATAATATCGAGCGTATTTTTGTGAGTATTTTCATACTTTGAGTATTAGTATTCAGCGCAAGTTTTCTTCAGTATTATATCCGATATTCCAGTCAGAGGTACTATCTTTTTGAGGTAAGGGATGTTATTTTCTTTCATAAATAATGTTATTCTTTTCAATATCATTATACCAAAATATTGGCATGGATTTTATGTTAAAATTCTTACTTTTTCCGTCGGAGTTACTATTCACGTATACGGCACTATTCACGTATACGGCACTATTCACGGAAAAATTAAATTTTCTTCTATTTGTCCAAATTGCTTGTTAAGGTTACTATCTTTGATTGTATCCAAGTTTTGAGCTCTATTCTTGAATTTTGCTCCATAATTGATTATTACGAGGTATTTTTGAATTGGATATACTAAAATACGAATCCTTAGTCTTTGTCTTTTATCTCACTGGATTCGTTTTTTTAAAATGTTTTTCATCATTCTCAGTCCTAAAAGGTGATGTAACTGAATATTTTTGGCCTGTAGAGCAAAGATGAATGATTACCTGATGAATATCTTTGGCCTGTAGTGCAAAGATGACAGGTGTTGAGATGAATATCACCACTGATGATACAAATGAATATCTTTGGCATGTAGTGCAAAGATGAATATTTGATTCGAGATGTATATTGATTGATGTTACAGGGATAAAATATTGATGATGGACTTTTAAATCATAGAAGATAGTAGACTTCATTCTCTGCTTAACTCTTCTAATGATTTGTTATTTCCGCTGCGAATATTGATCTAAGATTGGTTGTCCATTATATTTTATCTGATTTATTGAAGGCTAACGATGATTTATTTTTCATTATCTTAGTCATAATATTCTTTACTGAGCTAGTTGAGCTCACCCTTTTCATCTGTTGTCCTCTTCAGGAAATGAGAATGTTGCGGGAACTAGTCGGGGGACAGAGTGATGGTCCGAGTTAGAGCAGTAGTAGTCCTCACTATTTCTGATAAATAGTGTGATAATAATTGTAATGAGGACTTAGTTTGAATCTTAATATTTTCTACATATTTGTATTGACACTCACAGTTGTGTGGTCGTATTTTGCACGACCGTATGATATAAAGTTTGTATTTGAATTCTGTACCATGTATTTGGCGACTCAGAATGGGTTGGGTTGAATGGACCTATTCTGGGGGCGTCACAACTACCCCTTTATGAAAAGTTGAAAACTATTAATACAAGAGAGAGAATTTCTTGGGACAATGAGATAAGGTAGGGATGATATAGAAAAGTAAATAATTTATTCTCCTAAAAAATTATAAACGAAAAATAAATTAGAACAAATTTTTTCTTCTAAAACATCATTTATTTAGGAACGGAGAGAGTATAAGACAAGAGTTTGACGCTTCTACTTGATGATTCGCACGTTCTTTCTTTTAGCAACCAATGTTTTATCCGTTGATCTTGATGTTAGACGATAGAGATTAAGAATATAAATTTCTTTACCGCTACAACATGTAGCGGCAGTGCAAATTCTGAACATTCCCTCCCCCAAAAAAAAATAATCAAAAAGTCTAGATCTGATATTAGTAATATTATTATATTATTATTCTATATAATATTAATTATATTATGCAAACTTTTGAAAGTGCATGCCGCTACATAGTGTAGCCGCTGACATATTTAGTTAGTATTATTATTCTATATAATATAATATAATTATATTATTATTATTATATATTATATTAATTATAATATTATTATTCTATTTGATATAATATTATTCTATTATTATTCTATATAGTATAATATAATTTTGTTGATCATAAAAAATACTGTAGTCAATTGGTTCATAATTCTCCATCTTTTACTTAAAAAAACAACATAAAATTATTTTTGTACGAATTTAACAACTATGTAACACAATTAAATCTCAAACTAACCAATTGACCAAAGTATTTCTTATGATGAACAAAATTATATTATATTATATAAAATAATAATATTATAATTAATATAATATAAAATAATAATAATTATATTATATTATATTATATTATATAGAATAATAATATAATAATAATACTAACTAAATATGCCAGCCGCTGCACTATGTAGCGGCAAGAACTTTCAAAAGTTTGCATAATATAATTAATATTATATAGAATAATAATATAATAATATTACCAATATCAGATCCAGACTTTTTGATTACGTATTGAGGGGGAGGGGGGAGGGGGAAGGGGGGGGGGGGGATATCTTATATATATATATATATATATAGGGTCCGTCTCTCTAGCGAACCATAGGGAGCGAACTAATGACGAACCGGCTATAGCGACGATTTTTTTTGTCGCTATAACATAAAAAACCGGCTTTCTATGTTATAGCGACGGAAAAAACCGTCGCTATAGCCAGTTCGTTTTTAGTTCGCTCTTTATGGTTCGCTGGAGAGACTGACCCTATATATATATATATATATATATATATATATATATATATATATATATATATATATATATATATATATATATATATATATAGCTAAAGGCATATTTTTGCTTTCAAAATATAAGGTCAAATAAAGCTTCTAACTTGAATTACCAAACACTATTTTCTCATTCTGATTTAAAAAAATAAAAATAGAAACAAAAAATTAAAAGCATAAATAGTTACCAAACAGACCATGTAAGTAGTAATAATGTGTCGAAACTCCAAATTGTACCATAAACTTTAACCTTAAAATCAATTTGCACCCTGAATTTTATTTTGAATTAAATGCATTCTAAATTTTGAGTTTCAATACAATTTGCACCTTCCGCACTAAAGTTAAACTTGCAAATTATTTTGATCCAGAGAATGTGACACTAAAGTTTAGGATACAAATAATTTAATGTGGAGGGTGCAAATTGTTTTAAAACTCAAAATTTAGGATACATTTAACTCAAAATAAAATTTATGGTGTAAATCGATCTTAAGGTTAAACTTTAAGATTCAAATTGGAGATTAGTCTAATGTACGTCTTTGATATTAATTAAAATATTTACTGAGATCATTTATTAGCGAATTTAAAATTAATTAGTATTTAAAATTTGTTAATAAATTCAAGTTTAAATTTGTTTTTTTCACCAAAATCATGCCGGTCAAGCCCATTCGTTCAGAAATAAATTATTCTATCAATTTTTCGATCTATCTATACTTGCAATTTTTTTATTATTTTCACTGTAGACCTCTTCTTCTTTTTTTTTTTGCTAAATTATTGTGTATAAAATATATGATACCCTCGAAATTACAAAAACGGGAAACCCAAAATAAGCATGGCTTAAACAACTGAATAGGCCCAAGACAAAAAGCCACTATACAAATTTTGAAAATCACCACAGCTCATTCATGGCTATAGGACACTCGGGCAGAACCTCCATTCAGTGCGTGACAGTTCATCTGTATAAGACTAAGGAGGATTGCTGGGATGTAATTATTTGAGTCTAGTTAAGGTGTAGCTCAAATTATTAAATAATGCTATTATCATATAAAAATGATCACATAAAACTCACATACACACATGTGTATTGTGAGCCCCACGTGTCAGGCGGGGTCCAGAAATATGCACGTGTGTATATGAGTTTTATGTGATCATTTTTTATGTGATAGTAACATTGTTGCAAATTATTTAATGGATCGAATTTGGTGTTAGCCCATATACGTTTATTTGGACAGTTTGCTCAAATAGTGGGAGAGTCTTTATTAAAATAAGATTGTGTTTCCTTATTTGGTGGGATAAGAAGATCTAACTTGGGAAGGAAGCTATCAGTTATTAATTGCAGTTATAAAGTGATTCTAAAAAGAACTTCTACTCCTAGTTGGATTCGGATGGACATGACTTCTATAAATACAACAACAAGCAAAGGTTGGAGGACACAATAGATAAAAAACAAATAAACAATTTGTATTCCCATATTATTTTATAGTGAATTTATTCTCTATCTCTCTCTTCGTGTTTTTTTTTTCAATTGGGGTTTTACGTAAATTCTTGTGTTCATATTTTATATCTTTGTATGTTTATTTGAGTGTATTTCGTGAGTTTGATTTTACAACAATACAATCAACTTGTTAGCGCGATTTTGGCTTGCTGTTTTGGTAATTTCGTCAGGCGTACAAAATCTGACGTTAACAAGGACCCTTGTCAAGAATTTGAAAATTTAAAAGAATGAAACCAGCGCTAAATTTTAGAGGAGATCATATTGTACATAATTGCTGGCACCCATTATGAAGAGTGTAAGACCCCAACTTTTTATGAATAAAAATTTAATTTTCTCTAAATATTATTTTAAATAGTAAGGTGATAATTGAATAAATGTTATAGTTATGGGTGATATATGTAAATTTTATAAAGTAAGCAATTTGTCATAAAATATTCGTTGTGTCGGAGAATATTAGTTTGGTCGGGGAATATTCGTTTTGTCGGAGAATATTCGTACGACGGCGCAATCATTGGTGGACCATACAACCGAATAATTGTCGGAGAATATTCGTACGATGGCACAATCATTGGTTGAACCATATCACCATCAAAAATAGGTACCCGTTACCTCGTATTGATGACTTGTTTGACCAGTTGTAAAGTGCTAAATTCTTCTTAAAGATCGATCTTCGTTCTGGATATCATCAGTTAAAGATTAAAACTGATGACATTCTAAAGACTGCCTTCAAAACTCGATACGGACATTATGAATTCTTAGTCATGTCTTTTGGATTGACTAATGCTCCTGCTGCCTTCATGAATATGATGAACCGGATATTCAAGGAATATTTGGATCATTTTGTGGTTGTCTTTATTGATGACATCCTCATTTACTCCAAAAGCTATGAAGATCATGAGCAACACTTGAGGCTGATACTCCAAAAGCTTCGTAAAAACAAACTATATGCCAAGTTGAAGAAATACTAGTTCTGGCTTGAGGAAGTAGCATTTCTTAGGCACATGGTATCGAAACATGGAATATCAGTTGACTCGGAGAAGTTTGAAGCAATACAAAGTTGGGAGCAATACAAAGTTGGGAGCAACCTAAGTCAGTAACCGAAATACGTAGCTTTCTGGGCTTAGTTGGTTATTATCGAATATTCGTGAAAAGATTTTTTCGAATCGCCACTCCATTAACTTAGCTGACTCGAAAAGATACAAAATTCGGATAGAGCGAAGAGTGTGAGAAGAGCTTCCAAGAACTCAAGAGGAGACTTATTTCAACACTTGTTCTGACAATATCATCAGGTTCGGAGGGATTTGTAATCTACAGCGATGCTTTAGGCAATAGTTTAGGATGTGTTCTCATGCAACATGCGAAAGTCATAGCCTATGCTTCACGACAACTGAAAAAAATGAGAGAAATTATCTTACTCATGATCTAGAGTTGGCAGCAGTCGTTTTTGCGCTAAAGATCAGGAGACACTACCTGTATATAGAGAAAGTGGAGATCTATACAGATCATAAGAGCCTTAAATATTTTTTCACTCAAAAAGAACTCAACATGAGGCAACGACGTTGGCTTGAGCTGTTGAAAGATTACGACCATACCATCCAATACCATCCTGAAAAAGCGATTGTAATAGCTGACGCGTTGAGTAGAAGATCATATGCGGGCACAAGTGCGATATTGTCAACATAAAGGCCCATTTTGTATGACTTACAATTGATGGAAATAGAGTTAAAGACTCCAATGACCTAGTGATGATGTCAAATATACGAGGGGAACCGACATTAATCGATAACATTAAAGCTGCTCAAGCTACAGACCCAGAGCTGATAAATATGAAGAAGAAGGTGCAAGAAGGTGTTATTTCAGAAGCAAGAATTGACGAAGAAGGAAT
Organism: Panax stipuleanatus; assembly: GCA_020205555.1. Classification (NCBI taxonomy): domain Eukaryota; kingdom Viridiplantae; phylum Streptophyta; class Magnoliopsida; order Apiales; family Araliaceae; genus Panax; species Panax stipuleanatus. The sequence continues at coordinate 121,346,319 of CM035124.1, read as the reverse complement.
ACTTCGAGTTAACTCCAGATTTTGTGTTCCTAATGACTTTGATTTGAAGTATAAAATGATGGAGGCACACAACACACTATTTGCAATCCATCTTGGAAGTACTAAAATGTATCGTGATCTTCGACATATATTTTGGTAGAGCAACATGAAGAGATCGAGATCGCATAATTTATCTCAAGGTGTTTAACGTGTCAACGTGTCAAGGCAGAGCACCAAGTGCCAAAAGGTTCATTACAACCACTTGAAATTTCAGATTGGAAGTGGGAACACATCAACATGGATTTCGTTACGGGTCTTCCCAAGATTTCTCAAAGCATAGATGCAATTTGGGTCATTGTCGATAGATTAATCAAGTCTACTCATTTTTTGCCTATACGAGAAACTTATTCACTTGAGCGTCTTGCTCGTATGTACATAAATGAGATTGTAAAACTGCATGGTAAGTCGGTATCCATAGTTTCTGATCGAGACCCAAGATTCACTTCACAATTTTGGGTCAGCTTGCAGAAAGCAATGGACACTGATTTACGATTTAGTTTTGCATATCATCCTCAAATGGACGGGAAATCGGAAAGGACTATTCAAACTCTTGAAGATCTATTGAGACTCTGTGTTCTAGACTTCAAAGAAAGTTAGGACAAGTACTTACCATTGGTGAAATTCTCCTACAATAATAATTATCAAGCAAGTATAGGCATAACTCCATTCGAGGCATTGCATGGACGAATGTATCGTTCTCCAGTATGCTGGGACGAGGTGGGTGAGGCAACATTGTTGGAACCAGAGTTGGTACGCATGACTACGGAAAAGATTCAAATGATCCGGCAACGTATACAAACATTACAATATCGACAAAAGAGTTATGCTGATTTTTATCGAAGGGACGTGGAGTTTAATGTCGGAGACCATGTATTGTTACATGTTGCTCCATGGAAAAGAGTTACGAGATTCGAAAAGAGAGAAAAACTCAACTCACGATTTATTGGTCCATTTAAAATCTTTGATCGAGTAGGAAATGTGGCCTATAGACTCGCCTTAACACCAAGCATGTCTCGTGTTCATAACGTTTTTCACATATCCATACTACGTAAATATGTGAAAGACCCGAACCACATCATTGAATTAGAACCAGACGAGATAGTTGAAGATTTAACATATGAGGAGGTATCTGTCAAGATCTTGGATAAGAAGGAACATATTCTACGCTCAAAGGTTATACCTCAAGTCAAAGTTTTATAGAGAAACCATGATATTGAGGAAATGACCTGGGAGTTAGAATCTAAAATGAAAGCAAGGTATCCTCACCTCTTCAAAATACCAGGTACGTACATCAATTTCGAGAACGAAATTTCATAAGGCGGAGAGGTTATAAGACCCCAATTTTTTTATGAATAAAGATTTAATTTTTCTAAATATTATTCTAAATAGTAAGGTGATAATTGAATAAATGCTATAGTTATGGGTGATATGTGCAAATTTTACAGAGTAAACAAGTTGTCATAAAATATTCGTTGTATCGGGGAATATTCGTTTGGTCGGGGAATATTCGTTTGGTCGGAGAATATTCGTACGACGGCGCAATCATTAGTGGACCCCACAACGAAATAATTGTCGGATATAGAAAGCGACAAAAATAACCTTTTTATAAAAATAATGGCAAGACTTTTACTGTTAAACTGTTAAAATAATCGGTGATAAAAGTACAGTAATACGCGGTATTGCACAGTAGCACACGGTATTGCACATTATCTCTGATTATTGATGCTTACGTAAGAAGTCACTCAGTTTCATTCAATAATTGCCACAGTAGTTGCTGCATAATATCTCATATTATTGATTTAATTATTGTCACAGTATCATCTGCATAATATTTTATATTATTAAATCAATAATTGACATAACACAATTATTCATATTATTATTTGCATTATTGACAATGTCTATAAAGTTCTATCGAGAAAAGGGGTTAGGTTATTTAATTGCATGTCAATAAGGAGAAATTCTTATCGAAAAGCCCTCTCTTTCCTGAGAACGATCTGGTTGTTAATATTGTGAATTATAATATTAATGATGAATAATTGTTGAAAGAGTTAAAATGTGTTGATTAAAGATAAGTGAATTGTGGTAAATATTTATTTAATTTTTGATATAAATAGAGGGGTTTGTTATGAGGTGTTTGTTGTAAGTTTGGCTTATTATTTCATGGGGAGACGTGTTAATTATATGGACCGTCGGTTGAAGTTTTAATAGTAAATCAATATAGACCATCGGTTGAAGTTTTAATAGTAAATCAATATGGACCGTCGGATTAAAATTTTAATAGTAAATCAATCTGGACCGTCCATGAATCAATTACTATTTAGTCCATTCTTCTATAAATAGAAGCTCATTTCTTCTTTCTTTCTCACCAATTCGCTAACGCTATAGAGAGATAAACTATAGATAGAGAATAAGAGAGAAAAAAGAAAAGTATTCTGCTACTACACTATTGCAGTATTCAATCTCCTACTGAGGTAAATAATGTTATTTTCTTTCAATACTCGTAAGGGTTGTCATTCTATTCCTTATTAAGCTGTGAGAATAACCTGCCTACGCGGATTACCGCATGCATGGTGAATAACCCTTCATATTTCTTCTTTATTAAGCTGTGGAAATAACTTGTCTACGCGGACTACCGTATACCCAGTGAATAACCTTTCGTATTCATTTTTTATTAAAGTTGTGGAAATGATTTGTCTACGCGGATTTTCGCGTGACGGGTGAAAATCCATTTGCAGTTTCGTATATTATTTCATTTCATGTTCTTAAATCTAAACTTACTATGGTAAGTATTGCTTCTATAATTTCTGAAATGATTAGAAATTGCTTAAGATTTTCAGTTCATCTAATATCATTTCACTAAAATATTGGTCTGAACTTTCTTAGTAAATTTTAATCTTTTCATGTCGGGGTACTATTCATACGGTACTATTCGTGAGTACTATTCACAACGAAATTAAATTTTCTTTTCTTTGTCCAAGTTATCTTTTATGAATCGTATTCTTGAAATCGGATCTATGTTTTGATCTTCATGTTGACAATTTGGACATTATTGAACTCTGGATAAAATGAATTATAAATCTCTAATATTTATCCTTGATCTCACTTGATTCATTCTTTATATCATTGTCATAATTCTCAGACTTAAATTGTGGTGAAAGTTATCTTTGGCCTATAGTGCAAAGATGAACTGTTGATTGATATCTTAGGCCTGTAGTGCAAAGATGAACTGTTGATTGATATCTTTGGCCTGTAGTGCAAAGATGGACAGGTGTATGACATGATCATGACCACTGGTGATACAAATTAATATCTTTGGCCCGTAGTGCAAAGATAAATTATTGATTTGAAATATTTATTGATTGGTGTTACAGGGATAAAATATTGATGATGGACTTTTAAATCATAGAAGATAGTAGACATCATGCTCTACTTGACTCTTCTAATAGATTGTTATTTTCACTGCAGTTGTTGATCTAAAACTTGTTGTATATCATATTCTGTCAGATTTTTTACTGTTGAGGACTAAGAATAATTTATTATTCATTATCTTAGTCATAATATTCTTTACTAGGATAGTTGAACCCTTTTTTTGGTTCTATTGTTCTTTTTAGAAAATGAAAGTGTAGTTGGGACTAGTCGGGGAGTGGAGTAATGATCCGAGATAGAAGTCCTCACTATTCTGTAAAATAGTGTGTCAATAATTGTAATGAGGACTTAATTTGAGCGTGAATATTTTCGTGTCATATACGGTACAATATTTGTATTGAAACTCACAGTTTATGTGTGTTCGTATTTTGCACGGCAGAGTAATAGTTGGAATAAGAAGATTTGTATTTGAATTCTGTACCATGTATTTTGGCTACTCAAAATGGGTTGTGTGGACCTATTTTGGGGGCGTCACAGTTGGTATCAGAGCTTAGGGATATGATCTCTGGTGGAGATCTGAGATTAGAACTAGGAGGGGAGAGACGAGTAAAATCTTTGCTAGTGTGTCCTACCTAAACTTATTTTTTATTTAATTGGTCGGTCGGAATATAGGGATAATATGTTGTTGGTTCCCAGTAGGCACACAATAGATCTAGAAGGGGGGGTTGAATAGATCCTTTTTCATTTCAAATACTTTTCCAGTTTATTTTGTATTGCTAATGAATTAGCATATGACAAACATAAGAATCTTTTCAAGCACAACAGAATAAGTTAAAGATCCCCTTCATTGATATATTCATAAACATTGTTACACATTATTTGTGAAGTCTGTTTAGTTGTAAGTAGTTATTACATACATGACAGTTATAGCAGTTAAGTACATAATGTAAATGACAGAAAGTAAATGACTGAATGTAAAAGACACAAGGGATTTTAAGTGGTTCAGAGACTCAAGCTCCTAATCCACTCTTCTGCTTCACTAGCAGGAATTCAACTAAGGAAAGGGCAACACCCCAAATCACTAAGATTCCTTCAAGGCCAACAGCCTTGGAACTTTAGTTCTCTACGAACTCTTCAAGCCCAGCAGGCTTGGAACTCTAGTTCACTAAGAACTCTTCAAGGCCAACAGCCTTGGAACTCAATTTAGTCCCTCCGGACAAGGACCCCTCAGGCCCTGGCTACTTGTTGTTGTTGTAGTTGTTGTTGGTGCTTTGCTGCTAAGATGTCTTGAAGCTTGATCATCTCTTGGTACTTAGTAGCTTGGCATGGTCCTCTTTGCATTTTGCGTCGAGTCTGGACCACCTCTGAATAGACTGCTAAGATGTTCATGAAGCTCAACATCTTTGTGTTCTTAGCAGTCTTCTTCTATGGTGCAGCTGATCATCTTTCTATTCTGCTCATCTTCATCTGATCTCAGCTGTGCACCATCACCACTTGGGTCTGCTAAGGCTTGTCATTGTTGATCAACTTCTTCTGGTCCTTAGCATTCCCTGAACCTTTCTTGAATGATATGCAGACATGATTTTGCATCTGTTCTCCTTCAGCTTTGGGTTCTTTATGGTGATTCGTAGAGTGGCTCTTCGGATCTTCTTTTTGCTCTGCCACTTTTCTGAATGCTATCTTCTTGGCCTTCTCGGCTCTTAGCTTAGCTGCCATTTTCAATGCCATTCTCATCGTTGTTGAGTGAAGCCTTAGTCTGTTAAAGTCCTTCTTCAAATCTGCTTCACTTCTACTTTTGTAGTCTCACTGCCACTGAGACATGTTCTTTTCAACTCTGTAGAACTCGTAGAGTCAATAACATAGCATTTCAACAACTCAACGATTCTGTAACTTAGCAACTCTTTCATCTTTGAAGCTTCAGCTATTAAATACCCTTCCATGATCTTCCCGTTGGAAAATAGCTGTTGGAAGCTTTTTGAATTGCTTCGCAGATCTCGAGTTATTTGGTATAGACTATCGATTTGACGTGACGACTTCTTTTTGACTTTTCTAACACAGCAGTCTGCTACTTCACCTACCACTTCAGAGATGTCACTTTTTCGTGTCAGGCTGGTAGTCACCTTTATTTCTTCTTTCTGACTCCTAGATCAGAACATCAGGAGTTGTCCTTCTGCATCGTTGCTCTCAATCAGCAACGTTCGAATGTCAATCTTTATATTGATACATTACCAGTGCTTCAATATTAAGATGCCCGAACTCTACAATTCTGATGTAGATGACTTTGAATCTTGATCGTAGTTTTTCTATTAAAGGTTGCTCGTTGACTGGTTGAGACAACACTACGATTCTGAAGAGTGTTCTTCTGATCTGCAATGTAGAACACCTCTTCTTCCACTTGTGCAGTGCTTCAACACTTCTGTTTGCCTCAATTTATCTCAAGAACTGATAACTTGTCTGATTGTTTTGGCCCTTCTGAATTGCAAGACTCATCAGATTTGTGGCATACCCAGCTCTCTTTCTCCTTGTGGTCTCCCGTTCACCTATCATCAATGGTCTAACTTATGCTTAATCACTTCAGTCTTGTTCTTCATATATTGGCCAGTATATTAGTGTAAACTGCATCAGTTCCTGCTTCATTTGGCAAACACTACAATCCTAGTTACTCCCAAGATCATTGTCTTCTGTTCATCTTGACAGCTACTGCACTAGCTAACTTTCTTTAGTCAGTTACTTCATCTGAAGTCTTCTTTGGATTTGCTTGTTGACGACTTCTCTTGAATGGCTTTACTTCTCAATCAAGACGTTGATTAAGTTGGTGCTTAGATCTTCTATTTGCTTGCCGGCCATTCGTTGAGTGTTCTCTGGCTTTCTTCAAGTAGATTGCATCTTTTTAGTTTAGACCAGAGGCTTCATTCTTTGGATATTCTGGGAGTGCTCATCTGTTGAGAATCGTGTTGACACTACGATTCTTCCTTGGCGTTGTGAGCATTTCGTTGAGGCCTTAGTTCTGCAGACTACGATCTTGCTTTGGTTCTGCAGACACTACGAGTTCGAGATCAGATCAACTGACAGACTATAATTTCTGCCTTAACACTTGCTGTCGTTGTCTGATCTGGCTCGACTACGATCTCTGCCTCTGATATGATTAGTAGACTCCACTACTTCAAGTGTGGTCTATGATTCTTGACTTAGCTTTGGCAGGCGCTAGGTCGGCTCTTAGACAGGCTGTCTCTACGATTCTGAACATGATTTCCTCAGCAGACTATGGCTCTGAGAAAGTTCTTCTCGACACACTACGATCTTGCCTCGTCTCTCCTGGCAGAATACGAAATCCGAGATCTACTATCCTTGCAGACTATGATTTTGCCTTGATAGTTCTTGAGTCTTCCTTGTCTCTCCTGGCAGACTACGATGGCTGGTGCAGTGCTCGATGATCAGACAGACCTATCTATTACATTGTATAAGATCAACCTAACAAGCTTGATCTTTCTATATTTAGTCCTTGTACATCATTTCTTTTTAAGGACTTCACAAAGATGTTTTGTTTATGTAGGATCAACTTAACATATTTGATCAATTCATTCTAAGTCCTTTTACATATATTCCTTTTATCTATCAAAGGACTTTACGGCTTTCATCAATGCAGACATATTTGCATATTCATTCATTTATATCATAATCAAATCTTATAAAAATAGGAATAACATTCTCATGAATATTCCTAACAATCTCCCCCTATTTGATTATGACAAAAATAATCAGTGCATATGCATGAGACGAATGAATCTTAATATACAGTGAGCAGCTGTATTTCTAAAGCAGATAATCATGAATGTCATTAATTATAATATAAAACTACATAATGTATGACACTCTACATCCTGGATCCAGAACATACCTAACTAGATAGAAATTTACCTTTTCTGCTTCATTTTCTACTCCATGTATGTCTCCAGGATGTCTCTGTTGATCAGCTACTCAGCTACTCATCTTTTTTTTTTTTTTTTCTTCTTTCCTCTGCTCCCCCTCAGATGCATGCTCCATTGCTTCATTCTGCTCTAGTTCTGGTTCAGGTGCATACTCTTCTTATTTGTCTTATTCTTTCTATGGCTCCCCCTCAGATTCTATCTTCATAGGGTCATCATCTTTTGGCTCCCCCTCAGATGATGACACCTTCTCTGCTGCTGCTGCTTTGTTCTTCTTCTTCCTTTTCTTGTCCCTCTTTGCTCTACTGCTGCTTCTGCTCTTTCTCTTCTCTTCTGCCTTCATTCTTCTCTCTTTGCTCTTCCTTGAATGTCTCTTTTTCTCCCTCTTTTTGTCATTAATCACTTGGGAAATCTGTTGGACATTAGCCATAAGCTGCTCCATCAGATAAGATGAGTTGCCAACCTCAATCTTGAGTTCTTGTTGGCTTAGCTCTAGCTGTAGGGAGAGAGTCTGATTCAAAGAGTCAATCTTGTCAGAGAGAGATAGGATTTGCTCTTCATTAGCCTTCTGAGCTCGTAGAGCTTTTTCCTTCTGATCACTCATAGCCTTCAGATAGATTTGACCTCTCTCTTTGAACTTTAGAGATATATCTGATATCATGGCCTGAAGTCTGTTGTGAGACTCACTGTCTCCTTTTCCTGACAGGATCTTAGCTTCTACAGCAGTGAGATATATCTTCTCAACCAATTCTTCTGAGTTCTTCTGAAGCTCTTGCTCTTGAAGAGACCTGGCATCAAATTGGTCATCCTCCTTATGAGCATCAGGTTGGACTCTACGATTCTCACTCTGAGATAGACTTTCAAAAGTAGTGAGAATCTGATAAATAGTTGAGTACCATGCTGCTTGAGCAGAATACAGCTTCTTAAATTCATCTTGACCATCTTCAGAGGTAGACTGAGAGGACTCTACGATCATAGTCTTTGATATGATTTGTCTGCCATCAGAACCTACTCAACAATTGTAGGGAATGTAGTGATTGCCAGTATGTCGATAGACTCTGAAGTGAGATTGGTCTTTGATCAGCAGAGTTGCAAACTTCTTTACCCTTGGAAAGTTTTGAGCCATTAGCTCCAAGTTGGGAAAGTGAGAGAAGCACCATGAAAAGTAGCTGTTACCATTGGTAATTGATGCCTTCACCCAGGACATATGAGGATAGAACCACCTTATCACATGATCCTTGACTTCAGGCTCATATATCAGAGTTGAAGTGTCCAGCTTCATAGCTTTGAGGTTGTTCAGCAGATATGATGTGGTCATCTTCACCACGTTCAGCCTTTCATTTCCAAGATTAACCCATTTTCCTGGGAGTATTTCTAGTGGTTCTTCATCAACTTCCACCACTATTCTTCTCTTGCGATGAACAGGACAAGGAATGTGAAAATCTTCTGGCATTTTATTCTCTGAATTGGAATTTCCTTCACTTTCTTCATGTTCTGAGCTGGAGTTAGACTGATGCATACTTCCTTCAACTGACTCATCAGTTTGTTTATGCATTTGATCATCATCTTCATCATCATCAGCAGAACGTGTATTTGCAGACTCACTTAGCACTTCTTGCTCTGTAGTCTTCAGTCTCTTGCTGCTATGCTTTGTAGACATCTTCCTCCTTTTTCCCTTAGCATCTTCTTCCTTTGATTTTGGCTCATCATTACTTACTTCAATTATCTTTGGAGACGATTCTCCCCTTTTTGAAACTAATTTAGCAATCAGTCTGTTGCTCTTCCTTCTTCTTGGGGGTTCAGCTTCAGGGGATTCAGACTCTTCTCCATCTTCAGACTTTAAAGTCTTTGAGTCATCAGACAACCTTCTTTGATGATAAACACTAGTATAAGTATATGCTTCTTCTCTAGATTCTACATCTTTAGAACCCTCAGAAGGAATTCTTGAGACTTCAGCAGAAGGAGATCTAATTGCTTCAGATTTAGATCCTCCCTTATCAGCAGAATGGCTACTTTGGGAGTTAGCCATAGGACTTGCACATTCTTCTTCATCTTCAGACTTAGCTACCTCTTTTATAGGTTCATCTTTCTCCTTCTTAGATTCAACTTCTTCTTCATCAGTGGACTTGCTCCTTGAAGATTATTCCTTGAAGCTCTCAGTTCCTTTTTTATCTTCTGACTCTACGTTTTCCTCTTCGGTAGATATACTTCTTCGGGGAACTGACTTTGGCTTCTGCACCACTTTAGCTTTCTTCTTGGATGGCTTTACAGACTTGATCTCTGGGATAATTGAGTCCTCAGAGTGTGACAGTTCCTCCTCTGTCATACCATTTCCCTTCCTCTTCTTCGAAGTACTCTTGCTGCTGCTGCCATGTGTCATCAGCCTTTTGTTCTCCATTGGATTCTTCTTCCAGTTTGTAAACAACGTAGGGGTCATCACCTTATGGCTGTTTAGGATTACACCTTCATCATCCTTAATCTTATTCTTCAGCTTCTTCTTCAGAATGATACTCAAGAACCTTCCATGGAAAACCTTTGTGAGCGGTTTCTGTGTTAACTTCTTCTTCTCCGCCTTGTCCAGCCATTTGGACATTAGGTCGAGTAGGACATCTCCAAAATTGATTTGTTTCTTCAGTACTATTGCAACCATGATCTTCAACTGTCGATCACTCACAGTGTCATGTGCAGTGTCCTTGCATAGTATACATTTGCCCACTATCTCTGCAAGGAACTCGAATTCTTCAGGAAACTCCTTTTTCTTCATATCCTTCAGACTAGGGTTTCTCTTGTACATCATAATCTTCTTGGCTTCTTTCGTGTCGATTTCATCAAGATTTTTCAGACCTAGGTTAGGGAAACCTAAGCACTGGTTGATGTCAGTGGATTTCTGTTTCAGAATCTAACCTTTGACCTTGGTAGATAGGGTTCTAGAATTCATGGTTGCGTTGGAGTGGAATTCTTTAACCAAGTTAACATATATTCGAGTGTTTGACTCAAGGCATTTTGAGAATCCAGCCTTCTTCACAAGTTCAAGAATGTCTCTGAACTTCTTCTTGGATTTCTCAAACTTCTTCGTTCCAAGTTGAATACCCGTGATTACATGCCAGTCTGCCATTTGAAGAGTTAGGGTTTTCTGAGTTTATAACTTTGTGAGAATATTGGAAGATGTCAGGAAGCAATTTGAGGATCTATAACTATTTGAGAGAATTTGGCTGTTTGAAGGTGTTTAGGTTTTGGCTTAAGAGAGAGTGTGTATTGATTTGACAGACTTGCAGCTTTTGATGAACTCTCGAAGTTATAACTGCCAATAATTTGAATTTCCCTCTTTTAACTGTTCCCTCCACTTTTCTTAGTGGGACAGTTGTAAGAATCTGATAGGTCACAATCTGTAACTTCTTCTACCACGTTAGTTTATCAGATTTGACTTTTCTTCAGTTGACTATTGACTTCTTCAGCTCGTGGAGTGTCCTTATGACTCGGCTCAGTACTCCACGATTTCCCAAACTGATCTACAACCTTTGCATCTTCTTCGAAGATCGTAGTCTGTGGTCATGCTTCAATAGACAACTTCTTCATTTAGACTCTAAGGGATTGGCAATTCTCATTTGCAATTTGTATTCTTCTGATGAGGTGCTGCTTGCTTCAGCAGAGATTCTTGTGATGCATTCAATATTCGCACTCCTTCTGAAATAAGGTAGCTCAGGAAGGGCCAACCACTTAGCTCAAGACTAAGGGTTAGGTTTGTCCCTGAGGCGCTTACCAGATGAAGAGCTTTAGACATGGTCAGTACTGGCATCACATTTGACCTCTTTGCTGGGGAGTTCATTCACCAACTCTTGATATTCAATGGTGTTGGTTTTGTATAGGCCGCAATTGTGGTGTCCTCCTGCTTTTACACTACGATCATATGTTTGATCGTAGGCACTCTACGATTTGAGGTGGGTAGTTGATATAGTTATCAGTAGCACGTTTTGGGACGTTACTACTTGATTATGGATCTTCATTTGGTTCATCAGTCATAAAGTTTTGGGACTCTGTAATTGGAAGTTTCTATTTTGGGTTAAGCTCCTGTCTTTATGATCTTGACAGAAGTGGTCTTGATATTCATGGTGTGGTCATCAGACATGCACCATGGTTGACCTATCTCCTGAGCCTATCTAAGATCTTCTGGCAAGAATTCCACTTCTTCATTTTGCTCTTTGAGCTTCACAATCTCCATATCTTCAGCTGTTCTTCCACACTCTTCATCGCCTTCAACTTTTCTCCTGATCTTCCTTATACAATAAGTAGCTATCTTCAATGTTAGAAAGACCAGAAGTATTTGCTTCTTTGTGCTCCTTTGACATCATTAGTGCAGCTGTTCTTAGCAGATCATTGCTCCCCCATTGTTGGTACTATCTTATCTGAGAAGGATGAATTCTTCTTCTTTGTATGCACAGATAAGGAGGCCTTGTATACCTTCTTCAGGCTGAGAATCATCATAATTGAACAATCCTTATTGAATCATAGATATCCTCCTTAGACTTTATCACTCCACGATTGTTGACAAAACTACGAATGTAGTCTTTTTCATCTGACATCTGAACAGGTGCTTTCAGCAGGCTTGTAGTCCTTCCTTAGTTTCTTCAATATACACTAAGGATAAATATATAATCATTGGGACTATAAATTGTCAACATCTATCAGCTTTTCTTCAGTTTGTTGCCTTTTCTCCTTCATCAGATAAATGAACTTTGATGCTGACTGGAGGAAAACTACGATTGTGGTCATTGTACCATAATCGTCGTGTGTTGACTTGCATAGGTTGGACTCAGTCTTGATCGTAGAGAACACTACGATTTCTCTTATGCTCCTTGATAGACTGCACTCATGGAGTTCTGCTTCTATAATGCATTCTTCATGATCAATGCTTGATGATCCTCTGATGTGAACTTCTTTGATGTACCCTCTGAGTTGATATGCTTTGTATGGATAAGCATAGGAGATCTCCTTCATCTTGTCATGAATATCCCACTTCCATATGGACATCAGCAACCATGTGAACTCAGCAAGTCTTCTAGAATAGGCTTTGGCATAGGATGATTTTGTCAATCACATTGCTGAAATGTCTTGAGCCTCCAGCTGGTTGAATCTTCATGACTGAAGCTATCTGCTTCAACATTCCTTCATGTGGTCAGACAGACCAAGTACCTGCAGGTTTAAATAATTTCTATTTTGGTACCCATGATTGATTGGGTCCTGCTAGGTTAGTTTCCTCAAAAATCCCTATTCCTCATATTTTTAAATATATATCAAATTAGCATCAACAATCATATTCATGCATATAACAGATTTAGATATGATGTTTAATGCATGATAGTGAGTGTGTGTATGATTTAAGCATTTTAATGAACACTCTTTCTCTTTGATTGTTTCACCCTTTGCTTGGTTATGTTCACAGCTTTTGAATGTTCACAGAGTAAGAATCAACTCTATTACTTATTGTATCTGGTCGATTCATAGAGATGATCAGTTTCTAAGAGTCTTCAAGATACTTTCCTAGTGTTGATTATACTCTATGTTTTATCAAAAATATAGAACATAGGTTTGTATATATATGCATACATACCAACCCTTCAGCAAGGGTTAATCCACTTTAAGCTTAATTAGATTTGATTAGCTTATGACATATTTCAGACTTCTTTCAAGATGTTATCTTCAACCTAAAACGTGGGTGGAGAGAAAGTTTGTTGACAGTTAAGTTTCCAACCTTAATGTATTTCTCTCTTCCCCTTTTTAGGAAGAGTATGGTTTCTTGATAGAATACTGTAGTAGTTCATAAGGTGATGCATCATGATATACACATAGGTATTCATGAGGAATCATACCTTTACACTGTCAGTTCCTTAATAGTCATTTCTCTTCCTCTTATGATGTTAGGCATTGATGTGCATATCTTTGCATTAATTGCTGACGACTTGTTGCTCCATTTGACCTTCGATGAATCAGATATAGTCTTGGAGAAGTGAGCTAGGAAAGTCTTGACAGCTTTAGTTCTTTGATAGTCTCAAACCTTAAGGATCAGATCCAACTGGTTAGCCAAATACATATTAGAAGAATTACTTTTTTCTTATTTGGATTGCATGTATAGGCCTTTCATCTTTCAGAATGGTGGATGCTCGATTCTTTGCTGTTGATACCTCTTGACTTCCCATCTCTTGTTTGCAGACTACTCGATTGACTGTGGACAAGGATTGGTCTTGTTGTTATAGCATTTAAGAACATAGACCAATCTGAGCAGCTTCAGATGTATATACACATTTACCTATACACATAATTTCCAACGTGTGAGCTCATCTGCATTTACAAGTGACTTATTACTAAACTAAGTTTAGAACAATGTTTGTGCCTAGGATCAGACCAAAGAAATTAGCTTTAGGTTATAGCATGAGAACCTGCTCTGATACCAATTGTTGGTTCCCAGTAGGCACACAATAAATCTAGAAGGGGGGGGGGGGGGTTGAATAAGTTAAAGATACCCTTCATTGATATATTTATAAACATTGTAAAACATTGTTTATGAAGTTAGTTTAGTTGTAAGTAGTTATTACATACATAGAAGTTATAGCAGTTAAGTACATAATGTAAATGACAGAAAGTAAATGACTGAATGTAAAAGAAACAAGGGATTTTAAGTGGTTCAGAGACTCAAGCTCCTAATCCACTCTTCTGCTTCACTAGCAGGAATTCCACTAAGGAAAGGGCAGCACCCCGAATCACTAAGATTCCTTCAAGGCCAGTAACCTTGGAACTTTAGTTCTCTACGAACTCTTCAAGCCCAGCAGGCTTGGAACTCTAGTTCACTAAGAACTCTTCAAGGCCAACAGCCTTGGAACTCAATTTAGTCCCTCCGGACAAGGACCCCTCAGGCCCTGGCTACTTGTTGTTGTTGTAGTTGTTGTTGGTGCTTTGCTGCTAAGATGTCTTGAAGTTTGATCATCTCTTGGTACTTAGTAGCTTAGCATGGTCCTCTTTGCATTCTGCGTCGAGTCTGAACCACCTCTGAATAGACTGCTAAGATTTTCATAAAGCTCAACATCTTTGTGTTCTTAGCAGTCTTCTTCTATGGTGTAGCTGATCTTCTTTCTGTTCTGCTCATCTTCATCTGATCTCAGCTGTGCACCATCACCATTTGGGTCTGCTAAGGCTTGTCATTGCTGATCAACATCTTCTGGTCCTTAGTATTCCATGAACCTTTCTTGAATGATATGCAGATATGATTCTGCATCTATTCTCCTTCAGCTTTGGGTTCTTTATGGTGATTCGTAGAGTGGCTCTTCGGATCTTCTTTCTGCTCTGCCACTTTTCTGAATGCTATCTTCTTGGCCTTCTCGACTCTCAGCTTAGCTGCCATTTTCAATGGCATTCTCATCGTTGTTGAGTGAAGCCTTAGTCTGTTAAAGTCATTCTTCAAATCTGCTTCACTTCTACTTTCATAGTCTCACTGCCACTGAGATATGTTCTTTTCAACTCTGTAGAACTCGTAGAGTCAACAACATAGCATTCCAACAACTCAGCGATTCTGTAACTTAGCAACTCTTTCATCTTTGAAGCTTCAGCTGTTAAATACCCTTCCATGATCTTCCCGTTGGAAAATAGCTGTTGGAAGCTTTTTGAATTGCTTCGCAGATCTCGAGTTATTTGGTGCAGACTGCCAATTTGACGTGACGGCTTCTTTTTGAATTTTCTGACACAGCAGTCTGCTACTTCACCTACCACTTCAGAGATGTCACTTTTTCGTGTCAGGCTGGTAGTCACTTTTATTTCTTCTTTCTGACTCCTCGATCAGAACATCAGGAGTTATCCTTATGCATCGATGCTCTCAATCAGCAACGTTCGGATGTCAATTTTATATTGATACATTGCCAGTGCTTCAATATTCAGATGCCCGAACTCTACGATTCTGATGTAGATGACTTTGAATCTTGATCGTAGTTTGTCTGTTAAATGTTGCTCGTTGACTGGTTGAGACAACACTACGATTCTGAAGAGTGTTCTTCTGATCTGTAATGTAGAACACCTCTTCTTCCACTTGTGCAGTGCTTCAACACTTCTGCTTGCCTCGATTTATCTCAAGAACTGATAACTTGTCTGATTGTTTTGGCCCTTCTGAATTGCAAGACTCATCAGATTTGTGGCATACCCAGCTCTCTTTCTCCTTGTGGTCTCCTGTTCACCTATCATCAATGGTCTAACTTATGCTTAATCACTTCAGTCTTGTTCTTCATATATTGGCCAGTATATCAGTGTAAACTGCATCAGTTCCTGCTTCATTTGGCAAACACTACGATCCTAGTTACTCCCAAGATCATTGTCTTCTGTTCATCTTGACAGCTACTGCACTAGCTAACTTTCTTTAGTCAGTCACTTCATCTGAAGTCTTCTTAGGATTTGCTTGTTGACGACTTCTCTTGAATGGCTTTACTTCTCAATCAGGACGTTGATTAAGTTGGTGCTTAGATCTTCTATTTGCTTGCCGGCCATTTGTTGACTGTTCTCTGGCTTCCTTCAAGTAGATTGCATCTTTTTAGTTTAGACCAGAGGCTTCATTCTTTGGATATTTTGGGAGTGCTCATCTGTTGAGAATCGTGTTGACACTAAGATTCTTCCTTGGCGTTGTGAGCATTTCGTTGAGGCCTTAGTTCTGCAGACTATGATCTTGCTTTGGTTCTGCAGACACTATGACTCCGAGATCAGATCAACTGACAGACTACAATTTCTGCCTTAACACTTACTGTCCTTGTCTGATCTGGCTCGACTACGATCTCTGCCTCTGATATGATTAGTAGACTCCACTACTTCAAGTGTGGTCTACGATTCTTGACTTAGCTTTGGCATGAGCTCGGTCGGCTATTGGACAGGCTGTCTCTACGATTCTGAACATGACTTCCTCAGTAGACTACGACTTTGAGAAAGTTCTTCTCGACACACTACGATCCTGCCTCGTCTCTCTTGGCAGACTACGAACTCCGAGATCTACTATCCTTGCAGACTATGATTTCACCTTGATAGTTCTCTAGTCTTCCTTGTCTCTCCTGGCAGATTACGATGGCTGGTGCAGTGCTCGATGATCAGACAGGCCTATCTATTATATTTTATAAGATCAACCTAACTAGCTTAATCTTTCTATATTTAGTCCTTGTACATCATTTCTTTTTAAGGACATCACAAAGCTGTTTTGTTTATGTAGGATCAACCTAACATATTTGATCAATTCATTCTAAGTCCTTTTACATATATTCCTATTATCTATCAAAGGACTTTACAGCTTTCATCAATGTAGACATATTTGCATATTCATTCATTTATATCATAATCAAATCTTATAAAAATAGGAATAACATTCTCATGAATATTCCTAACATATGTGACGTTTCAATTTCTTTAATTAACCCTTGTTTAATGGCAATATTTGAGAATGACATCTGAAAATCAGGAGATAAACAATGGAGCATATGAGACCATTGAGACACTGTGACACCCCCAAATCCGGGTACTTCGTTTCCACATGATTTGGTGTTCACTTTCTAATATAACATATATCTACCCAATGAATAATGCAAAATAAACTACAACTTAAATTAAAATAACTAAATCTCCCTTAAAACAAGGGTTACAACCTTCTCAAAATCAATCCCAGGGTTACTCTAACCTTGACATGACTATAATAAAGTGCGGAAATAAAACATAACATTCAATTATTACAATCATTCTCAATTAAATAAAAAAAAACAAGTCTTCACTTGCTTTGCTTTCCCTTGCCTTTACTTGTAGACGGAGCATCAGCGTTATCAACCTTAACTGAAATTGTTATTTAATGCAAGAGTGAGCAAACCACAACTCACTGGAGTTTAACAATAATATAGACATGAAAGAATATCTTTAAGAAAATCTGAACAACTTAGCTTGCTTCAATAATAAAGAATTGAATAATAATTCTCTATCAATATTAAAATTTGGATATAGAATTTATCTGAGGGTCATAAGACCTTTGAACTCTTGTCCTAGGTTATAAATATTTCTATTTAAACCTTTAACAGTCAATAAGACTATGAACCTTAACTCGTACTTAGGGGGATCAGCCCTTCGTACCATGTATTGTGCACAACCATCTTAACGCTATGCGTAGTAACCTCCCCTAGTAAATAGGGTTGTTCAACTCAGTAATTTGAATTCAAGTCCGCACCAAAGAAAGTTTGGTTTGGATAAGCTTACAAGGGTAATTTAGAATTCACGTTCATCAACTAAGGATTAGTTGAATCGACTTCCAATAATTCAAAATAAAAGAATTATGAATTAACATATGCTTTAGAAGTAAACCTAAAGCATTTAAAATAATAACTGGATCTTACTTGAACAATAAGTTAAGACCATTTCAATTAAATAAACAATTGTCCAATACTGAAATGGAAAGGACATTCTCAACAATGAATATATGAATTCAAGAGATCATATAAAATCAATACAAGATTAGGGTTTAGAAAACTTGCGTAAAATTAACGAGTTTAGGGTTTAGAAGACTTGCCTCAAGCGCAAGCTACTTAACACAATTCACGTACTTTAATACTTCCTACACAAATATATTCAATCACAATAACCTAAATTAGTTAACACGTAACTAATTCACATAAGTGGTTAACCCTCATGGTTAACTCACATTCTGATTAAATAGTAATAATAATCAACCATCACATAGTTAATTACATCACCTACATATTCACATAATTAAATTAATTATGTATTTAACTCAATTATAATTAAACAATTATAATTCAAACACTTAATCAAATTATAATTACTTAAATTATTATTACCTTTTAAATTATAAACAATTTATAATTTAAAATCAATTAAACCACATTCATGCATTTATAATTACACAATTTATAATTAATCATGTATTTATCAATTATAATCAATAATTAATTAAACTATAACATGTATTACAATTACACAATTTATAATAAATCATGTAATTATCAATTTAAAATCCACAATTAAACATGCATTTATTAAATTATAATTTAAATTAACATCTAATTGATTAAAATAAATCAACTTCTATACATTATAATTTCACAGAATTATAATTTAAATTAAACATTTACTCTTAATTATAATTAATCAAATTATAATTAAGTAACTTATTTTACAATTAAACAATTATAGCTTATAATTTAAATATTATATTAGGTTTTCAAAACTTTCTTTTTTCTCAAATTATGAAATTACCAACTTCGTGTTAACACATGTTATAGAAGCTAGATATATGCTCATTATCTTAGCAATAATATAACTTAGGCATGAAAATAATCTGCACAATTGTTTAAAACACACTGCCACTGCACCGAACCCGGCGCAGCTACGCAGCCAGCTGCCTTAAACCCGGCGCAGCTGCGCAGGTAAAGGCTCTGGTAAAAGTAAGCGACGCAGCTGCGCTGCTCCTGGCCTTGCTGCCGGCGCAGCTGCGTAGCAGCTCGGCTAGATGCAGACAGCCACGGCTCCCTGCTTTACCGGACAACCCATACAAGCCAAAAATACAGTAACATAGACACTGTAAATCATATATACGCTGCAATACATATATCTAACATGCACTCAAAACATAAACTCATTTAAACAACGAGAATCAATAGTTTTAAAAATCCAATTTGGCCATTTTCATGAAAACTCATATTTTTTCATAAAATAATCTACTGTAATAGAATTTCTCAAGTAATTCAACTTATAACACATGAAATCTCTTCATAATTGAATATAACATCATAACCAATTCTAATTAGACATACTAACACATACAAATTCCTAAATTTTCCATTCTAAAACCAATCAATATACATAAAACAATATGAACAAAACTTTATCTAAATTACCTTAACAGAAGGTATCACTTTATTCCTAAGTACTTGTTCCTTTCTATCAACTATTTGAACAGGCACTTCTTCATACGTTAAGTCTTTATCAAATAGCAAAGGTTCATATTCTATTACATGTTTGTAATCGTGCTTGTAAGGTCTTAATACAGAAATATGAAAGACATTATGTATATTCTCGAGCTCCGGAGGTAATGCAATCTCGTAAGCAACCTCGCCCACCTTTCGTAATACCTCAAAAGGTCCAATGAATCGGGGACTCAGCTTCCCCTTCTTACCGAATCGAATTTTCCCCTTCCAGGGAGATACTTTCAGGAAAACAAAACTTCCTGGCAAGAATTCTCGGTTCTGTCGATTAAGATAGGCATACTTCTTTTGTCTGTCTTGAGCAGCAACTAATCTCGTTCTGATCAGCTTCACAATTTCGGCTGTTTGTTGTACCAGTTCTAGTCCCAACAATTGACGTTCACCGACTTCATCCCAGCACAAAGGTGTTCTGCATTTTCTGCCGTATAATGCTTCGTAAGGCGGCATGCCAATACTCGCATGATAACTATTGTTGTAGGCGAACTATACCAATGGTAGATGATCCTCCCAGCTTCCTTTGAAGTCCATCAAACAAGCTCTTAGCATATCCTCAAGTGTCTGAATTGTTCTTTCGCTTTGTCCATCAGTCTGAGGATGATACGCTGTACTCATTCGCAATTGCGTTCCCATACCTTCTTGCAAACGCTTCCAGAAATTCGACGTAAAACGCGGATCTCTGTCGGACACAATCGACACCGGAACACCATGTCGAGAAATAATTTTCTTCACGTATAGCTTCGCTAGCTTATCCAGGTTGTACTTAACCCTGATTGGCAGAAAGTGGGCTGACTTCGTCAGTCGATCCACTATAACCCATATCGCATCAAATCCTTTCTGAGTCATTGGAAGACCTACCACGAAATCCATCGTGATATGCTCCCACTTCCACTCTGGAATTTCTAACGGTTGCAGCAATCCACTTGGTCTCTGGTGTTCTGCTTTGACTTTCAGGCATGTTAAGCACTTCGCAACGCATTCCGCAACGTCCCTCTTCATATTCGGCCACCAAAAATGATGCCTGAGATCCTGGTACATCTTCGTACTCCCAGGGTGAATAGAATATCTAGAACTATGAGCTTCGCTTAGAATCTCCTCTTTTACCTCTGGTACTGGCGGTACCTATATTCTACCTTCAAACCGCAATAGTCCTTCGTTACCGATCTTGAATTTGAACTCTTCGCCTTCGGTTATCCTCTTTCGAATCTTTTCACATTCTTCATCATTGAATTGTGCTTCTTTCACCTTATCTACTAGAGTAGAACCATTGGTTACTTGAAACAACAACTCATCCGATTCCTTCGGAAACTTCACTTCCAATTCTAATCTAGCCATTTGTTCTATCAACCGATCCTGATCAGTTAATACGTTCAGCTTCTCCCGACCTTTCCTGCTTAAAGCGTCAGCGACAACGTTAGCTTTACCCGGATGGTAAAGTATCTCGCAATCGTAGTCTTTAATCAGCTCCAACCATCTTCTTTGGCGTATGTTCAAATCCTTCTGGGTAAATATATACTTCAGACTCTTGTGATCTGTGTATATTTCACACTTCTCTCCATATAAGTAGTGCCTCCAAATCTTTAGGGCAAACACTACTGCTGCCAATTCTAGATCATGGGTCGGATACCCCTTCTCGTAATCCTTCAACTGACGTGACGCATAGGCAATGACTTTGCCGCTCTGCATCAATACACAGCCTAATCCTTTATGTGAGGAATCGCTATATACTACGAAATTTCTGGAACTATCTGGTAAAGACAATACAGGCGCAGTACTCAGCCTCTTCTTCAGCTCTTGAAAACTCTCCTCACACTTCTCCGTCCAAACAAACTTAACTGTTTTACGAGTCAAATTTGTCAACGGAGTTGCGATTCTAGAAAAGTCTTGGATAAATCTCCGGTAATAACCTGCCAATCCCAAGAAACTCCTCACTTTGGACGGCGTCTTCGGCTGTTCCCAATTTATAACAGCTTCAACCTTCGACGGATCTACCGAAATACCATCCTTGTCGATCACGTGGCCAAGAAATTGCACACGTTCCAACCAAAATTTGCATTTCGAGAATTTAGCGTAAAGCCTCTCTCGTCTCAGGGCTTCCAAGGTTAGTCGTAAGTGTTCAGCATGCTCCTCCTCGGTCTTGGAATAAACCAGGATGTCATCTATGAACACTACCACGAACTTGTCTAGAAATGGCTTGAACACCCTATTCATTAGGTCCATAAATGCAGCTGGGGCATTCGTGAGACCAAATGACATCACCAAGAACTCGTAATGACCATACCGAGTTCTAAAAGCCATTTTCGGTATATCTTCCTTTCTCACCTTCAACTGATGATACCCGCTTCTCAAATCAATTTTTGAGAAGTACCTCGCACCCTTCAGTTGATCAAACAAGTCATCGATCCTAGGTAAAGGATACCTATTCTTGATCGTAACTTTATTCAACTCTCTATAATCAATGCAAAGACGCATCGACCCATCCTTCTTCTTCACGAATAAGACAGGCGCTCCCCACGCCGAAACACTTGGTTGAATATACTTCTTGTCCAGTAATTCTTGCAGTTGAATCATCAGTTCTTTCATCTCGACTGGAGCCATTCGGTACGGAGCCTTCGAAATCGGAGCAGTTTTCGGCGCTAGATCGATCACGAACTCTGTCTCCCTATCTGGCGGAAGTCCTGGTAAATCGCTCGGAAAAACGTCCACAAATTCCTTAACTACTGATATCTCCTCCACCTTCGGGCTTTCCTTATGCGAATCTACTATGTAGGCTAGATATCCTACACAGCCTTGCGTCAGAAGTTTCTTGGCTTGCATAATCGTCAGAAAACTCACTTGCCTAGGCGATTTGCTACCATACAACACCAACTTCGACGGAGTCGTAAGGTTCATCGACTTCTTCTAACAGTCGATTACCGCCCCATGGTTGAACAACCAATCCATACCCAGTATAACGTCGAATTCCCTAAGTTTAATCGGAATCAAATCTACTCTAAGTTCCTGACCCATAATGTCCAATCTACAGTTCTTATAAACGCTCCTAACAGGAATAACCTCCCTATTCGTAATCTCTATGATCAAAGGGTAACCTAATTCCTCTACAGGTAAGTCTAAGGTTTTAGCAAAATCATCAGATATGAATGAACAAGTAGCACCCGAATCAAATAATACATATGCATTTATACTATTGACCGGAATAATACCTGACACCACGTCTTTTGATTGCACAGCATCCTGCACCGTCATGTTGAATGTTCGTGCAGTGGGTCGAATAGCTTGCAATGGTGCAGCAATAGTAACGGTACTGCCGCTTCCATTCCCTCCGCTCCCTGTTGACCCTGCCGTCAGCTTCTTCGGGCAGTTGCGAGCCATGTGATCTTTGGATCCACATGTAAAGCAAGCTCCTTTCTTCGGTTTTGGGCAATTTGGCGCGATGTGGCCTTCCTGACCACAGTTGAAGCACACCCGCTTCCCCTTCATGCACACGCCAGTGTGATTCTTACCGCATGTAGCACATGCTTCAAACTTCCTCTTCTGCTGACTTCCTTGCTGACTCCCAGCAGAGATATTATCAGACCACTTCCTCTTCTGGTTCACAGAGCTGCCTGTGAAACCCCCAGTCTTGGTTTCTACCTCATTCTTCTTCTTCTTACATTGGTTGAACTTCGTTACCGCTTCGTTTCCTCCTTCAGCAAGTATGGATTTCTCCAGCACCGCTGCAAATGTGTTTAGCTAGAACATGGAAACCTTGCTGTAGAGCCAGGGCTTTAGTCCCCTCTCAAACCTTCTTGCTTTCCTAGCGTCAGTGCTGACCAGGTATGTAGCGAACCTGGCCAACTCGTTAAACTTAGCAGCATACTCGGACACCGTCATCCCTCCTTGCTTAAGTTCTAGGAACTGAACCTCCATCTGGTCCTGCAAACTCACTGGAAAGTACATCTCGTAGAACATTTCCTTGAAACGTTCCTACGTGATGACTCCCTCTCCCTCTCGAGTCTTGTTAGCCTGCCACCAAAAACTTGCATCCGACTTCAACATGAAAGCCGCGAACGTTGTCTTTTGGTCTTCTCCTACTCTAGCCACGTCAAATACCTTCTCCATTTCCATAACCCATGTCTGAGCTTCGATAGGGTTAGTCGACCCTTTGAACTCAGGCGGTCCTACTGCCTTGAATTCCTTGAAAGTAGTACCCTGCATTTGCGGTTGATTCGCAAGAGCTCCGGTCAACAGGTTCACCAACTGCTGAACCGAATTGGGATTCGTCCCATCGTTATGGTTGTTGTTCGTCGAACCCTCGGGATTTTGACGCGTTACTCTTCTTCTAGGAGGCATTTTCTATTAAGAAAATATTATTATTGGACCCTTTATTCAATTATTAAGTATCCAAGTTCATACTTAAACGTTTAAATAATTCAATTCACATAGAACACCAAGCACGTCCATAAACTTCTTTTATTCATCAGTCGTAGTTTTAAAAACATCAAACAGATAGCATTTCTGCCATTTACATCATCCTTCCTGAACTGGAAAAATTGCAGGATTACATTATTAACTCATCCCATTCTTATCTCAAATTATGGGATTTTCGTTACTTATTACAAAACATGCAATACATAACAAACTCTACCACTACTGTTACTACTACCACTACTACCACTGCCTTGGCATATTAATGCGTCTCACAGCCTCTCTGCGTTCCTCTTCCATTACCCAAAATGCCGTTCTTCGGTCCACCACATACCACGGTAAACCTTAGAACTGAGATGGGTAGTAGAAAATACGATCCTGAGCTCTCTCTATCGCCGTATGAAAAGCATATTCTGTTTCCCTCAGCTTGGCCCTCTTGGCTTCAGCTTCACCTTCAGCTCGATCGGCTCGTTGATTAGCCCTTAAGCTTGACTCTTCAGCTCTGGCACGCTTCCTCGACTCCTCCTGGATGTCTTGCTTCAGTTTCGCCAGTTCAAATCGAGCAGCATCTCTATCAACCTCCATATGTATCAGGTTCCACTGTGCATCTCCTAGGTCACTTGCCATTTCCTCGATCGTCTCGTCTCGCTGCTAGATAGTCTCCTCGAGATCTCCTACTCGTCCATGAAGCTCCACGTTGCTATCGTAGACTGCCTCGTACATCTCAGCACTAGTAGAGTGAGGTGGGAATTCCTCCTCGGGATCCTCTTCCTCCTCTTCAGACTCGTCCTAGTCCTCATCCTCTGGAATAGGTGTCAGCTCACGCTCCCGACCAGCTACGGTGATCACTGGAGATGGCTCTCTCCTAACCAGCTGCTCCCAGATAATATGTATGTCACGGGCCCTTCCTCTCTAGGCACCTGAGGTACATCCTCTCTAGCCTGACTAGGTTCTCCCACGTTCGACATCCTGACAAAAGAATTTTAAAGTTCATTATTACGTGATAACGAATCGTCACTCTTCGAATACTAAAATGTAAACACATAGACACATAAGGTAGTTTATTATCTTTTACCTATCACATCTATCTTTTCGATCTTACCATAAGGCTACTACCTAAGGTTTTTTTTCCCCACCTAAGGTTTCATAACTTACAGCTTTGATACCAACCTGTGACACCCCCAAATTCGGGTACTTCGTTTCCACATGATTTGGTGTTCACTTTCTAATATAACATATATCTACCCAATGAATAATGCAAAATAAACTACAACTTAAATTAAAATAACTAAATCTCCCTTAAAACAAGGGTTGCAACCTTCTCAAAATCAATCCCAGGGTTACTCTAACCTTGACATGAATATAATAAAGTGCGGAAATAAAACATAACATTCAATTATTACAATCATTCTCAATTAAATAAAAAAAAACAAGTCTTCACTTGCTTTGCTTTCCCTTGCCCTTACTTGTAGACGGAGCATCAGCGTTATCAACCTTAACTGAAATTGTTATTTAATGCAAGAGTAAGCAAACCACAGCTCACTGGAGTTTAACAATAATATAGACATGAAAGAATATCTTTAAGAAAATCTTAACAACTTAGCTTGCTTCAATAATAAAGAATTGAATAATAATTCTCTATCAATATTAAAATTTGGATATAGAATTTATCTGAGGGTCATAAGACCTTTGAACTCTTGTCCTAGGTTATAAATATTTCTATTTAAACCTTTAACAGTCAATATGACTATGGACCTTAACTCGTACTTAGGGGGATCAGCCCTTCGTACCATGTATTGTGCACAACCATCTTAACGCTATGCGTAGTAACCTCCCCTAGTAAATAGGGTTGTTCAACTCAGTAATTTGAATTCAAGTCCGCACCAAAGAAAGTTTGGTTTGGATAAGCTTACAAGGGTAATTTAGAATTCACGTTCATCAACTAAGGATTAGTTGAATCGACTTCCAATAATTCAAAATAAAAGAATTATGAATTAACATATGCTTTAGAAGTAAACCTAAAGCATTTAAAATAATAACTGGATCTTACTTGAACAATAAGTTAAGACCATTTCAATTAAATAAACAATTGTCCAATACTGAAATGGAAAGGACATTCTCAACAATGAATATATGAATTCAAGAGATCATATAAAATCAATACAAGATTAGGGTTTAGAAAACTTGCGTAAAATTAACGAGTTTAGGGTTTAGAAGACTTGCCTCAAGCGCAAGCTACTTAACACAATTCACGTACTTTAATACTTCCTACACAAATATATTCAATCACAATAACCTAAATTAGTTAACACGTAACTAATTCACATAAGTGGTTAACCCTCATGGTTAACTCACATTCTGATTAAATAGTAATAATAATCAACCATCACATAGTTAATTACATCACCTACATATTCACATAATTAAATTAATTATGTATTTAACTCAATTATAATTAAACAATTATAATTCAAACACTTAATCAAATTATAATTACTTAAATTATCATTACCTTTTAAATTATAAACAATTTATAATTTAAAATCAATTAAACCACATTCATGCATTTATAATTACACAATTTATAATTAATCATGTATTTATCAATTATAATCAATAATTAATTAAACTATAACATGTATTACAATTACACAATTTATAATAAATCATGTAATTATCAATTTAAAATCCACAATTAAACATGCATTTATTAAATTATAATTTAAATTAACATCTAATTGATTAAAATAAATCAACTTCTATACATTATAATTTCACAGAATTATAATTTAAATTAAACATTTACTCTTAATTATAATTAATCAAATTATAATTGAGTAACTTATTTTACAATTAAACAATTATAGATTATAATTTAAATATTATATTAGGTTTTCAAAACTTCCTTTTTTCTCAAATTATGAAATTACCAACTTCGTGTTAACACATGTTATAGAAGCTAGATATATGCTCATTATCTTAGCAATAATGTAACTTAGGCATGAAAATAATATGCACAATTGTTTAAAACACACTGCCACTGCACCGAACCCGGCGCAGCTGTGTAGCCAGCTGCCTTAAACCCGGCGCAGCTGCGCAGGTAAAGGCTTTGGTAAAAGCAAGCGGCGCAGCTGCGCTGCTCCTGGCCTTGCTGCCGGCGCAGCTGCGCAGCAGCTCGGCCAGACGCAGACAGTCACGGCTCCCGGCTTTACCGGACAACCCATACAAGCCAAAAATACAGTAACATAGACACTGTAAATCATATATACGCTGTAATACATATATCTAACATGCACTCAAAACATAAACTCATTTAAACAACGAGAATCAATAGTTTTAAAAATCCAATTTGGCCATTTTCATGAAAACTCATATTTTTCCATAAAATAATCTACTGTAATAGAATTTCTCAAGTAATTCAACTTATAACACATGAAATCTCTTCATAATTGAATATAACATCATAACCAATTCTAATTAGATATACTAACACATACAAATTCCTAAATTTTCCATTCTAAAACCAATCAATATACATAAAACAATATGAACAAAACTTTTTCCATGAAACTTGTTTTAACAGTAATTTAATTCCTGAAAATTCTCTTATGTCATACAATTACCACAATCAACACATGGATACAATACATACATATAAAATTCATGATTTCATAACTTCCATGAAAACTCAACTTTTGACAGAGAATAAAATACATTAAACATATGAATTGAGTTCTATAATTGTAAGAGTAAAATTATAGATTATAACCTTTTTGCTAATCGTTAATGAAGAAGATGATGATGCTTAAGCTCTTCCTTTTCTTATTCTTCTCTCTTCTCTAACTCTTCCTCTGTTCTTTCTTTTCTCTCTTACATTGATATTCTTTCTAACGTAGTTTAGACTAACGTATAATATAATACGTAGTAATAGATATAGGCTTAATTATATAATATAACTGACAAATATATTAAGTATAATGTCAGTTACAAATTTCAAAAAGCCACAATGCCTTGTTTGGCAAAACAAGGTTATTTTTAAAAACAGATTATTAATGCTAAGGCCATGTTTGGTAAACAGTTTATTTAAATAGCTTTTTGATAGTTAGGGCCCCGTTTAGTAGAAATAGGTTTAAAACAATTATAAGGGCCTTGTTTGGTTAAAGTAAATTTAAAAATCCTTTTCTTTATTTTAATAAATTATTTAACACATACTTTAATGTCACATTTTAATTAATTAAATATCAATAATAATTTAATTAATTAAAATCTAACATCAATAAATCACATAAAATTGTCACCTAATTATAATTACTCGCTAATTATAATCCATGTAACACTTCATCACATATCTCATCTAATTTAATTATCTCAATTAAATTAGAACTATAATATAAAATTAATATACATTAATTAAATTAAATATTGCACATTCATTTAATTAATATATACACTTAATTAAATCACTCCATCAATCACATAATTTATTTATTTAACTCAATAAATAATTCACATAAATATTTATTTAATTCAATAAATATTTAAAATTAAATATAAAATTACAATCGTTACAATCTTCCCTCCTTAAAAGGATTCTGTCCCCAGAATCACAAAAAAAAAAAAAAAAATCTCGTCTATTACAGACACAACCAATCAATAACCAGGATAATGTGCATCAGGAAGACAATAATCCTCATGTAAACAACACCACCGACCAAACGATGAACGATGGGGTGTTTAGGAATTTTCTACAATTCATGCAAAACCAGACGAGAGAGTCTTCTGTTCAAAATACAGGTGAAAATTCAATTAGTTGGGACCGCCAGAGTTTTTGGAAAAGCCAGAGCGACTCAAGGCAGAAGCTTGGATTAAGCAGATCACCAAAATATTTGATGTTCTGGAATGCACAGAGGAGCAAAAGGTTCCCTTTGCCACCTTTATGTTGCGTGGATCGGCAGATTACTGGTGGGAATCTGTGAAACGTACTCAGCTTTCCGCACTTAAGATGTCTTGGGAGAAGTTACAGGAACTGTTTAACGACAAGTACTTTCCAAAAAGTATTCGTCATATGAAGGAGGTGGAATTCATCAAACTGGAAAAGAACAATATGACTGTATCACAATACGAGGCCAAGTTTGTGGAATTATCCCGATTTGCATCTCATTTGGTGGATAATGAGGAACGAATGACACGAATATTTTTGAGAGGTTTGAAACCTGAAATTCGTCAATACCTCATTTCTCATAAAATTTGTTTGTATCCAGATGTTGTGAATAGGGATCAATTATTAGAGCAGCATAATGAGACGGTTCAACCAAAGGACAACAACCGACAATACGATAATAGTCGTACCGGTGGCAACAATCATTGGAACAATGATAACTAGCATGGAGGAAATTATCATGCCAGAAATAGTAACCATTTCGATGGTAATCCTGGCCAAGATAATAGAAAGAAGTGAGTCAAGTGAAAATTTTAAAAAGAGGAGATTTAACAATGACAACGGAAAGACATCGGCAATGGCACCATGACCAGCACCCGTTTCTAGGGGAAGAGAACGACCACCGGTCGTATGTTATAAATGCGGACAAGAGGGACACATCAGTCCAAATTGTACACAGCAACTCGTGTGTTACAGTTGTGAAAATGAAGGTCACATAGCTCGAGTGTGCCCTATAGCGAAGTCAAGTCCAGCTGGGATGGTGACACCAAGGGCTGTCCGAGACAAGTCAAAGTCGGTGGTTCAAGGGAGAACTTTTGTCGTGACTTCCTAAAAAGCGAGGAACCCGAATGAAGTTATCACGGGTAGGCTAATTATAAACTCTTGCGAAGTCTATACCTTATTAGATATCGGTTCTACCCACTCTTTTATTTTACCTGCTTGTGCTCAACGTTTGAACTTGACCCCTGAGAAATTAGACTTTGACTTATCCGTTGAAACTCCGTTGGGAGAAACGTTCGTTAAATCTATAGTTTACAAATCTTGTTTAATTCAAATTGGCACCCTCATTGTCGACGTCGGGAAAAAATCTGCGTCTCTTTGGACAGATCTTTCTCTTTTCCTAATTTTTTATTTTCTACCTTTATTTGTCTTATCTGTTATATGAAGGGTGAAATTTTTTTTAGGAAAAGGCCAACATGTATCATGTCGACGATTTGAACGGTTTACAGAGTCGCCAGTTGGTAGATTTGAAATGGTTGTACCAACTTAACCAAGTTTTGTTTACAAGTAGGCCCAATTACTGGACACTGTCAAAACTTGATCTTGAAACCAAAATTCTAAAGTTCGGGGGCTTGGTTAAATGGGGGGAAGATTTTAGGCACCCCCCAACTCCCGTGAAAACACGTTACCGCATCTTTTTAATATTTCCCTTTTAAATTGCAATGTATGTGTATGCTGGAAGTAATTGAGCTTACATTTGATTGTTTTGAAAGTATTTTTGTGCTTTGTTGAACCTATATACGAAGGGTTTGATTTGATTTGCAAAAGTCCTTTTTAGATAAGATATAAAAATGATATTTTAAAAGAAGGTTTTCAAACCCTTACGCTCACGTAGGAATTGAAGCATGTTGATACTTCCATTTTATTCTTTTTAGCCTTTGGCTCAATTTGGATGTTTATTTGTCGGGATGCGAAGCATCCTTGACCACAATATATATACAAATGCCGGCCTTCTCATGGGCTTGACAGCCATCGGAGTGACTTAGCACTACAAACTATATTTCATTATGTTTGGAACCTTAAATCTGGATAACCGTTTTAAGGTCCCTCAGCTGTACATTTTACAAAAAAACTGGCAGGATACATTTGTAATGTGGAGTTGTCCATCGTGGGAACAAGATTCTGATCAGTTTGATCATGAATCCCACGATTCCTAGGCTCACAGAGAATGGTCAAGGGGGTCCCTAAGGTTGACTTGGTTTTCCAGGGTTGTCTCCAGGGATGATTTGATGTTGAGTTGGAAAATTACTCTTTTGCCCTGTCAGGTTGGTTCCGGGCTTGACGTGACTATAACTGTCTTTATCGGGGTTATCTCTGGGATTCGACTACTGCCGACTTTTGTCTGTCTTTAGGGTTATCTCTGAAGTTGGCTTGATGATTTCCCGAGGCTGTCTCCGGGGTTCTGGTTTTATGTTGTAATCCTCCGGGGTTGTTCTCCAGAGTGGAAAAAGACGCTTTTGTCCTCCTGTATGGTTAGTAGCAGGAAAATGAAACTTCGAGTGTCTACACTCATATTACCTGTTGATCTCATCTCTTTGAAAATACTTGCATTTAATGTAATTTTAGGAATCGACTAGTTAACCACTCATCATGCTAAAAATAATTGTTTTCGTAAGGTCGTTAGCTTTCATATTCCTAACCAACCTGTTATGCGAATTCAAGTAACCAAACCACTAAAATCAATCATTGTCATTTTAAGTCATAAGCCATTCGTTTTATGAAAAATGGATGTTAAGCTTTCTTAGCCCATGTCACCGATTTAAACAAAAATACGTCAGATTTGAATGATATTTCTGTTGTTAATAAATTCCCTGATATATTTCCCGAAGAACTTCCTGGCCTACCCCTATAACGTGAAGTTGAATTTTTTATTGACCTTGAACCCGGTACAAAACCCATTTCCAAAATCCTATATCGAATGGCTCCTATTAAACTTCAGGAGTTAAAGGTCCAACTACAGGAGTTGTTAGACATCGACTTTATTGGTCCTAGTACATCGCAGTGGGGTGCTCCTGTGTTATTCGTAAAGAAGAAAGACGAGAGTATGCGACTTTGTATTGACTATTGAGAGTTGAACCATGTCACCATCAAAAATAGGCATCCGTTACCTCGCATTGATGACTTGTTTGACCAGTTGAAGGGTGCTAAATTCTTCTCAAAGATTGATCTTCGTTCTGGATATCATTAGTTAAAGATTAAAACTGATGACATTCCAAAGACTGCCTTCAGAACTCGATACGGGCATTATGAAATCTTAGTCATGTCTTTTGGATTGACTAATGCTCCTTCTGCCTTCATGAATATGATGAAACGGATATTCAAGGAATATTTGGATTATTTTGTGGTTGTCTTTATTGATGACATCCTCATTTACTCCAAAAGCCGTGAAGATCATGAGCAACACTTGAGGGTGATACTCCAAAAGCTTTATGAAAACAAACTATATGCCAAGTTGAGGAAATGGGAGTTTTGGCTTGAGGAAGTAGCATTCCTTGGGCACGTGGTATCGAAACATGGAATAATAGTTGACCCGGCAAAGATTGAAGCAATACAAAGTTGGGAGGAACCTGAGTCAGTAACCAAAATACGTAGCTTTCTGGGCTTAGCTGGTTCTTATCGGAGATTCGTGGAAAGATTTTCTCGAATCGCCACTCCATTAACTCAGCTGACTTGAAAAGATACAAAATTCGGATGGAGCGAGGAATGTGAGAAGAGCTTCCAAGAACTCAAGAGGAGACTCATTTCAGCACCTGTTCTGACAATAACATCAAGTTCGGAGGGATTTGTCATCTACAACTGTGACGCCCCCCAGAATAGGTCCAGTCAACCCAACCCATTCTGAGTCGCCAAATACATGGTACAGAATTCAAATACAAACTTTATATCATACGGTCGTGCAAAATACGACCACACAACTGTGAGTGTCAATACAAATATGTAGAAAATATTAATATTCAAACTAAGTTCTCATTACAATTATTATAACACTATTTATCAGAAATAGTGAAGACTACTACTGCTCTAACTCGGACCATCACTCTGTCCCCCGACTAGTTCCCGCAACATTCTCATTTCCTGAAGAGGACAACAGATGAAAAGGGTGAGCTCAACTAGCTCAGTAAAGAATATTATGACTAATATAATGGAAAATAAATTATCGTTAGTCTTCAACAATTCAGATAAAATATAATGGACAACCATTTTTAGATCAATATTTGCAGCGAAAATAACAAATCATTAGAAGAGTTAAGCAGATAATGAAGTCTACCATCTTCTATGATTTAAAAGTCCATCATCAATATTTTATCCCTGTAACATCAATCAATATACATCTCAAATCAATATTCATCTTTGCATTACAGGCCAAAGATATTCATTCGTATCATCAGTGGTCATGTTCATCTCAACACCTGTCATCTTTGCACTACGGCCAAAGATATTCATCAGGTAATCATTCATCTTTGCTCTACAGGCCAAAGATATTCAGTTATAACACCACTTAGGACTGAGGATGATGAAAAACCATATAAATAACGAATCCAGTGAAATAAAGGATAAGATTAAGGATTCGTATTTTAGTTTATCAAAGTTCAAGAATATTCTATAATAATACTTTGTGGTGCAAAATTCAAGAATAAAGCTCAAAACTTAGATCCAATCAAAGATAAGAATTTTAACAAGCAACTTGGACATATAGACGAAAATTTAATTTTTTCGTGAATAGTGCCGTATACGTGAATAGTAATCCCGACGGAAAAAGTAAGAATTTCATAATAAAATCCATGCCAATATTTTGGTATAATGATATTGAGAAGAATAACACCATTTACGAAAGAAATAACATCCCATACCTCAAAAAATAGTACCTCTGCCTAAAATATCGGATATAATATCGAAGAAAACTTGCACTGAATAGTAATACTCAAAGTATTGAAATACTCACAAAAATACACTCGATATTATAGAGAGAGAAAACTTTTGATTCTGGTGTGATTTTCAATTCTAACCTAAACACCCTATTTGTAGGAAAAGCTTAGGATGCCGAAGGAGACTAAAATAATAAAATATTATTATTTTCAAAAATTTTCCGCCGCCTGGCGGCTAAAAAAATTTCAACAAAAGTGGGGCCCACCCATAAAAAAATATTTATTTTCCGAAACTTCAATAATTCATAATAAATAGCCCCTTTGTCAGAAAAATACAAAATCTATGTCCTTTTATAGGAAATTTAATTCTCTACAACTTTGTAGAAGGAAGTTTTTCCAAATTCCAAACATAAATTATCCGAAATCCATAAACAGATGATTTCTCACACCAAAATACTGATAAAAACACATCAGCACTAATTCCTTCTTTAATATCCATAAAATAAATATTTCTTTATCATATAAATCAATAATTAATTATTCACAAATAATATTACAGAACTACAATATTGACAACCAGGTCGTTCCCAAGAAAGAGGGGGCCTTCCGATAAGGATTTCTTCTTACTTGCGCGTAATTAAATAACCCCTCCTAGACAGAACTTTCTTAGACATTGTCAATAATGCTATCTAATAATATTATTCAAATAATATGAATTATTGAGTTGATAATGTGAAATACTGTGCAATGACAATTATTGAATCAATAATACAAAATATCAACTGTAGCCATTATTGAATCAATCATATAAAATAGCAACGTAGCAATTATTGAGTCAATAAATTATCAATATAGTAATTATTAAGTCAATAATATAAAATATCAACGTAGAAATTATTGAGTCAATAATATAAAATATTGAACAGTAATTACTGTAACAATAATTGAGTAAGTGCCTTCTCACGTAAGACTCAATAATTCGAAATACTGTGCAATACCGTGTGCTACTGTGCAACGCCGCGTATCACTGTATTTTAACCACCGGGTATTTCAACAGTACTAACGGTAACAACTACGCCGTTATTTATAAAAAGGTTATTTCTGTCGCTTTCTATATCCGACAGTTATTCCGTTGTGGGGTCCACAAATAGCTGCGCCGTCGTACGAATATTCCCCGACAACAAAAATATTCCACGACCAAACGAATATTCCCCGACAACCAGAATATTTTATAACCACTTGCTCATTTTAAAAATATTTCCACATTTCACCCATAACTTTCATAATTATCAAATCAACACCTTACTATTTCGAAATAATATATAAAGAAAATTAAATCTTTATTCATAAAAGTTGGGGTCTTACAACCTCCCCTCCTTATGAAATTTCGTCCTCGAAATTAACGTACGTACCTGGTATATCGAAAAGGTGCGGATACCTCGCTTTCATTTCCGATTCCAACTCCCACGTCATTTCCTCAATTGCATGGTTTCTCCACAAAACTTTAACTTGAGGTATAATTTTCGAGCGTAGGACATGCTCCTTCCTATCCAAGATCTTGACAGGTACCTCCTCGTACGTTAAATCTTCAGCTATCTCGTCTGGTTCTAACTCAATAATGCGGTTTGGATCCTTCACATATTTACGTAACACAGATATGTGAAACACGTTATGAACACGAGATATGCTTGGAGGTAAAGCGAGTCTATAAGCCACATTTCCTATTCGGTCAAGAATCTCAAATGGACCAATGAATCGTGGGTTGAGCTTTTCTCTCTTCCCAAATCTCGTAACTCCTTTCCACGGAGCAACACGTAATAACACATGGTCTCCAACATTAAATTCCACGTCCTTTCGATGAAGATCCGCATAACTCTTTTGTCGATCTTGTGCTGTTTGTATACGTTGTCGAATCGTTTGGATCTTTTCTGTAGTCATACGTACCAATTTCGGTCCCAATAATGTTGCTTCACCCACCTCATTCTAGCATACTGGAGAGCGACACTTTCTCCCATACAACGCTTCGAATGGAGCTACGCCTATACTTGCCTGATAACTATTGTTGTAGGAGAATTCCACCAATGGTAAGTACTTATCCCAACTCCCTTTGAAGTCTAGAACACAGAGTCTCAATAGATCTTCAAGAGTTTGAATTTTCCTTTCCGATTGTCCGTCTGTTTGAGGATGATAAGCCGAACTGAATCGTAAATTCGTGCCCATAGCTTTCTGCAAACTGATCCAAAATCGTGAAGTAAATCTGGGGTCACGATCCGAAACTATGGATAATGGCATACCATGCAATCTCACAATCTCATTCACGTACATATGAGCAAGAAGTTCAAGGGAATAAGTCTCTCGTATCGGCAAGAAATGAGCGGACTTGGTTAATCTATCAACAATAACCCAAATCGCATCTATGCCTTGAGAAACCTTGGGAAGACCTGTAACGAAATCCATCGTAATGTGTTCCCACTTCCATTTTGGAATCTCCAGTGGTTGCAATGGACCCTTCGGTACTTGATGCTCCGCCTTTACACGTTGACACGTTAAACATCTCGAAATAAACTCCGCGATCTCTCTTTTCATATTGCTCCACCAAAATGTATGTCGAAGATCACGATACATTTTGGTACTCCCAGGATGGATTGCAAACGGTGTGTTGTGTGCTTCCATCATGATTCTATATTTTAATTCAGAATCGTTAGGAACACAAAGTCTGGAGTTGACTCGAAGTATTCCCTCTTCATCGATTCTTGCTTCTGGAATGGCACCTTCTTGCACCTTCTTCTTCATCTTCATCAGCTCCGCATCCGTAGCTTGAGCAGCTTTAACTTTATCAATCAAAGCTGGTTCTACGCGTATACTTGACATCATCGCACTCGTTCCCACATATGATCTTCTACTCAACGCGTTAGCTACCACGTTCGCTTTTCCAGGATGGTATTGGATGGTATAATCGTAATCTTTCAACAGCTCAAGCCAACGTCGTTGCCACATGTTGAGTTCCTTCTGAGTGAAGAAATATTTAAGGCTCTTATGATTTGTATAGATCTCCACTTTCTCTCCGTACAAGTAATGTCTCCAGATCTTCAACGCGAAAACGACTGCTGCCAACTCTAGATCATGAGTAGGATAATTCCTCTCATATTCTTTGAGTTGTCGCGAGGCATAGGTTATGACTTTCCCATGTTGCATGAGAACACATCCTAACCCTTTGCCCGAAGCATCGCTGTAGATAACAAATCCATCCGAACCAGATGGTATTGTCAGAACAGGTGCCGAGATAAGTCTTCTCTTGAGCTCTTGGAAGCTCTTCTCGCATTCCTCACTCCAAACGAATTTTGTATCTTTCCGAGTCAACTGAGTTAATGGAGTAGCGATTCGGGAAAATTCCTCTACGAACCTCCGATAATAACCAGCTAAGCCCAGAAAGCTTCGTACTTCAGTCACCGACTTAGGTTGCTCCCAGCTTTGTATTGCTTCAATCTTCGCCGGGTCCGTAGATACTCCACGTTTCGATACCGCGTGCCCAAGGAATGCTACTTCCTTAAGCCAGAACTCGCATTTCTTCAGCTTGGCATATAGCTTGTTCTCACGAAGCTTTTGAAGTACTAGCTTCAAATGGTGCTCATGATCTTTACGGCTTTTAGAATAGATGAGGATGTCATCAATAAAGACAACAACGAATTGATCCAAATATTCCTTAAATACACGGTTCATCATATCCATGAAAGCAGCATGAGCATTAGTCAATCCAAAAGACATGACTAAGAACTCATAATGCCCGTACCGTGTTCTGAAAGTAGTCTTTGGAATATCCTCAGTTTTAATCTTCAACTGATGATATCCAGAACGAAGATTGATCTTTGAAAAGAATTGCGCTCCTTGCAACTGGTCGAATAGGTCATCAATACGAGGTAGCGGATACCTATTCTTAATGGTGACATGGTTCAACTCCCGATAGTCAATACAAAGTCGCATACTCCCGTCTTTCTTCTTTACGAATAAAACAGGAGCACCCCAAGGAGACGTACTAGGACGAATAAAAACGATGTCTAATAATTCTTGTAATTGGATCTTTAACTCCTGAAGTTCAATAGGAGCCATTCGATATGGGGTTTTAGAAATGGGCTTTGTACCAGGCTCAAGGTCAATAAAGAATTCAGCTTCACGTTCTGGGGGTAGACCGGGAAGTTCTTCGGGAAATACATCAGGAAACTCATTAACAACGGAAATATCATTCAAATCTGATGTATTCTGGTTTAGATCAGTGACATGAGCTAAGAAAGCTTGCCATCCGTTTTTCAGTAAACGAATAGCCTTGGGATTTGAAATGATATTGACTGATTTTAGTGGTTTGGATTCGCACAACAGGTTGATTAGGAATATGAAAACTAACAACCTTACGAAAACAATCAATTTTGGCATGGTAAGTGGTTAACCAGTCAATTCCTAAAATCACGTCAAATGCAAGTATTTTCAAAGATATAAGATCAACAGGTAAGGTAAGGGTACCAATCTGAATCAAGCAAGATTTGTAAACTGTAGATGTAACAAAGGTTTCTCCCAACGGAGTTTCAACAGATAAGTCAAAGTCTAATTTATCAGAAGTCAAGTTCAAACGTTGAGCACAAACAGGTGAAATAAAAGAATGGGTAGCACCGGTATCTAACAAGGTGTAAACTTCGTAAGAGTTTATGATGAGCTTACCCATAATCAACTCGTGCGGATTCCTTGCGTTTTGGGCTGTTACGACAAACGCTCTTCCAGGAATCACCGACTTTGACTTGTCCTAAACCGCCTTTGGAATCACCACCCCCGCTGGACTTGGTTTCGCAATAGGACAATCTCGAGCTATATGTTCTTCCTTTCCACAGTTATAACATGCTTTGAATTGTTGTGGGCAGTTTGGGCTGATATGTCCCTCTTTCCCGCATTTATAGCATACGACCGGTGGTCGTTCTCCTCCCCTAGAAACAGTTGATGCTGGTGCTGATGTCGACGTCTTCACGTTCTCATTGTTGTACCTTCTCTTCTTGAAATCTCCCCCCGATTCGCTTCTTCTACTATCATGGCCACGATTACCACCGGAGTGGTTACCGCTTCTGTCATACTTCACTCCTCGCTGGTTGTCATTGCTCCGATGACTGCTGCCACCGGTACGACCTTGGTTGTGGTCCCTCGGTTGAACATAATCATTATCTCGTTCTAACAACTGGGCCCTGTTTACTACATCCGAATATAGAGAAAATTTATGAGAAATGAAGTATTAACGTATTTTGGGTTTCAAACCTCTCAGAAACATCCGTGTCATACGTTCTTCATTCTCCACTAAATGAGGTGCAAACCTGGACAGCTCCGCGAACTTAGCCTCGTACTGGGATACCGTCATGTTATTTTGTTCGAGTCTAATAAATTCTACTTCCTTCATATGACGAATACTTTCAGGAAAGTACTTGTCATTGAACAGTTTCTGGAATGCTTCCCAAGACATCTTGAGTGCGGCCGGCTGGGTACGCTTCACAGATTCCCACCAGTAATCTGCCTCTCCACGGAACATAAACGTGGCGTATGGAACCTTCTGTTCCTCCGTGCATCCCAAGACATAAAATATCTTGGTAATTTATTTAACCCCCGTCTCCGCCTTGATCGGATCCGACTTTTCCAGAAACTCTAGTGGTCCCAATTCTTTGAACTGCTTGGCGGTGACAATTCGCGTGTTGTTATTATCTCCACCTGTATGTTGCACACGAGTCTCCCTCGTCTGGTTTTGTATGAACTGCAAAAAACTTCTAAACATCTCATCGTTTATCGTCTGACCAACGTTGTTTTCAGGATGAACATTGCCTTCTTGTTGCACGTTCTCCTGGTTAGTGATTAAAGGTGTCTCCACGGTCTCATTCACTTCGTTGTTAACATTCTCAGCTGCCATTCTCAAATGCTGCCATAAAACAAGGGTTAATTAAACAAATCAACATATCACATATTAACCCTATGCTCCGACTGACCAATTAAATACCACATAAGCTTAGGTAGGACATACTAGTGAAGGATTTACTCGTCTCTCCCCTTCTAGTTCTATTCCCCGATCTCCGCCAGAGATCATATCCCTAAGCTCTGATACCAACTGTGACACCTCCCAGAATAGGTCCAGTCAACCCAACCCATTCTGAGTCGCCAAATACATGGTACAGAATTCAAATACAAACTTTATATCATACGGTCGTGCAAAATACGACCACACAACTGTGAGTGTCAATACAAATATGTAGAAAATATTAATATTCAAACTAAGTCCTCATTATAATTATTATCACACTATTTATCAGAAATAGGGAAGACTAATACTGCTCTAACTCGGACCATGACTCTGTCCCCCGACTAGTTCCCGCAACATTCTCATTTTCTGAAGAGGACAACAGATGAAAAGGGTGAGCTCAACTAGCTCAGTAAAGAATATTATGACTAAGATAATAGAAAATAAATTATCGTTAGTCTTCAACAATTCAGATAAAATATAATGGACAACCATTTTTAGATCAATATTTGCAGCGAAAATAACAAATCATTAAAAGAGTTAAGCAGATAATGAAGTCTACCATCTTCTATGATTTAAAAGTCCATCATCAATATTTTATCCCTGTAACATCAATCAATATACATCTCAAATCAATATTCATCTTTGCACTACAGGCCAAAGATATTCATTTGTATCATCAGTGGTCATGTTCATCTCAACAACTGTCATCTTTGCACTACGGCCAAAGATATTCATCAGGTAATCATTCATCTTTGCTCTACAGGCCAAAGATATTCAGTTATAACACCACTTAGGACTGAGGATGATGAAAAACCATATAAATAACGAATCCAGTGAAATAAAGGATAAGATTAAGGATTCGTATTTTAGTTTATCAAAGTTCAAGAATATTCCATAATAATACTTTGTGGAGCAAAATTCAAGAATAAAGCTCAAAACTTAGATCCAATCAAAGATAAGAATTTTAACAAGCAACTTGGACATATAGACGAAAATTTAATTTTTCCGTGAATAGTGCCGTATACGTGAATAGTGCCGTATACGTGAATAGAAACCCCGACGGAAAAAGTAAGAATTTCATAATAAAATCCATGCCAATATTTTGGTATAATGATATTGAGAAGAATAACACCATTTACGAAAGAAATAACATCCTTTACCTCAAAAAAATAGTACCTCTGCCTGGAATATAGGATATAATACCGAAGAAAACTTGCACTGAATAGTAATACTCAAAGTATTGAAATACTCACAAAAATACACTCGATATTATTGAGAGAGAAAACTTTTGATTCTGGTGTGATTTTCAATTCTAACCTAAGCACCCTATTTGTAGGAAAAGCTTAGGGATGCCGAAGGAGACCAAAATAATAAAATATTATTATTTTCAAAAATTTTCCGCCGCCTGGCGGCTAAAAAAATTTCAACGAAAGTGGGGCCCACCCATAAAAAAATATTTATTTTCCGAAACTTCAATAATTCATAATAAATAGCCCCTTTGTCAGAAAAATATAAATTCTATGTTCTTTTATAGGAAATTTAATTCTCTACAACTTTGTAGAAGGAAGTTTTTCCAAATTCCAAACATAAATTATCCGAAATCCATAAACAGATGATTTCTCACACCAAAATACTGATAAAAACACATCAGCACTAATTCCTTCTTTAATATCCACAAAATAAATATTTCTTTATCATATAAATTAATTATTCACAAATAATATTACAGAACTACAATATTGACAACCAGGTCGTTCCCAAGAAAGAGGGGGCCTTCTGATAAGGACTTCTCCTTACTTGCGCGCAATTAAATAACCCCTCCTAGACAGAACTTCCTTAGACATTGTCAATAATGCTATCTAATAATATTACTTAAATAATATGAATTATTGAGTTAATAATGTGAAATACTGTGCAATGACAATTATTGAATCAATAATACAAAATATCAACTGTAGCCATTATTGAATCTATCATATAAAATAGCAACGTAGCAATTATTGAGTCAATAAATTATCAATATAGTAATTATTGAGTCAATAATATAAAATATCAACGTAGCAATTATTGAGTCAATAATATAAAATATTGAACAGTAATTACTGTAACAATAATTGAGTAAGTGCCTTCTCACGTAAGACTCAATAATTCGAAATATTGTGCAATACCGTGTGCTACTGTGCAACACCGCGTATCACTGTATTTTAACCACCGGGTATTTCAATAGTACTAACGGTAACAACTACGCCGTTATTTATAAAAAGGTTATTTCTGTCGCTTTCTATATCCGACAGTTATTCTGTTGTGGGGTCCACAAATAGCTGCGCCGTCGTACGAATATTCCCTGACAACAAGAATATTCCACGTCCAAACGAATATTCCCCGACAACCAGAATATTTTATAACCACTTGCTCATTTTAAAAATATTTGCACATTTCACCCATAACTTTCATAATTATCAAATCAACACCTTACTATTTCGAAATAATATATAAAGAAAATTAAATCTTTATTCATAAAAGTTGGGGTCTTACAACAGCGATGCTTCAGGCAAAGGTTTAGGATGTGTTCTCATGCAACATGGGAAAGTCATAGCCTATGCCTCACTACAACTCAAAAAATATGAGAGAAATTATCCATGTAACGACCATGAATTTTAAACTCCTTATTTATTAAATATGTGATTTAATTTTAACGAGTTAATTTTGTGAGTTTATTTAAACCTTATGTGGTTATGTGAATTTGTGAATGGTTAAGGGGAGTCACTAATAGTTTATTTAAATTAGTGGACTAACCCCTAAGACTTTAATATCAGAGAATTTATAAGATTATTAATAATTAAATATTCAATTTATTTGAATATAGTGGCAAGATTTGAACGTGTTTGATTAATTTCAATTATGATTAATTAATTAATAATGTGTTGATTAACAATTATTATGAATAAATAATAATTAATAAATGAGAGATTAGTAAATATAATAATATTATATTTACTTGATTAATCGTTTCATACAAGCATGCGATATATTAAACCTTTAATATATGGTAGTTAACTATATATTATATATAGTACAATGTGACACATTAATATGATTATACATTATAAACTATATAGTAAGAATAATTACATTATGAGAGTTACATACTAATGTTTATGTGACAATACATGTGTGGGAAAACATTAATGTATACCTAATCAACATATAGTAATATCAATAAATAATTGATTTTAGTAAGTTATTATAATGATAACAGTTATAATAATGAGTAATAATAATACCCAATTACTTTACATTCGGTATTAAGAAAAATGTGCATGGATTATATGTTGTGTACCTATTCATTATTAATTGCTAATTGAGATAACATAGTATCACCCATCTAAATGTATATGGAATAAATACATATAACTTAAGTAGATACTATGTGCATATACATTATATAATCTAAGTATGTATGTATTATGTTAAGCATACATAATATATATATACAATTACAAAGGCTGAGATTAGTAGCATTGTCCCATAATGAGTGACCATTCCCTTCCTCACGTGAACACTCAAGAGGCTAGCCTACTCTTTTCTCTCTTCTCAATCTCAGCAAAGAGTAGCATATGATCATGAGGGGAGTGGGCATAACAGTGTTTTTTAACAACTCTATCAAACCTTAATTATCCATCAAATTCTCATTCCTTCCATTGGTTTGATTTGGAAGACAATAGCATTGTCTGTATATTGAATCCTCTATAAATAAACTCTTCTCCTTCTATATTGCAATTGCTGAGATATTGGTAAGTAAAGCAATTTTATTGAGAGAGTGAGAGATAGCAGTAAGTTTAGTTTTCATTTACAGAGGTATAACTCCATTTCAATTTCTATAAAATACTTAATCTTTGATTCTTGGAATTAAGCATGTAATTATTGATAATTGATTTGGAATATGTTGTTTAGTGTTATACAAGATGTTAAGCATGTTCGAATTGCAATGTGTTATGTTAGAATCAATTTTCGTAGAAAAAGTTCTGAGTTGGGCTAAGTTCTGCCGTTGTTGGGCAGCTACTGCCACTGGCCAACAGCCTGCGCAGCTGCGCCAGTTATGTACTGGCCAGCGACGCAGCTGCGCCAGTACCAGCTTCCAGATTCTATTTTCTGTTAAGTGCTGTGACATACTAACTTGTGATATACCATTGAAACAAGCTTGTGAACATGATATAAATGTAGATATTAGTACAATGACATGATATAAGTATGTAATCGTTGATGCTATACGTATATGTCATGACCATGTTAGTACAAAAAGCATATGTTTTAAAAGGAAACTTATAGTTTCGAAAGAGAACTTGTTACGAACATATCGTGTATGCATTCTGAAATTATGAACATGATAGTATGGTTTATATTAACTTGAAATGCATGTTTAAAATGTTAAACACACTAGCATATGTGATTGCAAGATTCAACGATTTCAAAGAAAGAAACTTAAGAACCTTGAGGGAACGAACTTGACCAAAACGATGCCTTGTAGGTTCTGACCATATGAGAGCATTTATATGACTTATATGTGTGTCCTAACACATGTGAGTAATGACCACGAGATGCTTTGCATGTTCTATGTTGCCTTTATGGACTTAGTGCAATTTTAAAAGAAAACTTAGAAAGTGAAAACTAAATAGCGTCGATTACCATGAAAATGATATTATGATCATGCGAGCATGTGTATTAACGTTCATTATACCTATAAGCATATTAACATAGACCTCGTTTGGTCAAAGCGTGAATTTCGCATATGCACGTATTCATAAGAAATGAATTTCTGAAGCATGAACTACGTGATTAAAGTATATGTGTGTAGTATACTCAAGCATGCAAATTAAATATTGTTTAGCCTCGTTATGTGGTAATATTACTATGTAGCTAATCTTTGAGACATGAAATTAATTAACTTAAGGTATGTGAATTACCGGCATGAAGACATATGATTTTGAATTGGAATGAACATGCTAGATTTGAACTCGAGTTTATAAAACTTATAAGCATGTGTGTTGATTTATAACTTGAAGTGCTATATTGATGCATAGTAACTAGATAATCTAAAGTTATTAAATCTAAGACAGATAGAGTCTGAACCCTTGTTTGGTCAGACAATTGTATGAAGTTTTATAAAAGTGATCCAGACCAATTGATGGTATGGATTCTTAGACTGAAAAGAACATCCGTTATATATAGGGGAGTACCCCAAGTATCTAGTATAAAGATACAAACAGCAGAGTTGAATGTTATGCATATACATAGCGTACGCGAGGCTGATCCCCTCAAGTACTTATTCTGTAGCTAGTAACCAAAGGGTCAATCAGCTATTGATTCCGTTGGAGTTTTATAGTTCAAAAGTCTACTTGACTATCAGTTATTCTAAAAGCAATCATTATTCTTGCTTCCGATATTCATATTGTTGAATTCATTGTTGATATATTCCTTTCTTTATGATATATCCTTTATTGTTGTATTTAAACTTGCTGAGCAAAATTGTTGCTCATTCTTGCTATATCATGACTTATATTGCAGTTAAGCCCGAGACTTCAGGGAAGGACAAGGGTAAAGGGAAGATGTAGGAT
This sequence comes from Panax stipuleanatus, assembly GCA_020205555.1. Lineage (NCBI taxonomy): Eukaryota > Viridiplantae > Streptophyta > Magnoliopsida > Apiales > Araliaceae > Panax > Panax stipuleanatus. Next base: position 121,301,342 of record CM035124.1, on the reverse strand, counting down.
TAGTTTGTAAGGAGCAGACTTTATCTTTATGTTTAATTAATTTACTATTATGTAATATGAACCCTATTGACTATTCTAGGGTATGTTTGTATGTTGTATTAAGGTTATCGAATCTTGGGACTAGTAACACCTTTTGAATGAATGACGCACAGTTTATTATATTCCGCATTTTAGTTATCGTATGTTGTTTAGAGGTGGATGTTTAGTATTGTTTCGTGACGACCGGACCGGGGTCAGAGGACCCGGATTCGGGGGTGTCACAATCCTAATCATGATCTAGAATTGGCACCAGTCGTGTTTGCGCTAAAGTATGCTGGGACGAGGTGTGTGAGGCAACATTGTTGGGACCAGAGTTGGTACGTATGACTACGAAAAAGATTCAAATGATCCGGCAATGTATACAAACATCACAAGATCGACAAAAGAGTTATGCTGATCTTCATCGAAGGGACGTGGAGTTTAATGTCGGAGACCATGTATTGTTACATGTTGCTCCATGGAAAAGAGTTACGAGATTCAAAAAGAGAGGAAAGCTCAACCCACGATTTATTGGTCCATTTAAAATCTTCTATCGAGTAGGAACTGTGGTCTATAGACTCGCCTTACCGCCAAGCATGTCTCGTGTTCATAAAGTTTTTCACATATCCATGTTACGTAAATATGTGAAAGACCCGAACCACATCATTGAATTAGAACCAGACGAGATAGCTGAAGATTTAACGTATGAGGAGGTACCTGCCAAGATCTTGGATAAGAAGGAACATATTCTATGCTCAAAGGTTATACCTCAAGTCAAAGTTTTACGGAGAAACCATGATATTGAGGAAAAGACCTGGGAGTTAGAATCTGAAATGAATGCAAGGTATCCTCACCTCTTCGAATTACCAGGTACGTACATCAATTTCGAGGACTAAATTTCATAAGGAGGAGAGGTTGTAAGACCCCAACTTTTTAAGAATAAAGATCTAATTTTCTCTAAATATTTTTCTAAATAGTAAGGTGATAATTGATTAAATGCTATAGTTATGGGTGATATGTGCAAATTTTACAAAGTAAGCAAGTTGTCATAAAATATTCGTTGTGACGGAGAATATTCGTTTGGTCGGGAAATAATTGTTTTGTCAGAGAATATTCGCACGACGGCGCTATCATTGATGGACCACACAACGGAATGATTATCGGATATATAAAGTGATAAAAATAACCTTTTTATAAAAATAACGACAAGACTTTTACCGTTAAACTGTTGAAATAACCGGTGATAAAAGTACAGTAATACGCGGTATTGCACAGTATCTCTGATTATTGATTCTTACGTAATAAGTCACTCAGTTTCATTCAATAATTGCCACAGTTGTGACGCCCCCAGAATAGGTCCATTCAACCCAACCCATTCTGAGTCGCCAAATACATGGTACAGAATTCAAATACAAACTTTATATCATACGGTCGTGCAAAATACGACCACACAACTGTGAGTGTCAATACAAATATGTAGAAAATATTAAGATTCAAACTAAGTCCTCATTACAATTATTATCACACTATTATCAGAAATAGTGAGGACTACTACTGCTCTAACTCGGACCATCACTCTGTCCCCCGACTAGTTCCCGCAACATTCTCATTTCCTGAAGAGGACAACAGATGAAAAGGGTGAGCTCAACTAGCTCAGTAAAGAATATTATGACTAAGATAATGAAAAATAAATCATCGTTAGCCTTCAATAAATCAGATAAAATATAATGGACAACCAATCTTAGATCAATATTCGCAGCGAAAATAACAAATCATTAGAAGAGTTAAGCAGAGAATGAAGTCTACTATCTTCTATGATTTAAAAGTCCATCATCAATATTTTATCCCTGTAACATCAATCAATATACATCTCGAATCAAATATTCATCTTTGCACTACAGGCCAAAGATATTCATTTGTATCATCAGTGGTCATATTCATCTCAACACCTGTCATCTTTGCACTACAGGCCAAAGATATTCATCAGGTAATCATTCATCTTTGCTCTACAGGCCAAATATATTCAGTTACATCACCTTTTAGGACTGAGAATGATGAAAAACATTTAAAAAAAATGAATCTAGTGAGATAAAAGACAAAGACTAAGGATTCGTATTTTAGTATATCCAATTCAAAAATACCTCGTAATAATCAATTATGGAGCAAAATTCAAGAATAAAGCTCAAAACTTGGATACAATCAAAGATAGTAACCTTAACAAGCAATTTGGACAAATAGAAGAAAATTTAATTTTTTCGTGAATAGTGCCGTATACGTGAATAGTGCCGTATACGTGAATAGTAACCCCGACGGAAAAAGTAAGAATTTCAACATAAAATCCATGCCAATATTTTGGTATAATGATATTGAAAAGAATAACATCATTTATGAAAGAAAATAACATCCCTTACCTCAAAAAGATAGTACCTCTGACTGGAATATCGGATATAATACCGAAGGAAACTTGCGCTGAATACTAATACTCAAAGTATGGAAATACTCACAAAAATACGCTCGATATTATAGAGAAAGAAAACTTCTGATTCTGGTGTGATTTTCAATTCTAACCTAAGCACCCTATTTATAGGAAAAACGTAGGATGCCAAAGGAGACTAAAATAATAAAATATTATTATTTTTTAAAAAAATTTCCGCCGCCTGGCGGCTTCCCAAAATTCAGATTTTTCAACCAACAACAAAAGTGGGGCCCACCATTTTATTTAAAAAATATTTATTTTCCAAAACTTCAATAATTCATAACAAATAGCCCCTTTGTCAGAAAAATACAAATTCTATGTCCTTCCATAGGAAATTTAATTCTCTACAACTTTGCAGAAGAAAGTTTTTCCAAATTCCAAACATAAATTATCCGAAATTCATAAACAGATGATTTCTCACACCAAAATATTGATAAAAACTCATCAGCGCCAATTCCTTCTTTAATATCCACCAAATAAATATTTCCTTATCATATAAATCAATAATTAATTATTCACAAATAATATTACAGAACTACAATATTGACAACCAGGTCGTTCCCAAGAAAGAGGGGGCCTTCCGATAAGGACTTCTCCTTACTGGCGCGCAATTAAATAACCCCTCCTAGACAGAACTTCCTTAGACATTGTCAATAATGCTATCTAATAATATTATTCAAATAATATGAATTATTGAGTTGATAATGTGAAATACTGTGCAATGACAATTATTGAATCAATACTACAAAATATCAACTGTAGCCATTATTGAATAAATCATAAAAAATAGTAACGTAGCAATTATTGAGTCAATAAAATATCAATGTAGCAATTATTGAGTCAATAATATAAAATATCAACGTAGCAATTATTGAGTCAATAATATAAAATATTGAACAGTAATTACTGTAACAATAATTGAGTAATGGTTTCTCACGTAAGACTCAATAATTCGAAATACTGTGCAATACCATGTGCTACTATGCAACACCGTGTATCACTGTATTTTAACCACCGGGTATATCAACAGTACTAACGGTAACAACCACGTCGTTATTTTGTAAAAAATTATTTCTGTCGCTTTCTATATCCGACAGTTATTCCGTTGTGGAGGCCCACAAATAGCTGCGCCGTCGTACGAATATTCCCCGACAACAAGAATATTCCACGACCAAACGAATATTCCCCGACAACAAGAATATTTTATAACCACTTGCTCGTTTTAAAAATGTTTGCACATTTCACCCATAACTTTCATATTTATCAAATCAACACCTTACTATTTCGAAATAATATATAAAGAAAATTAAATCTTTATTCATAAAAGTTGGGGTCTTACAACAGTAGTTGCTGCGTTGTATCTCATATTATTGATTTAATTTTTGTCACAGTATCATCTGCCCAATATTTTATATTATTAAATCAATAATTGACACGACACAGTTATTCCTATTATTATTCGCATTATTGACAATGTCTAAAAAATTCTGTCGAGAAAAGGGGTTAGGTTATTTAATTGCGTGCTAATACGGAGAAATCTTTATCGAAAAGCCCCCTCTTTCCTGGGAACGATCTGATTGTCAATATTATAAATTATACTATTAATGATGAATAATTATTGAAAGAGTAAAAATGTGTTGATTAAAGATAAGTGAATTGTGGTAAATATTTATTTAATTTTTGATATAAATAGAGGGGTTTGTCATGAGGCGATTGTTGTAAGTTTGGCTTATTAATTCATGGGGAGGAGTGCTAATTATATGGACCGTCGGTTGAAGTTTTATTAGTAAATTAATATGGACCGTCAGTTAAAGTTTTAATAGTAAATCAATATAGACCGTCGGATTAAAGTTTTAATTGTAAATCAATCTGGACCGTCCATGAATCAGTTACTATTTAGTCCATTCTCCTATAAATAGAAGCTCATTTCTTCCTTATTTCTCACAAATTCACTAAAGCTATAGAGAGAGAAACTATAGAGAGAGAATAAGAGAGAAATAAGAATATCATTCTGGTACTACACTATTGTAGTATCCAATATCCTATTAAGGTAAAGGATGTTATTTTCTTTTAATACTCGTAAGGGTTGTCATTCTATTTCTTATTAAGTTGTGGGAATAATCTGTCTACGCGGATTACCGCATGCATGGTGAATAACCATTCGTATTACTTCTTTATTAACTTGTGGGTAAAACCTATCTACGCGAACTACCGTATACCTGGTAAATAACCCTTCGTATTCATTTTTTATTAAAGTTGTGAAAATGATTTGTTTACGCGGATTACCACATGACATGTGAAAATCCATTTGTAGTTTCGTATATTATTTCATTTCATATTCCTAAATCTAAACTTACTATGGTAAGTATTACTTCTATAATTCCTAAAATAATTAGACATTGCTTAAGGTTTTCGCTTCATCTAATATCATTTTACTGAAATATTGGTATGAACTTTCTTATTAAATTTTAATTTTTTCATGTCGGGGTACTATTCATACGGAATTATTCATGAGTACTATTCACAACTAAGTTAAATTTTTTTCTTTATCCAAGTTATCTTTTATGAAACGTATTCTTGAAATAGGATCCATGTTTTGATCTTCATGTTGACAATTTGGGCATTCTTGAACTATGGAAATTAAATTATAAATCTTTAATATTTATCCTTGATCTCACTTGATTCATTCTTTATATCATTGTCATAATCCTCAGACTTAAATTGTGGTGAAAGTTATCTTTGGCCTGTAGTGCAAAGATGAACTGTTGATTGATATCTTTGGCATGTAGTGCAAAGATGAACTGTTGATTGATATCTTTGGCCCATAATGCAAAGATGGACAGGTGTATGGCATGATCATGACCACTGGTGATACAAATTAATATCTTTTGGCCCGTAGTGCGAAGATAAATTATTGATTTGAAATATTTATTGATTGGTGTTACAGGAATAAAATATTGATGATGGACTTTTAAATCATAGAAGATAGTAGACGTCATGCTCTACTTGACTTTTCTAATGGATTGTTATTTTCGCTACAGTTGTTGATCTAAAACTTGTTTACTACCATATTCTATCAGATTTTTCACTGTTGAGGACTAAGAATAATTTATTATTCGTTATCTTAGTCATAATATTCTTTACTGGGCTAGTTGAGCTCACCATTTTCCTTTTGGTTTTATTATTCTTCTCAGGAAATGAAAGTGTAGCTGGGACTAGTCGGGGAGTGGAGTAATGATCCGAGATAGGAGTCCTCACTGTTCTGTAAAATAGTGTGTCAATAATTATAACGAGGACTTAATTTGAGTGTGAATATTTTCGTGTCATATACGACACAATATTTGTATTGAAACTCACAATTTATGTGTGATCGTATTTTGCACGGCAGAGTAATAGTTGGAATAAGAAGATTTGTATTTGAATTCTGTACCATGTATTTTAGCAACTAAAAATGGGTTGTGTGGACCTATTGTGGGGGTGTCACAAAAGGTGTTAAATAAATTATATTAGAAGGTGTTATTTCATAGAATAAAATCAATTAATAAATTATTACATTAGGTATTTACATGAATTGAGATAAGACATTTTGTATCTATCACGCTTCCGCTGTGTTTAAATGTGAAAGTATTCAACTGTCTCACTCAATCTTAGGATGGATGTATGAGTGTAAATAAAATTCTTGAGACGATAATTGTGATTAAATCCTAACTGATTTATTTATAGAATAGCTAAGGGTCAAAATCGTCTATCAAGATTATGAAACCCTAGGACCCATTATGTCAAATTAATATTAGTAATAATATTTATGAGCTACATAATTATCAAACCCATAAATAAAGTGATTAAATTAGTGCAATATGTAGGCTCAATAATTCCATAAATAGTAGAGGCCGCATAAGAAAAATAAAATATTCTAACATTCTCCCACTTGGCTGAAATACTATTTATATACAAAACATAAGCTTACAATCATTAATTTGGTCAAACATTAATTTAATGTCTACATCATGTTCAAATAAAAGCACCAATGCGAATTCATGCAATCTTTGTGTCACTATTAACACAAGATCCTCATTAGTTACACAATTAGTACTTGTATTATAATAAAGATTAACATTAAGCATAACAGGTATATTATAGTTTACATAAGTGGTAATAGATTAATTAAACTCATTCATATAGTCCAAAACGTAATTGTTTTGCTCATAAGTTCTTATGTGTGTACAATAAAGAGAATAGTAAACCATAAACGTAATGTGAAGTTCAAAACAACGAGCTCAAAAAATGTTGTCTTACATCAAATAACTCACTAATTAAGACTACAAGTTAAACTCATGTTAACAACATGTTCTAAAAAGAGCTTGGGTGGTAAGTCTTTCGTAAGTGGATCCGTTAACATATCATGTGTAGTAATATACTTATATGAATGAGTTTTTTTGCTTAAGTTGTAATTCATAATTTGTGTATAGGATAAAGATATACCTATATGTCATATGTAATCTGATGAGAGCCTGTGACGACCTGGAAATTTTACTTAATTTATAAATTAAGTATAACCAATCAGGTCACAATGTAACGAGGATATTAAATTATTATAAATGAGTAAATACTTTGTGACTTATGTAGAATATGTATGTGATAAAATGAATATATATATATATATATATATATATTATAAATATGTGTATATATTTTTTTATCATATAATGAATAATAAAAAGAAAGCCTTGTAACCTAATTATATATATTAGGTAGGAGAATTAAAAATAACCTAAGGGTTATAGTTATATAAGAGTCCTATTATTTAATTATATATTAAAGGACTAACATAAGAGATTTATTTTATTATCTCAACCTATTTATTATTTTTAACCTAATTATAGCAAGTTTAATTAGGTTATGTGTAAGACCCTAACTTTTTATGAATAAATATTTAATTTTCTCTAAATATTATTAATTAATCTAAATAGTAAGGTTATAATTTAATAAATGTTATAGTTATGGGTGATTTGTGCAAATTTTACAAAATAAGCATGTAATACCCGACTTTTAAAAAGAAAAAAAAAGAAAAGAAAAAGATAAAAGATAATAAAATAATATAATTAGATAATAGAAGTGTAACTAATAATTATTTATACATATCTAAAACTTATAAGGATAAGAAAAGTCATTCAAGTTTAACAAACTTTTAATTTTTAAAAAAGACTCTTTTACTTGATAACTTATTTTGTAAAAGAATTTAATATATATAATGGGATCGTCGCTTACTACATAAAAGCATTGTAGCGGGTTGCTGTAGCCAAGAGAGATAGAGAAAGTAATTGTTACGGTTGTGAAAGAAGTAATTATAGAAGGAACAAAACTAAAGCCATGTTTGTCTTCATTATATATTTTTGTTTTTCCTTTCTTGTATACTTAGTATTTCTTATAGGGCTTTTCTCAATCTAGTTCAAAGGAGGTGTATGGATATAAGTATAATATTAAATATGTAGTTCACCATTGGGCCTTTCTTGTATATAAGTCTGCTGTATGAATATTTTACATGTACAGTTGTCTATGACAGCAATATAGCTCTTATAATAAAAGCCATGTTGTTTTATCTTTTAATAATAAGATATAGAATTTGTCATTATGAACAAGCATACATGATTCTCTGGTATTAAATATATGATGTGTACTATATAAATATACATATATATTAAACACAAATTTGTCAAAATTTAAGAAGGATAAGAGACTTTGTGAAGGATCCGGGAATAAATTAAAATTTATTCTGACTTATATTGTGAACCAAATTTATTACTATGAATTATATAATTTTTGGTATTCAAAAGTTACGTGTACATATATATATATATAATTATAATATATATATATATATATAAATATATTATAATTTCAGGTATATTAATTAAATATAATTTGAATTAAAATAAAATATAATAAATAATTATTGAATATTAGTGTGTGTAAGATATAAATTTAAAATACGTTTGAGTTAGGATATTGTATCTTAATAATTTTTATTTGTTCTAATGTTATATTTAGGACTTGTTCGCTTTTAATTTTGTGTTTCGGGATATCGAGGTAAGTGGCTTTCCGAACTATTAAGTATTTTTAAGATTATCGTTACTTTTATGCATGCCTTAAAAATTATTCGGATGCCTAAATGCATGGTTTCAAAATTTGTTATGTTTTATTTAAGGTTTCCATTTAAATTAAACTGTTATGTTCTTCTATTTCAAAATTCGGATCAAGTATTTATTGTCGAACTGTGAAATGAGATTATATGATTTTGAACTGTGAAAACGTATCGTTTAGAATATCGGTAATATTGAGAAAATATTTTGAAATCCTCAGTCTGATTATGTATAGAACCCGTTATTGATTATGTTTAGTTTCGGAGCTAATATAGGACATACTAAGGCGCACACCTTTTAGATACCCTTCGGGGAACGTGCATTTTTATAGATATCTTAGTAAGGAACGTATCATAACGTTATCAAACTTTTGGGCCGTGTTAAAGGGCTATTGTAACCTTAGTCCCTAAGGCTGTGGATTAAAAGATTTATGATATACATTGAAATCAATATTTTTTGAATTCTTTTAGTTTTGAAAGCTTATGTACTATTGTTATTGAACAAAAAGAATTTTGAAAAAGTGTTTTGCAAATTGTACTTGATTCAGCTAGATAGGGAGGATTGCTACTTGCTGGGCTTCATCGTTCACCCCCTTATAGATTTTACAGGTCCCATCGTTGAAAGTTGAGCGCTTATTTGATATGCTTGGAATAACTGGAGTTTAGTTTTAGACATTATTTCTTTTGTTGATGAATTTTGATAAAACTATTAGTTTCGGGGAGCTGCGTCTCCATTTTAGGAATTTGGCATTTCTTTTGAATTGGATTGATATATGTTTATTGTTGGGTTTTAAATTAAGATTATTGTTTAGTTGTTTTGTTTGGGCTGCGCATTATTGATATTGTTGCCTTATGGGCCTTTGGCCTTGCGGCGTGTAGCACTTCGGACCTATATCGGGTTCGAGGTGTTATAGAGGCGGTATCAAAGCAGTGGCCCCTCGCAATGTGTTAGGTTGAAAAACCTACATATTCCCTGGGGAGTGATTTTGGGAGTTAGTTGTGGGTAATAGTTTTGACTAAATTTTAGAATTTTGAAATTTAATAGAGAATAAGGTAAGAAATCTATGTATTGTTTGACGTTTAGTACTCGAGGCTAATTGGGTATTTTATTTTATTTGTTACTAGTTTTGTATATTGTTGTTGAGTGGGGATTGCTTTTTGTAGGGAAAATGCCGCCTAGAAGAAGCAACCCTACTAACACCAATTTTGGCGGTAATGGTCTGACTCAGCTGGCTACCACTTTAGCTCAGCTAGTACAGAACCAACAACCTGGGCAGTGTGGCATAGTAGCGGAATTCAAACGCTTGAACCCCACCAATCTTTGAAGGGGCTACGAACCCTTCCATCGTTGAGAAGTGGATTCAAGAAATCGAGAAGTCGTTTGACTTGTTAGGCAGTATTGATGCTAATAAGGTGACGTTGGCGGTTTACCAGCTTCAGGGTGGGGCGTATGATTGGTGGCTTATGGAGAAGAGAAAGCATGAAGGAAATCCTGAACCCTACACTTGGACCATGTTCAAGGAGACATTTACCAACAAATAATTTCCTAGAACAATTCGGGCACAAAAGAAGATAGAATTTATTAGGTTCGAACAAGGGAGTAAGACAGTTGCTCAACATGAAGCCGAATTCGAGAAGCTCGCTAAGTATGCACCGACCTTGGTGGCAGATGAGGAGACGAAAGCACGAAAGTTGAAGGATGGATTACAGGCCGATATAAGACATGGTGTGGCGTCTTTTGAGCTGCCCACATATGATGCGGTGCTCAATAAGGCGTTAGTGATCGAGAAGGGCTTAGCAAAAATGGAGAAAGGGAAGAACAATAAGAGAAAAGAGCCATCTGGGGAAGATTCGAGCCATGGAGGACCTACAAAGAAGTTGAATACGCAAACAACTAAATTTAGAGGAAACCAATGGAATCAAGAGAACAAGTTGAAGTGTTCGAGGTGTGGTAGAAACCACCTAGACAAGGAATGTCGTTGGAGTACGGGAGCGTGTTTTCATTGTGGAGGTTTCGGCCATAGGATTGCACAATGCCCCAAAAACCCTCCACTGAAAAGAGATGGAAAAGAGGAGGAAATAGCTTTGGCAAGCCTAGGACCAAATCGAAGACGTGTGTTTCAGCTTTCAAGGAGCCAGAATTAAGGTATGGAACTCTTTTATTAATTGTGTTTAGTAATTTGATAATGAATTTCTTGATTATGTGATATTAGTGTTTCTTTGGAATTGTAATTTGGAAATTTGGAGGACCAATTTTTTTTAAGGTGGGTAGAATGTAAATACCCGACTTTTAAAAAGAAAAGAAAAAGATAAAAGATAATAAAATAATATACTTAGATAATAGAAGTGTAACTAATAATTATTTATACATATCTAAAACCTATAAGGATAAGAAAAGTCATTCAAATTTAACAAACTTTTAATTTTTAAAAAGGACTCTTTTATTTGGTAACTTATTTTGTAAAAGAATTTAATATATATAATGGGATCGTCGCTTACTACATAAAAGCATTGTAGCGGGTTGCTGTAGCCAAGAGAGATAGAGAAAGTAATTGTTACGGTTGTGAAAGAAGTAATTATAGAAGGAACAAAACTAAAGCCATGTTTGTCTTCATTATATATTTTTGTTTTTCCTTTCTTGTATACTTAGTATTTCTTATAGGGCTTTTCTCAATCTAGTTCAAAGGAGGTGTATGGATATAAGTATAATATTAAATATGTAGTTCACCATTGGGCCTTTCTTGTATATAAGTCTGCTGTATGAATATTTTACATGTACAGTTGTCTATGACAGCAATATAGCTCTTATAATAAAAGCCATGTTGTTTTATCTTTTAATAATAAGATATAGAATTTGTCATTATGAACAAGCATACATGATTCTCTGGTATTAAATATATGATGTGTACTATATAAATATACATATATATTAAACACAAATTTGTCAAAATTTAAGAAGGATAAGAGACTTTGTGAAGGATCCGGGAATAAATTAAAATTTATTCTGACTTATATTGTGAACCAAATTTATTACTATGAATTATATAATTTTTGGTATTCAAAAGTTACGTGTACATATATATATATATATAATTATAATATATATATATATATATATATAAATATATTATAATTTCAGGTATATTAATTAAATATAATTTGAATTAAAATAAAATATAATAAATAATTATTGAATATTAGTGTGTGTAAGATATAAATTTAAAATACGTTTGAGTTAGGATATTGTATCTTAATAATTTTTATTTGTTCTAATGTTATATTTAGGACTTGTTCGCTTTTAATTTTGTGTTTCGGGATATCGAGGTAAGTGGCTTTCCGAACTATTAAGTATTTTTAAGATTATCGTTACTTTTATGCATGCCTTAAAAATTATTCGGATGCCTAAATGCATGGTTTCAAAATTTGTTATGTTTTATTTAAGGTTTCCATTTAAATTAAACTATTATGTTCTTCTATTTCAAAATTCGGATCAAGTATTTATTGTCGAACTGTGAAATGAGATTATATGATTTTGAACTGTGAAAACGTATCGTTTAGAATATCGGTAATATTGAGAAAATATTTTGAAATCCTCAGTCTGATTATGTATAGAACCCGTTATTGATTATGTTTAGTTTCGGAGCTAATATAGGACATACTAAGGCGCACACCTTTTAGATACCCTTCGGGGAACGTGCATTTTTATAGATATCTTAGTAAGGAACGTATCATAACGTTATCAAACTTTTGGGCCGTGTTAAAGGGCTATTGTAACCTTAGTCCCTAAGGCTGTGGATTAAAAGATTTATGATATACATTGAAATCAATATTTTTTGAATTCTTTTAGTTTTGAAAGCTTATGTACTATTGTTATTGAACAAAAAGAATTTTGAAAAAGTGTTTTGCAAATTGTACTTGATTCAGCTAGATAGGGAGGATTGCTACTTGCTGGGCTTCATCGTTCACCCCCTTATAGATTTTACAGGTCCCATCGTTGAAAGTTGAGCGCTTATTTGATATGCTTGGAATAACTGGAGTTTAGTTTTAGACATTATTTCTTTTGTTGATGAATTTTGATAAAACTATTAGTTTCGGGGAGCTGCGTCTCCATTTTAGGAATTTGGCATTTCTTTTGAATTGGATTGATATATGTTTATTGTTGGGTTTTAAATTAAGATTATTGTTTAGTTGTTTTGTTTGGGCTGCGCATTATTGATATTGTTGCCTTATGGGCCTTTGGCCTTGCGGCGTGTAGCACTTCGGACCTATATCGGGTTCGAGGTGTTATAGAGGCGGTATCAAAGCAGTGGCCCCTCGCAATGTGTTAGGTTGAAAAACCTACATATTCCCTGGGGAGTGATTTTGGGAGTTAGTTGTGGGTAATAGTTTTGACTAAATTTTAGAATTTTGAAATTTAATAGAGAATAAGGTAAGAAATCTATGTATTGTTTGACGTTTAGTACTCGAGGCTAATTGGGTATTTTATTTTATTTGTTACTAGTTTTGTATATTGTTGTTGAGTGGGGATTGCTTTTTGTAGGGAAAATGCCGCCTAGAAGAAGCAACCCTACTAACACCAATTTTGGCGGTAATGGTCTGACTCAGCTGGCTACCACTTTAGCTCAGCTAGTACAGAACCAACAACCTGGGCAGTGTGGCATAGTAGCGGAATTCAAACGCTTGAACCCCACCAATCTTTGAAGGGGCTACGAACCCTTCCATCGTTGAGAAGTGGATTCAAGAAATCGAGAAGTCGTTTGACTTGTTAGGCAGTATTGATGCTAATAAGGTGACGTTGGCGGTTTACCAGCTTCAGGGTGGGGCGTATGATTGGTGGCTTATGGAGAAGAGAAAGCATGAAGGAAATCCTGAACCCTACACTTGGACCATGTTCAAGGAGACATTTACCAACAAATAATTTCCTAGAACAATTCGGGCACAAAAGAAGATAGAATTTATTAGGTTCGAACAAGGGAGTAAGACAGTTGCTCAACATGAAGCCGAATTCGAGAAGCTCGCTAAGTATGCACCGACCTTGGTGGCAGATGAGGAGACGAAAGCACGAAAGTTGAAGGATGGATTACAGGCCGATATAAGACATGGTGTGGCGTCTTTTGAGCTGCCCACATATGATGCGGTGCTCAATAAGGCGTTAGTGATCGAGAAGGGCTTAGCAAAAATGGAGAAAGGGAAGAACAATAAGAGAAAAGAGCCATCTGGGGAAGATTCGAGCCATGGAGGACCTACAAAGAAGTTGAATACGCAAACAACTAAATTTAGAGGAAACCAATGGAATCAAGAGAACAAGTTGAAGTGTTCGAGGTGTGGTAGAAACCACCTAGACAAGGAATGTCGTTGGAGTACGGGAGCGTGTTTTCATTGTGGAGGTTTCGGCCATAGGATTGCACAATGCCCCAAAAACCCTCCACTGAAAAGAGATGGAAAAGAGGAGGAAATAGCTTTGGCAAGCCTAGGACCAAATCGAAGACGTGTGTTTCAGCTTTCAAGGAGCCAGAATTAAGGTATGGAACTCTTTTATTAATTGTGTTTAGTAATTTGATAATGAATTTCTTGATTATGTGATATTAGTGTTTCTTTGGAATTGTAATTTGGAAATTTGGAGGACCAATTTTTTTTAAGGTGGGTAGAATGTAAATACCCGACTTTTAAAAAGAAAAGAAAAAGATAAAAGATAATAAAATAATATACTTAGATAATAGAAGTGTAACTAATAATTATTTATACATATCTAAAACCTATAAGGATAAGAAAAGTCATTCAAATTTAACAAACTTTTAATTTTTAAAAAGGACTCTTTTATTTGGTAACTTATTTTGTAAAAGAATTTAATATATATAATGGGATCGTCGCTTACTACATAAAAGCATTGTAGCGGGTTGCTGTAGCCAAGAGAGATAGAGAAAGTAATTGTTACGGTTGTGAAAGAAGTAATTATAGAAGGAACAAAACTAAAGCCATGTTTGTCTTCATTATATATTTTTGTTTTTCCTTTCTTGTATACTTAGTATTTCTTATAGGGCTTTTCTCAATCTAGTTCAAAGGAGGTGTATGGATATAAGTATAATATTATATATGTAGTTCACCATTGGGCCTTTCTTGTATATTAGTCTGCTGTATAAATATTTTACATATACAGTTGCGTATGACAACCATATAGCTCTTATAATAAAAGCCATGTTGTTTTATCTTTTACTAATAAGATATATAATTTGTCATTATGAACAAACATGCATAATTCTCTTGTATTAAATATATGATGTGTACTATATAAATATGCATATATATTAAACACAAATTTGTCAAAATTTAAGAAGGATAAGAGACTGTGAAGGATCCGAGAATAAATTAAAATTTATTCTGACTTATATTGTGAACCAAATTTATTACTATGAATTATGTAATTTTTGGTATTCAAAAGTTGCGTGTACATATATATATATATATAAATATATTATAATTTCAGGTATATTAATTAAATATAATTTAAATTAAAATATAATAAATAATTATTGAATATTAGTGTGTGTAAGATATAAATT
This sequence comes from Panax stipuleanatus, assembly GCA_020205555.1. Lineage (NCBI taxonomy): Eukaryota > Viridiplantae > Streptophyta > Magnoliopsida > Apiales > Araliaceae > Panax > Panax stipuleanatus. Next base: position 121,286,149 of record CM035124.1, on the reverse strand, counting down.
TAAAATACGTTTGAGTTAGGATATTGTATCATAATAATTTTTATTTGTTCTAATGTTATATTTAGGACTTGTCCGCTTTTAATTTTGTGTTTCGGGATATCGAGGTAAGTGGCTTTCGGAACTATTTAGTATTTTTAAGATTATCGTTACTTTTATGTATGCCTTAAAAATTATTCGGATGCCTAAATGTATGGTTTCAAAATTTGTTATGTTTTATTTAAGGCTTCCACTTAAATTAAACTGTTATGTTCTTCTATTTCAAAATTCGGATCAAGTATTTATTTTTGAACTGTGAAATGAGATGATATGATTTTGAACTGTGAAAACGTATCGTTTAGAATATCGATAATATAAAGAAAGTGTTTTGAAACCCTTAGTCTGACTATGTATAGAACCTGTTATTGATTACGTTTAGTTTCGTAGCTAATATAGGACCTATTAAGGCGCACACCTTTTAGATGCCTTTCAGGGAACGTGCATTTTTATAGATACCTTAGTAGGGTGCGTATCATAACGTTATCAAACTTTTGGACCGTGTTACAGGGGCTATTGTAACCTTAGTCGCTAAGGCTGTGGATTAAAAGATATATGATATACATTGAAATTAATTTTTTTTGAATTCTTTTAGTTTTGAAAGCTTATGTACTATTGTTATTGAACAAATTTTTTTTTGAAAAAGTGTTTTGCAAATTGTACTTGATTCAGCTAGATAGGGAGGATTGCTACTTGTTGGGCTTCATCGCTCACCCCTTTACAGATTTTTACAGGTCTCATCTTTGAAAGTTGAGCACTTATTTGATACGCTTGGAATAAATGGAGTTTAGTTTTAGACATTATTTCTTTTGTTGATGGATTTTGATAAAACTATTAGTTTCGGGGAGCTGCGTCTCTATTTTAAGAATTTGGCATTTCTTTTGAATTGGATTGATATATGTTTATTGTTGGGTTTTAAATTAAGATTATTGTTGAGTTGTTTTGTATGGGTTGCGCATTATTAATATTGTTACCTTGCGGGCCTTTGGGCTTGCGGCGTGTAGCACTTCGAACCTATATCGGGTTCGAGGTGTTATAAAGCAAATTGTCATAAAATATTCATTTTGTCAGGGAATATTTATTTGGTCGGAGAATATTCTTTTTGTCGGAGAATATTCGTACGATGGCGCAATCATTGGTGGACCCCACAATGGAATAACTGTCGAATATAGAAAGCGACAGAAATAACCTTTTTATAAAAATAACGGCAAAACTTTTGCCGTTAAACTGTTGAAATACCCGGTGATAAAAGTATAGTAATACGCGTTGTTGCACAGTAGCACACGGTATTGCACAGTATCTTTGATTATTGATTCTTACGTAAGAAGTCACTCAGTATTTCATTCAATAATTGCCACAGTAGTTGCTGCATAGTATCTCATATTATTGATTCAATAATTGTTACAATAACATCTGCACAATTTTTTATATTATTAACTTAATAATTATCACTACACAATTACTCATATTATTTAATATTATTAGTTGACATTATTGGCAATGTTTAGAAAATTCTGTCAATGAAAGGGGTTATGTTGTTTAATTACGCGCCAATAAGGAGAAATTCTTATCAAAAAGCCCCCTCTTTCCTGGGAACGATTTGGTTGTCAATATTGTGAGTTATAATATTAATGATTTATAATTTTTGAAAGATTGTGTTGATTAAAGATAAGTATAATAATTGATGAGTGGAAAATATTTGTTCAATTTGTGATATAAATAGAGGAGTTTATTGTAAGTTTGACTTATTATTCCATAGACCCCCACATACCAATTTGTCAAACTGTCGGTATGAATTTATCTCTGTTTTGCTTTATTATTATTATAATAGTAATAAAACATAAAATTTTTTATATAAAAAGAAAACTTTTTATAATATATATAAAGTTATTTATTTTATTAGAATATAAATAGAATATATTATATTATATACAAAGTTTTTATTTTATTAGAATATTTTATTGCATAATGCCGCACAGTAAAATCATATTTTGCCCGTGAACTTCGTCTGTGATTTTCTTTCTGTTCGTCCGTGAAGATTTTAAATAGTTCCCTGCCATTCTCTTATAAATAGGATGCTTAGTTAAGAAATAAAAATCACACTAGAATTAAAGAATTCTTCTTCTATAATATTGTGCGTATTTATTTCTAGTATAAGAATACTTTGAGTGTAGCTTATAGTAGAAGATTTCCTCAAGAATATCTCCGATATACTAGTCAGATCTAGTCTCCTACTAAGGTAAGGGATATTATTTTCATTCAATATTCGTAAGAAATATTATTTTCTTTCATACTCTATAGTGTGTAAGTGATATTATTTCGTTTCATATTCCTAAATCTATACTTACTATAATAAGTATTGCTTCTATAATCCCTGAAATGATTAAAAATTTCTTGAGGTTTGCGCTTCATCAAATATCATTTCACTTGTATATTTGTTTGAAATTTGTTATTAAATTTTAATATTTTCATGTCGGGATACTATTAATTCGGGGTACTATTCATCCAGAATACTATTCATGATGAAATTTAGTTTATTTTCTTTGTCCAAATTATCTTTGAAATATTAATCTTAACTATCATTCTTGAATTTTACTCCACAATTGGTTATCATGTTGACAATTTGAACATTCTTGAACTTGGATAAATTAAATTACAAATCTCTAATATTTATCCTTGATCTCACTTGATTCATTCTTAATATCATTGTCATCATCCTCATGTTTAAATTGTGATGAAAAGTTATCTTTGGCCCGTAGTGCAAAGATGAACAATTGATTGGTATGATTATGACTAGGAATTGTGTATTGGTATAATCATGACCTTTGGTGTTGCAGAAAAATGTTTGAACAGGTGTTTGGCATGATCATGACCACTGGTGATACAAATGAATATCTTTGGCCCGTAGTTCAAAGGTAAACTATTGATTTGAAATATTTATCGATTGGTGTTACAGGGATAAAATATTGATGATGGACTTTTAAATCATAGTAGATAGTAGATATCATGCTCTACTCGAATCTTTTAATGGATTGCTATTTCCGCTGCAGTTGTTGATTTAAAACTTATTGTCTATTATATTATGTCAGATTTTTCACTGTTGTGGACTAAGAATAATTTATTCTTTATTATCTTAGTCATAATATTCTTTACTGGACTAGTTATGCTCACCCTTTTCCTTTCATTGTTGGAGTAATGATCCAAGATAGTTTCTATAGAAGTCTTCATTATGTTGTAAAATAGTGTGACAATAATTATGATGAGGACTTAATTTGAGTGTAGATATTTTCGTATTATATACGACACAATATCTGTATTGAAACTCACAGTTGTGTGGTCGCATTTTGTACGATAGTTTAATAGTTATAAATAAGAAGATTTGTATTTGAATTTTGTAGTATGTATTTGACGACTCAAAATGGGTTGTGTGGACCTATTATGGGGGCATCACATTATGTAATTAAATTAATAAGAGTAATTATTTTAAAGTACAATGTAAGTGACTAAAAACCCTAATTAAATAACTTGGGTAATATAAAATTAATGTGTTGGGCATATACTAATTTATATAGCCCAAACAATTTAAATTAGAGCTCAAATAAAGAAATGGATGGCCTAAAACCCTAGCCCATTTTGTGGTGTATCTTCTAGATGACATAATGTGTAAATTTAGCATTTAAAGAAAATAAAAATGGTGGAGAATAGAGGGAGGGGGCTTGGGTATTAAAGGATGAACACATGGGAATATTATTGCTCCCTTTCATTTTTTTCAAAAGCTACACACCAACTAAAATAGCCTTTGTCCATATTTTTGCTAGCTTATTAAATGTGAGATCCACAATTTGTGGGATAAGAAAGAAAAAGGAAGAGCTATGAGATGTTGTTGTGTAGATATATGTTATATGTATAATTTTGAAGACTTTAAATAGAGCCCATTGCAAGTGCTAGCAAAGTTTGCTTCATTTTTATTTTCTACGTTTCCTAAAAAGCTAGATGTAGACACTCGAAATTTCATTTTCCTATTACTAACCATACAGGAGGGCAAAAGTGTCTTTTTCCACTATGAAGAACAACCCCGGAGGATTACAACATCAAACCAGGACCCCAGAGACAGCACTAGGAAATCATCAAGCCAACTTCAGCGATAACCCTGGAGACAGACAAAAGTCGGCATCAGTCGAATCCTTGAGATAATCCCGAGAAAGATAGTTGTAGCCACGTCAAGCCTGGAACCAACCCGGATAGGCAAAAGAGTCATTTTACCAACTTGACCTCAAATCAAGTCAAAATCAAGCCAAATCAATGCAATGAGGGTTAGAAAGAACCATAACATCAATCCCGAGTGAATACAACACAAGACAGCTCAACAGACAGACTGCAAAGATTTAAAAATCTGGTCATGGACCTATATTCTAAGATTTAGAAAATGTCAAATCCTATGTCATTGTGTAGCTCTCTGAAAGGGCTTTCCGAAAAGGTATAGCACGCCTCAATCGGACACTCAGATCAAAAGTTATGAAGGTTCAAGTAGACATCGCGTTGCTCGTAGTGCACGTACTTTGAGACGATGGGACCCATGAGAGTGGGGCCCACTCGGGCAGCCGTACCTCTACCCACGACTTCTATGGGTAGACCCGCTACCATTTTGGTCTATAAATAAGACCCCCCACCCTTGCAAAAAAAGAAGAAAAAAATAGAAAATATAGAGAAACTCCGCCCATTTCGATCTTTAGCCCTACTTCTAATACTCCAAACTTCAATTTTATTCTTCCAATACGTTTGCATACGTATATTCTACAACATAGCAAGTTTTAACCTGTGGAAACAGATATTTGAAGCCCTTCGAGTGGCAAGAAGCCCGTAGAGCTGCCTATTGTAAGTTTTTTTACGATCGGAAGTTATTTCCTTCTTTATCATACATATGTGCACGTACATATGAAATTTTAGCTTCTGATTTCGCCCGGATCTCAAATCTGTGGCCTTTCTAGCTTATATTTTAGTATATATAAGTTTTTCTTTGATTGCACAGCCTGGATTTCTAATCCGTGGCTTTTTACCGCTTTCTTATATATATAACTATATATATATATATACTAATTTGTTTGGCCTGGATTGCTAATCCGTGGCATTTTTAGCTTTTAGAAATATATAATTGACAATAAATATACTAACATTCAACTCCGTCAAGCCTGGATTGTAAATCCGTGGCATTTATCGCTTTTATATATGTATATATATATATATATATATATATATATATATATATATATATATAAATATTTACTAACTTGTTTGGCCTGGATTGCTAATTCGTGGCCTTTTACAACTTATACATATATATATATATATATTTACATTTCTCTGTCAGGCCTAGATTGCCAATTCGTGGCCTTTTACAGCTTATATATATATATATATATATATATATATATATATATATATACATTTATGAGTCGAGCCTGGATTCGAAATTCGTGGCTCTTTACAGCTTTTATATATATATATATATATATATTAACATTTCTCAGTCGGACCTGGATTGAAAATCCGTGGCCCTTTACAGCTTTCATATATATATATATTCTTTACTCAATGTGACTAAATATCTGCTTTAATTATTCATTTGATATTAATCTGTTTTAGTGTAAATTTTGTGGATTAAATTCATCTAAATCTAGCCACTTCTAACATTCAGACGGTTCAAAATCGGTCAAATCGGAACCGGGAAGCTAGAATGACTAAGATTTATGTAAATCTAGCTTCCTTTCTAGTTTTGTAAATATTAAAGTGACTATGCAACCCTAGATCAATATCTAGTGGGAACGGGAAGCTTCGACTATGCGCATGCAAGGATTTAACAGATGGATCCTTTGTTTTGCGACGTCTAGAGTATAATTTGCATTCTATGTGAATATCTATGCTGTGTAGGTTCTCTTGATCATTTTCTGTGAGCCTAGGAATCATGGGATTAATGATCAACCACACGGATCTAAATCCGATTCCCATGATGGACAACTCCGCATTGTAAATACATCCTGCCAGTTTTTTCTTGTAAATGTACATCCGAGGGACCTTAAAATGGTTATCCGGATTTAAGGTCTTTATATAGTACACTGTGGTTTGTCGTGCTAGGGTCACTTGGATGGCTTTCATGCCCATAAGAAGACCGACACTTGTATATACATTTTGTGGTCGAGGATGATTCGCATCCCGAAAATAAACATCCAAATTAAGTCGAATGCGAAATAGAATAAAATAGAAGTATCAAAAGGCTTCAATTCCTATGCGAGCGAAAGGGTTTGAAAACCATATTTCAAAACATTTTTTTCATATCTTGTTTAAAAATAGACTTTTCACACAAATCAAACCCTTCGTATATAGGTTCAATGAAGCACGACACTACTTTCAAATCAAACACATAGACTCAATTACTTCAAGCATACACACACACATTGCAAATAAAAAGGGAAAAATGAAAAGATGCGGTAATCATGTTTCACGGAAGTCAGGGGGTGCCTAACACATTCCCCCCGCTTAACCAAGCCCCCAAACTTTATGAATCTCAGTTTCCAAGGCCAAGTTTTGACAGCGTCCAGTAATTGGGCCTACTTGCTAAAACAAACAAAACTCGGTTGAGTTGGTATAACCATTTCAAAATATACCAACTGGCGACTCTGTAAACCTTTCAAATTGTCGACATGATACATGTTGGCCTTTTCCTAAAAATTTCACCCTTCATAAAACAGATAAGATAAACAAGGGTAGAAAACATCATAGTTTAGGGAAAGGAAGATCTATACAAAGATTTTTCACGACATCGACAGGTGGCGACTCTGCTGGGGATAGTAGAGGGCTTAAGCCGCACTTCAAATCTTTTCAAAATTTCCCTTTTTATCTTCGTGTGTGTGGATATTGTGTTTACATTGAATAGATATAAATAAATACTTTACTGCTTTATGTTAGTGCTTCACACAATGTCATCATTTAATACGGTGAGACACGATGTATGTGAATGTATGCTGTGTGATTCCTCCAGCCAGGAGGCGAACCAGTCAGTAATTGATTACTGGACTCAAAGGAGATTAATCATGCGAGGCTCAGGAAAGACGCCACTCAGATCCGCTCCAATTGAAAGAACGGATTAATTTCCCCTCTAGTAAATTGCGATGATCTGGGGACCTTCATGCCGAAAAACCGCGAGAGTAGCCTAAGATAGGTCAGCCTCTAATAAACCAATTCCGAAGGGAAGTCTCTTCATGCCTTCTCCTTTCAATTCAATGTAAATTTTCCAATTCAAATGTAAATTGCAAAATTCAATGTAAATATACATTCCATGTCTTGTAAATTCTGTCATCAAAACAACTGACCTTTGTTTTACAAGATAAGATTAAAAAATTTCAAAAAATCATAAACGCATTGCATAGCATACCTACTGTTAATGCTTATCAAGACTAAACTACCTACTCGTCTCATAGGTAAGAGTAGTCCCGTTACTACATCTAAGAAAGCACAAAGCCTATCCACTGACATGGCAAAAAGTGACCAACATGAATCAGGTTCCGTATCTCAGAAGGAGTTTGAGGGACATAAGAATCAAATAACAGAGTTGGTTATCCTCCTAAAAGAACAAAGTAAAAGTACTCAGGGCCAGACAACGCTCAATCAAACAGAGTCCTCCTCATAGGGTGGCAATCAAAGTGCTGACAAAAAGAGGGAAATGCAGATCCCTGAACCTCGATCCAGTGAAAGAACCAACAAAACCCCTGAAATCAAAAATCTCAGGGAAGATCGGGAAACTGGCGATATCCGAAGGAAAGTCCAACAAATGGAAGAAACCATCCGGGAAATTAAAGGGACTGAAAACCTTGGAAGTGTCACCTATTCAGATCTCTGCATATTCCCAGGGGCTAGATATCCTGACAAATTCCAAGTCCCAGATTTTGAAAAGTATAATGGGGCAGGCGATCCCTATACGCACTTGAAAGTATACATTGGCGAGCTAGGGTCTTATGCTGAAGATGAAAGCCTCATAATGCAGCTTTTCCAAAAAAGTCTCACTAGAGAGGCTAGGACATGGTATGCCCGACTTGACAATACAAAAATCCATAGCTGGGATGAGCTAGCTCATGCCTTCCTAAATTAATACAGCTTCCAATCTCAGATGGCTCCGGATCGATATTAAGTGACCAAGGTTAAAAAGCTAAGCAACGAGTCTTTTCGTGAGAATGCCCAAAGATGGAGATGTCTAGCAGCACAGGTCAGCCCGCTTATGACAGAAATCGAAATGGTGATGACTTTCATAGACATCCAAGAGGCACCTTACTATGAGAGGATCCTAGCTGGAATAGGAAAGCCATTCTCAGAGATGATCAAACACGGCGAAATGGTAGATATGGGCCTGAAAGCAGGCAAGATTAAAGATCTCACTGCCTTAGAAGCAGTCGTTGAGCATATACAGTCTGGCAACTGTACGAACACTTCCATGAGGATACCCAAGAAAGGCGATAAAGAAGTATCCCTCGTTTTACAGGGGCAAGCTGGGAGACCCAACCATAGTCCCTCCATTTGGAAGAGGGAAGGCAATTTGTCATTACAATAGCAAACTACATTCAACCAATGCCAGGACAGAAAGAAAAAATTTGATAGAACAGAAAATAGGGTGTTCACTCCACTTGGCGATTCCCTTGAAAATGTATTGATGATGTTAATGGATCACAAGAAAATTATAGAACTGGTTCCACCTCTGGATCCAAGAAATAAAAGATACAATCCCAGCAAGAGATGTGCCTACCATTTAGGGTCTCCAGGACATGATACGCAAGATTGTTGGTCCTTAAAGCATAAAATCCAAAATATGATGTAAAGCGGCGAAGTTGTGGCCCAACAACCTGATCATCCAAATGTCAACACCAACCTTCTGTTACAGCATGATACGGAGGAAGTGAACATGATTGAGTCAGGAAGCGTCAAAATGTGTCCAAATCCTAAATAAATATAAAGGATGGAGGAATACCCCCAAAGGAACAGAACAAATATCCTAGAGTTGGAAAATTCAGAATAGGGTATGACAGTGATGCAAAAATAGGATTTGATCCAACATCAAGTAACTTTGTTGGCTAATCTGATACTGCGCCAACATCAAGATACAAGGCAACTTTTCACTCAACTATCAGAAAGCCAAGAGAAAAAGGAGGTTATTTAGAATGTAAGCCTATCTCCCACCAAGATCAGCCAACTAAATAACGAAGATCAAAGCATGCTGAATAGACGAGAAAGGTGAAATGATAAAATTACTAGAAGATCTTGCCAAAGGAAAAATTGTCTGGAGGAATGCGAATTCCCAAATAACAAAATATCAAGCAACATTCCAAACACTGGCAAACCCTCAAAATCCTACGGCACCGAGAGTCGGGGAGAGTAGGCAGAGAAGGGTTTTCACGCCTTTGGGGGACTCATTGGAAAATGTGTTAGCAATGTTGGTTGCGCAGAGAAATATTACTGAGTTGCTGCCTCCTGCAAATCCCAAGATGAAAAGTTATGATGCCACCAAGATATGTCTCTACCATTCTAACTCACCTGGACATGCAACTGAGGATTGTTGGTCTCTAAAACACAAAATACAGGATCACATTGAAAATGGAGAACTGAAGATAGAAGTCCCCATGACCAGAAAAGGCGAAAGGGAAATAAAGAGCTTAAGATGTCCACTCAAAACAGGCAGTTCAAAGGAGGTGACTGCTATGAGCACCAATCTTGGAAGAACACAAGGTGGACTGATCCTAATGCTGGGAGTGATAGAGGAGACAAGAGAATCCCCCAAGAAAATTCATCCACCATCATCTAACATCTTGTTGTCAAAAGTTAGCAACCACATTCCCGACTTTACCCTTCTGGATGATGAGGAGGAAACACTGATCCTTCCCAGTGTGGAAAAAGCCAAAAAGGAAAGTTCCTTTCAAGAAATACAACAACAGTTCGAGAGGGATTTCATAGTTAAATCCTCTCAAGGCTATGAGAAATGTGAAGGAACAGATGAAGAAAAAGGTGGTGAAGTTGTCAGGGAAGCCAACCCATCGAGGAATAGAGTTCATCCCTTTTTGTGACAAGTCCAATTTGAGCCTCCTTAAGGGATATGCTGAATCAGAAGACGGTTAATTTATGTCCATGATTGAAGATATTCAGAACCAAGAGGTAACCTCTATAACGAGCCTCGAAGGTAACATAACTACTGATAACTGGACTATCAGGCCTCAACTAGCCAAGAAGACGTAGATCTAGAGGAAAGTTGCGAGTTCCAGGAGATGTTGGAACGTTATTACTTTCTTAGCGTTATGCCTTTTATTTTCCATACATAAAAATATTGAAAATAAAAAAAAATCAAAAAATCAAAAAATCAAAAAATCAAAAAAATCAAAAAATCAAAAAATCAAAAAAAATCAAAAAATCAAAAAATCAAACCAATCAGGTCTTGTCCAAGCTTGAACTACGAATAACCTGATCTCCTCAATCTATGGGAGTACGTAGGCAGCCAACTATGGTGCGGTCAAACCAAAACAAAAACCCCTCAAACCAATCTCAAAACCAAATAAACTCTTTTCAACCATTCAGGCCAAGCCTGCAGTACGAATGACCTGATCTCCATCAATGGGAGTACGTAGGCAGCTATCTATGGTGCGGTCTAACCCTCAGAATAAAAAAATCAAATTAAAGAAAAAACAGTCCCAAGACACCAAAGTCCACACCCAATAAAAACCCTCAGAGTCAGCGACCTATGTTGAGAGGACCCAATGGCACCTCAATGTTGTTCCATCAAATCTGGAGCAAGTCTCGAAAGGAAGAGACATCGATACATCAAGACGACCAATCACAGGGATGAAATGGCAATCATCGTAGGATGCAACCTGTCAGTAACTCATCACTCCTAAAGTACGAGAAGACTTGATCTCCTTTGACCCACAGAAGCACATGGGCTACCGTCGTGGCAAAGTTTATCTCATACCCGACAACTTGTTCCCTGAGAAAAAGGCCACGGATTAAACCTCATAGATCAAACCAAATCTGGTTGAAGCCATCACATCACCAACCAAGCTGAGCTCTTAGGTCCAATTCATTGGAGTCGGAAGGCATCTCGATATCAATTATCAAAGTTGGAACAACATCACATCGATATATCAAGCATGATCATCAGCAAGAACCTTTAAAAAGCTGATATATATCCTCAAACTGAAACCTTCATCAAATTAGAAGAAGAAAATAATGAAAGTTAATTGCGCCTACAAGTCAAAACGAGGATTGGGGCAAACCAAATGTTAAAAGTCCACTACCGGTTCACCATGTGGTTTATAAGGTAAAAGACTCTTACGATCTTGGCACCTTATCAGCCCATCTGTCAAACATACAACAAAGCAATCACCCCAGATGACAAGCAAGACCGGGGAAATTTTAGAATCGGCGACAACTCGATGTTGGGACCCTTACAACAAGACTGGGGCAATTTTCAAAAATCATAACAACTCAACACTGGGGCATTTGTCAACCATCCAATGAAAATGCACCAGTCGGCACCATCAACATGGTCTATCATCATCAAAGCTTCCATTATTGGCGATCCGGTATGATCAATCGATCTTTTTTAATCATAATTTTCTTAGAATACTGCGATCCACTGATAAGGTATGACTCTTTCATCTCTTTATGTGTTTTTAATTTCCAGTTACATGCATTGGCAATGGTATACATGTTAAGTATAGATAAATCTTGCGTTAGAATCTTAGAAAAAGGTTTTAAAAAGAGAAGATTTTTGCTTAACTTGTTATGAATTGGATTAATTCCGATAAGCGTCTGTGGAGTAAGAATTACGGGAACGATTAGATAATTAAGACAATTCATCCTTTTGATTAGGCACGACATCCTAGTTTAAAGCTCTTTTTAGAACAAACTTGACCTCATATGCATGTATCCACTTTGCGATCGCCCTATCTCTTAGTTGTGGGGTATGAAACTATGGCTATAGGGATAACAATTAGTAGCCAGCGTAATGTCTCGAATCGTGGCCTGGGTTACTCGAGTTATTAAACTTGAGGGGTGTGTTTACACCTGGTGGTCTAAATCCATCTGGTTTCAGAGTCATCGGCCCAACTCTCATTACATGGGTAACTCAGTGCCTAAGAAAACGAGCATTGCAAGAAGAAAAAGACAAAACCTGAGCAGATCCGAATCGTGGCCTAGGTTACTTGAGTAATAAAGCCCGAGGGGTATCTCTACACCTGGTGCCCTAAAGCCATCTGGTTTGGGAGTCACCGGCCTGACACTCCCTACACGGGTAATTTAGAGCCTAAGAAAACGTATCTTATACATGCTCAGGCGAGGATCAAATAGAGTAGACCGCCTGACTTGTCTCTAAGTGTGGCCTTTGTTACTCGAGCCAGTAAATCCAAAAGGGTGTCTTAACACCTAGTGCCCTAAAGCTGTTTGGTTTAGGAGTCATTGGTCCAAAACTCGTTACATGGGTAACTCTGAATAGCCTAAGAAAACGAGACAAAGTTAAGCAAGGAAAGCAGAAAAATTTTACAAAATAAAAATGAGATCATCTAATGTAATAGAAGAGAAACCCTACTAAGGGTTACGTCACACATAGTGCACATGTCATATGATGTTAATTCTGTGAAGAGCGTTGTCTAGAGTGAAGATGAGGTGTCTCTGATAAAGGGAGATAATTCTTTTGAATCTGATCCTACCCATGAAAAATGATCATGGATGCTTAAAAGTTTTTTTGCAATTTCATAACTTGTCAAATGAAAATTTTGATTTCCTTAGGAAAAATTCATTTTCATAATCAATTTCAAGATCTTTAGCGATAAGATAAAAGCTCAGTGAATATAAGCATTCAATTTCATCAACTTTAACTTCAAATGCCTCATTCACAAGATCAAACTAATCCCGACAGCCCAAGCCATCAAGCTTTTGGCGCATTTTGTTATTTGTCCAATGTGCAGAATATTGCTCACTTTGGATGTGGTCAACAAATCAAGTTTCTTCTATGAATCCAGTAACAACATGCGAAAGGGCTGGGGCATTTTGCCATTCAATAAAATAGAAGGAGTCTACGGTGAGACCTAGCTCCACATCAAAAGAAAAGGGAGAAATCCTAAAAGAAATTGCAACAACATAAGTTTGCCTCGACAAAAGAAAGGAAAAATTCTCAAGAAAGTTCTTAACTCAAAAACAGACACCCGACGACAAAAGGTTTAGTAAATGAAGTCTACATCATCAAAAATGTCAATCTGCGCCAAGTCTTCATAAGTCAAGGCCTCTGCACTGAATTTAAAATCTGGGCAGTGAAAGAACGGGCCACATCATCTAGGGCGTCAGCAACACCCTGGTCACCAACCAAGCCAGTATCTAATCCAGCAGGGTCGCAAGTAAAGAGCTCGCCCTTTTTCATAATCAATGAGCAAACCGTTGGGGTCAATCCAGCGTAGCATTGAGGAAGGATCCGGTGATGTAAGTCGTTGAACACTACTTCAGTAAAAATATCGAGATATCTTTTAGTAAATCCATCAGCGTCTGAACCGCCAGAAAGACTAACACCAGGTCCAGATTCACAAAGAAAAATAGCAGCCTTTGCGAGATCCCCTCCAAAGACGACATATGAAAGGGGAACATCTGAATTTGCTCTGCGAATGACAAAAAGAGCCATATGGGAGTTGGAGTTGATAGGCCTATCAAAATCCATGCCTGAAAAGAAACTCCAAATCGCCTCAGAAAGGGTGAGGTATGGTTCTATATCAATTCGATTAAGAATATGCATTAAACAAGGATAAATTAAGATCATTATATCATGCCTGGTCTGTACATGTGCAACAAGCGTTATATCAGCGCACATCTCCATTCAAAAGTTAAGCATACAAACCCAGTAGAGTTAAATATGCATACACATTAAATACCTAGACTCGAGGAAAAATTCTGCTGCTGAAAACTACCATTCGAGTAGGCATCGAGACAGTTTGGTGAGATAAAACTTTGTAAACTACCGTTCGAGTAGGCATCGAGACAGTTCGGTGATCAACTGTTGTCAACTACCATCAGGGTAGGCACCGTTGTCAACTACCAATAGGGTAGGCGCCGCTATCAACTACCAGCAGGTTAGGCACCATTGTCAACTACCATTAAGGTAGGCACTGTTGTTAACTGCCAGCAGGGTAGACACCGTTATAAACTGCCAGTATAAACATCGAAAAGATCTGATGATTTTGGAACATCATCCTCAGCAGAAATGTAGAAAACATTTCAGTTTATCTTTATCAAACAAACATCGGCAACACCGATGGAAATAAAACCGTTGAAGTCAACACCAGCATAGACATCAGCAGCACTGATGAAAGTCAACCATTAAAATCAGTCCCAACACAGGCATCATCCATGACCGGTAAGGGTAAGCAATTTGTGATGCAATTTGCGATGCAATTTGTAATGCGATTTGCGATACGATATGCGATTTGTGAAGTGCAAAATGCAATTTGCAAATTTTTTTTAACATTTATTGCATTGCGATTTGCATCATTGTCATATTTCAAGTGTCTAGTAATCTTTGTCATGTTTATTTCATTGTATTGCATTAACATGACAAAGAGGGGCATCTGTAGTCACTTGAAATTTCGTTTCCTGTTACTAACCATACAGGAGGGCAAAAGCGTCTTTTTTCACTCTGGAGAATAACTCCAGAGGATTAAAACATCAAACCAGGACCTCAGAGACAGCCCTGGGAAATCATCAAGTCAACTTCAGAGATAACCCTGGAGACAGACAAAAGTCAGCAGCAGTCAAATCCCTGAGATAACCCCGAGAAAGACAGTTATAGCTACGTCAAGCTCGGAACCAACCCAGAAGGGCAAAAGAATCATTTTACCAACTTGACAACAAATCAAGTCAAAATCAAGCCAAATCAATGCAATGAGGTTCAGAAAGAACCATAACATCAATCCCGAATGAACACAGCACAAGACAGCTCAACGGACGGACTGCGAAGATTCAAAGATCTGGTCATGGACCCATATTCCAAGATTCATCAAATCCTATGTCATTGTGTAGATTTCAGAAAGGGCTTTCCGAAAAGGTATAGCACGCCTCAATCGGACTCCCGGATAAAAAGTTATGAAGGTTCAAGCAGACATCGCACTGCTCGAAGTGCACGTACTTCGAGACGAGGAGACCCACTGGAGTGGGGCCCACTCTGGCAGCCGCACCTCTACCCGCGGCTGTCGCGGGTAGACCTGCTACCATTTTAGTCTATAAATAAGACCCCCCACCCTTGCAAAAAAAGAAGAAAAAAATAGAAAAATACAGAGACACTCTGCCCATTTCGACCTTTAGCCCTACTTCTAGTACTCCAAACTTCAATTTTATTCTTCCAATACATTTGCATACGTATATTCTATAGCATATCAAATTTTAATCAGTGAAAACGGAGATTTGAAGCCCTCCGAGTGACAAAAAGCCCGTAGAGCTGCCTATTGTAAGTTTTTTTTACGATCAGAAGTTATTTCCGGCTTTATCATACATATGTGCACATACATATAAAATTTTAGCTTCTGGTTTCGCCCGGATCTCAAATCCGTGGCCTTTCTAGCTTACTTTTTAGTATATATAAGTATATATATAAGTTTTTCTTTGCTTGTACATCCTGGATTGCTAATCTGTGGCTTTTTATCGCTTTCATATATATATAACTATATATATATTTATACTAATTTGTTTGACCTGAATTGCTAATCCGTGGCCTTTTTAGCTTTATTATATATATAATTGACTATATATATACTAACATTCAATTCCGTCAAGCCTGGATTGTAAATCCGTGGCATTTATCGCTTATATATATATATGTTTATACTAACTTGTTTGGCCTGGATTGCTAATTCGTGGCCTTTTACAGCGTATATATATATATATATAAATATCTCAGTCATGCCTGAATTGCTAATTCGTGGTCTTTTACAGCTTATATATATATTTACATTTCTCAATCAGGCCTGGATTGCTAATTCGTGGCCTTTTACAGCTTTCATAAATATATATATATATATATATATATATATATATATAGCTACATTTATCAGTTGAGCTTGGATTGGAAATTCGTGGCTCTTTACAGCTTATATATATATATATATATTTACATTTCTCAGTCGGGCTTGGATTTTACATTTATCAGTCGAGCCTGGATTGGAAATTCGTGGCTCTTTACAGCTTTTATATATGTATATATATATATATATATATATATATATATATATATATACTTACATTTCTCAGTCGGGCCTGGATTGAAAATATGTGGCCCTTTACAGCTTTCATATATATATATATATATATATATATATATATTCTTTACTCAATGTGATTAAATATCTGCTTTAATTATTCATTTAATATTAATCTGTTTTAATGTAAATTGTGTGGATTAAATTCATCTAAATCTAGCCACTTCTAACTTTCAAATGGCTCAAAATCGGTCAAATCAAAATCGGGAAGCTAGAATGGCTAAGATTTATGTAAATCTAGCTTTCTTTCTAGTTTTGTAATTAAAGCGACTACACGACCCTAGATCAATATCTAGTGGGAACGTGAAGCTTCGGCTATGCGCATGCAAGGATTTAACTGATGAATACTTTGTTTTGCGACTTCTAGAGTACAATTTGCATTCTATGTGAATATCTATGCTGTGCAGGTTCTCTTGATCATTTTCTGTGAGCCTAGGAATCATGGGATTAATGATCAACCACACGGATCTAAATCTGATTCCCATGATGGACAACTCCGCATTGTAAATACATCCTGCCAGTTTTTTCTTGTAAATGTACATCCGAGGGACCTTAAAACGGTTATCCGAATTTAAGGTCTTCACATAATACACTGTGGCTTGTCGTGCTAGGGTCACTTGGAAGGCTTTCATGTCTATAAGAAGACCGACACTTGTATATACATTTTGTAGTCAAGGATGCTTCGCATCCCGACAATAAACATCTAAATTAAGCTGAATGCGGAATAGAATAAAATAGGAGTATTAAAAGGCTTCAATTCCTATGCGAGCGAAAGGGTTGAAAAACTATATTTTAAAACGTCATTTTCACATCTTGTTTAAAAATAGACTTTTCACACAAATCAAACCCTTCGTATATAGGTTCAACGAAGCACGACACTACTTTCAAATCAAATATGTAGGCTCAATTACTTCAAGCATACGTACACATATTGCAAATAAAAAGGGAAAAATTGAAAAGATGCGGTAGCCGTGTTTTACAGAAGTCGGGGGGGGGGGGGGGGGGGGGGGGGGGCTAACACTTTCCCCCCGCTTAACCAAGCCCCCGAGCTTTATGAATCTCGGTTTCCAAGCTCAAATTTTGACAGCGTCCAGTAATTGGGCCTACTTGCAAAAATAAACAAAACTCGTTGAGTTGGTACAACCATTTCAAAATATACCAACTAGCGACTCTGTAAACCTTTCAAATTGTTGACATGATACATGTTGAAATTTTCCTAAAAATTTCACCCTTCATAAAACAGATATGACAAACAAGGGTAGAAAAAAACATCAAAGTTTAGGGAAAGGAAGATCTATACAAAGATTTTTCCCAACGTCGACACTAGAGAGAAAAATAGAAAGAGAGAACTAAGAGAGGGTCGCCGTGGGTATGGAGGGAGGAAGAAGAAGAGAGTAGCTCATGCCATCAAACTTCATCCACTATTTTGGAAGAAGAAGGAAGAGTGCCTTTAATCCAAAAGGTATAAAAAAATTTAAACCCTAATTTAATCCATGATTTTGCTTGTGGTTGTTTTTGATAAAATGATGAACTTATGTTCTTGAACCCTAGAGTAATATATCTACATGATTTATGGTGTTTCATGTTTAGATCTTGCCATTTTAGGTGTTGTTAAGCTTAGATAACAAAGGTCTACAAAAATAGTTTTTAGACTAAAAAACCCTAATTTTTAGTCCACTTTGGACCTTTACCATTTGAAATATGTGACGCCCCCAAAATAGGTTCAATACACAACTCATTTTGAGTCGCCAAATACATGGTACAGAAACCAAATACACATCTTTTATAACAAATGATCGTGCAAAATACGACCACACAAACTATGAGCTTCAATACAAATCGTATATAATACGAAATATTAACACTCAAATTCGTTCTTTATTAATTACAATTATTATCCCACTATTTTATAGAATAGTGAGGACTTCTACAGATCTAACTCTGATCATCACTCTGTTCCCCGACTAGTCCTTGTGATATTCTAATTTTCTGAAGAGAACAATAGAAGAAAAGGGTGAGCTCAACTAGCCTAGTAAAGAATATTATGATTAAGATAATGAATAATAAATTATTGTTAGTCTTCAATAAATCAAATAAAATATTATGGACAACAAGTTTTAGATCAATAACTGCAGCGAAAATAACAATTCATTAGAAGAGTTAAATAAAGAATGATGTCTACTATCTTCTATGATTTAAAAGTCCATCATCAATATTTTATCCCTGTAACATTAATCAATATATATCTCGAATCAAATATTCATCTTTGCACTACGGTCCAAAGATATTCATTTGTATCACCAGTGGTCATGTTCATCTCAACACCTGTCCATCTTTGCAAATATTCATCAGGTAATCGTTCATCTTTGCACTACAAGCCAAAGATATTCATCATGTAATCATTCATCTTTGTACTACAGGCCAAAGATATTCATCAAGTAATCATTCATCTTTGCACTACAGGTCAAAGATATTCTCCACAATTTAAGATTGAGGATGATGAAAAAGAACGAATCAAGTGAAATAAAGGAGAAATATTAAAGATTCGTAATTTAATCTATCCAAGTTCAAGAATGTTCAATAATAACCGATTGTGGAGCAAAATTCAAGAATGAAGATCAAAACATAGATCCAATAAAAAATAATTTGGATTAAAAAAATATAATTTTTTTTCTCGTGAATAGTACTCGAATGAATAGTACCCCATCATGAAATGGTAAAAATTTAATAAGAAAGTTCAGACCAATATTCTAGTGAAATGATATTAGATGAAGCGCAAAACTCAAAGAAATTCTGATCATTTCAGGAATTATAGAAGCAATACTTACCATAGTAAGTTAAAATTTAGGAGTATGAAATAAAATCTGGACTTCTCAGGTTGAGACCGGGGCTGACCTTTACTTCCCTGGTTGAGACTGGGGTTGATCTGTACCTCCCAGGTTGAGACCGGGGTTGACCTGTACTTCCTGGGTTGAGATCGGGGCTGACCTGTACTTCCCGGATTGAGGTCGGGGCTAACCTGATGGCCCGATATTGAGACCGGGGTTGAATTGATGGCCCAGTATTGAGACTGGGATTGATTTGACGACCCGGTATTGAGACCGGGGTTGAACTGATAACCTGGTATTAAGACCAGGGTTGAGTTAAGGACCCAGTATTGAGATCGGGGTTGAACTGATGACCCGGTATTGAGACCGGGGTTAATTTGACGGCCCGGTATTGAGACCGGGGTTGAACTGATGACCCGGTATTTAGACCGGGGTTGAGTTGAGGACCCGGTATTGAGACCGGGGTTGATTTAATCACCCGGTATTGAGACCGGGGTTGAGTTGAGGACCCGGTATTGAGACCAGGGTTGAACTGATGACTCGGTATTGAGATCGGGGTTGATTTGATTGACAGTCTTGCCCTCCTACAGTGTTAGTAATAGGAAAAAGAAATTTCGAGTGTCTACAGTGGCGACGCCTGATTATAGTATAATCAGTGCGCTGCAGCGCCGTCTCTGGTTTTCTAAAAAACTAGTGATGTGGCGCGACAACGCTGGATGCTAGGTCATTAACAGCGCCGCTGCGCCACCCCACCAGAAAATAAAATTTATTTTGTTTTGTTTTGTTTTTAAAATTAAGATAAAAGGTTTATTTTAATTAAAAAAATTAAAATTAAATGTTTTTTTAATTCCAGATTAATAAAGGAGTTTATTTGATTTGGAATTGGATTAAAAGAAAGATGTTTATTTTAATTATAATTGGATTTTATGCTAACTAATTAAAGTTGGAATTGGATTCCATGATAACTAATTAGAGTTGAAATAGGTTTTCGAAACTAACTAAGATTGCCTATTAAATCGATATCAATGTATATATTAAATTTTTTATTTATTGATATATATGGTGATATATATGAAAATAAATAGGGTTGATTATGGACTATTGACCAATGTGATTGGATTTTATTTTAGTTGAATGCTTGAATGAATGGGTTTTATTAAATGGGGTATGCGTACCTCGTCTTCTCTAATTTTTTCTTGATGTAAAATTATATCTCCTTCCTATGTACTTTCCCTTTGACTGTTGATCAAGGCTTTTATTTACATTAAATAGTTTATGTAATAGGACTAGTTAGAATTATCTTGAAGAACTGGAGAACAAGGAGCAAGGAGCGCTTGAAGACCCATTTGTATGAAGCCCGGGTTTAAATGTAATAGTTATATTTAAATTTAATTATTGCACTCCTAGGTTTAACCTTTTGGTTCACTTGATGGCTCTAGTGAACCAAACTAGAATAAAAGTCCATAATCAATCCGAGTAGAATATAGTATTCTATATGTGCAGGCTAGTATAATATTTATATTATATTTTATGCAAACATGCTTTGCATGTTTTAATAAAATAACGTGTATTTTATATATATATGTTCATGCGCGCTAAACAATATGAGACTAATAATAACAAACCCCTCAAAGAAATTGTTTTAAGTCTAAAGCGTTCAAAGATATTTGGAATATCGAGCGTCACCTTCTAGCATGATAAAATTAATAGAGCATTAAATATTTAATATGAGTTTGTTATTTTTTCCACAAGACAAGTATTAAGTATTTAAGATGTTAATTTATCACATTTGATGCTTATAAAGAAAATTGAACAATATTATTTTGTTGTGTTTTTCATAAGGATAATATTTTTTTTTGAATATATGGAAGTGTTAGGTTGGACTTAACTCAGATAATTTTGATTCAGATGTGCCACCACTTGATCAAAATAATATGAGAGGCAAAATAAAAGGAGTTACATGTTGATGTATTTGACAAAGAGTTGTCTACCTATTTATTTATATATAGTTTGTTGTGTTTTTCACAAGACTATATACATTTGAAATGAGATCCTTAATCTCACTATCAAAATCTTTAATTAGATTTTAGTCGAACTATATAAGTGAGAATAATATAGTTTGAAGAAAATAGTGGGAGATACCAATTTAAAATAAGACCTAATTTATATTGGTATGTAAATAATTAATTAAATGAATGCTTGCTAAGATGTTGTCTTTTCACATGCAGAAATTTAAAAATGTCAAACTCACTAATTTCACTGCGTAGCATACTTGATGCTAAAAAACTAATCAGGCCGAATTACATGGACTAGTTAAGGAATCTGAGAATAGTTCACACTGCTGAAAAGATTTCTTATGTCCTAAATTCGCATGTCCCTGGAACTGTTCCAGAAACAGCCTCTGAAGAAGAGATTGCCATTATTGAAAAGTGGCAAGGTGATGCATCTGTGGCTCAATGTATCATGCTCGCATTCATGAATAACGAGCTTCAACGTCAGCATGAAAACATGGATGATCCTACTATGTTGCTTCACCTCAAGGAGTTGCATAGTAAATAAAGTAAGCCAGTATTTTGCTGAGCAAAAAAACTGCAGCCCAAAGTCCGGCCCGTGGCGGCCGGGCAAGCCTTGACCAATTTTTGCCTATTTTTTGTTATTTTTTCGGGTTTGGCCCAAATGAGCCGGGCGAGTGGCGGGCCGGGCCAAAAAGGCTCGGGTTTTACTGGGCTAACAATCTGCAGCCCAAAGCCCGGCCCGTGGCGGGTGGGGGGGTTGGCCTGGCCCGCGGGCATGGGCCAAGTTTTGTCAGGTCTAGCTGTAGGCACTTATTATTAAGCACTGCCTACGGGCAAGTCCATTAATTTAAATAATTGTTATTTTGTTTCGAATATCATTAGAAAAATTATTTCAATTTCTGTATTGGATATGAATGGTTTTGATATTATAATAAAGAACAACAGTTGTTCTATTTATCATAATAATAATGTTTTATATGGTATTAGTAATTTGCGAAATGGACTTTATGAAAGTAGTATGCATACAAGCCAATCATGTATGATGATAAAACATATACTTTGTAAACGATCTTATTTATTTATTAATACAAGTATTCATTTATTAAAGGCATTTAATTATCTATATGATACTATTTTTTAATATGTAAATAACTCATAGTTTTAAGCAATGCTTTTAGAATCATGATGTTGATCATGCTAATGAGATCTAAATTCTTAGAAAGCTTAAAACTAAAATAGTTCCCAATCGTTGGATTACTAAAAAAGGAATTAGTAAATCCGGATAGATTGGTACATATGTTGCTTGCTCATTGGATGAGGATGATTGATCTCATGATCATTTGTGTGGAGACACTCAAGCAAGTATGCAGGTGCTTATTGGAGAATAAGTTCACTAAACGTAACTCGGTATGGAATACCTAATGAAGTTTTACTTGCAAGTCAATAGTAATTCCTAATGTGATAGTAGTACAAGTGATCCTTGGACTTGAGATCATCATAGTATCTTGTATGTAATGAATTATACTTTGATTTATTCCTTAAAAACACTTAGGGTGTATAAAAGGGTATGCTTGGGTATAATGAGTTATATATGGAGATAATGAATGATCAATAAAGAATCTACCACTTTTAGTAAAGGAAGAGATATGTCCTATGTAATTCGTTAAATGACAACCCAGTAGTCCTTGGCCAATGCAGAATGAAATTAGAAAGGAGTTTCTAATTTGCATTATTTGGAGTTGTGCATTTTCTAATTGAAATAAAAATAATTAAATAAAATAAGACTTGACAGTAATTCCATATCTTATATTTAATTGAAATATTGTACGGTGAAAGGATTGAATTGTGCGGTAACTATTTACTCACGAGTTCTTTTATGATTAATGTTGAAATCTATATTATTTAGAAAGTCGTTGATCGCTAGGGAGGCTTATCCCTATTGTAGAATAAATATTATTTATTTAAATAGATTATTAGTTTAATTTTTTTATTTAAATAAGATTAGAATTGTTCTAATTGATATATTCATAACCAGTTTAATATGGAGAACCTAAAGGGTCACACCATAAAAGGAAGAATAATTATTTAAGAAGATAATGGCATAATCGTAATAATGTATTAAGTATAATTAATTTAATCTATGGTGATAGAATAAATTAAATAGCTTAATGTTTATTATTTAATATTTTGGAAATATTAAATATAAATTAATAAGAGGAGTCTTATTAATATTATTACAATTATTATTATTTTAATTTCTAAAGGAGTTTAGGAATTAATTTAATATTAGTACTCTCATTTATTCCTAATAAGATTAGGAGGCAAATTAATTAAAGGAGTTTAATTAATTAATCCCAATATGATTGGGAAGTCTAATTAATTAAATAAAAATCTATGTCTAATAGGATTAGAAGGGTTGACCAATATCTATATAAGAGAAGTGTTTTAGATATCAGTTGATGCAATTCTAATTGTTGGAGAGTACTCCTTTTCTATAGTGGATAGAAACCTAGAATTTAGCCAACCACCCTCCTTCTTGATAATTTCTCTTCCTTGGTGGATCACCTCTAGAGGCCAAACACTTGGGTGGCTAACGTTGATCAAAGAAAGGAATCTAACTCAGAAATTCAAGGAGATCACGAAGAACAAGGAGTTGAACTTGTACCTGTGGAAGCTTCGTTCTACAAGGGTATGATTTCATAACTTCTTATTTATCGTTTTAAATTAATAATTTGAATAAAGGGTGATCCGGGTAATGGTTTTGTAGAAAATTTTAAACTTTGATATACCATTCTTACGCTAATTTTTACAATTTTAATTGCGTCACGATTTCTTACAAACCCAACAGTGGTATCAAAGCCAAACCTTTATGCAATTATTAATTATTTTGATTCCATATATGTATGGATATGTATTTAGAGTAATTTATTGGGCATAATTTTATTGTATAAAATTATTTTTTATGAAAAGAAAAAAAAATTCACAAAAGCAGATTTGGTTTAATTCTCGCCGAGTATACTGTTAGCAGATTAAACGTTTGGTGACTTGGAGTCATTCTTTCTCTTGGGTAACGAGTGGCCAGGGGCGGACCTATACTGAGGGCAGCATAGGCGCCTGCCTATGCTGATTTTTTTTATAGGTATTAGAGGGGCAAATGTGTAATTTAATAAATTTAAAGGGGACAGATTAATGGAAGAGTTATACTTAGAGGAGGTAAAAAAATATATTTTACTCTTAATTTTAAAATTTAAATGAATCTGTTTTGTAGCTTTCATTTGAGTTGTAAATCTATTAATCTACTTTTTGCCTGCTAATGAAGAAGTAGGTAGGAGATAATCAGACATATATATTTTATATTAAAATATTTTAAGTTGATTTTAAAAAGTTAAAATTGAAAAGAATATATTTTATTGTTCCAATGAGATGAAGTGGTTTTAGATGAAATGTACTATTCCCTCCGTTCCCATAAAAAGATGACTAAATGAATAATTTTTTTGTTTAAAAAAATGTGAGATAAAATATATAAAGTGAATGGTACATATGTTATTTAGTAGGGTCTATTAATATAAAAAAATAAAAGTATTCATCACTTTATGTAATCTTGTGGGACCACTAAGGATAAATTTAGAATTTTTTTATTCTCTTTTCTCTACTTTTATTTTTTTAATACGTGTGCAAATTGTATTTTGTTCATCTTTTGGGAAAGGAGGAAGTAGTTTATAACTTTGATATATTTAGTTTAGGCATTTTTGGGACTTTTTTTACTTCAATCATCGTTTGAAGATTATTTGTGCTATTCATTAGTTATTTTTGTGATTGACCTTTTTTTAAAAAACTTTTTGATTAATTTGTTTAAAAGGATTAAGAAAAGAAGAAGATTGCGGCAGTACATAGGTTACTTTAAATTGATTAGGTTTTGATTATACGTGTTCCAATGTTTGTTTTTACATCAAAATAAACCACTAATTTTTTTTAAAAAAAATAGATAAAGACAAAAAATTGAAGAACTATATTTTTACATAAACCAAGCGAAACTCAATAGTGGTAATAAGGTCAATGGCGAATCTATTAAGAGGAAAGAGTAGGCAGTGCTTATGTTTTGATTTTTTTTAGTTTTTTTATAAGTATAGGGAGAAGGAAAAAAATAAAACTTAATAAACTTAAACTTATAGAGGAAAAAAAACTTAAACTACTACTACACTCAAAAATCTAAACACACGGGTATATAATGTATTCAAACTATGGCGCTCTAACTCGTTAAGTTTTAACCCTTTACTTTAGTTTTCAGCTTAAAAAATCCACCCCTGCTGAGTTCAGATCCTAAATCCGCCCCTGCAAGTGGCATATATATATATATAGTAATAATATAAAATCTTTGAATCATTATTCCTATAGGAAAGTTAACGAAAGTGGCTACCTAGGAAAAAGGTTACTTGCAGATTCGTTCTTTTTGTTATATATATATATATATAATATAATTTATATAATATATATAATAATTTTATAATTAAAATAAAGAGGTTATTTTAATCTTAAAATTGGATTTCATGCAATTTAAAATTGCCCATTAAATGATACTCTTACATATATGGAATGTTTTAATTTATGAGATGAAAATTTATTTATTGATGCATTAGTGATATGTATGAAAATAATAGAGGATTGATTATGTGACTATTGACCAATGTGATTGAATTTTATTTTAGTTGAATGCTTGAATGAATGAGTTTTATTAAATGGGGTCTGCGTACCTCGTCTTCTCTGAGTTTTTTCTTGATGTAAAATTATTACTCCCTCCTATGTACTTTCTCTTGACTGCTGATCAAGGTTTCTATTTAAATTAAATAGTTTATTTAATAGAGATAGTTAGAATTATTTTGAAAAAATTGGAAACCAAGGAGCAAGGAGTGCGTGAAGACCCGTTTTGAAAGTCCAATAATAATCTAGAAGGGGGGTTGAATAGATTATCACTGTTTAAAAAATTATCTTTGGCCTTCTTGAATTTTTAGTCGGTTAATTTATAGAATTAAGAATTTAATAAGCAGATTAAAAATTCAATCACACAATGCACATATATTTATCTAGTTCACAACATACAGCTCGGGTATGTTGCTACGTCCAGTCTCAAGCTCCTCTCCAGGACTTGATATCCTATTACTCCCTATAATATATACTCTTTCAATAGGCGGAGAAGCCTTTACAACGTTTTAAAGATAAACTTACAACAATCCACAAATAACTATCTTGGACAGCGAACTCTCAGCTCATTCCTCAAGCTTAGTTGAATCTTCTTTTGAACTTAAAACTTTTCTATAGCTTGGTCTTGAAACAACAATCTCTTCCTCACCTCACAAGTACATTAGAGACCCAACTCCCAGCTAACCTCTCTAAGACTCTAGTCTTAGTCAAAGAATTTTTGTCTTTCTCACAAGTATAAAATAAACTAACTCAACATTTTCTTTTTAACAAAAAGTTTTGTTTGAATATTTGCTTCTAAAGTATGCAGATAAAATTGTGGAACAGATACTTCTCAGATAAGCAGATATATAGTTTGAGATCAAATATCAGATAAAAGTTTAAGACTTTTATGTGGAATGCTTCAGATAAGCAGATAAGTAAATTAATGCAGTTTTATAAATATTTACTTTACTTATGATAAAGAATATTTTTCTATGGATTAAATAATTCTAGAAAAGATTTTTCTTTATAAAGAGTGTGTTTCTATGGTTTTAAATAAATGTAACTTTGAATATAAATAACTATACAAACTTATATATTGCAACAATAATTTATGAACAATTATATAAGCAGTATATTTAATGACAGTTTATCAAGTATAATAATTTGATCAATTTAGATAATACTTGAATAAACTTGTTTCACCCACTTATATATGTTATTTTATATTTGATCTACGTTGTAAATAATTTGGCCACTTAGGATTTCAAAGACCGTCCAGATAATATTCTTTGTTAAGAAATATCTCCGAATATCGGTATCTAAGTACTGACTAAATTGTTCGATTCACAACTTGATAATCGTATATAAATATTATACAATATTTATATAGATTATTTATATCAATAAAAAGCCACTTAGGATTTTAAAGACCGTTCAGAGAATTTCAAAGAAATTACTTCCGAATTATATCGGTATCTAAGTACTGACTTTTTATTCGATATTGATAGATGAAATATATATATATATATATATATATATATATATGTGTGTGTGTGTGTGTGTGTGTGGTGTGTGTGGGTGTGTGTGTGTATAGCAGTTTATATCTGATTATCTATATTTATAAGCAAGTATGAGATATTATAAACAGTAATAAATTAATAACTTATTTCAAATATTTTGACCAATTTTTCTCTTCCAAAATAGAATTAGAACTTTGATTAGAAGAAGAGAGTGAAAGCTTAATCGGACAGAATATAGGCAAGGAGAGTAAACTTTTCAGATATGTAAATTGGTAAGGTGAAATGAATGAAAAAGCTTCCTATTTATAGGAGTTTTGAGTTTAGGGCAAAATAGTAATTTTGGAAATTCATTTTTGAAAATGGAAGGTCCAGATTGTATGATGAAAAATTGAAAGGCTTGGATCAAATTGTAGCACACGGATTGTCACAAGCTGATGACTAATTTTAGCCCAACAAAAATGTTACCAACAGTTGAGTCATCACATTTATGCAATCATTACTTTCATTTGGCTTGGGCATATAACAATAATAAGCCTTGGCCCCTTTTCTTTTGCAGCATACAAACATACACGGCATCTACACATACACACATGCACTACACATAAGTTCGGCACACACAAATATATCATATATATATATATATATATATATATATAATCGGATATATATATTTAAAATGTTTCATTTTGCCCATAAAAGATTTATAAATTCATTTTGAATAGGAATCTCCTTGCCTTAGGAAATGTTACTATATGAACTCATTTTACTAACACTTGATATTAGATTATCAAGGTCATAAAATAAATTCAAATGAAGTTTTAGAAAATAAATATTTTGGTCAAAATAAATGAGGTAATTAAAATCAAGTTTAATATTTTTAATCCTATGGAGATGATTCTACCTTTTTGACCTGTTTACCTAATTTGTTATCATCAAAATAAAATACCCAAATTTGGAGACATATCAATCTCCCCCTTTTTGATGATGACAATAAGTAAAAATATTTTGATTTTCAGAACTCTCCCTTAATTCATGATGCTCCCCCTTGGATCATGAATCGGTTTTTAAAAGGAATTTTAAATTTTTGAAAAACCATCAGACGATCCAACCATCCAAAACTATCCAGGAAGTTATATAGTAGTTATATCTGGCATGAAAACCATTCAACCCATCCAGACAGTTATGACAGTTATATCATAATTATATCCAGTATGCAGATTACATCTAGCATACAAACCATCCAACCCATCCAGACAGACAGTTATATATCAGTTTTATACAATATGCTCATCAATCTCATATGCACACCATTTAAACCATCCAGGCAGTTTATAACAGTTATAACCAGCAGATTCATTCCTGCTCACTTCTCATATACTACTTAGTATATACTAAGTAATATACTCATATAATTTGATATTTTTCTTCTCCCCCTTTGTCATTAACAAAAATGGAGGGGTAAAGAAAAGATACCAAGTCCCTGCAGAAACTGTTAGTTGCAATATTTACTTGCAAGTCAGAATAATAAGCAAATATGATAGATAATCCTAAGTATTAGTATGTTAGTATGTTTATACAGTAAATCCTGAATAGTTAGTTAAGTATTTAAGGATGCATTCATCCTGAATAGTTAGAGTTCATCAAAGTTAAGAGGAGAGAAGTTCAAACCAAGGGTTGTAAGAGGGGGATCAGTGGGAGTTTGATCAGTGGGATCAAGCTGTGCAGAACTTGTTATGGCAGTAAAATTATAAGGGGGAATTGATACCTTCTGGTGCTCTATTAACACACTCATCATGTCTTGTATATGATGCACAGATAATTGGAAAGCCTCTAATTGACTCATAATGGCAGATTGATTCTTCAAAGACAGTTGATTCATACTGTTCAGAGAGTCAATTTGTGACAGTAGGTTTAAATGTGACTTAATATGATCAGTGTCATTTGATTAAAAAATGATCAAAGGCTTAGGGGGAAGGTTCAAGTGTGACACAATATTACTATTGTGAACCATTTGAGCCTTATGAACATGAATAGGAATGCCAAGATGTATGAAAATTTGAGTTAACAAAAGGCCATATCCCATGTAGTTGTTATAATGGCAGAACTCAAAAGATGTCAAGAGAAAATATGGTAGAATATATGACATACATTTAATCAAAACACATTTCATGAGTTCTATGTCAAATGGATGCAGAAGTTTGTCATTTTTGACAGGCATGAAATTTTGTCTAAGAATTTTTCCCAAAAACTGACATTCAGCAGTGAAGAAATCAAGATGCACTTTGCATGGATAATTAAACAAGTTTGCAGGCACAAGTTGATCAGTGGTAAGTGAGAGATTATGTTTTAAAGTAATGCATTTAGTAGTAGAAATTCCTATAGGACAAGTGCATTCATTTATCTTTGGAAAATCTAAGAACTCGTTTCTGAGACTAAGTGCATGCAGAAGAAGAATTTCATCAATACATAATCTTGGCCTTGTATGCAAGTTTTAATACAAGATAAGAAACCAGTTGAATCATGAACAAATGTCACGTGAGCATAAAACTCTGCAATCAAACTAGGAAATATTTCTCTATTTGTGAAAGAAATAAGACAATCCCATCCTATATTTGTTATGTTTTCTAACAAATTTGGAAAACTGTTGAAAGAAGTCCTTACCCCAGGACGCAAGTTATGCCTCATATATTCATATTTAGTCTAGGCAGTAAGAGTAAGAAGCATAGGGGTATAGATATCAGGATGAGAGTCAGTAAACATTTTAAGTTTCTTTTTTTTGAAGAATAGACATGAGACATTTTTAAAAAAATAGTGTATGCCTAATAGAAGTTCAAAGACTGTAGAAAAGTAGAACTTAGAGTTTGAAATAGTTAGTTTTTAAAAAGCTATCCTTTTATAGAAAAAGAGTATTACTAGAATTATCAGTTTAAGTAACATGATATGACTAGATTGTCAAACTAAACAGTTCTCATGTGATGACTGTGCACAGTGAGCAGTGAGGGACAGTCATGCTTAGCACTGTAGTGAATTTAAATCATTTGTCAGTTTTCTCCTTTTTTTAAAAAATAAAGCAGATGTGTAGGAATGATGGATTAGACTAAATCAGTTCCATTTTTTTTAAAAATAAACCAGATGTCCAATCAGAAGACACAAAGAATATTTCAGAAATATGCAGGTTATTGACATAACAGGTATGGTCCAATATCAATAAAGAGATATACTATCATTGCTTATTGGCCCATATCAGAAGCTAGTAACCCAATATAGGGATTCAACAAGTCAGTGTTAAATACAACATATAGATATGTTATCATTGCTTCTTAGTCCATATTAGAATATAGTGACTCATTACAGAGATTCAACAAGTCACTGTTACATAACCCTGATATAGTACACATGATCTCTATTACACATAACAACACATAACAATGGTAATTATTTTCATCACCTAATGTCTATATTCAGATGATAAACAGCAAAATTGCAGAACATAATCATGAGACTCATCACAGTTATCCAATGATATCATTATCTAATACTCTCAGTTTATCAAAGAGAGAGAAATAGATATTACCTGAGCACATCTAATCACAAACTAAGCAGCTTTCAATTGATCCATAGTGTAGTAAGGGTGTATCAGTAGAAGAAGAAACCATACTCACAGATACAAACATTTGTATATATTCACATAGAAAATATAGACTTACAAGCTCTTATCAACGGAATCATGTAAAAATATATACGGTATACAATAATTATTACACATATATATATGATAAAATAAAAACATATATATGCATAATCTTTAAATTATTTATGGAATTTTAGGGTTTCGAAAAGTGTATATATATATAAATGAAAAATAAATTTGTTAACAAAAATTAGGGTTTGATAGAAATTTTTGAAAAAGAAAATTAGGGTTTAAAAAAAATCAAAAATAAAATTTAGACAGAAATATGTAGGGTTTCGAACATATATTTATCAGTCAAGAACATATTAGTTTTGAACATATATATGCAAGTATATTAATACCGAGAAACCCTCCCTCTTTTTAAATGAAAAAATTTAGTGTTTCATACACACATATATAATATAAAATTTTGAAAATATTTATATACTTATATATAAATTTCTAAATATTTTTGTAAATATAAAATTTTGAAATATATATATATATATATATATATATATAAGAAATATATACAAACTTTTAGGGTTTCACAAATAAACACATGTTATATATATATATATATATATATATGTGTGTGTGTGTGTGTGTGTGTGTGAACTCGTAAAAAATAAAAAAATTATATGGATCTAGTTTGTTTTTTTAAAAAAAAAAATCAATCGTTCGAAGACAAAAATATAAAAACAGGAATGAAAAATCAGAAACGAAAATATATAATTTTTTAAGAGAAATCAAACCTAGAAACACATCGATAAACAGAGAAAAAATTTATGGATCTAGGGTTTGAAAATCTTTAAGAACACCAAGAAATCCAAAAAAATAAGAAAGAGAAACACAGAAACACGAAGAAAAATAAATCGTTAGAAACATTAACACGACAAAGAAGATTCGTTGTATTGAAAGAGATTCAAAGAAAAACTTCACAGATTGATCGATTTTTGGCTGAGAGATGTTAGGGTTTGAGAGAGTTGAGAGATAGAGAGAGAGAGAGAGAGAGAGAGAGAGAGAGAGAGAGAATAGAAGACGTCGACTGAGGTGAGAGAAGAGAGAGAGAAATGAACTTAAAATTAGATTTTAGGGATTTATATTTAGGTTAATTAAATTGATCGGAAGGCTGAGGTTTGATCTGAGAATTGATCGACGGTTGAGATGAAATCGAGCGATTAAAATGATTCAGCTGACTGTTTGACTTTGATCGAACGACTAGGATGGATTTGTGCTTTCTTTTGTTGATCGAACGATTGATGAGTGCGATCTGTGTGTTCTGGTTAGCTAGCTCCTGATTGGTTGGAGCTGATGGACACGAATTGAGCTTTGTATTGACCGTTAGATGCTTTCCTTGATCAGCGGCTCAAATTTGATCAGATATATAAATATATAATAAATGATATAAAATGTAATTTTTTGATATAGATAAAAAATACTGAAATATTTATATTAAAATGTATAAATTAATAATTTTAATTATTATGTATATATGTATTTAAAAATATTTATAATAGTAATAAAATATAATTTTTGTTAGATAATATGTAATTAAATGATAATTAAGAGTGATTATAAATATAAAATTTTAATCTATAAAAATACATACTTAAATAAATAATTTAAGTATATAGATATATTAACATATATAACGGAACAAATATATTATATATATATGTATAATTATATGTATGTATATATATATATATATATAAATTAGCATTGTATATTAATAATATATTAAATATATGTTAATAATATGTTTTTTTAAAATATGATAAAATATAATATTAATAATATTAATAATATGACTATATAACTCAAGAAAATTATATTTATATATTACTAGTAATAATAAGATATATAAATTTTTTTTAAATAGAATTTAAATAAGAGAAATATTTAATATTTTATGAAATAATATCTAACAGTCCCAAATCTAAACGTAATTTACAAAATCTATCAGAACTTAGTGGTTTAGTAAATATATCAACAATATTTAATTCTGTGTCAATATGTTCTAGTTTAATAATACCATTGTTTACATGATCTCGTAAGAAATGATGTCTAACATCAATGTGTTTTGATCTAGCATGTAATACGGTATTTTTACTCAAGTTAATTGTGCTTGTATTATCACATAAGATTGAGGCACAATTAAATTTTATATTGTAATCGGTAAAGGTCTGTTTCATCCACAATATCCGTGCACAACATCGTGCAGAACTATATATTCGGCTTCGGTGGTTGAAATAGATACCGAGTTTTGTTTCTTAGAGAACCAGGAAACTAAACATCCGCCTAAGAACTGGCAAGTGCCACTTGTGCTTTTTAGATCAACATGATGACCGGCATAGTCAGAGTTAGAAAAACACACAAGGTCAAATGGTTGACCTTTAGGATACCATAGACCTATGTCTGTAGTTCCTTTAAGATATCGAAATATTCTTTTAACTGCAACTAAATGAGATTCTTTAGGATTTGCTTGAAATCTGGTATATTTGCAGACACTAAACATAATGTCAGGTCGACTAGCTGTGATGTAAAGGAGACTGCCAATCATTCCTCGATATTTCTTTGTGTCAACACTTTTTTCATTTTCATCAGCAGTTAGTTTGTCAGTAGTTGACATAGGAGTATTAATAGGTTTCACAGATTCTAGTCCAAATTTCTTAATCATTTCTTAGCATATTTGGATTGAGAGATATGAATACCTTTTTCTCCTTGCTTGATTTGTAGTCCTAGGAAGAAATTTAATTCTCCCATCATGCTCATTTCAAATTCCTTACTCATGCTTTCAGAGAAATCATTACACATAGTCATATTAGTAGATCCAAAAATGATGTCATCAACATATATTTGTAATAAGAATATCATCATTTTTATATTATGTAAAAAAGGTAGTATCTACTGTGCCTCTTTTATAGCCATTTTCTAAGAGGGAGCTTCTTTAAGACCGTATAAAGCTTTGTGCAGTTCATATACATATTCAGGATGATCAAAGTTTTCAAAGCCAGGGGGTTGTTTAACATAAACTTCTTCTTCAATGACACCATTCAGAAAAGCAGATTTGACATCCATTTGAAATAGTTTAAAATCTATATGGCATGCAAAAGCTAATAACATACGTATAGACTCAATTCTAGCAACAGGAGCATATGTTTCATCATAGTCAATTCCTTCAAGTTGATTATACCCTTGTGCAACTAGTCGTGCCTTATTACGTATAACAGTTCCATTTTCATCTAACTTGTTACGAAACACCCATCGAGTTTCAATAATGGAGGTTTCTTCGGGAGTTGGAACTAATTCACAGACTTTGTTTCTTGTGAACTGTTCAAGTTCTTCTTGCATAGCTATTATCCAGTCTTCATCAAGCAATGCATCTTTTATATTTTTAGTCTCACTTTGTGACAGAAAGGATAGATGACTGGACATGTTTTGTGCTTGTGATCTTATAAGAATTCCTTTATCGATATCACCAATTACATTTTCTATTGGATGATTTCTTATAACATGTGATTCTTTGGGCAAGTCATTTAGCTGGGGATTAGGATTTTCAAGAGGATTAATATTGACAGGAGGAGATATATCATTTATTTTTAATTCTTCCATATTTTTGAGAATGTCTTCAATGACTGTATCATTTTCTGTCAGTTCTTTGTATTTTGGAGGGGGTTTAAATTCATCAAAGGTTACATTCATTGACACTTCCACGACTAGAGTTCTTTTATTAAAGACTCTATATGCTTTACTATTTAGTGAATACCCCAGAAATATTCCTTCATCAGATTTGGGATCGAATTTCACTAGATATTGTTTAGTATTTAGAATAAAGCATTTACTCCCAAAAATACGAAAATAATTTATTTTTTGGAGTTCTTTTATAAAAGAGTTCATAGGGAGTTTTGAGTAACATTGGTCTTAGCAAGACTCGATTTAAAATATAGCAGGATGTTGCAATTGCTTCAGCCCAAAAGTATTTAGGAAGTAGATATTCATTAAGCATAGTATTGGCCATTTCTTGTAAAGTACAATTTTTTCTTTCAACTACACCGTTTGATTGAGGTGTGTTGGGTGCAGAAAAGTTATGACTTATACCATGCTCATCACAGAACATTATGAAATCAGAATTATCAAATTATCTTCCATGATCAGACCGAATATAAACAATAGAGCTTCCCTGTTGATTCTGAATTTTCTTACATAGAGCAGAGAAAGAGTTTATTACTTCATTTTTGAATTTTAGAAAATCAACCCAAGTGAATCTTGAATAGTCATCAACTAGGACTAAAATATAGACAGTACCATCCATGCTATGTTTAGGAATAGGTCCTACTAAGTTCATATGCAAGAGTTCTAGTGGCCGAGAGGTTGATACTGTGAGTTTAGGTTAATGAGATGCATGAATTTATTTTCCTAATTCATAGGCTTCACAGATATGGTCTTTAAAAAATTTTAGTTTTGGAAGACCACGAACATGTTCCTTAGAAGATGTGTTGTTAATTAATTTCATGTTAATGTGTCCTAATCTAAGATGCCAAAGCCAAGGATCGTCATTTGTAGATACAAGACACACATTGTCCAGGTGTGGGTATGTATTTAAATCACACATGTACACATTTTGACTCCTAGGATAAAGTAGAATTAATTTCCCAGTTTGATTATATATTAAATAGTTATGAGGACTGAACGTTATTTTAAAATCACTATCACACAGTTGACTAATGGATAGAAGATTGTACCCAAGTCCTGTGACTAATTGAATGTTAGAGATTGTTATGTGTTCATTGTACACATTTCCAATTCCAATAACTTTACCTTTGTTGATGTCTCCAAATGTTACCTCATTACAGTCTGTAGCTTGTAGATTGCTCAATTTTATTTTGTCACCTATAATGTGTCTTGAACAACCGTTATCAAGGTACCATTTATTTTTACTAGAGTCAGCTATGAGACATACCTGTAACATATATTATATTCACAAACTGGTACCCTTTAATGAGAATGGTCCTTTGGGTAAGTTTTCAATCTTGTATAAGGATCATTTGAGTTTTCCTTTACAAAGTTTGGTACATGATAATAATCATTGGCAGACGCAAATGTTCTATGGTTAGCAGATTTATAATATGTATGATTAACTCTTTTATTTGAAAGATTTTGACGAGAGTTTCTAGATGGTCTTTTATGAGAAAGAAATTCTCTATTTGTGATAATAGGTGTAGTGCAACTTCCTTTTGGCACCCAAATTATTTTTTCTTTGTAGTTTCCATTCTTGGCATTAAATGATTAAATCGAATGACCATTTCTATTACAGTAAGAGCATTTATCAAAAGGAGATGCATGACCTTTTTCTTTACTTTTAACATGATAGAGGTTTTTTATCTTTTGTCTTACAGGATTCTCCGATATACCCTAATCCTTCTTTTTTTAAACTACATCTTTGTTGACTGAGCATAACGTCAAGATTTTCTTTCTCTTTTGTATATTTAAAAACTGTAGAGTTTAAGTCATCACGTTCTAGAGTCAACATTCTAATTTGATTCATTAAAGTAGATTCTTCATTTTGTTTTTCTAATTTTTGAGATGAGTTTTCCTTTTTACTTATTTCTTGATTTAGTGTTTGAGAATCTTCTATAATCACAGCAAGAGTTGAATTTTCAATTTCAAGATTTTCAATAGAAATAATAAGTGTTGAATTTTCTATTTCAAGATTTCTAATACTTTTTCTTATTTTTTTAAGTTCTTCTTTTGCTGCAAGATTTTCTAAAGAATCATTTTCTAGTTTCTCATTTATTAAATTTGAATTTGTTATTTCAAGATTTCTATTTGCTTTAATTAATTTTCTAATTATATTTTTAATTTAATAAAATCTTCTTTAATAATTTTGTAGACACTAGAAAATTTTCTTGCCCCAATACTAACATTGTAGGAGGGCAAAATCGTCAATCAATTCAAATCCGGTCACCAATGCTGGTCCTTTAATTTTAATCTGACCGCCAATGCCGGTCCTTAAACCCAAATCCGATCCCCAATATCGGTAACCTAAATCCTATCCCCAATATCGGTACTCCACCCAAATCCAATCACCAATGTCGGTAGTCAATCCAGCTCCGATCTCAAATCGGACCGTCAATCCAGCTCAGATCTCCAATCGGACCGTCAATCTAGCTCCGATCTTCAATCGAACCGTCTATCCATCTTCGATCCCCAATCGAATTGTCAATCCAGCTCCGATAGTCAATCGAACCATCTATCCAGCTCCGATAGTCAATCGGACCATCAATCCAGCTTTGATCTCCAATTGAACCGTCAATCCAGCTCTGATCTCCAATCGAACCCTCTATCCATCTACGATCTCTAATCGGACCGTCTATCCATCTCCGATCTCCAATCGGACCGTCTATCCATCTCCGATCTCCAATCGGACTGTCAATCCAGCTCCGATAGTCAATTGAACCATCTATCCAACTCCGATAGTCAATCGGACCGTCAATCCAGCTCCGATCTCCAATCAAACCGTCAATACAGCTCCGATAGTTAATCGGACCATCTATCCAGCTCCGATAGTCAATCAAACCATCTATCCAGCTCCGATAGTCAATCGGACCATCAATCCAGCTTTGATCTCCAATCGGACCGTCAATCCAGCTCTGATCTCCAATCGGACCGTCAATTCAGCTCCGATCTCTAATCGGACCCTCTATCCATCTTCGATATCCAATCGGACCGTCTATCCATCTCCGATATCCAATCAGACCGTTAATCCAGCTTCGATAGTCAATTGAACCATCTATCCAGCTTCGATAGTCAATTGGACCATCAATCCAGCTCCGATCTCCAATCGAACCGTCAATACAGCTCCGATAGTCAATCGGACCATCAATCCAACTCTGATCTCCAATAGGACCGCCAATCCAACTCCGATCTCCAATCGGACTGTCTATCCATCTTCGATCTTCAATCGGACCGTCTATCCATCTCCGATCTCCATTCGGATCGTCTATCCAGCTCCGATCTCCAATCGGATCGTCTATCCAGCTCCGATCTCCAATCGGATCGTCTATCCAGCTCTGATAGTCAATCGAAACGATAGATCAATCTCGATCTCAATATCGGGCCATCAGATCAATCCCGATCTCCAATCGGGTCATCAGGTCAAACCCTGATCTCAATATCGGGCCTTCAAATCAACCTCGGTAGCAACCTAAGAGATTCAAATCAGCCCTGGCAGCAACCCGGGAGATAACAATCAACCCCGGTCTTCACATCGGGCCGTCAAGTCAGCCACAGTCTCAACCCGAGAAGTCAAGTTAACCTCAACATCAACTCAAGACATGTCAAATCAACCCCGGTCTCAGCCCGGGAAGTACAGATCAGCCTCGGCGTCAAGCCAGAAAGTGCAGTTCAGCCCCAGAGACAACCCTGGGAAGCCAGATCCATTAAAGGTCGTGCCAACACCACAGGCAACTCTGAGAGGGGCAAAACGGTCATTTTATCCAACTATCAACCGATTCGGTCAAACTTAAGAAGAATTGATGCCATCGAAGTCAGAATGAACCACAACAACGATCCCGAGTGCCATAATGCAAGACAGCTCAATGGATAAACTACGGGGAATCGAAGGCCTAGTTATGAACCCATATTCTTGGACCCAGAAAATGTTTTATCTCATGTCATTGCGACACTCTTGGTGAGGGATTTCCGAAAAGGTATCGCACGCCTCAAATGGACGCTCCGATCAAAAGTTTGAAAGTTTCGACTTCGACTACGCGTTGTCCGGAGTGCATGTACTTCGAGATGACAAAACCCTGCACAGCGGGCCCCACCTGGGGAGCCGCACCTCTACCTGTGGTAGCTGCAGGTAGAGCTAAGGCTCCCTGGCCTATAAATAAACGTGCACCCCCCCTTCATTTTCAAGTTTTGAAACGCAGCGAAGCTCTGCCCGTCTGATTTTTTGACTTTTACACCTCTTCCAACCCCAAATATTTTCACTAAAAACACGTAGATATACCCATATACTATCACATATCAGAAAATAACCGGTAGATTTAGACGTATAGAGCCTACGATTTGGCAAAAAGCCCGTATTGCAGTCCATTTTAAGTATTTTTACAATCAGAAAGTCAATACTACTACTTTGCACTGTTTTCCACTTGCACATGAAGTTTCATCTTCTAAATATGCCCGGAACATAGTTTCGTTGCCGTTTTCGTCAAAATTTGGAATATTTCTGTACATAAAAGCAGGTTTTTGCATTTCTACAACTCGAATTGACGATCCGTCAGTTCCAGCAGCTTCAATGCACTAGCACAAACATTTTTTGCAACTCCGCCGGACTGGGTTGTCTTCCTAGTCCGGGTTTGGCCCTTTTTTGTATATATTTAACTGCAAATGTACTAATATTTCAATTCTGTCAAGCCCAGGTGTCAAATCCGTAGTAGTTTACCGCTTTTATATATATCTACGCATATATAAGCGAATTTCACCATCACTAGTACTCATATCAGTCCTGGTTGACTACATTTCTATCAATATATATATATATATTTCCAGTCCGGCCTGGATTACTTCGTGGCCATTTTACTGCTTTTGCACACTTAGCCATACTAGGGTGCTCTCCCCAGTCACTAGTTGACTACTTTTCTATCAATTTCAATTCTAGTACGGGCACCGGCGTGAAAACTCATCGCCTTTATTACTGTTTTTCTATATATATATATATATATTTCATTTATGTCATAGCCTGGATTATTTCGTGGCTATTTATAGTTTTTTATATAAATTTGTATATTTCAGTTCCAGTCGGGCTTGCGAGTGAAAACCCATCGCCCTTTTACAGCTTTTGTATATATAATTATATATATATTTTGCTTTGCTCAATGTATTCAACTACTGCATTTAACATTCATTTGTTTATGAATCTGCACTAACATATCTGCGTGCGGACTAGATTTATTCAAATCTCGCCAATTCTAGCTTTCAACGATTCAAACAGGTCCCGATAGAACCTAGAAGCTATAATGGCTGAGATTCCTTTAAATCTACTTATTTTTATAGTTTCAGTTTTGAAAGGAAACTCGCATCCCTTAGATCGCTATTTAGTGGGAACGAGACGCTTTGGCCATTCGCAGCCAGGATTTATTGATGAATCCTTGGTTTAATTGCGACGTGATGATGTATATATATCCATTTCTGTGCAAATTTGAACTGTGCATGCTTATGGGCTACTCATATGTGAGCCTAGGAATCGTGGGATTTGCGATCAAATCGATCGGGATCTGATTCCAATAATGGACAAACTCCAATTTACAGATGTACCCTGCTAGTTTTTCTATAAAATGTACATACACAGACCTTAAAACGGTTATCCGGATTTAAGGTCTCATCATAATGAAATGTCAATTACCGTGTCCGAGTCCCTCCGATGGTTTTCATACCCATGAGAAGACCGACACTTGTCTATTTTGTGGTCGAGGATGCTTTGCAGCCCGACAAATCACCATTCACATGCAGTCTTAAGGCTATAAAGATAAAAAAAAATTGAAAGTAGAGATACGCTTCAATTCCTATGTCAGCGTAAGGGTTTGGTAAACTAGCTTTCAAAACATCATTTTCAATCAAAAGAAAAGCTTTTGTAAATCAAATTAAATGCTTTTGCAAATCAAATCAAAGACTGATTTTCAAATCAAATCAAACCCTTCGTATATAGGCTCAATGAAATCTGTCAAAGCTTTCAATCAATCAAATCAATAGGCCCAATTTTCGAACAACATTCACTCACGCATTCACAGTTTTAAGGGAAATATTGAAAAGATGCGGTACCGTGTTTACACGGGAGTCGTGGGGTGCCTAACACATTCCCCACACTTAACCAAGCCCCCGAACTCAAAACTCCGATTTCAAAGATCAAGTTTCAACAGTGTCCATCAATTGAACCTCTTTTCAAATCAAACTCGGTTGAGTTGGTACAATCATTTTCCAATCTACCAACTGGCGACTCTAAACTTTCAAATTGTCGACATAAACACATGTTGGCTTCTTTCCTAAAAAACCATTCAAAACCTTTTTCCTAAATAAAAAGACTCGGGGTAGAGAGAACTTAGGAAGATCGATTTGAGGAAACTCAGGTTACTAAGTGACCCGCGGGGTTCTTAAATTTTCCAACCTCGACAGGTGGCTATTCCTCTAGGGACAGTAGAGGGCTTAGGCCGATTTCTAACCTTTTCAAACATTTTCCTTTCAAAACTATGGAATGCGTGAAATCCTGTGTCTCCACAGTCAATGGATGAGTAAATGTTGCGCCTTTACATTGAATGAATATGAATGAATGCGTTCCTGCTTTAGTGCTTCGCACCCTTATTAGTGCTTCGCACCCTTATTAGTGCTTCGCACCCTTATTAGTGCTTCGCACCCAACTGTCATTGCATGCATAAACGGTAAGGCACGATGTATGAGAATGTATGTTGTGTGTCACTCTCACAAGGAGGATAACCCGGTCGGTGTTAAGTAATGACTCTGGGGACGATTAAGTCTCTGGGGGTGCCTCATGAAAATACACCACTCAGATTAGCTCTAGTTGAATGATCGATTTACCCATTCAAAGCAATTTACGCGAAGGACTCTCTTTAACTTTCATGTTACTTTTGTTCTTGTATTGTTTTTTCATTTTACCCTTTTTCAACTTCCTTTTTAGTAGATTGCGATGATCTGGGAGCCTTCATGCCAAAACAAAAGCCGCGAGAG
This sequence comes from Panax stipuleanatus, assembly GCA_020205555.1. NCBI lineage: Eukaryota > Viridiplantae > Streptophyta > Magnoliopsida > Apiales > Araliaceae > Panax > Panax stipuleanatus. Next base: position 121,244,332 of record CM035124.1, on the reverse strand, counting down.
CAACCTAAGATACATCGGCCTCTGATTAACTAAATTCGAAGGGAAGCCTCTTCATACCTTCCTCTTTCAATTCCATGTCAAGTCTCCAATTACTGAGGAGCACAATGTAAATATTAATAATGAAAGATTTACTTTCCCTGTCAAATACATGTCATCCTGCCATCAAAACAACTAACCTCGATTTTACAAGATAAACACTAAAAAACACATCATGCATCCAACCCTTACCTACCTCAAAAAATTAACACGCCTATGTTTTGTTGTAGGTGTAAAAATTGGTCCTGTCACCATATCTAAATTCGAGAAAGCACTCAGTCCATCCGCGGACATGGCTTCAAGTGCTCCACCTGAATCCACCCCTGTCTCCAGGGAAGAATTCGAACGACTAAAAAATCAGATAGCCGAGCTAGCCAATTTTCTGCGAGAACAAAGTTAGGCCTTTAAAGAGAAACAATCTCAAGCTCATCCAGAACCAGGAACATCTGGTAGTGGTGCTGGTGGTCAAGATGTAGAAAAGGCCGAAACTCAGATTCCTAGACCACAAAACCAGGACACCACCAACAAGACTTCTGAGATCACCCCCCTCGTCAAAGAGCCGGAAGCTGGTGACATTCTCAAGAAAATGCAACAGATGGAAGAAACCCTCTGGTCTATCAAAGGGACTAGGGCGTTTAGCAGTGTTACTTACTTTGACCTCTATATATTCCCCTGGGCTCGTTATCTCGAAAAATTTTAAGTCCCTGATTTCGAGAAATATGACAGAATAGGGGATCCTTACACACACCTGAAAGTCTTCATTAGAGAACTCGGATTATATGTTGAGGACGAGAAACTTCGAATGCAACTATTCCAGAAGAGTCTAACCGGAGGAGCCAGAGCTTGGTATGCCCGCTTGGACAACTCCAAAATTCATAGTTGGGAAGAGCTGGCCCATGCTTTCCTCAGCCAGTACAGTTTTCAATCACAGCTGGCTCCAGACAGATATCAAATAACCAAAATCAAGAAAAAGAATATTGAATCATTCAGAGAATATGCCCAACGATGGAGACGGGTAGCAGCACAAGTTACCCCTGCCATGACTGAATCTGAAATAGTCATGACCTTCGTCGATATCCAAGAAGCACTTTATTATGAGAGGCTCCTAGTAGGAATAGAAAAACCATTCTCTGAAATGATCAAGCATAGCAAGATGGTAGAAATGGGACTCAAATCCGGGAAGATAAAAGATGTAACTGCCTCGAAGCTGTAGCCAAACATATCCAATCCAGAAATTACGGGAGTAATCCCCGGAGGGTCCATAAAAAGAAAGACGAAGAAGTCTCCTTGGTTTTACAAGGACAAAATTCAAGGGGCGAGTCAAACCACATGCCCATTTAAAGGAGGAACTATACCCTTTTCCAAGCTTCAGCACAGCCTGTAAACCCTCAATTCCAAAAAAACATGGAAGTCAGGCGTCGAAGAAATTTCACCCCACTAGGGGATTCCCTCGAGAATGTGTTCAAACTTCTGACAGCTCAAAAGAAGATTGTTCAACTCCTTCCACCCACCAACACTAACGGAAGGAATTTCGACCCTAACAAGAAATGTGCTTTTCATTCTAGGTCTTCAGGCCATGATACCCAAGACTTTTGGTCTCTCAAGCATAAAATTTAAGACTTGATTGACAGCGTGGAAATTGTGGCAACAAAGCCTGACCAACCCCATGTCCAAGACAATCCTCTCCCACAGCATAAAGAGGAAAATGTCAACATGATCAGCGCCTCAAATAGAGAAGGATCTAAGTACCTCCGCTACGTTGGGGAACCAAGTCAATCCAATCTTAGTAGCCCAAAGAGTTGGGAAACTTTTAAGAAGCGATTCCTGATGGAGCAAGAAGTTAAGTCTCCTAAGGAACAGATTAAGCAGTTGGCTGAACTGGTCGTTTACCAGCATCAACTCACCAGGAAGGTGTTGAAGCAAATCTATCAATCTATTGGCAGTCATTCTCCTCCTACGGAAGTAAATTCCAAATCCAATAGGGATCATTTCCAGTTGCACGAACATCCAATGGTAAAAAATGAGTATACTCAAGAAGGTAGAAAATTCCTATTTCAAAGGAATTTCACCAATCTGAACCAGTCAATGAAAGAAATCCTCCAAATGATGATCAACGAGGGGATGGTTGCAGATCTATTACCCCCATTAAACCCTCAATCCAGAAAATTCAAACCTGACCAAATATGTCAGTACCATTCCAACTCTCCCGGCCATGATACGGAAGAATGCTGGGCACTTCGTAACCTAATTTAAGACTTGATTGAGAAAGGTGACCTAATCAGAGGAGATCAAATCCTTGACTTGGAAGATAAAGATAGCCTCTAGATCCCCAATACATGGTACCAGGACACAATGGCTGTCGTATCCTATGATAAGGAATCAATCCTCACACCCCTGGTACTGACAGGGAAAGGGGTCCAAGAAATCCAAAATCCTGTCAAGGTGGATGCACCTCAGCCTCTAATCTTGCCCTTCAGACCTCAATATCCAATCATCAGTCTGAAGAAGGTCCCATGGAACTACGGGGACATTGAAAGCTATACTTCAAATAACATTTCCGTCCTATTAAAGGATAATCCATTATACCTGCCTCAGCGGGTGATTAAACCAGTTACCAAAGCAAAAGAAAAGGTGGCTGAAGAAAAGATGAAAGAGTTCCTCAACAAAATGGGACACAATGAAATCAAGATAGTGCAAAGCTTGAAAGACGCACCCAAGCAAGTGTCTATCATCGACCTGGTCTTATCATCAGAAGACTATCGCAACATTCTAGTGAAGTTACTAGAGGAAGCCCATCTGCCACACACGGTAGACACAGAGAAATTCCATCACGTGATAGAACATATTTTTAACAACAATGTGATATCCTTCATAGACGATGATATCCCGGCTGAGGGAAGGGGCCACCACAAATCCCTGCATATAGCTGTAGTGTCCTCCAGATACGTGATCGGAGGAGTACTTATTGATGGAGGATCATCCCTCAACATCTGTCCTATACGATACCTTGGAAAGAATGAAGATAAATCCGAACTGGATCAAAACCAGTCATATGGTCATCCGGGCTTTCGATGGATCTCGCCACCAGGCTGTGGGGGAAATCGAGCTTCCCCTAAAAATTGGTCCACACACCTTCTACGTATCTTTCCAAGTGCTCAATATTGCCACTGGATACAATATACTATTGGGCAGACCATGGATCCACATGGCAGGAGCAGTGCCATCCACCCACCATCAGCAACTCAAATACATCATTAACGACAGCCTCTTCATGGTCAATGCCGAGCCAGAATACCCTTCCTACATACATGGGGACATACCGGTGATTAGCCTGGACGCGGGGATTGAGTCTGCAAGTTTTCAAGCTTTCAAGGTGAGCGATATTCAATATCTACCAATCGGGGCACCAACCCTAAAACCTAAAGTGTCCATTGAAGTAATGACCGTAGGCCAAGAGATGGTATCTTCGGGTTTCCAACCTGGAGAATGGTTGGGAAAGAATAAGCAAGGTATCAAGAGGCCAGTCCAAATCCCAAGTCAGATGGGAAGAGCAGGATTAGGATATTCGTCCAGGTCAAGCCACCGAAATCCACACAAACATCCTAAGGCTCATGCCTCTACAATTCTGCTCCCAAACCTCACAAATGCCGGATGGGTGAAACCTTCGAGGAAGATCCCTACGGTGGTATCATCCATACTATTTCCTCCAATCATACCTGTCCATGAAAGAAAAACTCTCAAGCTGGAGGCAAACAACAAAAAGGAAAAAGAAAAGATCCTGTACGAAGGACGAGACCCATTCGCTAACATGAGAGTCATTCTCAACTACGAGGGTATGAATGACGAACTCCCCGACAGTGACGACGACCATGTCCAAATTCCTCACATCAAGAAGAGGAATGATCTACAAAAAAGCCTTGGCCCTATTATAAAAAATATCTCAGTCATCATCCAGGACGAGACCGATAATCACAAATCCTTGATCCTCCCGGTTCATGAGGATCTGACCTTGGACAACTAGAGCAGTGTCCCTTGCCTTGGTCAAAAAGGGACCCAAGCATTGGATGTGTGTGTCTTTGTTGATGAGATGCCAACCTGTCAAGATGACTTCGACTTGGATGTAGAATTGAACTTCGACTTGATGGATATTGATCAAGAGGAGGAAGATGACTATGAGGTGCTAGAGGAGATCAAGGAATGGGTCGAAGACAAACCCAAACCAAACCTCGACCCAACCTCCACCATCAACATAGGAACCTCCGAAAACATCAAAGAAATCCAAATAGGTTCAGACCTCACACTAAATCAAAAAACCGACCTGATCGAACTCCTAACATAGTACCAGGATGTGTTTATATGGTCACATGAAGACATGATCGGTCTATCCATAGACATTGTCATCCATCGAATGCCCATCAAAGAAGGGTTCAAACCAGTCAAACAAAAACTCAGGCGATTGAAATCTGAGTGGAGTCTCAAAGTTAAAGAAGAAGTCGTTAAACAATTCAAAGCCAGGATCATCATGGTATCAACATACCCCGAATGGCTATCAAATATAGTCCCCGTACCTAAACCGGGAGGGAAGGTACGAGTATGCGTGGATTACCGGGATTTAAACAAAGCCTACCTCAAGGACAACTTCCCAGTGCCTTTCATCCACATTCTAATCGATAATATTGCACAGTATGCCATGTATTATTTCGTGGATTGCTTTACTGGTTACCATTAAATCATGGTTGACCGGGAGAAAATAGCCTTTATCACTCCCTGGGGAACTTTCTGTTACCGACGACTATCCTTTAGCCTCATCAATGCCAGAGCAACGTATCAGCGAGCCATGATGGACCTCTTTCATGATATGATGCATAAAGAAATAGAAGTCTATGTTGATGACATCATCATCAAATCCCAGAGGGAGGATGATCACATAGACCATCTCAGGAAGCTGTTCAACAGGTTACGTAAATACAACCTCAAGCTAAATCCTGCCAAATGTGCTTTTGCTGTCAAAGCAGGCAAAATGTTAGGATTCCTGGTGAGCAATCGGGGCATCGAGTTAGACCCTGCCAAAATCAAAGCCATTACTGAGATGCCCGTACCTCGTAAAGAGAAGGAGATACGTGGATTTCTGGGAAGGATCAACTTCATAAGCAGATTCATTTCCCAGCTCACAGCAACCTGTGAGCCCATCTTCAAGCTGTTAAGGAAGAATTCCTCCACCACGTGGAATGAGGATTGTCAACAAGCCTTCCTTGCCATTAACAAATAGTTAACTGAAGCTCCTGTTCTGATATCCCCAAGGGAGGGAGTCCCTTTGTTCATGTACATGTCCGTCAATGCCAATGCAATGGGCTGTATATTAGGATTGAAGGATAATAGTAGCAAGGAAAAAGCCATCTACTACATCAGTAAAAGATTCAGCAGTGGGAACTAGAAATACACCCTGATCGAAAAGACATGATGTGCATTAGCATGGGCCGCCATGAGGTTGCAACACTATTTGCATGGGCACACGACCTACCTCATATCCCGCATGGATCCACTCAAATATATATTCAACAACCCAATGCTGAATTGTCGACTGTCCAAATGGCAATTGATCCTACGATAATTTGACATTGTCTACGTGACTCAGAAGTCAATTAAGGGTCAAGGCATTGCAGATCAATTAGCAGAAGCCCCTTCAGGAGGGTTCGAGACCCTGGAGATATATTTCCCAGACAATGGGATCATAACAATCTAGTAACTCCAATCTGAGAATACAATCCAACCATCGAAAATGTATTTTGACAGAGCGATAAACATGGAAGCTGCCGGAGCTGGGGCAATCCTCATCTCTGGTACAGGTGATCAATATCCTGTGGCTACCAAACTTCAGTTTGGTAACACCAACAACACGGCCGAGTATGAAGGCTATATCATGGTGTTGAAGCTAGCGCAATCCATGTCTATCAAACACCTACTCGTCTTTGGAGATTCCGAGCTAGTCATCAGACAGACTACCGGTGCGTATCTCACCAAAGAACTGCATTTGCTGCCCTACCATTGGAAAGTCCTCAAAATATCTCAGGAATTCGAAGCAATAACCTTCGTTCACATTCCTCTGGTCAAAATAACTTTGCTGATGCATTAGCAATGTTGGCTTCATTAATCCGCATGTCCAATAAGAGTGTATTTCCCAACATTCAGTTCACGATTCAGAAAGCCTCGACATATGGGAATTATGTGGGAGAAGTATCAGATGAAATACCTCCTGTCAATCGACCTTGGTTTTAAGACTTCAAGGAATATCTCCGTGATGGGTCCACACCCGCTGGTGCAAGCCAATCAGAGCGGAAATGGGTTCTCAGAATGGCCATGAAGTTCTATCTGAGCAGAGATGCACTTTATAAAAGGGATGCTAGAATAGTCCTGTTAAGATGCCTCAACAATGAGCAAGCCCAAAGACTAATGGATGAAGTCCATCGCAGAGTCTGTGGTCCACACATGAGCGGCCATCTGCTGGCCAAGAAGATAATCAGAACATAACATTATTGGATCTAGCTCAAAATTAATTGAGATGATCACGTCAAGAGATGCTTTCAATGCCAAATACATGGAAATGCCATTCACGGTCCTCCAAATGAGCTGCATAACATGAGTTCACCATGGCCTTTCTCTATGTGGGGAATGGACGTAATAGGTCCAGTGGAACCCAAAGCCAGCAATGGTCATCGATTCATCTTCACTAAGATCATTACTTCACCAAATGGGTCGAAGCAGCCTCTTTTCCCAAAGTCACAAAAGAGGTCATCATCAGTTTCATCAGAAATAATGTCGTCTGTTGATATGGACAACCAGAGGTGATCATATCAGACAACGCCAAAAACCTAAACAATCAAATGATGGTGGATCTGTGCAGTAAGTTCCACATCAAGCATCTCAATTCCATCATCTATCGGCCCAAGATGAATGGTGCTGTTGAAGAGGCCAACAAAAATATTAAAAAAATTATGCAAAAAATGTCCGCCAATCACAAAGACTGGTCTGACCTGCTGCCTCTAACTCTGTTAGCATACAGGACGTCAATGCGCAGCTCTACTGGGGCTACCCCCTACTCGTTGGTCTATGGCATGGAAGCAGTCCTTCCCATAGAAGTAGAGATGGAATCTTTGAGAGTGTTGATTGACGCTTAAATAAATGAAGATCAAAGGTTGCAAGATCGGTATCATCAGCTGTCTCTGATAGATGAAAAGAGAGCTACGGCCATTTTCCACAGACAGTTATATCAGCAAAGGATCGCCAGATCCTACAACAAAAAGGTTCGAATTCAGCAATTCAGAGAAAACGACTTGGTGCTAAAGAAAATCCTGGCATATCAGGATGAAGCCAAAGGAAAATTTGCCCCAAACTGGGAAGGCCCTTTCATTGTCAAAGAAGTGTTGACTGGGGGCGCTATCAAACTGCAAGAGATGGATGGGACCGACTTTCCTCAAATCATCAATTCAGACACCGTGAAAAGGTATTACGTCTGAAGCACATGCATACCCGCATCCGGGTCTTACAAAATAAATCAGGTTCGATTTTTCACTAGAAAGTGTGAACTACGAATGACCTGATCTCCCTCAACCCAGGAGTACGTAGGCAGCCATTTCTGGTGCGGTCAAACCAAATAAAAGCTCAAAAACTCATCAAACCAAATTCAAAATCCAAAATAAATACTTTTCAAACCTACATCCCGGTACTAGCCGGAACTACGAATGACCTGATCTCCCTCAATCCAGGAGTACGTAGGCAGCCATTTCTGGTGCGGTCAAACCAAATAAAAGCTCAAAAACTCATCAAACCAAATTCAAAATCCAAGATAAATACTTTTCAAACCTACGTCACGGCACTAGCCAGAACTACGAATAACCTGATCTCCCTCAAACCGGGAGTACGTAGGCGGCTCCCTATGGCGCAGTTTGACCTTCAAGAAAAAAAATAAAAGACCAGTTCCAAGACACCAAAGATAAATAGAAGCTAAATTCTATCAAACTACCCTGGTCAACAGGCATATCTGAGATATTCACTAACATCTCAACTGTCAGTCCATCAAGGAGAAACTCAAGATACATCAACAACTGCGAGTCATGAAAGAAGTGGTAATCACTCAGCCATGACAATACATCTCTAGTCAGGGAAGTGCATCAAAAATATATTTCTCTAATATAGAAAAATTTCTTTATATACATAATGCCCTGTACATGACAAAATGGTTGATCTAGTCTGTGCAGGAAAAATAAAGCTAGTCTATGGACCCAAGGACAAGCGGGTCAGCAATGCCACCATGACATCTCTCTCTGAAGATGGTGGAGCAGCCGTAAGTGTAGTCCACTCAGCCTCCATATGGCTCAGAACATCTACAGTCATATGCAAGGTGGCACTGTGGTCATCAATATAAGCACTCATCTCGGTGATCAAACCATAAGTGTAAGATCGAAGAGCAGTACTATCAGCAATGTGGGAATCACGGGAAGCTATAGCCTCGTCCCTCTCCGCAAAAGCTGTATCTCGAGAAATCAGAGTCTCCTCGATCTCAACATATGCTGCATCCCTAGCCAAGCAAATCTCGTCTCGCTCTACAACTGTAGTATCCAGAGCAGAGTTGAGCTCATCCCGCTCAATCAATCCAGCATCCAAAGCAGCCCTGAGAACATCCCTCTTAGCAAAAGTTAAATCTCTGCCAGACAAGGCAGCCAACATCTGTGCTCTAGACGAGTCTCGCTCAAAGGTCATCCTGAATAGTGAGTCTGATTAAGCCAGATCTGTCCCCATAGGAATGGTCGGGAATCACTAACCAGAGCCGCGGTCAAACCCGTAAACAGCTCATCCTCGGTAGGAGAATCTAGATCCTCCATGGGCTCCTCTTCGTTAGAGTCCACACTAGGAGATGAAGAAGCCTCTGCTACCACTCCTGTCTCTGCCTCCAACCATGTAGAATACTCCGGAGAACAGCCCGGATGGCTACTGGAGAAATTAGGCCTCTCCCGATGAGTCCAACACTCATATACTCTGACCAAGTCGGCGGATGACATGGAAGAAGCCGACATCCTCTGATCAGCAGACCCCTCAAAATGGTGCAAACTCTGCAGCTGATGAAACTGACACATGACTGCTAAAGGATGATAGGTAGTCACTCCTCTCAAACCCGCTAGGGGAAAATAATCCAGACCAGATGCATGAGTGATAAAGCTATATGGGGATTCTATCACTGAGCATGGCAAGATCACAAACGGATGCTCAATATCTGACAGAAATGCCGACCAAGACTCTGCATCAATGCACTCCGCAAGCTGAAAAGAGAAAGCTCTGGATATCTCATGAGTAAAGAAAAAACCCCTAGGCCTAAAGGATCCAATCGGTCGTATATGGGACATCAGCTATATATATAGCAAGACCGAGCTTTCCCTAAAGAACCCCTCTGGATGGGTACAACAATACGTTGTGGATCTAAATATCTAAGCCAATATCATCGGGATGATGGTGCTACCCTGTCTAATGGCTCTAACCACTACTACCAATCCCACATCTAGATGATCTAATCTCAACGACATGTAGACATATGCCACAACACACATCAGCATGTTGTCTATCCTGGCCGCATGCTATGCCTCTGCTGAATAAATAAAATCTTCGACGTGGCGACCATAGCTGTTAAGCACGCTAAAGCGCTCAATTAAGAAGTCCATAGAGATTACGTGCCCCAAAACGTTCTCATCCAGGACTATACTCTGACGGAGACCGGACAGCCTGATAAACGGCCTCCTCATATCACTAATCGTCGTTCGAGCGCACGGCAACCCTAAATCCAAGCCAGTAAATCTCTGGTACTCCTCCAAAGTTGACGTCAGCTCACGTCGCCCAAAACGGAACACCTGCCTATCGATAATCCAGTAGGGTAGAAGGCCCTCAACAAATTCGATCGGAACCCAAAAATCTGCAAGGGCCAATGAATGCCCCAACATCTGGTCCACAGTCCCCCTAGTAGGAAAAGGCAGACTATCATACTAGGACCTCAATGATGCTGCCACCGTAGATGGTGGTAAATGCTCAATACGGCTGACTGCAGACGATGTCATCTGTAGCACCATACCACAAAACCGTCCAGAGGTCAAGTCAAACTGCAGCTGTCTAAATGTATACACCTGATATAATACATGCATGATGGCAGTAATATAAACATGATGCAGAAGATAAGATATAGCAGGAATATCTACCATAAGCTATCTACTGCATACAACATCCCAGTATCTTAATTCAAAGTGAAAGGAAAAATACAGGGAAAATGGGGCACCACCACCCAATTACTACAGTAGTCTATCAAAATGATGGCACAAATGCCGAATAGCCAAAACAGTGGCTGACTAAAAAGTATAGCTCCAATAGCTATCAAAGGAAGTCGTAAACATCAGTGTCGAATCGATCAACCTGCTCCATCTCCTCTGTCGGCCCAAAGCTACTAGGATCAGGCATGTCTAGGTGATATAAGGGAGGTTCTGCCCCTGTATAGCTGCTGCTAAATGGACCTAAAGAGGGACCTGCTCCTGAACTGGATGGGTTAAAAGAAGATGCCTCTGACGGATCTCGACCAAGGTGCCTGATAAAGAAAGGAGCCTGCTCCAACTCCCTAGTCAGATTTGCTATCTGGTCTGCATAAGTCGGCTCCCTGAGGCAAGCTATCCAATTCTTCATCATCATGGAACCTGGCACCATGTCTGCCATAAATTGGGTAGCCCGAGTCTGAGCTCCAATAGTACGAGAGCTCCACCATCTGCCAAATGCCTCCTGGCTATACGGACCCTCTGATAGGGTGAAACCATCAATGCCCTCCAAAGGGATGTCTGTCAAAGGCACAGTCAATGACCAATGATGCCAAGCTGGAGGAACAATGGGAATGCTGATCTCTCCCGTAATGCTTCTAATAGCACGCTCTCCAAGATAGAGCTCCCAGCCTCCCCCCGTCAACAACGGTACCCTGCGGGTCGATAAGTCAAACTCCCGGCCAGTAGGGACTCCTCCCTCAAATTCGACGATCAAGTGCTCGGATGTGTACGGCGTCTAGGTGATCAAATTCGTCGTCAAAAGCTCCAACTAGTAGATGGGCATGAGTGAATCCCTCAGCAACAAAGACCTTCGTCAAAGTGGAGTGATGCCATCTCCGTTCTCGAGGATAGGTCTCCAAGCCTAAAGCAGTAGCGGGCCGTAGGCAAAAAAGCCTCTCAAATGCCCAAAGCTGACCATGCAAATACCAAAAGTCCTCAGTGATCAAGACTGACAAAAAAACTAAAATTAAAAAGGTACAAAAAGATTTACTCACTAGCAGGAATGGGTAAAATCCTAACCAAGCCTCCGTCGTACCCTCCGAAAATAGGCGCATACCCAGAAGAAAATAGGTAAAGGTATAGGAGCCTCAATTATAGTCACTGAGACGCTCTACCTGTCGAGTGGCACTGATCAAAGCGAAGGACACAGTAGACGAGTTATTCGCCACAAGACAACCCCCTGATGATCAACAAAAATAATCGCCTCAGAATGCGATCTCTAGTCCTCTAGTCATCAGGCGAAGGCAACTGCAAAGTCCCATCATGGGCATCTATACTCAAGGAACCAGATCGAACTGCCCGACCCTTGAATGCTGTCGTCGGGACTCCCAGCAAGGACCGAACGATAGCGGGCAAAATGTCAGTCATGACAGGCACTGACTAGCCCTCAAACTCAATGCCGGTGATAAATCCCCAGTCCATAGGAGTCATCATCACCTCGCAACCCAGCAAATGAAGGGACTGAGTCTAGTGGAACCAACGCTCAGACAAAGCCCTCGTATACCCCCAAGGGCAACGACGGGGAAGGATCGAGAAAAAGGCCTGAAATCCCTAGCCATCTATAATCTTCCTGTAATCCTCATGCAAAGTGTGGTACATGGAGTGCACGCTAAACCAGTTCCCTCGAGGCTGCGTAAAGCCAGGAACCTGCATAAAAAATTAACTTGTGTCAAAAACCTGAGCCTCGAAAATGGCAAGAAGGAAGAAAAGAATCCAGAGAGAAGAAAGACTTCAAGTCACCTCGTTGGCGTGAAGATATCTCGAAGGATGGCAACTCAAGTCGCCCAGTAGCTCCTGAGTAGGCACATCAATGCCTGGGACCTCCGTACGTGGAGCCTGAGCGGGAACAGGAGCAACAAAAGGAGCCTCCTCATAGTCAATATCAAGTAGCTGCTCGTCCTGTGCTGGTCGAATCCTGCCCTCTACCAGTATACGAGGCATTCTAGCCGGACGTGGCTGTGGCACATCAGAAGCCCTCCTACGTCTAATACCCGAGGAGACCCTAGTGGAAGTGCCGGGTCTATCACAATCCATCTACGGAAACAAGTCTCCAAATAACCTCAGAAAGGGTGCAGTAAGCTTAAAACCTGTGGCTTATCATTTTCAATCAGTCCAACATATATCTCTAGGTCCTAATACATGCATGGGTCAGTAAAAAATACCCAATAAAGTCAAAAGTGCATGTTTTCCAAACCTAAAAACTCAAAACCTTCATGGGTCAATAAAAAATTTCCCACAAAGTCAAAAATGCATGTTTTTTCAAAGCCTAGGATTTTGGAAAAATTTCGACAGAGTCTCCTCTGTAAAATGGACTGTTCACATGCACACAGGCATGTCTAGGTGGCCATTCAGTAGCACACTTACCCAAAAATAAAAATAGTTCATATTTATTGGAAAAAAATCAAAAATCAAACTCACGTGGTAGCCAAATTACCATGGACATTTTTAGTTGAAAATCCAGGCTCACTAGGCCTCAAAAAGGATGACTAAACTTATCAAAAAGTACAAAAATTGACTGTCTCAGAACCTGAATTTTCTTACATCCAAATGTGCATTACAGTAAGATATGCATACATATGTAGTAAAAAAAATTATAGGTCATATAGGCATACCTTTTTCATACATTGCGTCTAAAAGCACCCTAGGCAGTTTGCATGCTTTTAACGGTCAAAAACTGCAAAAAAAGCACTGTAAAATGTTCCTGCGCTGCGCTGAACGCGTAGGAACTGACGGATTCAAAAAATAACGGTCCAAGCTCCGTAGATCTGAAAAAGAAGATTGGAATCCTTTCGAAACTCAAAACGGGAAACTTGCAAAATGAAAATCCCGCAGCATATTAAATAGGCCAGGTAACCGCACCTCCACATGCGGCTGCCGCACCTCCACCTGCGGCAGCCCAAGTGGGTCCAACTTCCCCCGGGCCTAGTTTGGTTCGAGTATAAACAGAGTTTAAACGGGCTGCCAAGTCAAATTGGAAAAGAAATCGCTACACAATTGAGCGGTTTGGCCAGAAATCCTACGTTTAAGCAGCGTAATCCTGATGGAAAGGGAAATTCCACGAAGACCCTTGGTACTCATCTCGGAGCCTTGTCCGGGGATCAACAAATCAAACTACAGAAAAACTGAGCAAGAATTGCGCAAAACTGCAGAAAACTGTCATTTTTCGAAGTTCGGGTACTGACCGAAGCAGTTTCAGCCGTTGGCTCAGCCCGAGCAAAGTTCGGGTACTGACCAAAGTAGTTTTAGTAGTTGGCTCAGCCCCAACGAAGTTCGGGTACTGACTGAAGTAGTTTCAGCTGTTGGCTCAGCCCCAGCAAAGTTCGGGTACTGACCGAAGCAGTTTCAGCCGTTGGCTCAGCCCCTGCAAAGTTTAGGTACTAACCAAAGCAGTTTCAGTCGTTGGCTCAGCCCCAGCAAAGTTCAGGTATTGACCGAAGTAGTTTCAGCTGTTGGCTCAGCCCCAACAAAGTTCGAGTACTGACCGAAGCAGTTTCAGCCGTTGGCTCAGCCCCAGCGAAGTTCAAGTACTGACCGAAGCAGTTTCAGCCGTTGGCTCAGCCTTAGCCAAGTTCAAGTACTGACCATAGCAGTTTAAGTCGTTGGCTCAGCCCCGGCGAAGTTCAGGTACTGACCGAAGTAGTTTTAGCCGTTGGCTCAGCCCCAGTAAAGTTCAAGTACTGATCGAAGTAGTTTCAGCCATTGGCTCAGCCCCAGCGAAGTTCGGGTATTGACTGAAGCAGTTTCAACAGTTGGAACAGTCCCAGCGAAGTTTGGGTACTGACCAAAGAAGTTTCAGTAGTTGGCTTAGCCCCAGCGAAGTTCGGGTATTGACTGAAGCAGTTTCAGCCATTGGCTCAGTCCCAGCGAAGTTCAGATAATGACCGAAGCTGTTTCAGCCATTGGCTCAGCCCCAGCGAAGTTCGAGTACTGACTGAAGTAGTTTCAATCGTTGGCTCAGCCCTAGCGAAGTTCGAGTACTGACCGAAGCAGTTTCAGTCGTTGGCTCAGCCCCAGCAAAGTTCGGGTACTGACGGAAGAAGTTTCAGCCATTGGCTCAGCCCCAGTGAAGTTCGGGTATTGACCAAAGCAGTTTCAGCCGTTGGCTCTGCCCCAGCGAAGTTTGGGTACTGACCAAAGCAGTTTCAGCCGTTGGCTCAGCCCCAGCAATGTTCGCGTACTGACCAAAGCAGTTTCAGCCGTTGGCTCAGCCCCAGTAAAGTTAGTGTCCTGACCAAAGCAGTTTCAGCTGTTGGCTCAACCCCATCGAAGTTCGGGTACTGACCGAAGCAGTTTCAGCCATTGGTTCAGCCCCAGCGAAGTTCAGATACTGACCGAAGTAGTTTCAGTTGTTGGCTCAGCCCCAACGAAGTTCAGATACTGACCGATGCAGTTTTCAATCGATGGCTCAGCCCCAGCGAAGTTCGGTTACAAATCAAAATACAGTCCAACCATTGGCTCAACCCTAATGACGTTTCAACTGTTGGCTCAACCCCAGCCAAGCAACAGAAGGGATCCGGTGACAGAAGCAATTATTATAATCCATCACAAAGGATGGAATCTGTTATACACATCCTCAAAGGGACCATTGAGGTAGTATCAATAAGATCAACCTCAATTAGACGTGGACAATCTGTGATATCTCATCTTCGACAATCTCATCCCCATCAGAATCAAATAGGTTATCGTGAATGATGTCATCCCCAGCAGGAAGTGACAAAAATTAGTTTGCGGTAACTTCCTAATAACATCAATGGATGCACATGACAACGTTATCCCCAGCAGAGTGATAACGTACGCAGCTAACAGAAGCCCCTTTCCACTTAAAAACGCCCAGCCTTCAAAGCAGCTCTGACACTTTTTATTTCCAGTGTCTACTAATCTTTATTCTATCCATTCCATTACATTGCATGGACAAGATAAAGAGGGGCATCTGTAGACACTCGAAATTTTTCTTGCCCCAATACTAATACTGTAGGAGGGCAAAACCGTCAATCAATTCAAATATGGCCACCAATGTCGGTCCTTCAATTCAAATCCGGCTGCCAATGCCGGTCCTTTAACTAAAAATCGACCGCCAATCCCGGCCCTTAAACCTAAATCCGATCCCCAATATTGATAACCTAAATCCTATCCCCAATATCTGTACTCCAGCCAAATCCGATCACCAATGTCGGTAGTCAATCCAGTTCCGATCTCCAATCGGACCGTTAATCCAGCTCCGATCTCTAATCGGACCGTCAATCCAGCTCCGATCTCCAATCGGACCATCTATCCATCTCCGATCTCCAATCAGACAATTAATCTAGCTCTGATTTCCAATCGGACCGTCAATCCAGCTCCAATAGTCAATCGGACCATCTATCCAGCTCTGATAGTTAATCGGACCATCTATACAGCTCCGATAGTCAATCGAGCCGTCAATCCAGCTCCGATCTCCAATCGAACCGTCAATCCAGCTCTGATCTCTAATCGGACCGTTAATCCAGCTTCGATCTCCAATCAAACGATCTATCCATCTCTTATCTCTAATCAGACTGTCTATCCATCTCCGATCTCCAATCGCACCGTCAATCTAGCTCCGATCTCCAATCGGGCAGTCAATCCAGCTCCGATAGTCAATCGAACCATCTATCCAGCTCTGATAGTCAATCAGACAGTCAATCCAGCTTCGATCTCCAATCAAATAGTCAATCCAGCTCTGATCTCCAATCGAACAATCTATCTAGCTTCGATCTCCAATCGGACAGTCTATCCATCTCTGATCTCCAATCGGACCGTCTATCCATCTCCGATCTCCAATCAGACTGTTAATCCAGCTCTGATCTCCAATCGGATCGTCTATCCATCTCCGATCTTTAATTGGACAATCAATCTAGTTCCGATCTCTAATCGGACCGTCAATCCAACTTCAATAGTCAATCGGAACATCTATCTAGCTCCGATAGTCAATCGTACCATCTATCCAGCTCCGATAGTCAATCGGACCGTCAATCCATCTTCGATCTCTAATCGAACCATAAATCCAGCTCCGTTCTCTAATCGGACCGTCAATCCAGCTTCGATCTCCAATCGGACCGTCTATCCATCTCCGATCTCTAATCGGACTGTCTATCCATCTTTGATATCCAATCGGACCGTCAATCCAGCTCTGATCTCCAATCGAACCGTCAATCCAGCTCCAATAGTTAATCGGACCATCTATCCAGCTCCGATAATCAATTAAACCATAATTCCAGATTCGATCTCCAATCGGACCGTCAATCCAACTCTGATCTCCAATCGGACAGTTAATCTAGCTCAGATCTCCAATCGGACAGTCTATCCATCTCCGATCTCCAATCGGACCTTCTACCCATCTTCAATCTCCAATCAGACTGTCAATCCAGGCTCCGATCTCTAATCGGACTGTCAATCTGGCTCCGATAGTCAATCGGACCGTCAATCCAGCTCCGATCTCCAATAGGACCGTCAATCTATCTCCGATCTCCAATCGGACCATCTATCCATCTCCGATCTCCAATCGAACTGTCTATTCATCTCCGATCTCCAATCGAACCGTCTATCTAGCTTCTATCTCCAATCGGACCGTCTATCCTGCTCCGATAGTCAATCGGACCGACAGATCGATCCCGATCTCAATATCGGTCCATCAGATCAATCCTGATCTCCAATCGGGTCATCAAGTCAAACTCTGATCTCAATATCGGGCCTTCAAATCAACCTCGGCAGCAACCCGAGAGATTCAAATCAGCCCCGGTAGCAACCCAGGAGTTACTAATCAACCCCGGTCTTCACATCGGGCAGTCAAGTCAGCCCCGATCTCAACCCGGGAAGTTAAGTCAACCTCGACATCAACTCAAGACATGTCAAATCATCCTCGGTCTCAGCCCTGGAAGTACAAATCATCCTCGGCGTCAAGTCGGGAAGTGCAGTTCAGCCCCAGAGATAACCCTGGGAAGCCAGATCCATCAAAGGTCGTGTCGACACCACAGGCAACCCCTGGAGGGGAAAAACGGTCATTTTATCCAACTCTCAACTGATTCGGTCAAACTCAAGATGAATTGATGCCATCGAAGTCAGAATGAACCACAACAACGATCTCGAGTGCCATAACGCAAGACAGCTCAACGGACAAACTGCGAGAAATCGAAGACCTGGTTATGAACCCGTCTTCTCGGACCCAAAAAATGTTTTATCCCATGTCATTGAGACACTCTTGGTGAGGGATTTTTGAAAAGGTATCGCACGCCTCAAACGGACGCTCCGATCTAAAGTTTGAAAGTTCTGACATTGACTATGCGTCGGAGTGCACGTACTTCGAGATGACGAAACATAGCACCTCGGTCCCCACCTAGGGAGACGCACCTCTACCTGCGACAGCCATAGGTAGAGCTAAGGCTCGCTGGTCTATAAATAAACGTGCACCCCCTTCATTTTCAAGTTTTGAAACGCAGCGAAGCTCTCCCCGTCTGATTTTTTGACTTTTACACCTCTTTCAAACCCAAATATTTTCACTCCAACACGTAGATATACCCATATACTACCACATATCAAAAAATAACAGATAGATTTGGACGTATAGAGCCTACGATTTGGCAAAAAGCCCGTATTGCAGTTCATTATAAGTATTTTTACGATCAGAAAGTCAAAACTACTACTTTGCACTGTTTTCCACTTGCACACGAAGTTTCATCTTCTAAATATGCCCAAAATTTGTTTCGTGGCCATTTTTGTCAAAATTTGGTACATTTCTGTACATAAACGCAGTTGTTTGTATTTCTACAACTCGAATTGACGATCCGTCAGTTCTAACAGCTTCAATGCACTAGCACACATTTTTGGCAACTCCGCCGGACTGGGTTGACTTCCCAGTCTAGGTTTGTCCTTTTTTGTATATATTTAACTGCAAATGTACTAACATTTCAATTCTGTCAAGCCCGGGTGTCAAATTCGTGGTAGTTTACCGCTTTTATATATATCTACGCATATATAAGCAAATTTCACCATCATTGTTACTCATATCAGTCCTGGTGGACTACATTTCTGTCAATATATATATATATATATATATATATATATATTTATATATATTTTCAGTCCGACCTGGATTACTTCGTGGTCATTTTACTGCTTTTGCACACTTCGCCATACTGGGTGCTCTCCCCAGTCATTGGTTGACTACTTTTTGTCAATTTCAATTCCAGTACGGGCACCGACGTGAAAACCCATCACCCTTATTACTATTTTTCTACATATATATATATATATATATATATATATATATATATATATTTCTGTCACAGCCTGGATTATTTCGTGGCTATTTATAGTTTTTTTTATATACATATATATATATTTCAATTCCATTCCGGGCTTGGGAGTGAAAACCCATCGCCCTTTTATAGCGTTTGTATATATAATTATATATATTTATTGCTTTGCTCAATTTATTCAACTGCTGCATTTAACATTCATTTGTTTATGAATCTGCACTAACATATATGTGGGCGAACTAGATTTATCCAAATCTCGCCAATTCTAGTTTTCAACGGTTCAAACAGGTCCCGATAGAACCTGGAAGCTATAATGGCTGAGATTCCTTTAAATCTAGTTATTTTTATAGTTTTAACTTTGAAAGCAAACTCGCGTCCCTTAGATCGCTATGTAGTGTGAACGAGACGCTTTGGCCATTCGCAGCCAGGATTTATTGATGAATCTTTGGTTCCATTGCTACGTGAAGATGTATATATATCCATTTCTGTGCAAATTTGAACTGTGCAGGCTTATGGGCTACTCATATATGAGCCTAGGAATCGTGGGATTCACGATTAAATCGATCGGGATCTGATTCCTATGATGGATAAACTCCAGTTTACATATGTACCCTGCCAGTTTTTCTGTAAAATGTACATACACAGACCTTAAAATGGTTATCTGGATTTAAGGTCTCATCATAATGAAATATCAATTATTGTGTCAGAGTCCCTCTGATGGTTTTCATACCAATGAGAAGACCGACACTTGTCTATTTTTGTGGTCGAGGATGCTTTGCAGCCCGACAAATCACTATTCACATGCAGCCTTAAGGCTATAAAGATTAAAAAAATTGAAAGTAGCGATACGCTTCAATTCCTATGGCAGCGTAAGGGTTTGATAACCCAACTTTCAAAACATCATTTTCAATCAAAAGAAAAGCTTTTGTAAATCAAATTAAATGCTTTTGCAAATCAAATCAAAGACTGATTTTCAAACCAAATCAAACCCTTCGTATATAGGCTCAACGAAGTCTGTCAAAGCTTTCAATCAATAAAATCAATAGGCCCAATTTTCAAACAGCATTCACTCACGCATTCACAGTTTTAAGTGAAATGTTGAAAAGATGCGGTACCGTGTTTACACGGGAGTCGTGGGGTGCCTAACACCTTCCCCACACTTAACCAAGCCCCCGAACTCAAAACTCCGATTTCAAAGATCAAGTTTCAACAGTGTCCATCAATTGAACCTCTTTTCAAATTAAACACGGTTGAGTTGGTACAACCATTTTCCAATCTACCAACTGGCGACTCTAAACGTTCAAATCGTCGACATAAACACATGTTGGCTTCTTTCCTAAAAAAACCCTTCAAAACCTTTTTCCTAAATAAAAAGACTCGGGGTAGAGAGAACTTAGGAAGATCGATTTGAGGAAACTCAGGTTACGAACCGACCTGCGGGGTTCTTAAATTTTCCAACGTCGACAAATTTCATTATCTTCATATAGAAAATTATATACTTCTTGTAATTCATGATGTTCTTCATTTATGTTTTCTAAATTATGTGCGGCAAATGAAGTGCTAGGTAATTATTGTTCCGAATTTACCTCAGATCTCGGTGATGAATCATTGTCCGCCATTAAACATAAATTTGCAGTTTCCTCGGTTGGTTCAGTAGGTTCTTCTTCATCACTTAGATCCCAGCCTTCTTCAGCTACTTTAACTTTGTTGTTGACTAGTTTCAGGCAATCCTTTTTGAAGTGTCCTGGTTGGTTGCATTCAAAACAGGTATTTGAGTTTTCATTTGAGCCAGCATTTCTGAAGTTGCTGTTGGTAGCTTTAAAATTCCCTCTTGGTATTTTTGGCTTGAAGTCGGAAGTTGTTGAAGTTGTTATTTGTTTTCATAAAGCCTTTGCCATATCTCTTTGCTTTACTTTGGATTACTCTCCTGAGTTGTCTTGATAATAATGAAACTTCGTTATTATCTACACTCAAGAGTTCTTCATTCAATTCATCATCATCGCTTTCTTGATCAACGAGTAAGGCTTTGAAAACGATTCCTTTCTTTTTGAGGTCAGTGTCTGATCCTGCTTTTTTGACTAGCATGTCGACTTCGTGGGAACAAAGATTTCCAATGAGGCTATCAAGAGGATAAGCTGATAGATCCTGCATTTCTTTGATGGCTATAACTTTTATTTTCCATACAGATGGAAGGGCGTTGGCAATTCTTCTGTTCTTCTCATTTATTGTGTAATCTTTTTCCAGTTATTCTATCTCATCAATGATTCTAGAAAAATGAGTTTCCAGTATCAATGATTTTCTCACCTTCTTCTAGCTTGAAGCTTTCATACTCTTGGATTAGAGCATCTTTTCTAGTTTCTTTGATATGACTAGTTCCTTCATAGGTTACAATCAATTTTTTCCAGATTTCTTTAGCATTCTTGCAGTTGCTAACTCTTTTGTATTCTTTTTCTATAAGAGCACTGGTTAGCACTTGCTCAGCTTTGGAGGCGATATTCATAATCTCCTCATCCTCGGTAGTGAAATCCCCAGCATCTTTTTCGACGATCTTTTCATCTTTAATTTTTGTGGGAATTCTTACACCTCGTTCTATTGCTAGCCAAATTTTGATTCCTTGTGATTTGGCGTAGATTTTGAATATATTTCTCCATGTGGCAAAGTTTGTGCCAACAAATAGTGGAGGTCTGGACATTGATAGTCCTTCTCCTCAATCGGTAGCATTTGTGTAGGCTATAGATGGATCTACTCTTAGATATGCCTGTAATTACTTAACAAACAAGTTAAAGAGCACTGCTGTGATACCAATTGAAAGTCCGATAATAATCTAGAAGGGGGGTTGAATAGATTATCACTGTTTAAAAAATTATCTTTGGCCTTTTTGAATTTTTAGTGGGTTAATTTATAGAATTAAGAATTTAATAAGCAGATTAAAAATTTAATCATACAATGCACAGATATTTATTTGGTTCACAACATACAGCTCGGGTATGTTGCTACATCCAGTCTCAAGCTCCTCTCCAAGACTTGAGATCCTATTACTCCATGTAATAAATACTCCTTCAATAGGCAGAGAAGCCTTTACAAAGTTTTAAAGATAAATTTACAACTATCTACAACTAACTATTTTAGACAGCGAACTCCCAGCTCCATCCTCAAGCTTAGTTGAATCTTGTTTTGAGCTTAGAACTATTCTATAGCTTGGTCTTGAAACATCAATCTCTTCCTCACCTCACAAGTACACTAGAGACCCAACTCCCAGCTGACCACTCTAAGACTCTGGTCTTGGTCAAAGAATTTTTGTCTTTCTCACAAGTATAAAATAAACTATTTCAACCTTTTCCTTTTTACAAAAAGTTTTGTTTGAATATTTGCTTCTAAATTAAGCAAATAAAATTGTGGAACATATACTTCTCAGATAAGTAGATATATAGTTTGAGATCAAATATCAGATAAAAGTTCAAGACTTTTATGTGGAATGCTTCAGATAAGCAGATAAGTAAATTAATACAGTTTTATAAAGATTTTCTTTTCTTTTGATAAAGAATATTTTTCTATGGATTAAATAATTCTAAAAAATATTTTTCTTTATAAAGAGTGTGCTTCTATAGTTTTAAATAAATGTAACTTTGAATTTAAATAACTATACAAACTTATATAATGCAACAATAATTTATGAACAATTATATGAGCAGTATATTTAATGACAGTTTATCAAGTATAATAATTTGATCAATTTAGATAATACTTGAATAAACTTGTTTCACCCACTTATATATATTATATTATATTTGATCTACGTTGTGAATAATTTGGCCACTTAGGATTTCAAAGACCGTCCAAATAATATTCTTTGTTAAGAAATATCTCTGAATATCGGTATCTAAGTACTGAATAAATTGTTCGATTCACAACTTGATAATCGTATATAAATATTATACAATATTTATATAGATTATTTATATCAGTAAAAGGCCACTTAGGATTTTAAAAACCGTTCGGATAATTTCAAAAAAATTACTTCTGAATTATATCGGTATCTAAGTACTGACTTTTTACTCGATATTGATAGATGAAATATATATATATATATATATATATATAGATATAAATGTGTATAGCAGTTTATATCTGATTATCTATATTTATAAGCAAGTATGAGATATTATGAACAGTAATAAATTAATAACTTATCTCAAAAATTTTGACCAATTTTTCTCTTCCAAACTAGAATTAGAACTTTGATTAGAAAAAGAGAGTGAAAGCTTAATTGGACAGAATGTAGGCAAGGAGAGTAAGCTTTTCAGATATATAAATTGGTAAGGTGAAATGAATGAAAAAGCTTTCTATTTATAGGAGTTTTGAGTTTAGGGAAAATAGTAATTTTGGAAATTCATTTTTGAAAATGGAAGGACCGGATTGTATGATGGAGAATTGAAGGGCTCGGATTAAATTGTAGCACACGAATTGTCACAAGCTGATGACTAATTTTAGCCCAACAAAAATGTTACCAACAGTTGAGTCATCACATTTATGCAATCATTATTTTCATTTGTCTTGGGCATATAACAATAATAAGCCTTAGCCCCTTTTCTTTTGCAGCATACAAACATACACGACATCCACACATACACACATGCACTACACATAAGTTCAGCACACACTCCCATGCGCACACAAATATATCATATATATATATATATACTTAACACATATATATATAATCGGATATATATATATATATATATATATATAATATTTAAAAATTTTCTTTTTGCCCATAAAATATTTATAAAATTATTTTGAATAGGAATCTCCTTGTCTTAGGAAATGTTACTATATGAACTCATTTTATTAACACTTGATATTAGATTATCAAGGTCATAAAATAAATTCAAATGAAGTTTTAAAAAATAAATATTTTGATCAAAATATATGAGGTAATTAAAATCAAGTTTAATATTTTTAATCCTATGGAGATGATTCTATCCTTTTGACCTTTTTACCTAATTTGTTATCATCAAAATAAAATACCCAAATTTGGAGACCTATCACGTTTGTATGGAGCTCGGGGTTTAAATGTAATAGTTACGTTTAAATTTAAATTCTTGTACTCCTAGGTTTGATCTTTTGGTTCACTTGGTGGCTCGAGTCAACCAAACTAGAATAAAAGTCCATAATCAATCCGTGTAGAATATAATATTCTATATGTGCATGCTAAGTATTATATATATTATATTTTATGCAAACATGCTTCGCATATTTTAATAAAATGACGCGTATTATATATATATATATATATATATATATATATGCATGCGCGTAAAATAAGATGAGACAAATAATAACAAACCCCTCAAAGAAATCATATTAAGTCTAAAGCGTTCAATGATATTTGGAATATCGAACGTCGCCTTCTGACATGATAAATTAATAGAGTATTAAATATTTAATATGAGTTTGTTGTGCACACACAAGACAAGTATTAAGTATTTAAGATATTAATTTAATCACATTTTATGCTTATAAAGTTAATTGAACAATATTATTTTGTTGTGCACACACAAGGATAATATTTTTTTTTGAATATATGGAGTGCTAGGTTGGATTTAACTTAAATTATTTTAGTTCGGATGTGCACACACTTGACTATTATGATCTAAGAGGCAGAATACAAGGAGTTACATGTCGATGTAATTGACAAAAGTTGTCTACCTATTTATTTATATATCGTTTGTTATGCACACACAAGGCTATATACATTTGAAATAGAATCCTTATTCTCACTAGCAAATCTTTAATTAGATGTTGCCGAACTATATAAGTGTGGGTAATATAGTTTAAAAAAAATAGTGGGAGATACCAATCTAAAATAAGATCTAATTTATTTTGGTATATAAAATTAATTAAATGAATGTTTGCTAAAATGTTGTATTTTCACATACAGAAATTTAAAAATGTCAAAATCACTAATTTCACTGCGTAGCATACTTGATGCTAACAAACTAACCGGGCCAAATTACACGGGTTGGTTAAGGAATCTTAGAACAGTTCTCACTGCTGAAAAGATTTCTTATGTCCTAAATTCACCTGTCCTTGGAACTATTCCAGAATCAGCATCTAAGGAAAAGATTGCCACTATTTCAAAGTGGCAAGATGATGCATCTGTGGCTCAATGCATCATGCTCGCATCCATGAGTAACGAGCTTCAGCGTCAGCATGAAAATATGGATGCTCCTACTATGTTGCTTCACCTCAAGGAGTTGTATGGTGAACTATGTAGGACTGCTAGATATGAGATATCTAAGGAGCTCTTCCGATCTCGGATGTCCGAGGGCATAGCCGTTGAGACTCATGTCTTAAAGGTGATCAATATGATTGAACGCCTAAGACAGCTTGTGTTCGTCATGGATGGGGAGTTGAGTCAAGACTTGGTCTTGCAGTCACTCCCTGAGACCTTCTCGCAGTTTGTTGTTAATTTCCACATGAATAAGTTAGATGCCAGCTTGCCTGAATTACTTAACATGTTGAAAACTACAGAAGGTCACTTCCCATCCAAGAAGAACCATGTCTTAATGGTGGATTCTTCCAAGAAACGGAAGAGGCCCAAGGTATCTTCTGAAAAGAAGAAATCTAAGAAGGCTAAGGCAAGGTGAATACAAAGGAACAAAAGAAACCTGATCCAGCTAGCAAAGGAATGTGCTTCCATTGCAACGAGCCGGGTCACTGGAAGAGGAACTGCAAGAAGTTTCTGGCAGAGAAGAAGTTTGGAGAAGCTTCGACTTCCAATCAAGGTTTGTTCATGATTGAAATTAATTTTTCAGAAAGTCAAAATTCTACTTGGGTATTGGATACCGGCTGTGGTTCTCAAATATGTAATAATGTGCAGGGACTGGTCAAAAGTAGAAAGTTGAACAAGGATGAGGTCGCCCTACGAGTGGGAAATGGAGCAAGGTTGTTGCATTCGCTGTAGGCACTTATTGTTTAGCACTGCCTACAGGCAAGTCCATTTATTTAAATAACTGTTATTTTGTTCCGAATATCATTAGAAATATTATTTCTATTTTCGTATTAGATATGGATGGATTTGACATTATAATAAAGAACAACGGTTGTTCTATTTATAAAGACAATGTTTTATATGGTGTTGGTAATCAGCGAAATGGACTTTATATACTTGACTTGCATGAAAATATACTTCAATAGAACAAACTAAGAAAAGGAAAAGAGATGATGTTAATTATACCTATGTGTGGCACGGTAAACTCGGTCATATCAATGAAACAAGATTATCTGTAACAAACGAGAATTTTGTATATTAATTTTAAATATTTATTGAATTATGTAAATATTTTAGTTGAATTATTTATTGAGTTGAATAAATAATTTATGTGATTATGTTGTAGAGTAATTTAATTAAGTGCAATACATTAATTAAATTGATGTTTAATATTAAATTGATATTTAAGTAATTTTATGGTGAAATTCTAATTTAATTGAGATGATTAATTTAGATGAATATTATGTGGTATTTGATAATAATAATTTAATGAATAATTATAGTAATGCCTAATTTAATTTAAATAATTAAATTAGAGATTCACTAATTTGTTACATGAAATTATGATTATTGAGTAAATTATAATCGTGTAGCAATTTAGTTATGTGGTAATTTTATTTTATTTAATGGATGTTAGCTTTAATTTAATTAAATTAGAATATTGAGATTTAATTAAATAAAGTGTGACATTTAAAACTATGTAGTAAAAGAGTTATTAAAATAAATTCAAAAAGTTTTAAATTAGTTTTACCAAACAAGGCCCTTAAATATATTTTAATGTAGTTTTACCAAACAAGGCCTTAGTCTTAAAAATCTATTTTAAAAATAAAGGGTTTTGTCAAAAAAGCCTTATGGCTTTTGATTTTTAAAAACCTGTCACTGATATATGTATTTAGTAGAGTAATAATATATTTGTCAGTTATATGTTTCTATTATTTATATCTATTATATGTATTATATCAGTTATATTTTATATTATATACTACGTGAGTTAGTAAGAAGAATAGAAGCAAAGTGTTTATCAATGTAAGAAAAGATAGAAGAAGAAGAAAGAAAGTGGAAGAAGAAGTTTTGAGAAATCAAAACAGAGAATTATCATCATCACCATCATCTTCTTCTCCTAATAACAAAAGGTATAATTTAATTTAAATTTTTGATTTTTCATAGTTTCAACATAGTTTACTTCTCTATATTTAAGTTTGTTTATGAATTGATGTAAACATGAATTCTATATGTAATTTGTGTTATAACATGCTTATATATGAATTATATGATTGTTTATGTGATTCAATTCATGTAAATATGATGAACATGAAAAAATCGTGTTCATTGCAATTTATAGTGAACTAGTTTGAAAAATTATTTTTTGAATATCAAAATTGGTGTTTGATTATGCTATGTTATAGAAATTGATCATAGATTGTAATAATATATTAAGAAACGAAATTAACTTGATTTGAATCATGTGATTTGGTTTAAAAACAAAGTCATAGTGTTTATTTTCTTCAAGAACACTTAACAATGGTGTTTTCTTCAAAATTATTAAATTAAGGGATTTGATTATGTGTTTTGATGTTTATATATATTAAAACATGTTAGAAGCTTAAAGTTATGATTTTATAAAGTTTTATATGCATTATATGTACTAAATTTTGAGCTTGGTGCGAGGAAATAAGTCAAATTGGGCTTTTTCCTGCACAAGTTTTAGAGCTGATTTTTCCCACAGCAGAAACATCCGCCCCAGCGGGCTCAAACCCGCCCCAACGGGCTTCCTTTCTGTCCAAAAATGTGTTTTGTGTAGTTTTTATGCATTACATGATAAGCTAACTTAATGTGTTGAACTTGATGATATGTTAAGCATACATTGAGATATTAGAACAATTCATTAATGTATTTCATGTGATTAATTTGTAAGTTAGATACGTTATGTAAATCGTTAATTGTAAAGTCTAATAACGCATTCAAAATCGATGTTCGTGATTGATCAGACTTAGAATTAATTATTATTGCAAATGTAATGATATGTAGGGTTAATTAAGGAACGAGAATTGTAATTTGTAGCTTGTGCACGAGGCAAGTTTCCTAATCCTTATTTTATTGAGCAAGTTGTTCTATTCTTTCTTGTTACGTGTATGCAAGTATTCTATCCCTAATTTACTATTGTTGAGCAAGTTTCTAAACTTTACTTTTATTGAGCAAGTTTTCTTACCCAAACTCGATTACGTTTACTTTTAAATTGAGCAGGTCCTTTTATTCTACAATGGCCAAGTATTTCTTGAAATTCATTATTGAAATAATGCGACCTTGAATTAATTGTTCAAACAAGGTTTAGTGTATCTTTCAAATGCTTTAAGTTTATTTCTAAAGCATGACTATTGAATATCATGTCTGTTGTTATGACTCATAGTTAATTCATAATTCTTTTAGTATTGAATTCTTAATTATTGTAAGTTGATTCAACTACTCCTGAGTTGATGATAGTTGAACTCTAAATTACTCTTTGAGCTTATCCAAACCAAATTTTCTTTGGTGCGGACTCGCTAATTAATACTGAGATGAACAACCCTATTAATAGGGGATTACCTTGCAAAAGCTTTAAGATGTTTGTGCACAATACATGGTACGAAGGACTGATCCCCTTATGTACGAGTTAAGAGTCCATATAGTCTAACGACTGTTAAAGGTTTGAATATAAGTATTTATAACCTAGACATAGTTCAAGGTCTTATGACCCTCGGATGAATTCTAAATTCTATACTCAATTCTTGATTATCGATGATAAAAATATTAGTCAATTCCGTTGAAGTTATTCAGTTAGATGTCATCATTATCGATTGTTATTTCAAGTGAGCTTTTGTTTGCTCACTCTTGCATTTATATAATCATTGCAGCCAAAGTCAAGAGAGTTGACGAAACGTCAACCAGCAAAGGCAAGAGAAAGATGAACAAGTGAAGACTTGTTCATAATTATGATATGATATGTAATAAGACTTTGATTATGTTATGATGTTTTATTTTCCGCATTGATGATGTTTAAGGTTAGAAACCCTGGGAATGTTTTGATAAAGTTGTAATCCTTTTTATAAGGAAGATTTTTATTAATTAAGGTTGTAATTTATTTTGCATTCCTTATTTAAGGGCAGTAGTTATGTTTTATTTAGATAGTGAACACCAAATCCTGTGGAAAAAAGTACCCGAATTTGGGGGTGTCACAAGGTTGTATCAAAGCTTTAGGTTATGAACCTTAGGTGGAGAAACCTTAAGTAGTAGCCTTATATGAGATCGAAAAGATAGTGATGATAGTTAAAGATAATAAACTGCCTTATGTCTTATGTGTTTACGTTTATGTACTCGAGGAGTATCGATCGGTATCACGTAATAATTAAACTTTATAATTTTGTTGTAAGGATGACAAATGTTGGAGACCAGTCATGCTAGGGAGGAGTTATCTCAGATGCCTAGGGATGAGGAGCCCCGCGACATCCATACTGTCTGGGAGCAGTTGGTTCAGAGAGAGCCATCTCCATTGATCACCGTAGTGGGTCAAGAGAATGAGCCAGTCTTTGACCGAGATGATGAGGATGAGTAAGAGGAAGAGGAGGAGGATCCTGAAGAGGAATTTCCACCTAACTCTATCAACACTGTGATGTACGAGGAAGTCTATGACCACAACATTGAGCTGCAGGGTAGAGTTGGAGAGTTAGAGGAGCTGGTGGATGTGAGCCACACTACTATACAGCAGAAGGAGGAAACGATTCAAGAACTGGACGATCAGCTTGGAAACGCGAAGTGAGGTCTAGTTCACGTGGAGAGTGAAATGGATGATGCATTGGATGAGCTAGCGAAACTAAAGAATGACATTAAAGAGGAGTCATTGAAGCGTGCCAGAGCAGAGGATGTGTACTTGAAGGCTACTCAACATGCAGATCGAGCTGAAGACGAGGTTCAAGCGAAGAAGGCCAAGCTGAAAGAGACAGAATACGCTTTTCATTCGGCTATAGATAGGGCCCAGGATCGTGTCTTTTATTACCCAGCTTAGTTCAAGGATTTGCCGTGGTATATGGTGGATCGCAGAACAGTATTTCGGGTGATGGAAGAAGAAAGTGGAGAGGCTGTGCGACGTCTTAACATGCCTAGATAATAGAGTAATATACTATGTAAATAAATAAATGTAAATCCCAGAATTTGAGATAATAATGGGATAAGATGATGAGGTTATCCTGCAACTTGTTCAGTTCAGGAATGATGATGTAAATAGCAGAGATGCTATCTATTCTATGTTTTAAAACTATGAATGAATAAAATAATGAAGTTTAATGACGTGTGCTATGTGGTCAAATGTGAATTGATGTATTTTAAATGTTTAAGTTGAACTTGAATATTTAAAAGATGAGTAAGGGATCTAATAAGAGTATGTCTTAACAGAAAGATGCCTCCTAGAAGAAGACCTACACGTCAACCACAAGAGGGTTTTATAAACAACAACAACAACGATGGGATGAATGCCAATCTAGTTCAGCAACTGGTGAACCTACTAACAGGAGCGCTTGCGAATTAGCCGCAAGTTCAAGCCGCGATGTTTAAAAAATTCAAAGCGGTATGACCGCCGAAATTCCAGGGATCTGTGAACCCGATAGAGGCCCAGACATGGGTGATGGAAATGGAGAAGGTCTTCAATGTGGTAAGGATTAACAATGACCAGAAGACGGCTTTTGCGACATTCATGCTAAAGGCAGAAGCTAGCTATTGGTGGCAGGGTAACAAGACCCGAGGAGGAGAAGGTGTGATAGCATGGGACCGCTTCAAAGAGATGTTCTTTGAAATGTACTTTCCAGTAAGCTCGCAGAATTAGATGGAGGTTCAGTTTCTAGAGCTGAAGTAGGGAGCAATGACGGTGCCAGAATACGCCGCAAAGTTCAACGAGTTGGCAAGGTTTGCAACGTACCAGGTCAGTACTGATGAGAGAAAGGCATGAAGGTTCGAGCAGGGATTGAAGCCATGGTTATATAGTAAGGTCTACATGTTCTAGCTGAATACATTTACTACTGTATTGGAAAAGGCGATCATCGCGGAAGGTGGGAGCGATGCCTTGACCAAATATAATCAGGACCAGAAGAAGAAGAAGAATGAGACAAAGAATAAGGCTGGTGGTAGTGCTACCAACAAGAAAAGGAAGTGGAACGACAACACATCTGCTGGGAATCAACAGGGAAGCCAGCAGAAGAGAAGAATTGAAGCATGTGCTACATGCGAAAAGAATCACACTGGAATGTGCTTGAGGGGAAGGCGAGTATGCTTCAACTGTGGTTAGGAAGGCCACATTGAGCCAAATTGTCCTAAATCGAAGAAGGGAGCGTGCTTCACATGCGGGTCCAAGGATCATATGGCCCGAGATTGTCCAAAAAATCCAACTGGAGGGTCGATAAAAGGGAGAGGAAATAGCAGTTGCATTACTTTGACCATCGCTGGACCACCGCAGATGAGCCGACCCACTGCCAGAACATTAAACATGACCGTGCAGGATGCTGTGCAGTCAAAAGATGTGGTGTCAAGTATTATTTCAGTCGATAGCATTAATGCTTACGTATTACTTGATTTAGGTGCTACTTGTTTATTCATATCTGATGACTTTGCTAAGACTTTAGACTTACCTAAGGAGGAATTGGTTTACCCCTTGAACATAGAAATTACGAATATGGAGGTTGTTTCTGTTTGGTTTGTACACATAGACTGTAGGTTGAACATTAAGGGTCATGAGTTGTTGGTAGATTTAATTCAGATTAAACTTGGGGAATTCGATGTTATACTGGGTATGGATTGGTTGTTCAACCATGGGGCGGTAATTGATTGCAAGAAGAAGTCTGTAAACCTTACGAATTCATCGAAGGTAGTGTTTTATGGTAGCAAATCGCCTAGACAAGCGAGTTATCTGACGATTATGCAGGCTAAGAAGTTATTGAAGCAAGTTTGTGTAGGGTACTTAACCTATATAGTGGATACTCGTAAGGAAAGTCCAAAGCTGGAAGAGATATCAGTGGTTAAGGAGTTTGTGGATGTATTTCTGAGCAATTTTCCAGGACTTCCGTCGGATAGAGAGATAGAGTTCGTGATCGACTTGGCACAGGGGACTGCTCCGATATCGAAAGCCCCATATCGAATGGCTCCAGTCGAGATGAAAGAGTTGATGGTTCAACTGCAAGAATTGCTGGACAAGAAATATATTCAGCCGAGCGTATCACCGTGGGGAGTGCCAGTATTGTTCTTGAAGAAGAAGGATGGATTGATGCGGCTTTACATTGATTATAGGGAGTTGAACAAAGTCACGATCAAGAATAAGTATCCTTCACCTAGAATTAATGACTTGTTCGATCAACTGAAGGGTGTTAGATACTTCTCGAAAATAGATTTGAGAAGTGGGTATCATCAGTTGAAGGTAAAAAGAGAGGATGTGTCGAAGACAGCATTTAGAACTAGGTATGGACATTACGAATTCTTGGTGATGTCATTAGGTCTAACGAATGCACCAGCATCATTTTTGGACTTAATGAATAGGGTGTTTAAGCCATTTCTGGACAAGTTCGTAGTGGTGTTCATAGATGATATTTTGGTTTATTCCAAACCTAAGGAGGAACACACTGAACATTTGAGGCTGACATTGGAATCGCTGAGACGAAAGAAGTTGTATGCGAAATTCTCGAAGTGTGAATTTTGGTTAGAACATGTGCAATTACTTGGCCACGTGATTGACAAAGATGGGATTTCAGTAGATCCGTCGAAGG
This sequence comes from Panax stipuleanatus, assembly GCA_020205555.1. NCBI lineage: Eukaryota > Viridiplantae > Streptophyta > Magnoliopsida > Apiales > Araliaceae > Panax > Panax stipuleanatus. The sequence continues at coordinate 121,211,844 of CM035124.1, read as the reverse complement.
TTGAAACTGTAATGAATTGGGATTAGCCAAAGACACCGTCAGAAGTGAGGAGTTTCTTGGGATTGGCATGTTACTACAGAAGATTTATACAAGACTTTTCCAAAATCGCAACTCCGTTGACGAATTTGACTCGGAAGACGGTGAAGTTCTTTTGGACGGAAAAGTGTTAGGACAGTTTTCATAAACTGAAGAAGAGGTTGAGTAGTGCGCCTGTGTTGTCATTGCCTGATAGTACAGGAAATTTTGTGGTATACAGTGATGCTTCACATAAAGCATTAGGTTGTGTGCTGATGCAGAACAGCAAAGTCATTGCTTATGCATCACGCAGCTGAAGGATTATGAGAAAGAGTATCCGACCCATGACTTGGAATTGGCGGCAGTAGTGTTTGTTTTGAAGATATGGAGACACTAACTGTAATACCCGAGAAATTCCTAATATTATTAAATAAATATATTAATGGAAATGAGAATTTATTTGAATATAAATGATTTTGTGTTGTGAGAAGGATTGATTCAATTATATAAAATTGAATAATTATAATAATAATTGAGAAATTTATGGAGTTTGCGATAAACTCGTTGATAGCCTTGTGTGGCACAGTGATGAGGATTATTAATGATTATATTAATTAACGAATGAATTATTAAGTAAACAATTAATCTATATTAATTGTTAATTGCTATTGTAGAATATTAATTGATGGTTATGGAATATTAACTGTGATTGATTAATAATACGTGATTATTATTGCAAGAAATATAATAATAATAAGCAATGTGTTTATAAATATAATAAGATTTATATTCATTTAATGTGATATTTAATCATGTAAGTGTTAATCTATTATTGTGAAAATTAATAATTTCATTAATTAACGAGGAATGGATTAATTAATATTATTGGTAATTAATTGATAAGATTAATAATTTATTTATTTGACATTATGAATAATAAAATAAATAAGTAAGTTATTAATATGATGAGATTATATTGATTGTTATGTGCAAATGTGTAAAAATTAAATACAAAGTATATGGAATACAACTATATTATATAGTGTAGAGAAACACTTAAGTGTGACCATGCAAGTATATTTAAATTATATGATTGTACATAGTAAAACTATGTGTTATGAATACATCATGATGCCTAGGTAACAATGTGAATATGCATTAAAGTGAGACATCATGAGTATATGGTAGGTAATTTAATAAATAAGGGATACAGTATAATGAGATAACATCCGATTAAATTATACCGGTGAGATAAATGTACATGGACTATATATGTACAAATTACATTTGCTACATTGCAATGTTACCTATTCATTGAGTTATATTGGGACATTTCATGATGACTTAAAGTACATATAATATAAGTATATGATATGTGTATTGTAATACAAGTGTAACATGTAGTTCATTTGCAAATGCTGAGATTTCTATGCCTTGTCCCATATTAATAGACACAATCCTTGTACACGTGAAACACTCGATGGCTAGCCTATTCTCCTTCTCCCAATTCTCAGCAATGTAGCTAGAAATCATGGCATAGGGAGTGGCCTCAACAGTGTTCTTCAACCACTCTACCAACTCTTCCTTAGCTGATATACAAAGCTTCAATCTATTGGTTTAATTTAATGGACAATTGTAGTGTATGTGTAAGGATTCTTCTATAAATAGCAGCCATGTTTCTTCATTTTCAATTTGCTGAGAGTTTGCATAAGTGGTGAGTGAAAGAAATATACATATATCAGTAGGAGAAGTTGGATTAGCAGTAAACTCTATTTGAATCCTAGCAGAGGTATAATCCACCTTTCATTGTTCTTCTTTCATGTTCTTCAGTTATATTCTCTGCAAATTCTTAAATTTCTTGATTCCAGTTGGAAATTCTGGTTTTGTGATTTGAGGATGATAATTAGTTTCTAAAAGGACTTATATACATGTTAGAATTACTATATAAGCTTCCTTGTTCTTCAAATTCATTTTGTGTTTTTGTTTCTGAGATTTCTGTGAAAACTTCAATACTTGAAATTAAGTTGGAATTCATGAATTGGTGATTCAATAATGTTAAATGATTGTTATATAAGCTGATATAAGTGATCATGAGGTAATATAGTGGGATTGATAGTAATTTCGTAGGAATTTTCTGTGTTTGGGTTTTGAAACTGCCGTTTTCTAGAACTATTTGCCGCTGGCTGGGAGCCGGCGCAGCTGCGCCAGCAGCAGTTCCCTGCCTCCTACTTGATTTCTGTTGTGTATATATTATGTGGTTTGGTTTAAACAAGCATACTAACTTGTGTAACATATATATATAAATTTAATGAGACAATGTAAGCGTGATTTAGTATATTAGCATACATGGTTAACAAAAAGTGTTTGGTGTCCGAAGTGAACTTAGAAGCTTTAAGAATGGACTTTGATATATAAGCGCCATAGTTAGGTTCTGACTTTTGATGCACATTAGTATGACCTAGAAACACATGAGATGCATGTTAACTCGCGTATATAAGCTCTGTAACGAAATGTGATCATGTGAACCTCGCTAAGTGAACTTAGAGTTTTAAAAGGAACTTAGAGATTATAAAAAGGGGATTTAGATGTGCTATAATTATATTCGGACTTTGAACGTGTTATTATGGTTTAGAAATGCATGAGGGACATGATGACTTGTGTATACATGTTTAATAATGTAACATGGACACGCTATGCCTTATTAGTAAACCTTACTAGTAAAAGTGTAAGTTTGAAACGTAAACCTTGAACATGTTTTCAAAAAGATAGTTACATCACGTGAGTATCTAGATTCTAAAGGGTTAAGATGGCATGTTCGGGTTTGATATGCCTCTAAACATGATTTGTATTTGGTAGACATAATGATAACATGAGTTTAAAGCATGCTCCCAAGTACTAAACAATACTAGTTATGAATAAATAATGTGAACACTATAAGCAAGTGTATTAATAGATTATGTGACATCTATATAAACATATAGCCGATGTAACGACCCCAAAATTCATACAATATAATTCTCATCCTCGATCGTTAGCAATACATCCTTAATCTATCTTTACATCATTATTCGATATTAAAATCACTAAAAATGCGGAATATTTAAAACTTTTATACAATCTTTCTTTATTGCCCTGAATTGCAACCTTAACATTACAAATATTTGATTCAATTCTAGTACATGAATCGCTACAACGAAAGGACTATACAAAGTCTTACATCACTAAGCAATATCCATTATACATCGGATAGCTCAACTTACAACTTAACAATTAAGTTACAATGAAAACATCAACTACAATTTGAAATTTAACATAACTAATATATTCTTGAACATTGATCTCTATAAATCACTTAACACGTATCCTTACCTTGCATCCTTGACCTGCAAAAATGGTTATTTGCAAGAGTGAGCTCGACAGCTCAGCAAGATCTAACAGTTTTCATGCATCACATAGCACATAATAACATACATAACATACATCACATAATAATTAAAGTAACATGGCATACATGCTTCAATTCACATAGCAAATATAAAGATTGAGTTCCTTACTCAATCAACATTCTTTAACCAATAAATATAGTCATAAATTGACTTTAACATTCATGTTTACAACATATATAATATATCATGCTCTTTGCAAAACAATTTAAAATATCTCATAATATCATCAAGTTCACGTAGAAAATAGGAACCGAAAGACTTGCCTGGCTCGTAGATTACCAAACACCAAAAAATAGCTTAATATAATCTGCTTCATAATCCTACATAACGTATTAACATACACATCAATTATTAGTCACCTAGCAACGCTTATCAAACGTCTAAGTAAATACTACTTTATACTTTCTAATTCTCTTCTATTTACTCGTTTGACACTCACTGTCAAATTATGTGTATAATTAACAATATCAGTTATATATCACATAATTAATCCTCATCAATCTAGGTTAACTCATTCCTCATTAGCTATTAAATTAATAATTAATTATCACATCACATAATTATATAACTTTTCACATAATTAATCAATTAATAATTACATACTCATATTAAATTATAATTAAACAAATTATAACATCCACTTTAGTTATAACTAATCAATTTACATCTTATGTTAATCAAATTATAATTTAACAATTTATAATTTAATTTAAATCATTACTCTAATTAACCAAATTATAATTAAACAAATTATAATTTATAATTAATCAATCTACATTATGCATAATTAACAAATTATAATTTATAATTAATCATGCATTTATTAAACTATAATTAAATAAATTATAATTTAAATTAAACCTTCACTCTAATTATAATTATCTAAATTATAATTACATATCATGTTAACTAAATTATAACCAACAAATTATAACTTAAGTTAAACATTTAATTTAATTAAAATGAATCAAATAATAATAATTTAAGGTTTTCACAACCTTCTTCCTTTTCTATTTTGAAATTGTCAAATACATATTAATACTCTCTTATTGCAATCTTGGTTCATGTCTAACACCTAACCATTATCATTAACCAATACAATTTGAGTTTTAAAAATTGTACAATTAATTAAAGTTTTCTGCTTCTGTTCAGGGTCCTGCACAGCTGCGCCACTCATTGCCTTGACACCGGCGCAGCTGCGCAGGTGTCAAACATGAGGAACCCAGCGGCGCAGCTGCGCTGCTTCTGCCCTTACTGCCTGCACAAGCTGCGCCAACACGCGGGCAGAAACAGAGCAGCAATGGCACTGTTTAACCCACTCACGCCAACAAACGACAATTACAAGCAATTTCCAGAATGTAAGGTACTCACATGCACTAATACACATGCTATACATGATCCAAATCACAAAATTTGTCTAAGCAACAATAATCAAAAGGTTTTAAAACCAATTTTACTATTTTCATAAAGTCCATACCTTTATCAAAACAATTCACCGTAAATTCGATTATAAACTAATTCGATTCATGATACATGCATTATTTTCATTATTGAAGGTAGTATCATAGACAATTCTAAACAACATACTAACATATACCAATTTTTCAATGTAAAATCAACCATAATATATAAACTCATGTAAACGAAACTTTTTCTATGAAAACTCATTTTTACCACAATTTAATATCTAAAACTTGTACATGGCATATAATTCAACTATGAACAACATAATAATACAATTTCTACACATGTAATCATGTTTACATTACTTCCATGAACTATCATATTTACAAAGAAGTCAAAATACGAATAAACTTAACAAAGTCTTAAAACTATAAAATACCTTTTTGCTTAATAGAAGTGAAGAAGATGATGATGCTTGCTTGATTCACACAAGTTTTTCCTTCTTTCTCCTTTTCTTCTCTTCTGTGTTCTTCCTTTCTTTCTCTGTACTTTTGCTCTCTTTGTTCTTTATCTTAACTTAGGATATAATAAACTAACGTAGTTTTTACAAAACGTAAACTGATATCATATATATTATATGTATAACTATATAATATATTTTTAACTCCCAATTATTAAATCATCCATTAATACCATAATTGCATTTAATATATATAAGTAGTTACAATTTTTGAATATCAAAAGCGTAAGGCTTGTTTGGCAAAACAGGTTTATTTTAAAAAAACTAACTTTTTGAGCTTAAGGCCATGTTTGGTAAAACAAGATTAAAACAAAAGTAAGGCCTTGTTTGGAAAACGGTTTTAAAAACTCTTTTAACTCTTTTAATAAATCTTTTAACACATCTTTTTAATGTTATCCTTTAATTAATTAAATCTTAGCATTAATTTAATTAATTAAAAGTTTAACATCAATTAACCACATAAAATTGTCACATAATTATAATTACTTGCTAATTATAATTTCATGTAACACATCACATAACTCATCTAATTTAATTATCTCAACTAAATTAGAACTATAACATAAAATCATTACATCAATTAAATAAAATACTAAATATTCATTTAATTAATATACTACACTTAATTACATTACTCCATAATAATCACATAATTATTTATTTAACTTAATAAATAATTCAATTAAAATATTTATTTACTCCAATAAATATTAAAATTAACATTTAAATTATCTTCACATATTTCATAATATATGGCACGCATACACATATTCACACTCAAAACATCTCATAAATAAGAATTTTATTTATTAAGTTCTCATTTATAATTCTTAAAAATTCGGGATGTCACAGCCGAGTTATAAAGCATGATAACCACATGATTTTTCTATCCCTTAATACCATGTAAAATGTAAGTTAAAATTTGTGACAATGAACTCAAGAATGATTATATGCTACGTGATATTATATGATGTTACTTGAACCCGATTTTGACGGTTAACTTATGAGAATGCCATAACTTGCTAAAATAAAATATATTTAGCATTGATTGTGGTCTTATGTGATATTAATAATATGAGAGCATGTTTGCTAATTGTTGCAATCTTATATGATATGAGTATGTATTTAAACTCAAAAGGAGGAACGTTAAGGATAGAAATTTTATTCTATATAACTGTGTAGCTAGGTTAAAACTTAGCTTATGTGTTGATCGTATATTCGAAGATAAAATGTGAAGTTAAATTATATGACTAATGAATATCATATATATGCGTAACTATATTACGATAGGAATTCGAAAGTGTTGATTTGCTTTTCATGGATAAACTACGCTAAAGGTAAGTTCTCTAATTTACTCTCTTTTAAAGTGCAAGTTTCCTTACTTACACTCCTTTATAGTGCAAGTATCCTAGACCTTCGTATTTACTTTATTCAAGGAATGTTGTAAGCAAGTTTCTAACTCTACTCTTTATTGAACATTCAATTGGCTTACGCAATTATTGTCGTACGAGTAAACTCTTGAGATTAAATTCAGATATTATGAACCATATACTTTATGAATAGGATAAAAGTCGAACTATATTCTTCGGACTTTAAATCTTGAAATTGAATTTATAGTTGTTGAGATCTATGCCAATTGATTCGGCTAGACTTATATTATTGAAAGGCGACCCAAACCGATTGATTGGTGCGGGATCTTGTATTTGACTGAGAATAACAAAATATAACTGTCGGAGAACCGACGCGCGCACATTAGATGATTGAGTGTTATGCATAACATAGGGTACTTTAGGCTGATCACCTGTTGTACTTGTTTTGTTCGATTTTTAGTTTATTACTGTCAATTCCTGTGGAAGTTCATAGTCCTTAGTGACTGCTCAGTATTCAGTTATCTTGAAATCTTGAATTAATTTATTATTGAATCATATTGATATTATTCTGTCCTTAGCGACTGTTATTGAGAACTGTTGATATTCTTGTTATCCTTGAACTATCAAACCTTGCTATACCCTTTCGAGAATTGAGAATTATATTACTTACCCTTATTGTATATTACTTGCTGGGCAATTTGTGCTCATTCTTGCTTTCCCTAAAAACATTTCAGTTAAGGCCGAGCAGTGCGGACCTTCGGGCACAGATAAGGGCAAGGGAAAGGCTACTGAGTAGCTTAAATTATGTAGGATTTATGATTGTAATAAAGAACTTATGATATTATTTACTAGTTAAGGTTATTTATGCTTAAGATATGTCTAAGCTATGTAATCACTGTTTAAGTTACGAGACCTTGGGACGTGAATAATTATATTATTTAAATGTAATTTATTCGGTATTAGTTGTGTATTATTCCACTGTGCGATGCGACATTTAGTCGTATTATTATTGTGATGTATTACCATGAGCACGTGACGAACCGAATTCAAGCGACCCCGTGACAGTCCTAGAATTTGGAGGCGTCACAGGTTGGTATCAGAGCTGTAGTTATAAACCTTAGGAACGAGTGTCCTTAGACTATAACTTAGGAGAACTTAGAAGTTAGGAAGGAGATAAAACTCATGTAGAGTTTTCTTTGAGAGACTTAGTCTGTTATGAAATATAACTTCATTTTATACAATGAACTTATGTTTTATTTAAAATTCTAATGGAGTTGTTGTTTCTTGTCTATGTTTGTGATTATAGATGGCAGATATGGGAGTACCCACTAGAGTGGCTGAGAATGAGCCCAGGGATATTCATGTAGTGTACGAGGCACCCTTAGAAGCTGTGCCAGTGCAGGAAGTTGCACCATCTGAGTCTGATGACGAGGATGAGATAGAGGTAGAGCTTGATCCCGAGGAGGAGCCTTTGGAGGACGAGCCTTCAGAGGAGGAGCCCATGGAGGACTCCTACGAGCCTAACCTAGAGGAGCATATGCTAGGAGAGTATGAAGAACGAATCCTAGAGTTGGACTGCAGAGTCCAGGAGTTAGAGACAGAGGCCCAAGAGAGAGAGTCTGAGTTTCAGAAACTACGGGACGAAGACCACCAAAGGAAGCTGGCCATGCAGGAGTTAGAGGTGGAGATTGCCTACAGCAGGGAGGCAGGGATCTAGATGGGAACTTTATTCCACAGGTCGGTGGCGAGGAATGTGGATCTGGCAGGAAAGCTAGAAGAGGTTGAACAGAGGGAACTAAGTGTGAAGACTGAGAAGGAAGCACTCCATACTCAGTTGGAATTAGAAGTGATGGATAGGATACACTTCGAGGAGAAGTGGGAGGCTGCCCATGAGAGAGCAGATGACCTGAAAGATGAGGTCAAATGCAAGAAGAGGAAAATAAACAAGATGGGGTACGTGTTCTGTTCAGCATTCGAGAGGGTGCTTGATGGTGTGTACCACTACCCGGCAGAGCAGGGACAGACTCTACACACTATGAGTCGAGAGCTGGTAGCTTATATAGCACAGTTAGAGTACAAGAGCGCTGTGGAGCGTGGCATGATGTGATGAGATTTCATTAGATAGTCTAGTGGTAGTACTAGTTGTGTCTTTTATGTATTGTATATACTATGTTGTAATCCCGATCTTTTGTGTAAGATGTGGGATAATGATGTAAACCCCGAGTTAGCTTTTGTTAGAGGGGTAGTATGGTAGTAGGTTGGTATATTCCCCGTCTTTTGTGATATTAGGGGATACATGTGATAACATTTATAAAAATATGCTAGGGAAATCATGTAATGAAATGGCATATGAATATAAATGAAGTTTATTTCAAAAACGTGTTATAAATTTATTCTTTTAGTATTAAAATAAATACTTAAGTAATATACTTGAATAATAATAAAATGAAAATTTATGATGCAGATAATGCCGCCCAGACGTAAGATGACTGCGCCTAAGGAAACAGTTAATAGAGAGAAAGAGCATGTAGTTCTCATCCAGAAACTAGTTGATCTACTAGGAGGGGCCCTTAGGGGAAAGAACGACGGGTCTATTCACCCCAACCCCCAAGCCGTCCCATTTTCGGTTCCATTTGCTACATTTACGACAAATGGCGAAGCAAACCACTGGTGGGAAACCTTAAGTTGGTATGACAAGAAGAAGGAAGGTAAGGACACGGGAGGAAAAAGTCGTGGAGAAAACAGCAGCGGGGGAAGTAACTTAGGAAAGAGGAAACGGGGGAGTAATGACCACAACAACAACCGAAATAGTAATCAAGGTGGGAGTCACCGAGGAAGCTTTAAGAAAGGGAGCGAGATTTGTAATAAGTGTGGGAAAAGTCATCAGTTGGGAAATTTTCGTGGAGGAGTTGAGAAGAGGGCAGAAGGATGCCTAAGATGTGGAAAGAACCATCAGGGCGAGTGCTGGAAAGGAAAGGACACGTGTTATAACTGCTGTCAGGAGGGTCACATATCGCCCAACTGCCCGAAACCGAAGAAGGTCAGAGCATGTTTCGCTTGCGGCTCAACGAAACACCAGATAAAGGATTGCCCAAAGAAGGAAAATAGGGGAAATGGCGGAAGTGGTAGCCAACAAGGAGGAGGTAACAAGTTAATTATTGGAGGACCCGCACAACCCAACCGATCGACCCCCCAAACATTTAACATAACCATCCAAGATGTCGTAGCTGCAAAGGACGCGGTGTCAGGTATCATCCCAGTCAATGATATAAATGCTAACGTATTTTTGACTCGGGTGCCACCTATTCTTTTATATCTGAAGAATTTGGTAGTAAATATAGTACACCCCGAGAACGGTTAGAAAATCATTTGAGCATAGAAGTTGTGAATAAGGAAATGATCCCTGTAGAATACGTTTATCGCAATTGTCGCGCAAACATTAGATAACATGAACTGAGAGTAGACTTGATTCCTATTAGAATGGGAGAATTTGACGTAATACTGGGAATGGATTGGTTGTATAACTATGCTGCGATAATTGATTGTCAGAACAAATGTGTGAACCTTCAGACTCCGAGTAAGTCTAAGGTAGCGTTTCATGGTAGCTCATAGCTTAAGCAATCATGTTGCGTTACGATGATGCAGGCCAAGAAATTGTTAAGGAAAGGATGTGTAGGTTATTTGTCTTACATCGTTGATACTTGAAAAAAGGGAGTAGAAATTAAGGATATATCCGTAGTTAATGAATTTCAAGATGTATTTTCGGACAATCTACCTGGTCTTCCGCCAGACAGAGAAATAGAATTCGTAATAGACTTAGCACTAGGAATGGCACCGATTTCGAAAGCTTGGCGCCAGTCAAATGAAGGAATTGATGATACAATTGCAAGAGTTGTTGGATAAGGGTTACATTCGTTCGAGTGTGTCTCCTTGGGGAGCACCAGTGTTATTCGTTAAGAAAAAGGACGGATCGATGAGGCTCTGTATCCATTATCGAGAATTGAACAGAATAATGATCAAGAACCGATATCCGCTATCGAGGATAGACGACCTATTTGATCAACTGAAGGGAGCAAAGTATTTCTTGAAAATTGACCTACGAACAGGATATCATCAACTAAAAGTGAGGGATGAGGACATACCAAAGATTGCGTTTCGAACCCGTTATGGACACTACGAGTTTTTGGTAATGTCATTTGGATTGACTAATGCTCCGGCAGCATTTATGGACTTGATGAACCGAGTTTTCAAGCCATACTTGGATAAATTTGTAGTGGTTTTTATCGACGACATTTTGATCTACTCAAAGACAGAGGAAAAACACGCCGAACATCTGAAGATTATTTTGGAGGCACTAAGGAAAGAGAAGATGTATGCAAAATTTTCAAAGTGCAAATTTTGGATGGAGAAGGTTCAATTCTTAGGCCACGTGGTGGATAAGAATGGAATCTCTATAGACCCTGCAAAGATAGAAGCAGTAAGTAATTGGGAACAACCGAGAACACCGACGGAGGTGAGAAGTTTTTTAGGGTTAGCTGGGTACTATCGAAGATTCATCCAAGATTTTTCTAAGATAGCAACCCCGTTGACCAATTTGACTAGAAAGATGGTGAAATTTGTATGGACCGACAAATGCGAAGAGATTTTTCAGGAGCTAAAGAAGAGATTGAGCGACGCACCTGTATTATCATTACCAGATGATGCGCGAAATTTTGTGGTGTATAGTGATGCATCGCACAATGGACTTGGTTGTGTGATCATACAGCACAGTAAGGTCATTGCGTATGCGTCATGATAATTGAAGGATTACGAAAAATGATACCCTACTCACGACTTAGAGTTAGCGGCATTAGTTTTTGCGTTGAAGATTTGGAGGCATTATTTGTACGGAGAGAAATGTGAGATATACACGGACCACAAGAGTCTGAAATATATCTTCACACAGAAGGAGTTGAATATGCGTCAGAGGAGGTGGTTAGAATTGATCAAGGATTATGACTACGATATTCTTTATCACCCGGGTAAGGCAAACGTGGTTGCCGACGCTCTGAGCAGGAAAGGAAGGGAGAAGTTGTTTAATTTGACGACTCAGGAAGAGTTGATAAGAGAGATGGAGAAATTGGAAATAGAAGTGAAGTGACCCGAGAGGTCTGAAGAAAGGTTGTTTGTAGTGGAAGCTCATCCGACATTGTTGGATAGAGTAAAGGAAGCACATGAGAAAGATGAAGAATGTGAGAAGATCAGAAAGGATCACAGAAAATGAGGAAGAGAAATTTTGAATGGATAAAGACGGTATTTTGAGATTTGAAGAAAGAGTATGGGTACCAGCGGTAACCGAGTTGAGGGAAGAGATTTTGCACGAGGCACATAATACGACATATTCCGTTCATCCGGGAGGCACAAAGATGTACCGAGATCTAAGGCAACATTTTTGGTGGCCCAATTTGAAATGGGAAGTCACAGAGTACGTCAGTAGATGTTTGACTTGCCAACGCGTTAAAGCAGAGCATCAACGGCCGAGTGGTTTACTACAACCGTTGGAAATAGCAGAGTGGAAATGGGAGCATATTACGATGGACTTCGTGGTAGGACTTCCAGTTACACAGAAAGGTTATGATGCTATTTGGGTTATCGTGGATCGACTAACGAAGACCACACATTTTCTACCAATCAAGACCCGCTACAGTTTGAATCAATTAGGGAGTCTATGCGTAAAGGAGATTGTTACACGACATGGAGTGCTGGTGTCAATTATCTCTGATCGAGATCCGTGCTTCACATCTAATTTTTAGAAGAGTTTGCAAGAGAGAATGGGAACGCAGTCGAGGTTGAGTACCGCTTATCATCCTCAGACAGACGGACAGAGTGAGAGAACAATACAAACGCTGGAGGACATGCTTAGGACTTGCGTGATGGATTTCAAGGGCAATTGGGACGACCACCTACCCTTAGTTGAATTTGCGTATAACAATAGTTACCATGCAAGTATCGGCATGCCACCGTACGAAGCTCTTTATAGGAGAAAGTGTAGAACGCCATTATATTGGGACGAAGTCGGAGAACAACGAATACTCGGACCAGAGCTAGTACAACAAACCGCAGACGTGGTGACAATGATAAGAGCCAGAGAAGTAGTAGCTCAAGACCACCAGAAAAAGTATGCAGATTTGCATCAGCAGGACCGAGACTTCAAAGTTGGCAGTTTTGTATTCTTGAAGGTATCTCCATGGAAGGGAAACTTTTGTTTTGACAAGAAAGGAAAATTGAGTCCAAGATTCATAGGACCGTTCGAGATACTGAAGCGAGTGGGCGAAGTGGCATACAAAGTTACGTTACCACCCGAGTTGGAGCACATCCACAACGTGTTCCACATTTCTGTGTTGCGACCGTACAAGGTCGACTACAAGCACGTGATTTCTTACGAGCCCATTCAAGTGGAGAAGAACTTGGCGTATGAAGAAATTCCTGTCCAGCTATTAGATAGGAAAGAGCAAACCTTAAGAAATAAAATTATTTCATCTGTAAAAGTACATTGGCGTAACCACAATGTCGAGAAGGCAACGTGGGAGTTAGAAGATAGGATGATGAGGGACTATCCCCATCTATTTGTGTAACCTTGTAGCAATTTTGGGACGGAATTTTTATAAGGTGGGGATGATGTAATACCAGAGAAATTCCTAATATTATTAAATAAATATATTAATGGAAATGAGAATTTATTTGAATATAAATGATTTTGTGTTGTGAGAAGGATTGATTCAATTATATAAAATTGAATAATTATAATAATAATTGAGAAATTTATGGAGTTTGAGATAAACTCGTTGATAGCCTTGTGTGACACAGTGATGAGGATTATTAATGATTATATTAATTAACGAATGAATTATTAAGTAAACAATTAATCTATATTAATTGTTAATTGTTATTGTAGAATATTAATTGATGGTTATGAAATATTAACTGTGATTGATTAATAATACGTGATTATTATTGCAAGAAATATAATAATAATAAGCAATGTGTTTATAAATATAATAAGATTTATATTCATTTAATGTGATATTTAATCATGTAAGTGTTAATCTATTATTGTGAAAATTAATAATTTCATTAATTAACGAGGAATGGATTAATTAATATTATTGGTAATTAATCGATAAGATGAATAATTTATTTATTTGACATTATGAATAATAAAATAAATAAGTTATTAATATGATGAGATTATATTGATTGTTATGTGCAAATGTGCAAGAATTAAATATAAAGTATATGGAATACAACTATATTATATAGTGTAGAGAAACACTTAAGTGTGACCATGCAAGTATATTTAAATTATATGATTGTACATAGTAAAACTATGTGTTATGAATACATCATGATGCCTAGGTAACAACGTGAATATGCATTAAAGTGAGACATCATGAGTATATGGTAGGTAATTTAATAAATAAGGGATACAGTATAATGAGATAACATCCGATTAAATTATACCGGTGAGATAAATATATATGGAGTATATATGTACAAATTACATTTACTACATTGCAATGTTACCTATTCATTAAGTTATATTGGGACATTTCATGATGACTTAAAGTATATATAATATAAGTATATGATATGTGTATTGTAATACAAGTGTAACATATAGTTCATTTGCAAATGCTAAGATTTCTAGGCCTTGTCCCATATTAATACACACAATCCTTGTACCCGTGAAACACTCAATGGCTAGCCTATTCTCCTTCACCCAATTCTCAGCAATGTAGCTAGAAATCATGGCATGGGGAGTGGCCTCAACAGTGTTCTTCAACCACTCTACCAACTCTTCCTTAGCTGATATACAAAGCTTCAATCTAATGGTTCAATTTAATGGACAATTGTAGTGTCTGTGTAAGGATTCTTCTATAAATAGCAGCTATGTTTCTTCATTTTCAATTTGCTGAGAGTTTGCATAAGTGGTGAGTGAAAGCAATATACATATATCAGTAGGAGAAGTTGGATTAGCAACAAACTCTATTTGAATCCTAGCAGAGGTATAATCCACCTTCCATTGTTCTTCTTTCATGTTCTTCAGTTGTATTCTCTGCAAATTCTTGAATTTCTTGATTCCAGTTGGAAATTATGGTTTTGTGATTTGAGGATGATAATTAGTTTCTAAAAGGACTTATATACATGTTAGAATTACTATATAAGCTTCCTTGTTCTTCAAATTCATTTTGTGTTTTTGTTTCTGAGATTTCTGTGAAAACTTCAATTCTTGAAATTAAGTTGGAATTCATGAATTGGTGATTCAATAATGTTAAATGATTGTTATATAAGCTAATATAAGTGATCATGAGGTAATATAGTGGGATTGATAGTAATTTCGTAGGAATTTTCTGTGTTTGGGTTTTGAAGCTGCCGTTTTCTAGAACTGTCTGCCGCTGGCTGGGAGCCGGTGCAGCTGCGCCAGTTTTACACTGGACAGCTACGCAGCTGCGCCAGCAGCCTGCAGCAGTTCCCTACCTCCTACTTGATTTCTATTGTGTATATATTATGTGGTTTGGTTTAAACAAGCATACTAACTTGTGTAACATATATATATATATATATATATATATATATATATAATGAGGCAATGTAAGCGTGATTTAGTATATTAGCATATATGGTTAACAAAAAGCGTTTGGTGTCCGAAGTTAACTTAGAAGCTTTAAGAATGGACTTTGATATATAAGCGCCATAGTTAGGTTCTGACTTTTGATGCACATTAGTATGACCTAGAAACACATGAGATGCATGTTAACTCGCGTATATAAGCTCCGTAACGAAATGTGATCATGTGAACCTCGCTAAGTGAACTTAGAGTTTTAAAAGGAACTTAGAGATTATAAAAAGAGGATTTAGATGTGCTATAATTATATTCGGACTTTGAACATGTTATTATGGTTTGGAAATGCATAAAGGACATGATGGCTTGTGTATACGTGTTTAATAATGTAACATGGACACGCTATGCCTTATTAGTAAACCTTACTAGTAATAGTGTAAGTTTGAAACGTAAACCTTGAACATGTTTTCAAAAAGATAGTTACATCACGTCAGTATCTAGATTCTAAAGGGTTAAGATGGCATGTTCGGGTTTGATATGCCTCTAAACATGATTCGTATGTGGTAGACATCATGATAACATGAGTTTAAAGCATGCTCCAAAGTACTAAACAATACTAGTTATGAATAAATAATGTGAACACTATAAGCATGTGTATTAATAGATTATGTGACATCTATGTAAACATATAGCCGAGTTATAAAGCATGATAACCACATGGTTTTTCTATCCCTTAATACCATGTAAAATGTAAGTTAAAATTTGTGACAATGAACTCAAGAATGATTATATGCTACGTGATATTATATGATGTTACTTGAACCCGATTTTGACGGTTAACTTATGAGAATGCCATAACTTGCTAAAATGAAATATATTTAGCATTGATTGTGGTCTTATGTGATATTAATAATATGAGAGCATGTTTGCTAATTGTTGCGATCTTATATGATATGAGTATGTATTTAAACTCAAAAGGAGGAACGTTAGGGATAGAAATTTTATTCTATATAACTGTGTAGCTAGGTTAAAACTTAGCTTATGTGTTGATCGTATATTCGAAGATAAAATGTGAAGTTAAATTATATGACTAATGAATATCATATATATGCGTAACTATATTACGATAGGAATTCGAAAGTGTTGATTTGCTTTTCATGGAGAAACTACGCTAAAGGCAAGTTATCTAATTTACTCTCTTTTAAAGTGCAAGTTTCCTTACTTACACTCCTTTATAGTGCAAGTATCCTAGACCTTCGTATTTACTTTATTCAAGGAACGTTGTAAGCAAGTTTCTAACTCTACTCTTTATTGAACATTCAATTGGCTTACGCAATTATTGTCGTACGAGTAAACTCTTGAGATTAAATTCAGATATTATGAACCATATACTTTATGAATAGGATAAAAGTCGAACTATATTCTTCGGACTTTAAATCTTGAAATTGAATTTATAGTTATTGAGATCTATGCCATTTGATTCAGCTAGACTTATATTATTGAAAGGCGACCCAAACCGATTGATTGGTGAGGGATCTTGTATTTGACTGAGAATAACAAAATATAACTGTCGGAGAACCGACATGCGCACATTAGTATGATTGAGTGTTATGCATAATATAGGGTACTTTAGGCTGATCACCTGTTGTACTTGTTTTGTTGGATTTTTAGTTTATTACTGTCAATTCCTATGGAAGTTCATAGTCCTTAGTGACTGCTCAATATTCAGTTATCTTGAAATCTTGAATTGATTTATTATTTAAACACATTGATATTATTCTGTCCTTAGCGACTGTTATTGAGAACTGTTGATATTCTTGTTATCCTTGAACTATCAAACCTTGCTATACCCTTTCGAGAATTGAGAATTATATTACTTACCCTTATTGTATATTACTTGCTGGGCAATTTGTGCTCATTCTTGCTTTCCCTAAAAATATTTCAGTTAAGGCCGAGCAGTGCGGACCTTCGGGCACCGATAAGGGCAAGGGAAAGGCTACTGAGTAGCTTAAATTATGTAGGATTTATGATTGTAATAAAGAACTTATGATATTATGTAATAGTTAAGGTTATTTATGCTTAAGATATGTCTAAGCTATGTAATCACTGTTTAAGTTACGAGACCTTGGGACGTGAATAATTATATTATTTAAATGTAATTTATTCGGTATTAGTTGTGTATTATTCCGGTGTGGGATGTGACATTTAGTCGCATTATTATTGTGATGTATTACCATGAGCACGTGACGAACCGAATTCGAGCGACCCTGTGACGGTCCTGGAATTTGGGGGCGTCACACTAACTATATGGAGAAAAGTGTGAGATATACACAGATCATAAGAGTCTGAAGTAGATATTTACACAGAAAGATTTGAATATGCGCTAAAGGAGATGGTTGGAGCTTATCAAGGACTATGATTGCGAGATTCTATACCATCCAGGTAAAGCTAACGTCGTTGCCGACGCCTTAAGTAGAAAGGGTCGAGAGAAGTTAATGTTATTAACTGCTCAAGAACAGTTGGTAAATGAGATGGCTAAATTAGAGCTGGAAATTAAGCATCCGAAGGAGTCGGATGAGAAGTTGTTTCAAGTAACTACTGGTTCAACCTTAGTGGACAAGGTGAAAGAGGCACAACTACAGATGTGGAGTGTGAGAAGATCCTGAAGAAAGTAACCAATGGTGAAGAGATAAAGTTCAAGATTGATAATAATGGACTGCTATGTTTTGAAGGGAGAATCTAGGTACCGCCAGTAACGGAAGTCAAAGAGGAAATTTTGGGCGAAGCTCACAGTTTGAGATATTCAATTCACCCTGGGCGTATGAAGATGTTCCAGGATCTCATACAATATTTTTGGTGGCCAAATATAAAGAGAGACATTGCTGAATGTGTTGCCAAATGTTTAACATGCCAGAAGGTCAAAGAATAACACCAGAGACCAAGTGGATTGCTACAACCGTTGGAGATTCCAGAGTGGAAATGGGAGCATATCACGATGGATTTTGTGGTTGGTCTTCCAACGACTCAGATAGGCTATGATGTAGTATGGGTTATTGTCGATCGACTGACCTATCAAGATTAGATTCAACTTGGATCAGTTGGCGAAGCTGTACGTTAAGAAATTTATTTCTAGACACGGTGTTCCGGTATCAATTCAGGGATCCGCGTTTCACGTCTAATTTCTGGAAGCGATTACAGGAATGCTTGGGAACACAGTTGCAAATGAGTACGGCGTACCATCCTCAAACTGATGGCCGAAGCAAGAGAACAATTCAGACTCTAGAGGATATGTTGAGAGCTTGTATTATGGACTTCAAAGGAAGCTGGGATGATCATCTATCATTGGTGGAATTCTCTTACAACAATAGTTACCATGCGAGTATTGGCATATCGCCTTATGAAGCATTGTACGGCAGGAAATGTAGAACTCCATTATGCTGGGATGAGGTTGGTGAACGACAACTGTTGGGACCGAAATTGGTACAACAAACTGTTGAGATCGTGAAGCTAATCAGAACGAGATTGGTAGCTGCTCAAGATAGACAAAAGAAGTATGTCGATTATCATCGTCAGAATCGAAAGTTTGAAGTAGGAAACTTCATGTTTCTAAAAATATCTCCATGGAAGGGGAAGATTCGATTTGGCAAGAAGGGGAAACTGAGTCCTCGATTTATTGGACCTTTTGAGATATTGCAAAAGGTTGGTGAGGTAGCTTACGAGATTGCATTACCTCCGGAACTAAATCATATTCATAACGTTTTTCACATTTCTGTGTTGCGATCGTACAAACACGATTACAAGCATGTGATAGAGTATGAGCCGTTGCAGTTTGATAAATACTTAACATGTGAAGAGGTTCATATTCAGATAGTTGACTGGAAAGAGCAATTACTTAGAAATTGTGACACCCCCAAATCCGAGTACTTCAATTCTACGAGATTTGGTGCTCACTATCTAAATAAGATACAACTACTGCAAATAATAAGGAATGCAAAATAATTACAGCCTTATAAATAAAAATCTTCCTTATAAAAGGATTACAACTTAATCAAATCAATCCCAGGGTTTGCTAACCTTAACATCAACAAATAAATGCAAAAAATAAATCATAACACAATAAAGTCTTATTACAATCATATTATAACATAACAAGTCTTCACTTGTTCATCTTGCTTTTTCCATTACTTGTTGACGGTGCGTCAACATTCTCGACTTTAGCTGCAATGGTTATTTAATTGCAAGAGTGAGCAAATAAAAGCTCACTTGGAATAATAACAATAATAGTGATGACATAATCTGAATAACTTCAAAAGATTTGAATAACTTTTCTTTCATCATTAATAAAGAATTGAATAATAATTCTTTCATCAATATTTAGAATTTGAATATAGAAATCATCTGAGAGTCATAAGACCTTGAACTATGTCCTAGGTTATAAACATTTCTATTTAAAACCTTTAACAGTCGTTTAGACTATATGGACTCTTAACTCGTACTTAGGGGGATCAGGCCTTCGTACCATAAATTGTTCACAAACATCTTAACGCTTTCGCATGGTAATCCCCTATTAAATAGGGTTGTTCATTTCAGTTTTTGATACAAATCTGCACCAAAGAAAGTTTGGTTTGGATAAGCTTAAAAAGGAAATTTAGAGTTCAACTACCATCAACTAAGGAGTAGTTGAATCGACTTACAATAATCTAGAATAATTCAACAATAAAGAATTATGAAATAACTTATGCTTTAGAATTAAACTTAAAGCATTTGAAAGGTAAAATAGACCTTACTTGAACAATTAAGTCAATGTCACTTTAATTAAATTGTGAACTTTAAATAATTACTTGTCCAGTACATAAATAAAAGGACATGCTCAAGTACAATTAAGATTTAAATTTAAAACACTTGCATATAAATCACAATTTAGGAATAGAGAACTTTCCTCAAGCGCAAGTTACAAGTTATACTCACGTTCCTTAATTAACCCTACATATATGTAATTAACAATAATAATATAATTAGTTATCATATAACTAATTCACATAACTTAGTTCCATCTAGGTTAACTCATTTCCTTTAAATTATTAAATTTAATAATTAATTATCACATCACATAATCACATCACATGATCATATTATATTTGCACATAATTAATCAAATAATAATTATGTACCCATATTAATTAAATTATAATTTCATTTTATAATTTGAATTAAATATTCACTTTAATTATAATTAATTAAATTATAATTTTATTTTATATTAATTAAATTATAATTAAACAAATTATAATTTAAATTAAATATTTACTGTGATTATAATTAATTAAACTACATTATGCATTTATATTAATTAAATTATACTTTAAATTAAACATTTACTTTTATTATGATTAATCCATTTATAATTACATATTATATCTTAACAATATAATTCATTACTGTCCATTTAGCATTTTATATTTATTAACATGCTTTATAATTTATTACATCATTAATCTCATAAAATTTCACATTTTAAAAATAGCTTTCTACCCAATTTGCAGGACCAGCGCGACCGCGCTCTAATTAGCCTTGGGAGCGGTGCGGCCGCGCCACTGTGCAGACAGGTCTGACAGTGTCGCGAACTTTGCAGAGAAAAAACTAATTTAACTTATTTCTCCACACCAAATTCCATATTTAACCAACATATTGCATATAACACTTTATAGAAAACATAATTCTAAGCTTCTCACAGGTTTTAACATATATAATCATCATAACACATAATCAAAACTCTCAATTTTGTAAATTTTGGAGAAAAAACATTTTCCAGTGTTCTTGATAAAATTGAACACTATAAGTTTATTTCTAAATCAAAATACATAATTCAAAGCATATTGAATTTGTTTATAAACATGTTATCATTATCTATAATCAACTTACACAATAATTAACAATTAAACATAAATTTTGATTTTAAAGAAGCCAATTATCAAAACTAATTTACTGTAACTTTTGATGAACATGAATTCTTCATGGTCATCATGCTTATATGATTTAAACAACTAAATAATGCATACAATTCAATTATAAGCATATATAAACACAATTTATACATATAATTCATGTTTATATATACTTTCATGAAAACTCATATTTATAGAGAATAAAACTTGAAGAACATAAAACATAGTTTTTAAAATTATAAGTTTAGAAATTATACCATTCTCTCTAACTTTTTTCTATATTTTTTTTCTCTTCTTCTAACACTGACTAACTCTTCTTTGTTTTAACTAACGTAGTTTTACAAAATATAACTGATATACATTATACATATATTACATATAATTATATAATATATGTAACTGTCATCTACTTAATACGTATAATAATTATAATTAATTCCTTAATAATTACATCAGTTTTATATTTTTGAAAATCAAAAGTCCTAAGGCTTTGTTTGGCAAAAACTCAATATTTTTAAAAACTAGTTTTTTTAATAGTTAAGGCTATGTTTGGTAAAAACTCATTAACATAGGTGCAAGGGTCTTGTTTGGCAAAACTCTTTAAAAACGAATTTAAGGGCCTTGTTTGGTAAAACTAATTTAAAAACCCTTTAATTCTTTTAACACATACTTTCAATGTTATACTTTAATTAATTAAATCTTAACATTCTAATTTAATTAAATTGAAGCTAATTAAATAAAATTTATCACATAACAATTATAATTACTTACTAATCATAATCTCATATAACAATTACCACATAAACTTCATCAAATTTAATTATCTCAATTAAATTAGAACTTTACCATAAAATCATTACCCATCAATTAAATTAAATATTAAATATTTATTTAATTAATATATTACACTTAATTAAATTACTCCACAAAAATTATTTATTTAACTCAATAAACAAATTAATTAAAATATTTATTTAATTCAATAAATATTAAAATTAATATATAAAATTCTCATTCGTTACAGAAATAAAGTGATACCTTCTGTGAAGGTAATCTGGAGGAACCACAATGTTGAAAAGCTACGTGGGAACTCGAAGATGTTATGATGAAAACTTATCCCCAATTATTTGTTTAATTTCTTGTATATCGATTCTTGGGACAGAATATTTTTAAGGGGGAAGAATGTGACAAATGAGCTTTTTTTAGTTGTAATTTTGGGGACAGAATCTTTTTAAGGAAGGAAGATTGTAATAAACGAGAATTTTATATATTAATTTTAAATATTTATAGAATTATGTAACTATTTTAGTTGAATTATTTATTGAGTTGAATAAATAATTTATGTGATTATGTTGTGGAGTAATTTAATTAAGTGCAATACATTAATTAAATTAATATTTAATATTAAATTGATGTTTAAGTAATTTTGTGGTGAAATTCTAATTTAATTGAGATGATTAAATTAGATGAATATTATGTGGTATTTGGTAATAATGATTTAATGAATAATTATAGTATTGCCTAATTTAATTTAAATAATTAAATTAGAGATTTATTAAATTATTACATGAAATTATGATTATTGAGTAAATTATAATTGTGTAGCAATTTAGTTATGTGGCTATTTTATTTTATTTAATGGATGTTAGCTTTAATTTAATTAAATTAGAATATTGAGATTTAATTAAATAAAGTGTGACATTTAAAACTATGTAGTAAAAGAGTTATTAAAATAAATTAAAATGGTTTTAAATTAGTTTTACCAAACAAGACCCTTAAATCTATTTTAATGTAGTTTTACCAAACAAGGCCTTAGTCCTAAAAATCTGTTTTAAAAATAAAGAGTTTTGCCAAACAAGCCTTATGGCTTTTGATTTTCAAAAATATGTAACTGATATATGTATTTAGTAGAGTAATAATATATTTGTCAGTTATATGTTTATATTATTTATATCTATTATATGTATTATATCAGTTATATTTTACATTCTATACTACGTGAGTTAGTAAGAAGAATAGAAGCAGAGTGTTTATCAATGTAAGAAAAGAGAGAAGAAGAAGAAAGAAAGAGGAAGAAGAAGTTTTGAGAAATCAAAACAGAGAATTATCATCATCACCATCATCTTCTTCTCCTAATAACAAAAGGTATAATCTAATTTAAGTTTTTGGATTTTCATAGTTTCACCATAGTTTAGTTCTCTGTATTTGAGTTTGTTTATGAATTGATGTAAACATGAATTCTATATGTAATTTGTGTTATAACATTCTTATATATGAATTATATGATTGCTTTTGTGATTCAATTCATATAAATATGATGAACGCGAAGAAATCATGTTCTTAACAATTATAGTGAACTAGTTTGAAAAATTATTTCTTGAATATCAAAATTGGTATTTGATTATGCTATGTTCTAGAAATTGATCATAGATTGTAATAATATATTAAGAAACGAAATTAACTTGATTTGAATCATGTGATTTGGTTTAAAAACAAAGTCACAGTGTTTATTTTCTTCAAGAACACTTAACAGTGGTTTTTTCTTCAAAATCATTAAATTAAGGGTTTTGATTATGTGTTTTGATGTTTATATATATTAAAACATGTTAGAAGCTTAAAGTTATGATTTTATAAAGTTTTATATGCATTATATGTACTAAATTCTGAGTTTGGTGCGAGAAAATAAGTCAAATTGGGCTTTTTCCTGCACAAGTTCGCGAGCTGATTTTTTCCATAGCAGTAACATCCGCCCCAACGAGATTCCTTTCTGTCCAAAAATGTGTTTTGTGTAGTTTTTATGCATTACATGATAAGCTAACTTAATGTGATGAACTTGATGACATGTTAAGCATACATTGAGATATTAGAACAATTCATTAATGTATTTCACGTGATTAATTTGTAAGTTAGATACGCTATGTAAATCGTTAATTGTAAAGTCTAATAACGCATTCAAAATCGATGTTCGTGATTGATCAGACTTAGAATTAATTATTATTACAAATGTAATGATATGTGGGGTTAATTGAGGAACGAGAATTGTAATTTGTAGCTTGTGCACGAGGCAAGTTTCCTAATCCTTATTTTATTGAGTAAGTTGTTCTATTCTTTCTTGTTAGGTTTATGCAAGTATTCTATCGCTAATTTACTATTGTTGAGCAAGTTTCCAAACTTTACTTTTATTGAGCAAGTTTTCTTACCCAAACTCGATTATTTTTACTTTTAAATTGAGCAGGTCCTTTTATTCTGCAATGGCCAAGTATTTCTTGAAATTCATTATTGAAATAATGCGACCTTGAATTAATTGTTCAAACAAGGTTTAGTGTATCTTTCAAATGCTTTAAGTTTATTTCTAAAGCATGACTATTGAATATGATGTCTGTTGTTATGACTCATAGTTAATTCATAATTCTTTTATTATTGAATTCTTAATTATTGTAAGTTGATTCAACTACTCCTGAGTTGATGATAGTTGAACTCTAAATTACTCTTTGAGCTTATCTAAACCAAACTTTCTTTGGTGCGGACTCGTTAATTAATACTGAGATGAACAACCCTATTAATAGGGGATTACCATACGAAAGCTTTAAGATGCTTGTGCACAATACATGGTACGAAGGACTGATCCCCCTAAGTACGAGTTAAGAGTCCATATAGGCTAACAACTGTTACAGGTTTGAATAGAAGTGTTTATAACCTGGGACATATTTCAAGGTCTTATGACCCTCAGATGAATTCTAAATTCTATACTCAATTCTTGATTATCGATGATAGAAATATTAGTCAATTCCGTTAAAGTTATTCAGTTAGATGTCATCATTATCGATTGTTATTTCAAGTGAGCTTTTGTTTCCTCACTCTTGCATTTATATAATCATTGCAGCCAAAGTCGAGAGAGTTGACGAACCGTTAACCAGCAAAGACAAGAGCAAGATGAACAAGTGAAGACTTATTCATAATTATGATATGATGTGTAATAAGACTTTGATTATGTTATGATGTTTTATTTTCTGCATTGATGATGTTTAAGGTTAGAAACCCTGGTAATATTTTGATAAAGTTGTAATCCTTTTTATACGAAAGATTTTCATTAATTAAGGTTGTAATTTATTTTGCATTCCTTATTTAAAGGCAGTAGTTATGTTTTATTTAGATAGTGAACACCAAATCCTGTGGAAATGAAGTACCCGAATTTGGGGGTGTCACATTATCCAAGTTGCATAAGGATGGGCTCTTAGAGCTATCCGATTATGAATCATATCCAACTTGTGAATCTTGTCTCATCGGTAAAATGACTAAATCTCCTTTTAGTGGAAAAGGAGAAAGAGTTATAGAGTTGTTAGCGTTGGTTCACACAGACGTTTGTGGACCTATGACAACGAATGCACGAGGAGGGTATTCTTATTTTATTACTTTCACTGATGCTCACTCAAGATATGGATATGTGTATTTAATGAAATACAAATCTGAATCATTTGAAAAGTTCAAAGAGTTCAGAAGTGAAGTAGAGAAACAAACAGGCAAAAGTATTAAGATTCTTTGATCAGATAGAGGTGGTGAATACTTAAGCAGTGAGTTTCTCGATTGTCTCAAAGAAAATGGTATAATCTCACAATGGACTCCGCCAGGTACACCACAGTTAAATGGATTATCTAAAAGGAGAAATCGAATATTGTTGGACATGGTTCGTTCCATGATGAGTTTTAGCGATCTTCCAGTATCGTTCTGGGATTATGCCCTAAAAATGGCTTCATATCTACTAAATAAGGTCCCCTCGAAATCTGTCCCCAAGACTCCATATGAGATGTGGATAGGGAGGAAACCTGGCCTTAAGCATGTTAAGATTTTGGGATGTCCAGCTTATGTAAAAAGGTTTCAAAATGATAAGCTTGGGACAAGATCTGATAAGTGCACATTTGTGGGATATCCTAAAGAGAGTTTGGGATACTATTTCTATAATCCTACTGAGCAAAAGGTGTTTGTTGCGAAACACGCTGCCTTATTGGAAAATGAGTTTATTATTGAAGGGGCTAGTGGGAGAAAAATAGATCTTGAAGAAATTCAAGAACCACAAACCACTAAAGATTAAGTGGATGAACCTGTCCAAGTAGAGACACCTTCTGTACAACACCCTGTTCATAAAACTGGAAGAGTACTAAAGATACCTGATAGGTATGGATTCATCATAGAAGATGACGATGAGGTACACGTTATGAATGATGATGATCCATTGAAATACGAACAGGTTATGAGTAATAAAGACTATGTGAAATGGCTTGAAGCCATGAAATCTGAGATGAACTCCATGGATGAGAACCAAGTATGGACTTTGGTTTCACCACCTGAAGGCATTATGCCTATTGGGTGTAAATGGGTCTTTAAAAGAAAGACTGGAGAGGACGGTAAGGTAGAGACCTATAAATCCCGACTGGTTGCAAAAGGTTTCAAACAAAGACAAGGAAATGACTATGGTGAAACCTTCTCACCGGTAGCAATGCTCAAGTCTATTCGGATTTTGCTTGCGATTGCAGCTTATTACGACTATGAGATCTGGCAGAAGGATGTGAAAATGACCTTCCTCAATGGGAAACTTGAGGAGGATGTGTATATGACACAGCAGAGGGATTTGTTTCAAAGGTTGAAACAAATCTAGTCTGTAAGCTGCAACGATCCATTTATGGATTGAAGCAAGCTTCTCGTAAAAGGAACATCCATTTTGATGAGACAATCAAAGAGTTTGATTTTATTAAAAACGAGGATGAATCATGTGTGTACAAGAAGGTTAGTGGGAGCGTTGTTTCATTCCTTGTATTATACGTTGATGATATATTACTGATAGGGAATGGCATTCCTATGCTACAATCGATTAAAATTTGGTTATCTAAACATTTCTCCATGAAGGACTTGGGAGAAGCATCCTATATTTTAGAGATAAAGATCTATAGGGATAGATCTAAAAGGATGGTTGGCTTATCCCAAGGAACGTACATTGATACCATGCTAAAGAGGTTAAGTATGGAAGATTCCAAAGGAGGTCTCATGCTGATGAGCCATGGAATAAATCTCTTCAAGAAACAGGCCCCAAACACACTTGAGGAGAGAGACCGTATGAGTAAGATCCCTTATGCTTTAGCAATAGGATCTATCATGTACGGTATGACATGTACTAGACCAGATGTCGCTCAAGCACTTAGTGTAACGAGCAGATATCAGTCGAATCCAGGAGAAGAGCACTGGAAGGCAGTGAAAAATATCCTAAAGTACTTGCGAAGGACTAAGGATGTATTTCTTGTCTATGGTGGGTCTAAATTAAAACTCGAGGGCTTCACAGACTCAAGTTTTCAAACGGACCAAGATGATAGTAAATCTGTTTTGGGGTATGTATTTACCTTGAACGGAGGCACAGTGAGTTGGAAGAGTTTCAAGCAGCAAAAAGTTGCTGATTCAGTGACAGAGGCAGAGTACATAGCTGTAAGTGAAGCTGCAAAGTAAGCTGTTTGGATGAAGAAGTTCACAATAGAACTTGATGTGATTCCTAGAATTGGAGGAGCAGTCCCCTTATACAGTGACAATACCGGAGCGGTTGCATAGGCTAAGGAACCCAGGTCTCATCAGAAATCTAAACACGTGTTGCGGTGATTTCACTTGATCAGGGAGATCATTGAAAGAGGAGAAGTCACCTTGGAGCGTGTAGACTCTCAAGACAACATTGCAGATCCATTTACTAAAACTTTAACACAATAGCAGTTTGATCGTCACTTAGAGAAGATGGGTATGAGATACAATGACGATTGACTTTAATGCAAGTGGGAGATTGAAAGTATTATGCATACAAGCTAATCATGTATGATGATAAAATATATACTTTATAAACGATCTTATTTATTTATTAATAAAAGTATTCATTTATTAAAGGCATTTAATTATCTACATGATGTTATTTTTATAATATGTAAATAACCCATAGTTTTAAGCAATGCTTTTAGAATCATGATGTTGATCATGCTAATGAGATCTAAATTCTTAGAAAGCTTAAAACTAAAATAGTTCCCAATTGTTAGATTACTAAAAAGAGGATTAGTAAATCCGGATAGATTGATACATATGTTACTTTCTCATTGGATGAGGATGATTGATCTCATGATCATTTGTGCGGAGACACTATGGTGGGTAAAATCTATACGCGCTACACGCAAGTGTACGTGGTCAACAAGTAATACAATGATAAGATCAAGTATCGTCCCCATAGAGACAATAATTCCAATTTATTCAAACAAGTACCAATTTTATATTATTTCATCTTTATTAAACTAATGATTTTTATAATAAACGACTACTTAGACCAAAATTAACACTAATTCAGGGTTTTAACAAGTTTTGGAGAAATAAGCCAACAACTTCACCTATTACTTTACTTCGGATAATATACTTTCCTTCAGTTTATATCAATTACTCCAAATTATCAACCAAGAACACATAAGTAGATATACCCATCTCTCGATACATTAAATCCATACTCAAATCCACAAATGATAGAATTAAGCAAGACACCGTAATTAACTAACTCACTATATCTCTATGTGAATTATAATTAATAAATGTTTATTAGCAAGTTCTCTTCAGATTATGTATGATGCATAGATATCTCTATTCTACACATGAATTATGAGTCCTAACTACAGTAGAAATCACAAACATACATTACTATGACCAGTTCTAATCCCATGTATCATCTCTCAAATTTATATGGGATAACAGATAATTGGTGATCAATCAATTATATAAGTTATGCACAACACATAGTAAATAACTTGGAAATAATACTCATAAACTAAGTTGAAAGCTATTCAATCCTCCATTACATAATAAGATCCGTTATAAGCTTAAATAAGAATTTAGTTCATCAAGAATGAATAAAAAACCATAATCCACACAGTGGTAAACATTCTGAATACAAGGTACAGAGGAAGAGAGAAAATAAAATCTAGAAATGTATCACCGCTCTCCGCCACGATCCTTGTGTTCTTCGTGCTTCAACCGTGCTTCAATTCTCCGTCTCTGTCAAACTCACGAACTAGGTCTTGAATTCTATCTCAGTCCCCGTGTAATAGCCTCTTTGATGACTTTATATAGTCTCCTAGCCGCAAGCCAAACACAATCTTTCTTTTATGCAAAATCCTAATTGAAATAGGAAACTACCAACTTAGCTGCCGTACCCCCGCCCCAGCGGGGTTTTTACTCTTGCTGACACCCGCCCCAGCAGGTAGCCACTTCATGCTGATATCTTTTCTGCACCGCCGCCCCGGCCGGTGATTTTACCTTTGTGAGGCCAGCCCTAGCAGGCATCCACTTTTCTTGACAAGATGCAAAATCTTCAATTAAGTTTTGATGTCCCATTCATTCCGGTTCCTGTGACACCCCCAAATTCGGGTACTTCATTTCCACATGATCTGGTGTTCACTTTCTAATAAAACATACATCTACCCAATAATAAAGAATTGCAAAGTAAATTACAACCTTCGTAATACTTAAATAAAATCTTCCTTGATAAAGGATTACAACTTGTCCAAATAAAATCCCAGGGTTAACTAAACCTTAACATCAAACAAAGTAAATGCGAAAAATAAAACATAACCAACTAACTCTTATTACAATCAAAACTTGAAACAGCAAGCCTTCACTTGTTCATCTTTCCTTTTCCTTTACTTATTGACGGTATGTCAACATTCTTGGTTTCAACTGCAAGTGGTGGTAAAACATGCAAGAGTGAGCAAACAAAAGCTCACTTGAAAATACAACAGTGATATGATATAAGTGAATAGTTTCAAAAGAGTTTGAATAACTTTACTTTCATCAAAATAACGAATTGAATTATAATTCTTTCATCAATACATAAAATTCAAATATAGAATCATCTGAGGGTCATAAGACCTTGAACTTTTGTCCTAGGTTATAAATATTTCTATTTAAACCTTTAACAGTCAACAAGACTATGGACCTTTAACTCATACTCAGGGGGATCAACCCTTTGTACCATGAATTGTGCACAACCATCTTAACGCTTTCGCATAAATATCACCTAATAAGTAGGGTTGTTCATTCTCAGTAATTGAATACAAGTCCGCACCAAAGAAAGTTTGGTTTGGATAGATAAGGGAACTTTAGAGTTTCAACTATGATCAACTAGGAGTAGTTGAATCGACTCACAGTACTTAAATAGTTCAATAATATAAGAATCATGAACCAATTACAAGATATGACAATAAACTTCTTAGTAAATAAGGATGCTTTAGAAATAATTTAAAGCAAATGAAAGAATAAGAAGATCTTGCTTGAACAATTAAGTCAAGATCACAATACTTTAATAACACTTCAATGCTTATGCAATAAGAATATTTGAATGCAACAAAGCTTGTACAATATAAGTAACAGGTTCCGAAATAGAAAACTTTCTTAACGTAAAAGAATAAAGATTAGAACACTTGCACAATAATAAGTTTACAGATAGGAAACTTGCCTCAAGCGCAAGCTACACTTAACAATTACAATCACTTCCACAATTACCCTACACATATACGTTACGTTCAAAATATCTATTAGTATCCAACTACAACATTTAAACCGTTGAACTTCATACTTAAGTCCAACTCACAATGTAATTTACCACATTGGTTGCTAACTAGTCAAGTAAATGAGTCTATATTCACGGCATACATTCATAAGCTTATAACTCAAAGAATCGTGTGTGTGTACCTTATGAAAGTAACACATCCACACACATATAACACACTCATATACAACTTCAATCCATCTTAAACACATCAAAAATATGTTATCTTATTACCTATTTCACTTCCTAAGTCATAGAAATAAGTTAGCTAAACAAACGGGGCATGAAAAGTCAACAAGCAAAAACTAACATTCCCGGACAGCAGGATCACCTGCTGGGGCGGGTCCCCCAAGGGTAATACACCCGCTAGGGTGGGTCACCCCCCTGGTGAGGGTCCTGGTTCGCGAACTGGTGGAGAAATAAGCCAATTTTGCTCATCCCTTCACACCGAATTCGATTTTTCCCAATATGATAAACATGAAACTTGATACAAATAATATTTTAAACTCATTAACATGATCATAACATATAAAATCCATATAACACATACTCAAACCCAAGATTTCATGATTTTAGAAAGAAAACTACAAAATCAAGCGTTCTTGACGAAAATTGCTATTACAAAATCGTTTTTCAATCAATTCAAGTGATTCCAATTGTAATAACTTATATTCTTAACATACTAACATAATATATGATCAATTTTAACAATAATCCAAAGTCAAACATCAATTTGATAGTTGTAAAAGCCATTTTTTAGAAATTAATTCACATAAAATCACTATGAACATAATTCTTCTTGTTTATCAAAAATACATGGATTGATTTGCTAATACAACCATATAACTCATATATAATCATGTTATATCACATACTACACATAACTTCATGCTTTCATTAGTTTCTTTGATAATTTAAAAACTATTTTCAAAATAACTTTATGATCAAACACTATGAACATGATTTTATAGTGTTCATCACATCTTTGTGAATTGAAACACTTAACAACTATAGAAATCATATATAAACATATATATATATATATATATATATATATCTACAAATATATATGTACACATCCCATATACATATCAGACTCAAGAACTTTCACAAAAAGACTTTTACATAGAATTCTAAAACTATGAAAATATAGAAGAACATGATTTCAAAACTTATTTTTACAACAATTGATTTCTGAAAATCCTTTCATGGCATACAATCACATATGAATAACATATGTATACCATACATACATATAATTTCATGATTATGACAAATCCAATTTGACAAAGAAGAAAACACAACACATATGAATTGATTCTAGGGTTAAGATTATAATCTTACTAGTTTGAATTAAGAGAGAGATAGAGATGATGATAGCTTTTCTCTGATTTTCTCAAGCTTCTCTTCTTCTTCTTCCTTTCTTCTTCTCTAAGAACTCTCTCTAACCCTTTTGCTCTGTTTCTTTTCTTAGTTTAGACTTAGGCTTTAGAAAAACTAACGTACTGGTAGTATATACATATAATATATAATATAACTAATATATAATATATGTAACTCCTATATATTAAATATATACACTAACTACTATTTAATATATAAGTTACAAGAATTTATAAAGTATAAGGCCATGTTTGGCTAATCAAAATCCTTTTAAAAACAATTCTTTTATTAGCTAAAGCCTTGTTTGGGTAAAACAGATTTAAACAAATACAAGGGCCTTGTTTGGTAAAACCACTTAAAACCCTTTTTCCATTCTTTTAATAACTCTTTAAATCAATAGATTAAATACTACACTTATTTAATTAAATTATAATATTCTAATTTAATTAAATAAAACTAACCCTCATTAACTAATAAAAACACATAATACCAAATTGTTACACAATTGTAATTCCTTTATTAAACATAATTCATGTAACAAATTATTATTAACACTTAACACATAACATTAAATCTAATTGAATTATTCTCAACTAAATTAGAATTATGCTACAACATATCAATTTAATTAAATATTACTCTTAATTAAATCAATCCACACAATAACATAATTCATTTATTTAACTCAATAAATAAATCACATATAATATTTATTCACTTGATAAATATTAAAATTTAATATATAAAATCTCAATCGTTACAATCTTCCCTCCTTAAAAGGATTCTGTCCCCATAATCACAACATAAAAAAAAATCTCATAAAAAAATTTCATAAAATTCTCATCTGTTACGTTCTTCCCCCCTTAAAAGGATTCTGTCCCCAGAATCGATATATAAGGGTTTACCCAAATCAATTAAGCAAATAATTAAGGATACGATTACCTCATTACATCGTCGAGTTCCTACGTGCTTCTTCAGCACTGTGGTTCCTCCAAATTACCTTAACAGAAGGTATCACTTTATTCCTAAGTACTTGCTCCTTTCTATCCACTATTTGAACAGGAACCTCTTCATAAGTTAAGTTTTATCAAATTGTAAAGAATCATATTCTATACATGTTTATAGTTGTGCTTGTAAGGTCGTAACACCGAAATATGAAATACGTTATGTATATTATCAAGCTCTGGAGGTAATGCCACTTCATAAGCTACCTCGC
This sequence comes from Panax stipuleanatus, assembly GCA_020205555.1. NCBI lineage: Eukaryota > Viridiplantae > Streptophyta > Magnoliopsida > Apiales > Araliaceae > Panax > Panax stipuleanatus. The sequence continues at coordinate 121,178,333 of CM035124.1, read as the reverse complement.
CAACTTTTCGTAGTACCTCGAAAAGTCCAATAAATTGGGGACTCAGCTTCCCTTTCTTGCCGAATCGAATCTTCCCCTTCCAGGGAGATACCTTCAAGAAAATGAAGCTCCCTAGTAAGAATTCTCGGTTTTATCGATGTTGATCGGCATATTTCTTTTGTCTGTCTTGAGCAGCAACCAATCTTGTTCTGATCAGCTTCACTATTTCAGTAGTTTGTTGCACCAATTCCGATCCCAACTGTGACGCCCCCAAGTTCGAGTTACCTAACCCCCGAGTTTGGTGCTCACGATCCAACATATTAATATCATCTAACTACCCATTTATTTATGAATAGAAATATGCATCTCATTAACTGATATTTATAATACATTGTCCCAGGTTTTCTAACCTTAACATAACAAATATACCTTTAGATATACAAAAAGAGTTATACAAAATAACATAATAAATATGTTCATTATGACTACTCCAGCAATACACCTTTGCCTTTGTCTTTCTCTGCCCTCTGGCTACCTCGTTCCTAGCTGAAATATTATATTTAAGCAAAGGTGAGCAACAAATTTGCTCCGCAAGTTAAATCATACAATAAAGTATAAGAATCAAGAATATAAGACTATCAATTCGATAGAATATCACCAAAGTTCAAAGGACTTTGAATTAGCTGAATAAAGCGTTAATCAATAACAAGACTTTCTCGCATTTGATGCAAAACAATAATGCGATAGTGAAAGAGTAAAACGCTTTCAAAATTTCTCAATTGAATAAGAAGAATCAATTCCACGTAATAACAAATTGGAATATTATCCAGATTTTTGTAAGCTGAGCGACCCCATAGGATCTTGAACTTCTCTAGTAACTATCAAAGGTTTTACTTTGAAGTACCCAGGTGTATCAGATAACCATAAAGATTAAATCATACCCCTCCACAAGTATATAAAGTGATCAGCTTCATTATACCCCATATTATGCATAATACTTACACACGCGCAACGGCCAAATATACGACCACAAAGCCCCTTTTTATATAAAAGGTTGTTCTTCTCAATCTTATAACCGGAATTTAAATCACAATAATGAAATACAATGATTTCAATATCTAATCGCTTTCTCAATCTAGCCAGAATAATTGGCATTGACCGATCAATAATAATTGTGTTCTCTTCTCGAACCTATCAAGTTTCAACAAATGTTCGTCTAGCCAAAACAATTAGCTACGACATATCTCAAAACGATTCAATAATAGACAAAAATTAACTGTACTATTTGCAATCAATAATAACTTCTACGGATGTGAATAACCAACAACAGTTATTCCCCAAGCATATTCTCAAAATCGATAATTCAATTTGAATTAATAAACATAAACTAACTGCGAATAATCAACAATAATGCTCAGACGTTGTATAATCAGCAATAATTAACCACCACTATATTTGAAAAGTAATTACTCGAGATTGAGTTAAGAAAACTTACCTGATTCGTTGACTACTGCTATGCAATTTAAGTTAAACTTCTTTTGTAAGACCTATCATTAATAAGATTGATCTTTAAATTAGCATAACATACTTTATAAGTAAACTATCTAACATTTAAACACATAGTCAAATATTAAATAACCTTAACACTACTGTATCATATAACTTGTGAATTAACACTTAATCCTTCATTTTACAAGTCTTTTATAATCTAGTAAATCGAATACCTAATCCAGCAACCTAGATTTAGAATTAATTTCAATTTAGTAACTATTCTCCAATCCAGCAGACTGGATTCAACTGACCTCAAATCCAACAAGTTTGTATTCAACTGTCACCTAATCCAGCAAACCAGATTGCAATCTAGCAACCTGATGGCCAATGCAACAAGCTTGATTTCCCTTTTTAATCTAATCATTTTTTTATTTTTTTATCTTTTGTCCATACATAAATACATGTATTTCATACATAAAAATAATTTTTCAAGAATTTTCCAATTTCCTTTAGTATTTTTCAAAAATCCATTTCTAGTTAATTCTTTAAGAAAATAACTACCTCACGCTTAACTCCAAAAATTCTCAACTCTTTAAAGGACCTTACACATGTTATCATGAGTCTCCAATTTAAATTTCGTGGCCATTGGAGTTATACAACTCCAGTTATAGCGTTTTCCGTCGGGAAATCTCAAAAATTGAAATGGCCATAACTTGCTCAATTTAAGTCGGAATGATCTCATTTTTGGACACAAGCTACTTCATTCCATATATTTTCATGTCCCAAAAGGCTGGAATTTATTACATAATTTAAGTGGACAAAACTACCCTTTAGAATTCCAGACACCCTACTTTTGTCATTTTTTAGATTTTTCCTACTTTGCCAAAATCAGCCCACACAAAAATCTACAACTTTTTTTTTTCAGTGATTCCACTTGGAAAAGTTAGAAGACTTATAGATCTAAGTCCAAAAATTAACCACACTCAAACATTCCAAATATATTGAGAGATATGGTCGTTTGAATTTCCCATTGCGTTTTCTCAAAAATTTGATTTTTTTAACTTTGTGATTTGAAAGAAAACTTTCTTAATCTCTTGATAAATCAAACTTTAGCCACTATAAACCATCATAATACATACCCATATATTATAAACTCATGGATCTACCATGATCCATAATCTATTACATCAAAACCCACCAAACACAAACAAAACATAATTTATGCTAAGAAAATCAAGGTTTTCAACCTTTTGAAACATAGTTTCATCTTTCTTGCTTTTGATCTAATTTTTGACACACCAAATGGTTAGATATACACATAACACACTCTAAATCATATAGATCTAGAGTTTTGAAGTTCAAGAACAAAAATCCAAATTTTGGTTTGAAACAACTAAGAATAACTTAAATCAAATGAGGTTTATACCTTTATTTCTTGCTAGCCTTCCTTGTTCTTTCAAATAGATGTTGATCTTAGGTAGAAGGAAGATCAAAATCTCCTCTTTCTCCTTTTCTTCCCAACCGAATTCTCTCTCTCTCCTTGCCTCTCTCTAGCTTTTCTTTTGCTAGCTAACTTGGGAGAATGAAATGCAAAATGAGTAAACTATTTATTTGCAAATGAGATGGGTTTATTTATAAGCTAGCAATATATGTAGATATAACTCATATATCTATACTAAATCTCCCAACATATCTTGGCATATCACACCAAATCTCTCCATATCTACCATATCTTTATATATCTTATCAAATATCCTCCTAAATTTATCCAATATCTTTCCAAATCTTATCAAATATCCTCCCAAATCTATCCAATATCTTTCCAAATCTTATCAAATATCCTCTCAAATCTATCCAACATCTTTCCAAATCTTATCAAATATTTTTCCAAATCTTATCAAATATTTTTCCAAATCTTATCAAATATCCTTATCCACAAGATTTAATTCTCATGCTCATTTCTTCCTAGCTTAGCCGAATTAGGCCTCCTTTAGCCCAATCTTGGTTTTCTTTTTAATGCTCAATTAACTTAATTAAGGTCCACTAAGGCCTCTCTCCCATAGGACTAAGCTTGGGCTTTTATTTTAATTTCTTTGGGCCTTCCTTTAAATTCCTAATTTACTTACTAACTAAAATAAATTTGGAATTCCACCAAAATTAAATTGGGCCATCCTAGTGCATCTCCCATACGTGATATATTGGGCTCACTTAATGATTTAATTGTTCTTAAATCAAATTGGCTACACGTCCCATGCTTAAATAAATAATTGGGCTACAAATTAATTCTATGAGCCATGAAAATAACATAGTTCCCTACTCATAATTTTTTATCTTACCCTAATCATTTAGTTAGGATTTCCTTGCACACATTTGTAAATTAATTCCTTACTCAAATATCTTTAATTTCATAACCTAATTAGACTTGCTTTACTTAGGTTATAAAATTAATTATTAGAGATGTATAAAATAAATCTCTTAGGGTTAGTATTTATAATTTCTGTTAAACAAAATTGTACTCATATTTCTCAGTCAATACATAGTTTGACCACTTTGATAAACTCGTATCACAGATACTCAGCACAATATTGATAATCAATATCAATATTAAATAATAATAAAAAATTATTCAAAAAATTTGAATTATGTGAAATTCTGGGTTCTCACATTCTACCCTCCTTATAAGGATTCCGTCCTCGGAATCATCGCTTTCTTACTCTCTAATATCTTTTAAAGTTGTATCATCAATTTATTCTTATCAACACAATATTAATTTGTGTCTTATGTACTAACCTGTGACTTGGGATCTATAAAAGAAAATATTTCATAGCTATATCCACCTAATATTTCTCGCGTAATTTATTTACTCAACTAAATCGTTACCTGTCACCACCTCCTGCGCAGCTACTGCTTCTTGTACCGTCATGTTAAATGTACGGGCCGTTGGTCTTCTTGATTGTGCAGGTCCTCTAATCGTCAGGGTTCTGCTACTGAGTCCCTTGTTGGTACATCCCTTCTCCACATTCTTCTTCGAATAATTTTGAACCAGATGATCTATCGATCCACACGCAAAACAACCTTGTATTTTTTTTGGACTAGGATAATTAGGCAATATGTGTCCCTCTTGACCACAGTTATAACAGACTCCCTTCCTCTTCAGACAAATTCCTAGATGATTCTTCCTACAAGTCGCACAAGGCTCACCTCCCTTCCTATTCTCTTCTGACTTATTACCCGATTGGGTATTCTCACTCCATTTCCGCTTGTTCGGATTACTACCATCACTACTACCTCCTTCATTTGTTTTCTTCTTCTTCTCCTGATGATATCGGGATGCAGCTTCGATTCCCCCTTCAGCAATTATCGCTTTCTCCAACAAAGCCGCAAACATATTAATCTGCAATACAGCTACCTTGTTAAATATCCCTGGCCTCAATCCATTCTCAAATCTTCTCGCCTTTCTTGCCTCCGTGTCCACCTGATGAGGTGCAAATCTCGCTAACTCATTAAACTTAGCAGCATATTCTGATACCTACATATTCTCTTGCTTTAGTTCTAAAAACTTGACTTCCATCCTGGCTTGCATACTCGGCGAAAAATAGTTCTCAAAGAACAACTCTTTAAACTTTGTCCAAGTCACTACAGCTGTCCCAGCTCTAGCCTGATTGGTTTCCCACCAGTAATTGGCTTCTCTCTTCATCAAATAGGTGGCAAAAACAGTCTTTTGCTCTTCTGCCACTCTCGCAATAATAAATGCTTTCTCTATCTCCTTTACCCAAGTTTGAGCTTCAATAGGATCCGTAGTTCCCTTGAATTCTGGCGGTCCTACCACTTTAAAATCTTTAAAGTTTGTCAATCTATTAGTTGGCTGATCTTTTGCTCTTGCTCTTGCTGCTGGCGCCCTATGTTGCATAGCTTGGGCTAACATATCCACAAAATTCTGCAACGGGTCTGCTTGACCTCCTTCATTTTCACTGATTGCTCTTCTCTTTGATTTCGATTCTATTGTCTAGGCGGCATTATTTGATTTAAATGAAAATCTTACAATAATCCTTTTTTTTCTCTACACAAATTCTTATTAGTAACATAAAAATTTAACACAAATTTCTCATATAATCGCATATTTATTCAAATAGCACATAATACTTTTAGTACTTAACACCTACTGTTATAATCAGTCACTATCCCTTTTTGATAAATATCGGGATTAACAACACAACCTTACATAAAAAGTTGCAATTACCACAACTTTACACAAAAAGTTACAATTACCACAACTTTACACAAAAAGTTGCAATTCTCCAAAATCATCTTCATATTCATATTGAAAATAAAGACTACATTCATACAAACAGATATATTACATATGCTCACTCATTGCTCTCGATATTATAATATTTATATTACACTTTGTTACCAAAAGGTACTACTGCTTATACTTAAGCTGTCTACAGTCTACTCCCTTCTCCTGCCTTCTTACTGGGACACTTGTTAAATCCGTGACCCATTCCTCAACATGAAAAACATTTTCTCATATTCGGCTTAGGACAATTTGGAGAAATATGTCCTTCCTATTTACAATTGAAACACACGTTCTTCCACATCATACATTCTCCCAAGTGAGTCTTTCCACACTTGCCACAAACTTTCTTCTTTTTTGGGTTTGAGTTCCCTGAGTTATTGTCACTGTCGTTGTCCCTTTTCCGCTTATTGCTTCTCTTTTTCTGTTTGACTACTCCCTCAGATGATCCACCACCTTTAGCCATCATTCTTTCTACTTGTGTCTTCAGTTCGTTTCGTTCCTCGGTCATCTTGCGTAATGCTCGCTCCGTCTTCCACAACTCCTCCAAGAGAAATACTTTACTCCGGAGTTCTTGAACTTCTGCAGATACTTGATCTTTTTCTCCCACTTTGGTCTTAATCTCTATCTCCACCTTAACTTCTTCGGACTCTGCCTCCTCATCTTCATTCAGATACGTTTCGGGATACTCATTATGATCACTCCCCAGATTCACCATGGGTTCATCTTTTTTAACTTCCTCAACTGACTCACTCTGCGCTGGCGCCTCGGCTACTGGCATTGGTGCAACAGCTGCCAACACTTCTGTACTCATTTCATCTTCTCCGGACATCCTACAATCAGTTTAAACAACTTGATTAATACTTTACCAGTACGAATTTTATACTCACTATGTGTCCACACATCTTTCTATTGATGTACTTCAGCAATCCCTCACTTAGTATTCTGAATGAGTTTTCTCTATCTCGCTTATGGTTATAATCCTAGGGTTTTTCCCGCCCACTTAAGGTTTATAACCTATAGCTCTGATACCAACTTGTGACGCTCCCAAGTCCGGGTTACCTGACCCCCGAGTTTGGTGCTCATGATCCAACATATTAATATCATCTAACTACCCATTTATTTATGAATAAAAATATGCATCTCATTAATTGATATTTATAATACATTGTCCTAGGTTTTCTAACCTTAATATAACAAATATACCCTTAGATATACAAAAAGGGTTATACAAAATAACATAATTAATATGTTCATTATGACTACTCCAGCAATACACCTTTGTCTTTGTCTTTCTCTGCCCCTCCGGCTACGTCGTTCCTAGCTGAAATATTGTATTTAAGCAAGGGTGAGCAACAAATTTGCTCCGCAAGTTAAATCATACAATAAAGTATAAGAATCAAGAATATAAGACTATCAATTCGATATAATATCACCAAAGTTCAAAGGACTTTGAATTAGCTGAATAAAGCATTAATCAATAACAAGACTTTCTCGCATTTTATGTAAAATAATAATTCGATAGTGAAAGAGTAAAACGCTTTTGAAATTTCCCAATTGAATAAGAAGAATCAATTCTACGCTATAACAAAGTGGAATATTATCCAGATTTTTGTAAGCTGAGCGACCCTATAGGATCTTGAACTTCTCGAGTAACTATCAAAGGTTTTACTTTGAAGTACCCAGGTGTATCAGATAACCATAAAGATTAAATCATACCCCTCCGCAAGTATATAAAGTGATCAGCTTCATATACCCCATATTATGCATAATACTTATACGCGCGCAACGGCCGAATATACGACCACAAAGCTCCTTTTTATATAAAAGGTTGTTCTTCTCAGTCTTATAACAGAATTCGAATCACAACAATGAAATACAATGATTTTAATATCTAATAGCTTTCTCGATCTAGCTGGAATAATTGGCATTGACCGGTCAATAATAATTGAGTTCTCTTCTCGAACCTATCAAGTTTCAACAAATAGTCGTCTAGCCAAAACAATTAGCTACGACATATCTCAAAACGATTTAATAATAGACAAAAATTAACTATACTATTTGCAATCAATAATAACTTCTACGGATGTGAATAACCAACAATAGTTATTCCCCAAGCATATTCTCAAAATCAATAATTCAATTTGAATTAATAAATATGCACTAACTGCGAATAATCAATAATAATGCTCAGACGTTATATAATCAGCAATAATTAACCACCACTATATTTGAAAAGTAATAACTCGAGATTGAGTTATGAAAACTTGCCTGATTCGTTGACTACTGCTATGCAATTTAAGTTAAACTTGTTTTGTAAGACCTACCATTAATAAGATCGATCTTTCAATTAGCATAACATACTTGATAAGTAAACTATCTAACATTTAAACACATAGTCAAATATTAAATAACCTTAACACTACTGTATCATATAACTTGTGAATTAACACTTAATTCTTCATTTTATAAGTCTTTTATAATCTAGTAAATTGAATACCTAATCCAGCAACCTGGATTCAGAATTAATTTTAATTTAGTAACTATTCTCCAATCCAGCAGACTGGATTCAACTGACCTCCAATCCAATTCCTCTCTTCCCAAACCTTGTAACTCCTTTCCATGGAGCAACACGTAATAACACATGGTCTCCAACCTTAAATTCCACGTCCTTTCGATGAAGATCTGCATAACTCTTTTGTCGATCCTGTGCCGTCTGTATACGTTGTCGGATTATTTGGATCTTTTCTGTAGTCATACGTACTAACTCTGGTCCCAACAATGTTGCTTCACCCACCTCATCCCAACATACTGGAGAACGACACTTTCTCCCATACAACGCTTCGAATGGAGCTACGCCTATACTTGCCTGATAACTGTTGTTGTAGGAGAATTCCACCAATGGTAAGTACTTATCCCAACTCCCTTTGAAGTCTAGAACACAGAGTCTCAATAGATCTTCAAGAGTTTGGATAGTCCTTTCCGATTGTCCGTCTGTTTGAGGATGATAAGCCGAACTGAATCGTAAATTCGTGCCCATAGCTTTCTGCAAACTGATCCAAAACCGTGAAGTAAATCTGGGATCACGATCCGAAACTATGGATACTGGCATGCCATGCAATCTCATAATCTCATTCACGTACATATGAGCAAGACGTTCAAGGGAATAAGTCTCTCGTATCGGCAAGAAATGAGCAGACTTGGTTAATCTATCAACAATAACCCAAATCGCATCTAAGCCTTGAGAAACCTTGGGAAGACCCGTAACGAAATCCATCGTAATGTGTTCCCACTTCCATTTTGGAATCTCCAGTGGTTGCAATGGACCCTTCGGCACTTGATGCTCTGCCTTTACACGTTGACAAGTTAAACATCTTGAGATGAACTCCGCGATCTCTCTCTTCATATTACTCCACCAAAATGTATGTCGAAGATCACGATACATTTTAGTACTCCCAGGATGGATTGCAAATGGTGTGTTATGTGCCTCCATCATGATTCTATACTTCAAGTCAAAATCGTTAGGAACACAAAGTCTGGAGTTGACTCGAAGTATTCCCTCTTCATCGATTCTTGCTTCTGGAATTGCACCTTCTTGCACCTTCTTCTTCATCTTCATCAGTTCCGCATCCGTAGCTTGAGCAGCTTTAACTTTATCAATCAAAGCTGGTTCTATGCGTATACTTGACATCATCGCACTCGTTCCCACATATGATCTTCTACTCAACGCGTCAGCTACCACGTTCGCTTTTCCAGGATGGTATTGGATGGTATGATCGTAATCTTTCAACAACTCAAGCCAACGTCGTTGCCGCATGTTGAGTTCCTTCTGAGTGAAGAAATATTTAAGGCTCTTATGATCCGTATAAATCTCCACTTTCTCTCTGTACAAGTAATGTCTCCAGATCTTCAACGCGAATACGACTGCTGCCAACTCTAGATCATGAGTAGGATAATTCCTCTCATATTCTTTGAGTTGTCGCGAGGCATAGGCTATGACTTTCCCATGTTGCATGAGAACACATCCTAACCCTTTGCCCGAATCATCGCTGTAAATAACAAATCCATCCGAACCAGATGGTATTGTCAGAACAGGTGCCGAAATAAGTCTCCTCTTGAGCTCTTGGAAGCTCTTCTCGCATTCCTCTCTCCAAATGAATTTCGTATCTTTCCGAGTCAACTGAGTTAATGGAGTAGCGATTCAAGAAAATCCCTCTACGAATCTCCGATAATAACCAGCTAAGCCCAGAAAGCTTCGTACTTCAGTCACCGACTTAGGTTGCTCCCAGCTTTGTATTGCTTCAATCTTCGCCGGGTCCACAGATACTCCACGTTTCGATACCACGTGCCCAAGGAATGCTACTTCCTCAAGCCAGAACTCGCATTTCTTCAGCTTGGCATATAGCTTGTTCTCACGAAGCTTTTGAAGTACCAACTTCAAATGGTGTTCATGATCTTCACGGCTTTTAGAATAGATGAGAATGTCATCAATAAAGACAACAACGAATTGATCCAAATACTCCTTAAATACACGGTTCATCATATCCATGAAAGCAGCAGGAGCATTAGTCAATCCAAAAGACATGACTAAGAACTCATAATGCCCGTACCGTGTTCTGAAAGCAGTCTTTGGAATATCCTTAGTTTTAATCTTCAACTGATGATATCCAGAACGAAGATCGATCTTTGAAAAGAATTGCGCTCCTTGCAACTGGTCGAACAGGTCATCAATACGAGGTAACGGATACCTATTCTTGATGGTGACATGGTTCAACTCCCGATAGTCAATGCAAAGTCGCATACTCCCGTCTTTCTTCTTTACGAATAAAACAGGAGCACCCCAAGGAGACGTACTAGGACGAATAAAACCGATATCTAACAACTCTTGTAATTGGACCTTTAACTCCTGAAGTTCAATAGGAGCCATTCGATATGGGGTTTTAGAAATGGGCTTTGTACCGGGCTCAAGGTCAATAAAGAATTCAACTTCACGTTCTGGGGGTAAACCGGGAAGTTCTTCGGGAAATACATCAGGAAACTCATTAACAACGGAAATATCATTCAAATCTGATGTATTCTGATTTAGATCAGTGACATGAGCTAAGAAAGCTTGACATCCGTTTTTCAATAAACGAATAGCTTTATGACTTGAAATGATATTGACTGATTTTAGTGGTTTGGTGATTTAGATTCGCACAACAGGTTGATTAGGAATTTGAAAACTAACAACCTTACGAAAACAATCAATTTTGGCATGGTAAGTGGTTAACCAGTCAATTCCTAAAATCACGTCAAATGCAAGTATTTTCAAAGATATAAGATCAACAGGTAAGGTAAGGGTACCAATCTGAATCAAGCAAGATTTGTAAACTGTAGATGTAACAAAGGTTTCTCCTAACGGAGTTTCAACAACTAAGTCAAAGTCCAATTTATCAGAAGTCAAGTTCAAACGTTGAGCACAAGCAGGTGAAATAAAGGAATGGTTAGCACCGGTATCTAACAAGGTGTAAACTTCGCAAGAGTTTATGATCAGCTTACCCGTAATCACCTCGTGTGGATTCCTCGCGTTTTGGGCTGTCACGACAAACGCTCTTCCAGGAATCACCGACTTTGACTTGTCTGCAACCGCCTTTGGCACCACCCCCGCTGAATTTGGTTTCGCAACAGGACAATCTCGAGCTATATGTACTTCTTTTCCACAGTTATAGCATCCTTTGAATTGTTGTGGGCAGTTTGGGCTGATATGTCCCTCTTTCCCACATTTATAGCATACGACCGGTGGTCGTTCTCCTCCCCTCGAAACAGTTGATGCTGGTGCTGATGTTGACATCTTCGCGTTCTCATTGTTATACCTTCTCTTTTTGAAATCTCCTCCCGATTCGCTTCTTCTACTATCATGGCCACGATTACCACCGAAATGGTTACCGTTTCTGTCATACTTTCCTCCTCGCTGGTTGTCATTGCTCCGATGACTGCTGCCACCAGTACGACCTTGGTTGTGGTCCCTCGGTTGAACATAATCATTATCTCGTTCTAATAACTGGGCCCTGTTTAATACATCCGAATATAAAGAAAATTTATGAGAAATGAGGTATTGACGTATTTCGGGTTTCAAACCTCTTAGAAACATCCGCGTCATACGTTCCTCATTCTCCACCAAATGAGGTGCAAACCTGGACAGCTCCGCGAACTTAGCCTCGTACTGGGATACCGTCATGTTGTTTTGCTCGAGTCTGATAAACTCTACTTCCTTCATATGACGAATACTTTCAGGAAAGTACTTGTCATTAAACAGTTTCTGGAACGCTTCCCAAGACATCTGGAGTGCGGCAGGCTGGGTACGCTTCACGGATTCCCACCAGTAATCTGCCTCTCCACGGAACATAAACGTGGCGAATGGAACCTTCTGTTCCTCTGTACATCCCAAGACATCAAATATCTTGGTAATTTGTTTAATCCACGTCTCCGCCTTGATCGGATCTGGCTTTCCCAGAAACTCTGGTGGTCCCAATTCTTTGAACTGCTTGGCAGTGACAACTCGCGTGTTGTTATTATCGCCACCTATATGTTGCACACGAGTCTCCCTCGTCTGGTTTTGCATGAACTGCAGAAAACTTCTAAACATCTCATCGTTTATCGTCTGACCAGCGTTATTTTCAGGATGAACATTGCCTTCTTGTTGCACGTTCTCCTGGTTAGTGATTAAAGGTGTCTCCACGGTCTCATTCACTTCGTTGTTAACATTCTCAGCTGCTATTCTCAAATACTGCCATAAAACAAGGGTTAATTAAACAAGTCAACATATCACATATTAACCCTATGCTCCGACTGACCAATTAAATACCACATAAGCTTAGGTAGGACACACTAGCGAAGGATTTACTCGTCTCTCCCCTTCTAGTTCTATTCCCCGATCTCCGCCAGAGATCATATCCCTAAGCTCTGATACCAACTGTGACGCCCCCCAGAATAGGTCCATTCAACCCAACCCATTCTGAGTCGCCAAATACATGGTACAGAATTCAAATACAACTTTATATCATACGGTCGTGCAAAATACGACCACACAACTGTGAGTCTCAATACAAATATGTAGAAAATATTAAGATTCAAACTAAGTCCTCATTACAATTATTATCACACTATTTATCAGAAATAGTGAGGACTACTACTGCTCTAACTCGGACCATCACTCTGTCCCCCGACTAGTCCCTGCGACATTCTCATTTCCTGAAGAGGGCAACAGATGAAAAGGGTGAGCTCAACTAGCTCAGTAAAGAATATTATGACTAAGATAATGGAAAATAAATTATCGTTAGCCTTCAATAAATCAGATAAAATATAATGGACAACCAATCTTAGATCAATATTCGCAGCGAAAATAACAAATCATTAGAAGAGTTAAGCAGAGAATCAAGTCTACTATCTTCTATGATTTAAAAGTCCATCATCAATATTTTATCCCTGTAACATCAATCAATATACATCTCGAATCAATATTCATCTTTGCACTACAGGCCAAAGATATTCATTTGTATCATCAGTGGTCATATTCATCTCAACACCTGTCATCTTTGCACTACAGGCCAAAGATATTCATCAGGTAATCATTCATCTTTGCTCTACAGGCCAAAGATATTCATCAGGTAATCATTCATCTTTTAGGACTGAGGATGATGAAAAATATTTTAAAGAACGAATTCAGTGAGATAAAAGACAAAGATTAGGGATTCGTCATTTAGTTTATCCAAATTCAAGAATAATCCATAATAATACTTTGTGGAGCAAAATTCAAGAATAAAGCCCAAAACTTGGATACAATCAAAGATAGTAACCTTAACAGACAATTTGGACAAATAGAAGAAAAATAAATTTTCCCGTGAATAGTGCCGTATACGTGAATAGTGCCGTATACGTGAATAGTAACCCCGACGGAAAAAGTAAGAATTTCAACATAAAATCCATGACAATATTTTTGTATAATGATATTGAGAAGAATAACATCATTTACGAAAGAAATAACATCCCTTATCTCAAAAGAACAGTATCTCTGACTGGAATATCGGATATAATACCGACGGAAGCTTGTACTGAATAGTAATACTCAAAGTATTGAAATACTCACAAAAATACGCTCGATATTATAGAGAGAGAAAACTTCTGATTCTGGTGTGATTTTAAATTCTAACCTAAGCACCCTATTTATAGGAAAAGCTTAGGATGCCAAAGGAGACTAAAATAATAAAATAATATTATTATTTTTAAAATTCTCCAGCCGCCGGCTGCTACCAAAAAAATCAGATTTCAACAAAAGTGGGGCCCACCATTTTATAATATATATATTTTCCGAAACTTCAATAATTCATAACAAATAGCCCCTTTGTCAGAAAAATACAAATTCTATGTCCTTCCATAGGAAATTTAATTCTCTACAACTTTGCAGAAGGAAGTTTTTCCAAATTCCAAACATAAATTATCCAAAATCCAAAAACAGATGATTTCTCACACCAAAATATTGATAAAAACTCACCAGCGCCAATTCCTTCTTTAATATCCACAAAATAAATATTTTCTTATCATATAAATCAATAATTAATTATTCACAAATAATATTATAGAACTACAATATTAACAACCAGGTCGTTCCCAGGACAGAGGGGGCCTTCCGATAAGGACTTCTCCTTACTGGCGCGCAATTAAATAACCCCTCCTAGACAGAACTTCCTTAGACATTGTCAATAATGCTATCTAATAATATTATTCAAATAATATGAATTATTGAGTTGATAACGTGAAATACTGTGCAACGACAATTATTGAATCAATACTACAAAATATCAACTGTAGCCATTATTGAATCAATCATAAAAAATAGCAACGTAGCAATTATTGAGTCAATAAAATAAAATATCAACGTAGCAATTATTGAGTCAATAATATAAAATATTGAACAGTAAATACTGTAACAATAATTGAGTAGATTCCTTCTCACGTAAGACTCAATAATTCGAAATACTGTGCAATACCGTGTGCCACTGCGCAACACCGCGTACTGTATTTTAACCTCCGGGTATTTCAACAGTACCAACGGTAACAACTACGCCGTTATCTTGTAAAAAAGTTATTTCTGTCGCTTTCTATATCCGACAGTTATTCCGTTGTGGGGGCCCACAAATAGCTGCGCCGTCGTACGAATATTCCCCGACAACAAGAATATTCCACGACCAAACGAATATTCCCCGACAACAAGAATATTTTATAACCACTTGTTCATTTTAAAAATATTTGCACATTTCACCCATAACTTTCATATTTATCAAATCAATACCTTACTATTTCGAAATAATATATAAAGAAAATTAAATCTTTATTCATAAAAGTTGGGGTCTTACACTAAAGGAAGACAATGAGTGTAGTATCTGTCAATCCAACAAAAAATAACGATTATGGTGATAACTACGATCGTGGTGTTTGCCAAACAAATAGCAAAAACTGATGAAGCACATACAGTGACATTGGCCAACCTATAGAGAACAGACAAAAAGGATTGTTTATGGCTCAGCCTCACCATAGAGAGTGAACGAAAGATCACAGCGCAGAATGTTGAAAGAGCTGAGCATGACTAATCAGAAGAGTCTTGCAAAACCAGAAGAGCCAAAGCATTTAGACAAGTTGTCAATGTTGGGTTTGTACGAAATCGTGACGCAATCAAATTGCAAAAATTAGCGGAAGCATGGTATATCAGAGTTTAAAAAATTTCTACAAAACCATTACCCGGATCATCCTTTATGCAAATTATTAATTTAAAACGATAAATAAGAAGTTATGGAATCATACCCTTGTAGAACGAAGCTTCCACAGGTACTAGTTCAACTCCTTGTTCTTCGTGATCTCCTTGAATTTCCGGGTTAGATTCCTTCCTTTGATCAACGTTAGCCACCCAAGTGTTTGGCCTCTAGAGGTGATCCACCAAGGAAGATGAATTATCAAGAAGGAGGGTGTTTGGCTTAACCTTAGTTTTGTATCCTCTATAGAAAAGGAGTACTCTCCAACAATTGGAATTGCATCAAATTAATATCTATTATAAGACTTCTCTTATATAGACATTGGTCAACCCTTCTAATCCTATTAGACATGGGATTTCTTTTAATTAATTAAACTCCTTTAATTAATTTAGGCTTCCCACCACATGGGAATAATTAATTAAATTCATTTAATTAATTTGTCTCCTAATCTTATTAGGAATAAATGAGAGTACTAAATATTAAATTAATTACTAAACTCCTTTAGAAATTAAAATAATAATAATTGTAATAATATTAATAAGACTCCTCTTATTAATTTATATTTAATATTTTCAAAATATTAAATAATAAACATTAAGCTATTTAATTTATTCTATCACCATAGATTAAATTAATTATACTTAATGCATTATTACGATTATGCCATTACCTTCTTAAATAATTATTCTTCCTTTTATGGTGTGACCCTTTAGGTTCTCCATATTAAACCGGTTGTGAATAAATCAATTAAAACAATTTTAATCTTATTTAAATAAATAAATTAAACTAATAATCTATTTAAATAAATAATATTTATTCTACAATAGGGATAAGCCTCCCTAGCGATCAACGACTTTCCAGATAATATAGATTTCAACATTAATCATAAAAGAACCTGTGAGTTAATAGTTACCATACAATTCAATCCTTCCACCATACAATGTCCTAATTAAATATAAGACATGAATTTACTGTCAAGTCTTATTTTATTTAATTATATGTATTTCGATTAGAAAATGCACAACTCCAAATAATGCAAATTAAAAACTCCTTTCTAATTTCATTTCACCTTGGCCAAGGATTCCTGGGTTGTCATTTAACGAATCACATAGGACATATCTCCTCTTTTACTAGAGGTGGTAGATTCTTTATTGATCATTCATTATCTCCATATATAACTCACTATACCCAAGCATACCCTATATATGCCTTAAAAGGTCTTAAGGAATAAGTCAAAGTATAATTTGTTACATACAAGATACTATGATGATCTCAAGTCCAAGGATCACTTGTACTACTATCACATTAGGAATTCCTATTGACAGGCGAGTAAAACTCCATTAGGTATTCCATAGCGAATCACGTTCAGTGAACTTATTCTCCAATAAGCACCTACATACTTGCTTTAGTGTCTCCACACAAATGATCATGAGATCAATCATCCTCATCCAATGAGCAAGCAACATATGTACCAATCTATCCGGATTTACTAATCCCCTTTTTAGTAATCCCACGATTGGGAACTATTTTAGTTTTAGAGCTTTCTAAGAATTTAGATCTCATTAGCATGATCATCATCATGATTCTAAAAGCATTGCTTAAAACTATGGGTTATTTACATATTATAAAAACAGCACCATGTAGATAATTAAATGCCTTTAATAAATGAATATTTTATTAATAAATAAATAAGATTGTTTACAAAGTACGTGCTTTATCATCATACATGATTGGCTTGTATGCACACTACTATCAGTCAATTCCTGATACAAGTCAAGGCAGCAGAATCATTGAAGTACTGCACGAGTGAAGAAGGAGAGGTTCTACATTATCAATCCAGAGAACACTCTCAGGATCGTAGTGTTGTCCAAACCAGTCGACGAGCAAAATTCTACAGACAAACTATGATCAAGCACATGATCATCTACATCAGAATTATGAAGATTGGTCATCTGATTATTAAAGCCTTGGCAACGTCTTAATATAAAGACTGACATTTGCATGTTGCTGAGTGAGAGCATCGATGCAAAAAAACAACTACTTTAGCTCTGATCGAGGAAGAAAAAAAGAGAAATCAATGTGTCTACCACCTTGACATCTGAAAAGTAACTGCTCAAAGGTGTTAAGTGAAATAGTAGACCGCTGTGTCAGAAAAGTCAAAAAGGGGCTGTCACGTTAAGTCAGCAGTTTACACTAAATAACTCAAAATCTTTGAGGTAATTCAAATAGCTTCCAACGGCTATTTTCTAACGGGAAGATGATGGAGGAGTATATAACAGCTGAAGCTTCAAAGATGAAGATTTGTTAACTCTACGAGTTCTTCAGAGCTTAACAAAATATGTCTTAGTGACAGTAAGACTACCAGAGAAGAAGTGAAGCAGATATGATGAAGGGTCTTAACTGCTAGAAGCTTCACTCAACACAAATGAGAATGCCAATCACAATGGCATCTAAGCTGAGAGCCGAGAAGGCCAAGAAGACAAAAGGAAGAGTGGCAGACCATATAGCAGATTCAAAGGGCCACTCGACGATTCACCTTGAACAACTAGAGCTGAAGAGAAGTAGATGCAGAATCAAATCTGCACACAAGTCAATCAATGTTCAAAGGATGCTAAGTACCAAATAGAGTCTACAAGAAATGGAAAGACTTAGCATATCCTAATTGGTGAATAATGTGCAATGGTGAAATTAGATGAAGACAAGCATCAACAACAAAGATCAGCTGCACCAAGGTAGATGTGATAGACTGCTAAGTACTAAAGGACGTCGAGCTTAATGAACATCTTAGCAGTCCATCAAATCTAGTCTTGATGCAGAATGTTAGAAGATCACACCAAGCTGCTAAGTACCAAAGGATGAACAAGCTTCAAGTCATCTTAGCAGCTCAGCACCACCACCAACAACATCAACAAACAACCAGGGCCTGAGGTCCTTGTTCGAGGGACTAAATCAAAGTCAAGTCTGCTGGGCTTGCTGAGTACCGAAGGGTACAAGAGATTCTAAGTCTGCTGGGTAGCCTACAGTTCTAAGTCTATTGGGCTTGAAGAGTTCTTAGTGAACTGGAGTTCCAAGGCTGCTGGCTTTGAAGGAATCTTTATGATTTAAGAGTTACCCATTTCCTTAGTGGCATCCCTGCTTGTTGAAGCAGAAGAGTGGATTAGGATCTTGAGTCTCTGAACCACTTAAAAATCCCTCGTGTCATTTACTTTCAGTCATTTACCTTATGTACCTTAACCTGCTATAACTGCTATAACTATTATAACCACTTACAACTAAACTAACTCTAGAATATTGCTTATCAAGATATCTGTGAAGGGGATCTTTAACTTATCCCGTTGTGCTTGAAATGATTCTTATGTTTTTCATATGCTAATTACTTAGCAATACAAAATAAAATGGAAAAAATTTTGAAATTAAAAAGGATCTATTCAACCCTCCATTCTAGATCTATTGTGTGCCCTCTGGGAACTAACACAATACCAACGTACCAGGCATCACAGACACATCTTAGTGTGTGGCATTAAAAGAAATTAGTTCATCATGCTTTAATGCTATCTCCACTCTCGAATCCAAATATTGTGCAAGAACCATGAAGTCCAAGGCAGACTTAATATGGTGAAGTAGAGATGAACATACCTGACATGCTAGTAGTGGCAACGCAAACATCGTCGAAAGAATTTGGTGTGGGTTCAATCACCTTCGGGTAGACATTAATGCTACCTTCAAATTTTCTTGGATTTAACTGAAGAAGGATCTCAGATATCATTGAGCACCCAATACTCTTTAACAGTCTGTTCGACTATGACTTCAGATAAATATCTTCAAAAGTTGCATTAAAACTTCAGTCTCTCGTTTAGTATTGGCACTAGTCGTCATCACAATCATGTTGAAATTACTTATATATTTTCTTGAGATTTTGGCGGATAAAAGCTTTAAGGATAATATCACCATGATTTTTGGACAAAGGATCGCTCGGATAAGTATCAACATATATGTGAATGCTCTATACATGTATTATATATTATAGATTGGAATGGGGTACCTTCATAAACCAATTTTGGTCTCAACCTGCTCTTTTTACTACTTTGGGAAGGCGAGTTAACAACATCTGCGCACTCTGTCATATCAGCCTTAGTAGCTTGGAATTGTCTTCAGTAGAACTATCATCGATTCACTCTACTATAATTGAGAGTTCAGAATTCCATTCGGACATCCAATTTATGAGCAAAAGATTCTGACAAATTAAAAATTACTCATCTTTGGCAAATCCATCAGTACAACATGTTCACTCATGACACTTTAGGTAACAACAATCCACTTTGGATAATTACTGTTTGCTTCAGACTATATCACATCGACTTTATCATGTCTTTGGCTATCTACATTTGGAGATGTAAAGCCAGATCAAAGCCTCCCAACTGGTTGGGAAGGAAATTTTGGCGTTATAAGGTTGGATGGTGTTATAAGGTTGAACACGTTCAGTTCTTCGGAACGAATAATACTTGACTCAGTTTTACCGAACGAGTCTTATTTTTATGTTCAGCGCGTCCAGTTATTTGGAACGGACGTCCCTTACATTCACTCATTTCTGCCAAATGAGTCTTCTTTTTTATGCTCGGCGCGTTCAGTTTTTCAGAATGGACATCCCTTACATTGACTTAGTTCTGTCGAACGAGTCTTCTTTTTATGTTCGACGCGTTCAATTCTTCGGAACGGATGTCCCTTATATTGACTCAGTTTTGCCAAACGAGTCTTATTTTTATGTTCGGCGCATCCAATTATTTGGAACGAACGTCCCTTACATTAACTCAGTTTTGCCGAATAAGTATTCTTTTTATGTTCGGCGCGTTCAGTTCTTCAGAACGGATGTCCCTTACATTGACTCAGTTTTGCCGAACGAGTCTTCTTTTTATGTTAGACGCATCCAGTTATTTGGAACGAACGTCCCTTACATTGACTCAGTTCTACCGAGCGAGTCTTTTTTTTATGTTCGGCGCATTCAATTCTTCAGAACGGACGCCCCTTATATTGACTTAGTTCTGTCGAACGAGTCTTCTTTTTATGTTCGGCGCATTCAGTTCTTCGAAACTGATGTCCCTTATATTGATTTAGTTCTGCTGAACAAATCTTCTTTTTATGTTCGGCGTATCCAGTTATTTGGAACGGATGTCCCTTACATTGACTCAGTTCTGCCGAACGAGTTTTCTTTTTATATTCGGCATGTTCAGTTCTTCGGAACAGACGTCCCTTACATTGGTATTCAGTTCTTGAAATGAATACTTTGTCTGAATTTCTAGTTTTTTGAAACGGAAGTTTTAATGTTTACTTACGTTCATTTCCTCAAAACGAACATTTTTATTCAGTTCTTCGGAACGAAAACATTTAGTTCTTCAGAGCGAATATTTTAATCATTTGTTAAATTCAGTTCTCCGGGACCTCTATCTGATACCTCTCACAGGGTTCAGGAAGGATCTCTTTGGTTGTGATAAGGTTGGTTCTCTATATCTTCGGTTGTGATAAGGTTGGTTCTCTATATCTTCGGTTGGTATAAGGTTGGTTCTTTATCTCTTCAGTTGTGATAAGGTTGGTTCTCTATATCTTCGATTGGTATAAGGTTGGTTCTCTATCTCTTTGGTTGTGATAAGATTGGTTCTCTATCTCTTCGGTTGTGATAAGGTTGGATCTCTATATTTTTGGTTGCGATAAGGTTGGTTCTCTATTTCTTCGGCTGTGATAAGGTTGGATCTCTATATCTTCGGTTAGGAATAGATTGGTTATTTATATTTTTGCTTGGGATAAGGATGGTTATTTATCTATCTTTGGTTGTGACAAGATCGATTATTTATCTATCTTCGGTGGTGATATGGGCGATTATTTATCTATCTTAGAATTGAATAGGGGAGTGGGGCGGCAATACTGAGAGCCAAAAGATTCTGTTCGGCGTATGGTGTTTGGGTGTGACAGCTCGTCTTCGGTAGATACGGATCTTTTGTTGGTATAAATTTGTATACTATCTTATTTTCAGTTCCTTATAAATAAGAGACTGGGGGCAATGTTGGTGTGACACCCCCAAATCCGGTATCTTAATTTCCATAGGATTTAGTGTTCATTGTTCCAATATCATACAACTATCTACCCATAAATAATGAAATTCATTTATTAGATAAATAAATCATCATCTTACCTCATCTGACATAATAATAAATCATAAATCTCAGGTTATACTTAACCTTAAATCTCTGTTGCGGAAACGTAAATAAATAAGTCTTAAGTCATCATACATAAATCTTGAACTTTAACATTCTTAACATCAACACAAGTCCTCAACACTTGTTAGCTTTTCCTTTGCCCTTGCTACTAGAAGGTACATCACTTCGTTCATTATTAGCTGCAATGTTATTATGCAAGAGTGAGCACGAATGCCCGCAAGTATAAAAATATGAAAGAATAATAACATGCGAGTGAAAGAATTCTGAATAACAGAAAGCTCAACATTTGAATCAAGAATATTAATCAAGAGTCAAATTACTTCTCAACTTTTGAATCAAGAATATTAATCGAGAGTCAAATTACTTCTGAGGGTCATTAAGACCTTGAACCGAGTCTTAGGTTGTCAAGTATATTAACCTTTCCAACCTTTAACAGTCATAAGACTATAGACTTTACTTCTCGTACTTAGGGAGATCAGCCCTTCGTGCTGATACTGTGCACACTATCTTAACGCTTAAAGCATCTTCATTAATTCCCTATATTAGGGTTGTTCATCTCAGTTTGACATCAAAATCCGCACCAAATAAAGTTGGTTTGGATAACTCAATAAATGATATTCAAATTGAATATTAACTTCTCAAGGTATACAATCGAATGAGTATTGTACACTTAAATGATACTTTTAAAAGAATCATGACATTTCATGTGAAATTCTAAACTTGGATATTCAAGAGTAAGAATTTGCTCAACAATAGTAATTAAGCATATCAATTGCTCAATTTAAAGAGTTTAGTTTAGGAAACTTGCCCAAAAATAATAGTAAGTTAGGGATAGAAAACTTGCATCGTGCGCAAGCTACAATTATTACTCACTTCTTTAATTACTCTTACCTATCACACATTTACAATATCAATTAATCACAGGTTCGTTATGATTATTGATTTACAATTAGTGTTCTTTGAACTCATTATTAGGTTTTTCAAATAATGGTTCACGTTGATTAATTAACTTGTTAATTAATCACATAACTTAAGTTATTAACTTGTATTAACAACTTATTACATACATAACATGTCTTCATGTTTATTAGACTTAAAATAATGTCTTCATATTTATATCACATTATTTAAAGTTTATAAATAATAATTTAAGTCACATAATTAATTCATTAATTAATCACGTAACATAATTTATTAAACTCATATCAACATCCTATCATATTTACAACATGTTTTCATGTTCATTAGATTAAAAACATTTTTCTCAAATTTCAACACTTAGCAAATTTTTCTAATATTTCAGACGGGCGCGGCCGCGCGCCATTTAGCCTTGTACTCGACGCGGCCGCGCGGCTACGTTTTTCCAGAATTTTCAGTTCGCGAAGAACACAAAAATTCGGTCACTTTCTCAAATTTTACACCAATACACTGATTTATAATATTACCCATGAAGTATAAACTTCATAGGAACATTATATATCACTTGTAACATGTTCTTAACATTCCAAGTCATGTAATTACACAATCAAAACATTAATTTTCACTATTCTTCAAAACTTTCAAGAGTTTAATGAAAAACATAAAAATTCTCCTTACGGATTCGTTACTACACCAAATTCATTCATTTCAATTCCGTTTTCTTTGTTTTAACATATACAATCATATTCATGTATCAATTTAAATATAAACATATGATTCAATCATTAATTTAACCCATATGGGTTATTCACCCATATTCAATACTCTGTAATTTCATAAAACCCATTTATTAACAAAATTACTTGGTGTGATCAGTGTAAATCATGGATACATGATCTAACACATAATACTAACATCTACGGTCACATATATGATAACCTCATACTTTAATTTCCCAAAATGATTCTTAACAGAGAGTTTTTACAAAGACGTATAAAAACTCTGTAATTTTCTTCAAAACCCAATTAAGGCCAAATTAAATAAAATTGATCATTTTAAATCATGATTATATATTATAAAACACGTTATCATCACATACCCATATAGAAAAAATTATATCGTAACCTAATTGGGAAACCCAATTTCACAGAAAACTTAAAAGTACGTATTTAAGAAATCTTAATTTTGAAAACAAAAAAGAAGAATTACCTTTTAGTAGTGACGATAAATCAAAGTTAACAACACAATGATCTCTCAATTCTTCCTTTCTCAATTTCTCTCAATCTCTTCCTCTTTTTCTCTCTGAATTTTTTTCTGATATTTCTAAGTGTTTCTCTGATAATGGATTAGAAAAACAACGTATACGTATTATAAATACTACCGTTGTAGACTAACTCCTCCTAAGGCCTTATTTGGCTTGTTCCCTTATTCCTTTTCCATTTATTTTAATTAACTAGTTTACTATATAGTTAATTGTCACCTTACTTATTGATTAATTAATTTTATTTAAATCAATTAAATAAAATAAGATAATTCACATTAAATCAAATTGTCACATAATTAATATTTTTATTTATTAATTATGTCAATTCATTAATTCATTAATTAATTATTAAATTAACTAAAGTAACATATGCTTATTTAATTAATTCAATTAATCAAATAAACTCAATTAAATATATACCTTGAACTATTAAATTACTACACATTAATTTAATTAATGTAACACACATAATTAAATTAATCTTCCATAAATTTATTAATTAATTATTTAACTCAATAATTAAATCATTAAAAATATTTATTTATTTCAATAAATATTCAAGTACCTTTACAAAATTCTCGTTCGTCACATCTTCCCCCCCTTAAAAGAATTCTGTCCTCAGAATCACGGTTCGATTAATAATTTCGTCTTTCGTCACATTCTCCCCCCTTACAAAGATTTTGTCCCCAGAATCGCGTTCACCTATTCAAGAAAATAAGTGGGGATAATTCTTTATCATATTCTCTTCGAGTTCCCATGTTGCTTCTTCAGCGTTGTGGTTCCTCTGTATTACTTTATTCTTGAGAACTTGCTCTTTCCTGTCAACAATCTGAACAGGAACTTCTTCGTAGGATAAATCTTTCTCAAATTGTAGGGGTTCATATTCTATCATATGTTTGTAATCGGGTTTATAACGTCGTAATACCGACACATGGAAAACGTTGTGGACATGTTCTAGTGCCGGAGGTAAAGCTACCTCATAGGCTACTTCTCCAATTCGTCGTAATATCTCAAAGGGTCCAATGAACCTCGGGCTCAATTTTCCCTTCTTACCAAATCTGATCTTTCCCTTCCAAGGAGAGACCTTCAAAAATACAAAGCTACCCGATTCAAACTCTTCATTCTTGCGGTGTGGATCGACATATTTCTTCTGCCTATCCTGAGCCGCTACTAATCTTGTCTGAATCACTTTAACTATTTCTGCTGTTTGTTGGACTAACTCTGGTCCTAGCAATTGTCTTTCACCAACTTCATCCCGTAACAGTGGAGTTCTGCACTTTCTACCGTACAATGCTTCGTAAGGCGGCATACCAATACTAGCGTGGTAACTATTATTATAACCAAATTCTACAAGCGATAAATGATCATCCCAATTGCCATTAAAATCCATGATACATGCCCTCAGCATATCCTCTAATGCTTGGATCTTTCTTTCGCTTTTCCCGTCAGTCTGAGGGTGATAGGCAGTACTCATCCTCAACTGTGTTCCCATGCATTCTTGCAGTCTTTTCCAGAAATTTGATGTAAAGCACGGATCTCGGTCAGAAACAATTGACACTGGCACTCCGTGCCTCGAAACAATCTCTTTCACGTATAACTTTGCCAATTGTTCTAAGTTAAATCTAATTCTGATCAGAAGAAAGTGTGCAGATTTCGTTAATCGGTCGACAATAACCCATACTGCGTCGTAGCCTTTCTGGGTCGTAGGAAGGCCAACAACAAAATCCATTGTAATATGTTCCCATTTCTATTCTGGGATCTCTAGAGGTTGTAGTAAACCACTTGGTCTCTGATGTTCTGCCTCCTTTGGCAAGTCAGACACTTGGCAACACAATCGGCAACGTCCCTCTTTATATTTGGCCACCAAAAGTGTTGTCGTAAATCTTGATACATCTTGGTACTTCTGGGATGAATGGAATACCTCAAACTATGAGCCTTGCTCAGAATGTCCTCCTTAATTTCTGGTATTGGCGGTACCCAAACTCTACTTTCAAATCTCAACAATCCTTCGCTGTCTATTTTAAATCTAAGTTCAGTCCCTTCAGATATCTTTTTCTTTACTTCCTCACATTCGTTATCCAGGATTTGTGCTTCCTTAATCTTATCCAATAAAGTTATACCATCTTGCATCTGGAACAGTTTCTCGTCAGTCTCCATTGGACATCCTACTTCCAATTCCAACTTTTCCATTGCTGAAATCAATTCTTCCTGTGTTGTCAGCATCATCAACTTTTCCCGACCCTTTCTGCTTAAGGCGTCGGCTAAAACATTCGCTTTGCCTGGGTGGTATAAGATATCATAATCATAATCCTTTATTAACTCCAGCCACCTTCTTTGGCGCATATTCAAGTCTTTCTGTGTGAAAATATACTTCAGACTCTTATGGTCTGTATATATTTCACACTTCTCCCCATAGAGATAGTGTCTCCAAATCTTTAAAGCAAATACCACCGCAGCTAATTCCAAATCGTGGGTTGGATATCCCTTCTCATAATCTTTCAACTGTCGTGACGCATACGCAATGACTCTGCCGTTTTGCATAAGCACACAGCGTAGCCCTTTATGCGACGCATCACTATATACCACAAAGTTTCCTGTATCATCCGGTAGGGACAACACAGGTGTTGTACTCAACCTTCTCTTAAGCTCTTGAAAACTTTCCTCACACTTCTCCTTCCAAACGAATTTTACAACTTTCCTAGTCAAATTCGTTAGCGGAGTGGCGATCTTGGAAAAATCCTGAATAAATCTTCTATAGTAACCAGCTAATCTAAGAAAACTTTTTACTTCCGACGGTGTTTTCGGCTGATCCTAATTCATCACCGCTTTGACTTTGGAGGGATCCACCGAAATTCAGTCCTTATCAATCACATGTCCGAGAAATTGCACCCTTTCAATCCAAAATTCACACTTTGAGAACTTGGCGTACAACTTTTCTCTTCTCAACACTTCCAATGTTAACTTCAAATGTTCAACATGCTCTTCCTTGGTCTTAGAATATACCAATATATCATTGATAAAACCACTACAAATTTGTCCAAAAAGGGCTTGAACACTCCATTCATTAGGCCCATAAATGCTGCAGGCGCATTCGTTAGACCAAATGACATAACCAAAAATTCGTAGTGACCATATCGTGTCCTAAACGATGTCTTTGGGACATCTTCAGGCCTCACCTTCAGCTGATGATATCCACTTCTTAGGTCTATCTTTGAGAAATATCTCGCTCCTTTTAACTGATCAAACAGATCATCAATTCTTGGTAATGGATACCTATTCTTAATGGTAACCTTATTCAACTCTCTATAATCGATGCAGAGTCGCATCGTACCATCCTTATTTTTAACAAATAACACTGGCGCTCCCCACGGTGATACGCTCGGTTGAATATATTTCTTATTCAATAGTTCTTGTAACTGAACCATCAGTTCTTCCATTTCTACCGGAGCCATCCGGTACGGTGCTTTCGATATTGGAGCCGTTCCTGGCACCAAATCGATTACAAAATCTACTTCTCTATCCGGCGGAAGTCCTGGCAAATCGTCCGAAAACACATCCACGAAGTCCTTTACGACTGGTATTTCCTCCAACTTTGGATTCTCTTTACGACTATCGACTATGTAGGCTAAATATCCTAAACAGCCTTGTCTTAATAACTTCCTGGCTTGCATCATCGTCAGACAACTAGCTTGTCTCGACGACTTGCTGCCATAAAACACAACCTTTGACGGAGTCATAAGGTTAATACATTTCTTCTGGCAATCAATTACGGCTCCATAATTGAATAGCCAATCCATTCCCAGGATAACGTCAAATTCCCCTAGTTTAATCGGGATAAGATCTACGTTTATAACGTTACCCTTAATATCCACGCTACAGTTCTTGTGTATATACTTAACAAGAATTACTTCCTTATTCGCAATCTATATGTTCATAGGGATCTCTAATTCGTCTTTATGCAATTCTAAGTTCTTGGCAAAGTCATCGAATATAAATGAACAAGTAGCACCCGAATCAAATAAAATATAAGCATTGACTTTACTGATCGGAATGATACCTGACACCACATCACGAGACTGCACAGCGTCTTGTACTGTCATGTTGAATGTTCTTGCGGTTGGTCGGTTTGTCGAAGTCGGTGTGGTAATTATCAGAGGATTTCCACCATTATTTCCATTATTTCCACCTGACCCTGCCCCTCCAGATGCCTTCTTTGGACAGTCTCTAGCCAAGTGATCCTTCGACCCACATGTGTAGTAGGCGCCCTTCTTAGGGTTAGGGCAGTTAGGTGCTATGTGGCCTTCCTGACCACAATTGTAGCAAACTCTTTTTCCTTTCATGCAGACTCCCAAGTGAGTCTTCCCACAGGTTGGGCATGGTTCTAACTTTTTCTTCTGAAAACCTTGCTGACTTACAGACGACGGGTTGTCATTCCACTTTCGTTTATGATTATTAGTTCCCCCTGTGTGACTGCCACTAGCCTTATTGTTTCCTTCACTATCATTCTTCTTCTTCTTTTGATCCTAATTGTACTTAGACACCGCTTCGCTTCCACCTTCAGCGAGAATGGCCTTCTCCAGAACTCCAACAAAAGTGTTCAATTGAAACATTGACACCTTGCTATACAACCAGGGTTTCAGTCCCTATTCAAAATGCGTAGCCTTTCTTTCGTTAGTATGCACCTGATATTGGGCAAACCTGGACAATTCGTTAAACTTTGTCGCGTAGTCAGGCATAGACATATTCCCCTGTTTCAACTCCAGAAACTGCACCTCCATTTGATTTTGGGAGCTGGTCGGGAAATACATCTCGAAAAACATTTCTTTAAACCTTTCCCAGGTTATTACACCTTCTCCTCCTCTGATCTTATTTGCCTGCCACCAGTAGCTGGCTTCTGATTTTAACATAAATGTCGCATAGGCGGTCTTCTGGTCCTCCATAACTCGGGTGACCTCAAAAATTTTCTCCATTTCCATAACCCAAGTCTGAGCTTCTATCGGGTTCATGGAACCCTTAAAATCTAGCGGTCCCACTGCCTTAAAGTATTTAAATGAGGTGTTCGGTGGAGCTTGAGGCTGATTGTTCATCGCTCCAGCCAACAGATTTACCAACTGCTGAACGGGGTTCACATTGGCATAATTGCTGTTCTTGTTATTAGTTGACCCTTCTTGGGCTTGTCGACGATTTTGTCTCCTTCTTGGCGGCATATTTCTGTTAAGAATATACGCTCATTAGATCTTTATTCAATTTCTTAAATATTTCAGACTTAACTCAAATATTTAACATAACCACTTTAACTCTTTTCTTTTTAAATAACCTTTGATATTTTATTTAAATCAAAAGTTTTAAACATAGTACTATAGCATCTCTGCCATTTACCTCAACTATCCCAAGATAAAGAATCTTCAGGATTTAGTTTCTCAAAATATTCCTTTGTTTTTAATCACATCGAAATTTACATTAACTACTCCAAAGAGTATCACATAATGTTAAATACTTTAACATACTCACTTAACCCATATCATCTTGAATAACTTTATTATTTTATTAAATCCAAAAGCTTTTAATACAATACGATAGCATTTCTGCTATTTAGATCAACTATCATGAAAATAAAGTTTCTATAGGATTTACATTATCACAAAATTCCTTTGTTTATAATCACATCGGAATTTACATTATTTACGATTATTTAAACATTAACAATATCATATTGTCCTATCACGGCCTACTAAGGCATCGGATAGCTTCACTACGTTCCTCCTCTATAATGCGGGACATAGTCCTGCGATCTAACATATACCCAGGAAGTCCCTCGAACTGAATTGGATATCTCATAACTTGGTCCTGGGCCCAATCCATTGTCCTCAGAAACGTGTAGCACGTCTCTGCAACCTTAACTCTCTTCGCACGCACATCATCCTCTACCAGATCTGCACGTCGTGCATTTCTCACCCAAGCTTCTTCCATTATGGCGAGTCTTTTAGATTTCTCTTTCAACTCATTCTTTAACTTTTCTATCTCCTCTATCTTCTGCTCAGTTTGGCACTTCTCATGAACCAAATCCCACTTCACATTGCCAAGACGGGTGTGGAGTGTCTCAATCTCACCACCCTGAGCAACTGACTGCTCCGTCAACTCCTGAATTGTATCTCGTAACTCTACGTTGCGATCATACGATAAATCATACACATCAGCACTGACAGAGTTCAGTAGGAACTCCTCAGGGTCTTCCTCCTCTTCTTCCTCCTCCTCGGCTGCCTCAGCCGAAATCTCAACCTCTTCAGGGTCCTCCTCTGAGTCCGTCTCTGGCTCATGCTCCTGACCAAAATTTGGAATCACAGGAGATGGGCCCTGGCTGTACTAACTGCTCCCAGACAGTATGTATGGCCTGGGGCTCCTCATCTCTAGTCTGTAGGGGTACAACATCCCTGGGCTGACTAGCTCCTCCAGTATCTGACATCCTGAAAAAATAAATTTTAAGTCTTAGTTTTTATGTGATGCTAATAAATACTCTAACAAGTATGAACACATAAGCACATAGCACATAAGGTAATTTTATTATCTTTCTTAGAACTCAATCAGAGTTATCATTACTATCTTCACGAAGGCTACTATCCTAAGGTTTTCCCCCCACCTAAGGTTCATAACCTACGTCTCTAATACCAACTTCTGACACCCCCAAATCCGGTATCTTAATTTCCACAGGATTTAGTGTTCACTGTTCTAATATCATACAACTATCTACCCATAAATAATGAAATTCATTTATTAGATAAATAAATCATCATCTTACCTCATCTGACATAATAATAAATCATAAATCCCAGGTTATACTTAACCTTAAATCTTTGTTGCGGAAACGTAAATAAATAAGTCTTAAGTCATCACACATAAATCTTGAACTTTAACATTCTTAACATCAACACAAGTCCTCAACACTTGTTAGCTTTTTCTTTGTCCTTGCTACTAGAAGGTACATCACTTCGTTCATTATTAGCTGCAATGTTATTATGTAAGAGTGAGCACGAATGCCTGCAAGTATAAAAATATGACAGAATAATAACATGCGAGTGAAAGAATTCTGAATAACAGAAAGCTCAACATTTGAATCAAGAATATTAATCAAGAGTCAAATTACTTCTCAACTTTTGAATCAAGAATATTAATCGAGAGTCAAATTACTTCTGAGGGTCATTAAGACCTTGAACCGAGTCTTAGGTTGTCAAGTATATTAACCTTTCCAACCTTTAACAGTCATAAGACTATAGACTTTACTTCTCGTACTTAGGGAGATCAGCCCTTCGTACTGATACTGTGCACACTATCTTAACGCTTAAAGCATCTTCATTAATTCCCTATATTAGGGTTGTTCATCTCAGTTTGACATCAGAATCCGCACCAAATAAAGTTGGTTTGGATAACTCAATAAATGATATTCAAATTGAATATTAACTTCTCAAGGTATACAATCGAATGAGTATTGTACACTTAAATGATACTTTTAAAAGAATCATGGCATCTCATGTGAAATTCTAAACTTGGATATTCAAGAGTAAGAATTTGCTCAACAATAGTAATTAAGCATATCAATTGCTCAATTTAAAGAGTTTAGTTTAGGAAACTTGCCCAACAATAATAGTAAGTTAGGGATAGAAAACTTGCATCGTGCGCAAGCTACAATTATTACTCACTTCTTTAATTACTCTTACCTATCACACATTTACAATATCAATTAATCACAGGTTCGATATGATTATTGATTTACAATTAGTGTTCTTTGAACTCATTTTTAGGTTTTTCAAATAATGGTTCACGTTGATTAATTAACTTGTTAATTAATCACATAACTTAAGTTATTAACTTGTATTAACAACTTATTACATACATAACATGTCGTCATGTTTATTAGACTTAAAATAATGTCTTCATATTTATATCACATTATTTAAAGTTTATAAATAATAATTTACGTCACATAATTAATTCATTAATTAATCACGTAACATAATTTATTAAACTCATATCAACATCCTATCATATTTACAACATGTTTTCATGTTCATTAGATTAAAAACATTTTTCTCAAATTTCAACACTTAGCAAATTTTTCTAATATTTCAGACGGGCGCGGCCGCGCGCCATTTAGCCTTGTACCCGGCGCGGCCGCGCGGCTACTTTTTTCCAGAATTTCCAGTTCGCGAAGAAAACAAAAATTCGGCCACTTTCTCAAATTTTACACCAATACACTGATTTATAGTATTACCCACGAAGTATAAACTTCACAGGAACATTATATATCATTTATAACATGTTCTTAACATTCCAAGTCATGTAATTACATAATCAAAACATTAATTTTCACTATTCTTCAAAACTTTCAAGAGTTTAATGAAAAACATAAAAATTCTCCTTACGGATTCGTTACTACACCGAATCCATTTATTTCAATTCCATTTTCTTTGTTTTAACGTATACAATCATATTCATGTATCAATTTAAATATAAACATATGATTCAATCATTAATTTAACCCATATGTGTTATTCACCCATATTCAATACTCTGTAATTTCATAAAACCCATTTATTAACAAAATTAATTGGTGTGATCAGTGTAAATCATGGATACATGATCTAACACATAATACTAACATCTACGGTCACATATATGATAACCTCATACTTTAATTTCCCAAAATGATTCTTAACAGAGAGTTTTTACAAAGACGTATAAAAACTCTGTAATTTTCTTCAAAACCCAATTAAGGCCAAATTAAATAAAATTGATCATTTTAAATCATGATTATATATTATAAAACACGTTATCATCACATACCCATATAGAAAAAATTATATCGTAACCCAATTGGGAAACCCAATTTCACAGAAAACTTAAAAGTACGTATTTAAGAAATCTTAATTTTGAAAACAAAAATGAAGAATTACCTTTTAGTAGTGACGATAAATCAAAGTTAACAACACAATGATCTCTCAATCTCTTCCTCTTTTTCTCTCTGAATTTTTTTCTGATATTTCTAAGTGTTTCTCTGATAATGGATTAGAAAAACAACGTATACGTATTATAAATACTACCGTTGTAGACTAACTCCTCCTAAGGCCTTATTTGGCTTGTTCCCTTATTCCTTTTCCATTTATTTTAATTAACTAGTTTACTATATAGTTAATTGTCACCTTACTTATTGATTAATTAATTTTATTTAAATCAATTAAATAAAATAAGATAATTCACATTAAATCACATTGTCGCATAATTAATATTTTTATTTATTAATTATGTCAATTCATTAACTTATTAATTAATTATTAAATTAACTAAAGTAACATATGCTTATTTAATTAATTCAATTAATCAAATAAACTCAATTAAATATATACCTTGAACTATTAAATTACTACACATTAATTTAATTAATGTAACACACATAATTAAATTAATCTTCCACAAATTCATTAATTAATTATTTAACTCAATAATTAAATCATTAAAAATATTTATTTATTTCAATAAATATTCAAATATCTTTACAAAATTCTCGTTCATCACAGTTGGGATGCAATTATTTGGGTCTAGCCAAAGTGTAGCCCAACTTATTTAATGGACCGAATTTGGTGTCGGCCCATATTCGTTTATTTGGGCAGCTTGCTCAAATAGAGGGAGAATCCTTATTAAAGTAAGATTGTGTTTTCTTATTTGATGGGATAAGTAGATCTAACTTGGTAAGAAAGCGATCAGTCATTAATTACAGTTATAAGGTGATTCTAAAAAGGACTCCTACTCCTGGTTGGATTTGGGTGGACATGACTTCTATAAATATAGTAACAAGAAAGGGTTGGAGCACAGAATAACATAGGACACAAATAAACAATTTGTACTCTTCATATTATTTTTATAGTGGATTTCTCATATCTCTCAGTGGTTTTTTCCCAATTGGGTTTCCACGTAAATTCTTGTGTCCATATTTTATATCTCTTACAATGATGAGTATTTGTTTATCTGTGTGTATTTCGTGAGTTTGAATTCACAACAATACAATCATCTACTCCCTCAACCGTTAGCGCTGTTTTGTCCTGCTATTTTGGTGATTTCGTCAGGCGTACAAAATCAGGTGTACGTTAACGGTCCATCCATAATATGCAAATCAAATACTTAGCTATCAACAATGTGACATGTGTCAACAATGTGACTCGTATAATTTGCAAAATACTTTTATATCAAAATAAATTGTTTCATAGATAATAATTATGCTTTCAAAACAATAATAAATCATAATAAATTCATAACAATTTAATTTCGTGTTCAAAATGATATTGATGCATTCATATCTTTAAATCCCACATTCCTATTGACTAAGATTACAATAGCACTGTAAGGCCAAAAATTTCGATAATGTTAATGATCACGATTTTTACTAAGTTATCTATAAGATGCACACTCCTCAAAGGACATCTATCTAAAATGTTTGTGCCTCTTAGTAGGGTATCTATATTTAGTTCAGGAATTAAATCTAATCACTAACGGGTTCTATACATAGTCGAACTAAGAAATTCAAAAACCTTTTACAATCTTATCTATTATAAAACTATACTTGTTTCCCTATTCAAAATTATATATAATTCAAAAATAAATATTTGATCCAAAGTTTGGAATAAAAGAGCAACATGCTCATCAAAATGAAAGCCTTAAATAAAGTAACCAATTTTAAAACACTAGGTTTATGTATTCAAGTAACTACAAAGATGTAAATGAATGTAACTTAATTACAATAGTTTGTTTTGCAGAAAATAAGTTAAGTGTTGACATGTAGATCCGTCCACGCGCTCCAATCAATTAAGCGCGTTAAATTCTACACAGAAACGAGTAAGACACCGAGAGCTTGACGGCTTGGACCGTCGGGGGATAGATCCGGTGTGAGAATAAGTACATATGGAATTTAGTCAACAATGGAGGGTAAAGTTCTAGCGCTGGAATATAGGACGAATGTGTGTACCTTTTTCCAAACCCTAACCTTGTACTTATAGAAATCCCATCACCTTTACAGAGTTCCTTCCCACATGCAACAGGATTCCTCATTAGGTATGATTCCTTATTAGGTATGATTCCTTAATGGGATCGTATAAAATCTTCCGGAGAAATAGTTGGATCGAATCCTAACTACCTTCCAATAATAGATAGCTTATCACAACCAACTTCCCCAGCCCAGGTCCCATAGGAGTGGGCCACCTTTAACTGGCTCGAACCCAATTATTAAGCTGGACCTCTAGGTTCACCACCTAACATAGCCCCCCAGTGTCCTGTTATATAAAGCACATATAACAGGAGACTATACAACCAGGCCCAAATAATTTGTCCAAAGCAAGGTCCACGAAACATAAGGCCTCCTTCAAAGCCTGAAAATGCTCCACGTCCCCATCATTACGCGCATTAATTGTGCCATATTCCTTAACCCGAGAAAATAGTACGAATTATGTTTGAAAGGCACACCAAATTATCATAACCGCCACTTACCCTTTTTTATTCTTCCGAATGTCTTCCTTGCACCTCCTCCATTTCTCCTTGATCTTCAACACAGTAAACCTTGCCAAAACCCTATACTCCTCTCTTCTCATGGTTTCTTCAATTACTCAAGACCAAAGTACAACCAACCTCCCCAATGAACTCCTTACTAACATCGCCACTCCTACCATGAATACTGACGATCTTATTTCCATGGATGCACCTGTAGCCACCGTTACCGAAGCCCCTCACGGCAAAGGTCCATCCACAACCTCCACCCTACCTCTGGTGACCCATCAACCCCTGAACCCCTTGAGGCACATTTGAGAGCTGAATATGAGTCAGAAAAGGCTTACCCCCATCTCAATACTCCATCCAACATTACCCCTGCGTAGCTTCCAACACTCCGCCACCAATACCAAATCCCACCGGAATATTCTATCCGGGTCCCTACATTGGAGGAAAGAATTTACTAGCGTCCTCAGGGAGAATGGACGACTGTGCATTTGTACGCCCTAAAATATGGTCTCCGATTCCCCCTTCCTGAATTCATTTCATCTTTCCTAGGGCTAATCGGTACCGACCTGGCTCAATTGATGCCCAACTCCTACATCTACCTCAACTCCTTTCTTGCATTCTGCAATCATTCCCAAACTGCCCCTGGTCTAGACTTCTTCTTTTCCCTGTTCAACCTATCAAAGAGTGGAGAATTGGGTTTACCACAGCTCGGCCTCCGACCTAGAATAATTACCTCTATAAAAACCCCCTCCAGCAACCGAGGCTGGCACGCCCAGTGGATCTTTGTAAAAGGCACCGACCTGAAGCTACTACTGAGTTGGGCTTCCCCGAACGACCCTGTGCTGAAAGTGAAGCAATTCCCTAAAGGCCGAGTAAAGGCCTTCTGAGCCTTCTATAACCAGATGAGGAAGATCGAATGGTCTATAAAACAGCTATTCGACTCCCTCTGGTTGTACCACTGTGGTTGTAAGTTCCTTCACTCATCGTCTCTATTTATGTTTAAACCCTGATTTAGCTGCTAACGTACATCATTCTTGTTGTTTTTGTTGACCTTCAGTGACCATATTTAAGCCCAATGGGATCGAAGCCGGCAGACCCTCCAGGCCCCCATCCGATACACCAATAGTACAACCTATCACCGAACCGAAAACTAACATTGAGACCATCCTCATCACAAAGATTACTCTCGACACTCCTCAGCACACATCCCCAGATGATGGCTCAAACCCCGCCCTTCGCGACGAGCTCCCCCTTCGACCCCAATCGAGGACCAATGTGGCGCCTCGACTTCTTACCAAGAAATTCGTGGCGATGACGAGATCCGACAAGCTTGTTTTGATGAAGAAGCAACTGAGGAAGCACATCAAACCCTCAGCCCCAAAAATGACAACCGCTAAGGCCCCTAAAATAACTGTTTCAATAGCAACTCTCCTTGACCCCCTCTAACCAACCAGGCAAGGATCTTGAGATCGAGCCTCTTCGAAAAAAGGCCAGGGTGGAGGAAACTCCTCCGCCCGCCCCCCGATTATTCTCCCTCCTCCACCTCCACCACCACCATCGCCAAAAAAAAAGGTGGATGAGGAGCCCCCGCGATAATTTTTGAACACTGTGTTTTCCCGGGATCTCCCTGACAACTTTCCCTATTAAAATTTTAATGGCTTCGTCCTTCCGGGTGACGATAACAAATTCGAAGATCTCCTTCCCGAGGACCTTGTAATAGGAACCTCTGTCCATATGGGTCGGGTAAGAGCAATTTTTTTTACAATCTATAGAACTGAGTGTCTTTTTTGTTTATTCTTACTTTAAATTTTGAATCTTCAGGCACTATCCACTTTTGGTCGACTGCTGCTCCGGGTGGAGGATATCTCTTAGCAGAAGAAAGAGCTGGAAAATACTATCCAACACCTTCAAGCAGACCTTCAAAATAGGGCCAGGGAAAGGGAGGCTGACTGGCAAAGGGTCCATATCGCTCTTCGTCACGTCGACTCCCTAGCTCTCGAGCTGAAGAAGCTGTCTTTGGAGACAAAGGAGATAAAGTGGAAATACTCCGGGCTTCTGGAACAAAAGGAGTAACTCATCCGAAGCCGATCAGAGCTGTTGAAGGAGAGGGATCACCTGAACAAAACATATAACATGCTTGCTCATGAGTACGAAAAGGTGTGCTCTTAATCTCGGACGATGATCGACACTGTGACCAAACTGGAAGGAGAGGTTAAACGTCTAGAGGCCGAGAAGAGCATGATTTCTGAGGAAGATAGGATGAAAATCATTGAGCAATATCAAGAGTCCTCCGAGCTGACGGACCATATCATAGCCCAATTTGCTGAGGGTTATCAGAGCCATAAAGATAAGATAAGGGAAAAGATGCTGGCCGTCGGACTAGATACCTCTATTATGGATCCGGACGATGAGATCGATCCTCTTACCGAGCTTCCTTGATTTTGCTTGTACTTTCTGTATTCAGTCTTTCCTCCTGTAATTGAACTGATATTAATGATAAAGCTGTGTTCTCCAAATGTTCTGTGAATTCCTTTATGAAGAAAATTGTGACACTCATTCAAAAATTGTAACAACTTAATGAAGACGAGTTTGCTCCGAGGAGCTGAACTCGGGTTCGCCTCGAGGGGCTGATTAATTTAGTGATGTCGAGTTCATTTCGAAGAGCTAAACTCGGGTTCGCTTCGGGGAGCTGAACACATGTAACGAGTTCACTTCGAAGAGCTGAACTCGGGTTTGCTTCGAGGAGCTGAACACTGTAATGATTATAAATTTGCTTCAAAGAGCTAAACTCGGGTTTGCTTCCAGGAGCTGAACACTTTGGTGATGATGAGTTCGCTTCAAAGAGCTGAACTCGGGTTCGCCTCGAGGGGCTGAACACTAGTGGTGAATTTGCTTCGAAGAGCTAAATTTGGGTTTGCTTCGAGGAGCTGAACATTGTAATGATTACAAATTCACTTTAAAGAGCTGAACTCGAGTTTGCTTCGAGGAGCTGAACATTTTAATGATGACGAGTTCACTTTGAAGAGCTGAACACTTTATTAACAATGAGTTTGCTTTGGAGAGCTGAACTTGGGCTTGCTTCGGAGAGCCAAACCTCATACGAAAAAATATGAAAACAAATACTGAAAAAACAAAGTGACAACACTTTTGGGAATGAATTGAGTACTCGTTTTATTGATGCGTTTACTAAAAATTACATAAAAGAAAGACTCTGTTAATAACTACTGAAAGTACTTCTGAAACCTACCAGCGTGCCAAGTGTTTTTGATCTCCGTTCCATCCACATCTCGCAGCCGGTAGGTTCCTGGCTTTGGTACCTCAATAACTTCATAGGGGCCTTCACAGTTTGGCATCAACTTCCCAAGATTTTGAGGTATGGAGGCTTCGACTTCTCTAAGGACCAGATCTCCCACTTCGAACCTTCATAGTTTTACATTTTTATTGTAATGCCGTGCTACCCTATTCTGGTAGGCGGCAAGCCTTATCAGGGCCGGCCCTCTCGCCTCGTCTAGCATGTCTAAATTGATTCAAAGTCCCTCGTCATTGTACAAATCCTTGATCTGGCAGACCCTAAAGGAGGTGGATCCTATCTCTACTAGGATAAGAGCGTCAGTCCCGTAGGCCAACCTGAAGGGAGAATCGTCTGTGGTTGTTCTTGGAATGGTTCTATATGCCCATAACACGCTTAATAATTCGTCAGGCCATCTTCCCTTAGCATCATCTAGTCTTTTTTATGCCGTTCAATAGGGTTCGATTAGTGACCTCGACCTGGCCATTCGATTGGGGATGTGCCACCGAAGTCTTTCGATGCTGAACTCCCAATTCTTTTAGGAAAGCCTCGACCCCACAAATTATCTACCGTTGTCCGAGACTACTGCCAAAGGGATTATGAATCGGAACACCACAAACTCTTTTATGAATTTCAGGCATTCTTGTTCGGTTATCTGTCGGAGAGGTTTAGCTTCCACCCACTTAGTTATATAGTCGATAGCTACAATCACGAAGCTGACCTGTCCCTTCGCTTTCGACAATGGTCCCAAAATATCGACTCCCCATACTGCAAAAGGGATCGGAGATAACACCGAGTAGAGTTCTTCGGGAGGCTGGTGAGCGATAGGGCTGTTTAACTAGCATTTTGGGCATTTTTTCACATAGTCCACGACTTCTTTGAAGATCGTGGGCCAGTAAAACCCCTATCGCAGAACTTTATAAGCCAAAGATTTAGCTGCCATGTGGTGGCCGCAAATGCCTTCGTGAACTTCCTGAAGGGCATAATCGAATTCTGGCGGAGCCAGGCACTTTAGTAAAGGCAATGAGTGTGCCCTTTGATATAGGTCTCCGTTGATCAGCAAGAAATTGGAACTCCTGTGTTTAATTTTCTTAGCTAAGAACTGATCTGAAGGCAGGGTTCCATCGGCTAGGTAATTGAGATATGGTGTCATCCAGCAGGCTGATATCTCTATGCGCATGACTTCTGAATGCTGTATACTTGGTTGGTTAAGGAATTCTATGTAGACTGAGCCACTGAATGTGCTGGCGTCTGTGGTGGCCAACTTTATTAGAGCGTCGGCTATGGTATTGTTGGATCGGTCGACGCCTTCGAAACCCACACTGACGAAGTGTTGTAGCTGATCCTTCACTTCGGCCAAATATCTCACAATTTTTGTTCCTCAGGCCGCGTACTCGCCCCGAGACCTGCTTCACCACCAACTGGGAGTTGCTAAAGATGACCAATTTTTGTACTTCGAGGCTTTTGGCGAGTCTAATGCCCGCTAGAATTGCTTCGTACTCTACCTCATTGTTAGTTGCTCTGAATCCAAAGCGGATTGCTTATTGTACCTTAAAATCGTCCGGACTAGTCAGAATGATTCCCGCTCCACTTACATCCGATGTGTCCATGAAGCTTGACTCAATTGTCCTCCCGACACTGTGTTGATCGTATCCTCTCCAGGATCAGAAAAGGAGCATTCCACTATAAAGTCGGCTAAAGCCTGACCTTTTATCGCTGTTCTAGGGTGATATTCCAGAAAGAACTGGGTCAGTTCTACCGCCCATGCTGCCAAAAGGCCATAAACTTCTGGTCGACCTAGTACCTTTTTCAATGGTTGGTCGATGTACACCACAATGAGTCGGCCCTGAAAGTACTGCCTCAGCTTCCGACTTGCTATGATTAGTGCGTAGACAAACTTCTCAAGATTCGGATATCTTATCTCCGCGTCTCGGATGGCATGGTTCACATAATATACCGGGTGTTGGGTGCTCGCTATCTCCCAGACGAATACTGCTCCAACTGCTAGCGAACTAGCTACTAAGTAAAGATATAGGGGTTCTAACGGGATCGGCTTCACTAATAATAGTGGGGCCGAGGACAAATAAATCTTGATACCTTGGAAGGCGTCTTCACATTCTGACGTCCATTGAAATGTTTTGTCGTTCTTTGGTCCTTTCAGTGTGTCAAAAAATGGTAGGCATTTCTCGGCTGATTTGGAAATAAACTGGCGCAGTGCGGCAATTCGACCTGTCAGTCGCTGTACATCTTTGTATGACTGAGGGGACTTCATGTCTATGATGGCCTTTATTTTCTTTGAATTTGCCTCTATTCCTCTTCTGCTGATTAAATAGCCCAAAAATTTACCCGATCCGAGGCTGAAAATGCATTTGGTCGGGTTCAATCTGAGCTTATAACGTCAAACTATTTCAAAACAATCTTTCAAGTCCTCCAAGTGGCCTTGTGTTGACATACTTTTTACTATCATATCATCGACGTAGACCTCCATGCTTTGACCCAGCTATTTTGAGAAGATATTGTTCATCATCCTCTGGTATCCCCGTCATTTAGCAATCCGATTGTCATTTTTTTATAGGCATAAACTGATCTGTGGGTGATGAATGCCGTCTTTGGAATGTCGTCTTTGTGCATCAAGATCTGGTGATAGCCTGAGAACGCATCCATGAAACTTAACAAGGCGTATCTAGAGGTAGCATCGGTCAGTTGGTCAATGTGGGGGAGTGGGTAGAAGTCTTTTGGGCAGGCCCTATTCAGATCTGTGTAGTCTATGCATACTCTCCACTTCCCATTTTGCTTTTGGACTAACACCACGTTAGCCATCCATTCAGGATAATCGATCTCGAAGATGAAGTCCGCTGCAAGGAGTTTTGTTATTTCTTCATCGATTATCTTCTGCCTTTCCGGGGCTAAGACCCTCCTCTTCTACCTGACTGGCTTCTTTGTTGGGTCTACATGTAATCTGTGTTTGACGACTTTTGTTTCTACTCCCGGCATGTCACTTGGGACCCAAGCAAAGATGTCGGCATAGCCCTGTAATAGCCCTACTAAGCCTGTCCAAAATGGTTCGGGGAGGCCTGCC
The DNA here is from genome assembly GCA_020205555.1 of Panax stipuleanatus. Classification (NCBI taxonomy): domain Eukaryota; kingdom Viridiplantae; phylum Streptophyta; class Magnoliopsida; order Apiales; family Araliaceae; genus Panax; species Panax stipuleanatus. Next base: position 121,136,487 of record CM035124.1, on the reverse strand, counting down.
CCGATATTGATCATCTTGTCTTTCCTTCCCCGGATTAACTCTACTTCCTCGGTTTCCTTGGCCGGCATGACGAGGGGCTCGATGCTGCCTTCTGTGAAGGGTTCAATCTCGATTTCCATTGTTTATTTTTGCTTACTTATTTCGACCCCCGCGGAGATCAGAGCATTTCAGTAACACCTTTTTGCCAAATTGAGGTCTCCCTTCACCTCTCCAACTCTGCCTGGGGTGGGGAACTTCATTTTGAAATGTGGAATAGAGGTTACTGCTTGCAGAGCTGTCAGTGTCGGTCTTCCCATGATGGCATTGTAGGACGAGTCGATGTGTACTACAAAGAACTTGCAAATTATTTCTACTTGCTTGGGTGCTGTTCCAAAATTTACTGGCAGTTCTACCGTCCCTACGACATTCACTGGTTCGTTGCTGAATCCGTATAGGGGGGATTCTTGCCCAATTTCCATTTTTCTTCCCTCTAGGTCCAGCCTCTGCTATATATGGGCATATAGAATGTCCATTGACGACCCGTTATCGATCATCATTCGCTTCATATAGATCGACCCCACCTGGGCCGTTATTACCAAGGCTCCTTCGTGAGGTTCGATTGGTTTCGAGGGGAGATCTTCGTCGGTGAAGCTGATTATCAAGCCCAGCTATGATCTACCTCTCCCAGTGGGTTGGTCGGTTACTGAGAAAACTGCGTTAAAAAATCCTCGTCTTTTCCTCCCTTAGATCCTTCCAACCTACCCGCCTGAGATCACGTCAAAAAACCCGACGAGCTGCTTGGGTCTGATCTTGCGGCTGGGCCTGGCTAGATGGATTTTGAACTAGAATGTTGTCCGGTACTTGTGTTTGGGGGGCGCCTCGTCCTGCTACTTACTGGATCAAGGCACTGCTCTGGACATTTTTCTCGATTAGGTCTCTAAGTCCCCAACAAGAATCTGTGGAGTGCCCCGCTGATCCATGATAATCACAATATAGGTTCGGGTCACCTCTGTACGACCGTGACATGCTCCCGGCTTCCTCAAAGTATGGTTTATCTCTGATGTGTTCCAGGATGGTGGTCCGATCTGTGTTCTGCTGGGTATACACCTTATTTACCCGGTTATTCGGATAAGTCTGCCGCCATCCTCCTGAACTACCATCGTTATTATTTCATTTCTTTGGATTGTGATCGACCTATCCGCGTGTTTCCCTTTGTAAGTACCTTTATCCTGATACTTTGGTCTATCTGTCTAGCTGAACTTGAGGCTGCTCATTGCGTCTTCTATTACTATAATTTCCTCGGCTTTATCGAATGCCTCAGCCAAACTCCTCGGATGGTTAAACATCAATTCTTTCACTAATTTTTTTTTGATTTATCTAGGCTTAATCCATTCTGAAACAGGCCAACGACCTGTAGGTCATTCAAGTCTGTCACTTGCCCGACTGCTTCTCGAAATCGTTTGACGTATTGACCACGAGTTTCGTTGTAGAATTGTCGTATTTGAACAACAACCGGATAGGTTTGCCTCTTCTTTTTGAAAGTAGTATGCATACAAGCCAATCATGTATGATGATAAAGCATATACTTTGGAGGCAATCTTATTTATTTATTAATAAAAATATTCATTTATTAAAGGCATTTAATTATCTATATGGTGCTGTTTTTATAATATGTAAATAACCCATAGTTTTAAGCAATGCTTTTAGAATCATGATGATGATCATGCCAATGAGATCTAAATTCTTAGAAAGCTCTAAAACTAAAATAGTTCCTAATCATGGGATTACTAAAAAGGAGATTAGTAAATCCGGATAGATTAGTACATATGTTGCTTGCTCATTAGATGAGGATGATTGATCTCATAATCATTTGTGTGGAGACACTAAAGCAAGTATGTAGGTGCTTATTGGAGAATAAGTTCACTGAACGTGACTCGCTATGGAATACCTAATGGAGTTTTACTCGCCTGTCAATAGGAATTCCTAATGTGATAGTAGTACAAGTGATCCTTGGACTTGAGATCATCATAGTATCTTGTATGTAATGAATTATACTTTGACTTATTCCTTAAAGCCCTTTAGGGTATATAAAAGGGTATGCTTGGGTATAATGAGTTACATATGGAGACAATGAATGATCAATAAAGAATCTACCACCTCTAGTAAAGGAGGAGATATGTCCTATGTGATTCGTTAAATGACAACCCAAGAATCCTTGGCCAAGGTAAAATGAAATTAGAAAGGAGTTTCTAATTTACATTATTTGGAGTTGTGCATTTTCTAATCGAAATACATATAATTAAATAAAATAAGACTTGACAGTAAATTCATGTCTTATATTTAATTGGGACATTGTATGGTGGAAGGATTGAATTGTATGGTAACTATTTACTCACAGGTTCTTTTATGATTAATGTTGAAATCTATATTATCTGGAAAGTCGTTGATCTCTAGGGAGGCTTATTCCTATTGTAGAACAAATATTATTTATTTAAATAGATTATTAGTTTAATTTATTTATTTAAATAAGATTAGAATTGTTCTAATTGATTTATTCACAACCGGTTTAATATGGAGAACCTAAAGGGTCACACCATAAAAGGAAGAATAATTATTTAAGAAGGTAGTGGCATAATCGTAATAATGCATTAAGTGAAATTAATTTAATCTATGGTGATAGAATAAATTAAATAGATTAATATTTATTATTTAATATTTTGGAAATATTAAATATAAGTTAATAAGAGGAGTCTTATTAATATTATTATAATTATTATTAGTTTAATTTCTAAAGGAGTTTAGTAATTAATTTAATATTAGTACTCTCATTTATTCCTAATAAGATTAGGAGACAAATTAATTAAATGAATTTAATTAATTATTTCCCATGTGGTGGGAAGCCTAAATTAATTAAAGGAGTTTAATTAATTAAAAGAAATCCCATGTCTAATAGGATTAGAAGGGTTGACCAATATCTATATAAGAGGATTCTTATAATAGATATTACTTGATGCAATTCCAATTGTTGGAGAGTATTCCTTTTCTATAGAGGATAGAAAACTAAGCCAACCACCCTCCTTCTTGATAATTCATCTTCCTTGGTGGATCACCTCTAGAGGCCAAACACTTGGGTGGCTAACGTTGATCAAAGGAAGGAATCTAATCCGGAAATTCAAGGAGATCACGAAGAACAAGGAGTTGAACTAGTACCTGTGGAAGCTTCGTTCTACAAGGGTATGATTCCATAACTTCTTATTTATCGTTTTAAATTAATAATTTGCATAAAGGATGATCCGGGTAATGGTTTTGTAGAAATTTTTTTAAACTCTGATATACCATGCTTCCGCTATTTTTTGCAATTTAATTGCGTCACGATTTCGTACAAACCCAACACTTTTATTACTGTCGAATTGGGTATGGAACTTATCTCTTAGACTTCTCTAGGATGAGATCGAGTTGGGAGCCAAAGCCATCATCCACTGTCGAGCGTCTTTTCTTAGAGTAGTTATGAACATCTGACATTTTGCGGCTTTCGAATAGTCGTAGTAATCCATCAGTCGTTCGTAGGCTTAGCTGTGCTCATAAGGGTCTCCCGATCCGTCGTAACTCTCCATCTGGGGGGGTTTCTTGCTTGGGTCGGCCTTTTCCCTGGTGATGTGTGGGGAAAACGGGGAAGAGTATTTAATGGGGGTTGTGTCATATTTGTGCCCCCCGCCAGTCGCCTTTCCAACTCGTCTACCTTTCTGGCCAGTTCTTAATTCTCGTCCTTTTAATGACAAGTGTTCCTTCCTTTTGTGGCTTATCTATCGATTCTTGCATCTCGTCTTATCCGGATGGTGTATCCTGGATTGATTCCCATGTGATTGGCCCTGGTGTCTAGCCCCGTGGTGAGAGCGGCTTCGAGGCCTGCTTTCTATTCTGCAGGTTTTATCCGGAAAGCGCGTCCTGGACTGATTCCCGGGTGATCGGCCCCTCGAATGGCTCTGGTGTCTAGCCCTATCATGAGAGCGGCTTCGAGGCCTGCCCACTATTCCTCGGGTTCTATCCTGACAGCGTGTCCTGGACTGAACTCCGGGTGAGTGATCCCTTCGGTGGCTGCGGCTAGATGCCCCGTCTTCTTCTCCCCCGATCAACTGATCCAGTTGCAGATCTATCTCTTTGCATTGCAATAGTAAGGCTTCCATGGCATCATTCGTCTCTCGTGCCCTTTTGGACAAGGCATCTTTTTTGACATGGGGGATGATCTCAAGGTGAGGTGTTCGGGACGGTGCATCCTCGACGCGACCCCCAGGTCCTCCATCTCTGCTGGTCGTTGAAAATAACTTTCGTCGGACGTCATCCCTGTCGCAGTCAATGGGCCCTTTCGATTGACTTTGGGGGCCTAGTCTTTCATGGATACTTTTGGACAGCCCCAATCGATCCTTGACCGATCCTCTCGGTTGCGTGGATCTATCCGCGGCGGGCTGTCCATGTCCGGATGCAGTTCTGCTGTTCATCGTAGTTGTATTAGTGTAACAAGTTCTGTTGTGATTGGCCCCTCCTTCTAGCGCCAATGTTAACGTGTAGATCCGTCCACGCGCTCCAATTACTTAAGCGCGTCAAATCCTGCACAGAAACGGGTAAGACACCAAGAGCTTGACGGCTTGGGCCGCTGAGGGATAGCTCCGGTGTGAGAATAAGTATAGATGGAATTTAGTCAACAATGGAGGGTAAAGTTCTAACGCTGGAATATAGGACGAATGTGTGTACCTTTTTCCAAACCCTAACCTTGTACTTATAGAAATCCCATCACCTTCACAGAGTTCTTTCCCACATGCAACAGAATTCCTCATTAGGTATGATTCCTTAATGGGATCGTATAAAATCTTCTCGAGAAATAGTTGGATCGAATCCTACCTACCTTCCCATAATAGATAACTTATCACAACCAACTTCCCCCACCCAGGCCCCACAGGAGTGGGCCACCATTAACGGGCTCGAACCCAATCATTAAGCCGGACCTCTAGGTGCACCACCTAACATTAAATAAATGACAATTTAAAATGTTTAATAGTTCAAAAAGTCACTTACACTTGCACTTCAAAAGTAAACGATCTCTCCGGCAGAACCTTTATTATCACCAAAATATTTGTTCTACATTAATTATACAATTCAAATAAAAAATCCCAAGTCATTCTTGAAATCATCCTGAACTTATTCTTGATTACTCAATTTTATTGATAGTATATTTAATTCGTTCTAATTACTTATAATATATGTTCATTCAATAATTACATTCTTAGTTATAAATCTATACTAATTAATTAACCACTTCAATAACTTAATTAATTAACCACTTCTGTTATTTAATCTGTAAGAACGTTAGTTAATAGGAAAATAATTTAATGTAGTTTACGCGGACCCCTAACCCGTGTAATGTCCGAATCCTGAAATAAATGAACCATGCACGAGCATGGTTTCATGCGGATCCGGTTAGTATGAAGTTCAAAAATTAGTAAGTTGGGCAATTGGCCAATAGACTGCTGACACGCAGGGAGAGAGAACATTTTTCCGCCTGTGTGTCAGCACTCTATTGGCCAATTAACCAACTTACCAATTTTTAAACTTCATGCTAACCACTCTTGTTTCATGCATGTCCCCCGAATTCCACAAGTGACGTGTTCCCGAATCGATTATGGTGTTACCCGACCTTAGTGTGGTGCATGGTGCATGTCTGAGACGTGAGCCTACTAGCATTTATATCATGCTAATTAATAAACACAATGCCTGAGTCCTATATGCACCAACTTGCATGGCATGGTTCTTGTTTTGTGTAATTTCATGCATGGTGCTTAAGCCTAGCAATCTAGCATGTCCCCGCTCCAATTATGATACCCGATTCCCATGTTGATGTGGTACTCGCCTTTGACCCATTATTCGAATCAGGCGTGTTACCAAATCTTAGCGCATGAGATGGCAGTGGTGGAACCAAAACGATTTGAGAGGGGTCAAAATACATTAATAAAAAAAATTATTTATTAACGCTTGGAGTGCTTTCTTCGGCTGACGACTGATAGGAGGTAACTGTCTCTTGCGACTCTGCATAGTTTGAAAACGTCTCAAAATTTTGGTCAATATCAAAATTTATGGAGAAATATTTTTTTTATTTCATGTAGAAATACGTGAGAGGGATTCATGTAAAAATATTATTTTTTTATGTGAAAATATCAATTTTCTATATAGAACAAAGATAATTAATCTAGAAAGAAATCAACAAAGGGGAGAGTCTCTAAAGTAAATTCATGATGTTTAAAAATATAAAATGTTTGTAAAAAATAATTTAGTAAATAAAGAACTTGGTTTTTGTGATAATTCTTCAATCTCAAGTAGTGACTTAGATTTGATTGTGCTTTAAGTTTTTTCATTAGAATTTCATTGTAAAATAAATTTATTCTACTTTTTAATTTATGGAACGCATGTAGAAAGTTTGGGACTGCTATTATAAACTACTATTATTATACGTATATACATGATGTGTATATATATATATATAAATAGATATATATTGACTATTAATATATGTATGATATTGACTATATATATATAGCATGTGCAAAATTTTGTTAGGGGTCACATGCTCCCCCTCGACCCCCTTGGTTCCGCTAATGTGAGATAGTATTCACTATTTACAATTATACAAATATTTAGAGATAAGTCTTGGCGAAAATGGACTCTCGTCCATAAATATTTAATTATATTTAGGTCAGTGGCGGATCTAACCTTTTAGATCAGTGGGGTTAAATTTGAAATAAAAAAATTCTCATAAAAAATAAAAATATAGTAAAATAAATTACAAAACTAAATAATGCCCAAATATTATTTATATTAATATTTTTCGAGACTTCATTACTTAAAATTAAATAATTGGTGTATGATAGTCTCATTTTTATTAGTTATAAAGATTCATAAATAATTACAAAAAAAAAAATCGCAAGTAATTAAAAAAAATCTTAAAGCAATTGCTAAATTTGTGAAATTATAAATAAAAAAATACAACATATTTTCAAGAACTAGTGGAAAGAATTAGGTCAAGCCGCTAGACAAGAAACAAAGAGAAAGAGTATTGTAGTGACCAAGGTAGTACATGATAGGAACTTTGAAGAATTTAATACTATCTTCATTTCAAAATTAGATATACATTTTGACTTTTTAAAGTCAATTCGAGAAAATCCTAAAACCAAATTGATATAAGTTCATTCAAGTTTTGAAAATCACGTGGACACGTGATCTAAATATTCGACTATAAATAATAAGAGACCTCTGATGTGTATTTTTTACACACATTATCTCAAAATTCTAAAACCTCATAAAAGTTATTACTGACTTTACCACCAGAGGTAGATCCAGAGGAAACTCCTCTGTACATTCGTTTAATTCTGGTTACTCAAAGCACTCGGACCCGGTGGTAGAGGTGACGAAGCCTAGCTTTATCATATGTGCACTCAAAATTTCACTTTCCTTGGACTAACCTTACACGAGGGTAAAAGCATAATTTCACTTTAGAGATAACCCCGAGGGAGGGCAAAATCATCATTTCATCCCAGAGACAACCCCGAGAAGAAATCAGAGTACAAGGATGCCTAGACACGACGCGAACCGAGCGAGTATCGAAAAGCTAAGGATGTGACCACAAGAAGTCACCACAGCAACCATTGAACTACGTGCTATTTAAGACGAGCCGATTGAGGACCCTCGGATACCGGAAGATACCTCTCAGCTTATTGCATCATCTTCCCAGACTCCGATTCAGTCAAACTCGAGCTTGTTTCGCAGCCTTCTAGAAGGACTTTCTGGGATTTTTGGGTACATAGCTCAACTTTCACAGGACCGAGACCTAAGGAATGAACTTCAAGACGACGAGACCCGTGGGGCCCAGCCTCAAACATACCTGCTCCATCCGCAGGTATACCTGCGGCTGATCTCACAGCTCCTTAAACAACAGCCAACAACTCATTTGCAAAAAAAAGAAGAAAAGTTAGAGAGATAAAAGGAGTTCTAGAGAGAGAAAATCTCTAATCTTCATATCTTTCATCATATTTTAGTTGTTTGATCTTCTATATCATACATATTGAGTGTCTAGAGTGATATAAGTTGATCTCGAGCTAGAAGAAGCTTGTTCAAGCGTCCCCCAAGGTAAAAAATGCTCATTTTAGGCATTTTCTTTGTAAATCTTTGTTCAATGTACTAGATTTGTGTTATATATTACTTGAATCTAGCTAGATCTTTTTGTTTTATACATATATTGTGGTGTAGGTGGTAGATCTATAGATCCCATCGGTTATTTATTATATATATTGTTGTAAATCAAGTCCGGAGGCTAGATCTACCGAGATCTAAGCCGGATCTAGCCTTTTGAGTGGTTATTAAGCATAAAGCTTTAACCCGTATGCTAGATCAATTTATAACCATGGTAGATCTACGTGTTTTACTGCTTTTAGTCAGTCCCGGTTATCCCGTAGAGCCCTAGATCTTTATCTAGCGGTGAGGGGGTCCTAGTAGCTCATAATGGAGATTTTAACTGATGAAATCATCTATTATCGGGTCTAGGATATGTTATATATACATATTTAAGTCTAATAATGTGAGCCTAGGAATTCCGGTGTCGAGATCCAATGATCAGATCTTGACTTGATTCCCACGATGGACGTTTCATTTTTCATGTAATGTTTAAATAATGTGAAATCATTGTATATATAGTGTTTGGATCTTGAAAATGGATTCGAGGGGTTAGTCTCGTGAGTTCAGATTCAAGATCCCATGATAGTGAAAACTTTAATTGCGGGTGCTCGGATTCATTGAGATGGCTTACATGCCCGATTGTAGACACTCAAAATTTTGTATTCCTATTACTAACCCTGCAGAAGGGTAAAACCGTCTTTTACTTTTCGGAGACAACCTCAGAAGTTTAAACCAAAGTTTAAGCCCCAGCGATAACACCGGGAGATCAAGTTAAGCCCCGGTGGCAACACCGGGAGATCAAGTTAGGCCCTAGAGACAATGCCGGGAGATCAAGTTCAGCCCCGACGACAACACCGGGAGATCAAGTTCAGCCCCGATGACAACTTCGAGAGATCAAGTTCAGCCCTGATGACAACACCGAAATGTCAAGTCAATCCCCGGTAACAACCCGGGAGGTACAGGAGCCTCGGCGACAACATCGGGAGATGCAATCACCCTAGAGACAACCATGGGAAGCTAAATCAACTTTGGTGACAACCCTAAAGCATCAAATCATCTCCAAAGACATTCCTGGGGGACCAAATCAACCTCAGAGATAATCCTGAGGAAGAACAGAGTCGGCTGGGAGCAAACCTCGGAGCCAACCCCGAGAAAACAGTCGAAAACAGTGCAGATACAGGAGACAACCCCTAGAAGGGAAAAATGGTCATATTTTACCAATATGAAGCCAAATTCAGTCAAAATCAAGCCGGATTGATGCAATGAAGGTCAGAAAGAGCCATAACATCAATCCCGAGTGAAAACAGCACAATACAGCTCAACAGATAAACTGCAAAAAAATGAAGATCTAGTTATAAACCCATCTTTCTGGATTCAAAAAAGGTTAAGTTCCATGTCATTGTGTTACTTTCGGAAAGAGCTTTCCGAAAAGGTATAGCACGCCTCAAACAGACGCTTGGATCAACAGTTATGAAGGTTCGAACTTGACATTGCGTTGCTCGGAGTGCACGTACTTCGAGACGACGGGACCCACCAGGTGGGGTCAACCACGAGGAGCCGCAGCTCTACTCGCGACAGCAGTGGGTAGACCCGCTACCATTTTGTTCTATAAATAAGACTCTCCAGCCTTAGAAAAAAAGAGAGAAAAAAAAAAGGAAAACGCTCTGAAACTACGCCATTTCGTCCCTTAGCTCTACTTCTAGTACTCCAAAATTAGATTTTATTCTTCCAATACGTTTGCATGCGTATATTCTACAACATACCAAAAATTAACCGGTGAAAACGTCCATTTGAAGCCCACCGAGTGGCAAAAAGCCCATGGAGTAGTCCATTGTAAGTTTTTTTTACGATCAGAACTCATTTCTTACTTCATTACGTATATGTGAATGGGCATATAAAGTTTCATCTTCTGGTTTTTCCCGGAACTCAGTTATGTGGCCTTTTTAACTTACTTTTTAGTATATATAAATATATATATATATATACGTTTTTCTTCATTTGCACAGCCTGAATCGTTGATCCGTGACTTGTAATAGCTTTTATGTATATATATATACTAACTTGTTTGACCTGGATAGCTGATTCGTAGCCTTTTCAGCTTTATTATACATATAATTGACTATATATATATATATATTAACTTTCAATTCAGTCTGGCCTGGATTGTTAATTCGTGGCCCTTTTACTGCTTTTATATATATAACTATATATATATATATATATATATATATATATATATATATACTTTTTCTAACTTCGTTTGGCCTGGATTGCTAATTCGTGGCATTTTTAGCTTTAATATATATATATATATATATATATATATACACACACATATATACTAACTGTATATATTAACATTTACATTTCAGTTTGGCCTGAATTGGAAATCCGTGGCCTTTTACAGCTTTTATAAAAATATATATATTTACATTCCAGTTGAGTCTGGATCAATTCGTGGCTCTTTACAGCTTTTATATATATATATATATATATATTTACTTTTCTGTCGAGCCTGGATAAATTCGTGGCTCTTTACAGCTTTTATATAAATAAATAAATATATATATATATATATATATATATATATTTACATTTCTGTCGAGCCTGGATCAATTCGTGTCTCTTTACAGCTTTTATAAATATATATATATATATATATATATTTATATTTAGTCGAGTCTGGATTGCAAAATCGTGGCTATTTACTGCGTTTATATCTATATATATTTACATTCCTGTCTGGCCTGGATTGAAAATCCGTGGCCCTTTACAGTTTATATATATATATATATATATATATATATATATATATATATATTTACATTCAATCGGGCCTAGATTGGAAATTCGTGGCCCTTTACAGCTTTTATATATATATATATATATATATATATATATATATATATATTCATTATTCATTGTGATTAAATATTTGCTTTTATTATTCATTTTATATGAATTTGTGTTAATATAAATTTTGCGATTTTAGATTTATTTAAATCTAGCCCTTTCTACATTTTAAACGTTTCAAAATAGGTCCAACCGGAACCGGGAAGCTAGAATGGCTAAGATTTATTTAAATCTAGCTTTCTTTCTAATTTTGGTAAATATTAAAGCAAACTTGCGACCCTAGATCCGTATCTAGTGGGAACGGGAAGCTTTGGCTACGCGCATGCAAAGATTTGACTGATGAATCCTCTGTTTTGCGACGTCTAGATGTAAATATACATGTTATGTAAATATTTTGGCTATGCAGGTTTCTTGCTCTTCTTATGCGAGCCTAGGAATCGTGGGATTCATGATTAAACACACTGATCAGAATTTGATTTTCACGATGGACAACTCCACAGTACAAATGTATTCTGCCAGTTTTTCTGTAAAATGTACATCCGAGGGACCTTAAAACGGTTAGCCGGGTTTAAGGTCTCAAATATAGTGAAATATAGTTTGTCGTGCTAGAGTCACTTTGATGGCTGCCATGCCCATAAAAAGACCGACACTTGTATAGACATTTTGTGGTCGAGGATGCTTTGCATCCCGACAATAAACATTCAAAGCGAGACAAAGGCTGAATAGAATAAAATGGAAGTATCAATATGCTTCAATTCCTATGCGAGCGTAAGGGTTTGAAAACCATATTTCAAAACATCATTTTCATATCTTGTCTAAAAATGGACTTTTTAAACAAATCAAACCCTTTGTATATAGGTTCAACGAAACATGGCACTACTTTCAAATCAAACAAACGTAGGCTCAATTACTTTCAGCGTACACACACACATTGCAAATATAAAGGAAAATATTGAAAAGATGCGGTAACCGTGTTTCACGGAAGTCAGGGGGTGCCTAACACCTTCCCCCCGCTTAACTAAGCCCCCGAACCTTAAGAATATCAAGTTTTAAGGCCAAGTTTTGACAGTGTCCAATAATTGGGCCTACTTGCAAAATCAAAAAAAACTCGGTTGAGTTGGTACAACCATTTCAAATCTACCAACTGGCGACTCTGTAAACCTTTTAAATCGTCGACATGATACATGTTGGCCTTTTTCTAAAAGCTTCACCATTCATAAAACAAATAAGATAAATAAAGGGTAGAAACCGACAAAATTTAGGAAGAGAGAAAGGTCTGTCCAAAGATGACGGATTTTTTTTCGACGTCGATATATGGCGACTCTGCTGGGGACAGTAGAGGGCTTAAGCCACACTCAAATCTTTTCAAAATTTCCCATTTTATTTGCATATGCGTGGATGTTGTGTTTTACATTGAATGGATGTTCATGAATGCTTTACTTCTTTATATTAGTGCTTCGTACAATGTCACCATTTCATACGATGAGACACGATGTATGTGGATGTATGCTGTGTGATTCCTCCACCAGGAGGCGAACCCGTCGATGTTTGATTACTGGACTCAAAGGAGACTAATCCTGCGAGGCTCAGGAAAGGCACCACTCAGATCCGCTCCAATTGAAAGACCGGATTAATTTCCCCTCTAGTAGATTACGATGATCTGGGGACCTTTATGCCGAAAAACTGCGAAAGTAGCCTAAGATAGTTCAGCCTCTGATTAACCAAATTCGAAGAGAAGCTTCTTCATGCCTTTTTATTTCAATTCAATGTAAATTTTCTAATTTCGATGTAAATTACAGATTCAATGTAAATATACATTCCATGTCTTGTAAATATTGTTATGTTATCCTATCATCAAAACAACTGACCTTTGTTTTACATGATAAGATTAAAAAACCTCAAAAAATAAAAGTGCATTGCATATCATGCATCGTGTTGATATATATACATCAAGATTAATACACCTACGTTTATTGTATGTAAAAATTGGGCCCGTTACCAGGTCAAAATCTAAGAAAGCACTAAGTCCATCTCCAAACATGGCTTCAAGTGCTCAACCTGAATCCACCCTGTCTCTAGGGAGAAGCTTGAAGGATTGAAGAACTAGATAGCGGAACTAGCTATTTTCCTCAAAGAACAAAGTAAAGGTCTTCAAGGGAAGCAAATAACTGGTCATACAGAATCATCTGCACCCGGTGGCAGTCAAGAGACCGGAGAGAAATACACTCAGATTCCTGAGCCTCAGAACCAGGATGAAATCACCAACCTCAACAAAGAGCATGAAGCTGGTGATATTCTGAAGAAGGTCCAGCAAATGGAAGAAACAATCCGGTCCATCAAAGGGACTGGAGCATTTAGAAGCATAAATTACTCAAATTTATGTATATTCCCAGGGGCTCGTTATCCAGAAACGTTTCAAGTCCCTTATTTTGAAAAATATGATGGATTAGGAGATCCCTACACCCACTTTAAGGTATTCATCGGAGAGCTCAAATCCTATACAGAGGACGAGAAGCTTAGAATGCAATTGTTCCAGAAGAGTCTGACCGGAGAGGCTAGAGCCTGGTATGCCCGACTGGACAATTCAAAAATTCACAACTGGGAAGAGTTAGCACATGCTTTCCTCAATCAATATAGCTTCCAGTCTCAGATGGCTCCAGACAGATATCAAATTACCAAAATCAAGAAACGGAACGCTGAGTCATTCAGAGAGTATGCCCAACGATGGAGACGGATAACGGAGATGATCAAACACGGAGAGATGTCCGAAATGGGACTAAAGTCTGGGAAGATAAAAGATCTTACCGCCTTGGAAGCCGTGGCCTAGCATATCCAATCTGGAAGTTATGGGAGTAATCCCCGGAGAGTACACAAGAAGAAAGAAGAAGAAGTGTCCTTAGTACTGCAAGGACAGAATCAGAGTGGCAATTCTAGCAACTTGCATGTTCAAAGGAGAAACTATTCCCCTTTTCAAGTTTCAGCACAACCTTCTAATCCTCCATTTCAGAAAACTGTAGAGGCCAGACTTTGAAGAATGTTCACCCCCTTAGGGGATTCATTAGAAAATGTGCTAAAATTATTGACAACACAAAAGAAGATTGTTCAACTCCTTTCGCCAGCCAGTTCAAGCAGATGGAACTTTGACCCAAGTAAAAAGTGTGCATACCAATCTGGAGCACCAGGCCACAACACACAAGACTGTTGGTCTCTCAAGCACAAGATACAAGACTTGATAGACAACAAAGAGATTGTGGTGACAAAAACAGAGCAACCACATGTGCAAGATAACCCCCTTCCTCAACACAATGAGGAGAGTGTCAATATGATTAGCACGAGGAATGGAGAGGGATCCAAATACCTCCGGTATGTTGGAGAGTCAACTTAATCGAGTACCAATAGTCCAGACAGTTGGGAGTTCTCAGAAAGGCGAGTCCTGATAGAACAGGAAATCAAGTCTATCAAGGAACAGATTGGACAGTTGACAGAGCTGGTCATATATCAACATCAGATAACCAGGCATCTGATAAATCAGACCAACCAGTATGAAGCAAGTCCTCCCACACCAGAAATTAGCCCCATTGCTATGAGGGATCATTACCGATTTCATGAACATGAACCCTGAGCCGACAAGGTGGCCAAGGAAGAGAAGTTTCAAGCTAATAAGGAATTCGCCTTCCAGAGGAATTTCACTAATTTGAACCAGCTGATGAAGAAATCCTCCAGATGCTGATCAATGAGGGGATGGTTACAGATTTGTTACCCCCGGTGAACCTTCGATTCAGAAAATTCAAGCCTGACAGGATCTGCCAGTATCATTCCAATGTGCCCGGTCATAACACCGAGGATTGTTGGGGATTTCGTCATCTGATTCAGAACCTCATTGAAAGTGGTGAACTGATAAAAGGAAATCAGAATTATGGTTATCCTGATGAGGAAGCACTCTTTATTCCCATAGCTTGGAATTAAGAAACAGTGGTCATCATTTCTTGTAAGAAGGATCTAACCGTGATACCCCTAATATTTCAATGAAAAGGCCAAGAAGGGAAGAATCCCGTGAAGGTGGCTGCACCCGAACTTCTCATATTGCCCTTCAGACCGCAATATTCGGTGGTCAGCCTGAAGAAAGTCCTATGGAATTACGGGATAGACAAAGGTTCAACATCAAACAACATTGCTAGTGTATCAAGGGAAAACCCACTATACCTGCCTCAGCGAGTGATCAACTCAGTCATTAAAACTAGAGGGAGAGTGGCTGAAGAGAAAAATGAAGAATTCCTCAGTAAAATGGGGCATCATGAGATCAAAATAGTGCAAAACTTGAAAGAGGCACCCAAACAAATATCCATCATGGATCTGGTCTTGTCCTCAGTGGATCATCACGACATTCTAGTGAAAGTACTGGAGGAAGCACATCTGTCGAAGACGGTAGATACTGAGAAGTTTCGTCACGTGATAGAAGACACCTTCAACAGCAATGTGATATCTTTCACTGACGATGATATACCCGCAGAAGGGACGGGTCATTGCAAGTTACTGCACATAGCAGTGATTATTGGGTTTGTACGAAATCGTGACGCAATCAAATTACAAAAATTAGCGGAAGCATGGTATATCAGAGTTTAAAAATTTCTACAAAACCATTACCCGGATCATCCTTTATGCAAATTATTAATTTAAAACGATAAATAAGAAGTTATGGAATCATACCCTTGTAGAACGAAGCTTCCACAGGTACTAGTTCAACTCCTTGTTCTTCGTGATCTCCTTGAATTTCCGGATTAGATTCCTTCCTTTGATCAACGTTAGCCACCCAAGTGTTTGGCCTCTAGAGGTGATCCACCAAGAAAGATGAATTATCAAGAAGGAGGGTGGTTGGCTTAGTTTTCTATCCTCTATAGAAAAGGAGTACTCTCCAACAATTGGAATTGCATCAAGTAATATCTATTATAAGAATCCTCTTATATAGATATTGGTCAACCCTTCTAATCCTATTAGACATGGGATTTCTTTTAATTAATTAAACTCCTTTAATTAATTTAGGCTTCCCACCACATGGGAAATAATTAATTAAATTCATTTAATTAATTTGTCTCCTAATCTTATTAGGAATAAATGAGAGTACTAATATTAAATTAATTACTAAACTCCTTTAGAAATTAAAATAATAATAATTATAATAATATTAATAAGACTCCTCTTATTAATTTATATTTAATATTTCCAAAATATTAAATAATAAATATTAAGCTATTTAATTTATTCTATCACCATAGATTAAATTAATTTCACTTAATGCATTATTACGATTATGTCATTACCTTCTTAAATAATTATTCTTCCTTTTATGGTGTGACCCTTTAGGTTCTCCATATTAAACCGGTTGTGAATAAATCAATTAGAACAATTCTAATCTTATTTAAATAAATAAATTAAACTAATAATCTATTTAAATAAATAATATATGTTCTACAATAGGAATAAGCCTCCCTAGCGATCAACGACTTTCCAGATAATATAGATTTCAACATTAATCATAAAAGAACCTGTGAGTAAATAGTTACCATACAATTCAATCCTTCCACCATACAATGTCCCAATTAAATATAAGACATGAATTTACTGTCAAGTCTTATTTTATTTAATTATATGTATTTCGATTAGAAAATGCACAACTCCAAATAATGTAAATTAGAAACTCCTTTCTAATTTCATTTTACCTTGGCCAAGGATTCCTGGGTTTTCATTTAACGAATCACATAGGACATATCTCCTCCTTTACTAGAGGTGGTAGATTCTTTATTGATCATTCATTGTCTCCATATGTAACTCATTATACCCAAGCATACCCTTTTATATACCCTAAAGGGCTTTAAGGAATAAGTCAAAGTATAATTCATTACATACAAGATACTATGATGATCTCAAGTCCAAGGATCACTTGTACTACTATCACATTAGGAATTCCTATTGACAGGCGAGTAAAACTCCATTAGGTATTCCATAGCGAGTCACGTTCAGTGAACTTATTCTCCAATAAGCACCTACATACTCGCTTTAGTGTCTCCACACAAATGATTATGAGATCAATCATCCTCATCAATGAGCAAGCAACATATGTACTAATCTATCCGGATTTACTAATCCCCTTTTTAGTAATCCCATGATTAGGAACTATTTTAGTTTTAGAGCTTTCTAAGAATTTAGATCTCATTGGCATGATCATCATCATGATTCTAAAAGCATTGCTTAAAACTATGGGTTATTTACATATTATAAAAATAGCACCATGTAGATAATTAAATGCCTTTAATAAATGAATATTTTTATTAATAAATAAATAAGATTTCCTCCAAAGTATATGCTTTATCATCATACATGATTGGCTTGTATGCATACTACTTTCAATCTCCCACTTGCACTAAAGCCAATCGCCATGGTATCTCATACCCAACTTCTCTAAGTGACGATCAAACTGCTATTGTGTTAAAGCTTTAGTTAATGGATCTGCAATGTTGTCTTGAGAGTCTACACTCTCCTCTTTCAATGATTTCTTTAATCAAAGTGCCGCAACACATGTTTAGATGCAAGATGAGACTTAGGACCTATTCCTAGTTCTGTAATGAACTTTTCATCTAAAACATCAACTTGCAGCTTCACTTACAGTTATATACTTTGTCTTTGTCACTAAACCAACAACCTTTTGTTGTTTGGAACCTTTTCAATTCACTGCACCATCTTTCAAGGTAAACACATACCCTGAAACAGATTTACTGTCATCTTGGTCTGTTTGAAAACTTGAATCCGTGAATCCCTTGAGTTTTAATTCAGACCCACCGTAGACAAGAAAAATATCTTTAGTCCTTCTCAAGTACTTTAGGATATTCTTCACTGCCTTCCAATGCTCTTCTCCAGGGTTTGACTGGTATCTGCTCATTACACTAAGTGCATGAGCAACATCCGGTCTAGTACATATCATACCGTACATGATAGATCATATTGCAGAAGCATAATGGATCTTACTCATACGGTCTCTCTCCTCAGGTGTCTTTGGGGCCTGTTTCTTGGAGAGATGTATTCCATGGCTCATCGGCATGAGACCTCTTTTGGAATCTTCCATGCTAAACCTCTTTAGCATTGCATCAATGTACGTTCCTTGGGATAAACCAAGCATCCTTTTAGATCTATCTCTATAGATCTTTATCCCCAAAATATAGGATGTTTCTCCCAAGTCCTTCATGGAGAAGTGTTTAGATAACCAGATTTTAATCGATTGTAACATAGGAATGTCATTCCCTATCAGTAATATATCATCAACATATAATACAAGGAATGAAACTGCGCTCCCACTAACCTTCTTGTTCACACATGGTTCATCGTCGTTTTTGACAAAATCAAACTCTTTTATTGTCTCATCAAAACGAATGTTCCATCTACGAGAAGCTTGCTTCAATCCATAAATGGATCGTTGCAGCTTACAGACTTGATTTGTTCCAACCTTTGAAACAAATCCCTCTAGCTGTGTCATATACACATCCTCCTCAAGTTTCCCATTGAGGAAGGCCGTTTTCACGTCCATCTGCCAGATCTCATAGTCGTTATAAGCTGCAATCGCAAGCAAAATCCGAATGGACTTTAGCATAGCTACTGGTGAGAAGGTTTCATCATAGTCAACTCCTTGTCTTTGTTTGAAACCTTTTGCAACCAGTCGGGCCTTATAGGTCTCTACCTTGCCGTCCGCTCCAGTCTTTCTTTTAAAGACCCATTTACACCCAATAGGCTTAATGCCTTCAGGTGGTGAAATCAAAGTCCATACTTTTTTTTCATACATGGAGTCCATTTCGAATTTCATAGCTTCAAGCCATTTCCCTGAGTCTTTATTACTCATAGCCTGTTCGTAATTCAATGGATCATCATCATTCATGATGTGTACCTCATCGTCATCCTCTATAACGAATCTATATCTCTCAGGTATCTTCGGTACTCTTCCAGATTTACGAACAGGGTGTGGTATAGTAGGTTCTTCTACTTTGTCAGGTACCTGACTTTGATCCGTGGTAATTTGTGGGTCTTGAACTTCTTCAAGATATATCTTACTCCCACTGACCCCTTCATGGATAAAATCCTTTTCCAAGAAGGCAGTATGTTTCGCAACAAACACCTTTTGATCAGTTGGATGATAGAAATAATACCCTAAAGTTTCTTTAGGGTATCCCACAAATCTACACTTATCGGATTTAGTCTGTAGCTTATCGTTTTCAAACTTTTTGACATAAGCTGGACAACCCCAAGTCTTAACATGCTTAAGATTTGGTTTCCTCCCCTTCCATATCTCATATGGAGTCTTTGGGGCGGATTTGGTAGGTACCTTGTTAAGTAGGTATGCAGCCGTTTCTAGGGCATATCCCCATAAGGAAATTGGAATGTTGGTAAAACTCATCATATATCGAACCATGTCCAACAGTGTTCGATTTCTCCTTTCAGATACTCCATTTAACTGTGGTGTACCTAGAGGAGTCCATTGTGAGATTATACCATTTTCTTTGAGATAATTGAGAAACTCACCGCTTAAGTATTCTCCACCTCAATCTGATCGAAGTATCTTTATACTCTTGCCCGTTTGTTTCTCTACTTCACTTCTGAACTCTTTGAACTTTTCAAATGATTCTGACTTGTATTTCATTAAATACACATATCCAAATCTTGAGTGATCATCAGTGAAAGTAATAAAATAAGAATACCCACCCCGTGCACTTGTTGTATAGGTCCACAAACGTCTGTGTGAATCAATGCCAACAACTCTGTAACTCTTTCTCCTTTTCCACTAAAAGGAGATTTAGTCAATTTACCCATGAGACAAGATTCACAAGTTGGATATGATTCATAATCAGATAACTCAAAGAGCCCATCTTTATGCAACTTGGATAATCTTGTTTCATTGATATGACCGAGTCTACAGTGCCACATGTAGGTATAATTAATATCATCTCTTTTCCTTTTCTTAGTTTGTTCAATTTGAAAAATATTTTCTTGTAAGTCAAGTGTATAAAGTCCATTTCGCAAATTTTCAACACCATATAAAATATCGTCTTTATAAATAGAACAACTATTGTTCTTTATAACAACGTTAAATCCTTCCATATCCAATACAGAAATTGAAATAATATTTTTAATAATATTCGGAACATAATAACAATTATTAAGATAAATGGACTTGCCCGAAGGCATTGCTAAATAATAAGTTCATACAGCTAATGCAGCAACCTTTGCTCCATTCCCCACTCGTAGGACCACCTCATCATTGTTAGCTTTCTACTTCTGACCAGTCCCTTCACATTATTACATATGTGAGAACCACAGCCAGGTATCCAATACCCAAGTAGAATTTTGACTTTCTGAAAAATTAATTTCAATCATGAACAAACCTTGATTGGAAGTCGAAGCTTCTCCAAGCTTCTTCTTTGCCAGAAACTTCTTGCAGTTCCTCTTCCAATGACCCGGCTCGTTGCAATGGAAGCACATTCCTTTGCTAGCTGGATCAGATTTCTTTTGTTCCTTTATGTTCACTTTGCCCTTGGTCATCCGAGATCGGAAGAGCTCCTTAGATATCTCATATCTAGCAGTCCTACTTTGTTCACTATACAACTCCTTGAGGTGAATCAACATAGTAGGAGCATCCATGTTTTCGTGCTGACGCTGAAGCTCGTTATTCATAGATGCGAGCATGATGCATTGAGCCACAGATGCATCATCTTGCCACTTTACAATGGTGGCAATCTCTTCCTCAGAGGCTGTTTCTGGAACAGTTCCAGGGACAGGTGAGTTTAGGACATAAGAAATCTTTTCAGCAGTGAGAACTATTCTCAGATTTCTTAGCCAGTCCGTATAATTCGGCCCGGTAAGCTTATTAGCATCAAGTATGCTTCGCAGTGAAATTAGTGATTTTGACATTTTTAAAATTTTGCATGTGAAAAACAACATTTTAGCAAACATTCATTTTATTAATTTTGCATACCAAAATAAATTTAGGTCTTTATTTTAAATTGGTATCTCCCACTATTTTTATCAAACTATATTACCCTCACTTATATAGTTCGGCAACATCTAATTAAAGATTTGCTAGTGAGAATAAGGATCTCCATTTCAAATGTATATAACCTTGTGGATAGCACAACAAGCGATATACAAATAAATAGGTAGACAACTCTTGTCAATTACGACAACTCTTGTCAATTACATCACCATGTAACTCCTTTTATTTTGCCTCTTAAATCATAATGGTCAAGTGTGTGCACATCCGAACTAAAATAATTTAAGTTAAGTCCAGCCTAGCACTTCCATAAATTCAAAAAAGAAAAATGTTCGTCCTTGTGGATAGCACAACAAGACTAGATCGTTCAATTTTCTTGATAAGCATCAAATGTGATTAATTAACATCTTAAATACTCAATACTCGCCTTGTGGATAGCACAACAAACTCATATTAAATATTTAATACTCTATTAATTAATCATGCTAGAAGGCGACGTTCGATATTCCAAATATCATTTGAACGCTTCAGACTTAATATTATTTCTTTGAGGGGTTTGTTATTATTTGTCTCATCTTGTTTAGCGCGCATGCACATATATATATATAAAATACGCGTCATTTTATTAAACATGCGAAGCATGTTTGCATAAAATATAATATATATAATATTTAGCATGCAATATAGAATACTATATTCTACCCGGATTGATTATGGACTTTTATTCTAGTTTGGTTCACTAGAGCCACCAAGTGAACCAAAAGGTCAAACCTAGGAGTGCAAGAATTTAAATTTAAATGTAACTATTACATTTAAACCCGGGCTCCATACAAACGGGTCTTCACGCGCTCCTTGGCTCCTTGGTCTCCAATTTCTTCAAGATAATTCTAACTATTTCTATTACATTAAACTATTTAATTTAAATAGAAACCTTGATCAGCAGTCAAGGGGAAGTACATAGGAGGGAGATAGAATTTTACATCAAGAAAAAAATTAGAGAAGACGAGATACGCAGACCCCATTTAATAAAACTCATTCATTCAAGCATTCTACTAAAATAAAATCCAATCACATTGGTCAAATTGTCCATAATCAATCCCCATTTATTATCATACATATCACAATATATATCAATAAATAAATATTCATCTCATGAATTAAAACATTCCATATATATATGAGTATCATTTAATGGGCAATTTTAAATTGCATGAAATCCAATTTCAAGATTAAAAGAAACTCTTTATTTTAATTATAAAATTATTAGGAACATATATTATATATATAATATATATATTATATATATATATATATATATATATATATGCCAAAAAGGAGTCCACCAAAATAAAGGATTCCAGGATTACCTTTTGTGGGACTAAGGATTACCTTTTTAAAAAAAACTTGCTGTTTCAGTTTATCAATATATAAAAATAAAATGATTTGCGAATCCTGCCAATTAGTGGAACGGATTAATTCCTTTTAAATCAATCCGAGCCCAGCGTCCGGCGAAAAAAAAATAAAAATAAAAAACGTGAGTCTCTCTTTTAAAAAGAATTCGGCAGGTTCCACCTCTTTTTAAAAATAATAATAATTTTATACAATTAATTATGCCTAATAAATTATTCTAAATACATACCCATATGTACATGAAATCAAAAATAAATTAATAATTGCATAAAGGTTTGGCTTTGATACCACTGTTGGGTTTGTACGAAATCGTGACGCAATCAAATTGCAAAAATTAGCGAAAGCATGGTATATCAGAGTTTAAAAATTTCTACAAAACCATTACCCGGATCATCCTTTATGCAAATTATTAATTTAAAACGATAAATAAGAAGTTATGGAATCATACCCTTGTAGAACGAAGCTTCCACAGGTACTAGTTCAACTCCTTGTTCTTCGTGATCTTCTTGAATTTTCGGATTAGATTCCTTCCTTTGATCAACGTTAGCCACCCAAGTGTTTGGCCTCTAGAGGTGATCCACCAAGGAAGATGAATTATCAAGAAGGAGGGTGGTTGGCTTAGTTTTCTATCCTCTATAGAAAAGGAGTACTCTCCAACAATTGGAATTGCATCAAGTAATATCTATTATAAGAATCCTCTTATATAGATATTGGTCAACCCTTCTAATCCTATTAGACATGGGATTTCTTTTAATTAATTAAACTCTTTTAATTAATTTAGGCTTCCCACCACATGGGAAATAATTAATTAAATTTATTTAATTAATTTGTCTCCTAATCTTATTAGGAATAAATGAGAGTACTAATATTAAATTAATTACTAAACTCCTTTAGAAATTAAAATAATAATAATTATAATAATATTAATAAGACTCCTCTTATTAATTTATATTTAATATTTCCAAAATATTAAATAATAAATATTAAGCTATTTAATTTATTCTATCACCATAGATTAAATTAATTTCACTTAATGCATTATTACGATTATGCCATTACCTTCTTAAATAATTATTCTTCCTTTTATGGTGTGACCCTTTAGGTTCTCCATATTAAACCGGTTGTGAATAAATCAATTAGAACAAGTCTAATCTTATTTAAATAAATAAATTAAACTAATAATCTATTTAAATAAATAATATTTATTCTACAATAGGGATAAGCCTCCCTAGCGATCAACGACTTTCCAGATAATATAGATTTCAACATTAATCATAAAAGAACCTGTGAGTAAATAGTTACCATACAATTCAATCCTTCCACCATACAATGTCCCAATTAAATATAAGACATGAATTTACTGTCAAGTCTTATTTTATTTAATTATATGTATTTCGATTAGAAAATGCACAACTCCAAATAATGTAAATTAGAAACTCCTTTCTAATTTATTTTACCTTGGCCAAGGATTCCTGGGTTTTCATTTAACGAATCACATAGGACATATCTCCTCCTTTACTAGAGGTGGTAGATTCTTTATTGATCATTCATTGTCTCCATATGTAACTCATTATACCCAAGCATACCCTTTTATATACCCTAAAGGGCTTTAAGGAATAAGTCAAAGTATAATTCATTACATACAAGATACTATGATGATCTCAAGTCCAAGGATCACTTGTACTACTATCACATTAGGAATTCTTATTGACAGGCGAGTAAAACTCCATTAGGTATTCCATAGCGAGTCACGTTCAGTGAACTTATTCTCCAATAAGCACCTACATACTTGCTTTAGTGTCTCCACACAAATGATTATGAGATCAATCATCCTCATCTAATGAGCAAGCAACATATGTACTAATCTATTCGGATTTACTAATCCCCTTTTAGTAATCCCATGATTAGGAACTATTTTAGTTTTAGAGCTTTCTAAGAATTTAGATCTCATTGGCATGATCATCATCATGATTCTAAAAGCATTGCTTAAAACTATGGGTTATTTACATATTATAAAAACAGCACCATGTAGATAATTAAATGCCTTTAATAAATGAATATTTTTATTAATAAATAAATAAGATTGCCTCCAAAGTATATGCTTTATCATCATACATGATTGGCTTGTATGCATACTACTTTCAGTGATGTCATCAGGGTATGTGATCGAAGGTGTGCTAATGGATAGAGGATCGTCCCTAAACATCTGTCCCTACAACACCTTGGAAAGAATGAAGATCAACCCAAACCAGATTCGTAACAGTCATGTAGTTATCTGGGCTTTCGATGGATCTCGCCGAGAAGCTGTGGGAGAGATCGTGCTTCCGCTGGAAATTGATCCCCATACTTTCTATGTATCCTTCCAGGTACTCAACATTTCCACTGGATATAATCTATTGTTGGGAAGACAGTGGATCCACAATGCAGGAGCAGTTCCGTCCACCCTTCATCAGCAACTCAAGTACATTATTGATGGCAACCTAATCACGATAAATGCCAAGCCAGAATACCCTGTCTGCGATATGCCGGTGATCAGTCTAGATGTAGGGATTGAACCTGCTAGTTTTCAAGCTTTGGAGGTGAGCAATACTCAGTACCTACCTGTTGGGGCACCAACTTTGAAACCAAAAGTTTCTCCCGAAGTGATGACGGTTGGCCAGGAAATGGTATCTTTGGGTTTCCGCCCTAGAGAAGGGTTATGAAAAAATCAGCAAGGAATCAAGAGTCCAGTGAAAATTCTGAGCCAGTCAGGGAAAGCCGGATTGGGCTATTCATTCGGATCGAACCATCGGAACCGTCACAAACATCTAAAGGTTCCTGCTTCCACGATTCTACTGCCAAACCTCACTGATGCAGGGTTTGTGAAACCAATAAGGAAGATTCCTGCTGTTGTGGCAGGTATGCTGTTTCCTCCAGTCAAACCAATTAGTGAGAGAAAAGCCCCAAATATTGAGGGAGAAAGCAAAAAGGGAAAAGAAAAGTTCCTGCATAAAGGACGAGACCCATTTGCTAACATGTATTTTTTGAACGATGATATCCCAGACAGTGATGAAGAAGATCAGATCAGAATCCCTCGCATCAAGATGGATAGGGGTAGCAGTTCAAAGAAGAACCCCGACCCTGATACAAAGGATGTCTCAATCATCATCAAAGAAGAGACAGACGACCACAAATCCTTTATCCTCGCTATTCATGAGGACCTGACATTAGACAATTGGAGCAGCACCCCATGCATTATTCAAAAAGGGTAAAAGGGCAGAAAGTCCATTTGCCCTAAAACGTGGTTTATTTACTGCTTATTTTATTGCATAACTATAGCAGTTACTTTTGTCATGCTTTTGCTAAATGCTTTATATGTTTAAACAGTCTTATATATTAAAGTGAAAACATTTTGTTTTCAGGACTCCAGAATTGGATGTGTTTGTCCCTGCTGGTGAGATACAAACTTTCACAGTGACTACAACTTTGATGTAGAACTAGACTTCGACTTGATGGAAATTGATCAAGAGGAGATAGATGACTATGAGGTTCCCGAGGAGATTAAAGAATGGGTCGAAGATAAACCCAAACAAAACCTCGATCAAACCACCACTGTCAATATCGAACCACAGAAAACCTTAAAGAAATCCAGATAGGCATGGACCTAACCGAAAAACAAAGAGTCGACCTGATTGAACTCTTAACTCAGTTCCAGGATTTGTTTGCATGGTCACCTAAAGACATGATTGGCTTGTCTACTGACATTGTCATCCATCGACTCCCCATCAAAGATGGATTCAAGCCAGTCAAGCAGCAGCTCAGACGATTAAAACCAGAATGGAGTCTGAAAGTCAAAGAAAAAGTTGTTAAACAATTCAAAGCTGGCATCATTGTTGGGTAAAATCTAGTTACGCACAACACGCAAGTATACGTGGTCAACAAGTAATAAAGTGAAAGTAAAGTATCGTTTCCATGAGGAATTATTTAATACGAATCACCAAGTACTAACCCGTAACCAACTCAATCTTATTTAAACGAATAAATTTCAATATATAATTAAACTACTTCTAACTACCACTAATTACCACTAGTTAAATTCAGATTATGAAGATTTAAGATCACAACTTCACTTATTGCTTCATCTAAGTTAACATACTTCTCATCAATTATTCTCTTTATTTTGAATTGTTAATCAAGAACACGAAAACAAATATAACCACCTCACGATGCATCATACCATACTCACTCAAATTCACAGATTATAGAATTAAGTAAGACACCCAAATTAACTAATTCACTATATTTTTATGTGAATTACAATTAAAAAAGATTTAATCACATGTTCTCAATAAGATTACATATGGCGTAAAGGGCATACTTCTACCCTAAACACGAATCATGATTTCCATCTATGTAGAAATCACAAACACATGCTATCATGATCAGATCTAAATCTATACTCCTCTCTTGATTCATATAGATTATCACGGTAATTGATAATTAGGCAATTAATCAGTTAAGTCCAAATCATAATAGACAATCGCAACGATAGATTACAATTGATAGAGAAGCATATTAAAATAAACTACACAATAAGATCCATTGCAATCTTAAACAAAGAATTAGTTCATTGAATTAAAACTAAGAATCCACAATTGAATACACATTAAAAGATAAAAAAAAGATTAAGGAAAAGAATTGAATCTGTTGCCGCCAAATTCGTGCTCCTCCTCACTCTTAATCTGGATCTCCAATGGCCTCCAAGTGTTTCAATCTCTAAATCCCCTTTCAACTAGGGTTTATTATTTTATGGAAAACTAAATTAAAACTAATACTAATAATTATATTTCTTAAGCTTATAATATATATATACTAAGCTAAACTCCTGCCGCCTTCAGGTTAAGTCTCTCCCCACTTGATTTGCATCCGTGTCCTAATAGTAGAAGGAAAAGGTAAGCATGTTAGCCCACTTATCATCCCTTCTAGGCTCTAGCAGCCGAAAGTCCATGTAGGAAAAGGACAATGCCTTAAGTCCTATACTCAATACTCGTGGCCCCACCAGCAGCTTTGATTGTCTCTATTTGATAGCCTAAGCACCAACGTCCAAGTAGGAAAAGAAGATATAGCAGCTGGCAGCCTCCTTTTAATTGAATCTCTTCTAATATATATTATATCCCCACTCAGCTCTAACTTCTCCTTTTGTAACCGGTCAAGTGTCCTTTATATACCATACATAGGCAGCCCACAATCTCTTCTTGCGTCCAATCCCTTTTATATTTCGTGGCCCACCAAGTTAAGTCTCTTTTTCCTATAATATGTCCAGCCCACTTATATCATTGCCATATTTTGCAATCCAAATAGGAAAAGGATCACATGCTGCTTGCGCCTACTAAACTATATAATATATCTAATATATTCCCCCAATTTCCTCTATCAGGTTCGGTCACCATTTCCTTATAATATATGTGCAGCCCACTTTCACCCCAATTGAACCCACAATCCAAGACAAAAAAGAAAAGCAGCCCTCATATGCTTGTTGTGTGTCATGTCCAATTATAACTTCCTCCTTATCTTGCATCCGTGTACCACTTAGGGAAGCAGCTGGAGTCACCCTCTTTATTTCCTAGCAGCTCATGAATCATCCACAAGCTAACCAAAGTCCACTCGGAATAGGACTTCTGCAATTGAAGTTGTCGCCTCTCCGCCCCATCGGGGATTCCCTTCGTCAATCCCCCGCCCCAGCGGGGGTTCATTCTGTCCAGCCGAATTTTATTTGCATGCTGTCCATCAGCTCTATTTTGAATACATGCAAATCGTTGCCCACTTGCTAATTATCTTGCATGGCAATCAAACTGTGGTCCACTTAATAACTTTCATGAATAGCTTGTTTAATTCCTTTGGTCCAATAAATGTTCAATTTGTCCTTTAAGCCTCCATTTCATTACCTGCACATAAACCAAGTTAACCTAGTAAAAATGATAGTAAAATCACTTGAAAACCTTAAGACTCAAGCTATTAAGACTACAGATTAGTGGGTATTAAACCCACTCATCAAATACCCCCAAACTTAAGACTTTGCTTGTCCTCAAGCAAAACACAATTTAGAAAAATTCATCCTCTAACAATGATCCACTCAGGCAATTAGTCAATATGAATTTGAACAGTGGCCTCAAAGGTTACAACAAATGATAACCCACAGAAAATTTCAAAACAATGTCATGTCTAAAATTTCAACAACTTTCATTAGCTCCACATCTACTCATGATTCTTTAAGTGCGTGTGTGCATCCACATGTTCAAACTAGTCATGATTTAGATAAGGTCAACCAATACTCATAAAAGATTTTCAAAAATAACTCTCAAAACATCTTATCACATCAATCACCGCTAATATAGACAAAGCACAATTTTTTTTTCTTGAGGATCAACCGGATATTTAAACATTTAAGCACATATGAACCCTTCCCGAGAACTTCAAAGCTACTCTTTTTCTTTTCGATCTTTTTAGTGAGTGCATTTTACGCTCCATCTCACTTTCCAATTCCATTTAAACGAGTGCGTTTTACGCTCCATCTCGTGCCTGTGTTTATAAGGAGTGCGTTTTACGCTCCATCTCGACCCACCACATGCTTCAATTATTCAACTCGAGAAGGTTCCAATTTTTCTTTTTCTTTTTTCAAAATATATCCCAATATTTCTCCCAAACTTATGTGAGTGCCTAATTTTAACTTTGAATGATGCTCAAATAAGGTTTCTCAAGTTGCAATGATATCTTTCATAAGCATTTAGCCAAAAAATTTCAATCCCAACTGGCTAAATAAATGGATGTGTAAAAATTCTCAAAAATTTCGCAAGTAGTGTGAAACCAACTAATGAGTTAAAATATAGACTAAGCATGCTCATCAATTCTCCAAGAGTTAAAAACATTAACCACCCACTTATCATTGGCCAAGATCAAATTCCATTAAAATATTGCCCAAGTAAATACTAAACATGATAAATACCCCCAAACTTAAAATAGACATTGTCCTCAATGGTTAAGATAGGAAAAATTAAAAGAGAGAACTTCCCTGACATATAGCAATTTTCCTCCTTGCCTGCTAAGTCTGAAGAATAGGCTAGGCACATTAGAATGAATCGGGCATCACACTTGAGTTGGACTTGACTAACCTGTGAACACAATAGAAACACGTTTATTAAATCCTAAAAAAAATGAAAAATCTAAAAACTAATATGAAACCTAAAAAAACTAAAAATAAAAATTAAACTTGGGTTGCCTCCCAATAAGCGCTTGATATATAGTCGTTCAGCCGGACTTCGTCTGGTCAACGCTAGCCAATTCCTCTTCGGAAGTTGAGAAACCCTCCATCCATCAGTAGCAAATAATCTTTTGGGAGGTTCCCACACGCGATGGCCAGTGCATCAAAGTCACCTAGCATTCTCTTATTCGGTATAATCTCCATTAATAACGTCCAACAACTAGGTGTTTTCTCCATTGTGTATGTGATTACTTTGGGGCATGGAAGCTTGTCACACACAATGGGCTCTTCATCTAGCTTCTCTCTCTCGTCCCACCATGGCTTTAAAATTGTACTCGCTCTTATGTCATCAAGAGATTTGCCGACGACATGACTACCAATCGGGCATGATTTTGCAAATCTGACTGACTCTTTGATCTTTGGTGGAGACCCATTTAGATCTTCGTCGACCTCTATTTCATTATCCCCATTTGTCTCTACATTTTCTATATCTTGTGTCTCATCCAGCTGCAGATTTGGTTCAGATTCTCCGTCAGTTTCGTCATTCGTGTCATTACGCCAAGTGTTTGGAGGACAGTTATTTGAGGCGTTGGTGAGTTATTCCATCTGATTATTAAGATTTTGAGTTGATAACTCTTGATCTTGAATTAAACTCTCTTGATTAATCCTCCTCTCCTCTATGTCTGCTACGAACTTGAGCCACCATTCCCTCAGCTCTGAATTATCTGTTTCTGTTTCGTAATCCATGTAATTAGGACCATTTGGTGGGGTAGTGATGAGTTGTTCCATCTGATTATTAAGATCTTGACTTGACAACTCCTGACTAATCTTCCCCTCCTCTTGATCTGCTATGACGTTTGGCATGAGTTCCTCCAGATTTGACTTTTCTTCTTGTGGCTCATCTAATAGCAAATTTAATTTTGGCTCTCCATCAGTTTCGAAATCGGTATCATCAATCCAAGTACTTGGAGGGCAGTTGTTTGAGGCGTTGTTCATTTGCTCTATTTGAGTATTAAATAAAATCCTCCTCTCCTCTTGGTCTGCTAAGTACTTGGACAACAATTCCCCCAGCCTTGAATTATCTTCTTCTTGTGGCACTGAAGGTGGACATAAAAATTCCGGTGTGTATGATGGATTTGGAGCGTAGTATTGGTCTTCATAATTGTAGCTCCATGAAAAATCCGGGTGATACCCCCAATCTTAGTGATAGTTAGGATCAGCATAGTTGTTGAGGTAATCACCACGATATTGTACCGGTGCAAAACTAACGGTGCATTGATGACTCGGATGATTTTCAGCATAATAATTACACGTAACTGCTATCCTTCGACTCCGTTGGGCTGCAATAACCTCCAACTTCCTCGAAAGTTCTTTAATTTGTGCTAATATAAATTCTCCATGTTTCCCTTGGTTGAGTCATGTTTGTATATGGCCATTGATAATTGAATTCAGCCATGGTACCTGAAAAGAGAGTAAGATAGGAAGAGAATTAAAAATAAAAAAAATATTTAAATTAAGACTAATTTGATTGAAGTTAATATTGGCAAATAATTATTAAATTAATTCCCCGGCAACGGCGCCAAAAACTTGTTGGATAAAATCTAGTTACGCACAACACGCAAGTATACGTGGTCAACAAGTAATAAAGTGAAAGTAAAGTATAGTTCCCACGAGGAATTATTTAATACAAATCACCAAGTACTAACCCGTAACCAACTCAATCTTATTTAAACAAATGAATTTCAATATATAATTAAACTACTTCTAACTACCACTAATTACCACTAGTTAAATTCAGATTACAGAGATTTAAGATCACAACTTCACTTATTGCTTCATCTAAGTTAACATACTTCTCATCAATTATTCTCTCTATTTTGAATTATTAATCAAGAACACGAAAGCAAATATAACCACCTCACGATGCGTCATACCATACTCACTCAAATCCACAGATGATAGAATTAAGTAAGACACCCTAATTAACGAATCCACTATATTTCTATGTGAATTACAATTAAAAAGAATTTAATCACAAGTTCTCTATAAGATTACATATGGCGTAAAGGCATACTTCTACCCTAAACACGAATTATGATTTCCATCTATGCAGAAATTACAAACACATGCTATCATGATCAGATCTAAATCTATACTCCTCTCTTGATTCATATAGATTATCACGGTAATTGATAATTAGGCAATTAATCTGTTAAGTCCAAATCATAATAGACAATCGTAACGATATATCATAATTGATAGAGAAGCATATTAAAATAAACTACACAATAAGATCCATTGCAATCTTAAGCAAAGAATTAGTTCATTGAATTAAAACTAAGAATCCACAATTGAATACACATTAAAAGTTAAGAAAAAGATTAAGGAAAAGAATTGAATCTGTTGCCGGCAAATTCGTGCTCCTCCTCGCTCTTGATCTGGATCTCCAATGGCCTCCAAGTGTTTCAATCTCCAAATTCCCTTTCAACTAGGGTTTGTTATTTTATGGGAAACTAAATTAAAACTAATACTAATAATTATATTTCTTAAGCTTATAATAATATTAATATATATATATATATATATATACTAAGCTAAACTCCTGCCGCCTCTAGGTTAAGTCTCTCCCCACTTGATTTGCATCTGTGTCCTAATAGTACAAGGAAAAGGTAAGCATGTCAGCCCACTTATCATCCCTTCTTGCAACCAAAAGTCCATGTAGGAAAAGGACAATGCCATAAGTCCTATACTCAATACTCGTGGCCCCACCAGTAGCTTTGATTGTCTCCATTTGATAGCCCAAGCACCAACGTCAAAGTAGGAAAAGAAGATATAGCAGCTGGCAGCCTCCTTTTAATTGAATCTCTTCTAATATATATTTGGAACAATTACATATAATAGTATACTTTAATAAAATATTACAAAAAAAGTGCATAAATAAAATATTTATAAAATTAGTGCATATGTAATACTTAATTACAAAAAGAGTGCAATCTTATCCCTTTAATTATGGCCACGATTATCTCCCTTATCTCTCCCACGATTCTCTCCCACTCCATTTCCGCCTCCCTTCTCCTCCTCCTCCTCCTCCTCCTCCCTCTCCCTCTCCTTCTCCCTCCGCCTCCCATTGCCCTTCCCCTCCTCCCGCCCCCCTTTTTCTTCCTCCCGCCCCCGCTCCACCCCCTCCCCTCCCCTCCTCCCGCCCCCTTTTCTCCTCCACCCGCCCCCTCCCCACCCCCTCCCTCTCCTCCCGCCCCATTTCTCCTCCCTCCGCCCTCCCCCTCCCCCTCCTCCCGCCCCCTTTATCCTCCTCCCGCCCCCTCCCCACCACCTCCCCTCCCTCCGCCTCCCCCTCATCCCGCCCCCTTTCTCCTCCCCTCCACGCCCCACGCCCCACCCCTTCCCCCTCCCTCTCCCTCTCCTCCCGCCCCCTTTCTCCTCCCTTCGCCTTCTATCGCCACCGGTCCATTTTTCACCTCCATCGGTAACCAAACCTTCATATGTTGGTAACCAAACAGTCATATCAAGGTAACCAAACATTCATACCAAGGTAACCGAACTTTAATATGAAGGTTTCCTTAATATGAAGGTTCGGTTACCTTGTTATGAAGGTTTGGTTACCTTGTTATGAAGGTTTGGTTACCTTAGTATGAAGGTAACCAATTCATTTTTATTAGGTTACCAATTTATTTTGAATGTGATGCAGTTGGTAACCAAAATTCATGCAGTTGGTTACCAAACCTTTTGATAAGGTAACCAATTCAGTTTTATTAGGTTACTAATTTATTTTGAATGTGATGCAGTTGGTAACCAAACTTCATGCAGTTGGTTACCAAACCTTTTGATAAGGTAACCAATTCAGTTTTATTTGATTACCAATTTTATTTTGAATGTGATGCAGTTGGTAGCCAAACTTCGTATAAAGGTAACTATTTTAATTTTTGTGGGTAACCAAATCGTCAAAAAAATCAGAATAGCAACTCTGGCGATATAGCGGTGGTGGTGGCGGCGGCGGCGGGAGGTGGTGGAGGAGGATGATGAACATTAACTTTTTCATAATTTTTTATTTTTAATTTCCTCATTTTGATTTGAATTTTGAATTATGGATTTGAAATTGTTGTTAGATCCAAAAGATTTGAATTTGAATTATTAGTTATCCTAGATTTTAGGTTTCCTTATTTAATTTGAAATTGAATGGTTTGAATTTTTTGCACTTTTTTTGTAATTATTTTGTGGATGCACTTTTTTTATAATTACTTTCTAAATGTTGTATAGTTCTGTAAAGGACTCTATATATTATATCCCCACTCAGCTCCAGCTTCTCCTTTTGTAACCGGTCAAGTGTCCCTTCTATACCATATATATGCACCCCACAATCTCTTCTTGCGTCCAATCCCTTTTATATTTCGTGGCCCACCAACTTAAGTCTCCTTTTCCTATAATATGTCCAGCCCATTTATATCATTGCCATATTTTGCAATCCGAATAGGAAAAGGATCACATGCTGCTTGCGCCTACTAAATTATATAATATATCTAATATATTCCCCCAATCTCCTCTATCAGGTTCGGTCACCATTTCCTTATAATATATATGCAGCCCACTTTCATCCTAATTGAGAGCCCACAATCCAGGACGGAAAAGAAAAGCAGCCCTCATATGCTTGTTGCGTGTCATGTCCAATTATAACTTCCTCCTTATCTTGCATCTGTGTACCACTTGAAGTAGGGAAGCTGTTGGAGTCACCCTCTTTATATCCTAGCAGCTCACGAATCATCCACAAGCTAACCAAAGTCCACTCGAAATAGGACTTCTCCAATTGAAGCTGCCGCCTACCCGCCCGAGCGGGGATTCCCTTCATCAATTCCCCGCCCCAGCGGGGGTTCATTCTGTCCAGCCGAATTTTATTTGCATGCTGCCCATGAGTTGATTCCTTGCATGCTTGCTTATTTGTTGCTGATTTCATAGCGCTATTTTTGAATGCATGCAAATCGTTGCCCACTTGCTAATTATCTTGCATGGCAATCAAACTGTGGCCCACTTAATAACTTTCATGAATAGCTTGTTTAATTCCTTTGGTCCAATAAATGTTCAATTTGTCCTTTAAGCCTCCATTTTATTACCTGCACATAAACCAAGTTAACCTAGTAAAAATGATAGTAAAATCACTTGAAAACCTTAAGACTCAAGCTATTAAGACTACAGATTAGTGGGTATTAAACCCACTCATCAATCATCATGGTATCAACATACCCGGAGTGGCTGTCCAACATAGTCCCCTTGCCTAAGCCTAGAGGGAAGGTACGAGTATGCGTGGATTACCAGGATTTGAACAAAGCTTATCTCAAAGATAATTTCCCGGTACCTTTTATCTATATCTTTATAGATAATACAGCACAGTATGACATGTATTCTTTTATAGATTGCTTTATCGGATACCATCAAATCATGGTCGCTGAAGAGGACAAGGATAAAACATCCTTCATCACTCCCTGGGGAACCTTCTGCTAAAGACGTTTCTCTTTTGGCCTCATCAATGCCGGTGCTACATATCAACGAGCCTTGATGGCCTTGTTTTATGATATGATGCCTAAGGAGATAGAGGTTTATGTAGATGACATTATCGTCAAACCACGGAAGGAAGATGATTACATCTGCCATCTTAAAAAGCTTTTCAACAAGTTGTACAAGTACAACCTTAAGCTGAATCCGGCTAAATGCACTTTTGGTGTCAAATCGGGCAAGTTGTTGGGATTTCTGGTGAGTAATAGAGGCATCGAGCTGGATCTCGCTAAGATTAAAGCCATCACTGAGATGCCAGTGCCCCGAACAGAAAAGGAAATACGGGGATTCCTGGGGAGAATCAATTTCATAAGCCGGTTCATTTCTCTGCTCACAGCGACGTGTGAACCCATCTTCAAGCTGCTAAGAAAGAATTCACCCAAAAAATGGAATGAAGATTGCCAAAAAGATTTTCTTGCCATCAAGAAACAGTTGATCAAAACACCTGTCTTGGTACTCTCGAGGGACGAGGTTCCCCTGTTTATGTACCTGTCAGTCAATGCCAATGTAATGGGCTGTATGCTGGGACAGAAAGATGATAGAAGTAGGGAAATTGCTATCTATTACATCAGTAAAAGATTCAGCAGTGACGAACAGAAGTACACCCTGATTGAAAAGATATGTTGTGCGTTAGCATGGGCCGCTATGAGGTTACAACAATATCTGCATGGGCACATGACCTATCTCATATCCCGCATGGAACCATTAAAGTATGTATTCATTAAACCAATGTTGAATTGTCGATTGTCCAAATGGCAGTTGATCCTCAAACAGTTTGACATTTTCTACGTGACTCAGAAGTCCATCAAAGGTCGGGGCATTGCAGATCAACTGGCCGAAGCACCGTTAGGGGATTTCGAAACCTTGGAAACTTATTTCCTGGATGATGGGATCATGACGATTCAACAAATCCATCAAGAGAATACAGTCCAACCCTGGAAAATATACTTTGATGGAGCAGTGATTATGGAAGGTGCCGGAGTCAGGGCAGTCCTTGTATCTTGTACATGAGAACAGTATCCTATGGCTACCAAGTTGCAGTTTGTCAAAACCAACAATACATCTGAGTATGAAGGCTTCATAATGGTGTTGAAACTAGCCCAGTCCATGGGTATCAAGTGTTTACTAGTCTGTGGGGATTCTGAGTTGGTTATCAGACAAACCACAGGGGCGTATCACACTAAGGAATTGCATCTACTGCCCTACCATTGTCAAGTGGTCAAGATGTCCATGGAGTTTGAAGAGATAACCTTCATCCACATCACTCAAGGTAGAAATGACTTTGTTGATGCATTGGCGACGTTGGCTTCCTTGATCCACATATCTGGTAGGAGGGGAATTCCCGACATCAAATTCACAAGCCAAAAGGCCCCGACATATGAGAATTACATTGGAGAAATATTAGATGAAATACCTCCTATCAAACAGCCTTGGTATCAAGATATAAAAGAATATCTCTGAGATGGATCTACACCCGCTGGGGCAAGCCAAGCTGAATGAAAGAGGATTCATAAGATGGCTATGAAGTTTTATCTGAGCGGAGACGCACTCTATAAAAGGGATGCTGGTGTAGGCCTATTAAGATGACTGGATAAGGATTAAGCCCAGAGACTGATGGATGAAGTACACAGTGGAGTCTGTGGTCCACATATGAGCGGTCATTTGCTGGCCAACAAGATAGTAAGAACATGGAATTACTAGATCTCTCTCATAGCTGACTGTGATGATCACGTCAGGAGATGCTACCAATCCCAAGTCCATGGAAATGCCATCCACGCTCCTCCAAGAGAACTGCACAATATAAGTTCTCCATGGCCTTTTCCATGTGGGGAATGGATGTGATTGGGCCAATAGAACCCAAATCCAGTAATGGTCATCGATTCTTCTTCACCATGATCAATTACTTCACCAAATGGGTCGAAGCTACCTCTTTTCCTAAGGTCACCAAAGAGGTTATCATTGGTTTCATCAGAACCAATATCGTCTGTCGGTATGGACAATCGGAGGTGATCGTATCAGACAACACCAAAAATCTAAACAATCAGATAATGAGAGAGTTATGCAGCAAGTTCCATATCAAGTATCTCAATTCCTTCATTTATCGGCCTAAGATGAATGGTGCTGTCGAAGCGGCCAACAAAAAATATCAAGAAGATCATACATAAAATGTCCGCCAATCACAAAGGATGGCCTGACCTATTGCCCCTGACTTTAATGGCCTATAGAATGTCAATGCGTACTTCTACTGGGGCTACCCTATACTCATTGATCTATGTCATGGAAGTAGTACTTCCCATTGAAGTAGAAATAGAGTCCCTGAGAGTGTTAATAGACGCTCAGATGGAGGAAGACCAGTGGTTGCAAGAGCGATACCACCAGTTGTCCCTGATAGATGAGAGAAGGGCTACAACCATCTTTTATGGGCAGTTATATCAGCAAAGGATTGCTCGGTCATACAACAAGGAAGTCTGTCTCCGGTAATTTAAAGAAAACGACTTGGTACTGAAGAAAGTCCTTGTTAATCAAGATGAAGCCAAAGGAAAGTTTGCCCCAAATTAGGAAGGCCCTTTCATTGTCAAAGAAGTGTTGACAGGAGGAGCTATCGAATTGCAAGAAATGGATGGGAATGAATTTTCCCAGCTTATCAATTCAGACACCGTGAAAAGGTATTATGTCTGAAACATCTGCCTACTATCGTCCTGGTCCTGCAAATCGATCAAATCAATTCGGGTTTTCACAAAAGCTAGAACTACGAATGACCTGATCTCCCTCAACCCGGGAGTACGTAGGTAGTCATTCCTGGTGCGGTCAAACCAAATAAAAAGTTCAAAAACCCTTCAAACCAAACAAAAAGTTCAAAAACCCATCAAACCAAACTCAAAACCCAAAATAAACACTTCTCAAACCTTTCAGCCCAAGCCTGAACTACGAATAACCTGATCTCCCTCAACCCGGGAGTACGTAGGCAGCCATTCATGGTGCGGCCTGACCTTCAAAGAAAATAAAATCA